>OU612043.1:26051651-27455009 GCA_914767935.1 Coremacera marginata
ACTTATTCGGTTTGTTATAGCTCTGTTACACGGTTGCAAAAACTGCAAAGGAAATTGTGTTTTTGGCCAATTTATATGTACGGCGAGTATGATAAAAATGGAAGTCATGAATGAATTTCTAGCCCTGGTTGAAGATTGCATTTTTTAATTGTTTCGAAACGATACCATATTTTATCTGTATCATGATGAAAGCAGTTATTTAAACTTTCTTATGATAAGTAAGTGTTAGTTTGATTATAAGATTTATATTTATTGACTTACCTCGCCGCCCTTCTCACGAGCCACCTTGCTTAAGCGATAACAGCGATCTACGCCCACAGTGTAGATCAGCGGATTGCACTGGGTCAAGTAGCGGCCACTGCCGCAGCCAACATCACACACCACAGAACCCGCATCGAGATTGCTCAAAAATTGAGCCACTCGGGGGCGTATCGGACCCGTCGGTTCCTCACAATTCTCATAGACATCATGTACATAGGCACGCTCCAGAGCAGCTGAACGACCGCTGGCATCATTTGTTGCCTTGCGAGTTGCTGTTGCTATATTACTCTTACGCAATGAAGAACCTGTTGCAGGTGATATCGTTGTGGTTGCTGAGGGAGCTGCCACTGATGTTGTCGTTGGTGCTGCTGTGGATATTGTTGTTGTCGCTGCTATTTTTGTAGCTGTTGGTGATATTGTCGTATTTGGAGCGAAACTGGCTTTTGAAATTGTTGCTGTTGCTGTTGCAACAGCATGTGTTGCTGTCTGCATTTGGTTTGTCATCAAAATGTGACAATCGTGCAATTGTTGCTGGTGAATCTTTGATGTCTGAGATTTGTTGTTGCTGTCGCATGCGTTGAAGGTGATAAAGCAACGTTCATCTAGAGGAGAATGAAATAATCGATAATTATTTTGCGGATAAGAAATAGAACGATCATCTAGATTAGAAGTTAAGAGGGGGATTTTCAAGGTTCACATCCCCCTCCCCTATAGGGCTCATAAAGTATGCCTAAATAATACAAATAAGACTTTCAAAATTAAATTGAGTAAAAGCAAAAGTAATCGTTTTCAATACAAAATTAAAAAAAAATTCGCTTGAGCAACAATTTTTTTTTTTTTTTGGCCAAAGGAAAGTTTACCTTTGCTTATAAAGGTTACAATAATTATATTTAAATTTACTTTCAGATGTTTGTGTATTAAAGTTAATGTTCAAAAGACTAATGTTCAAAAAACATATATACGTATATATATATATTAGGGTAGGGCGATTTGAACATTCTAATGGACGCTTCGCGTTTCTGATTCTTGGGATTGTACTGAGCAAAAAATTCCACTAGACCATACGTCTACTGTGAAAATCGAGCTTCCAGATTTTGACTTGCAGTTTTTTCTCAGACTTTATTTTTTTGGAAAATTTCTTGGGCTCATATTTCGTAAACTATTTGAAATTTTGACTTATTTTTTAGTTAGAGTTGTAGCGTTTGTCTCGGGCTACAATTTCTTGAACATATTACTTAGAAAAAACGTCGTTTTCATGGTCAAAAAGTCGAAAATGTAGAAAATTCACCACTTTTTTTTACGTTTTTTTTTTTTGGATATTTTGGCCTATAACAGCCAAACCATTGAGATTTTCGATCCAATACTTAGACAAAAATTGTAGCCAAGACAATAGTTAAGAACTCTCTAGTACATCGCAAAAGCATTGGAACTCTCCTTCAGGCAGTTTTGGCCTTGTGAAAGTGCAAATTTTTCGTGAAAATATTGATAAATTACCATTTTCAGTTGTTCATAGCGCAAAATCATAAAAATGTTCTATTTCTTATTTTTTCCCACTTTTTTTATCCAAAAATATAATGTTTTTTTTTTTGTTTTGTTCAATATTTATTTTGAAAATTATGAGAAATTCATTTAAAGTACAAAGTAATTGTATTGGTAGAGACAAGGTATGAATCAAAAAGAAAGCAATTATTGTTTTAAACGATTTCACATCAAAAATTCCAATTCAGTGTATTTTTCATTGAAAGATTGCCTTCCAAATCTTTTCGAGATTCCCTACGAGGCGCTTTCTTTCGGTCTTCAGATACAGATGCCATTATACCTTCTGGCCATGACGCTCCGTACCTTGGATATGACAAGATATTAGTGGGTCTGGAAATGGTGGATCTTCATCATCTACTCATCCGAGGTATTGTTGTAAATGCTCATACGGAATTTTCCTGGTAAATGGCGGTTCAAATAACAATGCTTTGTCCTCTAAATCGATCATGTGAACGTAATCCGTACAATCAAAATTGATGTTTGGTTTTATATACATATTCGCGAAGCTTAGTTAAATCGCAAACGTTGTCGCGAAAATACAATATTTTTTTGAGTGGCAATTTACGAATTTCTTTACAATCATCGAATAACATGCTCAACAAAACATTTTCACTGTGTGCGAAATAGGAATTATTCTGTATTACGGGATTTACAATGTTGCGTAAGTTGTCTGGTAAATATTGCGTCCACTGGATGAATTTTCCAAGCAGAGCACTACCGTATACAGCCGAATTGTAGTATTTGACGTTGAAATACATGGAAACATACACTTTCATGATGTACCTTGCCAAAATTTGTACATTTTGTGATGGGTTTTCTGTCGCAATATACACACGAAGCAATGTACTAGCTTTTGTTATCCATCTCGAATGTCCTACCGGTCCAGGTTTGATGAAACGGCAGATGACCATTTGAAACGGCTTGGGCAATTTGGTATAGATATTTAACGTCCGTATATTTAACGATTCACCATTGTGATTTGCTCGTAAAATATCGTGTCTCGATTTTTCACGCTCTCGGCTCTCGGCTTTTCTTTTATCCATAATAATGGTTTCACCTCGCTCATCCTAAAATTGTATGTCAGCGAATGAAGCTGAAGCCAAAACAGATGCTAATCGATCGCATACCCCAAAGCGATCGCACATCATTGCAAACCGTGGTGTACTATATCGTGGAGTATACATTCTTCGCACGGTTGGTGTATGGATTTTCGAACCAGGAGGTTCATAGTTTTCCAATTCATGCACATCTGATGCGGTTGGTTGAAATATTGGATCAGATGATGCAACTGAATGTAAAGATGGTAACACAGTCGATATTTCTGTTTCGACTGCCAAATATTCAGGTATTGTTAGTCTGCGTTCGTTATGCTGATCCAACATGAATTCATGGAGTCGGTCAGGAATTTTGCCACAGTTACATCGAGCTGTTTTGAGCTGGCATTTACATTTTCCGATGTAAAATATTTTCGTTGTGTTGCCAACAAATTCTCTGAATTTATGTACGAGACAGTTCTTAACTATTGTCTTGGCTACACTTTTTGTCTTAGTATTGGATCGAAAATCTCAATGATTTGGCTGTTCAAATCTCAATGTGTTTGGCAAGTCAAAATCTGGAAGCTCGATTTTCACCGTAGAAGTATGGTCTAGTGGACTTTTTTGCTCATTACAATCCCAAGAATCAGAAACGCGAAGCGCCCATTAAGATTTTTTCCTTCCATACTAATCGCCCCACCCTAATATATATATATACATATATATATATGTTGTACATAAATCAGTCCATATTAATTAAATACTTTCTATAATTTTAATAATATTGCTTTAATTAGTTTACTCTATATGTAGTGTTTTAACATCAATAACTTAACATAAACAATCCTAAAGCCTAAGAGGAAGGTCTACGACATGAAGTCTTTTAAGTCTGCGTAATTCATCACTGTTATCTAAAAGATTTCTTGCCAATGGATTTGAGTGGTATTCTAAGCGTTCAATGTACTTTTCACTTAATCTTTTGATCTCGTCTTTGACAAACTGAATATTACAGTCTATGTGCAAGGTTTTGTTGGAAGCATACCATGGTCTTCGATTGATACGTAATAATTTGTATAATTTCTCTGTATAATTTCTACGTTTGACACACTTGCAGTGCCGCAAAGTTGGATACCGTATGCCCATACGGGTTTTAAAATGATTTTGTACAAAAGTAACTTGTTTTCAGTACTCAGTTTGGATTTCCTGCCAAGAAGCCAATACATTTTCTGTACTTTAATATCTAGATGTGTCCGTTTGGCTTTAATATGATGTTTCCAGGTTAGTCTTTTATTATAGTCACGCAACTACCAGACGGAATAAGTTCTTGATTTAAAGTAAGTCTTGGACATTACTTTTTATTTAGTGTGAAAGTTATATGCATTGATTTGCTGGGGTTAACTTTTATATTCCATTTATATAGCCAGGCTTCCAGCCGATTTAGCTGCTGCTGCACTAAATTTAATGCTATGTCAGGCGATTCCGATGAAGCAGGTATTGATGTGTCATCCGCATATGTTGCAATAAGAATCTCATTGTTAGTTGGCATATCTGAAGTATAAAGTGTGTAGAGTAAAAGTGATTATACTTCTCTAACCCTTAATAAACAGTTTAGGATATATATACTGCATAACTTTCCCATAGGATCAAACTAACTTGTTTTTAAAAACAACTAATTAAAAAACTAGTTTAAAATAAATCAGTATATGAACTACTTTGAATTATACATATTAAGCCGTCATCCACTTCAATTCTAAATAGTTTTTATTGCATTATATATAAGTAATTGAAATACTACTTAAAAACAAGTGATTGATAATTTACTTTGAATTATATTAAGGCGACAACTACTCTGATTTTGACATGTTTTAATTGCAAATTTTTATTAGATTACAAGTTTATATATATTTAACCATGTGTTTTCATCAAATATTATTAACTTTAGGCCATTAGTAATAGTTTTCAATTGGTTATTTTAAAGTAATTAAAAAATAATTTAAATATAACTAATTTAACAAGTAGTTGAAAATATATGCAGACGAAAGTCAATTGACTTATTTAGCGGACATCACCATACAAAATATGTTAGTTCGTTCTATGGAAAAAAAGTCAGAATTTCAACTAGTTGTGGTTAACAAAAACTACTTTATCAACTACTTTTAAATTAGTTGATTTTCCTACAGGGTTATATATACTATTGCTTGTATTATACATATATACAGGGTGTCCCGCAATTAAGTGCAACTATTTACGGAGCTGAAAGTTTATGTCGAGCTGAGCAAAAAATCGAACGGGAAGGGGGGGTCTATTTTTGCATTCTTAGGAGCTACAGGGTTAATTGATATTGCACGACTTTGATTCACATTATTGTTTCTACCAGAAAAACTAACTTACATAAAACTTATTTTGATAGCTCATTATAATGCCAATAAAATCACCTTTTTAACGGTATATCAACAAACCCCACCAACTTAACCGTTACCGATCTGTGATCGTGTGAAAATGAAATCAATCGGTCGAAACTACCAAATTTCAACTTTGAGTGAAAATTTCTCAGAATTTCGCGTAATAAATGAAATTTTTTTCTAGATCAATTTTGTAACTTATTCAATTTTCTTTTCAATAACAGCAAAAACATAAACATATCTTTAAAAATAAAAAAGTTAGCTGAACTAAAAAAATTATACTTATTAGAAAATAATGATAAATAATGACATCAGTTATGCAGTCGATAATATCATTGTTTCCAAATAAGTATAATTATTTTAGTACAACCAACTTTTTTATTTTTTAAGATATCTTAATGTTTTTGGTGTCATTGAACACAAAATTGAATAAATTACAAAATTGATCTAAAAAAAATTTCATTTATTACGCGAAATTCTGAGAATTTGCACTCAAAATTGAAATTTGGTAGTTTCAATCGATTGATTTCATCTTAACAAGATCACAGCTCGGTAACGGTTAAGTTGGTGGAGTTTGTTGATATATCGTTGGAAAGGTGATTTCATTTGCTTTAAAATGAGTTATCAAAATAAGTTTTATGTAAGTTAGTTTATCTGCTAGAATAATGTGAATCAAAGTCGTGAAATATTAATTAACCTTGTAGCTTTTAAGAATGTAAGAATAGACCCCCTCCCATACGATTTTTTGCTCAGCTCGACATAATCTTTCAGCTCCGTAAATAGTTGCACTCAATTGCGGGACACCCTGTATATACAGGGTGTCCCAGACTTAGAGTATTATAATGTGGGGGCTGATTCCTCGTGATGAGGCGAGCAAAAAATCGTATGGGTGGGGGTGGTCGCAAACGCCCCCCTAGGGGGCTAGGAGTGAAAAACAAAAAAAATAGGTGTCGTTACGTTTTAATCCATAGCTAACATATCCCTGCAACGATTAAAAAAACCATAACTTTTTGAAAAGAAAATTAAATTTGCTTTAAGTTAATAGTGCAAAGTTTTTCCATAAAGTCATAAACAAAAAATGTATAATCATCTGAAGTCAAAAAATAGGTTTTTTTCTTTAAAAATTCAACTTTCAAGGCAATTTTCTCAGAAAAAACCCAAATGTTTTATTATTTTTTATGACGCAGTTTTTTTCCTTGGTCAATTCTCTAAAAACCCGTCATACATTGTTTATACTTCAGAGATAATATTGTTTGTATAAAATCGATTTTCCGATCTTACCACTTTTTCCTCCCACTGAGGTACTTAATGCAAGCAAACGACTTTGTTTTTTTGTTGCTAACAATAACTAGTAAAACAGTTAGATTTAACGGAATTAAGAAAAAAAAAAGTATAAACAATGTATGACGGGTTTTTATATATATATCGCAGACCGAATCAAAAAAAAAAGTTCGCCGTACACCTTCTATTCTGAAGCATTTATGCAAGTTAATTTCGAAAATTTTTTTTTTTTTTTTTTGACTGAACGTAGGGGTCGCGCATTTTCATTTTTGTTTATAACTTCGTCATTTAACGTCAAATTTTAAAGTATGTTATATCAAAGTTTTTGTCTCGAGGAGACCAATATTATTGTTTCTGAGGTCATTGACCTCAGACCCCCCGTTCTAGTACTTACTCACCAGATCTCAGTTCCTACCATGCTAACATGCCACCCTGATTTCAGAAAAAAAAAGCTCGCAAAAAATGTGTAAACTTTTGTGAAGGAAGTATATCGATTGTTTCAGTGCAAATATTTTTAAAAATTTTTTTAATTTTCTTTGACGAAATTAGGTTATTTTTACACTGGAGTATATCTTAAAGGGCTTAGAGCTACCTTGAATTGCAATTTTAAGACAAAAGGCTATTCATAATCAAAAATTAACAAATGAAATAAAACTTTATTGAATTCAGAAACCATTGGAAAACCTATGATTTTTGATCTTTTGAAAAACCTCCATAAAATTTAAAAGCAACAAAATTTTTGCTGTATTAGAAATTTGGTACAGACAGTTGACTTAACAAATATTACAGCAACAACAACAATAATGATCCAATATAATACCCTTACCCTTTTAGAAAAAGCAAGTTTTTCATACCGTATAACAAAATATTGAAAACTACTGAAACAAAGAAACAACTTCAATATCAGAACAAAAATAAACAATGTGATTAACTCTTTATTGTATCTTTGTCATAACAGTGATCAAAGGATGCTTTTAAACAAGAAGCTGTAGGAAACGTTATCCTTTTGTGGCAACGCGCGGCATTCCAGTTATATCGGTAACAGCAGTACGTAAACGTTTAAATAAACTCGTGAATGAATATTACAAAATTGCTAAAAATCCATTGAGATACAATGTTTATGCGTGGAATAAATTGTTCCTAATTTCGCGATGCAAGTATGGCATTGAAAGCAATAACTCGATGATGAGTGACATAAATTAAAAAGTAAAAGTAAATCCCATCAATCGTGCATATTAAAATGCATTTCGCAGACTTTTTCCGAAGACTTCAATTCCAATCCACAAGAGTCTTTCTACGTTTTCCTACATAGTTCATTTCTGGGAACCTTGAAAAAACTTAAATTTTCTTTGTTCCAAGTACAGCGGCAGATAGCACAGCTTCTAGAAATGTTCTTTAATTTAAAGTATGTTTTTTTAGCACTGCACTGAATTATTTTGGTTAACACACTAGACGCGTCTTGTAGATTGAAGGCAATAAGAAAGTAGAAATTTACCATTGGATTTTGCAATGGATTATAACGTAAAGAAAATGGCAGCACTGTATTTTGTGATTTTGATAGCACCAGTTGGTCTATTTCAGAGATGTTGTGGCTAGGAGTGTTTTTAAATTGCAATTCAAGGTAGCTCTAAGCCCTTTAAGATATACTCCAGTGTAAAAATAGCCTAATTTCGTCAAAGAAAATTAAAAAAATTTTTAAAAATATTTGCACTGAAACAATCGATATACTTCCTTCACAAAAGTTTACACATTTTTTGCGAGCTTTTTTTTTCTGAAATCAGGGTGGCATCTGGGGGGGTCTGAGGTCAATGACCTTTGGAACAATAATATTAGTCTCCTTGAGACAAAAACTTTGATATAACATACTTTAAAATCCGAAGTCAAATGACGAAGTTATAAACAAAAATGTAAATGCGCGACCCCTACGTTCGGTAAAAAAAAAAAACATTTTTTTTTCGAAAACAACAGACAAAAATGCTTCAGACTCGAAGGTTTACGGCGAACTTTTTTTTTCCCCCCTATAACGTGATACGCTCTAATAAACATGTATATAAACATATATAAACATAAATTAGTGATCTTGTGAGACGACTAGTACCTGAATTACGGTTTTTGTAAAATCAGCTAAGCTGTAAATAAAACTTTTTTCGGAAGCGATTTCTCAGTTGTAAAAATTTTTATAAAAAAAATATTATAAGTGATATGCACTTGGTGAGTGGGAAGTTGAATAATTTTTTTCTGTGGTAAAAAATACTCATTTACAAATTTAACAATTACATTTCTTTAGATCATTATTAAAATTATTTTCTTGTTTTAAATTAAAAATAATTGTGAAAATGCCGAAGTTAAAAAAAATTCCGATCTTTTACTTTTTGTGGTAAGTTTTTTTTTACTTTTTTTTTTTGTGATAAATTTCGCAATTTTATTTTCTAAAATAAAATCTCAGCTTGCATAATTTCTCAAAAATATATAGGCAAAAATCAAAATTTAGTTCTGGTTTGATCTGTAAAGCATATTGTTGTTGTAGCGAACTTATAAATTTAATTCCCAAAAAAAAATATTTAATAAAAAAATACCGTAATTTAATTTTCCTGCTAGTTCTTGAAATTAATTCAATCAAAATATAGATAGGGGGGAGGGGGGGGGGACTGGCGACCGAAGTGAAAACTTAAAGCTATGAACTAACAGTGTTATTTTTTTTAATCAAATCACTCATACTTTAAAAATTTCATTATATTCCAAGTAGTTATAATAGGCTTATGGTAACTAAAGTAAGAAACAAATATGTTTGGTTGAAATTGCTATAAAAATCGTGTAAAAACCGCATTGATAGTTGTTTTATTTCTAGTAGTACTGAGTTTTCGATCATTGAACATAGTCAAACCTAACGATTCATTCAAAAATTCAATTAGTGGTAGATTTTTATATTCGCAAAGTTAATATTGAAGACTGTATCATAATAACGTCGTCAAGCTATTACAAAAAAACAGAAAAAGCGTAGATTAGAGTTCATATTTCTCCCGAAATATAGGTTAAATATATGAGCTGGTCCTATTATTTTTTACCCTGTTAAGGTTTCTTCTGACCATACCTAACCACTATCTGCCACCCTTCTGTGAGTCCCAAACAGTCCAACACACCTAAGCCCTATCTGCCACCCTTCCGGAGGTTCCAATACAAAAATCAAGTACTTAAAGATTTTTTTTTTATCAAAACCACCCTCATGCTAAATCCACTAATTGTCTGTATTTAAATCTATTTTTCTGTAGTGTATTTTGAGAAGTAACAGTAGATATATAAATAGAAATAGTCGAAATAGCAATAATAGCAGTAACTTAACATTTTATTGTATTATTTAAAAACCTGTCAAACAAAACCATTTTAAGCACTTAACATGTCACTGACAGCCAATGACAGACATCACCGTCTCCACCAATCTACTTGATTGTGAAAAAACTCTGTCGTTATTTTGTGGACTAGCTTGAATGAGTTGTTTTTTCTTTTCTTCTTTCATTTTATTGGTATAACTTTTTGTTAAAGCTTGAAGTGTGCATTTTTGTTCTATTTTATGTATGTATGTATATATGCTTTAAATGTGTGGTTGTGTTTGTATATATGTAGTATTAAGAAATGGGTATTCAATTTTATGTATTCCATTTTTATGTCTTTCCTTTGTGCTGTAGAAGATATCTTTAACCATAACAGGTGGTATTTGAGTAGAATTTGAATACATAAAAAAATAGATTTTCTTTTACATTTACTGCTGTAAAATTTTTGACATGTGGCGGCAGTAGCATACTGATTAAGGTGCGTGGCTGGTAAGTGATACAACCCAGGTTCGAATCCCATCTGACACAGAATGTTTTCCAATTGAAATAATCTGTTCGCCCGTTATCTCTGCACCCTGGGATTCCACGAGAAAATGTAGGGGTTTCACGTGAAAAATTTTATTTCTTACAAAAAAAAAATTAAAAATGGTTTTAAGGAAAATACAATATTGAATTTCAGCTGTGGAGCAAAATAACTTTAAGTGTTTTCAGACGCTTAGTGATTTTTTCGAAAAATCTAAAGTGGATTTAGATATGGAAATACGTGATGGTATAAAAATACATCTGCCTAGTTTACAGCAATGCCTGAGTGATTATCAAGGCACATTTGCATATTACATAGCTTTTACATATTTGAGGCTTCCTGGCATTTTAAGGCTATAATTGCATATTTAGGTCTATTTTTTTTTCATCATGTAACACTGATTGCAGATCTATTACAGTACATTTTCGTGTTGCTTACTTTCGAGATACAAAAAGAAGGCAATAGGTGATACCGGCTGTCAAAGAATTTTATGTCCGTTCCCACCTTGTAAAAGCATGCCATTGATGCCATGATGCCCAAAACTAATGAGAAATATATGTAGGCGTTTGTTGATGAAACCACAGATGCTGCTTTACATCCTTATGATAAAGTTTTACTTTTGAGAATTTAAAGCATCACCTGATCATTTACTGTAACCAGAACTTGAAATGCATTTATATGAGAATTGTCTGTGTTTTTTAATGCGAATATGAAGGTAAGTAAGGTTAAGTTTTTGAAGTGTAACTTTTATAGCCGCGTATACAACAATACGGCGAGATAGATGGGGGATACAGCCAATGTAACGAAATCGTTCTTATGGAAACAACATCAACACAGCAATTCGCCGCACTTGTTGTATAAAAACGAAAAAATTGCTATTTAAAATTTTTTTATAATTTTGCTTCCACTGAGGATTGAGTGGCAGAGAACCCATACGGCAGAGAACCCTGGTTTAATTCCCACCTGACACAGAAAGTTTTTTCAATTGAAGTAATTTTTCTGTTCGGCCGTCACCACTTTGCAGACAGTGGCAAACCTCAGAGAGTAAAAATTGCCACGAAAAGCTTCTTGAGAACATAAGCCGGTATGAGTCGGCATAAAACTTGTAGATCCTGTAGATTCTTCATTGATCATAAGAAGCTCTATCAAAGTCCTTTCAAGGGCTGTTATCGCCATTAAGAGGATTGTACACAGTACGTTTATATCCATAGCCGGCTCTTCTAACCACTGGGCCACGAAGACATGTTTATTTGAGTAGCTCATACTTATTTTAAATCAACAATCAGTACTTCTCTCTTTCTTTTATTATTGAATTGAATTTTTCGTTCAATGCTCTGAAAGTACAGTACGGTCTAAAAATTTGAATCTTAACGTAGCTTTTTTTCAGAACATTAGCATACTTTAAGGCATTTCTCAAATTGTGTTTTGATAAATTCAGATTGATTGCATTGATTAATTTGGAAACAGCACATGCTGCAATATTAACGAATTCTACTTTGAATCTAAAATTTGTTTCATTCTTAGATCTGTGAACATCCATTTATCGTATCTTTCATATAATTCAAATGTAGTTTTTAACTCACATTTATATCGAAATAAAAAAATATTCGCATGCTGAGGTATTTAAACACCCAAAATACTGGTTACAAGTTCTTCCATTACCAACTGAGCTGTCAGATTACCTACGATATGTTGGTCGAAACTAAAACACAATAAGGATATGTTACTAGAATATTGTGCCGAAAATTAACACTTGTCAATGCATATGTTACCCACCCAAAGAAAGTTCGTTTGCAATGAACTTTTTTTCAAAGAATAATTTCGTTTTTTTCCCTAATTGGCGATCAAAAATCTAAAGTTATTTCATACTATCAGTGTTTCGCGTTAGTGTTTCCGCGTTATTATCCATCTTACAGTAAAAAAGTAGAATATATAATTATCTTCGCATTAGTGTTGAAGAATTCATCGCTTTGGAATTGTAAACGAATAATTTTTCGAAAGATAAGCGAACCTTCGTTTACGAAGTAATCGTAACGTTTGCCAAACACATCTTTTTCGAATCGTTATCGTTATCGAATTCGATTGTTATCATCGCGAACTATTCGCAAGTTTTTAAATTTCGATACATGTCTGCATTATTTAGCATAAAATATCATCGCAAATGCAACATAAAATACAATGCAAATCTTGCAACGAAAAACGTATCAATATTTTTAACTGTGTAGGCACGGTTAAATAAACCCAAACGCGGCATGCGTAGTAGCATAAGGTCAGAGCTTCTGACCACGAAGCAAAGGCTTAGTGGCCGTAACTGCAGTTGAAATTTTGTGCTTTTTTAAATTAAAAATATTTACAATCATACCGGCAGTTTTTGTTTTTTAAGAAAAATTTAAAATAAATTACACAAATAAAGCTCAAATTATATAATCGATTGATGATTATTTTGGATAAGCAATAAATTCTTTTTGGCATCAATCCTATGGAATAAATTGGAAGATCTATGCTATGCTTGCTTTCAGGTTTGTTCGTATTTTGTTCACTTTGATGCAAGGGAGGCAATGGTGCGATGGTTGCACGATCAACTTGCAGTCGAATGGTACGCGGTTCGATGCGAGTACCGAAAGGGAAAAGTGCATTATTCCCGACACAGGTTTTTTCACAAATTTTTCCTTCTTAATATATATAAATAAAAATTGAATTAACAAAAAAATAAAACAGCAAGATCTGTCGCCTGTGCTATAAGAAACAAAAGGGTACTACTGGGTACTACTTAAGTCATCAAATTAAAATAAATAAAATCCTATTGATAACCAACTGTGTCACGAAAGTAAAAAAAAAATGTGATCTAATTCTGTATGTGAATATGGAACTTTTCAGTAACTGTCCATAAACAAATGGGACAATTGATATTTCCCATGATATCACCATGTTGAAAATACTAGTTGGGCTTATGAAAAAAAAACAGTTCTTAAACTACTACTGGTATGAAGGTAGACTGCTTTTTAACCATTTGGTTGCACTGAAGGAAGGAATTTTTATAAAATAAATTAGCAATCTTTCGATAAATTCCATTTATTGGCAAAAGTTTCAATTCTGGTGGCCACACACATATTTTTTAGGTTATCAAGGTTCTTGCTTAATAATAATAAATCGGGGATTGGCCGAAGCGGACCACAGCGGGTCCCTTTTCGTCCCCAAAGAACAAGGATGCTACCGCTCGGAGCAATCATACGTGAGCATGCTCCTTACATAAGCATCCTTTGCCAGCTCGAGCATATCCTTGTAGGTCAGTTCACCAATCTCGGCTTCGCCAATAAATGGACGTCCCAGAATGGTCAATCTTATGCTTGCCGGGCACTGGCACAGAATGCTTGCTGCCGTTTCCGGCTCCTCTAGGCATAACCTACATGCATCGTGCTCGGTCAGAGTCATCTTCCTGAGATGGTAGATGTAGGGACCGTGGCCTGTGACCAGTGCAGTAAGTCTGCTTAAAGTCCTTCGATTGTAACGAATAACTTTTGCAGTCTCACTACGAGACCACTTCACGGCCGCCTTCGATTGCCTACAATTAACAGCTTCTTCCCACCTTGTACGGTGTTCCGAGTCCGTCCATTGCTTAATAAGGCCTGCCACCATGTTGTCGCCTATGGCGATACGTGGCTCTGGTCCACATAACTCTTCTGCTGATCCTTCTCTCGCTAAAGAATCAGCATTTTCATTCTGTTCTATGCCAGAATGTTCTCTCACCCACATAAGTGTGAGCTCATTTGTCTGAGCGCACCTACTGAGTTTGGTAAGACACTCTATGGCCAGCCAGGAAGTGACGCCTGTACGCTGCATGCACCTAATCACCGACTGATTGTCAAGGGCAATGACAATTTTCTTGCCATTTCATTTCATTATTCGGGATTATTAAAAACATGAAAATGAGGACTGAGTGACAAAAATTATTCCTATAAACTTCCGAGTAAAATTGAGTATTTCATCTAGTCTATACATGCATAATATTATATTTGCAAATGATATTTATATGCAAACAATCAAATTATGTAAAAATAATAACAAAATTATTTTAATAAATCAATGCAAATAAGTCCATCTTTGCCTAGATAGCAAAAATATATTCAATTATTTTTATACAATGATTGAGATAATGAAATTTATTCGATTGCATCTATAATGCGTTGCCTGCTGATATCGTACCATAGGACGTACCACAACGTAAAGCAATTTATATATATATGTATATTCCGCAAACATGCGTTTTTATTATTTTCACTCAAATGCATTTTGTTCGCTGTAATTGAATTTTTTTTTTTTTCAATTTATTCCTAAGGACATCGTTCAATTGAGCTTGAAATAACATTATTGTGCACATTGCACTGTGTGTGGACATTTTGTCCGATCGAATACGAATGCCGCTTAAAAGTGCATGTCAAGTGCAGATTACTACTGTGAACGAATAATGTGTCAAAATGTTGGCACTCGCTTAAATGTTGGCAGCTTCGCAACGCATTGTCAAAGCAAATAAGTTGCACGCTAGGAATTTATATTGTTTTTGTTTGTTTCACATTTATTTTGCTGTTGACGAATTTCCGGTTGTCCGGACTCGCATCGTCGTCTTAAAATACTACCTTGCGTCACGCAAGCGTTGCAATAACGACAATGACTACGACGCATTTGAAGTTTACTTTACAGTGGAAACTTCATAACAAAAACAACAACAACAATAATAACGACAATGACAATGACAAGAAAAAAAAATCTAAACGCAACAATGTGAATGTTGGTGTGAACCTGCCAGCCAACCAGACAGCTCTCCAGCTAACGGTGCTAATAAATGGCGTGCAGGACTAATTGTTTTAATTGGACACGTTATGACGACATCAGCAATTAGTGGAAAATTTCCTATATCGACTTGCGTGGTCTACGTATGTTTTCTAAAAAACAAAAACAAAAAAAAAAATCCTTGTAGATCCTTAACAAGGATTTGTTGTTGTTATTCTTGCAAGCAATAATTGATTGCATGAATGCATGAATAAATAAATAATTAAAACAAATAAATGAATAATTAAAATGCATTAAATAAAGATTGAATAATATGCTTATTAAATAATTATATAATTTAATGACAAAAACATGACGAACAGAAAAAAAAGTTACGACAAGCAATGAAATTATGAAATTAATGATATGGTAAATAAATTCCATCGAAAGCTATAATTGGCAAATGCAAAACAAAAAAAAAAAAAATATGTATGTGGCCGCCACGCACGGTAGAAGTGAAACTTTAACCCAAAAATGGAATTTCTGGGAAGACTGCTAATTTATTTTATTTACATTCCCTCCTTCAGTGCAACCAAATGGCTAAAAAGCAGTCTTCCTTCATACCAGTAGTAGTTTAAGAACTGTCTTTTTTCATAAATCCAACTAGTATTTTCAAAATGGCGATATCATGGAAAATATCATTTATCCCTTTTGTTTATGGACAGTTACTGAAAAGTTCAATATTCACGTACATAATTAGATCACAGTTTTTTTTACTTTCGTGACACAGTTTTTTTTGTGTGTTTTATTTTTTTTAACTTAACCAACGCTCAGGGGATGCCCCCTTTAGATGCGAAAGCATGGCGTTAATTCGGAACACGGGTGATATTTAGTTGGAGGGTGGAAAGATGGAGTAGTGACGATGAAGATTTGCTTTAAACTTACACAGATCAAAACTGCCGGGGAACACGCTCACAGGGAGATTATGCCACAATCGTACTGTGCGACTAAAAAACGTATTATCTCGGTAATGTGAGGTTCTATTGGGCACCGATACACTTGGAATACTTCAAGACGGTGGGAAGATCGTTAATATATATAGAGAAAAGAAGTGGCCCAAGAACAGAGCCTTGTGGGACTCCGCGCTCTAGCGTTAGCGGAATACACGAACTGGTGGCGTCCGGCCATGTACATCTCTTGAACACTTACCATGGTAGATCCTATACAAAAGGCTTAGGCAACCAACATTGCTCCGATGCCCAAGAGAACTGAGAGGAGATAAAATGTTTTCATATCCTATCATATATATCGCAGGGCGTTGAATTCGGTCCAGAAGCTCCAAATAGAATCTCGAAGCTCCTGCCCAAATGTGCGAATTGTACTCCATTTTATGCCTTATGTATGAGGTATAGATCACTCGAACATCAGATGGGGTGAATATCGCTTGCACCGTTTTAAGAAACCTAGGCACTTGGCCGCTTCTTTCGACACATGGAAAATATGATCATTCCAACGAAGGTCTGATTGTATCGATATGCCCAGAACGTCAAGAGCAGTTGGTTATCAAGAGGATTTTTTTATTTTAATTTGATGACTTAAGTCATCACAGGCTCGATCCTCATAGCACTCATAGACGACAGATCTTGCTGTTTTATTTCTTTGTTAATTTTATTTTTATTTATAAATACTAAAAAGAAAAAATTTATCGAAAAATCTGGGTCGGGAATAATGCATTTACCATCGCACCATTGACTCCCTTGCACTAAAACGAACAAAATACGAACAAATCTAAAAGAAAGCATAGTATAGATTTTTCAATTTATTTCATTGGATTGATGCGAAAAAGATTTTATTGTTTATCTAAAATAATCATCAATCGATTGTTTTATTTGGGCTTTATTTATTTAATTTCTTTTAAATTTTTCTAAAAAAAAACAAGAACTGCCTGTATGACTGTAAATATTTTTAATTTAAAAAAGCACAAAACTTCAATTGCAGTTAGGACAATTTGCTAAACCTTTGCTTCGTGGTCAGAAGCTCTGACCTTATGCTACCGCGCATACCGCGATTATGTTTATTTTACCGTGTCCGGGTATTCATTAACAAAATATTCATTTGTTAATCCTTAACAAAACAAATTGTGCAATCGATTAAATTTTATCAAAACTGCTTAATATTTTTATCAATTCGAAAGAAACTTTATTCATTTGATTAAAAACATAAACAAATGATTTTCAATTCAACAAACAATTTTTTCAGATTGAAATATTCTTTATTCATATTGACAAATTCTTTTATCAAATATACAATTCAAACACGACATTCTTGATAAAGGTTTTTATTTGTTTATTTGTTTATTTGTTTATTTGTATTTCATCAATGGAATAGTTTCCTTACTGACTACAATTAACATAAAGAAAAAAGTGTAAATTTAATTAAATATAAATAAAAATATTTATTAAAACATACATAACAGTTTTAAACATATCAACGATAACAGCTGTTCAATAAATTTTTTAGAACCAATTTTGAGCACGAAAAATCAATTTCAATTTCTTTAGATAGCCTGTTAAATTCAATTAAGGCACGATTTAAAGGAGCGTTTATTGCGTAGTTAGTTTTTATCATTCCGACGTAAAATAACTCATAGAACCTGAGATTTCTAATAGGAATATTAAAATTAATCGCCCCTAAAAGACGGGGGCAATCAATAGTGCTACTAATTATATCAAAAATGAACATTAGAGAAAGTATTGTTCTTCTACTTTGCAATGTTTTTAGATCTATAAGTAAACATCGAGCATTATAAGAGGGAAGAGGATCAATAGGGTATAAAGATCGTAAAGCATAACGAGTAAAAATTTTTTGTAAACGTTCCAAGCGATTAATATGGACAGCATAATATGGGTTCCAAATTAATGAGGCATACTCAAGTCTAGATCTGACCAAAGAAGTATAAAGAGTTTTATGCGTGTACGGGTCCAAAAAGGCGGTACTATTTCGTCGCACAAAAGCCATCATGGCATACGCTTTCGGGAGAATAAAATCAAAGTGATTATAAAATGTAAATTTGGTATCAAAAATTACACCTAAGTCTGAAATTCTATCCACTTTCTTCAATACAGAGGTACCGATGTGATAAGACGTATTGAAGATATTTTGTGACTTAGAGAACGTTAATTGGAAGCATTTATTAATATTTAGCGAGAGACGGTTTTTGTGGCACCAAGCAAAAACATTAGACAGTTCAACCTGAAGAAGATCAGAGTCCGAAAGATTTTTTACTGCTGTGTATATTTTAAGATCATCTGCGTATAAAAGATAATTAGCTTTAGCAAAACAAGAACTTATATCGTTAATGAACAATATAAATAGCAGTGGTCCCAAAATACTCCCTTGAGGAACTCCCGATGAAGCATAGAAAGGGGCAGATTTAGCATTATCAACAACAACAGTACAAGATCTATTTGTTAAATAGGATCGTAGCCATTGTAATAGATGTGAATGAAAGCCTAATTTGGCTAACTTAAGTAATAAAATACTGTGCGACACTTTGTCGAATGCCTTAGAGAAGTCGGTATAAATTGTATCTACTTGATATCCGCTCCGAAAGGCAGAAATACAATCTTCAGAAAAAATAGCCAGATTAGATACAGTTGAACGTCCAGTAACAAAGCCATGCTGGTTAGGACAAATCAAGCGTTTAGCTACATGGTAAAACTTATCCTTAATGATGCCTTCAAAAAGTTTCGAGAAAGTAGATAATTTAGAAATAGGCCTATAATTAGATATATCATTTTTGTTCCCGTTTTTAAAAATTGGTGTTATTAAAGCAATTTTCCAATCAGCAACAAAAATTCCTGAAGCTAGAGATTTATTAAGAATAGCTTTAATGGGTTCCACTAATCCTAAACAATTTTTTAACAAAAAAGCAGATATACCATCAATATCTGTCTTCATTGATGGTTTTAAACCTTGAATACCTTTTATGACATCATCGGAGGATAATGCCAACGAACCAAAATCGAAAACAGACTGAATATTCATGAGGAAATCATCACAAATATCACCGTCATAGGCAGTTTCAAAGTTCGACTGAAAATATTCAGCAAAAAGATCTGCCGCTTCATTCGCATTTTTTGCTATTTTGCCATTGTAGAAGACATCTGATGGTATACTAGCACTATTTTTTTTCGATTTAACAAATCGCCAAAAAGCTTTAGGGTTAGATTTTATATTAGTTTCAAACCCCAGTATGTATTGGTTATACAAATATTTATTTAAAAAATTAAATTCCCTCATGTAATGCTTGTATTTATCATAAAATTCCGAATTATTGCTTCGCTTGTATTTCTTAAAAAACTTGTTTCTTAGGTTTTTTAGTTTTTTAAGACCTTTAGTAAACCAAGGAAGCTTAAAAGACGTGGCTTGAATCTGAGGAATGTTCTCATTACAAATCTCATTTACATTGGCCTTAAATTGAAGAAAACATTCTGAGACATCAGCACCGTTGAACATAGAGTCCCAATCAAAATTTTTAAAAATATTATTTAAAAGACTAAAATCACATAGATTATAATTGAAAGATTTAACATTATTATCTTTATCCATTTGCAAAAATACATAAAATTCGAGTTCAATGGCCAACGGAACATGGTGCATATCAGAAGCAGTAATAGGAAATGGATTTTCAGCGATCTTAAAATTGATATTATTGCTTATAAAAACTAAATCTAGAATTCTATTAAGCATGTTAGCAACGTTATTAATTTGGACTAAATCACAACTTAAAAAGTTATCAACAAGATAGATTTCATTACAACTGTTTACATTAGACGGAGTAAGAATAATTTCATCATCAATATATGACCAACTCAATTTATTTAGGTTGAAATCGCCTAATACACAAAAGCAGCAATCCTCATTATTTAATGATAATCCAACGATGTTGTCAACATGAGCCATATAAAGAGTATCTGCGGAATTCGGAGGAATGTAAGATACGCAAATAAGCATCGATTCCGAAGTACACTGGAGTTTAACACATAGCTGATCCAACATAGAATCTGAATTTTGAAGCACAACGACAGAAGCATTTAATCTACGATTTACAGCAATCAACACACCACCACCTCTTCTACAGCCAGTTTTTAACGAATCACGATCTTTACGAAACGTATTATACAAATTTGAATCAAAAAACTCCTCATCAAAGAAGTGCGAGTTTAGCCATGTCTCTGTGAGAACAACAACATCAAATTCAGCAAGACTACTATGCTGTAATATTAAACTAGCTTTAGTTCTAATACCAGACATATTCTGATAATAGATATTAATAGCTTTAGATTTATCTAAAAGTGCATTATCAGCAGCTAAGTTTCTTCCAATAGTTTCAGTTCTGCTAAACAAAGGTGTTGTTGTAATAGGTGTTGTTGTAATATGTCTTTTTATTGCATTCGAATTCGTTGAAACGGTGCTGCAATTATGTGAAATGACTTCTTTGTGTGCTAATGAGTAATGACATTCACTCCCTCTTTTGGTAAAAAAGAAGAGAATTGCCGAACACGTAGATTTGCGGGCCATAAAGCAGAGTTAAATACTTTTTCATAATCATTGCTTAAAATTTCTAATTTAAAATTTACTCTTTTTAATGTGGTTTCATCCACACCTCTCTTCACGAGGCGAAAACATTTTTTTTTTTTTTATCAAATCAATATATCCGTTTATCAAATAAAAAAAAAAAATAAAATATTGTTAATATGAGCGCAAAACTTTCATCTTCATTCAAATAGACAAACGCTTTGGTTGAATCTATGCCAGTGGTGATCACAACATATTTTCCCATAACACGCGGGCGTCGCGTGTTTTTGTGCTTTTGTGCATGAAGTAGCAATCGGCTCGCTGTGTTCGTACACTGCGTAAAAGTTTGTTTTTTATGCTGTGCTTTTAATTTCAAGTCAGTATGCTTTGAGCGTTCATGCAATAATAGTGTTGGTCGCTGTTATATTTATGATTAAAATATTATGCAATATTTAAGGAAAGTTAATGTGTACAATTTTTATTTTCAGAAAATTTTTATTAAGAATCACAAACCAACGAACTTGAGAACATAACCATTTTGAAGTCGGTTAAAAAAAAAAGTTAATGCATTATATTCATCACTTCTACCTTTTTTGATGTTTTCTATGACAAACACAAAAATAAAAAAAAACTTTATATTGATTTCCGACAATATTTCCTTGCATCAAATGTTGTGAGAGCTTTTAACAACTTCTTGTTTCAGTGTAAAGCTGTGCACTCCGAAAGCTCTCTATATTGTTGTTTGAAACGTGAGCTGATCACCACTGCTCTATACTGGCAAAAAATGTATCAATTTAACCCAGGAATTTGTCAATATAAACAAATTCACACTTCTTTGAGTGTGCTTACCTGGTAGCTGAATCAGAAATGCACTTGTTAACAGTACAAGTCTTAACAGTGCTAACGTTAACAGTGATTACATTAACAGTGGCGACGATATAACAGTGCTGTCATTAACATTGCTGATGTTAACTATAACTATTATTTGAATGACAAATTGTCGATATTTTGTACAATTAAACATATATCCGTTCCATTCAAACTTTTTTTTTATAATTTTACATTAGTCAAAATGATGTTTAAATCAAATTTTAAACATACCCTTTGGATACTTTAACAAGAATTTTACCAATTTTACAAACTTCAACTTTAACAATTTAAACAATTTATTTTTGTAGAAATTATTGAAGTTTTCATTTTAAGACCATGTTTAGCTTGTACAAATACTTTTGTCATTACACATTAGTTTTGCCACTCAGTACATTTTTCGTTTACAAAAGCCAAGTCGTATGTTCTTACTATGGTTTTTTATCTAGGTGTATGGAATTCTTTGCTCTTTGAACAGCTTGATAAATTTTTCGTGTCAATAGTTCCCAAACGTGTTCGATTGAGTTAAAGTTCGATGACTGGGGAGGACTATATGTTATATACAACCAGTCTTTTTGCCAAACGCGCGGTATGTTTGGGGTCATTAGCCCGTAAAAATAGGGTCTTTCAAGACCCAAGCTATCTACGAAAGGCTGCAAATATTGTTCCCATAAACTCTTATACACTTGTCTGTTTATTTTACCATCAATAAAGGCCAACTATTATAAACTATCACACTGCCGCCTCCATGTTTAATGGTTGGCATTAAGTTCTTAATTTGTTCTTTTTTTTTTCGATAGCCCTTGTCTCGTAAAGCTCTTTTGTACAATACTTGTGTGAACGTGAATGCCTGATATTGCAGCAAATACTACGAACTGACTTTCGCGCACTTATTTTTGTATTTTTTCCCACATATTTTAGGACAAGGCTAACAATTCGATGAGAAGTTTTTTTTGTCGCACAGTTTTTGGCATATTTCGGTAGGTTTTACCTTCCTTATAATGTTTTAATATCTAATATTATAAAGGGTGGTTAAATTTTAAGGGCCGATGTTGATTTTGAATAAAACACAAATTATTTAAGAAATTATTATCATTTCTTTTTATTATAATAATATTGGTATAGTTCAATTATGTATGGAACAAAATATCGGCCAAATGGCCGCCGCGACCTCGGCGGCACACCTCCATCCGATGGATCAAATTTTCGATGACGCTGAGGCATAAGTGAGGTTGTATGCAGTAAATGTGCCGAATTATCTCATCCTTTAGCTCTTGAATTGTTGTTGGCTTATCGACGTACACCTTTTTTTTCAAATAACCCTAAGGAAAGAAGTCCAACGGTATCAAATCACATGATCTTGGCGGCCAATTGACATCGCCACCACGTGAGATAACACGGCCAATGAATTTGTCACGCAAAAAACCCATTGTTTCGTTAGCTGTGTGGCAAGTGGCACCGTGCTGTTGAAACCACATATCGTCCACATTCATATCTTCCAATTCGGGCCATAAAAAGTTCGTTATCATCTCACGATAGCTAACACCATTCACAGTAACTGCCTGACCGGCCTCATTTTGGAAAAAATACGGCTCGATGATGCCGCCAGCCCATAAACCGCACCAAACTGTCACTCTTTGTGGGTGCATTGGTTTTTCGATAATCATTCTTGGATTATCATTCGCCCAAATGTGGCAATTCTGCTTATTGACGAATCCACTGAGGTGAAAATGTGTCTCATCATTGAAGATGATTATCTTCCTAAATTGATCATCCACTGTTGCCATTTCTTGCCACAATTCTGGCCATTGACGACGCTTGAAATTTTCAAGAGGCTTTAGTTCTTGAGTCAATTGCACCTTGTAAGCGAGTAAATACAAGTGTTTATGCATAATGTTCATCAACGACGAGCGTGAGAGGTGCAATTGTTGGGCACGACGACGAGTTGAGGTGGACGGCTCTTCAGCCACACTATCGCGAACAGCAGCAATATTTTCTGCAGTACGAGTTGTACGAGCTGTAAGAGGAGGTGTTTTCACATCTCCTACAGACCCAGTTTGCTCAAATTTTTGCACGATTTTTCCGATTGTACGCACATTTGGACGATTAAATTGACCGAAAAAATCACGAAGTGCACGATATGCATTTTGATTTGAACGCCCATTTTCATAATAAGCTTGAATAACTTTAACGCGTTGCTCGATTGTGTATCTTTCCATGGTTCAAATTGAGTTGGTCTGAAATTGAGAAATGTCAAATGAAATGCAAAAAAAAAAACTTGACGTTTAGGTGTGGCTCACATTCAACATCGGCCCATAAATTTAACCACCCTTTATTTTACCACTAGGTTTGATTTGTTTTCCCTTGACTATTATTGTATTTTTAAGCCTGCCGACAACAATCAAATCACGCTAAAGGGAGTTTTAATAGTGCGGGCTGGTTGCTGTGTCGAGCCGAACCGAGAAGGAAAGCTAAAAATCATATGAAATAAGCTCAAAGTGCGCATAGTGCTAGTCGAGCAGGCAGCTTAGAGCGACTGCCTTCTCGGTTCGGCTCGGCACAGCAACCAGCCGGCACTATAAAGACGCTCTAATACTGAATAAAAATGCATAAGTGAAACAATTAACAAACATAACCTCACTTTTTTCCGAAGAAACTGCAAAAGTACGAGCAACAGAAATGGGTTTTTAGTTGTATTTAAACTTATGTCCAACATATTTTTCGTTTCTGTCAAATTTACCGGTATCTATGCAATAAAGTACAGCTGTTTTTTGTTATTGCTGTTGCTTATTGATGTATTGAAAAAATAGCATACTCTAAGTATTGTAACAATGCTTTGTTTTATTTAAAAGTAAGGTTTTTGGGATGTTCTTAAACTTTTGTCTAGAACTATACATATCCTGCATATTTCTTGCACACAGTTTTTCATAAAAATCTGGCGTTTTATGTTGTTGTTAGTTTCTTTTTTACTTTTCAAAAAATTTTTTATATTTTTATTTTTTATATTTTTTTTGATATTGTTTTTATTTTCTTGAAGCGAAACAAAAAACACATTTTGTACTAAAATCTTAATAAAGATCACCCGCTTTCAGGCATGTTTTATAACTTTTATACATTTTCTGTTGGCTTTGTTTACTTTTGCAGCAGCTTTCAGGTGAAAAGAAAAAACAAATTGCTTTTGGTTGACAAAACGAAGCTAAAAAGCTTCAAGTTTCTTTTGCTTTATTTAACTTCTGAACATATTACTACTGTATGAATACCTAAATGTTTTTTTGCTTCCTTTTGTTTAAGACGTTTTTGTGCAAGTGCTGTTTCTTATTTTTGCTGTTATTACAGTTGTCGTTATGACAAAGATTATGTAAAGAAAACATTTTAGGTTTACTTAAGAGGCTTAAGTATAGTTAATATGTTGTTTATTTTAGTTTAATTTTAAGGGAACTTACTTAAATACCACTTCAAAATATCGATATGAAATATTATTCATAAAGGGGTTTTTTTAGAGGTATAGAAACTTTTTTACAAGTAAAACAGAAAAAAAAAAAATATGAAGTGGCTTCATTAGTTCAAACAATTTTATGGCGTTTAGTGTTTTAACACGATTTCGGACATATGGCCACCTCAGCTGCGTCTAACGAAGAAAGAACATCCTGTTAGCTCTAATTTTGCACCACATTTTCCAACATAGCTGAACTTACTTATATCGCCAATAACGGTCAGAATGTTGGTTTTCAGCTGGTCAGTCGTAGCTGGTTTATCATCTCAGACGATTGGCTTGACGTACACGCTCAAAAAGTAGTCTAACGGAGTCAATTCACATGACCTAGGTGACCAATTGACAGGCCCATATCTTGATATGATTCGGTCACCATAAGTTCGTCAAAATAAGGTGATATTTCCACGCGCTGTATGGCTTGTTGCAAAACCCTACCATTTACCACTTGAACGATTGATATTGGCGTGGTGGAACCAAAAAGTCGAGAATCATTTGCCTGTAGCGCTCACAATTGACGCTTATGTTAGATGCATCTTTAGTTTTGAAAAAGTATGGACCAATGAAGCCTTCGGTATGCAAACCACACCAGACAGTAACTTTTCTGGATGGAAGAGAGCCTGGAGAGCCTCTTTAGGATTGTTCTCACTCCAAATATGGCAATTTTTCTTATTTATGTACCAGTTAATTTAAAAATACGCCACACTGCTGAAGTTGATTTCACAGTAATAAGGCTGTTTAATTTCCAGTGCACCAGTTGGATTTTATAGGGTTGTAGTCCAAGAACTTTCCTGAAAATCTTGTACGTGGTGGGCCAGCAAAGGCCAAGTTGTTGAGAACAGCGTTGATTCGATAAATTTGGGTACTCGCTCACAGTCACATCTACAGCTGTGATGACTTCTTCGGTACGCACAGTATGATCTCGAGTTGGGTGAATATTGACCATTAGAGTAAACGTAGACCGAAATCGATTCATAGTTTAGCGTGTAACCTGCTACGATGGACAATTATGCGCACCGTAATGTGTGCAAAGTGCTCTGTAAGTTTACCGCACCTTTTCTGTAGTACGAAACGTCCAAGCTTTTGAAATACGTCTTGATTTCCACGATGACTTCCGCATTCGTTCTGGATCTCTTTCCCTAGAGCAACCGCTTGAGGCTTGGAAGCAGATAAAAGTCGCTAGGGGCAAGGCCTGGAGAGTGCAATGGATGAGCAACCAATTCGAATCGAAGTTGGTACAATTTGGCCGTCGTTCTCAAGGACGTGTGGAACGCTGCGTTATCGTAAGTTTTTTTTCCGCCCAATGTGTTCGTTTTATGTTAGTTTCGTAGTTCAGTTTCTCCCATTCCGCTGCATAATACTCACCTGCGAATGTTTTTCCTTTCTGCAGGTAATCGTTGATTACCATTTACTATTACCATTTACCATTACTTACTTGACTTAGGTAGCGCTTACAGCCGTAAGTCCTTTTTGGCCTCGTTCAAGAATTTGGAGTTTCCAAGTTTTGTCAGGTAGTCCTCCACTTGGTCCTCCTAACGGATATGCGGTCATCGTCTTCTGAGCTAACCGCCGCTCGAGTTAACCGCCGTCGAGTCAAATATTTTTTTTCACTTTAGTGTCGCCTTCTATCCGGTCAATATGACCTAGCCAGCAAAGCCGCTTGAATTTAATGTACTTTACCATGTCGATGTCGGCGTATTGCTCATCGTTCCATCGTATTTGACACTCACCATTGACGCAGATTGGTCCGTAGATCTTACGAAGGATCTTTTTCTCGAAAGCTCCCAAAGTCTTTTCATCAGAGCTGATCAGCGTCCAAGTTTATGCTGCATATAATAGGACGAACATGATTAGTAACTTATAGAGCGTAAATTTTGTTCGTGGAAAGAGGGCTCTGCTTCTCAATTGCCTACTGAGTCCAAAGTAGCATATGTTGGCAAGAGTTATCCTTCGTTTTATCTCACTACTCATATCGTTGGTGAACGAAGTCCTAACTTGAAGGAGGTGTTCTCAACAGTGAGGTGGGTGCCAAGACGCCGGCACAGCTTGTTTGTTGACTTCAGATATTTCGTCTTATCTAAGTTCATATTATGGCCAATGATATCAATATCATCAGCATACGCTAGCAGCATACCACTCTTACAGAATATGGCATCACCTTGCCTCAAATCAGTAGGCAGAATGATCTTCTCTATAATTAGTTTAAAAAAGTCGCAAGATAAGAAATCACCTTGTCTGAAACCTCGTTTGTTAAAAAAAAGGGAGGGAGAGAGGGGGGAGAGGTCCTTCCCGATTTCGACAGCGCTGCTGGTGTTGCTCATGTCATCCTGCATAGACTCATTAATTTTGCAGGTATTTCAAATTGTATAATTGTACAAAGACATGGTAGAGCATAGGCAATTCCTTATTGAACTGTCGAAGGCGGCTTTGTAATCGATAAAAAATTGTGGGTGTTGATTTGTTTCTCTAGGGTCTTATCTAAGATTTCTCGTAGCGTAAATAAATGGTCGGTGGTAGATTTTTCAGGTCTGAAGCCACACTGATATGATCCATTCAGTTGGTTTACGATGTTCTTCAGTCTTTCACATAATTTGCTCAAAAGAATCTATATGCGATATTTAGGAGTCTTATTCCATGAAAAAAAACATAATGGCTATTTCAGCCCTTGAAAGGACTTTGACCGAGCTGCTTATGATCAATTCTGTTGTGAGTGTTGTGAAATATTTGAACACAAATGATCGAGAACTGGAACTACAAGCTTTATACTGACTCCGAACGCTTTATGTTCTCAAGAAGCTTAACATGGCAGTTTTTACTCTCTAAAATTTGCCATTGTTTGCAGAAAGGTAACGGCCGAACAGAAAAATTAATTCAATTGAAGAAACATTCTGTGTCAGATGGGATTTGAACCTGGGTCGTCTGGCAACGACCGCCACTTATTCTACGGAATTTGGCACAAATGGTGGGATCACCTTCTTGTGGGTTGGGCAGAGTACACTGAAGTTGCAATCATTTGGGATGCGTTCTTCCAACCATATTTTGCACAGAATCTGCTGATTGTGCCATACGCATCCCAAAACATGGAGGCCATAATCTTTCCGGTCGAGTGTTGGTCTATCGGCCATTTTCAGCCACTCTGCAGAGTGCCTATTGGACTCAGGCATATAGTAATGAAAACATGCTGCATCCATCGACACAAAGTGTTGGAAAAACTCCACTCGATTACCCTGCAACAATGCCAAACCGGCCGTTGAATTATCAACGCGCTGCTATTTTTGGTCGATGGCCAGCAAACACTGCACCCATCGCGCTGATAGGGTGAATCTTCAAAAGATCGTGCAAAATGTGTTCCGCCCGATATGTATCAAGGCTTCAGATAACTCGAGCCACTTCACCTTACGATCATTCAAATCGATTCAATGCAATTGTTTTACGATTTCAACATCCATAGCCCACTTTGACCTTTCATAGTGAGGTGCGTCTCTTTGCTTGTACGGCCAATTTTAGAATCACTGTTATTCTCGAAGGAGCAGATGTGGGAAAATATTTCCACAGCAATCGGAAGTTTTTCTTATCAAAAATCAATGTTTTGGTGTAAATGAGATAATTCTGTTTTTCCATTTTCTTACGAAGGCGAAAGTAGCGTCACTTAAACGACTGTAGCTTGTAAACGAATGGACGAAATTTCATAGAACTTCGACTGTGAGCTAGTTACAGTTGAGCCTCTTGAAATGTGGCCTGTTCATTTTATAGTAGTGCCACCTTTTGGAAAAAGTCCGCAATATTTAAGCACTTGTAGTATATCAAAAAGATGTCTAATAAAAAAGTAATTTTTTTCGCTCAACTTTTCGGTATCCTCTGTATATCAGAAATATATGATAGGCTATCTATGATGATAAAAATAAATATTTAATACAGGATATTATATCGATATACAATTTTTTACAAACAAATTTTCCTATTTTTAGAAGAGTTGTAGTCCTAAAACACTTTTAGCAGATTTAGCGAGAAAGAGAATGAATGTGCGTGAAATTAAATCGATAAACTTATTTTATAGACGAAGAACGACATAATGTTCCATTAATGCACTCAAGTATGTGAAGAGTCTTTTTTAATTACCTTTTGTCTTGAGATTTACCGCCACCGAATTACAGCTGAGATGTAACGCCGTCGCCGACGGGGGCGCCAGTTGTTCGGCTAACATTAAGAGGCGTTTTTAATTGTGGACATAAAATATACATAAATCCAATGATATTTTAATTAATATAATAAAATTTGTTTTCACTGGCAAGCAACGTCATCGACATCTGATGATGATGATCTGTCATATATTCAGAATTGCTTTGACAAAAAAAAAAAAAAAATTAAATCAATGTCTATGAATAATAAATAAGCCCTTTACTAATGCACTTGTATGCATGCCATATACACACACACACACATTATTTAAATATCAACACACGTTGTTACATTTATACATATGATTATCTGAATATACAAACAATATTATTATTAATCTATTATAAGAACTTTATATTGAATTATTATCTATTGTTGTTGCAATATTTCATTTATACTTGCACAACAAAATGCACACTTTATAATGTGTTAGAATGAGATAGCGTGCCAGTAATTTGTTACGCACTTTACGTTTAACGTTAGCGATATTAGAACCGAGGTAACGCACGAACGAACGAATAATTGTCTGACTGAACGAAAAGAGAAAGAAAGACAACGAAATGCGTTTTTTTAATGTTGGCGAATGAAAACAGGATACACACACAGACAGCTTCTCGTACCTACTTACTATACGTCAAAAGTAGGCAAAATTTAGGTAAGGAGAGAACCGTGGGGTGAAGTTTTGATAAGTTTCAACTAGTTAAGAAATTTCGTTTGGGAATCAGATTTTGCATTGCATTCAAGTTGCTTTTTCATTTACATAAATCTTGTTATTAATTTAGAATTTCGTTAAATCTTCTTTTAATTTTACTTTTATTCTCTTATATTAATTGCAGTCTTCACATTTTTGCTTTGTATATTTTGTGGAAATTCAGAATTCTTCTCATAATTTGAGCATTTTTTTTCTAAGGTTTCTAGGACACTTTAATATATATATTGTTGACTAAGTATCCGACGTTGCTTGCGCTTTAGAACTGTTTTTGTTGAATTACCGTTGAGAACTAAAATTTTCTGCCAGCTCTAAAGGATGCTTTGCAGTTTTTGAAGAGTTTGCAGGTTGCAAGAAGCTTTTGAACGAAACTTAATTGGAACAGCTGAAGGCAGTGTAGGTATGTTGGGAAGTAGATTTAAGGTAACCGGTTACTTCGAGTGGTAAAGACAAAATCGGTAACTTTATTTCAATAATTTTTATATTGATGGTTATTTTTTGATACTTTTCATCCATTTAATTTTATTACTATAATTCTTGAGCGGGTCTCTATTAGGGCTGTCAGGTCACACAGGATCCACATAAGCCACGGACAAAAATAAAAGAAGTTGCTGCAGGATCATGAAATTTCGTGGAAATAAGTTCTACGACATGAGAACTATTCAGACAAAATTTTGTTGAAATGGGATGAATAAAGAAATCACACCCCCCATATAACCAAAATCGGTAATTTGGTATATTTCCCCAAAAAAAGTGTACCAGAACAGTAAAAAATTCGCATACATAGTATTTCTCGCCGAAAATAGTTGATGTACAAATTAACCTAATCGGTTGATTAACACGCTCATATCCCATACAACCGAAATCGGTATACCACCTTGGTCCAAAAGAAAAGTTCATTTAGTGAAAAAAATTAAAGTACAAGTTTATTCATCCCAATCAATATTGTCGCCTTCAAAATAGTCCCCGTCGGCTGCAACGCACTTATGCCAGCGCTTGATCCAGTCACGGAAACCTTTCTGGAACACGGTTTTTTTTATGGTCTTCACCGATTCAACGATTTTTCTATGACCTCTTCTTTGCTGGTGAAACGCGTTCCTCGAAGCGGTTTTTTGACTCGATCGAACAGGATAGAATTACACGAAGTCAAGTCAGGTGAATTTTCCGGCTCCGGTCAGGTGAATACTATATCCCTTCATCAACCGCAACTCAAGCCTCAATTTATACAATAAAACTCTTATTTTAAAATCAATATTTCATGCAGTAATTTTCTATGCATCTCCGGTATGGTCTACTAGGGCTAAATGTCACTTGAACAAACTGCAAATTGCTCAAAATAAGCTGCTTAAACTTATTCATAAAAAGCCTAGCTTCTTTTCTACTAGCCGATTGCACTCACTCGCAAACATAGAATTAGTTGTCACCAAACTGAATAGACTTTCCGAAAATTTCAATATCAGATGCCAAATCTCTGAATATACGCACATTAATGAGCTGGCCTCATTGTAAAGTAGGTTAGGTAGTTTATAAGTTTTATTATTCATTTACATAGGGTTTTGTAAATTTTTTCCCTCCATATTTGTTTTTATAAGTACCCATTAATATTAAAAATCAATGTAAAATTTAAGCAGAAAAAGTAAAATTGTATCTTGAACTCTTTATTGTAGTTTATCGATATGAAAAACATTGTAATATTATACATGTAACAAATAAATTGAATTAAATTGAATTGAACTGCGGTCTTTTTAGGCGAATTGCTTCACGTAAACGTCTCATAACGCCCAAATAATACTCTTTATTGACCGTTTGACCATCTGGCAAAAATTCATGGTGAACTACACCATTGTAGTCCATGAAAACAGTAATCATCGCCATCTTTTTTGACTGAAAACTACGTGGTTTCTTCGGTATCGGTTCGTCTGGCGACCGCCATTCACTAGCCTGATGCCTGGTTTGCGTGCCATACTCGTATACTCATGTCTCATCACCAGTAATGATGGATTCGATGAATGATTCGTCGGTTTAGACCATTTCCAGCATGTCTTTCGCGATAGCAGTTCGGTCTCTTTTTTGCATGAAATTGAGTTCTTTCGGTACCAACTTCGCAGCGACACGTCACAAGCCATATTCAGTTCCAATTCATTCTTCAAAATGTTCTGAACGGATCCAATTGAAATGCCGATGTCCTCTGCTATCTCTCTAATCGTCAATATGCGATTTTTTACCAACATTTCTTTGATTTTTTCAACGTTTTCTTCGGTAGTCGAACGCGATGGCCGCCCGGTACGAGGGTCGTCTTCTACTTCGTCTTGGCCACTCACAAATCGGTTAAACCACTTGTTTGCCTTCTGATACGATAGAGCAGATTCACCGTAACATTTCACCAACAATATACGCGTAACGGCGCAGTAGAAACCATTTTTCACACAAAATTTGATACAAACTCGTTGCTCAATTTTTTCTTCCATCGTAAAAATCGAAGACACGAAAAAAGTTGTTGTAAACAAAACACTGTCGCTTTACCAAATGTCAACGAGAGACGCTGATATTTTGCAGGCTTGTCATAGACACATGTGGCAACATACTAAAAATAAAAATTTTCGAATCGGCCAGTTAAGTCCGGTTCACAGTGTGAACGAACCTTTTTTTTGAACAAGGTGGTATTATTATTATAATGATTTATTTAGCAAGAAATAGTTGGTTTAAAAATAAACAAAATCGGCCGCCTAATACGCCTATCTCCGAAATCGGTAATATGGTATATACCCCCAAAAATTATCACAGAGCAATAAAATATTTGCAACACAGTTTTTTTGTCACAGAAAAAAATTTGGTGTATATATTAAACCTCTGCACGGGTAGTCTTAAAACGACTTTCAACACATTCGTTTGGAAACGAGAATTCTAAAATTCTGACATCAGATTCGAAGTCAGCGACCTCTAAACACTGTTAAACCATGTTGAAAACTCTTGAAAATACATTTTGGTAGGTGGCAACACTATTATAAAAAAATACACAATTTTGGAAACCTGGTAGTGAATTCGGATGCAGCGACTCATTTTTACCTAGTGTTTGCTCCAGCACCAAATTCGTGAAAATAAAAAAATTTTAGGTGGCAGCACTATAAATAATCTTGAATTCTAAAATTCTGACATCAGATTCGAAGTCAGCGACCTTTAAACACTGTTAAACCATGTTAAAAACTCTTGAATATACATTTAAGTAGGTGGCAATGCTCTTATAAAAAAAATTACACAATTTTGGAAATCTGCCAATGATTCAGCAACCCATTTTTTTAATGGAATTCATGAAAATAAAAAAATTTTAGGTGGCATCACCATTAACCATCTTGAATTTTAAATTTCTGACTGTCTTAATTCCGACCGTCTAATTCTGCCATCGCATCTACAATTCCAATTTTTAAAATCTTAAATTCAATTTATGCACCGAATGTTATGTTGTTGTCAGCATTAATCGTTTACAAATCCTTCATTCTGTTATGTTTGGTTTAGATTCGTTTGTCCGACGAATGCTACCGGCTATGTTATGTTTGAGTCGTTCCGAACCAATCGTTTCCAAATGAATGTGTTGAAAGTCGGTTTAAGACTCTTTATGGCTATGGTGTTAATTTCACTCGCTGTTATAGTTATGTAAACTACTGAACTCGACACCGAATGCACTATTGTTGTAGTAGAAATGAGTTAATCCGTGCAGAGGTTTAGTATATATCAACTAAATTGGTGGACAAACACGCTCACCTCCCATATAACTGAAATCGATTATCTGGTATATATCCCCAAAAATTATCTCAGAAAAATAAAATTAGGTTCGAATAATTATTTTATAGTAAGAAAGAGTTAGTGTAAGACTAAGCCAAATCGGGTGACTAATACGCATACCTACTATACAGCTATTGTCATCATTAGGTATTCTGGTATATTTCCCAAAAAAATTATTTCAGATCAATCAAATTTTATACGCATAACTATTTTATAGCAAGAAAAAGTTTGTGTAAAAATAAATGAAATCGGCTAACTAATAAGTATCTCCCATATAACCGAAATCGATAATCTGGTATATATATAACTTCTTAATTTTTAAGCTGCCACAGCCAATCTTTTCGGAATAATTTTAAAATTTTTAAAATTATATTGAAATTTAAAAAAATTGTGGAAATACGTGTTTATTTTAATTGCGTTTAAACTTTTGAAAATTATTATATTTCTCCCAATTATTATATTTTTTGCTTTTATTGAAATCATAATAAAAAAAAAAAATACTATTGAAAATACATTTTTTTTTTTAATTGCGTTTTAAACTTTTGGAAATTATTGCATTTTCTCATACTACAAATCATACAAAAACTTCTTCGTTTGTCAGTTTTTCAAACCAAATTCAAGAAAAATACTAACAAACTAATTCTTGAAAATCTACAATTGTAAACTAGTATGTTTCATATTTCAATGTGTTTGTTGTAGTTTTTTGATTTCAAAACAAAATTTGAATCTTAAAACTAATAAATTTTGATAAAAATTGGCAGCTGGTTTTCATATATTGACATTTTCATTGACAAATTTTGTTTTTTGAGCTTCAAGTTTTGTCTGAAATCAAAAACTTACAACAAACATATAGAAATATGAAAAAAATACTGGTTTACAATTGTAGATTTTCAAGAATTGGTCTGTTAGTATTTTTTTTGAATTTGCTTTGAAAAACTGACAAACACAGAAGTTTTTGTTACAATAAGAATTGTAGATCATACAATTGTAGATTGTAGATTGTAAGATCTACAATTGTAAGATTTTCAAGAATAGGTCTGTAAAAAGGCATTGTTTAAAAATAAAAAAAAAAATTAAATACAGTATAAAAAAAATGTTCTTCTAGTTTTTTAAGAAACTTATTTTAACTTGTGCTTCTTTAGGTTATACAGTCTTTTATGGATATCGGAGTCAGGGCGATTGAACATTTTTGATCACATCTCAAAAACTATTCAAGTTACCATTCTGAAATTTCAGATGGGCTTTTAAAATATTTTAAGTGAAGGAATAAATAAATTGGAGAAGGTTCTTTTCAAGAAAATTTAAATTGTTTAAAGAAATTGCTGATACAGAGGGGTAAATATTATATGGAATGACCCATATGTATAAAGAATATTGCATATTTATGATACTAAAATTTACCATCTATTTTGAAATCTAGAGTACTAAACTGTGAAAAATTAAATTGCATGACACTTCAGAGAAACACTAAGGGGCCAGGCATTTCTGCATTTTAAAAGATATCGTAAAATCCTTAAAAGAAACTTTGGCGAAGAGAATATAGTTATATCTTAAAATCGGAGCCTCCCACTTTCCAAAATAGGTATTTTTTCAAAATATTCAAGATTTGACTTAAAAACAGCATTAAAAGGACAAAAAAAATTTTTTTGTGTATATGTATGGGGGTTTTTGGGGCCATGGAATCCATTTTAGACGTTTATTTTTTTACGCAAGAGGACTCTTTTTTTGCTTGTATGAACTGAATACTTGTTTGTATGAACTTGTATATCCAACAGATCTGTGTATTAATGGTATTTTAGTTACGCACCTCGAGTGTGTTGTAAAGTACTGCTTGGTAGTTTCATGAACTTTTGACTTCGAGGTCATGTGGCCAAAAATAATTAAGCCATAACGGCATGGGTCTTCTATAAACGCAAATAATCGCTCAATTTCTGTTGTTGCCAACATTACACTTCAGAATTTATGACTCTATTCTGTGGAAGTAGCTCGTGGTAGACAGGCCGCTTCCAATCCCGCCAGATTGAGAACATAACCTTCTTATGTTGAATGTCTGCTTTAGCTTGTCTCTCCGGCGCTTTGTCATTCTTGGACCACCTTATTTTTCTTTCTAGAGGAACTAATAAATAATCAGATGTTTCAAAAACCGGTACCGGACAAACGACTTTATGAACTAATGCTTCAAAAGCTTTCATGCCGTATGAATGAAATGTCGTTCGTTCGGTTAATGCTGCAAAGCAGAGTTCGTTAAGTTTGCTATCAAGCAAGTAACTCCTTCGAAAAGAGAGCACGTTGTGGCTTCAAAGCTGCAAATATTTGATGAATGAAAAGCTCACTAAGGCTGGTATTTTTATTGTTGTTTATAACTTATTGTTGTTGTTGTATACAACATGCTACCACTGTTTGAGGCTTTGCTAGCGTAATTTTGCTTTATTTATAGGATGACTAATAGAAGCAATGTACGAAGCATGGTATGTGCGTGCTTGCAGTGGGTGGCTGGGGGCTGCCTTTTAGCTGGTGGTGTATGATAATAAGATAACGATGATACATGGACTCCACTCTATGCTGGGTTTTGTTTGTGTCGTCATTGTGTATGAGTTGTTGTTGTCATTGTTTTTCCTCAATGGTTGAAGGTTGCGCATTATTGCTTCATGCCACTGTCGCCTAACTTTCAATTCATTCATTTTATAGCTTATCGCAAAGAATTTTTGAGAAAAATAATTTATCGATCGATCTAAGAATAAAGCAAAAATTGGGGTTTACAAATGTGCCAAGTATTTGCTGAACCATGTCAGCAACAGTATTGTTAGCAGCAGCGGTAACTGTCTCATGACGTTCGAAGCGATTTGTACACCATTGAATGACATAAAAACTTTATAAGACTCATCTTTAAAAAAACAAAAAAAAAACGTAACAATTTCTTAAAGTGTTGCTTCTGTTCTTGGGTGACTGTTGGGTCGTAGTTAGTTGACATCTTTATTATTGCTCTATCGCAAGTTTGCTGCCGGAGTCTATGTATGGCTGTATGTTACTAGCTTATGGCGGGATATAAGGCATGAGTTTGACGCCATGTTTCTTCGACAACGCATAACTGTATTGCTTTGTGTTGGTTACGTCATGAAATTTTGATTCAAGCTAAATTTAAAGATACCGACGACTTGGCAACTGCTGTCACTGGCTGAACTAAGAGCAGAATTATGGCATTTTTTTTCTATGGGCTGATTTTTAGATTGTCTAATTTTACCCAAAAAAGAAAAATGTTCCTCAATTTGCACAGCTGTGTTGTTTGGCTTGATTTTTTCTTATATTTTGCGTCCGTGTGTGTGTATGTGTGTCATTAGACGGCAGCTTGTGCATCGGTTTTCCAATCTATTCGCCCTCAACTGACTCACACACTCCCGCACACTATAACTGTCATTATAAGCACGTGTCGTCACACGCTCGTGAATACTACCACGGTCGAACTTTAATCACCTCATTACAGTATATATTGATTGCAGTGGATCTCTTTGCTTGAAGACAGATGCAGCAGCTACTAGTTCTAGTTGGGTGTTAATCACTGATACGCTAAATCTGTGGGACACTGCTGCAAGCGTTAGATTTAGCTTATTGTTTCTGCTTTGAATTGTCACGTAGAAGTTCAAGAACTTTGGTGTATAGAAAAAAAAACTTTTCAGTCAGAACATATTAATTTTATTTTATAATATACTTTGCTTGCTGAAGGTTGTATGCTTGAATTTGTTTTAAAACGTGCAAGGCGAAAGGTGTAATGTTGATGGTAATGGTGTTGGTAATGGTGTTAGTAATGGTAATGGTAATGGTACAAAACCATTATGGTGATGGTGATGGTGATGGTGATGGTGATGGTGATGGTGATGGTGATGGTGATGGTGATGGTGATGGTGATGGTGATGGTGATGGTGATGGTGATGGTGATGGTGATGGTGATGGTGATGGTGATGGTGATGGTGATGGTGATGGTGATGGTGATGGTGATGGTGATGGTGATGGTGATGGTGATGGTGATGGTGATGGTGATGGTGATGGTGATGGTGATGGTGATGGTGATGGTGATGGTGATGGTGATAGTGATGGTAATGGTAATGGTAATGGTAATGGTAATGGTAATGGTAATGGTAATGGTAAGGATAATGGTAATGGTAATGGTAAGGATAATGGTAATGGTAATGGTGATGGTGATGGTGATGGAGATGGTGATGGTGATGGTGATGGTGATGGTGATGGTGATGGTGATGGTGATGGTGATGGTGATGGTGATGGTGATGGTGATGGTGATGGTGATGGTGATGGTGATGGTGATGGTGATGGTGATGGTGATGGTGATGGTGATGGTGATGGTGATGGTGATGGTGATGGTGATGGTGATGGTGATGGTGATGGTGATGGTGATGGTGATGGTGATGGTGATGGTGATGGTGATGGTGATGGTGATGGTGATGGTGATGGTGATGGTGATGGTGATGGTGATGGTGATGGTGATGGTGATGGTGATGGTGATGGTGATGGTGATGGTGATGGTGATGGTGATGGTGATGGTGATGGTGATGGTGATGGTGATGGTGATGGTGATGGTGATGGTGATGGTGATGGTGATGGTGATGGTGATGGTGATGGTGATGGTGATGGTGATGGTGATGGTGATGGTGATGGTGATGGTGATGGTGATGGTGATGGTGATGGTGATGGTGATGGTGATGGTGATGGTGATGGTGATGGTGATGGTGATGGTGATGGTTATGGTTATGGTTATGGTTATGGTTATGGTTATGGTTATGGTTATGGTTATGGTTATGGTTATGGTTATGGTTATGGTTATGGTTATGGTTGTGGTTATGGTTATGGTTATGGTTATGGTTATGGCTATGGTTATGGTTATGGTTATGGTTATGGTTATGGTTATGGTTATGGTTATGGTTATGGTTATGGTTATGGTTATGGTTATGGTTATGGTTATGGTTATGGTTATGGTTATGGTTATGGTTATGGTTATGGTTATGGTTATGGTTATGGTTATGGTTATGGTTATGGTTATGGTTATGGTTATGGTTATGGTTATGGTTATGGTTATGGTTATGGTTATGGTTATGGTTATGGTTATGGTTATGGTTATGGTTATGGTTATGGTTATGGTTATGGTTATGGTTATGGTTATGGTTATGGTTATGGTTATGGTTATGGTTATGGTTATGGTTATGGTTATGGTTATGGTTATGGTTATGGTTATGGTTATGGTTATGGTTATGGTTATGGTAATGGTAACGACAATAGTAATGGTAATGATAACAGTAACGTTAATGGTTATAGTAATCGTAATGGTAATTGTAATGAAGATGGTAATGGTAATGATAATGGTAGTTTTAATGGTAAGGGTAATGGTAATGGTAATGGTAATGGTAATGGTAATGGTAATGGTAATGGTAATGGTAATGGTAATGGTAATGGTAATGGTAATGGTAATGGTAATGGTAATGGTAATGGTAATGGTTATGGTAATGGTAATGGTAATGGTAATGCTTTTGGTAATGGTAATGGTAAAGGTAATGGTAATGCTTTTGGTAATGGTAATGGTAAAGGTAATGGTATTGATGATGGTAATGGAAATGCTATTGGTAATGGAAGTGGTTATGTTAATGGTGATGAAATTGTAACTTAGTGTCATTTAAATTGTTACAATTAATATTTAAGTATTGGGCGGTTATAGCACTCATTCACTCGGGTCACTCTGGTTGTAAAAAACTAGATTGACAAGCACGATTCTTTTGTTTCTTAAAAAATGAGGGTTGGCCAATCTCGTTGTATCCATTACCTCATATTTGGCATACTTATTGCTTTATTGTCTCCGAAATTATTGCAAAATTTTTAAATGGAATATGTTGTGGTTAGAAAAATTTACACATATTGTTTGGTTTTAATAAAACACATAAATGTTTCTCGAAAAACGAAATATTTTTTCCCAATCAAAACTAGCATATTATTTATTGTAATTGTATGCACAAGCGCAAATATGTACATATAAGCTTTAAAATATGCCAAAGGATAAAATTGTGCAGCATTATTTGCAGCATTTATTGTATGTCAAACAGTCACCATAGGATAAAATAACAAAAAAGTTTTTTTTACCTCCAAAAGAGATATCGATAGTGTCACGATTGAAAAACGTGCTATGTTTTTTTAAGATGTGTTGACATTTCGATTTTGCTAAGCTTTTCTGTAGCAACGCCGTATATTCATACACTTGCATAAATATTTTTATCACACCATAAATATTTATAATACATGTTTGGTTTAAAGATTTTAAAATCGCCCCCACAATAAAAATAACGCTGAATTTTCGTGCCATATTTTAAAACGGAGCTCAACAACCGCTATTGAAATGGTAATAGTAACGATAATGGTAATGGTAAGGGTAATGGTAATGGTAATTGTAATGGTAATGGTAATGGTAATGGTAATGGTAATGGTAATGGTAATGGTAATGGTAATGGTAATGGTAAAGGTAAAGGTTATGGTAATGGTAATGGTAATGGTAATGGTAATGGTAATGGTAATGGTAATGGTAATGGTAATGGTAATGGTAATGGTAATGGTAATGGTAATGGTAATGGTAATGGTAATGGTAATGGTAATGGTAATGGTAATGGTAATGGTAATGGTAATGGTAATGGTAATGGTAATGGTAATGGTAATGGTAATGGTAATGGTAATGGTAATGGTAATGGTAATGGTAATGGTAATGGTAATGGTAATGGTAATGGTAATGTTAATGGTAAAGGTAATGGTAGTGGTAATGGTAATGGTAATGGTAATGGTAATGGTAATGGTAATGGTAATGGTAATGGTAATGGTAATGGTAATGGTAATGGTAATGGTAATGGTAATGGTGATGGTAATGGTAACGGTAATAGTAATTTTAATGGTATTGGCGTAAACATAAATGTTTGAAAATTTACTAACGATATACCTTAGGACTATCTCAAAATTTTAGATACACCTAGTATTGTAATCGTATGCGTTATTGTCTCAAAAATGTTTGCCTTTTAAATAGATTTATTTTTTAAATCCTGTGGTAAGAAAGACAATAAATTCAAATTCAGAATGTTCTTTGTCGAACGTCTATTCTAATATAACAGAGCTTGCTCTAATTGCACTGGAAGTAATTTAGTTTTTCCAATTGGAATGCCCTCTAATGTTTCAAGTAGCAACAGCAGCAACAGACAGATAATATTATTCAGCAAGGACACGCGTTGTGACGTAAATCTACTTAAAAAAAAGCTATACAAAACCATACCGAAAACAGTTAAGTGTAAAGTTTTAGCATGATTTGAACGACGTAACCAAGAAATACATTAGAAGAGCGTCACGTGGTAAAAGTTTTTTTTAATACTGTTTTGGCAACTTATACATAAAACTATACATACATTCGTGTGCCCACTAAACGGCACTCATACCAGAATAGTTATTGAAGTTGATTGAAAATTTGGATGACTGAACATTTACTTTGAATGCTTAAAAGAAAAGCTCTTCTCCAAAGACACAGACCGGCTATGCTGGGTTGAGCTTATGTGTGACTAGTGGTGTAGTACCACAGGGTGGTACAAATTATTTTTGAACAGATTTACTAAAATAACCCTAGATTTGAACCAGTCCCTAAAGCAATTGAAAGCTATGCTTTTTTGAAGCTGTATGCAAAAATAAATGAATGTGTTGTTCCATAAGAAAGGCTCACTTGTAAGTATATCTAGAAATCGATAATTTTTAAACATAGGAACTGAACATTTTATTTTCTTATCATTAAAATAAAAATTGACAAAGTAGCAATTAAGTACTTTGGTTACAAAAGTGACAAAAGCTTTTACCTCTCAATGAGAAGTTGATAAAAAATTAACAAAAATTTTGTATTTATTAAAGTTTAATTGAATTCTATAAAATTTTTTTAGAAATTCCTCTATGTAAAAAAATCAATTCAAAAACAAAATTGAGTGAAAAATGTTACCTTTAAAATAGCCAAATTTTGATGATAAAACTCTCAATGGATTTTAGCTGAGAATTGCTATTAAGCTTAAAGTCAAATTTTCGTCGTCTTAACATTCTTATGCTAAAATAGATAGAAAATAACTGACAGCAGTGAATTTGCTGTGATATCATATTTCAAGTTGATTTTCAATGAAATTGAAATATTCCACGAGCTTAAAATCTTTGCCCTGTTAGGATTCGTGACAATATCATTAAAATATTTCAAGTATTACATCACGACATATATATATACTTTTTATAAATCTTTATTTCAGATCTTATCTATAAGCTAAGTATAAATAATATAAATAACACATAATGACAATGCTTTAAGTTGATGTTATGAAAATCATAAAGGTTTTTTTTTTTTTTTTTTTGGAAAAATCCAAAATATTGACTAGAGTTACATAAGTAGTGTAGTAATCCTTAAAAGTTAAAATGACTAATTGGACTCAATGTAATGCTTTTATATAGGATATGAAATGATTTTTCGAATTCTCAATTCAAATTTGTGAAAAACAATTTCTTTGCTTTTTTTTTTGGCTGTTGTTACAGTAAGAATAAGGCATGTAATGCTCTGATATTGAAAAAACATGAGCTTTCAGTGTGGTTTGAAAATTCATGAGGGTAGGGTGTCGATGCGCATTTTATCCACACGTATTGAAAAACACGTACGCTGCTATTTTTATATAAAAGCTTTTATACAGTGCAAAGCTTACATAAAGCTGTAACACATTTACATAAACGTCACGTTTGCGGTTGTGTAAGAATGCCAACCACTGCTCTATACTCACAAAAAATATATCAACTCAACCTAGGAATTCGTAAATACGAGCAATGTTTTTGAATTCCTAGGCTAAGTTTATCAGTATAGAGTTAGAATAGAGTATAGAGAATAAGACACTAGTTTTAATGTAGAAAAATATATTTGAGCGGTTAGGAAAGTGCCATCAAATTTCCCTAGAGCCGTCAAAAATATGCTTGAGTTTATCAATATCTCAATTTTCCGAGAGAGAGAGAAGCAGTGGTGATCAGATTTTAAGCGAACTCGATATGATGGAGATAAGTGAACTTCAGATTCTTAATCAGTGTCTCCAAATTACACTTAAAATATTACGATCTAAGATAAGAGTTGAAATAATGTTGCACTGTGTGCTTTGCTGAGTGTCAATACCCATAAATTGTTTAACCCATTATAGTAAAGCCTAATGTAACAACAACCGAACGGTTAGGCGAAAAAAGCTCGACAATGTGGAAACTAATGTTTATATGATGAGAGAATTTGGCCTCGTTTTCTCTCTTATGTATTTTCACCTCTCCCCTTTAGAAACGCGTTATTTTGCTATTATCGGGTGATTCAGGCAAAGATGATTGCGACGAATGCACTGGACTGCTACGTTGTGGACGTGGTGGTGGCCGCTGAGGATTAATATTTGCATTGGCTTGACGTAGATTGGCGAAAAACTGTTGACGACGTGGACCGCCGCCGCGTAATGGAAGTGTTGGAATTTCGCTCGGTGATTGATGCATATCCTCTTGAGAACAATGGCGCATAGCGGGATTAACGCATTCATAAACACTCTGAGAAGAAAAATTAAAAAGGGAATAATATAAATATGATTGCAAGTCAACAATCGGAGTGCTCTCTGGAAGCTCACCTGTTCTGAGGAATATTGATTGTTTTGGGCAAACGCCAGTGATGTTAAGGAAGGCAAAGCTTGCGCAATATCCGAACGTTCGATGCCGCGCACTATCAGAAACGTGCGCGGTATAAGTATACCGAACAAGATTGCCCATCCTGTGGCCTGTAGACCCAATGGAAGAGCCGCGTCACGCCATTCATCACCAAAGAACGACATAACTATCCAGACGATCCAGATGACAAAGATCAAAATAGCACCGATGACAATGAGAATACCTTCGCGATAGTTGCGTTGCGAGCGATAGATAAACGGCACCAATGCTACGACGCACAACATAAGCAACAGGTCGTAAGCCATCAGACCCCAAAGCCAGTGACCATAGTAGATGTTCTCGCAGGAAACACTCTCGGAAGCAATGTGCATAACAACCAACAACTGAATAGACATGCCCACCTGCACCAGCACGCTAAAGAAACATATAACTGTCTGTATATAGCCATTGACGTGCGACAGGAAGCCACCCTCGGAGCCAATCGAAGCCAACATGACTGCCCGACACAACAGCAATGAGAAGGTTAAACAGTAGACTAGTGTTACGATAAAAACCCGTACCGCGCAGAGCGTATTCAGGGTAGCCGCGTCTTCGAAAGTTACGTGCGAGTTGCGATGGGCCCCAACGTACTCCATGGAGAAAGGCACAAATGCAGTGAAGAGCAGAACCAGCGAAAGCAGCAGGAGTATTGATGTCACCGGGTTTCCCTCGAATACATCCCCCAGTGATATGCGCACCACGATGAAGACTAGAATGGCCAGAGTGATGATAACACCCAAGATGGCGGCGGTCATACCGGTTGCTACCCAGGCATCCGTTTTGATGCGCCAAAACATAACCGATTCACCGTCAAAGAGAAACGGATAACGTTGATTTTCACCCGCTACATACTGACAGTTGAAAACCTGCCCGAACTTTGCTTTCAACTGTAAGCTGGTGCGATTGTCACGATTATAGTGATAAAAGGTGGTCACATTGGTGATGAAGTTCTGCGAAGCAATTTCGCGTAGCTCCATTTGTTTCTCCGACGAGCTGGAGACATTCAAACGCTGTTTTTGAAACATTTGAAAACTCATAGTGCTGATCAAAGGACGCATATGTAGCACATCCAGGATATCAGCTGCGGCAAGGTGTTCACTCTGCTGTTCATCGAGACGCCAGTCCGCAACGAATGTAAGAAAATTAAAGCAGGTGTCGAGTACAAAGATGCCAGCTTCACGTTTACAATGCTTAGCCAGGGAACCCTTGATCCAGCGCATGAGATCCAGCAAGGGATGGGCTAGGGCCAAAACGCGTGACGGCAGAATAGTTCTGCCTATCAGCGACTCATCCAGAGTGGAATACGTGGAGTTCTGATCGATAACACGCAAATCCACCTCATTCTCCATCAAAATGAATGTTTTGTCGGGAAGCTCTAGGAATGAGATGGAGGATTTAAGCACATCTGGGTAAAGTTTTGCTCAATCGGTTTTACTAACCTGCAATAAAAGCACGCTCAGTGCGCTCCGTTGGCACAGCAAAAACGGTGCCATTCTCTTCGAAATGATTAGCCATCTTGTTACCGAAGAGTATGTAAATGTTATCCCGGCTCTTAAAATGCATCAGGCACATGTGCTGCTTGCGTACAGCTTCCATAAAGTCATTAAAGACCTCCAGTTTTTCGGTTAGTATTTCCACCGAGGCAATTTTATCGCCCCAAGGCATCTGATGCAGTAAATGTGCCACTTTGGGAAAGATATACCGACGTGGCGTTGGAATTGGCCAAATGTTATACTCCAAGTCTCTGATAATCTCCTCCAGACTACGATACAAGTCATAGTCTATGAAGATACCAATGGCGTGTGTGATACACTGCTGCATATAGGCAACTTCCTGGATGAGCAGATTTTCAGCCTGCTGCTCATTATCCACGAAAATGGTGCGAATACCTTGGAGTGGAGTAAAAAAAAAAAATTATGTGAAATTGTGTTTGTTACATTTTCGACTGCACACCAACTCACCAATATCGAAATCTGCCTCTATAAGATTGGCTTCGTTCAAGCGATTTACCACAAATAGCGCCGATATCGGATCATTTGTCATGACAGACAGTATGGCATCACCTTCAATTATTTGCACAAATTCATGTTCATGCTGCTCACTTATCTGCTCATCCGATGTGGCGATGATTGATTTGATGCCATCGATGCAAATATCTGAAACAGTTGAGGTGGCTATGCTGCTGCTGCTTTCAGTTGAGGATGACAGCTGTGCAAATGGTGTCGTTGATGGCGGTTGCGTAGTCGTCGTAGTTTTTGCCAAGACAGTTGATGGCGCCCTTTTTGGAATTGCCGAAGGAGGCTTCCGCGATGTGCTTACATCGGCAGCAAGTGCTGTGGTTAGTAGAGGTATCAAGATGAGGCAGGATAGTGTAGCTAAAAGTACAAAAGAATATTTATATCAAGTGAGTGCGCAATAAGGTAGAACTTTAAAATAATTTGAAGATTTCTTAGAAGTTTATTGGGAGTTACTAATGGATTTTTAATTTTTGGACCAGTAGTTTGGACTTAGTAGCCCAGTAGTAGCTTACAGAACAACGTTGCAGTCAGCTGCAATGCGAGCCGTGTGAGAAAACTACCGCGAAAAGAGGAAGGAAGAGAGGCACCTTTTCCGACGCAAGAAAAGAGAGCAGGAAAAGCGTGGGCGTGAGGAACTGGAGGTATACCAGAGCAAGAAGGATGCACGAAAATTCTATCAACAGGTTAAGCGTCTAACCCAAGGTTTCAAACCCGGGGCATACACTTGTAGAGATGAAAATGGAGATCTGGTTACAGATATGCAGTGTGCGCTGAAATTATGGAGACAGCATTTCTCCAATCTACTTACTGGCGACGATTCCACCAATGCCGCCCAATGATGACGTCATCCACCGACGATGACGGAGTGGAAGTACCACTACCTAGCCATGAAGAGGTTCAAATTGCTATCCAACGACTCAAAAACAATAAAGCAACGGGTGCTGACAGCCTGTCAGCTGAAATGATTAAAATCGGCGGCGTTGAATTGATAAGGCACATGCATCAGCTCGTCAGAAAAATATGGCTAGCAGAAAGCATGCCCGACGATTGGAACCTCAGCGTACTGTGCCCTATACTTAAGAAAGTAGACCCAACAATCTGCGCCAGTTATAGAGGTATCAGTCTTATTTCCATCGCATATAAGGTTCTCTCAAGCGTACTGTGTGAAAGATTAAAGCCGATTACAAAAACACTGATTGGACCTTATCAGTGTTGCTTTCGACCTGGAAAGTCAACCATAGGCCAGATTTTCACGCTACGGCAAATTGACACACACCATCTCCTTGTTGATTTTAAAGCTGCGTTCGATAGCCCAAGAGGGGATTGCCTATACGCAACAATGTCTGACTTCGGTATACCTGCAAAGTTGGTAAGACTTGAGTTGGTAAGGATGATGTTGAGCAACACATGCAGCTCCGTCAAAGTAGGAAATGACCTCTCCGAAACCTTCAATACTGTCTTGCGATCTCTTTAACATCATCATGGAGGGGATCGTACGAAAGGTCGGTGTGCATCGTAATGGCACCATTTTCTACAAAGACATCCAGCTCCTTGCGTACGCTGATGATATTGATATTATCGGCAGTACCAAGACAGATGTTACCGCTGCAATCAGCCAAAGTGGGTTTGACGATAAATGAGGGTAAAAAAAAGTATATGCTGTCTTTAAACAAGGGAGCGCTGCTCTTATACTCCCACGTTTCATCCAGCAGCTATATCTTTGAAGTAGTCAAGGAGCTTGTATACCTTGGCACCGCCATTAATAACAACATCGAAGTCAGCCTGGAGATAAAGTGAAGAAGAATAATTGCTAATAGGTGCTACTACGGGCTCAATAGGCAACTAAGTTCCAGAGCCCTCTCTCGATCGACAAAATTAACAGTCTACAAGACGCTCGTTCTACCTGTGCTTCTTTATGGCGCTGAGACATGGGTAGTTTCGCCAACTGACGCAGCTGCTCTGGTGGTGTTCGAGAGAAAGGTTCTTCGCAAATTCTTCGGTCCTGTTCGAGTCGGCGATGACTATCTTATCCGAATGAACCACGAGCTGAATGAAATAAATTACATACTGCCCGTAATAGCAGTACCAGTTTAGACTTCCGTAGCGACGTACATCCATCCATCTACTGGTGGAGACGAGACCTACCCAATCTCTTGCATATTAAGACAGATATGCCAGCCCGGTCGTACCATTGCGCGACCCCGCCGGTCAATCTAGACCTGTGTAGCATTCACACAACCACAACCAGTACGAGACTCCCCGAAGGGCCAGCCCACGACAGTCATCTGGGCAACTAGATCCCGTCAAATGAGGATCCACAACATCCCCGCAAAAAGACCAAGAACACACAAATGCAATTACGAAAAAGTGCATTCATACTCATGACCGTGCTCAATGAGCACTTAAGGGCTAGTCTAACAATTTGCAGTTGCCGACTCAGCTGGAAACTATTGCACATGACTGGTACCTACTCTGGAGGACCTTTGCAATTGCCACTCTTACTCTGGCCGTTCGGATTTCAGCATCCAGACATAGAGTATTGGCCATTGTTCTCAGTGATTGCCGTGCTCAGTATGAGAACTCTTAGCTTACACAACCATTTTAACACTTCCCCCAGTGACTGCCGTGCCAGTTTGAGGGTGCGAGTCAAACAAGTCGACAAGCAATCCACTTTGGAAAGCCGAAGAGCCAACATTTTTACGCACGCATGCCGACACTTCACATTTGTTTTAATACGCCCAATTAAGGTCTCAGTGTGGTGGATAGATAAGGTCTACCCCATTTGACAGGTAAAGACTGTCCCCGTACTAGCAAGTTTTAAGGTCAATTGCTATACCTTTGCAGGCTTGTTTCATATCGATATGCCGAATATGACCTGCTACCAAGATGGGAGCCACCCGAGCTCTTGGTTGGCCCTATCAGTTTTAACGTTTGCAGGACGTATCCTACAAACAACCCTCCTCCTTTATCCTGGCTGGGGACAGGCAGGCGCAAGCTAGACCTGGCGGAGTTAGGCCAATACGGACAATCAGAGCATCATTACTGGTGACGAGACTTGTGTGTACGAGTATGACGTAAACAGCTCAACAATCTGCGGCGCTATCCAGATGAGCCAAAACACAAAAAAGCCTCTACAAAGTTGTGCAAAAATTAGGTTCAAGTTGACTGTTTTCTTCGATTTTCTAGGCGTCGTGCACTCGGAACTCCTTCCGCAAGGTCAGTCTGTCAACACTCAGTATTAGTTAAGTATTTTAAAGCGTTTGCACCAACATAGTACCAGCTCACACATCACGTATTGTACGCGACTATTTGACCAAAAACAATGTCAATATCGTTCAACAATCACCATATTCGCCAGATATGGCTCCGTTTAATTTTTTCCTATTCTCCAAACTCAAACTGTCCCTTCGTGGAAAAAAATTTGGGACGGTTGAAGTCATCAAAGAAAATTCGCAGAGGGAGTTGAAGGCCATTCTGAAATCGGCCTACCAAAAATGCTTTCAAGAATGGAAAAAACATTGGTATATGTGTATCGCCTCCAATGGTGATTATTTTGAAGAAAATAAAATAAATATCGAAGAATAATTAACTGCTGTTGTTTTATTTGCAGTCATTTTTTAAAAAAAAAATTTAATATTTTTCAGAAAAATTCACTGTGCCAAGATTCTTCGAATTATACACCCAAATTGTTGGTTTGAATTCCTCAAAATATGAAATTCATACAATTCAAAAATTCTTCCTCATGCTCTTTTAACACGGGGTAAAAAGAGTTGAAGTCATCCAATTTTCGTTATAATTTTCTTAAAAATTTCACTTTGGAGTGTAGTAAAACAAAATTTACCTATCAAAATGCAATGTATCTTAAAGCAAAAAATGGTAAATTTTATTATCTTTTAAGCAAAAGCAAATTGGTAAAATTCGTTTTATCAGTTTCTTAGTTATATGCAAAATGCTAAAGAAGAAATTTCATGTTTTTTCAAAATAATGAATTTTTATCCAAAAAAAAAAACCCTTTACGCGTTTTGCGTGACCATTTACTGTTTGTTAATATTGAAGTGTTGTATACTAAAATTCATATTTTTAAAAGTAGAATCAGAAATCAGCGTGTCCCGGTAACTTTTCGAAAAAGTTGGAAAAATTAAACGGTCTAGTGTACAGATCTTAGCTGCGGTAAGATAATGATCCGAATCTATGTTAGCACCACGGATCGTGCGTACATCAAATACACTGGAAGAGTGCCTTCCGTAAATAAAAAGGTGATACATTTATTGCCCGTTTTTTGGTCAGGGGACAGCCAGGTGGCCATATGACTATTGAGATGCTTGAACCTAGTTCTACTTATGACCATGTTTCGTACTGCGGCGAAGTCAATTAGCCTCATTTCGTTATCGGAGGAGTTGTCGTGGAGGCTGAACTTTCAGACTGTTGGAACGAAGATGTTAACCTTGCCCATCTTAGCGTTAAAGTCACTAAGCACTATTTTTATATAATGACGGGGCAGCGCTCGTTAGCGTTTTCGAGTAGAAAAACTCTTTGGTCTCATCAAAGGATTATGTGGAAAATTAGGCTTTGATGCGGATTATGGCAAGTCGTTCGTTTACAGGTGTGAACCGCTGAACGTAGTGCCGTAGTATCTTGCCAATTACAAATCCGCATCCAAACTTGTACTTCTCCGTATCGCCGCTTTAGTTGATATCATGGGATGTTACAGTAAGTAACTTTGTCCCTTCCATCGCATTACTTGAATTATAGTAATATCAGCCTTGTATCTATCAAAATATCAGTCAGTTTTAAAGTTAAATCAATAATTTTAATTTTTATACCAGCAGGCCAGAGTGGTTCGCGGCTTTGCTACTTACGTTTTTTCTTTATCAAAAAAGAGCGCTAACACATTCATGTCTCACTTTTCATGAGTGCGGGGAGAGATAGAGCTGAAAACTTCATATGAAAAAAATACATAACACGCTGAAGGTAGTCAGTAGTGAATCGCCTGAAGAAAATACAAATCAAACGAAATAAAAAACATTTCTTCTTTGTTTTGTTTTGTACCGCAGCACTGCATGTATATGTATTTCACTATTCGCCTTGCTCTAGGCTTGTTTGTTCTTTTTTATTGTGCTGTGTTAGCTGCGCATAAAAGGAGAAGAGTAGAGAGAACATGGAGCGAATTGAAACTCTCGGCACACAAACGCGTGAAAAGAAAACTATCATTGGGATGATTTCTGAAGAGCTTTATACTTTAATTAAATATTCTATTATTAGTCTTTCGAACTCGAAAGAAACTTCGAAACTCCTATACCGTGCTGTAGTACAAATATGAAATTTTAAAACTCATTTAAAAAAAAAATCGGTCCAGTACTTTTTAAGTTTACCTGGAAACAAAAATTTGCACTTAAATTTTATGTATTAGTATAGATATAGATAGATATATGAGTTTAACTGTACCTTTATGTATAACGAAATGAACGTTGCACGTCGTGAAAGATACGAGCCGCAATATTTTTGGTATCAAAAAATGTATTGACTATCGTGTCTTAATTGATATTGACGTTTAGCGTTCTTTTCGTTATACAAAAATATGCAGTAAGAGTTCGGACATTCCAGGGTGCATATCTAAAAATTATTTTCAGTTTTTCGTTTGTGGTAGTCTTTATCAGATTTGGTGATAGTTTTTATTTTTATTCTTTCAATCTTCATTGAAATAATACGACATGCAACAGGAGGCCTGCCGCTCAGATTAGCCGTCAAGCTAACGGTTCTTAGTTTGCCGTTGCCCAAGGAACACTACAAGGAGGTGCGAGTCAACTTGTGACGATTTCGACATGGATAATGCTGGGCTCCCCAGTTGAGGTAGTCAAATACGTTTCCATGTGTTTCCCCCATTGTTATTCTTTTACGTGGATTTTTTTTTATTTTTTCAAAATCAACTGTTATGTTAATAATATTTAATGGCTAAACTTTGGATAAACGAGTCGAATCTTAACTTTGCTTGGATAATTTTCCGTTAAGATAAACTACTTTTTCAAAAATAAACTCAGTAACGTTTAAAGAATAAGCAATTGCTTACATGGAACAGATTTTAATTTAATCAGCGCAAATGAAAATTTAATCCTGACACATCAATCAACAATTAAAAGACTGAGCTTTTAAGCAAAACAATATTCATGAGTTGTGGAGCTCATATTGAGCTCATATTAGTTAATATTAGAAAACTTTGGGTAAACAAACACTACTTACCTTGATTTGTTTTAAGCCACGTTCGTCGAAATTTCCAACTCATGTTGATGCTTATTCGGTTGATTTGTTTTTTAACTTTTATGATATCTCATTTATTTTGAAATACAGCTGCAACTGTTTTCATTTAAAACTTTTTAATATATTCCAAATAGTTTTATATATTTTTTACACATAAAATATTATTAAAATATTTGTAAAATAACTTTAACTGGCAGCACAAGCACAAAAACAAAAACAATCTGCATGAATTACCAACTGCGTCTGTTCACCTGACTAACTGAATTAAAAACTTAAAATGTTTTTTTTTTTGTTGTAATTTTTTTTTTATTTGTTTAATTGTTTTTACTACTTCATTTTCCGATATTTTCATTCTACTCGTATTGTGCTTGTTTAGTTTTTTGTGTTTTGTCTTTCTTTTCACTTTTAACGCTGATTTTAAAGGTTTTTTTACATAGTTTCAGTGTGTTGTGTGCTTGTGTGTTGGTCTATTTAATCGCCTTAAAATTTTTTGCACACACATGCAAGTTATACAAACTGTACTGTATAGTAACAATTATAATTTTTTTAACTTTCGCTCTGAATATGTTTGGAAATTTAAATTAATTTTACAACGTTATCGATATTTTTTGCAACAGCTTTTGTTGTTTGTTTTTATTTTTAGCTCTATATTTGAGTGTTTTAACGTGTAATAAGCTTTGCTCTTTAGTGAGCTTTACGAGAGGTATTAAGCACAAATAAAGTAGCTGGTATAGAAAATAGAACTTAAAGCTCGGGTTACATACAAGAATGAAAGTATAAAAGTTTAAAGTAAATGAAAAATAAAGCATTAATTATAAAGAAAAAAATATAAAGTAAAAAGTATAAACAACAGAGTAGAAGAGAGTCGTTATAAGTGGGCCACCTTAGCCTTTTGGCTTATAATTCTGTTTAAATTTCAAAACAAAATGTATGAGTATAACGTTCACCGAGAAAAAAGCTTATGTTAAATTGAAAAAAAAAACCTAGTATAATTTATAAGACGGCTTTAGCAGCTTTCAGCCATCCCAGTACTTTATCAAAACGCCTAAGTTTTACATTTTGACTTGCCAATTTTTATTGGGTGATAAATTAACCAAGTATTTGGTAATTTTTTATACACTCCTTTCAAAAAAATTGAATTTCGAAATATAACATTTTTTCGGGTTTTGGTTTTTTTTTTATTTTTCTTTTTTTGAAGCTACCACCGCCTCTCGTTCTGTGATTTGCTTGACTGAAATCGGCAACAACACAAATTTTTCTTTTATCAACACTGTTTCTTTCTTAGAAATTAATGACTTCTCAGCTTTTCTTGCTGCTTGACGTATATTATAACAAGAACAATAAATTAAATTAAATTAAATATCAAATACAAAAATTTTACCTTTGCATGCCCGTTGAGATTCGAACCCACAACCAACCGATACTACTGTGTATGAAGTCACTACACTACGCATTGAGAAAAACTCCTTCGTTACGTGGAGTGATTTATTCACTATTAATTACAACTGAAGCTATGCTGCAGCATAACACAATAATCTATTAAAAGATTTTTGTTGTATGGCTATCAACAGAAGACTGCGACACACTGCATCTGTTAATACAGCACCTGTTAACATAGCTGTAGTTATGTCAGCAAGTAGCAGCAAGGCTGTTTGGCACCAAAAGATCCAGGTTCGGTTCCTCACGGCGGGCAAAGACATTTTTTTTCTTTACTTTTTGTTGATGAAATGTAATAAAATTTACTGGTGTGAATATTAACGTTCGTTTTTTATTTTACTTCATGTTACTTTTGAATTTAAAAGTGGTTTCATTACAAAAAAAAAAAAAAACCATTAAATTATCAAATCTATACTTCTTTCGTGTGTCTAATGACGCAGCTGTTTTTTTTTTGCAGAAATAGCTTAAAACTATGCTTAAGCCATCCAAGCTAGTTGTTTTTTGGATTTTGGGCTTAGGTGAATCAAATATGTGTTTTTTGGCAAGGCATTGAAGTATGTGCTTTCAAAGCAATGTATTAAACAATAAATTGCTTAGGTGAATAAGCATACGTTTATAATTCCCATACAATTCTATTTACCCAAGCCGATTTAGGTGATGTACCTATCGTTTTTTTTTTCGGTGTTGGAAAGCAATAGACTTTCGATATAATTTAGCAGAATGAAGTATAGTGATTGGGTATTAGATAAAAAACATGAACATCCGAAAAGATGTTCGATTTTTTAGGCCTTAAAAAAAACAACGTCCTCATGAGTGGGACACCCGAAAAAAATCTCCTTGGACACAATTTTTTTTTTTGTTTTCTGAAGTTTTTTTTGAAAAAAATCTTTGAAAATTTATAATTTATTCCTTATGTAATTGAAAAATAATGTAAAAAGCCAATTTTCTTTAATAATGCAATAAACATTTAGCCATGGACAACAAATTAAAAATAAAAAAATTAACAATTGTGACTATTAAAAAAAAAAAAAATCGGCTAAAATGTCATTTATTAATATGCAAACTCAAGAAATATGCACAAAATAATTTATACATAAAATAAAAAACTCTTGAATAGTGTCCCATCCATGACATAAAATTGTCCCATTCATGAAAAAAGAACGCAGCTTTCTCGGCTTAAATATTTTTTTTTTACTCGCATTTTTGAAAATCATCTAACAGTACGTTCAAAAAGCCCATAGGATGACACAAAGATGGCGTTACTAGATTTTTTTCCATATGATTTTTATTCAGTACCAACTTTCAAACTATACGTTTAAAAATTTGACAACAATCTGACAATTGGTTCGTGACTTATAGCATTTTGTGTGCAACTATTGTTATTGAAAAAAAAAAAAAATTGGAAAAAAGGAAATTTCGAGTTTTGATAAAGCATATTGTTTTTTGATGAAAAAAAAAAATGCAGCGGAAACCAAATAATGACTTGATAAATATTATCCGGACTTTGCTCCATCCATACAAATGGTAGAAAAGTGGATTGCTGAATTTAAACGTGGTCGTACCAGCACAAATAATGCAGAGTGCAGTGAACGCCCAAATCAGACTGTTTTTGCACAAAACATAAAAAAAAATCCACAAAATGGTTATGAACGATCGCAAATTCAAAGTGCACGAGCTAGCTGACATTGTAAAGATATCAGATGATAGTTTTTTTACCATTTTACACGAACATTTGGGTATGCGAAAGCTCTGTGCAAAGTTGGTGCCGCGTGAGCTCACAGTCGACCAAAAACAACAACGTATTGATGCTTCAGAGGAGTGTTTGGCGCTGTTAAACCGCAATAAAATTGAATTCTATCGTCGATATGTGACAATGGATGAAACATGGCTTCACTATTACACACCAGAATCCAAAAGGCAGTCAGCTGAGTGGACAGCAGTCGACGAACCGAATTTAAAGCGAGCAAAAACCCAACAGTCGGCTTGTAAGGTGATGGCGTCTGTATTTTGGGATGCGAAAAGAATAATATTCATCGACTATCTCCAAAAAGGAACCACCATCAACAGCGACTATTACTGTGCACTTTTGGATCGATTGAAGACTGAAATCGCCAAGAAACGGCCACATTTGTAAAAGAAAAAAGTGTTGTTTCACCAAGACAATGCACCGCGTCACAAATCGATGAAAACGATGGCAAAATTGAATGAATTGGGCTTTGAATTGCTTACTCACCCACCGTATTCTCCAGATTTAGCCCCAGCGACTTTTTCCTGTTTCCAGATCTCAAGAGAATACTTGCTGGAAAGAAATTCAAGTCTAATGATGTAGTAATTGCTGAAACTGAGGCTTATTTTGACGAGAAAGAGAAATCGTACTATAAAAGTGGTATCGAAAAGTTGGAAAATCGCTATACTCGTTGTATTGCTATCGAAGACAACTATGTTGAATAATAAAATCGAGTTTTATCAAAATTTTGTTTTTTCTTACTTATCCTACGGACTAATTGAATGACCTGTTAACATGCTTAAAATAAACGGCTTGGAAAAACGTTTGGACTTTGACCGAGCTTCTTATGATCAATTGTGTTGTGCGTGTTGTGAAATGTCTAAACACATGATGATCGAGAACTGGACCTACAAGTCTTATGCCGACACCGAACGGCTTATGTTCGTAGGAAGCTTTTCCTGATTGTTTTAACTCTCTGAGTTTTGCCATTGTCTGCAGAGAGGTGATGGTCAAACAGAAAAATTAGTTCAATTAAAAAAACATTCTATGTCAGATGGGATTCGAACCTGGGTTCTATAGCATACAAGCCACGCACCTCGACACAACATGCTAAAAATACTATAAATTCTAGGTGTACCGCACACACTACTCTTCTATTTTCAATGAAAAAAATATTGAATTTTTATTGTTCGAAAATATCTACTGTAACCCAAATCTAAATTATTTTTAGTATGTATGTTTGGCACAGTATCAATAAGCGCGTTTTATCTACTATCTACTTCATACGAATGCTACACAAAAGGGCAAATTCCAAAAATGATCAAGCACAGGTGAAAAATAAGTTATTAAAAACTTATAATTTTAGGATATTATCTTGGAAAAATATTTGATCAAGTCCTCCGCAGTGTGTCACAAATGTAGATTTTCCTTTTAGTAAATGTTTAGTAAATGTTTCGTAAATGTTTTTGTTTTATTAAAACTGGAAGGTATTGGCTAAAGATAATAATGAAATCTTTGAGGCAAGAAAAGAACAACACTTTAAATTTGTTTCTTAATCACTTAATTAGTTACTTAGTTACTTAATTTCATAATTGCCCAATATATCCAAATGAAAAAATCTGAAGCGTCCCACACGAAACGTCCGAATAAATGAAATAATTTACTGTGACCTCTCTATGCCTTTAATAAAGACGGCGTATGGATTTTCTGAAAGCTTGTTAAATTAGTAATAAATATTGTCTTCTGGCCTTTTTTTATATGGCTGATAAATTCGTAGATTTAGGCATAGTAAGAACTTCCATTTCGTGAACAACCAAACGCATATTTAAAATAAAAATTTTGTTATAAAATTAAGTTGAATAAATATTGTTTTATATTTTTTCTTTTTTTGTTATACCAATAGATAGCTTTTAGATAATATACATCTATGCAAAATATATGTCTGGATCGTATGAAAAATTTTCAAATGAAACATCCGAATGAAATGCACGACACGTTGGGATTTACCCAAAAGTGAGCTAGCAATGAAACTGTTCGATGATAGTAAAAAATTTAGGTATTGCCAGTATGGGAAATACATTTTGTCCCTGTCCCATTCATGACGTTGTCCCATTCACGGCAAGATTACGATATTAATCGTAAAGTAAAAAGCAAAAATTATAGTGTAAAAAGAATAAACTATTGTATAGGTAAAAGTTATACTATATAATATTAAGACCTAATTTGAATCAACTGAATAGCTATCAGTAATATTTTTTCTGAACTTTTTATTATTCAAAAATTAATGCAAGCTTAAAAAAAAAATTTGTTTTGATCAAGTGACAGCAATACTTCCGGTTTTAATTTGGTGTCCGCCAAAATAATATTGATTTTGTCTTAAGGGCGTGACCTTCTTAATTAGTTGAGTTAAAACCTTTTTTAACTTTTCAATTCACATTATTTTTGCAATTTTTCAAACAAGACACTATTTATAAATGAATTTTCTTTAAAAAAATTATTTCTGTAAATAAGTCATCTGTAAAAAGTCACTTCATCTAAGGCCATAAAAACGGTTTTCACTCAATTAAGAACTAAAATGGCGTCAGTGCAGTTATTAAGCACCGTTTTTATAATTAGATTAGCACAAGTTAAGCAGTCAACTGCATTGAAACTGTATATTTTTTCTAAACTTTTCACAGAATTTGGTCACGTTAGTAAATGTGTGTTTTCGCAGCTTTTTTCGATCTGTTTTTATGAACTTAATCTAGTTAAATGTGTTGTTTTGGTTTTCATTGCCAAAATGTATTTCTGGTTCACTGCGTTTTGTACAACAATTACAATACAGATTGAGCGCGTTTATGATGCTTTCTGATAAAAGCCTAGATCAGTTTTTTGTTACATTATTACATTTTTAAGGCGTTGCCATTTTAAATAATGTTATCTACTTTATATTTTGCTTTAGTTAAAATTTAAAGTTTTGAAAAAATATTCGAACTACTGCCCACGCGTTACCCAATGAAACTGAAAATTAATGCATGGCTTCGCGGCCGTGCAACTTGCAAATGCAACCCTTTAAAAATTTATGCAAATTCTAGGTTTCCCTCGTTTAGGCCAGTTTTCCACTTGTTTTCTTTTTTTCTTTTCTTCCACATGCTGATTTTATTGTTATGACTCGTTGTTATGAATTTGTTTTACCAACAACGTTGCCATGGCTTTGGTAATTAGCTTTGGGAAGAAAAAACAATACTCACTCAACTCTCAGAATTGAGTGCAATTGTTGAGTACCCACTCGTTATTATGTTACAATTGTCATAATTATCAAAACTGTCTTATTAGTGTTTTGACTAAGTTATAGTGAATATTATTGGCACCTCTTTTGCAAGTGTTGCCAGACATGCGTTTCTCATTTACAAAAATATACTCAACTCTTGTATTAGTAGTCAATAATTAATGCACTTGACTGCTTCCTTGTGTAGCTGCGGCTGGTGTTCAATTACGTTGAACTGCTGTTTATTCAGCGTGCTAATTGGAATTTATTATTGCCTGTTTTTTATATATTTTGTTCGCCCACATTTTATATTTTCTTTCCACCCTCAATTGCGCTTAACGAAGTTTAAGCAGAGGTCAATGAAGGGTTTATAAGAAGTGGTCAATATCTATGTTAACTATTTAAGGCTGAGAACATCAGAAAATTTCCAAATTCGTAACAAAGATTGTATTGAAAAAAAACTAATTAATTTTATTGCTTATTTTTTATATCAAATGATTCAATTGGTGCGTTTTAAGCATTGAAAAATATTTTTAAACATAGTAGGTTACGCGATTGAATTACTGTAACACATAAGGAATTTTTGTGGCTTGAATGATTCTTTTTAAAGGAAAGGATAAGTTTATAGTTTTAAAAAAATGCATTTCTTAATTTCAGTGTTCAGCAATTACAGACTTTTTGTTTGAAACCGAATAATCATGGTACATTTTTGAAAGAGGACGTCATGCCGATCCTTGTTGAAGAAAAAAGTTATACTACAGCATAACTGACAGTTTTTGCACTATAAGTATAATAATATAGCCATGAGTGGGACATCGCCATGAGTGGGACAGTAAACAAAATGTATTTCTCAAACGTTCAACACTGAAATTTTTACTGTCGTCGAACATTCTCGTTGCTAGCTCACTTTTGAGTAGCGTTTGGAAAGATAAAATTTCCTTTGTTACTGTTTCAAAAAACAATTTTTTTGTGTACAATTAAAGTTTTAGTATATTTCTGGGACTATTAAAATTCTAATTTTTTTCATCGAAAATAGAAGCATAATATTTGAGGTACCCTCAGTATTCATTGTATTTTGAGCATGTTAGATGATTTTCAATATAAACGCAAGTAAAAAAAACAAACAACAAATTATTACAGCGCTTGAAAGAACTGTGACCGACTTTTTTCATTGATCAATTGTGTTAAGGGGGTCCTCTGGTAATCCGAAAATTTTTTTTTCAATTTTTTTTTTTTCATATTTCTATTGCTCAGATACTCAAAAACATTTTCCCAAAAGGATTTTTCAAAATTCGAAATAGTTTAGGAAGTACAGGCATTTTTGTGTAGGTATGTTTTCGTCAAAATAACGCATCAGCAAAGTTGTTTATTTGCCTGCAGTCATTAGTCGAAAATTCTGTGGAATTCTTCCAAAATATGTATTGATATTACAAAATATACACACACAGTATGTATACATGCAGTATGTATACATGCATGTTTTGATTTAGGGGTTGAAATGATTTTGAGCCCAGGTGTTCACATGAAAGAAGCAAACGAACGAGATTCAGTTTATTTTCGAGTATTTTAAAAATAATGTCAACAATGGGTATTGTCATCGGCCCACAAGCCGAGATGTATGCTGAATCTCGCGACGGAAAACGACTTCAACGCTCAGAGCTAAAAACGTACGCATCATCGAAAGAGGGTCGCACAGCCCGCAGAGCCCAAAAAGCCATGGAAAACTCGTTTTATGAGATGGAGGAAGGCACACTTTATGGGGCTGGAATTGCCGATTAATATTCGTAAGTATTGTATTAAAAAAATATGTGTTAATGTCATTTGTGTGCCTCAAAATTGAAGTCAAAACTTTAAACGCGTTTTTCTCGAAACCATGTTTTTCAAAACTTTGCGCACGATAGCTCAAACAGTTTTTGACCGATTTTGATATATGAGGCATGAAACGACGCAAAATTTACGCCGCTATAGCCCCTACCTCAAACTTGCCGAAAAAATAATGTTTACTATTTTTTTTCTACACTAGACTACAAAAAAAAAGGTCGAAATTCGATTTTTCATTTTCAAAGTGGCGGCTCCCCCCCTAAAAAAATTTCGATTTTTGTTTCCGAGGTAGGGGCTATAGGGACATTCATTCTAAGTAACTGAATATTTTTTTTTTTTTTTTCAGACGATGTTTACACTTGGAATCGTGCGCAATTTGGACCCACCTTTTTTCCGGAGAACCTCGTTACCAGGCCGAGAACTTTCTGAACGGTCCATAAATTCACTTTTTCAAAATTTTATATTTTTTTCAATAAATTAAGCTACCCAAATCAAAAAACGGAACTAAAATATCTTTACTCGTTCTTTTCCCACAATATTTTGAAAAAAGGCTAAAATTTGGCATAGATTACCAGAGGACCCCCTTAAACAATTAAATGCTTGTACACAAATTATCGAACAAATATGCAAGCTGAAATAATGGCAACCTTCTGTCATGAGTGGGACAGCTTTCGTCTGGTATGGGACACTTCAAAGTTACTTCATTTTATGTGGACGACATTTTATGGTATAATAACGACTTTTGTGTATATTTTTGTGGTTGCATGCTTATAAATTACATTTAGCTGATTTTCTTTTAATATCCACACTATTAATTACATTAGGATCAGAGCTGAATCGGAAAGTATTCATTACTTTTCAATTCCAATTCCTTGGAATTAGGAATTGGTAATTGGTCATCTCAATTCCTCAGGAATGGAATTGGAAAAAATTTGTCAATTCCATTACGGAATTGTAATTGGTAATAGAACATCTCAATTCGATTCCAGGAATTGTAATTGGTAATTGAACATCTCAATTCCTCAGGAATGGAATTGTAATTGGTAATTAAATTTTTCAATTCCTCAGGAATGGAATTGAAAAATGGTCAATTTCATTATGGAATTGCAATTGCAAAGGGGTATATTTAAAAAATATCGACTAAAATGCGATTATTAAACATGTAATAGCAAAAAATAAACAGAAAATTTGCTATTACAAAATAAAAATTGCTTCTACATGAAAAGAAATAAGTTTGAAAAGTGTCCCACGCATGACTAAAAACTGTCCCATTCATGACAAAAGAACGCCATTATTTCAGCTAACATATTTTTTGATAATTTGTGTGCGTTGGAAAAAATTAGGTAGGTTAGAAAAATTTAAATGAATTATAAACATAAATAAAAATACTTTATTGTTTAAAGACCTTAAAAATTAAATATTGATGAAATTATAATATATGGCATTTGATCTTAATTTTTGACATATTTCGGGTAGTTTTTTTAGGTGTCCCACTAATAACGATACATTTTGCTAAGTCGAAAAATCGAACATCTTTTTGAATGGACCTCTATTTTTATCCTAAAAAGTTGTGTCTTTGTTTTTTCATGCAATAACAATATAAACAAAAACGAATTGGCCATTTCAGGCCTTAAGAGGACTTCGATCAAGCTTCTTATACACTCAAAGGAAAAACCTTGACAGAAATTTTTGTTGACTCTATACTGACGAAAAATTTATCAACTCAAACTAGAAACTAGTCGATACGAAGAAAGTTTTTCATATTGACGAATTCTTAGTTTGAGTTGATAAATGTTTTGTCGGTATAGAGTCAACATTTTTTCTTTGTGTGTAGTCAATTTTTTTATGAGTGTTATTAAATGAGAACTAACCTACACAAGTTTTATGCTGGCTCCGTGATGACGGTCGAACAGAAATATTAATTCAATTGAAAAACATTCTGTAAAAGATGGGTTTTGAACAGCGGTTCTTTAACATACGGGCCAAGTATCTCTACCAGTACTGTATGACCGCCACACAATAACAATATAGTTCAGCTAATATAGCTTTCGAATTTCCTCAGCATTAACTAGTTTTAGGACACAAACCAACGATCATTTAAATATTCCAACAACATGAATAAAAGTAGTCCAAAATTAGTGAATGGCGAAAATTTACCCACCAAAGTATGGATGGGGTTAAGGGACTATACAAGTGTAACAAGTTACCATGCATACACATAGTTATAACTACACAAAAGTCTTTATTCTACTTTCTATTATGTACTTCAAAACCTAAACAGAACTATAAACAAAAGAGAGCAAGGTGTCCCACTCATGCCAATTTTTCCTTACAATATATAAATTTTTAGAATTAGATATAACATGCCTGTGAGAAAGTTATTTCTAAAAACTTGTCATGTCAAAAAATACTTTTGTCTGTACACAGCAAAACCTCGCAATCCACATTTTATCTATTATTTTCGAATATTTTTGGAAAAATCTTTTAACATATATCCATATTTAGTAAAGTGTTGCAAGGAACTTCACAATTTTTTTTAGCTAAAATATTCCTTATTTAAATATTGGGGGTGTAGTATACTGTGGCGAACTGGATAATCTGAAACAAAAAACTAGTGTTAATAAACTAGCAATAAACTAGTGTTTGATCGATGGATTTAAAAAATATAGAAAACATCGAAAGATTAAACACTGAGTTTTTACTGGATGATCCTCATAAAGATCGGTTTAGTAGTTTACGAGTAGTTTTTCAACTTTAGTTTACACGAAAAACGTCTCTTCTCTTTCAATGCTCATATTTCAGTCAATTTTGTTCGGATCGATTGAAATTTTAAGGACGTATTTGCAGATAGTAATATTCATGGTGAAATAAGTATAAGGTGTTCTCATCCGGAAAATCAGGTAAAAATAGGCTGCCTTATTTTGATATTTTCATAGAATTAAACATCGAACTATATATGGAACTTGTCAAAATAAGGCAGCATGTTAAAAAACATATTGAAAAATGTCATGGGATGAGAACACCCATTATAATTATTTCACCATGGTAACACTTCAAAAATATAAAAAAATCGATAAAAATTCAAAGTTACAAGTAGTGGTAACCCCTTAATGTATAAATAATTTATGATATTCAAACTAAAATAAAAAAAAAAAAGAAATAGTAAGTTTAAAAGAAAAATGTAAAGATTTCAATATAATAATGTAAATGCTTGCTCTGCCATAACAAACATTTATTTGTATGTCACAGTAAATTGCCAGTAATTCCCCATTCAATCAATTTTATATCTCGTCAAATGTAACTAAAAGTTCTACACTAAAAATTTAACTAACCTCGAAAACGTAGTGCTTAGAATTTATTTCTTACATAAGTTAATTAGCCACAAATACAACTGCTACTACTGCACCCTCTTGTTGCTGTTGTTGTTGTTTTTGCTGTGGATGATGACATGAGCTACCAACATTTTTTCCCTTGCGGCTTAGTTGGCAGCATTTTAAGCACACATTGCGTAAAAACACAAAAACGTAAAAGCAGTAAAATTGCTGTGAACCATAAATGAATGAATGATGAATGAAAATATCCAGCAAATGGATCAAAATAATATATTAAAAATTGCGTTGCTTATTTAAGTCACTGTAATTAATGAGTTTCTATTAAGTGCCAGAATTGCAGTTAGATTTATTTAAAATAAGGCCTGTATGTAAAAAGCTTGGCATATCCTGCCAAATGTGCATTTCTCTTCGTTGGTGAATTTGTGTAATCAACCGCATTATAGATATAATTGGTTAAATGTTGACTTTGCCAGGTGCCCCTTTTAATTTTTTGGTCTATCATAATATTATTTTTTACTGATTTTTTTTTTTATAAGCCTATTTCTTTTTTATCTCTCTCGTTATTGGTAGCACTGGTCATAATAATTAAATTTAACGTTTCTTATTTTTACCACCGTGAGTTTTCATCGCCACAACCACGCAACAATAACTGATTCTTGCTGTTGGTCGCTATATTTGGTAAGACCCTGGCGACCAACGTGCAAGTGTGTGTTTGTATATACAAATGTTAATGTTCTAATAATGTTATTTCACGCTTTACTTGTTGCCTACACATTAAAATGTGAATACAAAATGTATGCAGATTAAAATTGAAGCAAAATGTAACAACACGTGACAAACGACACCCCAAGCGAGTTTAAAATAGAGACGAGGCAAACAAAAATTTCTTTGTCATTTTGTGAGTTTAAGAAATAATATATCTGCACAATATCGGACTATGATATCAGACTAACTAATATGAATATGAATATGAATATGAATATGAATATGAATATGAATATGAATATGAATATGAACATGAATATGAATATGAATATGAATATGAATATGAATATGAATATGAATATGAATATGAATATGAATATGAATATGAATATGAATATGAATATGAATATGAATATGAATATGAATATGAATATGAATATGAATATGAATATGAATATGAATATGAATATGAATATGAATATGAATATGAATATGAATATGAATATGAATATGAATATGAATATGAATATGAATATGAATATGAATATGAATATGAATATGAATATGAATATGAATATGAATATGAATATGAATATGAATATGAATATGAATATGAATATGAATATGAATATGAATATGAATATGAATATGAATATGAATATGAATATGAATATGAATATGAATATGAATATGAATATGAATATGAATATGAATATGAATATGAATATGAATATGAATATGAATATGAATATGAATATGAATATGAATATGAATATGAATACGAATATGAATATGAATATGAATACGAATACGAATATGAATATGAATATGAATATGAATATGAATATGAATATGAATATGAATATGAATATGAATATGAATATGAATATGAATATGAATATGAATATGAATATGAATATGAATATGAATATGAATATGAATATGAATATGAATACGAATATGAATATGAATATGAATATGAATATGAATATGAATATGAATATGAATATGAATATGAATATGAATATGAATATGAATATGAATATGAATATGAATATGAATATGAATATGAATATGAATATGAATATGAATATGAATATGAATATGAATATGAATATGAATATGAATATGAATATGAATATGAATATGAATATGAATATGAATATGAATATGAATATGAATATGAATATGAATATGAATATGAATATGAATATGAATATGAATATGAATATGAATATGAATATGAATATGAATATGAATATGAATATGAATATGAATATGAATATGAATATGAATATGAATATGAATATGAATATGAATATGAATATGAATATGAATATGAATATGAATATGAATATGAATATGAATATGAATATGAATATGAATATGAATATGAATGTGAATATGAATATGAATATGAATATGAATATGAATATGAATATGAATATGAATATGAATGTGAATATGAATATGAATATGAATATGAATATGAATGTGAATATGAATATGAATATGAATATGAATATGAATATGAATATGAATATGAATATGAATATGAATATGAATATGAATATGAATATGAATATGAATATGAATATGAATATGAATATGAATATGAATATGAATATGAATATGAATATGAATATGAATATGAATATGAATATGAATATGAATATGAATATGAATACGAATATGAATATGAATATGAATATGAATACGAATATGAATATGAATATGAATATGAATATGAATATGAATATGAATATGAATATGAATATGAATATGAATATGAATATGAATATGAATATGAATATGAATATGAATATGAATATGAATATGAATATGAATATGAATATGAATATGAATATGAATATGAATATGAATATGAATATGAATATGAATATGAATATGAATATGAATATGAATATAAATATGAATATGAATATGAATATGAATATGAATATGAATATGAATATGAATACGAATATGAATATGAATATGAATGGATATGGATATTCATATTCATATTCATAAATATGAATGTGAATGTGAGTATGAATATTAATTTGAATATGAATATAAATGTGCAAAGTATATGTTTGGCTCGGGGCTCCTTAGACGGGTATTGTGACACACATGTTAACTACAAATATTTGTTTCGATCTAATTGCATCACCTATCCCGGTTTGTCCTTAAAAACAGGACATGTTTTAAAAATTATGAAAATCCTTTAAGATAAGTTTGGTTTATGCAGAGCTGATATAGAGCAGGGCAAAATTTCGATCTGGGCCCGATCACACATTTCTTTTCTAAAATGTCCTACAGGATGACATTAATATTGAAGAACCAATATATTGTTATGTTACGAGTATATACGAACAATGTTTTTTATATTGACGAATTTCTAGATTGAATTGCTAAATTTTTTATCAGTATGGAGTTAACAAAAATTTTTGTCCAGGTTTTTTCCTTGTGTGCATCTTACTGATTTTGAAAGTCCTTTAAAATTTCACAATTATTTCAAATCAATATATTTGGGATTTCACCACAACTGTCTATTCCATAGTGTCCAAAAAATAAAAAATGTTTAAAGATCATTTCTATCGCAGTAAGTACGAAGTTGATCAATAATTTTTAAGTAGAAAACATCTACTCAAAATTTGGTCCTGATATAACATCTTCCAGTTCCAAAATGTCCCTGACCATCATAGTGCTCAAGAAGTTTTTATTTTTTCCGAATTTTGTAGTCGATTTCAATTGATTTGTGATCGCTTACTTTGAATCTAACAACCGATTTTTACTATCTTTATTTGATGCTGAGATACATAGTGTTGAATGAAAAAATATGATTTTTTAGGGCATATTCGTGTAATGACTAGAAAAAATAATGGATAATTTTCGATTATTTTGTAATCTTTGTTTTTTTTTTTACTAAAACAACCTCTGGCTATAATAAATTAGAAAAAAAACACTGAATATGGAATTGTCAGCCAAAAAAACTTTAACCCTGGATGGTTATACTTATTTTACATACTTCAAACAAATCCGCAAATCTCCTATTTATAGATATTTTTTTTTTGCGAAAACGATGCTTTATAATTAACAGCTTAGCAATAACTTATATTGTAAGAAAAAACGGAAACGTGCGACGATTTGATACAACAACAATACAAAAATGTAATACTATTGCTTCGTCGATTCGACGAAGTATAACCATCCAGGGTTAAGAAGTTGAAGTTCGATCAAAATCAAAGATTATCATATTTCCCATAAATTATTTAAATTTTCAAAAACTGATACAAAATCGCAAAACTTTCAAGCCAATTTTCTCAAAATTTAGACGCAACCCAGCACAAAGACTTTGAACATTGTAACGAGGTACTGTACCTCTAACACACTGCGTTGACAGTTTCAATCTACATTTTACAAACCCAGAACTCGTCACATTGTGTTTTTGAAAAATTTCTAATCCAAATATTGAAAATGAGCCTTGTGGAATTGTGATTTGGACAAAAAATCTGAAAATAATTTGGATGGAATGCGATGGGACTTTGGGCTACTCTACGGATTTTTAACTTTGATTTTGAATGATTTTTGCTTTATAAATAATGTAGATTTTTTATATCGCTTATGATTAATTTACGAATTTAGGCTTTTGTGAAACAGTTAAACAAAAAAAAATCACTATTCTGACCTTGTGCGTAGCAAAGAGGGTGCAGGGGGAAGACATTAGAGAAATTAAAGTTATAAAATAATGGTGTAAAAAAATCCAAATTTTTGTGCTGCGGTTTGTAAGATGACACATTTGTCTGTCAAAAAAAAAAAAATTGTCCTTAAAAACATTAACTATTGTATACTGATTTTTAATTTGAAATTTAAGTGCGAATTCATCTTTGTTAAGCTTTAAATATAAAAAGTATTATATTACTCCCTCCTGGTTGACATCCTGGTCCTGGTTGACATCCTGGGCTACCCCCATGATTCTGACAACTCTGGCAACTCAAGAAACCAATGCTTAGCCTAGCATATAATAAACTTTTACAATTGTAAGCTAATGATACTCTGTCCATTCCACTAATTATCCTTGAGTAATCCAACACAGCAACAATCATAAACAACACTTTCATTTCCATGCATTCGAAAAAGAACCAAAAAATATATATATTTTATTGTTGTTGTTTTATAAAATCGAAAACATATAATGTATAAAAATAAAAATTTTAATTAAAAAAAAAACTTCGAAAGCACAAACTCAATTTGGACTTGTTCATATTAAGGGATTAGTAGGGTATTTTTTTTTTTTGTTTTTGTTCTCTTATAAATTTCAGCACTCTTTCGAATTTAGGCATCTCCACCTCCATTACCGCCTCTCGTAGTGCTGCAGCTGCGCAGCGTGTTGCCACCGTATTTATGCGGTATGTGTTCATCGCTGCGTGGCGTCATGCCATCAGAACTCATTTGGAAGTCATCCTCATCCTCGTCGAATGCCTGTTTATTTATTTTCAAGGATTCATCTATGCGATAGCTGCTCTTAGGTAAACGATCCTCACACTTTAGCTCGTTCATCTGCATCTGAGTACAGAAACGTTGAATGTGCTCGAGTACTTCACGCATGCCCATTTCGGATGATTTCTGACTAATGCTATGCTCCTCGGAGGAGGTTTTGTGGGGTTCCGTTTGGGCTGTTGATTTTCTGGCAGTACATGAGCAAGGATTTGGCGTTGGTTTTTCCAGTGGTTCAGGTGATAATGGTACTGGTTTTGGTATATTCCGAAGTTTTTCGGGACTCGCTGAGGTGGCCAACATTGTGTGATGTTGGTAGAACATTTTATCGTATTCCGACTTCATGCAGAGATAACGAAAGTGGCGAGAGTTTTCTTCACCGTAGTGGACAACCTCTGTTGGAGTTAAGGCGAAAGAAAGGTGAACAAATTCGGAAGTTTGAAAACTGATAGTAGAACAAACTTACTGTTATTGATTTCTGTCTGCAGCTTACTAAGATGCGAATTGGTCGACTTTAGTTCACTGGAAAATCTATCGATTTTTGCTGATAGCTCACGAAAGTTGCGATTCAGTAGATCCGAAATCGACTTCTATAAAGTAAAAATTTGTAAAAAGCTCCAAATTTATTCCCAACCACTGACACCCACTGCACTGTGTGTGAGTGTATCACTCAACACTAGTCAACAAAAAACTTACACCAATTGCATTCTCCACAGTCTGTCGTATCAGTTCGAAAAACTCCTCGGTATCGTCATCCTTGTCATCATCCCGATGATTGTGATGATGCGTGTGCATGTCCTTGTGCATGTTGTCCGAGAAATTAACATAGCTCTTGTTGTCGAACACGTTGGTGTTCGCACTGGCGTAGGGACATTTTTCATTGCGTGATGTTTTCGCCTTTAAAGAAGATTCCTTCTTAACGTCATCCAAGTGCAGCTTTTCGTCCTTCGCAAATAACTTTTCCGGCTTAGACGATGACGTTGGACGTGCAGATGACTTACGCCGACCCGTTTGCACACTATTCCCTGCACATGGTGTGTTGTATGCTGTATTTGATGTTATGATATAGCCGCCGTATTCGCGATCAGTGCGTGCCGTCTGCTTGGCATTGTTGTTGTTGTTGTTGGAATTTAAAATAGATTTCGTTTGGCTCGTTTCGAATTTTGATGCATAGAGTTCTTCGACTGATTTCCGCGGTCTTTGGCGTACCATTTTATTTGGCTAACACTATTTTTTTGTTTTTGCCTCGTTTAATGAGTTGCCTGCGTAACTGGTTGAAAATGGTACGGGAATTATTTGAAAATTATTTTATGAAGCTTTTAAAAAAATTTAAAAAATTTTCAAATTTTTCCAAAACCTCAAAGTTTGACATTAAAAAGTTTACGTATCTGATGGATGTTTTAATGTGCACAAGAATGACGGCTTGAAGTCAAAAGCAAAGCCTGCAAAGCAACAATCAGATATTTGTAGCAATTAATGCGCTCTAATTGATATAAATTGTCAAAACCAGCGATGAAACCAGCGAACGGGCCAAGTTCAACTTGTAAATGTCTTAAGTTATGTTGGCAACACATTCACACTAACATACAAATTTATGCTAAAATTTGTAGCATAATAAAATGTGCATAAATTTAAGTCACTCGACTACATCTGTAGTCACGCTTTTAAACGGTAGCTGTTTGTTGTCCAACCACTGCAGCAACTTCTCGGTTACTTGTTGCTTGCCGTTTTTGGCATGAAAACTAGTAGTTGGCTGCGCGTGCGCACCAATTGGCATCACTTTAAAGTGCCAATTTTGTATTATATTCATGATTCATTAAAAAAAAAAGCAGCAAGTTAAACGAAGCGATAATAATAAACTGCATAAAATGGTTAAACGTTTAACAAGTTGATGTTGTTGTTAACGCTCAAAGGTGCCTCATAAAATAGTAGTTAATGGTTAAAAACTGATATAAATGCATATTTAGACAAATAACGGAAGACATGTTAACGCAGGAACAGTGACGCGGTTGGAGACATTTTTCTGCAGATGCAGAGTAATATTTACTATCCTATTTAGATGGTGCAAAAAATTCTGCGCTGCTACTCCAACTCAAACGCAGTTTATTTACTGTATCAGCGAAATGAGTTAACGCAATTGCATTATGTTGTTGCTTGAAATTCTATGGCTCCTGTGTCAGCCGGACTTTACTCAGCGCAGTTTGAATTGAATAGCGCGTTGTGTTATGAGGTACATTTTTTGAGTGTGTTAAGTTTAGTAGTTCATTGAGTTATTTGGTGAGTTAGCGCAGCTAAGTGTTATTTTGAAAAAATACAAAACAGTTATATCAAAGTCCTCTGGTAATATGTATCATCTAAAAGAAGTAATAATATTAATAAAGGCATATCACAGCTATTAATTCATTAAAAAGAGCTTTATTTATAAAAAATCAATATAATGCAAGAATAAACGAAGCTCAAAGCTCCACTATCGCAAAGTTTGACATTTGTTGGCTTATACGTACTCAGAACGTTATGACATACGAGCGCTATTTGTGTTGTTTATAGTAACTTAAAAGATTCATCTCGGTCTAAAAATGGAATTAAATCGTGAACATTTTCGTACGATTATTTTTTACAACTTTCGACGTGAATTAACACAGCAACAGTGCATGGATGAACTTAATTCAATTTTTGGCGATGAAGCTCCATCAAGGACCAGTGTTTATCGATGGTATGGTGAATTCAATCGTGGTCGTAGTTCACTCCAAGACGAATTTCGTGAAGGTCGTCCGAAATCAGCTGTTGTTCCGAAAACCATTGATGCTGTGCGCGAACTGATATTGCAAGATCGTCATGTTACCTATTGTGAGATTGAGGCAACCTTAGGCATAAGTGGGACCAGCATACATTTAATATTGCATAAACATTTGACTGTCAAAAAAATTTGTTCGCGTTGGATCCCACACAATTTTTCAATCGCTCAAAAAAAGGCTCGTGTCGAAGGAAATGCTCAAAAAATACGATCGCGGTGCTTCGAAACACGTCTATGACATCGTGACAGGTGATGAATCGTGGATTTACGCGTATGAGCCCGAAAGTAAACAGCAGTCGACTGTATGGGTGTTTCAAGATGAGCCAAATCCAACAAAAGTTGTTCGCGCACGAAGCACTTCCAAGCAAATGGTCGCCTGTTTTTTCGGAAAATATGGACATGTCGCAACCGTACCACTAGAACAACGCAGAACAGTCAACTCTGAGTGGTACACAACCATTTGTTTGCCAGTTGTCTTCCAAGAAATCAGGAAAACCAACCGCCGAAGACGGATCACTCTTCACCACGACAATGCGAGCTCTCACACATCGGCTCAAACAACTGCATTTTTGAGCACCCAAAACATCGATTTGATGGGTCATCCGCCGTTTAGTCCTGACTTGGCACCGAATGACTTCTTTTTATTCCCAACCGTGAAGAATAAACTGCGTGGACAACGATTTTCGACGCCCGAAGAAGCGGTTGCGGCATTCAGAATGCATGTTTTGGAGATACTTCAATCAGAGTGGCAAAAGTGCTTCGACAATTGGTTCAAACGCATGCAAAAGTGTATAGATCTTAATGGAGAATATTTTGAAAAACAATAAAGTGATTTTCGATGATTAATATTTGTTTTTGTTCTCTAATCCCGAAATATAAAAGGCACCCCTCGTATCTATCAAAGATACATAAACCTTAACTTCAAGCATCGAGTCAAACTACTACTTCGTTTAATTTTGATTAGCAATCAATCAGATAAATACGCGTTTTTTTTTTGCTTTTAATAAAAACAAAGTGTGTCAACGCAATAACGCAGGTAAATACTTCAACTCAATAGCGTACCGCAAGGCTGCGTTACCCATGTCTAACGCTATTTGCCTCAAATACTAGGTTATTGCAGTAGTTTAGCGTAAGCGAGGAGCATATATTGCTACGTTCTAGCTTTAAACTCCAATGGTTAGCAAAACTTTTTGCAATATTTAATCCTAGGGTAGATTTTGACTCTATGCCTATTGCAAACACGCCTCTCATTCTCTTCTAATTGTTTAATTAGCTATTAAAGTTGACACTTTTAAAGTTAAAAAAAAAAAATTAGTTACATGTGGTGAATTTTAAATGGTGTTAAAAATATGCATATATAGTAATGTACGCGGAATTTAAAAATACGCGGAAAAAAGAAGATATGGAAAAAAAATAGTGAAGGTAAAAGCATTTTATTTAATACGTGAATATTATTGCACAAACATTTTGTTTAATTAAAAAAATTGGTTTAAAAGTGAAGTCCATTTTAAGTGATAATTTTTATCTCGTAGTAGAGCTCACCCCAGAGGCGGTCAACGTAGAAGAGGACGACCGCATCTTCGTTGGAAGGACCAAGTAGAGGACAACCTGACGAGACTTGGCGCTTCCAACTGGCGCCAGCAAGCGAAAAACAGAAATTTCTGGCGCAATTTCTTACATCAGGTGAAAAGCGACTTACGGTTGTAAGCGCCACCTAAGTAAGTAAGTAAGTAGAGCTGGAATAAAATGGTTACTTTTGGTTGTCTTAAACAGTTGTGAACGTTAAAATTCACTCAATTATGAGTTTATGTGCAAAAACTCACGTTGCGATTTTTTGCGATTTTTAAATAATTTTTATTTTTCTCAGACAACTTTCATGTGCGATTCGCTGATATATTTCATATTTAGAGAGATACAGCCAATAGTGATATGAGGCAGTCAGTTGTGTTCAACTATTTCTTAAAGCATATTGTAAAAATAACTTCTTTCAACACATACCGTACCTACCAAAAAGAAGAACAAGAATGATATGAAAAGTGATAGATGGAAGAAAAGTTATCGACGCATGGATTTATTCCTAAAGATACTTATATCCGTTATTGTTATAAATTAAAATTATTATAAATTTAGGTGCGATTTCAAAATGTTTGTATATTTTTAAAAAAGTATTTTATTTAACAGGTCATTCAATAAGTCCGTAGGATAAGTAAGAAAAAAACAAAATTTTGGTAAAACTCGATTATATTATTCAACATAGTTGTCTTCGACAGCGATACAACGGGTATAGCAATTTTCCAACTTTTCAATACCAATACCGATAGTACGATTTCTCTTTCTCGTCAAAATAGGCCTCAGTTTCAGCAATTACTTCATCATTGGACTTGAATTTCTTTCCAGCAAGCATTCTCTTGAGATCTGAAAACAGGAAAAAGTCGCTGGGGGCAACTCAAATGAATCTGGAGAATACGGTGGGTGGGTAAGCAATTCGAAGCCAAATTCATTCAATTTTGCCATCGTTTTCATCGATTTGTGACACGGCGTATTGTCTTGGTAAAACAACACTTTTTTCTTTTGCAAATGTGGCCGTTTCTTGGCAATTTCAGCCTTCAATCGATCCAAAAGAGCACAGTAATAGTCGCTGTTGATGGTGGTTCCTTTTTGGAGATAGTCAATGAATATTATTCCTTTCGCATCCCAAAATACAGACGCCCTCACCTTACAAGCCGACTGTTGGGCTTTTGCTCGCTTTGGATTCGGTTCATTGACTGCTGTCCACTCAGCTAAATGTCTTTTGGATTCTGGTGTGTAATAGTGAAGCTATGTTTTATCCATTGTCACATATCAATGATAGAATTCGATTTTATTGCGCTTTAACAGCGCCAAACACTCCTCTGAAGCATCAATTCGTTGTTGTTTTTGGTCGACTGTGAGCTCACGCGGCGCCCACTTTGCACAGAGCTTTCGCATACCCAAATGTTTGTGTAAAATGGTTAAAAGCACTACCATCTGATATCGCTACAATGTCAGCTAACTCGTGCACCTTCCATTTGCGATCGTTCATAACCAATTTGTGGATTTTTTTGATGTTTTGTGGAATACATACATACTTTGAAAAGTTTAGCTCTTGTGAAAAGTGTTTCTGAAAATGTTTGTTTAAATTAAAAGTATTTGTGTTTTCAAATTAATAAAATAAAAATTAAAATATAAGAAAAATAAGGCGGTTCAGCAGTAAAAATAGGTGAGTTTTGAAGCAACTTTGCTGATAAAGCAAAGGCAAAGTGGGTGCTTCGCTAGCAAAGCAAACTTATTTACTGTTTTCCAAACATATTTTGTTTACTTCAAACCAACAATAACTTCTAAGCAAATATTTTGTAACCACAGTGAAAAACTTTTGGCATTTATTTTGCTAAAATATGTTTCCAAGTAAATATAGTGTAATCATCGGTAAATATATTATGTTGTTCTTATTTTGATCGTTTTGAAAATAATTGCTTGACTGCAATTAAATTATGTATTCTCCAATTAATATATATTTGCCCTTGAATATTTAATGTTATTCTTGACTAAATTATATTTCCAAGCAAACAAATAGTAATAGACTAAAAGTGTTCTCAGTCCATTTATAATTACAATATATTTACATAAAAACATATTTTCTTTAAAACAAATTATATTTTTTTTTTAAATTCAAACAACAAGTGCTAAGGTACAATTAAATAATATTAAAATGCAAATATATATAAATAAAGAAAAATTGCATTAATTAATCATATTATGTGTGGAACCAATTATGACTACTTGTTTCCAAGAAACATGCAGAAACATATTATTCTTGCTGCAAATTATGTTTGGGAAGGCCTATTATTTTTAGAAAGAAAAAGAAAACGAAAAGAAAGAAAAATAAGAAGAAAATGCATTGATTTGCAATTCCAGTATTAATTACAAGAAATTTTTGGTGTTTTTAATTTGTAAAGTTTACATAACAGTAATATTTTTTGCAGAATTTGTGTCGTCACCTCTTCATGTCAGGAGTGTTATGTTTTACTTTATTCGTTCTAATCTTTATTTGAATTACTGATATGCCGCCAAGTGTACTACTGCACAAAAAAAAAATCACACGATTTATCGATTTCAGTTTTACTAAATAAGTTTTATAAACATTCAGTCAGCAGATTATGGTAAGTATAGGTTATTATGTCAAGAGTGTTGTACTTAATTTTGCGGTTTTAAATATTTGAAATACAAAAGTGTATGTATTTAATTGCCTAGTTTGTAACTATTTCCTATATTTTAAGTTTTGAGTGCAGAATTTTTTTCAACAAACCTATTTGAAAATCTTTAAAAATGCTGAGTGTTGTTTTAACACGAACGTCTATGTCACTGAATTACTAAATTTTGTACTCATTTTCTTATTTAAATGGTCAGCTTAAGGCAAATAAACTAGGAAATGCTAAAATTCGGAAATATTTAGTAGACTTAAGCACTTTTTAGAGATATAACACTCAAGACAAAAAGCGTATGCACTTCTGCAAAAACTTTAAAAAAAAAAATAAACTAAACAAATTTTTTTAAAAAGTTGATTTTAGATTCTACATTAATTTTCACAAATGTTTAAAGTTGAGGAATGTCAAAGTTTAAAAAAAATTTTAAAATTTCTCTGCCATATCCATATTTTTTGAAATTCACCCCCATAGGAGGGAAAAAGACTGAACATTTTTAAACGGTCTTGTTTAATGAGCATTCGTATTTAGGAACGGTTTTCAGCTTGTGCGACCCTTTGTCCGAATTATCCCGATTTCGAAGTTTTTTTTTAAATGTATTTTTTTTTTTTCTTACACCCACTATAATATACTGGAATAACAGTTGAAAAAGAAGAAATATTTTCTGATTCTGTATTTTTACCCTTATCATAAATAATTAGACACAATCTACTCAAGTATGCCATAAATTATTACTTAAATTCAAGGCTGAAAATAACAGATGTACACCTGCAGACACTTTACCTAGAATAAAGATTCAATACTTTGATTTATTTTTTAACACTTTGATTTCTTTTGATTGGTTTTTCGGTTCTTTGAACCAACCTTGCTTGCAATACTTGCCTTTTCTTAGAATGCTGCAAATGAACTTTAAATAGAATACAGAAAATTTGAATTCAATCAGTGAAAATATTGTATACCACAATGAAATAAATTTTATGGACGTTCACATTACGATTATTATTTACATTATATGTATTTATTAAACATTACTATTATATATTTCAAGCATTGTGAACAAAAAGTTGTTTCGTCATTTGAAGCACCTAAGGCATTTTAACTTTAAACAATATAGAGCAAAATTTGGTGTATTTCTATGCAAAACATTCTATGCAAGATTAAATGAAAAAAAAAATAAAGTAAAATTCGGGAACTTTAAAACTTTGATGCTTATTCAGAAAACGGTTATTAGATTTAAAAATAAATATCAGCATTTCCTGAAATATAAAAAGTTTGTGAACACTTTGTAATATTATTGTATAGAAAGCCAGAAACAAATTTTAAATTTGTTGTTGTTAGACTATTGAAATTTATTATTCACAAAAAAAAAAAAAAACTTAATTTACACCAATTGCAATTGGGCACGTGTTCATTGTGCATTCGACCGCATAAAATTTTCTACCCGTGAATCTGTATCTTTTTCTTTTTTTTTTAACAAATTTGCTTGGTAGGTTTAATTTAAAGCAGAGATAACCACAAACAAAAAAAAAAAGATAAAAATTATTTCTGAAACATTTTGAATGTCAAACAAATAACGAAAAACGAGTGCAACAAACCGAGAGTTAACCTGAGTTAATAAATTCAGAAAATACGGTAGCACTTCAGTTTAGTCAACTTTTCACTTTCATTGAACTCTCATTCAATTAGGTTTAAGTAAGCAAAAAAAAAAAAAAAATAAATAAGAGATAAATTTATACTATAGCATATCAAATCAGAGCCTTCAATCGTCAATCATGCTGTGACAAGAAGGCAGTTTCAATCCAATTCAATACATTTTTTTGACAGTTTAAAAAAATTATGCTTTAGAAATAGATAAAAGAACACCGCAGACCTGAATAATAAAATCTGGCAATAGATATATGCATATGTTTCGAAAACTAATGGAGTGAACGAAGTTGACTTGGAAGTAGATGGAGAGAAAATAAAATTTTTATCATCAAAAACAGATAAAAATAACGTTTGATTAAAGTTGAATGCGTGAAAAAACTAAAATAACAGAACATATAGTTAAGAAAACTGTCTAAAGGAGCACATAAGATAGAATTTAAAAATATATTTAATATATGGTTTAAGTGGGAACCAGAATGGTGTAACTTATAGTACGTAGTATGACCTGTCAAAAGTTAAAATATACTAAATGCACGGAATCGCACAGAATGCGTAGTACGTCTGTGGCTCGTAGCTGTAGTTGTAGCGCAAGTAAAGCTAACTTTAACTTTTGAGTACTACGCTGCTCTGAAAATTGTATTAATGATGCTTTTTTTAGGATTGAGTATATCAAATCGATAGTGCAAACGTTGTCGGTACCGAAATAAGTGTTGAAAGTGCTCAATATTTGTAAAGTCGAAAAAATTGATAAATAAGTGTTCTCTAAAGCGCTCATGCCATTGTGGACATATTTTTTGGCGTAGTGTGCTACACACTGAACAGCTGATGAGGTTACAACATGGAATCGCTACAACTACATCGCATTCTGTTCCACGCTTTATTCTCCGTCTACCGGACGCCTACCCCTGCCCATTTCAGACTTTTAGTAAAACTGTTGCGTAGCGTCTTATAGCCGACCCCTTTTCCAATTCAACATAGCTGCCACAATACGGCGGCTTAAACGACAAGTGCTTAAAATTTTTATTGAAGAGCCCGTTTTTGAATGCCTTTCCCTTGAATCCCTTTATTCAATTCAAAACGATTGTCAAAATATTGCAGCTTATTATTAAATCAATATAATAATAAAAGTCTTGAGGACGTATATGACCACCTTCCGGTCCATGACGTGAAAATAGTCCTCGGCGATTTTAATGCGAAAGTCGGAAGGGAAGGCATCTTTGGCCCCACTGTCGGTCAGTTCAGTCTTCACGAGACCTCCACAAACAACGGTCTAAGACTGATCGACTTCGCCGCGGCACGAAACATGGTAGTTAGTAGCACCAGATTTAAGCACCTCGACATCCACAAGGCCACCTGGCTGTCCCCGGATCAAAAAACGCGAAACCAAATTGATCATGTTGTAATCGACGGAAGGCATGCCTCTAGTGTTCTAGATGTGCGTACATTTCGGGGGGTCAACATTGACTCCGACCATTATCTTGTTGCAGCCAAGATCCGCATGCGATTATGCAATGCCAAGAACATACGCACAGGAATGCAACGAAAGCTAGATGTCGCTAAGCTGCAATTACAACGGACTGCCGAAGCCTACTCCGCTCAACTCTCGGTTAAGCTCAACCAACCAACCTCTGGACTCGACGACGCCGGCGGACTTTGGGCGCATATATCCCACTCCATGCGCGCTGCCGCTGAAGAAGTCATTGGTTTCCGGCGCCCGCAACCTCGGAACCAATGGTATGATCAGGAGTGTCGCATTGCGACTGCAGTAAAAAACGCCGCTTATAGAAAAACGCTGCAGTCAGCTGCAACGCGAGCCGTGCGAGAAAACTACCGCGAAAAGAGGAAGGAAGAGAGGCGCCTTTTCAGACGCAAGAAAAGAGAGCAGGAAAAGCGTGAGCGTGAGGAACTAGAGGTATACCAGGGCAAGAAGGATGCACGAAAATTCTATCAACAGGTTAAGCGTCTAACCCAAGGTTTCAAGCCCGGAGCATCCACTTGTAGAGACGAAAATGGAGATCTGAATACGGATACACAGTGTGTGCTTAGATTGTGGAGACAGCACTTCTCCAATTTACTTAATGGCGACGATTCCACCAATGCCGCCCATCGAGAGCACAGTGCAGTGCCACCAATCGACGATGACGGAGTGGAAGTATCACCACCTAGCCATGAAGAGGTTCGAGTTGCTATCCAACGACTCAAAAACAATAAAGCAGCGGGTGCTGACGGCCTGTCAGCTGAATTGTTTAAAACCGGCGGCGATGAATTGATAAGGCGCATGCATCAGCTCATCAGCAAAATATGGCTAGCAGAAAGCATGCCCGACGATTGGAACCTCAGTGTACTGTGCCCTATACTTAAGAAAGGAGACCCTACAATCTGCGCAAGTTATAGAGGTATCAGTCTTATTTCCATCGCATATAAGGTTCTCTCAAGCGTACTGTGTGAAAGATTAAAGCCAATTACAAAAACACTGATTGGACCTTATCAGTGTGGCTTTCGACCTGGTAAGTCCACCATAGACCAGATTTTCACGCTACGACAAATCCTGGAGAAAACCCACGAAAATCAAATTGACACACACCATCTCTTTGTCGACTTTAAAGCTGCGTTCGATAGCCCGAGAAGGGATTGCCTATACGCAACAATGTCTGAGTTCGGTATACCTGCAAAGTTGATTAGACTTTGCAGAATGACGTTGAGCAACACACGCAGCTCCGTCAAGGTAGGAAATGACCTCTCCGAAACCTTCAATACCGAAAGAGGTTTCAGGCAAGGCGATCCACTGTCTTGCGATCTCTTCAACATCATCATGGAGGGGATCGTACGAAAGGCCGGTGTGCATCGTAATGGCACCATTTTCTATAAAGGTGTACAGCTCCTTGCTTACGCTGATGATATTGATATTGTTGGCAGAACCAAGAGAGATGTTACCGCTGCTTTCGCCGCTATCGAAAAGGAATCAGCCAAAGTGGGTTTGACGATAAATGAGGGTAAAACAAAGTATATGCTGTCTACAAACAAGGGAGCTCGGCGTTTAGACTCCCACGTTTCATCCGGCAGCTATAACTTTGAAGTAGTCAAGGAGTTTGTATACCTTGGCACCGCCATTAATACTAACAACGAAATCAGCCTGGAGATAAAGCGAAGAACAATAATTGCTAATAGGTGCTACTACGGGCTCAGTAAGCAACTAAGTTCCAGAGCCCTCTCTCGATCGACAAAACTAACACTCTACAAGACGCTCGTTCTACCTGTGCTGCTTTATGGCGCTGAGGCATGGGTAGTTTCGCAAACTGACGCAGCCGCTCTGGGGGTGTTCGAGAGAAAAGTTCTTCGCAAAATCTTCGGTCCTGTTCGAGTCGGCGATGACTATCGCATCCGAATGAACCACGAGCTGTATGAGCTCTACGGAGACATTGACGTAGTTCGGCGTATAACTGTGCAGCGACTACGCTGGCTGGGTCATGTCCATCGTATGGACGACGAAGCTCCAGCGAAAAAGGTGCTCGAAGCGAGGGTCGCTGGTCAACGACGACGAGGGAGACCATGCCTCCGATGGATGGACCAGGCTGAGGAAGCCCTAACCGCACTTGGTGTATCCGATTGGAGAAGGCGCGCGCAAAGCAGAGGCGCCTGGCGAGAGCTGATGAGGTCGGTCGAAATCCGGACACGGGTTGTCACGGCCACCTAAGTAAGTAAGTAAGTAATAATAAAAGTTAATCAACACGTGTGAGTTTTTTCAGAATATTTTTTGACGCATTTAAAAAATAAAATTACTCAAATTGGAAAATAATTTAGTTTTTATTTAGTCTTTAATTTTTTGGGTAATTTTAAGTACAAAATTTAACTAATGCTCTTTGAATGCTCTTCAAACTACATATTTTTATGTAAAACATGTTTTTTATTATAGTAAAAAAATCTTTTTAAAAATATTCACAAAAAAACAAAATCATGAATTGCTTAGACATTCCCTTAAGATCTCTTAACACTCTTTGTTCCTTAATGTCATTGCAATTGCACTGATGTAAAACATAAAAACCATTTTAAAATATATATGCTCATAAAAACTCATAAATATGCAAAATAACCCAAAAATACTCGGTTAATTCGAACTACCCGGGTAGCTTGGATCCTCGAGGGCTCTTAGTAAAAACAAGAAGTAAAACATTATTAAATAATTTTGCAACAAAAAGATTTGTTAGCTTTATTTCATCTTTTTTTTTAACCTGCCATTATTCTCTTTTAGTGTGGTGGAAGTTACATGTCATTTTTTAAGTCCGAATCGGGGACCAGCATATCTCAACTTCTGATGCGGTCATTGGAAAAAATCATAAATCATAGATTTTTTAAATTTTTATAATTTTAATTATTTCATTTCTAACAGAAACTTTCTAAAAACTATCGATAACCTTCTTTTTCGCGGAATATTTTTGCAAATTTCTGGAAGAATATTGTAACGAACCCTGCAGTTCGTTTGTAATTGCTGGGGTAGGCTCAGCGAGTAAACCAAGGGTTCAGTACAAAAAATGTATAACTCGGTAGTTTTAGTTTTTAAATTTACAACAATTCTTTATTGGGCATTTCTTTTATCTATGTAATACTATTACTTCAATAGGATTAGATTTTAAATTTAATTATTCAAAATAATAATATTATATTTTATATATGATAAAAGAAAACATTATTCAAAATAGTAAAATTTATGTAATTATTATTGTTTAGTAATATTCTTTAACATAAAATTAATTAATTATATTATTATTTAGACTTCGTGTATTTACTTATATGAAGTGGAACAACCTGAGCTAGAAGGGTGTGAACGCCTTCACTATATAGAATAACCTGCGTTTAAAGGGTGTAAACGCCTTTACTATTAAAAACCTGAACTTAAAGGGTGTGAACGCCTTTACTATGAAAACCTGAGCTTAAAGGGTGTGAACGCCTTTACTATGAATACCCTGTGCTTAAAGGGTGTAAACGCCTTTACTATGAAAGCCTGAGCTTAAAGGGTGTAAACGCCTTTACTATGAAAACCTGAGCTACTGACCTACATATGTCTTGCACATGTGCACGCGACTGTGCTCTGTTCAAGACTGACTTTACTATGCTAGCGCGCCGCTTTTTATTTGCTTGCGCTGTTTTTCTGTTTAATTGTTCGGTTGTTTTGTTTACATGCATGTGTATGCGTGTATGTGTTTATTTATTCCCTGTAGGAAAATCAACTAATTTAAAAGTAGTTGATAAAGTAGTTTTTTGTCAACCACAACTAGTTGAAATTCTGACTTTTTTCCATAGAACGAACTAACTTATTTTGTATGGTGATGTCCGCTAAATAAGTCAATTGACTGTCGTCTGCATATATTTTCAACTACTTGTTAAATTAGTTAAATTTAAATTAGTTTTTAACTATTTTAAAATAACCAATTGAAAACTATTACTGATGGCCAAAAGTTAATAATATTTGATGAAATAACATGGTTAAATATATATATATAAGCTTGTAATCTAATAAAAATTTACAATTAAAACATGCCAACATCAGAGTAGTTGGCGCCTTAATATAATTCAAAGTAGTTTATCAATCACTGGTTTTTAAGTAGTATTTCAATTACTTCATATATTGAAGTGGATGCCGCCTTAATATAATTCAAAGTAGTTCATATACTGGTTTATTTTAAACTAGTTTTTTAATTAGTTGTTTTTAAAAACAAGTTAGTTTGTTCCTATAGGGTTTGTTTTTGAATGTTATTTTAACAACACTTGGCTATATAATACAAAGTTAATAATATTTACAATATAATTTATATTATATATTATATTTTAATTAATAATTTAATATTTTATATACATTATTTACATGTTATTTCTGGGACAGAAATTGGTTTATAATTTCTTGTCCTCACAATATATGAATACTAGCATAGCCGGGTATGACTTTATGAAGTTATAATAATTATTCCCTAAAAGAGGGCGTAGCTATAGTCTGGCCGCGCTTTTATAGTAAGTTTGCAACGAAGAAGTAAGCTTGATTTCGAAAAAGTGGGCGTAGATATAGTGCGGCCACTCCCATTATTTGATCAGTTGCCGACAGTAACCATTTGCACTAGATTACCAAATCTTAGTCTTCTACGGTAAAAACCGTCTGATATAAAATATTTTTACTGATTTGTGGGCGGTAAAAGTGTGCATGCCAGCATCTATATGTACATAGTGACTGCCACTTGGACCCATAGCACCGGCATACCAAGATTCACTATCGAAACGTTAACTCAGGAACTCAGGAATTACTATGATATCACTATCTCAGGAATTAAAATGTTTTCAGAAAAGTGGGCGTAGATAAAGTGCGACCATGCCAATTTTTTGTACAGTCGTCGAAAGTAACCATCTGAACAAAATTACCAAATTTAAAATTTATGCGTCTAAAACCGTCAGATACATGGTTTTTTTTTTGACGTAGGCGATAGAGCCTATGGTATGGGAGGTACCACGCCCCCTAGTCCAATCAACACCAAACTTCAAAGGAACACTCTCAAAATGTTGCTTCAGTATCCCTGAAAATTTCATAAAGATTGGTTCGGCGGTTTTGGAGTCTATACGTGATACAAACATATCCACACACATACAGCCTTACTAAAAAACTGCCCTGCAGGAAAATCAACTAATTTAAAAGTGGTTGATAAAGTAGTTTTCTGTCAACCACAACTAGTTGAAATTCTGACTTTTTCCCATAGAACGAACTAACATATTTTGTATGGTGATGTCCGCTAAATAAGTCAATTGACTTTCGTCTGCATATATTTTCAACTACTTGTTAAATTAGTTATATTTAAACTATTTTTTTAATTACCTTAAAATAACCAATTGAAAACTATTACTGATGGCCTAAAGTTAATAATATTTGATGAAATAACATGGTTAAATATATATAAACTTGTAATCTAATAAAAATTTGCAATTAAAACCAGTCAACATCAGAGTAGTTGCCGCCTTAATATAATTAAAAGTAGTTCATATACTGGTTTATTTTAAACTAGTTTTTTAATTAGTTGTTTTTAAAAACAAGTTAGTTTGTTCCTATAGGGTGATATTAAAATTTAGCGTCAGCTTTTAAATTTAGTAGCAGCTGTAGCTTCTGCTAAGCTTATGCTAAAAAATCTTTTTAGAGCTGGCACTAATAAGAGCCAGCACTAAATTACTTTTTTGGTAAGGCTGATAAATTCATTTTTATATATATAGATACATTGCTATACTATATTTCAAGTGGTGTTTACTTTAACTTGTATCAAAAATATAACTCGTATACCTATTTAAAGTTAAAACAAATCTTAATTGAAATGGAGGTACCCATGATGTAACTAATTTGAATCATGTTTAAGTGATTAGAACATAGCAATGGGTTGGTCGGTTTTAAAACTCTTTTCAGCAAACATTTCTTCGTTTCTAAAATAAGGTCGCGACGAATTTTTAACCGACTTCAAAAAGGAGGAGGTTCTCAAGTTTGTCGGTTTCTCTGTTTTTTTTTTTTTTTTTTTTTTTTTTGTAACTCCTAAACCATATGCCTGATTGACATAATTTTGGTGACCAGATAGATATCAAAAACACGGAGATGCCCGTAAAAAAGTGGGCGGTATTCGAGAACTGGGCGTGGCAATACTATATCTCGCAATACTAGATAGTACACATAGTAATAATAGTAGGGGTAGGCGCAATTAAAACAAATAATCGTCTGTAAAATGGGCGTTATTCAACAAATGGGCGTGGCAATATTAAAAAACAGTGTATATTGAATAATTTTAGACTAGAGTACTGCAATTTAGTATAGGGGTAGGCATTATTAATACAAATTACGGTCAAGAAAGTGGGCGTTATTCGACAAATGGGCATGGCAAAACTAGAAAAAGAGTATATCTCGAGTAATATTGATACTATAGTACTGCAATTTGGTATAGGGGTAAGCATTATTAGTACAAATTACGGTCAATAAAGTGGGCGGTATTCGACTACTGGGCGTGGTAATATTAGAAAAACAGTGTATATCGAATAATATTGACACTAGGGCACTCAAATTTATTATAGTACAGGTGTAGGCAGAATTATTAAAAACTTCGGTCAATAATGTTTATACACTTTTTTCGAAAATTTATCATATTCTCTAAAAAGGAAGAAATAAAAACTTTAAAAAAAAAAACAACCGACCACAAAATCACTACAATGTAAAAAATAATTATAAAATTACTTTTCCTTTTAATTTTTTGGTCATATTTGATAATTTATCTAAACATATTATTACATATGAAATCTTATTATTTTAATTGTTTTTTTTTTTATATGTTTTATTATCATAAATATATTAATTTCTTCATGAATACAAATGCTTTGAAGTTGGCGCTTCTGATTAAAAGTCTGATTACATTAGCGCCAACCTTAAAAGCTTTTGTAATCATGAAGAAATTAATATATTTATGATAATAAAAGAAATAAGAAAAAAATTAAAATAATAAGATTTCATATGTAATAATATGTTTAGATAAATTATCAAATATGACCAAAACATTATAAGGAAAAGTAATTTTATAATTATTTTTTACTTTGTAGTGATTTTGTAGTCGGTTGTTTTTTTTTTTTTTAAGTTTTTAAGTTTTTTATATACAAAAAAGCGTGCGAAAATCTATCTCTTTTTTTAACTTTTTACTCTGACTTTCGCCATAATTTAAAAAAAAACCCCGGTGGTCGTGTGTAGGGGGGATGCCGAATTAGTGGCCTGTCCTTTAAAATGACAATTAATTTTTTTTTGTTTCAAATACATGGGAAAGGCGATATCCATTGAATCCATTTTCAGCGTCCTCTATATAAAAGCCTGAAAATTATTTTAAAAAAAAAAGTATTTGTATAAAGCTTCGGTACCCTGCCGAAGCTCCATTTCTTACTAGTTTTTTAATCGTTCTCCGCATGATATAACCTTAAATATGAAATGCTTGTCTAAATAGCAGTCATTATTTGAAACAGCAGAAAAGGACGAATAAAAATGTGCAGCTAGTATCAATTCGTTCGTAAATTAGTCCAATTTCAGAAAATGATCAAACATTTTTGTCTTTTTTTTTCATTTTCTCGTATTGACACCTCACTTTAGAGTCGAATTTTCACAACTGGTAGTGCGAATAAAAATGTGCGAATTGTATCACTTTGCTCGTAAATAAGTATAGTTTCAGAAAATGAAAAACTTTTTTTTTTGTTTTTTTCTTAGTTTTCTCGTAATGACCCACTTAATTTTTAAATTGCTTTGACTGAAATAAATATGATTGCAAAAATCATATCAGACCCACATCTATAAGCAATTCAATATTATTTCCAATCAACATTCTTTAACACTGCAAAGTAGGAGAGCAATAATCAAGAAATTATGTATTAAATAAGAATTCAATTCAAAGTCCTCAAAGTCAATGGCTAAAATGACCAATTCATTTGTAAAAAATAAAAAAAAAAATAAATATTTTCTAAATATTGCCATAACAATACAAATTATTCAACCTCAATAAATGTTTATTCAACCCACAACTTTTAATGTTCTGCCACAAAAATGTGCCATAAAAAAGGAGCGCAGTTCTTTTATAATAATAACACTGTAAATGGAGGGTTCCACTCAAATGCGGAAGCGAGACTGATAAAGAGAAAGATTAAATATATTCCCTATACAACCCTTAAAAATTACTTATAACGAGTTGATTTGATAAAAGGTATTATAGTATAATTTTGGCGCTATAATTGAGCAAGATATGACTGTTAAGTCAATAACTACGAATACTTGTTTCTTCATCAGAAAGGACTAAATATGCAAAGGATATTCATGTGAATGTATTATTGAGGTCTGCCCAATGGAGAAGTTCATGGTTGAAATCAGATGACTCATAAACTGCTCATTATTGCTGAGAAAAATTGAAATAGTTCACAGTCTGAACTGTTTAAGCTCAACAGGGACGAATGCAGCAGAATCAAGCAGTTGATAATGTTTGCTTGTCATAGTGAAGAAATGCAATTAAAGCAGGACACTTTGTAAAGGAAATTCTTATGCAAACAACTACATAGAATACATTTTATACACACATACAAACAAATATGCGCTCTACTACAATATTGCGGTTAGACACATGCAGGCTATACGCAGGATTATTGACGCCAACAAAATGCAATTGACGCATTTAAATAAATTTATAAACTGGCTCACATAATCATACATAATTTACACACATACACACACAAGCACGTACACATTCTCAGAAATACACACACACACACACACACTCCATCATGGCAAATGCGGGCTGTGACACTGAGCTGACGCAAAATTGATGATCATAACTTTAATGTGCCGTGAAGCGGCATTCTTCGGCAAGTTCATTTTGGTCCTGGGTAGTGTAGCCAGATTTTTTTTTATAAATTACTAAAAGTGAAAAACTGTTAATTGACAAAAAAATATTTCATTTTTTTTTACTAAAAAAACAAAAAAGAAAAAAAAACACCGGTGTGTCGTTGGATACACGAGAGCAGCGCAGTTTTTTTGCAGTTTCATAGATTTAATAATTTAGTGTTTATTTTTGAAGTTTACTCCTTTAAAATCGATTTCATATATTACCCGCGGTATGATAATTTTATGGCGAGTGAAATCGAGCGTTATCTAAAAAATCAAGCGTTACGCAGTCAGCGTTATACCAACAAAATACATACTCACAGCAGAGAAATACCAACAACGAAGAAATACCAACAAAATACATACAGCAGCAATTTGCTATTGTTTTGCAAATTGATTTGCAAAATTTTTGTAAAACTCCAAAAGTAGTGAGCCGATTTTTATCAAATAAGTTTTAGAATATTATATTTGTGCTACAGCAGCACATCTTCCTTTCAGAATTTTAACAGTAAGTATATTTAATTAAAACGTAAAGATTTAAATGAAATGATCCCCGATGCCACGCATTGCTTGGTCGTTTTCTTTTCACCAGCTTGTGCTTGCGAGAGTTTCAATAAATTCCATTTTGCTCACAACAAAAAATTGCGTGTGTTGAATCCATGTGACAATTCTGCCATGTGTTGAATCATTGTATTGTTTGCTCATACGAGTAGTTTCTATTAAGTGCGCTTTTATTGGAGTTTACTCCCTAACGCTGCAGCCACACGTGATACTACTGGCATGCCAGTAAGGCATGTGTATTAATTTCGAAAATGTTTCGAAATAATCTACATATTACGCTCCGTCTGCACGTGATAATAAATGTTCATTTGCAAAATGCCGTCAAAGGCAAAGGTTCGACCACTTTATTATTTGGTTTGCTTTTATTCAGTGATGTTTTATACGTCAACATAGCACCAAACTTAAATGGGATAAAAATGGGGAACTAGTTATGTTGTAAAATGTGTTTATCAATATTTTTCAAATTTAAATGCAACTTATTCATATGATTTTTTATGTGTCAAATAAGGGCAATTAAAATAATTGCATTTATTTCTCACCAAGACATGAGAGAATAATGCATATATAAAGTTCGAATGTTTTAGGCCAGTGATGTCAAGGTGTGAGTGTATTAGTGAAAAGTGAAAGTGTATTGAGTTTTTCGAACTGTTACTGTCTTCGAACTGGCACGTGTGGCTAGGGGGTTAGAATCGATTTCATATATTGCCCGCGGTATGAAAATTTATAGCGAGTGAAATCGAGCGTTATCTAAAATAAAAAATCAAGCATTATGGTCTGATTATGCAAACTTCATGTAACATAAATTAACATAAATTAACATGACGCAACGTACTATGACTTTTTGTTGATTAAGCCACCAACGTGCAACAACAGCAAGTGTCAAATAGATCACTAGATCAATTAGTTTTTCATCGTCTACCCTTCTGAAACATATGAATAATTAATAAAAAATCAATCTTCTATATCTATCTATATAAAATTCTAAAAAAAAAAATCTGTACATGAAATATTTTTTCGAAATTCTTTTTGCGTTGGACATTTTGAGTGAGGAGTCCGAAAATCGCATTTTTAAAATTTTTGTCTGTCTGTCTGTCTGTCTGTAAGAGCATCACGCGAAAACCACTGGATGGATTTAAATTAAACTTGACATCTAGGTTCCTTATACCCCCGGTCAATATATAAGCTACTTTTTATTCAGTAAAAAAGGTTGGACCCGGTAGGGGGCGCTGCTAACGGGTTTCAGGCATTCTTTTTTTTAGCTTATTTATCTCCGAAACCGATCATCCGATTTGTATGAAAATTTGTGTATAAAGGTTTTCGGATACGGTGAGTTTCCATGACTTATCTACTCTGTTCTATCTTGAACACCAGAGGGCGCTGTAGTACAAATATTTTAAATAACGTCAAACAACTCCTAAGTCGCTTATCCGATTTGCATTAAAGTTGGTAAATAGAGGATTTCGGATTCGATTTTCATGAAATTTTGTATGTAGAGGTTCTCGGACACGCTGAGTTTTTTGACTTATCTACTCTTTTCTCTCTCGAAAACCAGAGGGCGCTGTGGTAAAAATATTTTGAAAAACCTCGAAAAACTCCTAAGACGTGCATCCGAATTGCATGAAAATTGGAAAATAGGAGTTTTCTGATACTGTGATTGTTTTGGACTTATCTTTTTTGTGCTATCTTGAAAACCAGAGGGCGCTTTAGTACAAATCTTAGGAAATCATGCAAAACTCCAAAACGCCACATCCGATTTGGATGAAAATTTATAAACAGCGATTGTCGAGTACGGCAAGGGTTCTGGTGCTATTTGTTTGCTTTTTTTTTTTGCCTAACGGCTGCACTGATTTTGATGACATTATTTGTGTGTGTTTGAGTGGATACCTGGATGGTTCAGATTCACAATTGCACTCGGTAAGAGGCGCTGCGATCGAGTTTAAGGCACTTTGTCTTTATAGTTTATCTCCGAAACCGTTCGTCCGATTTGCATGAAAATTTGTATATGGAGGTTATCGGATACGGTGAGTTTTTGTGACTTATCTACCCTGTTCTATCTTGAACACCAGAGGGCGCTGTGTACAAATATTTTAAATAACGTCGAAAAACTTCTTTTGCTCTGTTTCGAAAACTCGAGGGCGCTGTTGTACAATTTGTACGTGTGCATGTTGTTAAACTGTTCCTAAAAGGCTGCACCGATTTTGATGAAATTTTTTGTATGTGTTTAGGTGGATCCCTGGATAGTTCAGATTCGCAGTTGGACTTGGTAGGTGGCGCTGCGATCGGGTTCCACGAATTTTGTTATTATATCATATCTGCAACACCATTCATCCGATTTTCATGAAAATTTGTATTTAGGGGTTTTCGGGTATGGTTGTTTTTACGACTTATCTATTTTGTTCTATATTGAACATCAGAGGGCACTGCAGTACAAATGGTTGAAAAATACTAAAATAAATTGTGTAAATATACCATATTACCGATTTCGGCTATATCGGTGGTGGGCGTGTTAGTTGGCCGATTTGGTTCAATTTTACACTACCTATATACAGCTGTAAAATAACTATGTTTACCAAATTTTATTGTTCAAAAATAATTTTTTGGGGAACTATTCCGGATTACCGATTTCGGTTATATGGCAGGTGGGCGTGCCATTCACTAAATTCAAACCAGATTTTGTGATACTAATTCCTTTGTATTTGAACGCATTGTCACAAAATTTCATGATTCTAGGACAACTTCTTCTATTTTTTGGCCACTCGCTTTATGGGCTCGTTACACTGTGGAACGTCGCCATGAATGGGACAGTGAAAAGGATTTATTTATCATACTGGTGGCTGCCATTGAACAGTCTTGTTGCTTATTTTTTTTGTGCCAAACATTTTCAAAATAATTGTGATTTTTTTTTTTTTGTGTATGTAGAAATTTTTCAAGGCTAGAGAAATGCAAATTTTTTCATGGAAAATAAAGGAGTAATGTTTTGTATACACTAACAATTGATAGTAGTTTAGCATGTAAAATTTTTTGTAAAATAGACGCTATGAAAAGAAAAATTTAAGCAGCAAAATGGCGTACTTTTGTCATGAATGATAAAATTTATCGTCATGAATGGGACACTTTTTAAAGTTGCTTTTTTTACGTGGACGTCATTTTTATCGTTTAATCACAAGTTTTGAGTATATTTTTTCTTATTGCATATTAATTAAAAGCATTTTAGCCGATATACTTTTAAATGTCTACAATTGCTTTATTTTACATATCCTACAGAAAGCGGAGCTTTTAATTGAAATTGTCTGTTATGTTATTTTTTAAATACATCTTTTATATTATTTTGTAATTACATAAGGAATTCAATATAAATTTTCAATGATTTTTCCCGATAAAATGTCACAAAACAAAGAAAAGTTACATACAACAAAGTTATGATACAACAAAGTTATGGTAAGGATTTAAGTACATAATCCAAGCAATCAAAGCCTTGATAATTGAAAAAAAAACCACTTAGAAAAACGGCCATTAATTTCAGGATACCTAAATCTAAGTTAATTGTGATGATGTGGTGATTTAAGCGATTTTGTAATTTTTTACTTGTGGCAACATTGTTGTTCGTGCCTTGGACCTTAATGGTGAATCAAATGATTCACAAGAATAAACCATGTTTATTGGTTAGGTTCTATTAAAAATTGCATTAATATTGATGAAATTTTATTAATATGACACTGAATATAGATATTTGACATTTTTCTGTGAGATTTTCCCAAGTGTCCCACTCATGACTCATTCTTTTGTTATGTTTTATATTGCTTTATATTTTATTTTATTCTGCACCCAAATAATATTCCTTATTCTACAAAGTCGTAGCTTTATAATTGTATATAGTTTGTTTCGACATTAAAAAAAAAATATCCTTTATTAATGAATGAAAAAATAATGAAAAACTGTATTTCTTCGTTTTGAAAAAAACTGTAATATACCGAAAAAACTGTTATTCTGGCAGTACTAGTCCAGGCCAAAATGCTCTTTATGTTTTTTATTCTTTCCCTTCATGCCATTCATAGCTGTGGTCGGTATGCGCTCAGAGGATTATATAATTTTTATGGTTTAATGTTTATTTTATTGCGCTGCTCACATACACGTCATGGACAACAAAAGCTATACATAGAAGCTTCCGGATAGATAGTCATGGTTCATGGCATAAAGGAATTTAAGTCAAATGTGTCAAAATACAGCGAAGCACACTTAAGTAAGTGGCTTAGAAAATAATGAACGGAACTTGTTGTGCTTGATTTTGATGGATATATATTTAGAGGCGTAGATAAAAAAATCTGCATGCTACATGCTAATTGGACTATAAAAAATATGTATAAAAATCTTATTATGAAGCAGAAAATTAACAATAATTTTGGTTAAATCTAAGCACCTTTTTGTAATCATGATGAAGGACTTTTTAAACGTTAATTTATTTCAAAAAGGGGTTTTTGCCAAAATTGTTCACCTCTGAATATCGTTAACTAAAGTACTATATATTCTTTAGTTACTAGTGCGATATACCAGTCGATATACCAGCCAGGTTAAATATATCCACAGATCGATCACTGCTTAAACATATCCAGAGGTGAAGAACAATTTGGCCTTAAGTCTGCGAATAGTAACATGTTATCACGAATTATTATCCTAACTTCTTAATGACTGTCAGCTATTTATTTTGACTCTTAGAATGCTGAAGAGCAGCAAAGAGTTTATGCATGGCGGCTTTTATTATTTATATTATTGTCTGTGCTTTAATTTGCTAAAAATAAACATGCTGGTGTTTCTTCTGCATTTGTACTCCGCCTAAAAAAAAATATCAAAAAATGTTTAATTTGCCGCTTATTGCTTTGCAGACAAAACCTCACACACAATATTGTACACTGTTCTGTAGAAATATACTATCCTTAACAGGACATTAATCTGTTTGATAATTAAAAAAGAACAAACAACTTTTGTCTAGCCAAAAGTGTCAACAATAATTAACAACAATTGAGAACTTGAAATGGTTAAAGTGACTTTTTTTAGTGTGACAACTCATTTAAAGAAATATTTGAAAAATCATCATAGATAAAATAAGTAAAGATTATAGTGAACCTTACAGTATGAGAAAAAAAGTTATTTAAGATCTGTTATTTATGACAGCATTACTGATGAGCAGTAATTCGAAACAGTACCAAGGACGCTTATTAACACAGAAAATTTTACTAAGATAAAAATATGAAATGCGATAAAGCTCCAGTTAGGTTTTTCTGAAATTTATCATTTACACTGACAGCTTGTAAATGTTTGAAGTAAAATTAAAAAAAAAAAAAATTTTGTGGCAAACATTTTTTAACTTTTGTAACATTTTCCATAAATTTAGAAAACTTTTGCTTAGTAGTCACTTTCTGATAATAAAAGAATTTACTGTGTTGTCTCTACATAAGTACTTTTTTATTTTGTTTTTTTTTTTTTTGTTGAAATGCAAAAGTTTATTAATTAACTAAAGTATCATATCATTTTTGACATATTTTGTATTGTTGCTTATAATAATCTTACGTTATGAGCCACTCATGATGATGCACTGTTGTTGAAGCTACATGCCCCTCTTTTTTGCTGAAGCTTCATTGTCTTTTTTGTACTACATGTACGCAAAAGTAAGCGCATCCTTATTGCATCATTAGGAAGCGTGGAGGATGCAGTACACTGCGGAAATTTGTTCGCACAACAGAAGATAGATTCGAAGTTTGAAAACTTAAATCTCTCTCTCTCTCTTTCTGTGCCTCTCTCTTCTTCTCTTTATGTCTGCTGTTTTTTCTGGTAAAAAGTAAAACTTTTTTATTATTATTAATTTATTCTACGGAAATCGCACGAAACAAATTCAAATTCAATTATTAAATTTTCGAATAGAAAAAAATGCTCTCCCGAATTGATCCATAGAAGGATCAAAAATATCGGCTGGTCCTACTATTTTTTAGCCTTCAACTTCTCGTCTTAATACACCTAACCACAATCTACCACCCTTCTGGGGTCTCCATACAAAAAGCACAAAAACTGTCTAGTATAGCTAATATTTCACCCGATTTGTGCACTAGAGGTGCCAAATATATGAGCTGGTTCTATTATATTTTGCCTTTAGCTAATAGCTAACGTTAATAGTACTGAGATTAGCAGTGTTGCAGATACAACATTGGTGGCTATAACATTGCTGACGTTAACAGTGCTGACAAATTTCTGCATAATTTCTGAAACATAATAAAAATTATTTTTAACAAAAAAAAAAAATTCTTAGAAATTTTTGTATAAAGAGCAAAATTCGTATCAAGATTAACTCTGTGAACAGCTATTCAAATAAACTCACCAAATTAATAAATAAAAATAATAAATTAAACAACTAACCAAATATGAAGGAAGGCTCGATATTAATTGAACATTTTTTGAACATACCGCCACATGCAGTATGTGTATCTGGTTAGTACTATTTGTGGTGGCTAATTTATTTATTTTTACAAATATGTTGAAGAATTTTTCGATAGATTAGGTTTGTGGGTGTTTTAACACAAATGCCACCTTACATGAAGCAACATGAATGGAAGGCATCACGTGGTGATTATTTTTCATATTTTTTTTTTTTTTTTTTTGTTTTGTTAACAAATGTAGTAGAGATAATGCACAACAAGTTTAGCTAATAAAACATAAACCAAAAATGTATTTTTGGAAAAAAAAAACATAAATACATCACTTAATTGTAATGTGGGCATTTCTTTGCTTACGTACGCGACATTCGTACGCATACAACAGCAAAACAAATTAAAGTAATAACAAAGGATGTAGTTTATATTTTGGTTGTTGTGGAGCCCTACAGGAGTACTATATATAGGAGTAAAATCAGGCACGATCGAGTTTCATGATATCCGCCTTTAGAATGGTGATTCGTACACCGAAAAAAAAATGTATGTTAAATTAACAAAAAAAGTAAGTTAGCATAATAAAAAATTTCGTTATTTTTGATCCAACCTAGTTTTTTGTTATGACAACAAAGCCGATTTTGTTATTTTAACATCATGAAATGATAACAAAAAATTATGTATTTCTAACCACATATTTTGTTGTTTTAACAAAATCTTAACAAGTTGAAATTTTACAAAAAAAAGATCAATTCAACGTAATTTTTTGTTAATTTATGAATGTTAATTATTGGGGGTTGGAATAAATTTTAAAGGTTTTTTTCGGTTTTTGAGCATTTATTTAGAAACAACGGTACAATGTATATAATTCAAAGTATTGTCCATCGTTAGCTACAACATTTTCCCATCTTTCTGGCAGCATATGGACTCCGCGCCGGAAGAACGACTCGTCTTTTGAGGCAATCCACGAATCGACCCATTTTTTGGTATCCTCGTAAGAAGTGAAGCGCTGTTCAGCCAAGCCATGCGTCATCGATCTGAATAGGTGGTAGTCGGAAGGGGCTATGTCTGGGCTATAAGGCGGGTGGGGTAGCACATCCCAATACAGCGCCTCCAACGTTTCCTTGACGGTTCTTGCAACATGTGGCCGTGCGTTGTCATGTTGAAAAACCACTTTGTCGTGTCTTTTGCCATATTCCGGCCGTTTAACCTTTAATGCTCGGCTCAATTGCATCAATTGTTGTTGGTAGCGTTCCCCAGTGATGGTTACGTTAGGTTTTCGCAGCTCATAGTACACGACACCCTTCTGATCCCACCAAATACACAGCATAAGCTTGGCGCCATGAATATTCGGCTTGGCCGTCGATGTTGATGCATGGCCGGGTGGTCCCCACGTTTTTTTTCGCTTAGGATTATCGTAATGGATCCACTTTTCATCGCCAGTGACAATACGATGCAAAAAACTCTTCCTTTTATGCCGTTGAAGCAGTTGTTCGCGCATGCAAAATCACCGTTCAACGTCTCTCGGCTTCAACTCGTACGGCACCCAATTTCCTTGCTTTTGAATCATTCCCATGGCCTTCAGGCGTTTGCCGACCGTTGATAAGTCGACTCCCAATGATTCTGATAATTCTTGAAGGGTTTGACACGGGTCTTCATCCAGCAAAGCCTCCAATTTCTCATCTTCAAACTTTTTCAGCTGGCCCGGACGCTCTTTGTCTTCCGTATCAAAATCACCACTTTTAAACCGACGGAACCAGTACTCACAAGTAGAAATCGATGGAGCATAGTCCCCGTAAGCCTCAGTAAGCGTGCGTTGTGCTTCAACCGCTTTTTTCTTCAAATGGAAGCACAAAAGTAAACCTTCCCGCAAATTGCGTTTTGTTGGAACGAAAGTCGACATGTTCACAGAGAAAAAAATATATGTTGTTTACACTTTAGTGTAATGACACATACTGAAAAATGAAGCTTAGACAATGTGCTTTGAAATGAATATAGTCACAGGTGTGCCCGATGCGATCTATTGATAGTTACGCCATCTCTTAGAAAACCTTTAAAACTAATTCCAACCCCCAATACATAGGTTTTAACAAAAAAGCTATGTTAGGTAAACAATAATTTTGTTAGGGCAACGAAAGACTTTTTGCATTAACAAAAAAGTTTTGTAACCTTAACAAAGCATTTTTGTTATATTAAAAAATAATGTTGTAACCATAACAAAGTATTTTTGTTATTGTATCAAAAAAAGTGTGTAACCCTTACAAAGCATTTTTGTTATATGGGCGAATTGTTACGAAGCATTTTTGAAAAATTTTTATTTTTGTTCTCTTCAATTTAACAAAACTTTTTGTCAAATGTACTATGCGGCATAGAGTTTCCAGCATTTTTACCACATTAAGCTTGTGGGTTTCCTTTTTCGAGGTATGTTGAAAATATCTCGAAAAGTACCGATCCTAGAGCCACCGAGCCGGTTGCTAGATCCATGCAATTTTTCGCCCGATCGAATGAGCAATGTCTCGACTTTTCCGGATTTTCCGTTATCCTGGAATAACGATTCTTTTTTTCCCACAATATCCCGAATTTCTCAAAAATGAGATTTTATGAAATCGTTTCTTCAAATTTCTAAATTTTTTTTGTCAATATAACAAAAAATCTGACAAAACACTGGAAAAATACTGGCAACTCTGAATATGCCTAATTACTTACCTAGGAACCTATACATAACCATTAAACTGTTTAATCAAAAAATTTTTAAAGCTTTTTAAATCACATATAAAATTTTATTTTCTTTTTTCAATATCGAAAAGTTCTTACAATTAAAAATTTATGTAATTTTGTTAATTTCATTTTTAATTTAAGCAATTTTTTGGAAAAGCGATATCATATATTGTTTTTATTTTATAAAAAGAATTTTGAATAAATTGTCACACGGCGACACTGTTAGACACTGTATTGACTGTTAGTAGTTAAAATATGAATAGATTTAAATTGAAGAACAAGTAAAGCTAAATTCTCAAATATTTTGAAGCACTTAAAGCATTTTTTACCTGCAGCAATGTCAGCAAAATTGTATGTATGTTGTAACTGTATAGTAAGCGGAGCAGTGTTTGCAGTAAGCCAGATTACCTATTTTTTTTTGTTTTAACAAACAAACCATTAATAAAAATTATAGTTAGTTTATGCTAATAAAATCAATAAAAACTTACCAAATTTCTTTGCCAGTTAAACAACTTCTTCTCAAAGAAATTTCTTTGACCAACGGGTATATTGGGTATTCCTCGAAAGATTTCTTCTAAATGGATCAGCTTTATAAATTTAAGAGTTTCCACGTCTACTTCACATGCTAGCGAAAAAAGTTAAGCATCTCGCACAAGATTTCTTATAAGTTTTTATAATAAATAAACTTACCATGCAAAACAGTGGACAATTGATTTTGCTCCTTTATCTCACTTAAAGCTCCTTTTGACTCCTCACAATTTAAACAATTTTCTAGAAATGTTTCCATTACTTGAAGAAACACACTTTCTGCCCGCGAATGATGGAAACGATATAACAAGCGGAGTTTTTTCAACGACGCTAACTATAAATAACTATATTTAACGCTAACTATATTTTGTGTTAATTTGAGAAAAATTTTTGTTGTGGTTACAAAAATTTTGTTACGATAGAAACTGTTTTTGTTAAATTAACGAACATTTTTGTTAGGACTTGAAACAAATGTAAACACTTTTCTGTGTTAGATCAACGAAAATTTTTGTTAAATTAACTCTAAGTACACTTTGTTAGCGGAACAAAAATTTTTGTTGAATTTACATCCAATGGTGTTAAAAAGCGTCACATTTATTTAACATAGCCTTTTGTTAATCTTTGAGCTAACTTGGGGTTGCTTTAACAAAACTTTTGTTATCTCTTCAAAAGTTTTTGTAAATTTTTAAAAATATTTTAACAAAATCAATTTTGTTGAGATAACAAAATCTATTGTATTTTTAAAAATATTTTCGTTTCAGCAACAAAACATTCGTTAAATATACGAAATGTTTGTTATTCTAACGAAAAATTTGCCTGTCAAAGCTAACAAAAAATTTTTGTTAAAAAATTCGTGATTATTTTTTTCGGTGTACGCGACAAAAAAGTAAATGATTTTAAGACCATGAGTCTATATTAAAACTCTATTGTATTAAATATATTTAAAACTCTGTTTAATATGTAGAAAAATTATTTTTCTTAAAATGTTAAAAATAAGTTGAATAATTCTATTTTATATTGCAGTGAGTTAAAATCATAATTTTACTTCTTTTTTTTATATTTGAATAAAGTGTTAAAACGTACGCGACATATTTTTCCTTTAAAATAACAAAAGTATTGATACACAAAATTTTTCAAGCTATCATTTTTTTATTAAAAATAAAAGTAAAACTTAAATTCTTAATCAGAAAAAAACACGTTTTTAAAAATTCTTCGAAAATGGTGTTATTACATGTCACAATGGGTTCACTAACACTTTTGCTGCCCAAAATCCTGAAATTTCTTTCGGTGTCACCAAATTCGAATTTGATATGAAAAATGAAAAATTCAAAAAGGCGGATCTAATATGGCGGCCGAAATATAAAAATTTCATTGTATCCGTACGAAATGTTGTATAAGAGGGTTTTCGGGGTAGCTGCTTTCGAACTTGATGTAAAGTTTTAAAATTGTACATGACTACTTATATGTGTCGCATGATACTTTGAGTCTATATTCAATAAACAATTTTAAGATTTCGGAATATTATAATAAAATTTAAATCAGCGGCAACTCCCTTATACCAAGTTTTTTAGGCTCTTAAGGCATTTTGCATTCAAATGAGACTATGTTATATTTACTGAAATTTAGATCGAAACCTTAACCCATTTGATTGCATACATTGAACACATGAGCATTTGTGACGAAGTGTGAAATAGGGGGAGGGGGGGGGGGGGAGGAGCGAGAGACAGGGAGGTCGTTTTCAAAATTTTAATTTGTATTAAAATTGTATTTAAATTCTAAAAATTTAAAAAATTTAATTTTATTGTTATGTAATTTATGAACAGCCCCTTAAGGCGGTCTTCTCATTCAAAACCCGTTTTTTGGACCCTTTTTAAAAAAATTCTTATTTGAAAACGCAAAGAATAATTGAAAACTTTTTTTATTTATTGTATTACAAAAGGTTCAAAGTAAATAAAAAAATTTTTTTTGCCTCGACACGTGGGCTGTTCAAAAAGTAATGAGACTTCAAAGTTGGTGGTGAAAAAAAAAGGTGTCGTCACGGCGGCCACGATTCCGGGTCTCCGGAGCGTCTGAAATGAAAAAAAAAAACGGGGTTATAATCAGTATAGATGTAATTCTCGGGTGAACCTCAAGCTTAATTTTGTGATTTTTTTTGACAAAATGGCGGCCATTCAAAAAAAAAATTTCAATTTCGGGTTTGTTTTTTGTAGTTTTGTGTAAAAAAAAACTAGTAAAAAATTTTTTAAAATTATGGTCGAGGTTCACCCGAGAATGGTGACAATTCTGCGTCGATTCCATTTTGTTTCATGAAAATCGGTTCAGTTGAACTGGAGATATCATGGCCGCCAGTTCGAAAAACGTGGGTTCGAGATAAACGCGTTTAAAGTTTGAAGTAATTTTTTTGGGAAAAAAAAAAAATCAAAAATGTTTAAATGCAGTTTTAAAGAGCTGACAATTTTTACTTACAAATATTAGTCGGCGATGCCAGCTCCATACAGGCCACCTTCCTCTTTTTCGTAGAAACTGCTTTCTGCTGCCCTCTCTGCTCTGCGAGCCGTTCTGCCAGCTTTTGATGATGCCGCAGCTCGAGTCTCTGATCGGTTCAATCTGTCTTCATTGCGAGATAGTGCGTATTCGTATGCGTTTTTGCCAATCGCAATACCCATCAAACCCATAATTTTAAGTATGGGTATAAAACCGTCGTTGAAGAGGCACGTTGCAATGAAATTGGCCACTTCGATGGTGCGTGCGCCTGAGTTGATGTGTTTGGGCGAAAGTGACCAAAGAACAGAATTGTAGGACTCATTGGAATTCTGAGTTTCAGATCCAAGGCATCTTTCAAGCAAATTATCTGCCGACAGCGCTTCGTAAGCTGGTTTTATTACCTCCATCACCTTCTTGTCCATCAGACCTTGCTTCACAAAAAAGGCTGTATCTTCTAAAGTATTTCGAATTTCTAAAAATCCTTTTAGGGGCATATTCACAACTACCCAAGCTATAAATAAATGCAAAAAAAAAGTTGAAAAAAAAAAGTTGCTCAATGAGAAGACCCCCTTAAAGTTATTCAATAAAAAAAACTCTTATATTACTTTACGTTCAAAGCGAACATAAAAGTGTTATAAAAAATATAAAACAAACAACAATTTTCACAATTGCCGAACATCCATTTTATAACATATCGCCACTGGTTGGTGTTCTTGTTAATGCAGAATAGCTTTCATTTTGGTTTAGCTCTGTTAACATGTTCAAAATTTTCATGAAGTTGTTAAACAAACACAATAGAACAATGTGAAATTTCATTGGAACTTCCATAATAAGTTAAAAAACTTACAATAAATATTACGTGTTTATGCCATTTTCATAACAAACTAGTAAATTATTAAAAAAAACCAAACAAAATTTAATGTGTAAATCTGTGACGTTACGTCGTGGTGGAAAGGGGGTTCAAGACTTTGGGACAACATGGGGGGGGGAAGGGGGAATCAAAAATTGGTCAAAAACATGTTACATGTTAATTTATGAGCGGGCCCTTAAGTTTCAATTAGATCTGTTTTCTTACTTACGATTACGTACGCGACAAAGTTTTAGAGTCTATAAATTTTTTTATGTATGTTCTAAAAAATTTATAAATTTATAATTATAAGCCCGATAATAATCTTGCTTAAGGTGCCGGCTTTCATTCACTTTCGCTTACATATAGACTAATGACATTAATAAATTATGTTTTCGGTACATGAATGCGACATTTGAACAGAGTCAAAAACATATATATAAAAATTAGCGTTATTTATTTATTTATTTATTTATTTTTTTATTTATTTACTTATTGGCCAAACAAAGCAATTTACTTATTCTAACTTAATATAAATATATTTTTTTTTTTATTTTATTTCTTCTCCCGTTTCCTTGTTTTGGTGTTCGAAAATGTACGAATTGAAGTGGGAGTAATCTGCCCACCTAAATGACATGATTTCACGAACACGTCAAATAGGAGGGGCAGAAAGAAAATTAAAAATAAGAGTAAAAGGTACTTACATACTAGAAAGAGGAGAAGAAAAGAGAGAAGATAAAAGGCTGGGTTAACTAGGAAGAGAGAGAGACTTGGATAGTACTTATTTCCAACAAGTTTAGAGAGTATATTTATAGAGATTTACAGAGATTTATGGAGAGCATGTGTATTTATATACAGGTAATTTACAGGTAATACACAGGTAATTTAACTTAAGCCTGAGTTAATTTTGGTTAACGAGGAACTTAGACAGGGTTTGCTTGAAAGAGGATTTGGACATGGAAGGTGAGAAGTATACGGAAACGTTATTGAACTCTCTACAGCATCGACTGATGGGTTCATTGTTTGCGTATGTAGTTTGGTGCTGATATTCAGTTAACAGCCGAGTATGTCGTAGTACGTCTTATTGGTTCGTTGAGACATATAATACTAGAAATATATTCACTGTCAATAGCACCATTAATAACATCGAATGTGAAACATGAGCCCAATAATGTTCTTCTTGATGATAATGGCATCAAGTTTAAAAGACTGAGTCTGTATTCATATGAAGGAAGGCTATTACGAGTATAATCACATGGGTTGTACATGTCTCTCAACGTGTATAGTAAGAATTGCTTTTGAATAGACTCGATTCTTTCGCTATGGGAATCGAAGAACGGACTCCAAATTATGCAGGCATATTCAAGTATTGGCCGCACAAAGGCACAGTATAAGGATGTAGTGACCCAAATATTCTTGAATTCATTTGCTCGCCTTTTTATAAAAGCAAGCTGTTTGCTGGCTCTGGACAAAATTTTGTCATAGTGCAAATTAAAGCGCATCTTGCAATCCAAGACTACTCCAAGATCCACTACATGATTGACTCTTTTAAGCTCGGTACTATTGAGGTGGTAGTGTGTAGTGCCATGTTGTTCTTACAAGAAAAACTAATAACATTGCATTTATTGATATTAAGATGCAGCTTATTTTGGATATACCATTGCTCAAGAGACAACAGTTTTGACTGTAAAAAATTTGCATCTATCTCTGATTTGATTGCATAGTACATTTTTAAATCATCTGCATACATAAGGTGTGGGATATCGTTCAGGACTTCTGACAAGTCTGATATAAATATGTTAAAAAGAAGAGGACTAAGGTGGCTTAAATTCCTTGGAATTTAACATACTGGGATCTGCTGTTGAGATATGATTTTAGCCAACTTAGTATGGGTCGCTTAATACCGAATTTTTCTAATTTACTTGTTAGCATGCTGTGATCAACTCTATTGAAGGCTTTACTGAAATCTGTATAAACAGCATCTATTTGGTGCCCTTTTTCCATATTTATTAAAACATCCGATACCATGATCATGAGATTGGATGTTGTAGATCGTCCCTTACGGAAGCGGGCAGCCGTGTTGCTGCTCATTTAGACGTGGGTTGATTATACTTGTTAGCTTATCACAAATAATTTTTTTAAAAAGTTTTGGAATGGCTGATAAAATTGCTATGTCTCTATAAATTTCAACAGACCTTTTATCTCCAGTCTTGTAAATTGGTGTTAAATGGGATGATTTCCAATATGAAGAAAATGTCCCACAAGACAGTGATTCGTTAAAAATTATGTATAACGGCAGAAGTAGGTGGTCTAAACATCGCGCCAGGAAGCTTGTAGGAATAAGGCCCGGTCCAGGTCCCTTAAACAAATCCAGTTCTTTTATGGCATTAGAAATCTCTTCCTGCGTTAAATTTATACTATCCACCACAATATTTGAGCTGGGAGAAGAGGCTTCAAATTGGGTAGTAGATTGACAAAAGACCTCCTTAAAATGATCCGCATATAAGTCGCTGATTTCATGAGGGTTGGACGAATTGACAATACCTTTAAACATAGACGATGGATAGCCGCTAGATTTACGCTTCAAGTTAACAAAGTCGAAGAGTTTTTTCGGTTCTTGAATGATTTTCTCACCGATAAGGTTAGTGTACAACTTGTACGCTTCTTCTGACTTGATAGAGAACTCTTTTGATAGCTCGTCATACCTTAGCTTGAGTTCATCGCTTACATTATCAGTGTTTTTGAGAAGTTTATGGATTTTATTTCTTTAATTCCTCAAAAATCTGAGATTTCTATCTAGCCATGGCTCTGAAAGCTTATTCTTTTTCTTTATTTTTGGCACATAACTTTCGATAGCTGTAAAAATGTGCTGATCAAATTTAGAGACAGCGCTATCTACGTCTAAGTTGGAAAGAATATAATTCCAGTTTAGAGCATTAAGATAACATTTTATGCTTCGTAATCGGCGTTGAGGTAATCGTACGCAATGGAGTTATTATAAGATTGGGTAAAAGTAACTTCATTAGAAGAGAAAGCAACCGTTAAGGCTGTATGGTGAACAGAGTTAGCTAACAAATTTTCTGCATCACTGCATGGGCTAACCTTCATTTCCTCATATGCGTTAGTAAAGACTAGGTCCAACCATCTCCCATTTTGATTTTGTACAGAAGAAACTTGCTGCAGATCACTGCCATAAAAGGTACTTAGCAATGTGAAATCTATGATATTTGAAAGGTTTACAGGAAGAAGATACTTGTCATTTTCATCGGTGACAAACGATATATTTGGATGGTTTGAACAAACGATATATTTGACCTCCCTCTCTCTTTTGTTGAATGCTCTCTTTTTCTTTTTATATAATTAGTTGTTGTTGGTAAGTAAATTGCAAGCTACAATACAATATTAATTTTTTTTTTTCATTCCAGGGAATTACAACAAGAGAAGAACTCATTAAATTTGTATTAAACTGAGTTTAAGAGAAACTTGTTTTTGTTGCCACTTTTTTTTGCATTCAAATTAAGATCAGCTCGCAATACTCTCATATTAATAAAATTTAATATATTTTTGAATTAAAATTTAATATTTAATTTGATAAAATTTAAGTATTTTTGGCTCATTATTGGCGATTAGAACAAATTTTTAGTAACATTTAATTTTTCAGCCGTGGTTGACCATTTTAAGGAAATGCCCATATGTAGGAAATTATTTTCAAAAATAATGATAAAAGGCCTGTATACATAAAATTAGCTTGTTGTCATATGTATACAATAAGACAAATATTTGAAATTTTTTTTTGTTTTGCTGTTGTCATATGTTGTTCATTCAACATTCAACAAAACTCTATTTGAACTAATCCGTTCGATTAAAAGTTCTCTAATAACTTCTTGGCATGTGATGTGAAAGTTCTTTTAATTGCTTGTTATCACATCGTTAAAAAAGTTTGCATACTTATAATTTAACAGTTATGATAAAGTGTAAAAAAATATGTATGTTTAACTTTGCTTTTGGGAATTTTTCGATATTAAGAAAAATTGTTCCATCAATAATAAAGTAGCAGCGTGGATTTCATACAGTTTGTGATTTATTTGTTCGCATTTTTGTGTTTGTGTTTGCATCTTTGGCGAAACTTTGCTTTTTAACAGATTTAAAGAGAAAAATTTATGAATAGAATGAATGTATTTATTATACTCATAACTTTATAAATAAATACAATACATAAACTCTTATACATACCCTGTAGGAAAATCAACTAATTTAAAAGTAGTTGAAAAAGTAGTTTTTTGTCAACCATAACTAGTTGAAATTCTGACTTTTTTCCATAGAACGAACTAACATATTTTGTATGGTGATGTCCGCTAAATAAGTCAATTGACTATCGTCTGCATATATTTTCAACTACTTGTTGAACTACTTCAAGTACTTCAACTACTTCAACTACTTGTTGAAAATATTTAAATTATTTTTTTAATTACTTTAAAATAACCAATTGAAAACTAGTTAATCAGGCATGTTCTGAAATCCGATTCATCTCGGAATCCGATTTAATTTCAATGAAATGTTATTGGAAATAAATCCGATTCCGATGTGGATCGGATTTCAGAACATGCCTGAATATTCCACTTACTGAAGATGAATTTTAAAGCATAAAAATGTTAAATTTCTATACATCAAAGAGATAATTTGTTTGACTGTTTTGAAAAAAATACATAAAAAAAAAAAAAATACATAAATTCATTACGTGAATGCATAACGCATATTAAAAAATTAAACAAAAAAAGTCTTTCAAGCTTTCAGTCTTTAACGAAATTAAAATTTTAAAATTAAGATTATTTGTTTTTAAGTAGTATTTCAATTACTTCATATATAATGCAATAAAAACTATTTAGAATTGAAGTGGATGCCACCTTAATATAATTCAAAGTAGTTCATATACTAGTTTCTTTTAAATTAGTTTTTTAATTAGTTGTTTTTAAAAACCAGTTAGTCTGTTCCTATAGGGTATTGTTGATAATCCTTTAGCATACACGCAAAGAAAAAAATATGCTAATATATGTTTGGTTTCAAAAACAAAATATTCAGAGGAAACCAAAAGTAATGATTAAGAACTTTCCTTCAATAGCATTATTTTTCGATATAAGAAGATATTAGTTGTGTCCAACATTAATATAATTGCTTTAGCTAAATAACCAACGTTTATATTAATATGATTGTGACAAAATAGAATTGTGTGTTTCTACCCAATAAAAATATATTTACATCATTGTTAAACTCAAAAAGAACAGAACTCTGCAAATTTAAAACAAACAGAACTCCTTTCTTTTATGCGTTTCGCCTAGACGTACATATATCTGTTTATTTTGCACTTTTGCACGAAAAATAGCGGAAACCTTGTTGCTTTATGCGCTTGCTTTTAACAGTTGCCAAGTCTTGGCGTCATTTTAAGTTTCAAGCAGCCGCGCCAAACGTGTTGAAAAGCTTAGCTCTTGTGAAAAGTGTTTTTGAAAATGTTTGTTTAAATTAAAAGTGTTTGTGTTTTCAAATTAATAAAATAAAAAAACAAAATAAAAGAAAAATTAGGCGGTTCAGCAGTAAAAATAGGTGAGTTTTGAAGCAACTTTGCTGATAAAGCGGGTGCTTCGCTGGCAAAGTGGGTGCTCCAACTAGAAAATGTGTGCTTATAAAAATTATTGTAATGTTGGATAAACATAATATGGTTACTTCTCAACATAATTAAATCCGAGAAAAACTTATTTACTGTTTTCTAAACATATTTTATTTGCTTCAAACCAACAATTACTTCTAAACAAATTTTTTGTAATCACAGTGAAAAATTTTTGGCTTTTCTCTTTTGCTAAAATATGTTTCCAAGTAAATATAGTGTAATCATCGGTAAATATATTATTGTGTTCTTAATTATCGTTTTGAAAATAATTGTTCAATGCAATTAAATTATGTATTCTCCAATTAATATATATTTGTCCGTGAATATTTAATGTTACTTTTGCCTAAATTATATTTCCAAGCAAATAAATAGAAATAGACTAAAAGTATTCTCAGTCCAATTACAATACATATATATGAAAACATGTCTTCTTTAAAACAAATTATATTGTTTTTAAATTCAAACAACAAGTGCTAAGGTATAATTAAATAATGTTAAGATGCAAACATATATATAAAGAAAAATTGCATTAATTAATCATATTACATGTGGAACCAACTATGATTACTTGTTTCCAAGAAACATGCAAAAACATATTATACTTCCTGTAAATTATGTTTGGGAAGGCTATAATTTTTCAGCGTGTAAATAACAATTTTATAACCTTATAAAAAACGTAGAGTTCTACAAAAATTTGAATGCTGCTAACATAAAAACAAAACTCGCTCTTTTTATAGTGGTTTTTTTTCCTAACCAACTTTGTTATACAAAAAATTTATTTATATTTTGAATGGTATTTATATTCAATGAATATTGGCTTTAGCCAAAGAGCACAACAGTTATGAATAGTTATCGAGGCAATCAGTTTTTCTTTTTACACTTCAATAAAATTTTACTATCGTTGTAATCTATAAACTTCATGCAACAAGCTATATTTTGGTATTAAACGTCATCTAAATATTTATTACATTTCTTTTCAATAAACATTTTCTTCAGTTTTCTTTTAGCAAAAATGTATTAAAGTTTATTGACCTTGTAACTATGTATAAAATATTACACTGTAATTACATATAAATTTGTACTACTTCGCTTTAAAAAAGAATGAAAAACAATATTCACAAAAAAAAAAACACAAAAAATAATTTGTGGAGATTTAAGTTATTTCTCATAAAAAAGTTCTTAAGCACATTTTTATGACAACATTAATTAATGCGCTGACGTATGGAAAATAAAAAAAAAAAGGATGTGGCCAACATGCGCTCGTTTGTATTACAACACTTTGCAATATGGCATATATTGTACTCTTTCCACTTATGCCGGCCGGCATTTATAAGCAAACGAAAGAGTTCGTTGCTAGCAGCAGCGCTCTCTATGCTTGTCTGCAAATCAAGTCTGTTAAAGCACATGTTTAGCAACATGGTTGTCATGTTGCCAAGCTTCTCATATATTTCCATTGTTTATTTTTGGGTTATTGCAGTTTGAAATGATACAAGAGCCGTAGTCACTTGGGAATTTTAGGGGTTTAAAACCCCCCATAGGGTGTTATTTATTATTTAGGACACGTTTATTTATTTATATTTAGTAGGGATCACACGGAGAAAATTCTATGCTCATGATTTATGATCAGGCCGTTCATAACATATACAAACAATACTTTTTTTGGAGCGAAGATTTTTACGCCTCGTTCTGTAATTTGCTTGAGTGAAATCTCAAATTTTTGACAGCGCTTTTCTTTGAAATTGATGTTTCTTTGTATCTTGCGTCGTTTATGTGTTTTTTCTTCATTTTTTGAGTAGACTTAGCATTAAGCATTGAGTAGACGTAGCATTAAGTTTTTAGAGGTTGTGTAGGAAATTCAAATTAGAAACTACATTCGATGAGTTTACTTAGCGGTAAGCAATAAAACGTTTTCAGTAAAGCCCTCGTGCTTGCACGGCTAGGCTTGGGTATTAGCTTGTTTTTAACTTTTAACATCGGTATGAATATCTTTTAACTTTTCTTCAGATCTTTCAGAATTTTTGGACTATTTTCAGGTTTTTCAGCATTTTTTTCAGGTTTATAATTTTTAGGCTTATTTTTTTAGCATTTTTATTATGTTTTTATTTTTGACTCATTTCTCAACTCAACTCAAGATATACGAGCCCGGGAAAAACAATGGAGCTAAAAGGTTTCTTTTTTGTTTTGCAACAATTTTGAATCCGTCTCAAAGGGCTTTTACGATTAAAGAACAACGATTAAAACGACTAGTTTCAACCACCGGGCTGAAAAGAGTAAAATATTGTAAATCCCGACTTCAGCGTCCGAAAAAGGGAAAGTTCTCCACTTTGCAAAACCACATCAAAATGATATATTCGATCAAATTTTAATTTAGTTAAGTGATAGCAAAACTTACTGAAGGAAATTCGTTTACCACATTTAATCACCTTTTACGCTGCTGGTCGGTAAAACGACCACAACATTTTTTCTCGTAACGCAAAAAGTTACAACTTAAAAAGCAATCGAAGAATTTGTAACTTATTTTCAGATCTCGATTGATGATATTTAGAAGTTTGACACATCTGCTCGAAAAAATAGGTAGCCCGGTAGAAAATGGCTTAATATTTACCTTTAATCGTAATTCTCGGATAGCTTGTTGCGATTATGTTCTGGATATATTCTTTTATAATCTTGAACAACCTGTATAAATGGAAGGTAGTGCAAATTTATAACTAAGAAAATAAATTATTTAAAACGGAAATAAACCGCATGCCAAAACGTGTGCCACCCAATTTTGCCAAAGATATTTTGGCAATCCTGGAATTGCAAAATTTTGCAAAAGATAATAAGATAAAAGATAAATTTTTGAGAATTATTGAAGTCATTACAAAGGAGAAATCTATGTTTCTGTGTTCGATGTTCCAAAAAAGGGCACTTTAAGGATTTTTCAAAAAAAGTCAAGTTTCAACAGCTATAGCCTTTTGATCAGATTTTTGGTTTTATAATTTTTTGCACAAAATAGCCCAAAACTATTTTAAGTTCAGTTTTAAGTTGTTTTTTCCAAACTTTATATTGTTGGGTTTTTGGAAATTTCCAAAAAGGCATACTTCTAGCAAAAAATTTCGTAACGACCAAATTATTAAACGTAATCGCACCATTTTTTGTATTTGTATTAGAAATAGTTATAGAAAATATTTCCATGACATTTCCCTGAACTTTTGTATAATTTGGATTTTTGTGATTTTTTTTGTGACAACAAGAAAAACATGAAAATTTTTTCCCAAAACTAAAAAAAACAAAACTCCAGTAATTTAACTCTGATTTTCATGCTTGATGACTCACTTTAAAGAAAAACTAGTAAGGATGGAGCCTCGGCAGGGTACCGATGCTAAAATAACCTCCCCCCCCCCCCCGCGACCATATTGTAGTATATTCGAAGTCTTTAGCCACGACATACACGATGACATTCAGTTTTATATATTTACGAAAGTTTTCCAATTTGGTGACGTCACTTTGTATGGCAGGTGGGCATGGTTTTGATCCGATTTTGCCATATAACATAGAGATGGTTCATATTATATATCAAAGCTAATGTACAAAATTTCAAGACATTTCATTAATTTTTGTGGATTTTTAAGAGATTTTACGTTTAAAATAAAGTCACTTTGTATGGGAGGTAGGCGTGGTTTTCATCCGATTTGGCACATTTTCGAACTTCATCGTTCTTTTTTAAAAATAAACTTATGTTTTGAATATCATCGCGATAGCTTTAAAATTGCGGCTGCAATCGTGTCGGCAGACGTACAGACGGACAGACAGACGGATACACGGAAATCGACTCAGGAGATGATGCTGATCAAAAATATATATATTTTTCTATACCTGCCACGCCTCCTTCTTGGCGTTACAAACGGAATGACAAAGTTAATATACCCCTTACGCAGTACGCGTTGGGGTATAAAAATTAGCCCTCATCGGTCCCTCGTATCAATTTGATACAATTGATCGTCTTTCAAGTTGAATAAAAAAAAAAAATGCCCAATGGAAAGAACCGGTTTTTTTGGAAAATAGCATGATTTTGCCTGTAGAATTGGGCTAATGAGTTTTTAATTTTCGGGCATTCCTGGTTTTACCTGAGACGAAATAGTTACGAATCGGTCCCTCGTATCAACTTGATACAATACATCTGCCGATGGTTATTGTAGTTGTTTTTTGGGTTAGGCTCGTTTTATTTCATTTTTTTGTTTTCAGTATGTTCTTGAACACACACGAGTGAAGATTGAATTGAATTTGTTTGAAGTGATAAGTGATTTTAGTGAATTTTTAAGTGATTTTTATCTGCCGCATAATTTCATTGCGTTATACATACATTCAATTGATTTCAAAAAAATCTACGTGAAAACCGTCAAAGAGACGAATATGATATGGATTCCGAATCTGGAAGTGAAGCAGAAGAATCTCCAGTTGATAGTGACGATGATGGATGAAGAATGCGTTGCAAAAATGAGTGAGCATTATGATGAGTACGATGTTGACCCACTGGAACAAAATGTGGCAGAAGAAATTGCCAGAAATGCAAAAGCAAAATATTTGTCAAAAAATAAAAAATTCAATATTCAACGGAACCATTCGCAAATAACCGAAGAAATTCATATAGGCGCGCTGATAATATTGTTTCAGGTAAAAAACCTACACTTCTTGTTTTGTGTTTCATATTCAGTGTTTGTTTCTTTTTGTTGTTGTTGTTGTAGGGCCAAAACTACCCTATAGGAAAAAACTAGCTCGTTTTTAAAAACAACTAATTAAAAAACTAATTTAAAATAAACCAGTATATGAACTACTTTTAATTATATTAAGGCGGCAACTACTCTGATGTTGACATGTTTTAATTGCAAATTTTTATTAGATTACAAGTTTATATATATTAAACCATGTTATTTCATCAAATATTATTAGCTTTAGGCCATCAGTAATAGTTTTCAATTGGTTATTTTAAAGTAATTAAAAAAATAATTTAAATATAACTAATTTAACAAGTAGTTGAAAATATATGCAGACGAAAGTCAATTGACGTATTTAGCGGACATCGCCATACAAAATAAGTTAGTTCGTTCTATGGAAAAAAGTCAGAATTTCAACTAGTTGTGGTTGACAAAAAACTACTTTATCAACTACTTTTAAATTAGTTGATTTTCCTGCAGGGTAGTTGCAGCTGCTCATGTTGTAGATGTTTTGTCTGCATTTGATTTGTTTCTGCGACCGATAGAAAATACTATTTTGAATATGACAAATTTATATGGTTTGCGGAAATACAAAGAAGAATGGGAACAAATAGATATGGATACTCTACATGCGTACTTCGGATTGCTACTGCTTGCTGGTGTGTATCGTTCGTATGGTGAATGTGTTACACAACTCTGGAATGAGAAAACCGGTCGACCAATATTTCGAGACACAATGTCATTGAAAATGTTCCAAAAGAATTCATGGATGTATTAGATTTGACGATAAAAAAGAACGTAATGCCAATACTGCTTCTGTCCGTGATAAATTGGCACCGATATGTGAAAAGTGGAACCACAATTTGCAAGTTGTATACATTCCAGGCAAAAATGTTACAGTAGATAAATAGCTAGTTCCATAAATACGGCTAAATACGGCATAAAGATTTGGATTTTTGCCGATTCAGCTACCTGGTATGTTCACAACACGCAAATTTATGTTGGTCGCAATCGCAACGCCGCTCCAGAGCGCAATATTGGACCGAAAATCCTCCAGTATTATTGGATATGAGGAAAAAACCTGTGTATTCGAGCGTTATTGTATATGACCACAAATTACAAGCCATTTTACTGTCGTATTTGCCTCGGCGTTATAGATATGTTACACTGCTCAGTACATAGCACAATGCCGTCGTTATAAGTGAAAATGCTGAGAAGAAACCGAATCTCATTCAGGATTATAACAAAACCAAGAGTGGCGTGGACACTATGGACCAGATGGTGACTATCATCACCTGCGAAAGGAAGATAAATCGGTGGCCAATGGCAGTATTATGCAACATGTTGTACGTGAGTGCATTGAATGCATATATAACGTATATTTCGCTATTTCCGGCTTGGAAAAACAACAAAACCAATAAAAATATACGTCGTCGAATGTTTATTGAGGAGCTTGGAATGGCTCTTGTGCAAAAACACATAGAAAAGCGGAAATCTCAGCCTCGAAGGCTCAATATTGAAGCACTACCGGCGATTACCCATTTGCCAAAAACTACGAAACGCGGCCGTTGCTACATATGTACATATAAAAACAGTAAACATTTGTATGCAAATCGTTGTGATAATTGTAAGAATTATGTTTGTAATGATCATCATTATGATATTTGCGAAAAATGCGCTAATAAAGGCACATAGCCACAAAAATAAGCATTTTTGACATTTTTCTCTTTCAAATTTTCATTACTTATAAATGTATTTTCTGTATTTAAATTTATGAAAATAATAAAATAGATCTACAAAATTATAAAACAATCAGTTTTTGAAAACGATTTACTTAACTTTTTTTTGGAATGTGTATCAAACTGATACAATGGGACCGATTCGATGCATTTAATTGGGGATCGATGAGGGTTAAGCCAACAACATGAAATTTTTACCAGTTTTTTTCAAAAATTGAGCTTATAAAAATGTAATTGGGATTGTTTTTGGGAAAACACCACTATTTTATATTATATATTAAAGTATTAGTTCGTTACTGCAGAAAAAATAAATGAATTTTTTCCAAAATTTTTATTTAAATTTATTTAACATAACATTGAATTAAATTTCTTTTTAATCAGCATAAAAATGGTCAAGAACAACAAATACATTATGAAATGTATTACACAAAAAATTTTGCATCTACACTTACGATACTTACGATTTTTTTACTGTTCGATTTTTTGATAAAAAACTTGAAGCTTGAAACTTGAATTTTTTTTTAAAAGATATGCAAAATGGGAAAAGATTTCTATACTTTCTCTCTTCAGACTCTCTTCAGACACCTGATGTCTTGGTTATTATTGGAGTTATGCTTAAGATCAACTGACATAAATCATTATCTTTCCAGGAATTTTTTTTTAAGACGAATATTTTTAGAGTTGTTTGTTAAACACTGAAAATTTAAATTTTAGTAGGATAAAAATATTAATTTTAGTCCTTATAAAGCATTTAAAACAGATTCCAGCTGCCCTTTAATTATTTACTAGCTAAATCCTATGTACTAGCGTATCTTAAAATTACCAAAAAAAAAAAACGAAATTTCCATTTCAGCCCTTGAAAGGACTTTGACCGAGCTTCTTATGATCAACTGTGTTGTGTGTGTGTTGTGAAATGTTTGAACACAAAGGATCGAGAACTGGACCTACATGTTTTATGCCGACTCCGAACGGCTTATGTTGTTCTCAAGAAGCTTTTCATGGCAGTTTTTGCTCTCTGAGGTTTGCCATTGTCTGCAGAGAGGTGACGGCCCAACAAAAAATTAGTTCAATTGAAAAAACTTTCTGTGTCAGATGGCGGATTCGAACCAGGGTTCTCTGGCGTATGGGGCACACACTCTACCCACTGCGTCACAGCCACCACGTATCTTAAAACTAGTTAGTTTTAATTCAATTCAAATTTAAAATTAAATTAATTTCATCAAAATCATTAACTACAAGCATTCAACTAGTTTTTGTACATAAAAACTCAACGCCAAACAAGTTCAAGCGAGAAATTTTTATCTGCTACTCTAATGTAAGCAATCAATCGTCAAACAATTGGCTCAAGTGCAAATTGCGGCAACATTATTGCTCAAGACTATCAGCAACATTGGCGCTTATCACGGCAATGCAAACATAACAACAGCTGTTTGCAGCCAAGTTGAAGATATCAGGCACATGCGATACATGCGCGACGCAGACGTTGACAGCATTAACAGCAGCACAGCAGCAACAATGAAGGAAAATCTTGCGGATACATGAAAAGAGGAAAAACTGAAAACCTGAACGAAGTCAACAGTTAGTTCAACGTAAAACGGTGAATGAGCCGGACGACAAGTAGCGGCGAACTGAAAGTATCATGGAATAAGAAGAAACAAAAAAAAAAAACTCAAATTAAATTTAATACGTAGAAATTTCAGTTTAACTGTGTGCTTGACTCAAAAGAAAAATTTAACAGTTATTTTCGTAGTAGGAAAAATAAAAAAAAAAACAAATTAAACTTAGGCAAATAACAAATCAAAACGTATTGAAAAAAATTTAAATTATAAAACTAAAAAATTATAGAAATAATTAAAAAAAAAAAAAAAAAATTTTTAAATTATAAAAAACAATTTTGCCAAAAATTACAAAAATAGCCCAAAATAGTTTGTGAAACACAAATTAAAGTTTAAACATACCCAATAAGCAACGCTAACGAGCTGCTCCTAATTCAGTTTGCTGCCGCAACGTGCTGTCACATCTTGAAGATGCACGCCCTCCCACATGCAGCTGCTGGCATGCCTGCAGTGCAACAACCTTGAGCAGGGTTGCCTGACTGAAATCCAGCTACGAGTATCTGCAGGATATGTACGGCTTGCACCAATAAAAACTGCAACTAAAGTAAGTGCAGCACAACAATGAAAAAATTTCACATGCAGCTTGTGAACGTGCAGATTAATTAAATGTTAAGAGCTGAAAACAGCAACAAAAAAAAAAAAAATCAAAAAAGTCAATAAATAAATCCGAAAGAGACGCCAGTAAATTTCAGCGCAACAAATAAGTTAACACAAAATCATACACACAGACTCACACACACACACACACACATACTTAATACCAGCTTGTTTTTAATTTTCTATTTAAGTGTTTTTTTTTTATGTCAGCTTTTATTGGCATAACAGCTTTACGCATTGCGTCGCGCTGCTAAAGTCAAGCGAGCGTGTGTGTGGCACGCGTCAAGCGCGTATTTCAATTAATTTGCTGCCAACTTAACTGAGCGGCTGTAACAAAGTCACAAACGACAACAACAACAACAACAACAACAATGTACCAAAGAATAAAGAGTTAAAAAAAGCTGAACGACATTCGCGCAGCGCCCTAAGGTTATAAAAACTTATTTAAAGCCCATAAAAATGCATCCTTAAGATACTTAAACGTTACGCCGCGTTGTCAACACTTAATGTGTGCGCGTTAATATTGAGCAAATTGTTATTGTGAGCGTGCGTTCGTTCATCTACTGCCAAAAAAAGCTTTTAAAGCCAGAGCATCATCTAGCAGCAAGTGTGTGTTCAAGTGTTTTTATGAGCGTTTTTAACGGTATTTTAAGCGTGTTTTTTAGTGCTTGGCACTTATGTGAAAAATCGCTGCATTTAAGTGTTCAAAGTAAACAAAAGACGAGTTCTTAAAAATATCATAAAAATAAAAAATAATTATTAACAGCTCATTCAGCGACACCTTCTGACATCATTTTGGCAACAAAAAAAAACAAAAAAAAAGCAGTAAAAGCAAATAAAAAACAAAATAGAGGAAAAAATTAAATCTACAAAATCCAAAATTATGAAGTAAGTCATTAGCGTTATATACATATATGCGCTAATTTTCTATTGCTTTTTAGCGTTACTTCAATTAAAATTTGTTGTTGTAGAAAATTGATTGGTTTATTAATTCATATGGAAATGATTCTGAATTCATTTGGCGGCAGTGCGTGATTTTGCATGAGTTTTTGTGCTGGTTAGTTTTGGCGTTTGATTCAAGTTAGGAATTTCAATATTTGAGCGTATTGATGAAATATTGTTTTATTACAGTATTGTTGACACTTGAAAATTTACACATTTCGATCGACCGATTCTGATAGAAGACAAAACAAATTATTTTGTATTTATCGGCGTTTCAGAAGTTAACGTCTGGGTAGCATAGCCCGTATTTTGTATTGAATTTGAAAGATCCCACCGGGAGAAGATTTGTCCCTTATCTTCAAAAAGTTGATTTGCCTATGTTTTCGAAAGACTATTCCCCTATGTATGGTATCTTAATATAAAGCTTTCAGAAAAATAGTGTCATTATTTTTTTAAAAAGTGTTGTCCTTGCTCACAAATATTTTCTGCTTGACTAAAATGTCAGTTTGGGGAAAAGACATGTTTTTATAATTTTTCGGATTTTTCGGATTAACGGACAGTACTACACCCAGAGAAAAAAAATCGTAAATCCAAAGAAAATGCACTTTGCTAGAAAGACTTTTATTGGTAAGATTGTATCCAAAGACAAGACATTGTTACGGCAAACACAAAGATTGTTAGACTCCCAAGAACAATATACTTTGAATCAAAAACTTAAATTCTTGTGGCAAAGACGTGTGACTTTAAAAAAGCATGAATAAGTCGTAAAAGTAAAGAAAATATGCTTTGGCACAAATACTTTTATTCGTTACGGCAAAGACTTAGGTCCTTGATTTTAAGTAAATTGGCTTCATGAAATTAATGACTTCTCTCGGCTTCTCTTTGCTGCTTGCGTTTATTATAACAAGAACATTAAATTAAATTAAATATTTTAAATTAAAAATCTTACCTTCGCCTGCCGTGGAGATTTGAACCCACACCTATACCACCTATACCACCGATTGAGAAGTCACTGCACTACGTATCGAGCCAAACTCCTTCGTTACGCAGAGTGATTGATTCAATATTAAGGTGGGACAAGACATTCGCGGCAGAGAAAACAGACCTTTTTTTAAAAATTCATAACTCAGTCAAAACAAACATTTTTCCAAAATTTTTTTTTTTATTATTGTAGAGAATTGAACAAATTAAAAAAAAAAAATATATTTTCCACTCCAACATGGTTTTATAGAGCTCCAAACTGGCGGCAGAGAAAAAAACGGGGCCTCGTGGTTGCAGCGCTGGGAGTTGCAAAAATTGTCCGATCTGGAAAACAAATGACTTTTTTAAATCGTAACAAAATTAGTTATCGTATGACACGAGCTTTTTTTTATAAATTTTTTTTCAATTTTTGGTGATGTTCCAAATTTGAAAGTGTGTTTTTTCGAAAAAAATATTGACTTTAAACATTCATAAAAAATCGAAAAAAAAAAATTTAAAAAAAGCTCGTGTCATACGATAGCGAATCAAGTTAAAAAAAAATACAAAAAAAACCAGTGCCGCAACCAGTACGAAAAACATGGTTTCGAGATAAACGCGTTCAAAGTTTGTGAACAAAGAAAAAAGGTTATCTTCAATCTGCCATGCCTGCTTCGTACTGTAATGCCTCGTTATCTTGTGTTGTGCTGTTTGTTATAGTTGTTTGCAATCGTTTAGCAATTCGGGCTTCACCCTTCACCCTTCAAGTAGGTACGAAATAACAACCACCAAAAGTCAGGTAGCAAGTAAAACAAGTACAGGGTTGCCCATATTCGAAGCGCCCATTTTATTTTTAAATAAATCAAAGAAACCACAATTTTTTGTCTGTTCGTCATGAATATCATTTAATTGGGTTCAAGTAGATTTGCTTACATCATTTCTTGAATATGATATCTCGTAAATGGTCGCCATTGGCCTCTACGACATATTGTGCCCGTTTTGCAGCATTTTCCATGGTTTTCTTCAACATTTCGATGGGAATGGCTGTTATTTCTTGACGGATGTTGGTTTTCAGCTCTTCTAGGGTCTTTGGCTTGTTGACGTAAACCTTTGGTTTCAAATAACCCCACAAAAAGAAGTCTGGAGGCGTTAAATCTGGTGATCTTGGCGGCCAATCGAAATCACCATTTTTTTACATCAAACGGCCAGGGAACAATTGCTTCAAAAAATCGATTGTAGTGCGACTTGTGTGTGGTGGCGCGCCGTTTTGTTGAAACCAATAGTGCCTGATACGCTTTCGACGAACGATTGGCATGAAAAAATTGTTTATCATATCGCGATAACGCTCCTGATTGACAATAACTCTATGGCCATTATCATCTTCGAAAAAGAACGGCCCAATGAGCATTTTAGCACAAACGCCGCACCAAACAGTGACTTTTGCATCGTGAAGAGGTACCTCTTGAATCTCTTGTGGATTTTCAGTTTCATACAAACGATAAATTGTTTTCTTGGAAGGCGCACTTTTCACTTTATTTATTTTTTTGAAAGCACGTTGAGTTTTCACTATTGACTTGTTTTGTTGAATGTAAATTTCAACAATTTTAGAGCGTTCGCGTGGCGTGTACTGTTCCATTGTAAACATTTGCTTGGAATGACGCTTCAAACGCGGTATGTCATTAGTCGATTTGGCATCACTGCGGAAAGTTACAGTGTTGCCAGATGGGCGCTTCGAATAAGGGCTACCCTGTATATACCAGCTGCCGTACGTAGGTAGCGCAAAAATTAAAAATGCGCTCTCACTAATCCGGCTGTAACTTTTGAACCCATAGGAATTTTTCCATTCCTTAGAATCTTAAGAACATTTACTAAAATACAAAATTATTAAAAAAAAAGCCGATTTCAAAAAACTACCAATGTCATGTAACCCCTTAATTACAACTAGAACCCTGCATGAGTAAGCTTTTTTGCCTCCCTGAATATATTCTTTTGCTATAGACAAAAAAATGTTCTGCTTTGCTCATACCTGATCTTACACTCTCTTTGTTTTATTCAGATATAAGAACCGAAGAGAATAAGAGCACGATGCTTTACTAACAACAGCAGGTAGTAAATAAAGCAATAAAAAATATATTGCCCTGAATATTTTGCGAATATTTTTTATTCGTTCTTTCGTACAACGAATGGTTTTTTGTATTGGGACCCAAAGAAGGGTGGTAGATAGTGGGTAGGTGTGTTCGGGAGAAATGTTGAGTGGCAAAAAATAATAGGACCAACTCATATATTTGACCCTTCTAGGAGTTTAGCTACGGCTGATATAAACTATTTTCGACAGCTTTTGTGTTTTTTGTATGGGGAGCCAAAGAAGGTTGGTAGATAGGGGGTATGTGTGTTCGGGAGAAATGTTTAGGGGCAAAAATAATAGAATCAGCTTATATATTTGACCCCTCTAGGACATATATCAGCTACGGCCGATATAAACTATTTTCGGCAGCTTTTGTGTTTATTGTATGGTTCAATCTTGTATGGAAAAAGTGTACAATTTTTAATGTTACTCACTACATCAATATCCATTCAGAATGAAATATTTTTATTTAATATTAATGTATTTTTATAATAAATAAATGAGTTTGATTGCACCTCTATCCAACATCAAACTGACTATGCATTAAGAATAACATAAAGCTTATTGCGGGGAAAAACCAACATACCTGATTCTTATTCAGGTCACTGCAGCAGATTCCTGAGTATTCGTGTAGTTTGTAAAGTACTCAGAGAAATAACTAAAACAACGAGTAGATCGCAAGCTCACCTCAGTGCAAAAGTGTATGAAAAGAAAACAGAGAATAAATAAAAAGTTATTCTCTTGCGCTACACGACCTGTTGCTACACGATCTGTTGTTTACATTTATTAGCTTGCAGCTTTGCTTGCAGTGGCTGCTACAGCAGAGAATCAGGGTATATTCACTTGATGAATATATTCATGCAGGGCTCTAATTAACACTGAAGCTATGCTGCAGCATAACACAATAATCTATGAATAGATTTTTGTTTTATAGCTATCAACAGAATACTGTGGCATACTGCTTCTGTTAACACAGCATCTGTTAACATAGCCGCAGTTATGTCAGCAAACAGTAGCAAGGCTGTTTGGATCAGTGGATAGAGCGATGGACTGGCATCAAAAATTTTAAGTTCAATTCCGCACGGCGGTAAAAGAAATTTTTTTTTCTTTTTTTCTTTTCTTTTCTTTTTGTTGGTGAAATATAATAAAATTTACTGGTGTGAATATTAACGTGTGTGTTTTACAATTACAATTAAATGTTGGCACTCGCACACGATTTTCTTATTCTTCGTATACAGATATGATTTTGAAGAAAACATTCCTTAACTCAAAAAAAAAAAAAAAATAGTTGTTGATTTTATATACTTTTTCAATTCCTTTCTAACAAGGAATTAAATCGTTATAGTAAACATTTTATTTTCACGGCAAAGATTGTTTCATTGATTAAGCTTCAAATAACTTCAGTCTTTTGTTCCAATAATTCAGCACTTGCATAGTTAATGGATAAATCATTATTGCAACGATTTTTTCGATTGTGGTAAAGATATTTTGGTTACAGTTTTACAAGAACTGTTTTTTCTTTGATTTTAAGTCGTTACATTTTCTCGGTGTAGCAATACCCGGTGTTTGTAGCTACACCCGGCAACTATACTGGTAAATAATAAATATTTTTAGAATTTTTATTGGGCCATTTGTTTGACACCACGCTCATTGCCCATTACCCGTTCCAGTTTTCAAGCAGCAGGACATTACTAAATTATGAGACACCTCATTCTGAGTTTCAATGTTCTGGGAATACTCCATCCAAAGCTATTGATAAGAAAAATTTGGTTTGTATAGGCGTTGTCGCATCCACTTGTTCATGTCCAATGCCCGTTCCAGTTTTCTACAATAGTAGAAGGCCGTCAACAAAAAAATAACTTCATTAAGTTTCAATATTCACTGACTTTTACATTCAAAGCTATTTGATATCAAAAATTTGGCTTGTATGAGCGGAGCCACTACCTGTTTTGTAATACCCGTGCCAATTCTCCAGTAGAAAATTTTGCAATTCTAGAGGTGCGTTTATGTAACTATTCTCTACTAGATTTTTCTCAACTGGTTGAGATTGTGACGTCATAATGACGACATTCTCAACTAGAGCGTTCATAGAACTGTGGTGAGTTGAGTATTGTATTTTCTTATAGTTGAAAAGTTCTCGTTAGCTTTATACTTGTAGAGTCTGTCAATTTGCGATTGAGAATGAATGGTGTTGTATGATTTTTATTTCGTTTAAATTTATTAAAATTTTTTATTTATTTCGGGTGACTGAAATCCAAAAACAAAAATTAAAACATTCTCTCAAAATTATTGTTAAAATTAAACGATTGCTAATAAAATCATCAACTGCATTGCTAAAATTTTGTATTGATTTTAAGAATTAATTTTTATTCAATTTGTTTTTTCTCATATCTATACCCCAACGCGTACTGCGTAAGGGGTATATTAACTTTGTCATTCCGTTTGTACGCCAAGAAGGAGGCGTATAGAAGGTATAGAAAAATATATATATTTTTGATCAGCATCACCTCCTCAGCCGATTTCCGTGTCGACACGATTACAGCCGTATTTTTAAAGGTATCGCGTTGAAATTCAAATTATAAGTTTTTTTTTTAAAAAAGGAAGATTAAGTTCGAAAATGGGCCAAATCGGATAAAAACCACGCCTACCCCCCATACAAAGTGACTTTATTTTAACCGTTAAATGTTATTAAAACCCACAAAAATTAAAGAAATGCCTTGAAATTTGGCACGTAAGCTTTGATCTTCAATCTTAATCTTGGCTATTAAATTTGGAAAAATCGGATGAAACCCACGCCTACCTTCAATACAAAATGACGTCATCAAAATTGAAAAACTTTCGTAAATATATAAAGTTTCGCCCACGTCGTTTATCCAACCCATACATATATTCTTCGGTAAAATGTAGAGTCTTTATATTAGAAAAGTGGGTGCGGCATTTTACTTTGTTTACAAATTACTCTATGTGGCAGCTGAGGGTAAAATTAAATTAAGCGTATGACACAAATATTTTTGCAGATTATACATAAAAATTTTATAGACGTCTAAAGACTTCGGATATACTTCAGTACAGCCGCGGGGGGGTATTTAAGCTTCGGTACCCTGCCGTAGCTCCATTCGTTACTAGTTTGATATTTATTTTAATTTTTTTGACATTTAATTTTTAATATAAATTTAAATTTTTTCGCTTTTATTCGCTTTTTCTATTTTTTCAAGTATTTTTCGATATTTATCGAGTATTTTCGAGTATTTTTCGATAATATAAAATGCTACATATCTCGAAGGGGATTTTGAGATATGAAGTAATTTCTTAAGTTTTTGTTTGGGGAGCCATATCTTATGCGCCATATCTCGAAGAAGAGAGAAAGTCCATCATGCTTTGAATGGTTGTCACATTAAAATTAAAAAAAAAAAAAACAGTAAAATGTTCCCTGTATCGGGTATTTCCTTACGCCAGATCTCAGTGAACGTACTATTTTATATGCCCCCAGTCCCCATTGCAGTTTGCTGGTGCTCGGTGCTAGCATGTAGGTGCTCGGCGATTTCTGTTTGAACTTTTTACATGTGCTTTCTGTTGAGAGTGCAGCACACTGTATAGAGCTCCGGTGCTGGGGCGTGCGCACCATGCCGAATCGCGCTGGACAGCATCAGCTACATAAGCGATCAAGCATTTCAATACAAAAAATGAGAATTTGTAAAGTTTTCAATGCTGAAATTCACGCAAAAAAAAAAACAATCATTACAAACTATTTTCAAACTAAAATAATACAGTTTTTACCTTATATATTGATCTAGATGCAGTTGAGATTAAAAATTTATTTTTTCAACTCACCACGAATATCTCAATTGGTGAGTTTCATGATATACATAAACACTTGTTTTCTATCGGTAGAGTTTAGCAGAGTGATTGAGCATGATGCCACTACCAGTAGAGAATTTCTCAACTAAGTTACATGAACGAACCACTGGCCAATTAGTAACACCATACTGAGTTTCATTGTTATGCGGCATTTAGTTAAAAAGCTATTCGATATTCAAAATTTAAATTATATGGGTGGTGCCACGCCCCTTTGTTTAATGCTTGCTCAATTTTTTCAGTCAAAGGGCACGACTAAATAGCAAGTTCGTACCGAGTTTAATTGATGTGTGACAGGCCCGTCGCTAAGGGGGGATGTTTAGGGGTTCAAACCTCCTTGTTATTCAAGGGACCCCGGGATTATTTCGGGATCGAAAAAATTAAAAAAAGTAAATAATTCAAAACATTTTTAGTAAAATTTTTTATTTTCTATTAATTGAAATTAAGAAATGTATTTATAAAGCAAACATAAACTAAAATATTGGTATAAAATCCATTATTAATCATAAAATTATTGACTAGCAAAGTTTTATTAATTGATAAACAAAAAGTAATCATATTAATTACAGAATAGTTTAAGGTTCTACTACAAAAATGATCAACATTTTTATACTTGGAACAACGTTTTAATATATAATCGTGTTCAGAAATAATAAAAGTTAAATAAGACTTGTTCAAAAGAAACCCTTATATATTTAATTATTTATATTTTTAAATTAATTACGACCTCTTTTCATAAATTTTATGTTATGCATTTATATATAGGTCTTAATAATTGAAAAATTATGAGAGCTATTTTTTCGAGCTCATGAATCTACCCTGTAGGAAAATCAACTAATTTAAAAGTAGTTGAAAAAGTAGTTTTTTGTCAACCAACTTTGGTTGAAATTCGGACTTTTTTCCATCGAGCGAACTAACATATTTTGTATGGTGATGTCCGCTAAATAAGTCAATTGACTTTCGTCTGTATATATTTAACTACTTGTTAAATTAGTTAAATTTAAATTATTTTTTAACTTCTTTAAAATAACCAATTGAAAACTAGTTAATCAAGCACGTTCTGAAATCCGATTCATCTTGGAATCCGATTTGATTTAAATGAAATGTTATTGGAAATAAATCCGATTCCGATGTGAATAGGATTTCAGAACATGCCTGAATATTCCACTTACTGAAGATGAACTTAAAGGCATAAAAATTTTTAATTTCTATACATCAAAGAGATCATTTAATTGACTGTTTTGAAAAAAAAAATACATAAATTCATTACGTGAATGCATAAGGCATATTAAAAAATTAAATAAAAAAAGTCTTTCAAGCTTTCAGTCTTTAACGAAATTTAAATTTTAAAATGAAGATTATTTGTTTTTAAGTAATATTTCAATTACTTCATATATAATGCAATAAAAACTATTTAGAATTGAAGTAGATGCCACCTTAATATAATTGAAAGTAGTTCAAATACTAGTTTATTTTAAATTAGTTTTTTAATTAGTTGTTTTTAAAAACAAGTTACTTTGTTCCTATAGGGTATGTTGTTTTCTGAAGAAAACAACCAACAACAACAATACCCTGAATAGAGTAGTAATCACACAGCGGACTAGACAGACGATTTCGTTGAACGCTACACCAAATCATCAGTAGTCTTGCGTGGTTCTCTCTATGATCCACTAAGCTGTTTATATGTTCTATTTGTTTCGTCAATGTAACGAGTAAATTCGAAATATCGAAATACTAGCACATAGTACAAATGATATGAAGTAGCTTAAAGTTCTTCTAATTTTTGATGCACTCTTATTTGGTGAAAAGTATGCTTTTTTCGAAGATAGATCAAAGCTTTTAACTACTCAAGGGTTGGTTGTGCTAGTTGTTGTTATTCTATTTTCACAGTAATCTTAATAATTGAAAAATTATTAGAGTTAAAAAAACACAAGACATAAAAACTCTTAAGTATTTTTAAAGTAACACCTTCAGCTGATCAATGGTCTAATGATTCATCAGAAAGGTTGTTCGCATTTAATTACAAATGTAACCCGCTGATGAGAAGCATCAGGGGAAGTAGTTGTTAGGAAATCGTATGCACTCTGTAAATTTCGGCCACGATTGCCTTCACCACAAAACAGATTAATTTTCTAAGTCAGAATATCTGACAATTTTGAAGTACTGGTGTCGGTGGTCCTTTTAAAACTTTCAAACACTCATTGTCTTTACAATCTTTAGATACTTTTTAGCCAGAAAAAAGCCTCTTCACTTCTAAGAATTTATATAGGTTTTTTCTTATTATATTTTAAATGTGGTTATGTTGCAGCCGCCCGCTTCATCGAATTCGGCTAACTTCAATTCAGCAGTTGTAGGGAAGTTCAGTACGGCAGGATATATTGTTCTGCGTTGCTTGATCTTTTTAGCAGTGGGTTGAATCCAAAAATGATTTTTGCTATCTAGCTCTGGTCACATAAGTTGCGCAGCTTTGTTGGCTTGGTTTAAATTTTTGTTTTGTAAGTTAAAATCCCGGGATCCCGCAAAGAAAATCCCGGATTTTAAGTAGCTTAAATCGTCCGGGATCCCGTTGGATTCGGGATTGACTTCCCTAGCTTACAACTGTAATTGTTAGTTATCAATATAAATTAAAGAGTAATCTACCAAGCACACGAACTCACATTTCGAAGACACATCAAAGTTTTGCAGTAATTGAATTAAATCGATTTTTCTAGAACTAAATTTTGTAATTTTTTTATTCAAAGTAGCAAAAACTTTCACTATATAACTATTTTTCAGATACACGTGTTATCAATGAATTCAAACTTATAATAGGGTAAAATATAATAGGACCCACTTATATATTTGACCCCTCTAGGACTAATTCGGGAGAACATTTTTTATTCGAAAATTAGATGATTTATTCAAAAAAAGGAATACTCGAAAAAAGATTTACCGAAAAATTTGGTGATGCACCTGTGATACTAAGTGGAGACTTCAATATTAACTTTGCAGATGGTAAAAATCTACCACCAATTGAAATATTTGAATATTTAGGATTGACATAATACAATGATAGAAAACTCAGTACAACTAAATATAAAGAGACGATCGAAGCGGTTTTTATATGATACTTACAGAAATTTCAAACAAACAATTTTGTTTTTTTACTTTAGTTTACTTTTTCGGAATATAATGAAATATAAATGATTTGATGCTACAATTAGAAGTAGGAGTAATAGTTTAGAAGCGTATTTTTCGGGAATATCTGATGTATCAATTGATTTTAACTATTTTGTTATATGTGGTGACTTTAATGTTCATCTTTTATGTAATGATAATAATTTAAGTAGTTCAATGTTTGACAATCTCTCGTCCGTCGGTCTGTCAGTAGTTAATGATACTATTCCCACACGTTATTCGTCCCAGGATAGTCCAAGCCTTCTTGATTATTGAAGCGAAGCTTTTTACTCCTCGTTCTGTGATTTGCTTGGAGTGAAATCTGAAAAATTTTCGACAGATTTTTTCTAGGAAATTTTATGGTTTCTTTGTTGTTAGTGCTTATACAACAAGAAAATTTTAGACTTTAATATTAAATACTAAAAATATTTTGTTGCTGCCCGTGGGGATCGAACACACGTCCTCTTAAACGAGAGTCCAACGCTCTATCCACTAGGCCACGAAGACATGAGTAGATACAATATGTTCGTTCTGGCTCAGGTGGAGCGGTGGAGCAAGCTGATGACGTCACTCTGGCCCAGCGCCATCTTGTGGGGGCTTTTTGCTAAAATGTGTAAAGGTGCATGTCTTTGCTAAAAGCTATTATGGTGTATGTCTTTGCTAAAAGCTATTATGGTGTATGTCTTTGCTAAAAGCTATTATGGTGTATGTCTTTGCTTTATTTATACTTTTAAATTGGCAAGTTTGGTGTATGTCTTTGCTGTAAGCTTTTAAAAATTGGCAAGTTTGGTGTATGTCTTTGCTAAAAAGCTATTATGGTGTATGTCTTTGCTAAAAGCTATTATGGTGTATGTCTTTGCTTTATTTATACTTTTAAATTGGCAAGTTTGGTGTATGTCTTTGCTTTATTTATACTTTTAAATTGGGAAGTTTGATGTATGTCTTTGCTTTAAACTTTTTAAAATTAACAAGTTTGGGGTATTTCTTTGCTTTAAGCGTTGGTCATAATTTTATACGCTACATTATCGGTAGTGGTAGTCAAGCGAGTTCTTATCAGTGTTTGCATGTTTTGTTTTTTCTTAACCCTCGCATTAGTTATAGCAATGACTCAAAAAATAAATATATATTTATAAGACTTCTAACGTAGACTGCGTGGTGGCATACTTATCAGAGTTCGCATGAGTAAACGAAATACATAGCAACCAGGAAGAGTCAGAAAGTTTCTAGAAGCTTCGAGATATAGAAAAAACTTCGAGAACATTTTAGAAGCTAACAACAACATCACCAAAAAAAAAATTTTTTTTAAGTCAAAGGTGTTAAGTCTCAAGCTTCATGGTGTGAGAGAGAGAGAGAGAGAGAAAGGGAGAGAGAGAAAGGGAGAGAGAGAATTTAATAGTAAGAGAGAGAAAGGGAGATAGCAAATAGCGCGATCCTATACAAAGAATACTTCAGAATCAACCTAACCTAAGCCAATGCCAAGAAGAGTCAGGGAGTTTCTAGAAGCTTCGAGATGCAGAAACGTCGAGAACATTTTAGAAGTCGACTTATGTTATTGTATGCCGATGACGTCACCCATACCCATCCTGGTACGGATTTTAATTTTATTTAATTTCAATTTCAATACTAATTTCAAGGTTAAAGTGATAAGAGCCAAGCTTCATAGTAAGCGCACTCATAACCCGCAAGTTCAAGATAAGGCAGCAATGTACAAGTTCAAACATGTTTTTTGTGTTACTTCTAAAATAAATAAACAATTTTTGCGGTCAAGTGCAAGGGCAAAAAAAGAAGATAAGAATTTAAAGTTGATATGTCAAAAACTAAGCTAAGCTAACCTAAGCTAATATAAGCTAAGGCTGCGTTCATAGTGAACGCCCATAATCGGCTGCTTTTTATAATGGTTCTTGTTGTTGTTGTTCTTACTATTGCTATTGTTGTTCTTACTGATGTTGTTGTTGTTGTTCTTGTTCTTGTTCTTGTTGTTGTTCTTACTGTTGTTGTTGTTGTTGTTGTTGTTGTTGTTGTTGTTGTTGTTGTTGTTGTTGTTGTTGTTGTTGTTGTTGTTGTGGTTGTTGTTGTTGATGAGGCTGTTTTACTAATAAAAATAGGCAATCTAAAGTTACTAAATAAATAGCTAAACTTCTTTATTAAAATATTATTTATATTAATTACACTACATTTTGAGCCCAATTTGGTCACATCTGTTGATAACCAAGATAAGCTATGGAAGCTACGTCCAATTACGGACCATCTCAAGTCAAATATGTTGAAGAACTATCACCCAACACAACATTTATCTTACGATGACAATGGACGACACGGTTGCAAGCAGTTTTTTAAAGGTAAACCAATCGGCCAAACGGTAACATGGTAAATTTTGACATATATCAAGGCAAGAACCCAAGTTGTACCAATCCATATGATGAACGATTCGGAAAATGTGCAGCACCACTTATAACTATAATCGATGACTTTCAGATGATTTGAAAGGCCTTATTGAATATTTCATTCATATTGAATTAGTGTTTGATTGATTATCGATATTGTGATTGATTGATTGATTATCGATCAGTTTAAGCCGGTAGCTGTTGAACAGTACAGACCATTTTAGCTGGTAGCTGTTGAACAGTACAGACCATTTTAGCTGGTAGATGTAGAACAGTACAGATCAGTTTTAGCCGGTAGCTGTAGAACAGTACAGACCAGTTTTAGCAGTTGCTGTTGATCAGTACAGACCAGTTTAGCAGATAACTGCTAAAACTGATCTGTACTATTCAACAGCTACCGGCTAAAACTGGTCTGTACTATTCAGCAGCTAACTGCTAAAACTGGTCTGTACTGTTCAACAGCTACCTGCTAAAACTGATCTGTACTGTTCTACATCTACCAGCTAAAATGGTCTGTACTGTTCAACAGCTACCGGCTTAAACTGATCGATAATCAATCAATCAATCACAATATCGATAATCAATCAAACACTAATTCAATATGAATGAAATATTCAATAAGGCCTTTCAAATCATCTGAAAGTCATCGATTATAGTTATAAGTGGTGCTGCACATTTTCCGAATCGTTCATCATATGGATTGGTACAACTTGGGTTCTTGCCTTGATATATGTCAAAATTTACCATGTTACCGTTTGGCCGATTGGTTTACCTTTAAAAAACTGCTTGCAACCGTGTCGTCCATTGTCATCGTAAGATAAATGTTGTGTTGGGTGATAGTTCTTCAACATATTTGACTTGAGATGGTCCGTAATTGGACGTAGCTTCCATAGCTTATCTTGGTTATCAACAGATGTGACCAAATTGGGCTCAAAATGTAGTGTAATTAATATAAATAATATTTTAATAAAGAAGTTTAGCTATTTATTTAGTAACTTTAGATTGCCTATTTTTATTAGTAAAACAGCCTCATCAACAACAACAACCACAACAACAACAACAACAACAACAACAACAACAACAACAACAACAACAACAACAACAACAACAACAACAACAACAACAGTAAGAACAACAACAAGAACAAGAACAAGAACAACAACAACAACATCAGTAAGAACAACAATAGCAATAGTAAGAACAACAACAACAAGAACCATTATAAAAAGCAGCCGATTATGGGCGTTCACTATGAACGCAGCCTTAGCTTATATTAGCTTAGGTTAGCTTAGCTTAGTTTTTGACATATCAACTTTAAATTCTTATCTTCTTTTTTTGCCCTTGCACTTGACCGCAAAAATTGTTTATTTATTTTAGAAGTAACACAAAAAACATGTTTGAACTTGTACATTGCTGCCTTATCTTGAACTTGCGGGTTATGAGTGCGCTTACTATGAAGCTTGGCTCTTATCACTTTAACCTTGAAATTAGTATTGAAATTGAAATTAAATAAAATTAAAATCCGTACCAGGATGGGTATGGGTGACGTCATCGGCATACAATAACATAAGTCGACTTCTAAAATGTTCTCGACGTTTCTGCATCTCGAAGCTTCTAGAAACTCCCTGACTCTTCTTGGCATTGGCTTAGGTTAGGTTGATTCTGAAGTATTCTTTGTATAGGATCGCGCTATTTGCTATCTCCCTTTCTCTCTCTTACTATTAAATTCTCTCTCTCCCTTTCTCTCTCTCCCTTTCTCTCTCTCTCTCTCTCTCACACCATGAAGCTTGAGACTTAACACCTTTGACTTAAAAAAAATTTTTTTTTTGGTGATGTTGTTGTTAGCTTCTAAAATGTTCTCGAAGTTTTTTCTATATCTCGAAGCTTCTAGAAACTTTCTGACTCTTCCTGGTTGCTATGTATTTCGTTTACTCATGCGAACTCTGATAAGTATGCCACCACGCAGTCTACGTTAGAAGTCTTATAAATATATATTTATTTTTTGAGTCATTGCTATAACTAATGCGAGGGTTAAGAAAAAACAAAACATGCAAACACTGATAAGAACTCGCTTGACTACCACTACCGATAATGTAGTGTATAAAATTATGACCAACGCTTAAAGCAAAGAAATACCCCAAACTTGTCAATTTTAAAAAGTTTAAAGCAAAGATATACATCAAACTTGCCAATTTAAAAGTATAAATAAAGCAAAGACATACACCAAACTTGCCAATTTAAAAGTATAAATAAAGCAAAGACATACACCATAATAGCTTTTAGCAAAGACATACACCATAATAGCTTTTTAGCAAAGACATACACCAAACTTGCCAATTTTTAAAAGCTTACAGCAAAGACATACACCAAACTTGCCAATTTAAAAGTATAAATAAAGCAAAGACATACACCATAATAGCTTTTAGCAAAGACATACACCATAATAGCTTTTAGCAAAGACATACACCATAATAGCTTTTAGCAAAGACATGCACCTTTACACATTTTAGCAAAAAGCCCCCACAAGATGGCGCTGGGCCAGAGTGACGTCATCAGCTTGCTCCACCGCTCCACCTGAGCCAGAACGAACATATTGTATCTACTGACATGTTAGAAATATTTGTTAATTCAATCCTAATTATAACATAAGCTATGCTGCAATATATCGTCACCATCTATCAATAGATAGAGGATTGTGTATTTGCTATGCTACAACTATCAAAAATTTGCTTTTATTTGCCACAAGGTGTATCCAGCATCGGTTCGTTTGTATTGTGAATGCGTTTGTGGTGCTGTTGGCATAGAGTGTAAAATATTATCTAGAGATTGCATCAACTCTGCTAAATCTCTGGCATGTGTATACAGAGTTATTTCACTTAAAAACATGAAGAAAAAATAGATAATAATTTATACTCTATGACAAGTGCATTGACAAGTGCGTTTTTAAGCATAGAGTATGAATTATTATCTAGAGATTGCATCAACTCTGCTAAATCGCTGGCATGTGTTAACAGAGGTTAACAGAGTTTTTTTTCTTCATGTTTTTAAGTGAAATTACTCTGTTAACACATGCCAGAGATTTAGCAGAGTTTGATGCAATCTCTAGATAATAATTTACACTCTATGTTTTAAGTGTCAAAAAATAGATGATATCAATAAATATGGAATTAACAAACGCATGCATGAGTCAGTGCAGCCAAGTTCACAACCATGTGTGGAGAGTTAAAATGGAGTGTCGCTTGCATTATATGCCCGTATATGTAATTCACGTGGAAATTTGACATTCAACAATTAAAAAAATAAGCAGTAAATATGTTTTCTGTTTATTTATTTTAAGTTATTTTAAATTTTTGAATTTAAAAGTTAATTTATTTAAAAGAAAAAATTATTAAGCTATCAAATCTATGTAACTGCGAAAAAGCTTCGCTTCTCTTGTGTGTCCAACGACGCACCTGTGTTTTTTTATTGTGTCAGTTGTCTCAACTGTCTTATTGTTCGATCAGTTATATTTCATATCTCATCATGACCTTATTTTTTGTACAATTAATATAAACTTGTCAGGTGCTTTAGTGTCAAACACATTTTCCTACTATGATTTTAAATCAATTGATTATCCGTCTTTGTACCGTGATGTACTTTTAATTCCGTGGAACGAGGTTTGGTTCTGTCCGTCTGTAGAAGATAAAGTGTGTACATTTACTAATGAAATTAATGAAACTTTTGCAAAACATGTACCGATAAAGACTGTCACTATTAAAAATCCTTGGTTTACAATTAACGTCCAGCGTGCTATAAAAAAGCGAAACAAGTTGCGAAGTGTATGGAAAAGAAACCCTGCAGCTGAAAAATGGGAAACTATAGGTGTGCCAGAAATGCCTCAGTGGCGATTATCAGGCAGTCAAAAATAAATTATTGTAATACCAAACTGAAAGCATCTCTTCCTCCTAAGGTTCTGTGGAGTAACCTTAAAAAGCTAAGCTAAAAGCTTATTAAATTTATTTTAGCTCATATTTTGAGCCCTCTTACCCACATAATACATCATTGCTTTACTATATCTACCTTTCCTAGTTCTTGGAAAGCTGCTTTAGTAACACCAGTGGCAAAAAAAAAACTACAGCTTTTGAGCGCAAAGATTTCAGACCGATAAGTATCCTGTCATCCCTATCGAAGGTTTGTGAAGCAATTATGGCTGATGAAATATCATAATTTTTAGCACATAATAATCTTTTATCTCCCTTACAATCTGGGTTTCGTGCAGGTCACAGCTGCTCGACGGCTATCCTAGTAGATACAATATAGCGATTCTGGCTCAGGTGGCTCGGTGGCTCAAGCCGATGACGTCACGCCCGCACCCCAGCGCCATCTAGTGGGGGGGCTTTTTGCTCAAATGTGCAAAGGTGTATGTCTTTGCTTTAAGCTTTTTATCTTTGGCAAGTTTGGTGTATGTCTTTGCTTTAATCTTTTAAAAATTGGCAAGTTTGGGATAAGTCTTTGCTTTAAGCGTTGATCATGTTCTTATCAGTGTTTGTATGTTTTATGATTTTTTTCATAACCCTAGCATTAGTTATAGCAATGACTCAAATTCTGCTGGCTGACTTTAGCTGAAATGATATGACTTGCTATATGAAAATATATGTATTAATATGGGTTGAAGCAATTTAGATACGGCGATGGTTGAAGAGGTTAAAGAAATGTTTATAAATTTAATAAAGTCGGTAAGTATTAGGTGGGAGTCTTTGTTTTAAGCTTTTAAAAATTGGCAAGTTTGATGTATGTCTTTGCTTTAAACTTTTTAAAATTGACAAGTTTGGGGTATTTCTTTGCTTTAAGCGTTGGTCATAATTTTATACACTACATTATCGGTAGTGGTAGTCAAGCGAGTTCTTATCAGTGTTTGCATGTTTTGTTTTTTTCTTAACCCTCGCATTAGTTATAGCAATGACTCAAAAAATAAATATATATTTATAAGACTTCTAACGTAGACTGCGTGGTGGCATACTTATCAGAGTTCGCATTAGTAAACGAAATACATAGCAACCAAGAAGAGTCAAGAAGTTTCTAGAAGCTTCGAGATGCAGAAACGTCGAGAACATTTTAGAAGTCGACTTATGTTATTGTATGCCGATGACGTCACCCATACCCATCCTGTCACGGATTTTAATTTTATTTAATTTCAATTTCAATACTAATTTCAAGGTTAAAGTGATAAGAGCCAAGCTTCATAGTAAGCGCACTCATAACCCGCAAGTTCAAGATAAGGCAGCAATGGACAAGTTCAAACATGTTTTTTTGTGTTACTTATAAAATAAATAAACAATTTTTGCGGTCAAGTGCAAGGGCAAAAAAAGATGATAAGAATTTAAAGTTGATATGTCAAAAACTAAGCTAAGCTATCCTAAGCTAATATAAGCTAAGGCTGCGTTTATAGTGAACGCCCATAATCGGCTGCTTTTTTATAATGGTTGTTGTTGTTGTTGTTCTTACTGTTGCTATTGTTGTTCTTACTGATGTTGTTGTTGTTGTTCTTGTTCTTGTTGTTGTTCTTACTGTTGTTGTTGTTGTTGTTGTTGTTGTTCTTACTCTTGTTGTTGTTGTGGTTGTTGTTGTTGTTGATGAGGCTGTTTTACTAATAAAAATAGGCAATCTAAAGTTACTAAATAAATAGCTAAACTTCTTTATTAAAATATTATTTATATTAATTACACTACATTTTGAGCCCAATTTGGTCACATCTGTTGATAACCAAGATAAGCTATGGAAGCTACATCCAATTACGGACCATCTCAAGTCAAATATGTTGAAGAACTATCACCCAACACAACATTTATCTTACGATGACAATGGACGACACGGTTGCAAGCAGTTTTTTTAAAGGTAAACCAATCGGCCAAACGGTTACATGTTAAATTTTGACATATATCAAGGCAAGAACCCACGTTGTACCAATCCATATGATGAACGATTCGGAAAATGTGCAGCACCACTTATAACTATGATCGATGACTTTCAGATGATTTGAAAGGCCTTATTGAATATTTCATTCATATTGAATTATTGTTTGATTGATTATCGATATTGTGATTGATTGATTGATTATCGATCAGTTTTAGCAGGTAGCTGTAGAACAGTACAGACCAGTTTTAGCTGGTAGATGTAGAACAGTACAGATCTGTTTTAGCCGATAGCTGTAGAACAGTACAGACCAGTTTTAGCAGTTGCTGTTGATCAGTACAGACCAGTTTTAGCAGTTGCTGTTGATCAGTACAGACCAGTTTAGCAGATAACTGCTAAAACTGGTCTGTACTGTTCTACAGCTACCGGCTAAAACTGATCTGTACTATTCAACAGCTACCGGCTAAAACTGGTCTGTACTATTCAGCAGCTAACTGCTAAAACTGGTCTGTACTGTTCAACAGCTACCTGCTAAAACTGGTCTGTACTGTTCAACAGCTACCTGCTAAAACTGATCGATAATCAATCAATCAATCACAATATCGATAATCAATCAAACAATAATTCAATATGAATGAAATATTCAATAAGGCCTTTCAAATCATCTGAAAGTCATCGATCATAGTTATAAGTGGTGCTGCACATTTTCCGAATCGTTCATCATATGGATTGGTACAACGTGGGTTCTTGCCTTGATATATGTCAAAATTTAACATGTAACCGTTTGGCCGATTGGTTTACCTTTAAAAAAACTGCTTGCAACCGTGTCGTCCATTGTCATCGTAAGATAAATGTTGTGTTGGGTGATAGTTCTTCAACATATTTGACTTGAGATGGTCCGTAATTGGATGTAGCTTCCATAGCTTATCTTGGTTATCAACAGATGTGACCAAATTGGGCTCAAAATGTAGTGTAATTAATATAAATAATATTTTAATAAAGAAGTTTAGCTATTTATTTAGTAACTTTAGATTGCCTATTTTTATTAGTAAAACAGCCTCATCAACAACAACAACAACCACAACAACAACAAGAGTAAGAACAACAACAACAACAACAACAACAACAGTAAGAACAACAACAAGAACAAGAACAACAACAACAACATCAGTAAGAACAACAATAGCAACAGTAAGAACAACAACAACAACAACCATTATAAAAAAGCAGCCGATTATGGGCGTTCACTATAAACGCAGCCTTAGCTTATATTAGCTTAGGATAGCTTAGCTTAGTTTTTGACATATCAACTTTAAATTCTTATCATCTTTTTTTGCCCTTGCACTTGACCGCAAAAATTGTTTATTTATTTTATAAGTAACACAAAAAAACATGTTTGAACTTGTCCATTGCTGCCTTATCTTGAACTTGCGGGTTATGAGTGCGCTTACTATGAAGCTTGGCTCTTATCACTTTAACCTTGAAATTAGTATTGAAATTGAAATTAAATAAAATTAAAATCCGTGACAGGATGGGTATGGGTGACGTCATCGGCATACAATAACATAAGTCGACTTCTAAAATGTTCTCGACGTTTCTGCATCTCGAAGCTTCTAGAAACTTCCTATCTCTTCTTGGCATTGGCTTAGGTTAGGTTGATTCTGAAGTATTCTTTGTATAGGATCGCGCTATTTGCTATCTCCCTTTCTCGCTCTTACTATTAAATTCTCTCTCTCCCTTTCTCTCTCTCTCTCCCTTTCTCTCTCTCTCTCTCTCTCTCTCTCACACCATGAAGCTTGAGACTTAACACCTTTGACTTAAAAAAATTTTTTTTTTTTTTTTTTGTGATGTTGTCAACTTCTAAAATGTTCTCGACGTTTCTGCATCTCGAAGCTTCTAGAAACTTCTTGACTCTTCTTGGTTGCTATGTATTTCGTTTACTAATGCGAACTCTGATAAGTATGCCACCACGCAGTCTACGTTAGAAGTCTTATAAATATATATTTATTTTTTGAGTCATTGCTATAACTAATGCGAGGGTTAAGAAAAAAACAAAACATGCAAACACTGATAAGAACTCGCTTGACTACCACTACCGATAATGTAGTGTATAAAATTATGACCAACGCTTAAAGCAAAGAAATACCCCAAACTTGTCAATTTTAAAAAGTTTAAAGCAAAGACATACATCAAACTTGCCAATTTTTAAAAGCTTAAAACAAAGACTCCCACCTAATACTTACCGACTTTATTAAATTTATAAACATTTCTTTAACCTCTTCAACCATCGCCGTATCTAAATTGCTTCAACCCATATTAATACATATATTTTCATATAGCAAGTCATATCATTTCAGCTAAAGTCAGCCAGCAGAATTTGAGTCATTGCTATAACTAATGCTAGGGTTATGAAAAAAATCATAAAACATACAAACACTGATAAGAACATGATCAACGCTTAAAGCAAAGACTTATCCCAAACTTGCCAATTTTTAAAAGATTAAAGCAAAGACATACACCAAACTTGCCAAAGATAAAAAGCTTAAAGCAAAGACATACACCTTTGCACATTTGAGCAAAAAGCCCCCCCACTAGATGGCGCTGGGGTGCGGGCGTGACGTCATCGGCTTGAGCCACCGAGCCACCTGAGCCAGAATCGCTATATTGTATCTACTTATCCTCAAAGTCTTGGATGACATTAGGTCCTTTTATAATGATGGTAGAGTAACTCTTCTTTGTCTGCTTGATTTCTCTAAAGCATTCGACACCGTTAATCATGCACTTCTTTGTCACAAGCTAAAATACTTTTACCGATTTTGTGACAATGCTGTAAATTTATTGAAAAGCTACTTAACAGGCAGGGTACAAAGAGTAAAAGTTGGTAATAGGTTCTCACAGCAGAAGTTGGTTTGCGTTGGCATGCCCCAAGGATCCGTTCTTGGTCCACTAATGTTCTCATTGTTTGTCAATAATATTTTCAATACCTGCAAATATGCGTCATTGCATGCTAACGCTGATGACGTTCATCTACACCTATCTGGTAAAACAAACCTAATGGAAGACTTGGTGCATAAACAAAATGAAGATCTGAATGGTGTTTACCAGTGGGCTGAACAAAATTATCTTCAGTTAAATGCCCTAAAATCATATGTTTTGCCTAAAATCCCTAAAATCATATCCAAAGAAAAAATTCATCACGGGGATATTCCTGATCTTTCAATTGGTGACAAAAACCTTAAACTTGTCTATAGTGTTCGAAGTCTTGGCTTTCAGATTAATTGTTCTCTCACGTGCACAGATCACATCAACGATGTTATCCGTAAAATATATATCATCCTGAGGAACCTTAGATTGTCAGCTGAGTATACACCAGTGGATACAAGACGCAAGCTAGTTGTTCAACTAGTTCTTCCGGTAATCACATATGCTGAACTTGTTTACAGTAAATTAGATTCACGATCACAACATAAATTACAAGTTGCGTTTAATCATGCTACGCGTTATGTACATACAGTCAATCAAAAAAGTAAGTATCCACCCTATGCTAGTAGATTCAACTTTAATTTTTCCGTGCACCCTGTGATCAAATTATTGTTCTTTTGCTTTTATTTGAATGCTTACAATGTCAACATATCGCTAAATTAAAATTTTGCCGTTTTCTTAACTACCGTTAGAGTTTTGAGCGCTTGAGGGCACAAAAATTACATCAAAAAAGTTTGTATGCAAAACGCAGATCGCTTATTTTCTTTGATTTAAGCAAATAAGTAAAGCTTAAATAACTGGTTAAAATCCGAAGTAAGTTTTTAAGTTGTTATTAAAAATTGTTTTGAAAACATTTAAAAAAAATTTAGACAACAATGACGCCACGAGGAGTTGAACTTAGTCAGGATATGAAAGACTGGATAATAAAACTTTTTAAAGAGAAAAATTCTCAAAGATCAATTGCGAAAATAATTGGAAAAAGCAACGCAACGGTACAAAAAGTAATTGAAAAGTTCAAAATAGAAGGTTCGACTCAGAATAAACCGAGATCTGGACGTCCAAGGATATTCTCTGAACAAGAAAAACGTTTAATTGTACGCAAAGTGAAAGAAGACCCCAAAAAATCTGCACCTAAAATACAATCAGAAATCCAAAATGAAATTGGAAAATCCTGCAATCCCGAAACAATCCGAGGTGTGCTCCATTCAGCTGGATTCCATGGTCGCAACATGCGCAAGATTCCGTTCATAAATGCTACAAACCGCAGCAAAAGAGTTGCATTTGCAAAGGAGCATGAATCAGCTGATGGAAACTTCTGGAACTCCGTTATGTTTTCAGATGAAAGCAAATTTAATATCCATGGGACTGATGGAAGAGCCAAAGTCTTGAGAAAAGTAAATGCTGAGCTTGAGGCAAAAAATATGAAGGGCACAGTAAAGCACGGCGGTGGATCTGTTCTCGTATGGGGTTGTATGGCAGCCTCTGGAGTAGGTAAACTCGTCTTCATCGATGGAATAATGGATCGCTTCGGTTATTTAGAAATTTTAAAAAATAATCTTTACGAAAGTGCAACAAAACTTGGAATTGGAGAGTCGTTTGTCTTCCAACAGGACAACGACCCAAAACACACTGCGCTTGTAGTCAAGGAGTGGCTCTTATATAATGTGAAAAAACAACTAAAGACACCTCCTCAGTCCCCCGATTTGAACCCTATCGAGCATCTATGGGACCACCTTGACCGTCAAATAAGGAAACATAATATAAGAACCAAGGATGAATTGAAGAAAATACTTTTAGAAGAGTGGGAGAAAATACTAACCAGCGTGACTACAAACTTGGTAAATTCAATGAAATTCCGACTTAAAGCTGTTTTAAACCAAAAGGGCTATCCTACCAAATATTAACATAATAATGATTTTTAAAAAACGAATAAAAAATTTGGATTTTTCAGTATAGATTAGGTTGTGCATACTTACTTTTTTGATGTATTTCTATGGATTATTAAGTTTAAGTTAAGAAAAATGTAAGAAATTTAATTTTTTTTTTTAACTTTTTTGTACCTGAAATAAAGTTAATTTAATATTACTTGAAATCGTTTATGTTTCATTTGTTTGAGAACGGTCTTTCTATTATTCTAGGTCACATATATTTTCTTTTTGCGAGTGCATACTTACTTTTTTGATTGACTGTACATATATGGGTTGCTTACTCATGAACACTTAGCTCAATTTAAAAATTTCATACTTGGTTGTGACATAATGACTTACCTCAATGCCAGGAATTGCATCTTCTTACACAAACTAATTGAAATCAGAACGCCCAGCTATTTATTTGAAAAATTACCATTTTGCCAGTCGTTAAGAAACCAAATCCTTATCATTCCATGTTTTAACTTTTTAAATTCTACAAGATTATTTTTTATAAACGCCATCAGACTATGGAACGCATTACCGAATCACATAAAATCTATAGTCAGAATAGCAAATTTCAAGCATGCCATTTTGGAACATTATTCTTCACTGGACTTCTACTAAGTAAACAGTTCTTTTATTCTTTTACTCTCTTTTTCTTATCATAATCTTCTTTTTCTATTTTCCTTTTTTTCTCTTAACTTAACCACATTATTACATATTGATTTAATTGTTTGCTATTTTCCAATTTAATTTGTTAATTTAAACTATATGTATAACATAAATTTAATGTATTAATTTAACCTCAAAAACTTCAAAATGATTCTTGTACTTACACTTTGTACTGTATAAAAGAACTTAGTTCTTATTGTACTTATAAAATAAAGACCCCATGAAATTGAAAAAAAAAAAAACAAAAAATTGTGAAAATTAAACAAAAAAACACTGTTATTTTATAGCTTAGGTGTTCCATAGCATTCAGTTTTCATTTCAGTCGCCAGCCCCTCCTTTATTTTTTTATGTGTGGAACTAAGAAATTGTGTTATTACCATTAAAACAGTTTCAAAAGTGAATTATAAATTTTTTATTGGAAATTTTGAACATTCCACATAAAGAACTACTAAGTTTAAATTATAAGATCTAAATGTCGCGTTATTATAAAATTAATCAGATTCTATTAATACGAAATTTTTTCCATTCATAACATAAATGCCAACAAAATCAATACTAAAGTTTTGAAATTTAAATTTTTTGTTCATAACAAGAATGAACTCGTTCAACTAACCAAATCTGTCAGTCAGTTAAGCAGCATTCAAACAATATATAATTAGTAATTCTCAAGAACTTATTCTCGAGGGGTCAATGTTGAGCATCAACAAAACTTAAGCAACCACTAATTTATGAGCCAACCATTAATTTGAGGTTAATCACTTTTCTCGAGCACTCGACCATGTTCTAAAATTCTTGGAAACGCAGTGCTTTATACAAATTTAAGGTATCAGCTGCTGTTAAGTAGTTTCATAAACGAGTTAATTCTCTGCTAAAGCCTTAAGGCAACAAGCAAGTGGCACCAAAAAAACAGTCAATACTAAGTGCGAAGAAAATTAATAAGAAAAGTAAAATATTTAAGCCAAAGCGTATATTTGCGATAATCTTAAGCTTTACACCCACGCATTAACTCAAAAAACAGTAGAATCAATAAACACGTAAAGGAGGTGAGTGAAATAAAGGGTGAATTGAAGGGTTCGCAATTAATTGCAATGTGGGCGGAAACACAAATTTACGATAGCTATAAAAGTTGTATGGATAAAAATATTGTTTAATGTGTGTAAAAGCTACTGAACTGAAAATAATCTAGAAGAATCGGTAAGAGCGAAGATTTGTGTAGGCCATTTTGGGGGTTTTTTTTTCTGTTTTCAATTCACAGTAAAGAAAGTGTAAATTTTTGACAATTTCAAGCAATAAAATTTATTTTATTTTCCCTTTCATAATGGGAAAAATAATTAATTGGAATATTTTTTCGAACTAAACATGAAAATCATAAGTTAAATTTTTCATACAGTGAGCGCCAAAACAAAGTGTACACCATCATACTTTTTACTTTATTCAAATATTTTTAAAAGTAATTTTATAAAATTTTGTAGCATTTTTGATATTAATATTTTATGCTTTTATTATAAACTGTAACTAACTAAAACTATAAATTATTTTACAACAAAAATTCACATAATTCAAAAACGAAAAATACTCAATTTTCTTCGAGTCAAAACAAAGTGTAAGTGTAAAAGTTGAAAATAAGAAAAAATAATTTCAGTCTAATTATTAATATTTTGTTTGTCTTCCTCGTGCTGAAATGACAGCTTTCAACCGTCTCGGCATTGATGCCACCAATTCCGTTGTTTCGTCTGATGGAATTTTGTGGAATTCTTCAAGTAAAACGTCTTTCAGCGAGTCGATGCTGGTTATCGTCCTCTTTCTTATTTGTCTATCCAGATGATCCCACAAATGTTCTATTGAGTTGTGGTCCGGTGATTGGGGGAGGGGGGGGGGCGGGGGTTGATCCAGCTGTTTTGTAGTATTGTACTACAACCATTCTTTCACTACCTTGTATTATGAAATGATAAAGTATTAAGGTCATTGAATTTATTCATTGTGCTGTCAATAGACGTTAAATTTCCTACTCCGTTTGCTGCCATACACCCCCACACTATCACCGAGCCCCCACCATGCTTTATTGTAGAACAGAAGTGCGCAAAAGGCCGCCCATGGGAGGAAAGCTTCCACATGTATGCGGCAGCTTTCAAATAAAAAAGCCTTTTTAGTCGAGTTGAGAACTTACTAGGCCTTTTCCACATGGAGAAACTGAAAAGTAATCCAACTGCAACACAATTGCTTAGAAAGTTGCAAGCTACTGCAATTCCAAACATTATTGCAACCTATGCTTTCAGATGAGCAAGTCAACATTTATTTCTCCCAACGCTACATTTATTTCTCATTGATATTGAAGCATTTTAAACAAAAAGAAATAAAAACTAAACAAAATGAGTTGAAGTGATTCAAGTGAAGATGCAATACAACTCCAAAAGTTAATTTGGGTTCATCCGTGTGTTGCATAAAACTTATCGCAAACCTGCTGCCAACTAGTTGTGAAAAAGTTGCTTCATCTGAAGGTTTCGGTATACTTACATAGGTTAGGAACATTTGTTGATGTTGCGTTGTTTTTCAATTGCTCCGTGTGGAAAAGGCTTTACACTGAGTAAAATAAAACAATCAGTCGCTGTGCGAACTTCATGCTGTGAGCATGGTATAATGATTTACAAGGTAGGAGTGACAGTTCTGTTGGCGATTTGGAGTTGTCAAAAACATATTGAAAAAGAGAAAACGAAGAAGCAGCAAAACAGATGAAAAGTTAAACTTTGTATTGATGTGACCATGATACAATGATAAGGTAGGGCCGCCGCGCTGAGTGAACTCACGCGTCAACGAAGAGTGGATAATGAGAAGCAACATATATGTCAAAACGACGAATTTCGTAGAAATTGCAAATGAAGAAAATATTTTATGTTTCCAAGTTGCAAACAGTGCGGTCGCGGGTGTTAAACTTGTGCTAATTTGAGTGAAAATATTATAAAAAAGTGTAATAAAAACTACAAAATGTGAAAGAAGTCTTAAAATTGCAAAAAAAACCTGTAACAGTTTAAACCTAAAAACAACTGCGAAACGTGAGCGAAAGAAATTCGCGATGAACAGCTGATTTTGACATCAATGTAGCTTTATTCTGCTTTCTACTTCATTCCACTCCGTGATGACCTTACCTTATAATTCTGCCATGGATTTGACAACTCCCAATCGCCGCTCGTGAGAAAAAATTTAGTTGTCAAGGCTACCTTGTAAATTATTGTATCATGGCTGTGAGGTTGCGGCTGCTCGCTTCTGCCTTGCCTTATTGAACACGACAACATATCATTAGCGCGTTTGTTCGTTCATTCGATACGATCAGACTTTGTACGCACTTCATGCTGTTAAGTTGCGGCCGTTCCATTCTGCGTTGCCTAAGATTGAGAACAGAGTGAACGCTTATTACTGAGCCGAGCAAGAAAACACATTGGAGCAGTAAAGAAAACCAAGTCATGCATCTCTTTTGCTCCAATGTGTTTTTCGCAATCTTATAGAACACGACAAGTTATCATTCTCGCGTTATGCTGTGGTCGTTCGAATGAATAAACTCGTGCTTTTCGTTCAGTGCAAACTCTTAAAACAAAAGCTTTTCAATACAATCACAAAAATGTGAATGTATAATTTTGCACACCCCTGTTGTAGAAGTAATATTTTGCTCCTGGAACTCCTGATTTTTGCTTCTCCATATTTTTGTAGATTTTTTCTTTCCAAAAATTGCTTTCGTCACTAAAAACTATGTTTTGCCAAAATACATTTTTATGTTTTTCATACTTTTTCGCTTGATAAAAACTGCACAAACGTTCGTTCCTGATGATGCGGACAGATCATCCACTATTTTCACTGCGCATGCAGTTGGATCTTTTCGCACTCTTCTGACTACTGATCGTATTGGGGTTTCATAGAGGTTTTTTGGTCTGCCAGCACATGGTTGATTTTCTAGTGCTCCACATTTTTTGTATTTGTCAATGATTTTTTTTTTTTTATGGTAATATGACCTCCATCAATAATTGAAGCGATTTTGCGGAGTAATTTTCCTTCCTTATGGAATTTTATGACTAATTCCCGTGTTTCAATAGAATTTTGACTACGCATTTTAAAAAAATTTTCTTACAACTTACTTCCTCACTTTACCAAACGCGAATGATACAGAAACATTAACTAACAACATAATTAACCAATTTGAGAGAGATATTGTTACATTTGTTTTAAATATTTGAAATAGATAAGCTTACTATGCAGGTGTACACATTGTTTTGACTCGATATATGTTTCGATACTATTTTTGTTTTCGTTAAATATTTTATTTTTGTGGTAAATTATTTGCAAGACTTTATACTTATATAAGGAGAGACTCTAACAAGAATTCAAAACATAATAAATTTTTTACGTAACTCGTGTACAAAAAAAGTGTACACATTGTTTTGACACTCACTGTATGTTATTTTTTCTCGATCATTTGTGTGCAAACATTTCACATCACATACAACACAATTGGTCATAAGAAACTCGGTCAAAGTCCTTTCAAGGGCTGAAATGGCCATTTCGTTTTTTTTTTTTTTTCGTCGTTTGTTATTTTTAATAAAAATTGCTCTTGAAACTTTTCTGATAAGATATGGGCGTGGCAATATTAGAAAAGCAGTGTATCTCGAATAATATTGACACTAGGACACTGAAATTTATTGTGGTACAGGGGTAGGCAGAATTAATAAAAGTTACGGTCAATAAAGTAGGCGTTATTCGATAAATGGGCGTGGCAATACATTATTGACGCTGGGGTACTGAAATAAAGTGGCAATATTAGAAAAACACTATATCTCGAATATTATTGACACTAAGGTAATAAAACTCGTTACAAGAATGGGTGTAATAATTTCAAAATACATGACATCTAATTTAAATTTAAAAGGCAGATATATGATATAACCAATAAACTTTCAGAATTTAATAGAGCAAATTTTTTCAGAACAATTGTATTTATGTTGCTTATAAACTTTTTTCGAAAATTTATCATATTCTCTAAACAGGATGAAATAAAAACTTTTTTTAAAAAAAACATCCTACTACAAAATCACTACAAAGTAAAAACTAATTTTAAAATTACTTTTCCCTTTAATTTCTTGGTCATATTTGATAATTTACTTAAATATATTATTGCATATGAAATATTATTATTTTAATTTTTTTTTTTTTGTTTTATTTTCATTAATATATTAATTTCTTCAGGAATACAAATGCTTTGTAGTTGGCGCTTCTGATTAAAAGTCTGATTATATTAGCGCCGACCTTAAAAGCTTTTGTAATAAAGAAGAAATTAATATATTTATGATAATAAAACAGAGGAGAAAAAAATTAAAATAATAACATTTCAAATTATAAATTATCAAATATGACCAAGAAATTAAAAGGAAAAGTAATTTTAAAATTAGTTTTTACTTTGTAGTGATTTTCTAGTCGGTTGTTTTTTTTTAAAAGTTTTTAAGCGACAAATTAATCAAAAATGGTTTTTTTGCATACTACCGTTAAAAATACTCTGGCGTATATATACAGGCAAATTTTCTTAAAACTCTTACACAAAAAAATTGGAAATCAAAATCAAATGGCTCTAAGTACGCCATAAAAAAAGTTTTTTTTCCAATTCTTGAAAACTAATAATTTGTCGCTTACAACGTTATTCGCGTCGACGCTTCAAATATTCGTACAATCTTACACTTTTATATAATACACTATGGATATAGGTACAGCAGATAAATACAGCAGAATGTTGAAACAATTTAACGAGCCATGCTGCTTTTATTGTATTGATAATAGAGATTGGATTATAGATTATATTATATTGTCAATGTCAAAAAGTTTCAATACTAAGCAGCTTTATATTTCTCAACTTGTTTTAACCTACTAACTAAGCCATCGATTTTGCTAATGCTAATATATGTGTACATAGCTGGCGCCTCTATATAATCTGTCATAGTATTTCAGCGACTGACTTGTCAAGGCTTTAAGCATAGATTTGTAAGGCATTTAGTGCATCTTGTGTATACAGCTAAATAGCTTAAAGTTCAATGGAAGCATAATTTAGTTGCGAGCTTTGCTAGAGGCTTATGAGCTAAAAAAAAAGTAATTTAGGGTTAAATTTTGTATATGTTGACCTTCATTGAACATATTGCCTATCAATGTGCATATATTATATAAGCCGCTTAGGTGTTTGTTTGCCTAGTGTCAAAGCTATAAAACTGACATGCAGCTTGTTAAATTAAAAAAAAAAAAAATCATCTACAGAAATGTAAAAACAGCAACAACAAACATTGAAACCAAATGCTAATAAAAATAAAGCAAACATCAACAATAACAACAGCAGCAAAACACTCACAACAGTATTGAAGTTCTTTTGCATTTGTAGATACTTTTGTATCCACAACATGCACAACAATGAAATCCATATCTTTGCATAAAACTGCTCAAGTTGTCGTTATCTGAATTTGCATAAAAACAATGGCTGCAACAGGCATTATTTTTTTCAAACACACATCTATTGACGCAATTTATATGCGCATTTTTAGGCCAATTGATGGGGAAAAAAAAATAAAGTGGTATTAAATAAAAACTAATCAATAATAGCTTAATACAAATGAACAAAAACACAACAAAAACAACAATAACATTTAAACATGTGTCTACAACAAAGATGACAACAACAACAACAACAACATCAACACTATTTGTAAATTTAATTTATGGAACATGTCCAAATTATAGCCAAAACTATTGAAGAAAAGCCAAATTGCTAAGCAGCTATACTGAGAAAACAGTTCACTGTACGGCCGTTATTCGACCATGCCATCAGCCACTGTTCGACAAAAATGTCCTGCAAATGCCCGTTGTTTGACTGCTGTTGAGCAGAGTAGAATTTTTGAGAATTTTTTTTTTTTTTTTGTCATGTTCGACCTTGGTTTGGCTTTGAGGCACTAATTATTTTTACTCGGGTAAAATATAATGATAACAAATAAATGTAATAAATGCTTTGGAGATTGCTAGCACTCATTAGATGCAAGATTAGCATAAAAATACACTTACACTAACACCCACACATTTACTCTAGACTCAAACAAACAAGAGCTCTCACATTAAATAGCCGGCACTCGCCATAAAAATTAACACACACACGAACATGCGTTTAATACTAGACATAAAAGAAAACAATAACAAACAGACAAAAAAAAAAAAATAAAAAAAAAACTCACAAAAAACAGCAAATAATCTGCACAAAAAATCAAAATAAAATCAATTTCCATGGGAAATTCAAATTTCCATAGAAATAGTTGAACAGCCGTGAAATTAGGCGTGAGTGTCTTAAGCTGGTTGGTGGTGGTGGTAGGAGAGTTTTTGTCAAATGTCCCCCAAAATATATTCCAAAGCATATCGAATTTCAAACAAATGACCGTACCGTTAGAATATATTAGTAAATCGAAGCCGATAAACTTTGCATGTATTTAAGGTAGTATTACAGTTTGTTAAAAAATTCTTATTTTTATTTTAATATTAAATTACCTTTATAATATAATCCCAAAAATCTTAGTTTAAAATTCGAAGAAATAAAAAGTTTTATCAAATATTAGTATATCTGTGGCCACAAAGAATAGCGACTAATTTAAAAACATCGTAAAAAAGCGATATGTCATTTTCTTTATTGCCTATCTTTGGAAGGATGGAAAAATTCATTTTTTGCACAGCATATATCACCATTATGTCTGCACATATTTCGTAGGTTTAACGGTTCATATGTTTCAGAAAAAAGGTTGTAGTTAGTGCAATTAAAATATCGTTCTTTTACGATATTTTGAGTTTAGTTGGTATTCCTTGTCGTCACAGATATATTTACAGCAAACTATATAGAACAAATAAAAACTCGGCAAAAGTTTTTGCCGAAGCCATGTTCATGCTACTGGGGGACAAAATAACTTGAGTTCTATTGTATCTATTTTGAAAAAGTTTATTTAATTTTCTTTGTTTTCGAAGCCTTAAAGCATCTCCCTAAAGTCAATTATGTGTTTCTTTTTACTATTTAGCTAAGACCCAAAAATGAGCTGATAAAGTCAAATCTTTAAGAACTTTTTCTAAAACCGTCGCCATTTTCTAATTTTGACATACTTTTTGTCAGATTTAGAAGGGCTGCTTAGACACATTTCTCAACTTCAAGACATTTTTTGTTTTTTTCTTTTAGATCTCACTTACTTATAGAGTTTTCGTTTCTAAAAAAAAATTTTACCCTCAAGAATGGTAATATTTTTATGGTGCTACTCCCATCCCTAAAAAATGGCAACATTTATTGTGCTAGAAAAGAATATCAATAGATATCAGCTGATGCTGTTAACAAAAAATAAAGACAGTCCATTGCGTCCTACGTGCGTTTTACAAATTACAATTACTGCGTCCAAAATTTGTAAAAACTTCTTGATATTAAAATCAACTGTTTCACAGGTTGGCATGCCACACCGTCATTTTATAGAGTGTAGAAAGTGGAACACTTTTGCACTGCCAGAGTGTAACAATTTTCACAAAAGAACGCAATACCCCACTACTTTTAAGAAAAGAACAAATTATCTTGACAGCCCTAGCTTAGTGCAGAATAAGTGTAACATTTTTTCGAGAAAAGACAACGCTATTAGTTACTTACTTAGGTGGCCGTAACAACCCGTGTCCGGATTTCGACCGAACTCATCAGCTCTCGCCAGGCGCCTCTGCTTTGCGCGCGCCTTCTCCAATCGGATACACCAAGTGCGGTTAGGGCTTCCTCGGCCTGGGCCATCCATCAGAGGCATGGTCTCTCTCGTCGTCGTTGACCAACGACCCTCGCCTCGAGCACCTTTCCGCTGGAGCTTCGTCGTCCATACGATGGACATGACCCAGCAAGCGTAGTCGCTGCACAGTTATACGCCGAACTACGTCAATGTCTTCGTAGAGCTCATACAGCTCGTGGCTGATTCGGATGCGATAGTCATCGCCGACTCGAACAGGACCGAAGATTTTGCGAAGAACTTTTCTCTCGAACACGCCCAAAGCAGCTGAGTCAGTTTGCAAAACTACCCATGCCTCAGCGTCACAGGTAGAACGAGCGTCTTGTAGAGTGTTAGTTTTCTCGATCGAGAGAGGGCTCTGGAACTTATATTAGTTGCTTACTGAGCCCGTAGTAGCACCTATTAGCAATTATTCTTCTTCGCTTGATCTTCAGGCTGTCTTCGCTGTTGTTATTAATGGCGGTGCCAAGGTATACGAACTCCTTGACTACTTCAAAGTTATAGCTGCAGGAAACGTGGGAGTCTAAGCGCAGCGCTCCCTTGTTTGTATACAGCATATACTTTGTTTTACCCTCATTTATCATCAAACCCACTTTGGCTGATTCCTTTTCGATAGTGGCGAAAGCAGCGGTAACATCTCTCTTGGTACTGCCGACAATATCAATATCATCAGCGTACGCAAGGAGCTGGACACCTTTGTAGAAAATGGTGCCATTACGATGCACACCAGCCTTTCGTACGTTCCCCTCCATGATGATGTTGAAGAGATCGCAAGGCAGTGGATCGCCTTGTCTGAAACCTCTTTCGGTATTGAAGTGTTGCTCAACGTCATTCTGCAAAGTCTAATCAACTTTGCAGATATACCGAACTAAGACATTGTTGCATATAGGCAATCCCTTCTCGGGCTATTGAACGCAGCTTTAAAATCGACAATCGATCGGTGGTGTGTGTCAATTTGATTTTCGTGGGTTTTCTCCAGGATTTGTCGTAGTGTGAAAATCTGGTCTATGGTGGACTTTGTAGGTCGAATGCCACACTGATAAGGTCCAATCAGTGTTTTTGTAATCGGCTTTAATCTCTCACACAGTACGCTTGAAAGAACCTTATATGCGATGGAAATAAGACTGATACCTCGATAGTTGGCGCAGATTGTTGGGTCTCCTTTCTTAAGTATAGGGCACAGTATACTGAGATTTCAATCGTCGGGCATGCTTTCCTCTAGCCATATTTTGCTGATGAGCTGATGCATGAACCTTATCAATTCAGCTGATAGGCCGTCAGCACTCGCTGCTTTATCTCTTTTAGATTGGGTGTTTCTTTTTTTTAAGTCAGCCGATTGACCGAATTTCATTCTATACCTTGACTTTGGCGTTCTCTGCACAGTAGTTTTAAAGGGTATAAAATATCACCATATCAAAGGGCTCTGCACCAAAAAATCCGGAAAAGTATAAATATATGGAAGAAATCCTTTAATATCACCACGTATATATAAGAATGGAATAAATTTTTCATCTCAAAGGTTTCATGCATTTTTGAAAAGTCCTCATCTACAAACTTCTAGATTTGAAAGTTCTCTTCAGAAATGATTTTTTTGTAAAAATATAAGAATTCAGATCTCTCCGGGATGACCCTAATAGGGTCAAACGTCTCTGCTGGTCTTATCATTGAAAGGACTTTGACCGAGCTTCTTATGGTCAATTGTGTTGTGTGTGTTGTGAAATGTTTGTACAAAAATGATCCAGAACTGGACCTACATGTTTTATGCCGACTCCGAACGGCTTATGTTCTCAAGAAGCTTTTCATGGCAGTTTTTACTCTCTGAGGTTTGCCATTGTCTGCAGAGAGGTTACGGCCGAACAGAAAAATTAGTTCAATTGAAAAAACTTTCTGTGTCAGGTGGGGTTTCGAAACAGGGTTATCTGGCGTATTTGCCACACACTACCTACTGCGCCACGGCAGCCACATTTTTATCATTTATTTATCATACCATCAATCAACATACCATCTCCTATCTGCCATCCTTCTGAGGGCCCCCTTGCAAATACACACAAAATTAAGAAATATTAAACAGTCCATAGCTCCCCGGGATGCCTCTTAGAGGGGTCAAATGTATCAGCTGGTTATATTATCTCTTTCTTCCAAAATATTTTTTCTGAACCCCTACAAAAAAAATAAAAACATTAAAAAAAATGTTAAAAAATAATGTAGAGCTACCCTCGAGTGACCCTTAGAGGAGTCGAATGTATTAGCTGGTCCTATTATTTTTCACCCCCGCCATTTCTTCTAAGAATATTCGCTTGCTATCTGCCACCCTTCTTTTTTGGTGGTTCCTATACAAAAAAAAAAAAAAAACTAAAATAGCGTAAATAACTTATAGCTTGTGCGAGGTGTAGCCTAAAGAGGTCAAATATTTGAGCTGATTCTATTATTTTCTTACCGCCAACATTTCTTTCGGACCCACCCCTAACTGCAATATATGTGTATGTTATATATATATGTGCGTATACTATACATAGCTATATGCATATATCTGTGACTGAAAATATCGTAAATACGGGATGTTTTATTTTGCTTACATCGTCTGTTTCCCGGAAGTTGACAGAACAATCGAATTGTAGATACGGAGATAGTTAATGAAACAATCGAACATGAAACTTGTAGATACATGAATGTCCCTTTCATTTTGTACAAATACCAGATCGTTTTTTTACGATATTTTGAGTTAGGCTGTTATAACTTGTGACCACAGATATATGCATGCATAAGGGTATTTATTTTAAAAAATCAGTTACGATTTCAGTGTTCAAAAATATACGATTCTGAAAGAGTTTGGTATAGCTCTGCGTAATATTTGGTTGGTCCTTTTTTGATTTGACATTCCGGTGCTTCAAAAACTGACGATCACCTGATGATCAAACAGACATAATTAAACAATATTTCTTAAAAGAATACTCTGGCAATATAAATATATTATACAAAATGTTCAATCATTTGCCATATATAAAGTCATGAGTGAAAAAATTTTGTTTAATTTTGTTTTGTTAAAAATTTTTTTTTGCTTTTTGTTTGCTTAATGTGTTCTTAATGGTTTTTAGAATATACATACATGTTTTTGAAACGATTGCTGGCATTGCAGATTAAATAAAAGTAAATTTATCAACCGATAATTTTAAAAATATATGCAAATATGCAAAATATTCAAAAACAAAAGCTTTAAACACGATTTCCTCGAAACTAGTTTTTTTAAAACGGTTCGATAGATGTCTCCAAATCTATTGGTTCAATTTCAATGAATTTTAGTACGTTCCGCGTTGGGGTATACAATATTTATTTGTATACCCCAACGCGTAGTGCGTAAGGGGTATATTAACATTGTCATTCCGTTTGCAACGTCAAGAAGGAGGCGTGGCAGGTATAGAAAAATAGATATATTTTTGATCAGCATCATCTCCTGAGTCGATTTCCGTGTGTCCGTCTGTCTGTCCGTCTGTCGACACGATTACAGCCGAAAATTTAAAGCTATCGCGATGAAATTCAAAATATAAGTTTATTTTTAAAAAAGGAAGATCAAGTTCGAAAATGGGCCAAACCGCATGAAAACCACGCCTACCCCCCATACAAAGCGGCTTTATTTTAAACGTAAAATCTCTTAAAAATGCACAAAAATTAATGAAATGTTTTGAAATTTTGCACTTTAGCTTTGATATATAATGTGAACCATCTCTATGATATATGGCAAAATCGGATCAAAACCACGCCTACTTCCCATACACTTTGACGTCATCAAAATAGTTATGTCGTGTATGTCGTGGCTAAAGACTTTATACTTCAATATTGACGCGGGGGGGTATTTTAGCTTCGGTAATCTGCCGAAGCTCCACCCATACTAGTTTTTTTCTTCTTTTATAGACAAAATAGCCCTCGAATATCTATCTCTTTCTTTAACTATTAACTCTAAATGTCGCCAAAATTTAAAAAAAACTGTACTTAAATGGTCTGTACTTTAAAATGACATTTGATTTTTTTGTTTCAGATACATGGGAAAGGCCATATCCATCGAACCGTTTTGGATATCTTTTTTATAATATCATTTTCAGCGGCCTCGATATAAAAGCCTGGAATCTCTTAAAAAAAATTTTTTTTTTAAAGTAATTTTTATGTACAATAAGCTGTATAAAATTTAACAAAAAAATAATAGCTCATTGTATCTCAAAAAAAAATTTTTATAAAACTAAGTTTTTTTTTGTTGTTACACGTATATTATACCTTAAGGGTACTTTTATATAATATAAATGATTCTGATGGCGTTTGTTGAAAGAATACTAAAAAACAAATTGTCAAATTAAAGTATATAAAATTATTGTTTTTTTTTTGTGACGTCATTTGCGTTTACGTGACGTTGCCATGAAGCGATGAGAGAATAGTAGGACCATTTTGTAGTAGACCAGAAAAATATGATCCGTAATCATCTAAAAAAAAAATAAAATATATATGTAAAGTAAACACTAAAGGTCTGCAGATAACCATCCATTCTACTTGTACAAACAGATATAAAAAGTAAGAACCCAATAAACATGTGGCGAGGGGTGATTCGTTAACGAATTGCTTGTGAATCGTTTTTTAAAGTTTTCGAATAGTTTCATACTGACTTCATCAGAGGTTGGCTTGATGCTTAAAGAAAGCACCGATTGAAATAATAACTTTCCTAAACTCCATTTAAGATGTTCGAAACAAAAAAACAATTTTTTCCTACTTTTCAATATAAAAATTTTTTTAAGAAAAGTATTTTTTATTAACTTTCTATTTTTAATATGTCATTTAAAAGAATATTTGTTTTTTAAATTTTATTTTATTTTTTTTAATTTTAAGTGATAAAACACTTAAATAAAATTTTCATAAATTTTTATATGAAAAAAGTTTTGTGAAATATTTTTTCTTCTGTTATGTTATGTTATGTTATGTTATGTTATGTTATGTTATGTAATGTTATGTTATGTTATGTTATGTTATGTTATGTTATGTTATGTTATGTTATGTTATGTTATGTTATGTTATGTTATGTTATGTTATGTTATGTTATGTTATGTTATGTTATGTTATGTTATGTTATGTTATGTTATGTTATGTTATGTTATGTTATGTTATGTTATGTTATGTTATGTTATGTTATGTTATGTTATGTTATGTTATGTTATGTTATGTTATGTTATGTTATGTTATGTTATGTTATGTTATGTTATGTTATGTTATGTTATGTTATGTTATGTTATGTTATGTTATGTTATGTTATGTCGTGCTTATTCTTTATCGAAATAGTTTGCACTTATAATTTGTTTAAGATTTTCAATGTATAAATTCTCGTTAACAAATTGCTTTTTGTTGTTTTGGCGACTCGTTAACGATTGCTTTTTATAGTTTTTGGTGGCTCGTTAACGAATTGCTTTTTTTAGTATTGGCGACTCGTTAACGAATTGCTTTTTCATAGTTTTGGCGACTCGTTAACGAATGGCTTTTTTCGGTTTTGACGAATGTATCACGAAGCTAAAAAAAGTTGGTCAAAAAATGATAAAAAAAAATAGTTTCGAACTTATGAAAAGCCAAATCTATAAATAGTTTACCTAAATAACAAAAAAAAAATTTTTTTTTTGACCAAGTTGGGGTTCGAACTCATATCCGCGAATGCTGGCTTTTATTATCAAGCAAATTAAGCAATATGTATTCGGCATCTGAAATAGCCGAGTGGGTAAGGTGCCGGACTAGCATTCAGATGACGTGCTTTCAATTCTTGACATGGTCAGGTTGAAATTAGATTTTTTTTTTTTTATTTTTTGTATGATTCGTTATCGAATTGCTTTTTTTAGTTTTGGAAACTATTTAAAAAATTGCTTTTTATAGTTTTGGCGACTCATTAACGAATTGCTTTTTTCGGTTTTGACGATTCATTAACGAAGGAGGAATTTCTCCCGCTCGCGATATTATAAATGAATCGCTACTAATAATTGCTAATGAATGAAATGTACGAGAATGCGATTCGTAAACGATAACATTAGTGAATCATTTTGTTTGTTGGGAACTTGATATTATTGGTACAAATACAACAACGAGAGCGTATCATCTCTTTCTCTGGCTCTCATTGTAGTGTAAGCTTTTTTTATCTTTATCGGCTCCACTGAGCAGAGTAACTGTTTAACTCTTTTTTAAATGGATATATCCATTCAAAATGGATATTCCAGATAGTTCTCTTTGTGTTAATCAAGTGCTTTTACTTTTTCTATGCTACTAAAAAAAAATAATGGTGTAATGGATATGGATTCTGTGAATCGATAGTTTTGGATAAGTCACTTGTGCCACATTTATTAATTTTTAAATAATTTATTTTGAATTTCATTAAGTTGTCGACAAAAATGTCTTTGTTATGTTTATTTTTTTTATGAAATAAATTTAAAACTTGAATGCACTGCACTTATATAAAGTGTTTCCTCTATTGTTTTATTGAAATAATTCGCTCTTTATTCTTTATGCTTTTGACGTCACATATCCAGATATTCCAAGTAGAGATAACAATATTACCGATATATCTGTTTGTTACGTATGTTCTTGTATTCTTGATGCTTGATAATTTCACTCTCTCATACATGTTCTATCGCTATGTAAAAGAGAAATATTCCATGCACACTCAATGCTTAGAGAGCGTAACCGATACAAGTTGATATAAGAAAAAATAACAACACATAATTAGTATGCTGGATGGTTCTGGTAAACACTAACGCCGAGGTAGTGACATTTTTTAAAACTGAACCTGAAAACAAATTTACAGCTCGTTGTGTACCTAAATTTACACCAATTTTTAAACAATCAACTCGAATAACTCGAAGTCACTACCTCGGCGGCTTTACAAATATATAAATTTTTTCTCAGATGTTATTCTACTAGAAAAACGGAATTCTACAGAAAATATCCGACTCTTCACGCATTGCTTCATGACAACGTCACGTGCACGCATATGACGTCACAAAAACAAAAAAGAAAAATTGTTTATGTACTTTAATAATGCTTGAAATCAATAAAAAAAAAACTTATATCAATGTCTCTGACCATTTTTTTCTAGTATTCTTTCAAAAAAAACTCCTTCAGAAACTCTTATATTACATAAAGACACCCTTAAAACCATTTTTTACTTCTTACAAACTGTAATACTACCTTAAGTTGTTGGTTTTTTTATTTTCGTTTGTTTGTTTTTCTTTTCTAAGTGTAAATGGGCGGCAATATTTGTTTTTGTTTTTTGCTTAGACTTCGAAAATTTCATTCTTAAGTTGATTGACCGTCACAGGAAAAAAAAAGAAATATAATGCGATTATCTTAAATCACAGAAACTCCAGTATTATCTAGGAAGACTTCAAAACTATCCGAAGCGATTTGAGACAATCAAAACTAAGTCGCCTGCTATTGCGACAAATTGTTCAAATAGTCGCATTTATTCACAATTTTCGGATTGATTGCTGTAGTACATATTTAATTTAATTCAATTTCTGCCTACAAATGGTCGCAAGAGCTATAAACATGATTATTTTATAAAATTCCTTTAATTTTTGAACAATTTACTAATTTATTTAGGAAAGTTGAGCTTGGCCCGCTTACAAAATATCGTACTTACCCAACAAACAAAATGATTCACTAATGTTATCATTTACGAATCGCATTCTCGTTCTCATTCATTAGCAATTATTAGTAGCGATTCATTTATAATATCGCGAGCAGGAGAAATTCCTCCTTTGTTAATGAATCGTCAAAACCGAAAAAAGCAATTCGTTAACAAGTCGCCAAAACTATAAAAAGCAATTCGTTAACGAGTCGCCAAAACTATAAAAAGCAATTCTTATTATAAAGAATCATATAAATCATATTAAAACAAAAAAAAAAATAAAAAATAAAAACTAATTTCAAGCTAACCACGTTAAGCATTGAAACCACGCCATCTGAATGCCAGTCCGGCACCTTACCCACTCGGCTATTTCAGATGCCGAATACATCTTGCTTAATATGCTTGATAATAAAAGCCAGCATTCGCGGGCATGGGTTCGAATCCCAACTTGGTAAAAAAAATTTTTTTTTTTTTTGTGATTTAGGTATTTTGTAAAGATTTGGCTTTTCAAAAGTTTGAAATTATTTTTTTTTATCATTTTTTGACCAACTTTTTTTCGGCTTCGTTATACATTTGTCAAAACCGAAAAAAGCCATTCGTTAACCAGTGGCCAAAACTATAAAACGCAATTCGTTAACGAGTCGCCAAGATTATAAAAAGCAATTCGTTAACGAGTCGCCAAAACAACGAAAAGCAATTTGTTAACGAGAACTTATTCATATGAAAATCTTGGACAAATTATGAGTGGAAATGATTTATATAAAGAATAAGCACGAAATAATATAACAGAAGAAAAAATATTTCACAAAATTTTTTTCATATACAAATTTATGAAAATTTTTATTTAAGTCGTTTTTTCACTTGAAATTAAAAAAAAACATAAAATTTAAAAACAAATATTCGCTTAAATGACGTACTAACAATAGAAAGTTAATAAAAAATACTTTTCTTAAAAATATTTGTATAGTGGAAAGTCGGAAAAAATTGTTGAAATAAAAATTGTCTTAAATGGAGTTTAGGAAAGTCATGATTTCAATCGGTGCTTCTTTAAGCATCAAGCCAACCTGTGATGAAGTCGGTATGAAACTATTCGAAAATTAAAAAAAAACGATTCACAAGCGATTCGTTAACGAATCACCCCTCGCCACAATATTTATTGGGTAGTTTGCTGTTCTAAAAAAAAAAAAAAAAAAAAAAAATTAATAAATTTACAAAATTTTGTAGTGTAAATCTTAAATTTGTTTATATTTTCATAATGCATATGCTTTCAAAAACAAAAATTCCCTAGCAACTTATAGTCTGGCTGGTGTGGGTCTAGAGTATGGTGTCCCAAAAAAGTTGAAGCTGTTTTTTCGAAATAGATATTTTTGATTTTTTATAAGCTTTTTTTTTGTTTTTTTGGCGGCCGTGGCGTAGTGGGTAGAGTGTGTGGCTCATACGCCAGAGAACCCAAGTTCGAGTCCCCCATCTGATACAGAAAGTTTTTTCGATTGAAATAATTTTTCTGTTCGGCCGTCACCTCTCTGCAGACAACGGCAAACCTCAGAGAGTAAAAAACTGCCATGAAAAGCTTCTTGAGAACATAAAACATCGGAGTTGCCATAAAACATGTAAGTCCAGTTCTCGATCATTTGTGTCCAAACATTTCACAACACACACAGCACAATTGATCATAAGAAGCTCGGTCAAAGTCCTTTCAAGGGCAAGGGCACTCAAAAAGTGTTATAACTGTTGAATATAACTTGTTTCTCCGAATTTTGGTTTTTTTATTTTTCTGCAAAAAATAGGTCAAGATGATGTTTTTAACCGTCCATGCTATGGTTTCTTTTTTTAAAATTTTGTATTTTTGGATTTTTGGGGCTTCTAGCAAAAATATTCATAACGACCAGGTTACACAATATTTTGCATATGCATTAGGGATAGTTTAAGAAAATATTTCCACAAAATTTTATTTAAAGTTTTTCAAATTTAGATTTTACCAATTATTTTTACTTTATTAAAACTTTATCTCTAACTTTATTAAAATTTTTTCGATTTTTTCGACTACAACAAGAACAAGAAGGAGTTTTTTTTAAAATAAAAAATTACACCTCTGGTACTCTTCGTCCAATTTTCATGTTTGATAGCTTTTTTAAAAAAAAATTAAATAGAAATTGAGCTGCGAACCAGCTTCTTGAAAATGTAAACTGATGTAAAGTTTTTGGGTTTTTTGCAAAATTAGCACTTTTCCCATATCGCCAAGTACTGACATATTTCGGTGCACGGGTTCCCATCGTCCTAAGTACACGAAATTTTGTTTGCATTTATTTCAACATCACACGAAAAAATTTAAAGTGTATGCTATACAAAAATAACTTCAGCTTTTTTAGGACACCCTAGTAAAGAGCTATGGGGTCTGAAAGACTTCGGAAGACAATTCCAAGACAAGCTTGATCCTATAAAATAGAAAAGGTTGATCCTACGTAAAATTGATTTGAGAATCCGACGAAATCACTGGAATTCCAAAATCAAGCCGGTTTTGCTTATCTCACTGCCTCTATCTTAAATTAATAGAAATAAATACCATTAGGTAGTAGGCATAGTGGGTAGAGTGTGTGACTCTTACGCCAGAGAACCCAGGTTCGAATCCTCCATCTGACACTGAAAATTTTTTCAATTGAATTAATTTTTCTGTTCGGCCGTCATCTCTCTGCAGACAATGGCAAACCTCAGAGAGCAAAAACTGCCATGAAAAGCTTCTTGAGAACAACATAAGCCGTTCGGAGTCGGCGTAAAACATGTAAGTCCAGTTCTCGATCATTTGGGTGCAAACATTTCACATCACACACAACACCATAATACGAGTACTAAGGACACACATATGGTATTGATACTATTGTATTGAAACCATGAACGACTTTATACTATGTGGTATGAAAGTAGTGACACACATATCGAAATAGTTTTGTTTGACAATTGTTTCAAAAAATTATTTACATTTAAACCAAATTCTTATTTCAAGAAGAAAAGAAAAAAAGTTTTAATAACATTAATTCAAGCTGCACATAAGCATATATCTTGTTACGCTTAAGAACAATTTTCTATTTTTCTTATTGCATTCTTGTTTTTCCATTTACACTTTTTTTAAATGAAAAATTTTCAATTTTATGACTTTTATGTAGTTGGATTTTTTGTCGCTATCACAAAAAGGCGCTGATATCAGTTAAGCTATAGTAATATCAGGGTTGCAAGTCAAAAAAAGGTATGTTAGTATGGCGAAACCATGAAAAATTGTTGTGTTTCGTAAACCATGAATGAGGTGCGATACCAACTTCGTGAGCTGGCTTATAGCTTGTATGCAGTGACATACATATGGTATACCCATAATGGTTTCAATACTATGGTATCGATACCAAATGTGTGTCCATAGTATAAGAAGCTCGGTCAAAGTCCTTTCAAGGGCTGAGATGGCCATTTCGTTTTTTTTTCGTTTTTTAAATACCATTTATTAGAGGATATACAAGTTCGCAGTATTTAGTAAAAATAGTCCTCATAGTTTGGTCTAAGACTGTTTCTCAGTCTTCAAATTCAAACATTTTTATTGCAGACATATCTGAAGTTTTGCATGATGTCCCCCATCTCTTATATGCAGATGACTTAAAATTATACTATAACATTAGATCAGAAGTGGATTCAGTATTCTTACAGAATAAGCTTTTTCTCTGGAACAGTGGTGTAGTAAAAATAAACTTTATTTAAATATAAATAAGTGCTACGTTATAAGTTTTGCCCGTAAAAACGTAATCACATATAGCAGATACATGCTAAATAAGTTAGAACTTAAAAGGGTCAACCACATAGCAGATCTTGGAATAATTCTTGATAGTAAGATGCGCTTTAACCTTCACTACGATCATATCATATCCAGGGCAAACAAAATGCTCGGATTCATAAAAAGACTTGCAAAAGAATTCAAAAACCTTTGGGTAACTAAAACCTTATACTGCACGTTAGTACGACCAATCTTAGAATACTGTTGCATAATTTGGAACCCAGCTTTTGTAGTGCATAGTGAAAGGCTAGAATCTATTCAAAGACAATTCTTGCTTTTTGCATTGAGAGACCTATACGATCCTCGTGACTACACAAATTTACCACCATACGAGAGTAGACTTAAAATCCTCAATTTAATGTCGCTGTCATCAAGGAGAATATTACTTTGCTCATGCTTTACATTCGATGTTATTACTGGTAACATCGATAGCGAATACATCTCGAGCAAGGTACTATTTAATGAACCAATAAGGCGAACAAGGTACACAAAATTGTTAAAAGAATCGCATCACAACACTATTTACGCATTGAACGAGCTGTTGATGTTGTAAAATATTTAATAATATCAGCGAGCATTATACACCGCCAATATCGAAATTCAGATTCAAGCGTTCTCTTTCCAAATCACTTTCCTTTACATAACTACCCCCTTATTAAACACCAATTCACGTTCTATGCCCAATAGTACATATAAGTGAATCTTCTCCAATTCTTTTTCACCATTCTGATCCCTTTTCTATTTCCTTGATCTAGCATTTGTAGAAAAATTGTAAATTAAAAATTTTAATGTTAAATAAGTAAAACACCGCATTGTAATATTAACTCTATTCTCCCATATCCAAATGCCTCTTCTTACATTGCCGTCTACCACCCATACCTAAACAAAATTTAGTTGTTATCCCATTTAGCTTTCCATCTTAATAATATTTTAGCATAGTATTGAAAATTAGTACATATTCTTACTATGTGTATAAAATCTGTTATTATGTAAGTTTAGTATATAAGTTCCCCCTTCGTTCTTCTTATTGACTTTTCTTTTTGACGCGTTTTTGAAAATGTGTTGATTCATGTGGGCGGATTACGCCCACTGAGAATTGCATATCTTCTACACCTAAAACTGAGAATTGCATATCTTCTACACCTAAAACAAGGAAAGAGGAGAGAAAAACATAAAATAAAAAAAAAATAAAAAAATAAATACAACAACCTGTTAGAAAAATAAGTTAGAATAAGTATATTGCCTTGTTTGGCTAAATAAATAAATTAATAAATAAATTCGTAGGATCAACCGTTTTTTTGCAATTGCCTTCCGAAGATTTTGGTCATTTATTGGGTCTTTCAGGTCCCATAGCTCTTACAACAGACCAGCCAGGCTATAAGTTGGCAGGGGAATTGTTCTTTGGGAGCCATGTAGAAATTTTCGTTACTATTAATAAGTGGTTATAACCAATTTCAAATATGTTCAATGAAAGATTTACGATATAGAAAATTGTATACCTTAATTTACTGAGTCATAATATGAGAACCGAACCTTTGATGGTTTTGAGTTCTTTGTGCACTTACATAATTTTTCGATGATGGACATTTCTTTCATAGCCTCTTTGATAGTTTTCTGACTTCATCATTTAAAAACAGGTGTTGAAATAGATCATCTATCTTAAACAGTCAAAATACAATTGATTAGAGGAGGTACAAGTTCTTAGAATTCCGCAAAAATAGTTCTTATAATTTTGTCTCAAAGTAGTTCTGAGTAAATTAATACGTAGAACCAATCTGTTTTTTGGAATTATCTGCCGAAATTTTAGTCTTATATTGGGTCTTTTAGGCACCATAGCTCTTAACCTTTATCAGCCAAACAACAAGTTTATGGGAAAATGTTGCTTAATAAAACATATAAATCACATGAACAAGTAGAAAATATGGACAAAACTTCTGAACTAAAAAAAAAATTGTCATTTTGACGCACTGTGTTCGTCTGACCTCTGAGAGACCTCAGCTTACGAGAAAGCTCCCTTACACCATTAATAAAATGTTTGAAATTTTCCATCCACTACATAAGAGTTGGGGCTTGGTGGGAAGTGTATATGTGTTGGAAATTAAAAAAATATTTATGTCTAAGCCATATTTTATCCAAGTCAGTCAATTGCAGCACCTGAAAATTGCTTCTGCTTGAAATCTTCACAATTTTTGTGACTATCTCTAAACAATTTTTGCAAACAATCCCTCCAATATCGATCAAAAAAGCGTACTATTCTACTTTAAAACTTCTTACATCTCTGTCCTGCTATGTTTTTACTTTTTTGCTCATCAATATCGTTGCTGTCATCATAAACATTATTATCACCACAGGTAACATTATTTTGTTCTTAATACAACATAACAACAAATTGAAAGAAACTCATTCTATTCTATAAAAATTCCATGAATATTCTATAAAATTTTTCAATTTCCCCTGTTGAAATTTTGATTTGGCTTCTTTCATTTTGTGAGACTTGTTGTTGCTTCCTGCGTGACATCACACACTGGTGCCTAGTAATACGAAATTTTGTTATGGAATGGTTGTTATGAAACTCTGCAGTCTGAAAGACGACAAATTAAAAGAATAAAAAAGCCAAAAACCCACTCTTGAGGTAACTTTATCTAAACTTAAGTCAAAAATTTAAATTTTCTCAAATATAACACATTTTATATGTATATCTAAGTAAATCTACATTTAATCTGAGCACAAATATTTCGACTCATTTCATTAAATTTTAATATATAATTCTGGCAAAATAATTAGAGTATAATTTTATTATCATTTCGCTTTTAGCCTTATTTTAAGGCTGTCAGAATTATAACTTACTTGACTGTTTATATCATACGCAAAGATTTTTATAAGTTGGTGCAGGTAAACGATGAAAAAAATCTGTGTGACTACGACCAGTGATGCTATATCAAATTTGTCGGAATACTGTACTGTACAGTAAATTTGACTGTTTTTACAGTAAAATTACTGTACTTTTTTTAACAAAACAAAGAAAAAAAAAACGCTAATATTCATCAAAAATGCTTCTTTTATACTTACAAAAACAAAAATATTTTAATAAAAAAAAAGAGTTAACTAACAAAAACAAATAACAAAAAATTATTCAACTTATTAAAAGAAATTTTAGTCTTAGTATGTAGGGGAAGGTCGTGCACCTTGAACCATTTTACAATAAATCATTTATTTTTCCGAACAATGACGTGAATTCTTTATCTGACACCTTCACAAGTACGACTGGTATATAAGTAATTAAGGCATTTGAATAGAACGCCTCGAAGTTTTTTCAAATCAGAGTAATAAACCTTTTTTAAAGATAATCAAAATGGTCCAAGGTAAAATCAGGCATTGTACCTTGGACCTTCAGGTATTATACCTGGGACCACAAGACAAAAATAAGACTAAAAATTCCAAAGAAACTAAAAGCACATGCTTCTGATTAAGTTTAGTGTATCTATTTATCTTAGAATGAGGTAAATAATATAATTAAAAAGGACAATGATTTAGTAGCGCTTGGATCTGCATCAGAGAACTGCAACGAGTCTATGATTCGAACGAATGACTATAAATCATCCATCAAAAACTGATGGTCAATGAGTTAATAGCGCTTGGATCTGCATCAGAGAACTGCAACGAGTCTATGATTCGAACGAATGACTATAAATCATCCATCAAAAACTGAATGCGAGTGCGTGAGGTTTCGTGCAACAACCACCACTTCCACGCGAATCATCGTCATAACAGCGATGAGCGATGAGTGCCGCCGCATTCACTCATCGCTCATAAGAATGCCTCTCAATGCTTCCAATGATTCTAGAGTCATTAAGGGAAATCGCATGCAGTGTTGCCGCTGACATATTTTATTATAGATATAATATATAAATTTATTATTATATACATATAACACTAGCAGACTCGCCAAACGTATGAAAATAAATCTTAAAATAGTATTAAAAAGAAAATATTTAAATGCATATACTTAATAAAAAAAATTAAATATATTATTGATAGAAATTAGTGAAAAATTCAAAATATTATTGAAAAAAAAAATATTAAAAATTTTTGGAAAAATTTTAAAAGCGGCAATCCTGTATATTTTGAATTGCCGCTTTACTTATGGCACCCCAAAACATAAAGGTTCTCAGTAATTCATCATTGAAAGTGTGAAAGTGAATTGAAAAATTAATTAAAAACAATACAATAACAACAAGGAACAAATAATAGAAAACATACAAGTATAAAGTAAGTTTGCTACAATTTAAATCTTTGAACTAACGATCCCCAACTTAGAAGCTGGCTATTTATCTTAATCAACACGTAAAACACAAAACAAAAGTAAAACAAGGAAAACGCACGCCAATACTGAAGTGCACCCAAATCATTCAATGACTCTAGACTCATTGAGGTTGCTTAGAATCATGTGCTTAGAATTCAGCAGTCTTTCTAATGAGCGATGAGTGAAAGCAGCGGCACTCGTCGCTCATCGCTGTTATGAGAATGCTTCGCTTGGAAGTGGTTGTTCGGTTTTTAACGAGTGATTTAGAATCGTGAAAAAACGATTCGCTGTAGGTCTCTGATCTGCTCTGATCTGTTCTGATCCTTTAATATTTTATCATTTTGAAATGTTGCCGTTGCCACAGAAATCGGATTTCTCAGACTGAGTAGCCCAAGCAGTATTACAAGCATTTTTTGATTTTCGCAGCAAACTCTCTTGAGGCATAGGTAAAGAGATTTCAGCGTCCAAGGTACTTCCAATGCATAGGTCCAAGGCACACCTGAAGCGCAAAATTTGCAAAATGTCAAAAAAGTATTTTTATCATACGAATCAACAAGCTCCCAAAATAATAAACCTAAATAACGAGTCGAACCGCTATTTCACAGCAACACCTAATACAGTAGTGCAACTACATTCGCGTACGTTGACCTTGAAATTTGCACAAATATTTACAAATCACTCAAAAATTTCGTCTTGACCAACTGTTGGCTGAACGTCAACTTAAAGACCTCAATTGCAGAGCTGACAAAGTCGCTGTCATAAATGAAACGTATGGTAATGGAACACTGTTCTGTTACGAAGTGGCAAATATTAAATTTTGTGATTGGTTCAAGGTACATTCGATCCAAGGTGCGCGACCTTCCCTTATATATTAGGTTCCTGAACTGAAGGAACTGAATTGTTCCTTCCCGGCATGGCTTTGGCACGTTCACCACAAGACCAATAAGTTTTTCTTTAAAAAGAATTGAGTTTGCTTAAAAAGCTGAAGAATGTACTTATATTATAGTCGCTTTATATCGGCCACATGTTAAATTTTTTTAAGCTGAACCCTCAAAAAATCGAAAATCGTATGTTCTGCCGATTTGTAAAACTTCCCTCTCTAATCTCGATCTTCCCTCTATTCTCCTCAACGATGTCGAACTGAAAGCTGTTAGTAAGGCTTCCAATCTTGGTTTTCATAGCAATACTTCCCTGTCCAGTGAGGACCATATAAACTGTTGTGTGAGTAAAGTCTACTATTAATTGAAAAATCTGAGAATGACTGCAGCATTTGTTCCTGTCGAAACCAGACGAAAAGTAGTTGTGCAACTGCTATTACCAATTATCACGTACTCTGAAGTCATCTGGATTAAAATTAGTCAAGTCGAGGTCAGCTTGTTGCCCGAATTTATGAACTCGTGATCTACGACACGAAGTAAAAACAAGCGGCTGCAGTAAATATTTTGTGCTGTAAATCGGGCCAATTATTTGGAATCTGATGTGTTTCGACGTCCCCCCTAAAAATGTGCAAAATGGGGATTGATAGACCCCTCTTTTTCTGCGTCTCAGAAATGCTTCCCACCTGGTAGCCGCCAAAAAATGGTTAATTTTTACCTATTTTGCTTCCCCTTCGAGATATGGTACTTTTTCTATATTTTCGAAGATTTTTTGAGAATTTTTCGTGGATTTTTCGATATCTTTCGATTTTAAGTTGTTCCATATCTCGAAAGGGAAGCAAAATAGGTAAAATCTAACCAATTTTTAGGGGTTAAAATTTGAGGAAGCATTTTTGAGACGCACAAATAGGGGGTCTTTTAACCCCCCCTATTCGACATATTTTTAGGGAGGAGCCGAAATAAGTGTATGACTTACAATTTGACTTTCAGTGGACAGTTAAACACGTGTTTCAACGTCCCCTCTAAAAATGTGGAAAATGGGGAATGATTGACCCTCCCCCCTATTTGTGTGTCTCAAAAATGCTTCCTCCTTTAGTAACCCCCAAAAAATGGTTTGATTTTACCTATTATGCTTCCCCTTCGAGATATGGAAAAAAGGGCAAAATCTGTCAAAATCAGAAAAAAGTATTGTTACGGTCCACCCTAGTGTCCAAACAACTTTTTATATTCCCAAGACAACAAGCTTTTCCAATTTGAACTATTTGGATACTTGCAAGCTTATAAGCTTTTGCCGATCAAACCTTTCAAGTATTTTTTCGAAAATTTCAAGCTCTTCAAGTTTTTGTGCGCAGCAGAGCAGTAAAGCTTACGGTTGATTAATTTGATACGAAGCTTGCTTTGCTTGGATTTTTCAAGTTCAAACCAAGTGAACTTTCAAGTACTTGAAAACGCTTGATTTTTAGGCTACTATTTTTCAAGGTTTTGTTGTTGATGCATTTCAATTTGTTTGGTAGGGAATTCCAAAGTCATAATGCGTTCATGAAAAATAAGTGCGCTTGCTTTAGTAGGTGCGTTCTATTATTGATAAAAAATTGGGGCAATTTTAAGAAGAAAATAAGTTTTTTAGTAAAATTTAAAATTTTCAAAACTGAAGTCAAAAATTGTGTTGTGACGTAACATACGACCGATCTTACCCCCCTTGCCCCCCTCCCCCATGTCACACTTTGTCACAAATATGCGACCCATTCTCTCTAAACGTGTTACGTAATTTATGAACAGCCCCAAGCTTATTTTTTTTAAATTTCTTGCCACTAATATATCATATATTAAATTATTTTCATTAATATGTACTTGCATTTTTTTTATTAGTAAACGTATTGTATTTATTTTTATACAAATTGTATTACAAGATGCTTCTCATTTATTCTATAATATCAATTTTAATAGAAAATGTATTCATTCATTCATTCACTCCAACGCTTGGAATTAAAATTAGTTCAAGATTTTTGACCGTATGTATAACAGCATCGATCGTTACTTTATATTTAGTTGTACTGAGTGTTCAATCATTGGAAATTCTCAAACCTGATGCTTCATTCAAAAATTCATTAAGTGGTATATTTTTATCATCTGCAAAGCTAACATTGAAGTCACCACTTAGTTTCGTAGGTTCATCGTCAGATTTTTAGGTTAATCTTTTTTCGATTTTTTTTTAACCTTGTATTGAATAAATCATAAAATTTTCGAATAATTAGAAACCCTCTCCCGAATTGGCTCTTTTATTTTTTACCCTTTAACATTTCTTCTAAACACACTTAACCTCTATCTGGAACCCTTCTGGGGATCTCCATAAAAAAACACGAAAACTTTCGCTTAAAGATCATATTTTTCTCAAATAGGCCCATAAAGGGGACAAATATATATGCTGATTGAATTATTTTTTATCCCTCAACATTTTTTTTGACAACCCCTGCACCCTATCTGCCTGCCATCTGGGGGTCTCGTTGCAAAAACACGATAATTGTCGATTATAGTACATATCCCTCCCTAATTGATGCGTAGAGCGATCAAATTAATAAACTGATCCTATAATCTTTTACCCTTAAACATTTCTTAAGAACCCTTCTTACCCATATCTGCCACCCTTTTGGGGGTTCCCCTTGAAAAACTAGAAAAATTGTCGCTTATAGTTTATATCTCTTGTGGATTGACCCCTATGGGGATCAAACACTGCTATGCTTACTGCTTGCAGATATGCAATCAGATATGCAGGCATTAACAGTGATGTCATTAACAGTGATGTCGATATAACAATGCGGACGTTAACATTGCTGACGTTTACAGTGCTGACGCAAATTCATTGCTTTACCCCTACCAAAATGTGGTCAACGCGCCTAAAGAAGTTTTCACTTCAATAAAGTTATTTACTGTTAAATTTTAAAGAATATTAAATACGTCTTTTGTTGTATATAATACGTCAAATAATATAATATTGATAATATACCCATTCCAGAACGCATATAATCTACATACCGAATTTCAGGTCAATCTATCTACCCGTTTTATTATACAAGATGTACTATAAAACCAATATACAATGCTTTACTTTTATATATATAAAAGCATGTGACTATAATTTTAATTTCTTCGCTGCTTAAAACAAAATCCAGCGCACAATGATACACTTTTTGCCAAAGATACCAACTTAGGTCATCATTCAATTGTATTTTTTACTTGCTCTCTAGATGCTGCGGGTAACATTAAGAGAGAATATCCATCATTAGCAGATAATTTAATGTCTCTGCTGCTTTGGGGGGGAAGAAAAACGAAAAGCTTTTCGAAATTAGATGAAATACACTGAACAAAATTGGCTAACCTAATTCTAAGGATAAAATAAAACCATTTTCATTTGGGAAGAAGCCATAAAAACATTTACAAACACACGCTCGAATTCAAAGCGTTACCTTTTGACCGCATGTTTAACCCAACCATCGTCATCAAACGACAGCGAGTGAACAATCAAAAATGTTCCAATCGAACATTGTTCAATGAATCGATTAATTGACATCAGCAACAGCAGCGCCATCGCAACAGCAGCAAGAAACAAAAAATAAAAAAAAAAACTACCACAACCGCAAAATACAATGATGTCAAATCAGTGTGGGCAACATTTGTTGACAGTGTTGTTGAGCACCCAGTCGGCATGATGTGATGTTGATGCCGCCAACTTCACTCAAGTAGTACCTAATTTTTGTGGTTATATTTTTACACTAGCGACATGTATAGCATTACATTAACAACGTGTCTGGCACAACAACAACAACAACCAACTTAGCAATAACATGGCTTTTAAGGACAATGGTTTTGATATGGGTTTTATTGTTGTTGTTGTTGATGTTGTTTGTATTGTGCTAAGCCAAGCAGCCACGCTTTTAAAGAGTACAATTAGAAGATTAAAGCCAAATTTAAAAAAAAAAAACCTGTTGTTGTTATTGAAGAGTTGCTTCAAGGATCTTCTGAGTAGAAATTCAATTAAGCTTAACTTGGAATTTCTGCAATCTTAAGATTCCTTTTTATGGCACATTTTTTAAGTTTGAAAAATCTTCAATCTTCACTAACGGCAGCAGTGAATGTTTGAGACACTTATGGCCCCATTAATTTTTTAGCTAATTGATATTAATGAACGCCTGTTAAGTTAATAAAACAAAAGGTCAAGGCAAATTAAGTTAGCTAATGCAGACCCATTTTTTAAATCAATATTAGTTAGTTTATCTTGCGACAACTTTTCTTCTTCTTGCTTAAATTGTAAGTAATATTTTACCAAAATACACTCGCAACTTAGTGTCTGTTTTTGTCATCACATCAAAGGCAAAACATGTTGTAAAATTCCGTACAAAATATGCAAAATATTTGTTATTAATAGTCAAAAACACAAGTGGTAATTTCCGTCCACTTCCAAGCTAAAATTGTGACATTCAAAGTGTAGCGTTTTCTAAGTGAGATATTGAGTTAATTTTATGCACGAGTTTGCTTTTTGCTTCTGTCGATTGATGAGCAGAGGTTTTTGACATTGGAAGTACCATTAACAAGAACAACAATAAAAAAGTCCAGCATCAAAATTGACTGCTCAATTGACGAGATTTCTTATAAACTGTTTCACTCACAGCAGGCCCGTAGCCAGGATTTACCTTAGGGGGGGGTTTTGATAAAAAATCTATAGGTAGATACCAGTAATAACTGAAAGAAAGGATATGAAAATTTTTAAGCAACTCCGTTTTCATTTAAGACTATTTGTGGATATGCCTGTTTTTAAATGGCTATAAGATAGATGAGAAGAGTTTATTTAATTTTTTAACTACAAATCAATTTTGAGTACAAAGTGTTTTGATTTTTGCCTATAGTTTGTTGAAAAATGGTCCAAATTGAGAATTTGTAATTTCTCTTAAAAAGTATTATTCCGAAAATTAGCACAAACAGTAAAAATGTCTGTGACAAAATTTTACTAATTCAACAATATTAATGTGAACAGTAAAAATAGGTTAGATTCCTTGCAGTTTATTAAAATCAAAATTAAAATCAGCTATGAAAAATGCAAACATTTTTTAATAAGTTCAGCTGGTGAAGCTGTACTCACAACTTTTATGGACATTCCATATAAACGGGAGGAAAAAAAAATTGTAGTCTTTAGATTTGGTTTCTTTTTGGCTATTTTACGCTTTTGTTAAACCCCCTGCTTGGTACAACTATTTGAACCTGTGTGAACCCTAGTTCGAGTTATCTAAAATATTACTGTTCTCGAAAATGATTTCGACAATTTAAATAAATTCAAAAGAAAATATTTGAAGAACTTTAAAAATTTAACAGTTTTATTTTCTCATGATTCAATTCCATTAACAATTACTATATATAGTCTTTTTATTTGTAAATTAATTACGACCTTCTTTCATAAGTTTTAAGTTATGTGTTTATATAACTCCAATAATTTTTCAATTATTAGAGGTTATATTTTATCGAGCTCAAGGTCAATGTTGCTTTCCGAAGAAAACAACTGAAGGAAAAACAACCAACAACAACAATACCCTATATAGAGTATCAATCACATAGCGGACTAGACAGCTGTTTCGTTGGCCGCTACACCAACTCATCAGTAGCCTTTTTTCGTGATTCTTGCTGTGATCCACTAAGCTCTTCATTTTCTACTTGTTTCACGAATGCAATTAGTAAATTACCCTGAATTGCGGTACGAGAATACAAATGAAGTGAAAGCGGCTTAAAGTTCTTCTAATTTGTGAAGCATACTTTCAGGGAAAGTAAGTTCTATTATTCGAAGATAGATCAAAGCTTTTCTAAATACTCAAATATTTTGTTGTGCTAGTTGTTGTTGCTCTTCTATTTCACAGTCGATCTTAGCTTCAGCAGTTAGCTGATATTAAACTATGACGACATGAAGATTTGTTTCTTTTGAAAACTTAGACTTTTTTTTTTTTTTTTTTTTTTTTTATTAAAATTTTTTGATTAGAGGAATCGACTTCGATAAAGTCACATTTAAATTTCAGACTATTTTTTAAAAACCCTAATTCGAATACTGGTTTTTGCACAACACCAGTATCTTATACCCAATTTATTATATAAGATATCGCATGAAAATGAGTTCATGTTAATATTAAAATAATTACTCTGCTAGATAATTTTTTATAAAAAGAAACAGTAACAGTAACAGTTGAATATATAAGAATTTAATCGGTTGTGGATTTATATTTAAATTATTTCCATATTAATAACACTAAAAACAAAAATTTTTCAAATTCTAAATTGTTTTTTAATATTTTAATATAAAAATAATAAACATTTTTAAAATGCTGAAGCTTAAAAAACTATAATTGTTAACTTTTTTTATGAAAATTTGGTAACATGATTAAAATCACATCAAATCACTATAAAATTGGAATGTATAAAATGTTTTACAAAAATTTTTTCATATTAAGATTTAAGGTGATTTTGCGAAACCTCTTATTTGGAAAAGGCATCGCACAAGGCTAAATTTTTGTGCCAAGTTGGAAATTTTATGTCAAAATTTTTAGACATTCGCTTTACGTGGAATACCCCATTATTAGTTAAATTTTTTTATTAAAAAAAAAAAATCCACTCAAATGAATGCTTTTTCAAAATTTTTGGGTCTAATAAGCTTACCCAGCAAACCATAGTTGACGACTTTATCGAAATCCCGACGATTTCATAAGTATTTCGAGCTGTCTTAAAGAAATCGTTACAATTTCATTACGCAAATATCGAAACAGTTTCACTTTTTATACGAATTTATACTGAGTTTCGTTATGCGACTGTTTGTAAAACATATTGAAATGCAAACAGAGTAAACTTTCATTTCTTTCGAACTGGCTGAACGAAATCGTAACATTTTCGTTAAGACTCGTTACGAAATCGTTATGAAGTCGTGTCAACCGCTTCTATATTCTTTACGATTTCGTAACAAAATCGGATTCCGAAATCGTAAGCAAAATCGTATGATGGGTTTGACACGACTTCGTAACGAAGTATCGTAATGTTTTCGTAACGAGTCCTAACGAAAATGTTACGAAAAAGTTACGATTTCATTCAGACAGATCGAAAGAATGGCAATTTTACTCTGTTAGCATTTTAATATGTCGTACATAACAAAATTTTATATAAATTCGTATAAAAAGTGATACTGTTACGAAATTTGCGTAACGAAATTGTAATGATTTCTTTAAGACAGCTCAAAATAGTGACGACTTAGTCGAAATATCGACATAGTCGTCAACTATGGTTTGCTGGGTAGAAATGGCATAAAAAATGTCAATCTAATTTTCTTCAATTTACAAAATTATATTCGTTCTATATATAACTTTCATATATATATTTTACTGGATATCAGGGACTTTTTGAGCATTGAAACTGGTTTTTAATATACCAACTCCTTGGAGATGAATTCTAATATAATGATTGTGACTCTTATAAGCAAAATTAGTTTTTCACTTGGCCAAAAAAAATTTTCAATAATTAAGTGAAGTTTTCAAGAAAATTAACATTATTATCACAGTTTATCTAAAAAAAAAATTACATTTTGAATTAAATAGTCTCATTTGTGTTAATTCTTTATACTTTCTGGACCCTAAGGGGGGAGGGGGGGTTTGAACACCCAAATCTCCTCCCCTTGTCAACGGGCCTGACTCACAGACACACACACACACACACATACACACACGCAGATAAAGGACACACAGTCTTACAAGCAGACAAGTAGCCGAAATTATTGAATGTACTATAAGCCAATATTTTACACCAGTTATTTAATGGAATGGTTGAAAAAGCTTATCATTTATGCCGCCCGATTTTAAACATTAATTAAATTTTTTAGGGCCAATAATCTATATGATTTGTATATGGAAAAAATAATTTTCTTTTAATCAAACAATTGTTTTGCTTAAATGATAAACAGAATATTTTGTATTAATCACGGTATGATTTAATTTCTCATAAATTTTGGAAAACACTTATTTTTTGCTTTCTTAAAAACTTAAAAAAACAATAGTAAGAATGGAGCTTCGGCAGGGTACCGAAGCTAAAATACCCTCTCCCCGCGGTCATATTGAAGTAAATTTGAAGTCTTTAGCCACGACATGAACGATGACATTCAGTTTTATATATTAACGAAAGTTTTCCTATTTTGATGACGTCACTTTGTGTGGGAGGTAGGCGTGGTTTTGAACCGATTTTGCCAAATATCAAAGAGATGGTTCATATTATATATCAAATTAATGTGCAAAATTTTAAGACATTTCTTTGATTTTTGTGGATTTTTAAGAGATTTTACGTTTAAAATAAAGCCACTCTATGTGGTAAGTGGGCGTGATTTTTATCCGATTTTGCCATATATCATAGAGATGATTTATTTTCAATGTCAAAGCTTATGTGCAAAATTTCAAGACATTTCTTTTATTTGAGCAGATTTTTAAAAGATTCTACTTTTAAAATAAAGCCACTTTGTATGGGAAGTAGGCGTGGTTTTAATTTGATTTTTCCCAGCCAGGATTTGAATTGAAGATCGAAGCTAACGTGCCAAATTTCAATGCATTTCTTCAATTTTAGTGGATTTTAAAGACATTTTACGGTTAAAATAAAGCCATTTTGTGTGGGAAGTGGGCGTGGTTTTCATCCGATTTGGCCCATTTTCGAACTTGATCTTATTTTTTTAAAAACAAAATTATATTTTGAATTTCATTGCGATAGTTTTAAAATTACGTCTGTAATTGTGCCCACAGACGGACAGACAGACGGACATACGGAAATCGACTCAGGCGTTGATGTTGATCAAAAATATATATATATTTTTCTATACCTGCCACGCCTCCTTCTTGGCGTTGCAAACGGAATGACAAAGTTAATATACCCCTTACGCAGTACGCGTTGGGGCATAAATATGAAAACAGATTAGTCAAATTTTTCGGTAAATCTCTTATAACTATTTTAGAATCCTTTTTGAATACATCATCAATTTTTCAAATAAAAAAAATATGTGTGTGGCATTCTCATTAGAGTAATAAGAATTTTAAAAATTTTGCGACTCATTTTGACATTTGTTACTTTGAAGTTTCATTGTCTGTCATTTTCACCTTTTGGTTTCTTGTGTTTTGGCTCAAATAAATTTTGCTTTGTTTTTTTGTCGTTGCTGTTTTATTATAAACATACAAAGATATGAATTTTGCGAAATTTAACAACAGATTCGATTGACTATTCTCGGACGTCAAAATAAGGTGGTCTTAAATAAGTCGGTAGTTTTTTAAGGCGAGTGAGAACAGGGTCATTGAGTTATATTTTGTACTCTCTTTTGAATGACAATCAAAAAGTTTCTCCAAATTTCATAATCATTTAAGTTAAAAATGCAACAATGCAAAAGTGAATTACACCTTTAGTGCCAAGACAATGCATTCCATTACATTCAATCAACTGCTTATTAAAATAAGACAAACTGTATTATTAGCAATATTATCTTCATTGGCGTCATGATCATCATGAGCATCACTTTTGTTTTGGTTTTGAAAGCGCAGTCACAATAATGACAACAACAAAAACTATAGTAAAACAACAGATGTTTAAATAAATAGCTTGCCACGCGCTTACCTGCAAATGCGGTGGCATCACTTGATTGTAGCAAAAAAATAAAAATAATCAACTTAGAGTTGTTAACTGATATACCGCAGCACTGCAATCAACTGGCAACAACACTTAAGCCAGTGTTAACCAACTTCTAACCAACCATGTTGCTGCTCTTTGGCTGCATTGCAGTTTGGCTGTGATTTTTGTGATTTTGCAACATTCATGCAAACACATACGTATGTGTGTATGTATGTATGTATAATATCAGTGACAGCAGAAAAGCATCACATTACAGCGACTTTGTAACTTTCCGACATCATTATCTTGTTGTTGTTTTGCAACTTTTCACTGATTTGCTTTTTAAACATCTTTTTGTTTTTGCATTTTAGGAAAGTTTGCACTCGTATTGCTATGGGAACAATTTGTGCATATGTCAAAAATTTGATTCACATTCAATTGAATTAAAAACGTTGAATAAGTCGAACAAGTTGAATTGTGACATTGACAGAATCCCGTTTTATGGCTTATATTTCACTTTTATATGCTTGACTTCTGCGAGTATTGAAATGGTTATTTAGAGTATCTTAAAGATACGAAGAATATTTTTTTCGAATAACTTTTTCAACTCATATGTTATAAAGCTGTGGCAAAGTTTTCTTTACATGCTTACTTCATTATTTTATAATTGAATATTTTATCCTTTTTCCCTTTTAAGTGAAATTTTCCTATATAAAGGTTATACAAAAAAAAAAAAAATATGAAATATTAATTATACAGCCTGACATACTTTGCAACAACCATCTGTCTGGCACATTCTGAAGTTTCCTTTGATTAAAATAGTATTTTTAGTCGATTGAAGTTTGTGCCTTGTTTGCGTTGGTATGTGTTTGCATAGATTGACAAGCATATTTTTCACTTTTATTTTCTCTTTGTTCACTTTACCACTTTATCGAATTTTTCAATTATTTATAGCAATTGTGTGTAAATTTTTTACGACACCGAAGTCACGACAAGTCCTTAAAACGACAATCTGAATTTTTCGTTTATTGTCAATAGTCGCTTTTTGTACTCTCTTTTTTTTTTTCTTTGTTGTTTTTACAGCATTTTAAATGCTGTTAATGATTAAAAGCTGTTATCTTGCATTATTCATGTTTTTCAAAGGCAGGTTTTTTTTTCTTTTTTGTGCTGTTCATATTCGAACTGTGTCATATTATTTGCTGTAATTAATTTCGGGTAACGTTGTTGAACTATCATATATATAAAATACACTAGAAAAAAACGTTGAAAAGCTTTCAGGTTCTTGAAGTGAAAACTTCTTTAGGCGCATTGAGTGTTATTTGGTAGGAGTTTAAGTTATGAATTTTCGTCAGCACTGTTTACGTCAGCAATGTTAACGTTAGCAAAGTTAACGCGAACAATGTTATATCATCATCACTGTTAATGCTATCACTAACGTTAACGTTAGCACAGTTAATGTTTGCACTGTTAATGACAGCATATCTGATTCAGCTACCAGATTCAGTATGGAGACCCCTAGAAGGATGGCAGATAAGGTGTATGTGTATTCAGTAGAAATGTTGAAAAGCAAAGAATTATAGGATCTGCTCATATATTTCACCCCTCTTGGAGTCAATTCGAACCACCAGAAGGGTAGCAGTGTGTAGGGTTTCGGTGGGTTCAGAAGAAATGCTGAAGGGGAAAAAATTTTAAAACAAGCTCAGATGTTTGACCCCTATAGGGGTCAATTTTGGAGAGATATGAACTATAATCGATAGATTTTGTGTTCTTTGTGTCTGTATCACCAAAAGGGTGTCAGATAGGGGATAGGTGATATGATAGAAGATATGTTGAAGGGCCAATAATAATAGGTGCAGCGGATACATTTAACACATCTAATGGTCAATTCGGGAGAGGTATGAACTATAATCAACAGATTTTGTGTGTTTTTAGGGGGCCTCAAAAGGATGTCGGACTCCTCTAGGGGTCAATTCGAGAGAGATATGAACTATAATAGACTATATTTGTGTTTTTGTACGGGGAACCCAGAAGTGTGGCAGATAGAGGTTAGGTGTGTTCAGGAGAAATGTTGGAGATCAAAAAATAGTAGGACAGACCCAGTGGTCAATTAGGGAGAGATATGAACTATGATCGACTGTTTTTCTGTTTTTTTTTTTGTATGGGGAACCCCAGAAGGGTGTCAGATAGGGTGTAGGTGTGTTGAGGAAAAATATTGAAAGGCAAAAAATCATAGGCCCCGCTATATATTTGACCCCTCTGGGAGTCGAGTCAGGAGAGATATGAGCTATAAGTAACGCTCGTATCTTTACAGTTTTTCGCAGTATTGTACTGTTTTTTAGACTCAAAAACTGCGTACTACTTTATTTTAAAAATACTATTTATACTGATTTTGCACTCTTTTTTTTCTTTTTTGAGAAAAAATACAAAGCTTCAGACAGAACAATGTCAATCCGCAACGAGTGTGAAACCATGTTTAAGGCAGAACCATGATATAATTATATGGTAGGATACGGAAACTCTCCAAACCGACTGCTAATGTCAAAACCAATATAAAAAAAAAATACAGTGATGTCGGATCATAAAAAAAAAGATGGTATTGCACCGCTAAAGTTCATTTTTGACATTGGCAGTCGGTGTGGAGAGTTTCTGTATGCTACCTTATAATAATATCATTTGCAGAACTGCGAAATTATAATGTCAATCAAGTTGAATCTAGCATTTGAATTTGAATTAATTAATTTAGAAGAATAAAAATATTAATAATACAATAATTAATACATTAAATAGACTTAAATAAATTTCGGGAAAAGTATCCATGTCTAGAAAATACAAAAAGTTAAAATGATGTTTTGTATAGAAAATACTAACGAGGTTTTCCATTCTATCTGATAGTAACGCGAATGTTGCTTGTCAAATCGAAACAAAAAGAACATCAGTGAATGTGGCGCTTCTAGCAGCACATCCTTATAGACATGGGGAATGCAGCGCTGCGTTGCGTTATTGAGTTGAAGCACTTAAATGCGTTCTGCGTTGATACACTTGTTTTAATAAAAGTAACGCAATAGCGCAATAACGCAAATGACCCGCTCAATCTATTAGCAATACGATTTCTTTAGAACAGATATATTCATTCAAGATTTTTATTTGAATTAATTTATTTTTCCAAGTGAAATCAATTTGCGCTTAATATTCCAACACAAAACTCTCCGCATTCGAAAAATTTACCACATTACGCAACGCGTTTGCCAACTAAAACCCTCACAGCGTGGTTTAAATTCTTGTTGATACAGGAATCATAGAATTTCAAACTACGCTATGGCGCAATTGCGTTAACGCAATCCGCTGAGACAGTAAACTGCGTTTGAGTTGGTGTATCAACGCAGCGATTTTTGCTGCGTTACCCATGTCTACAGCCTTAGCAACATATTTTCAATTGGATTTATATATCCATTTAGCGCTAATAGAAGAAGTGTCTGCTAGTTAAAAAATTATAAATTCAGATATGATTTAAAAGATTTGATGGTAAAAACGCCACTTTCAACAATTTGATTTTGATTTTATTTTGATATATATATGACGAGCAATATTCAATATAGCTGAATGAATTGAATATCATTCTCACTTCTTTTTTTTTTATTGAATAAAATTTGTACTGTAAAATGTACTGGTTTTTTTAAGTTGATGTACGGCTTTTGAAGATTTTGAAGAAATGTACTGTTTTTGGTAGAAAAAAAAAGATACGAGCGTTAGCCTACATTTTTAGTACTTCTAGTACTCTAATACACCCCCACAAGGGTGGCAGATAAGATTTAGGTGCCTTCAAAGGAAATATTGGAAGGCAAAAAATAATAAGACAAGGCCAGATATGAACTGTAATTGACAGTTTTTGTGTTTTTTGTATGAGCACCCCCAGAACGGTGGCAGATAAGGGGTAGGTGAGTTGGAATGAACTGTTGAGAGGAAAAAATAATAGGGAAAGTTTATATATTTGAACCCTTTAGGCATCAGTTTGGGAGAGATATGAACTATAATCGATAGTTTTTGAGTATTTTGTATGAGAACCCTCAGAAGGATGGCATATAGGGGGTAGGTGTGTTGAAAAGAAATTTTGAAGCTTAAAAAATAAAAGCACCAGCTTATATATTTGGTCCCTCTTGGCATCAATTCGGGAAAGATTTTTTATTGAAAAATTTGATTCGGATATTTTTCACTTCGGTCGACATTTTTTTATTTTTTTTTGCTATGTTAATTGCAAAAAATATATTAAAACGGAAATTTTTGAATGTAATTTTAATGAAATTATTTCAATATTAAAAATATTCCAGTACAATGTCAATGAATTATTTTCATAGCTCTTTATTTAGGCTTTACAAACTCCCTTCAAAATTTATAAATAGCTTTCCTAAACTAAGCCACAACTAACTGTGAATAACTCAAATAATCTGGAATAGTTTGGCCTAAAAATATGCAACAACAACAACAACAACAACAACAGTAACACCAACACTCTCCAAAGAGCATTCAATTTACTACATGCCTGTCAGACTGACTGATGGGTACGGCTGAAATATCTGCATCGCTCTTGAGTGGCTATCAACTCTAATTTAATTGAGAAGAAATAAAAAAATAAAACTTTTTAAAAATTTTCCTTAACTCAAGTATAACTTTGCCCAGTTACCGCAAGACTTGCTAAAGGATTGCTTGCATACTTTGGGGAATTTTAGCCCTTCAAATCAAATAACCAAACAGTCAGACATTTTGTTCATGAATTCACTCTGGATTCAGCTGTGGCTGAAACATTTACTATCAACATTCAAAGTTAAATGCATGTCGGTTAACTTTACAAATTGAGGCAAATTGTTGCAATTAAAATTAAAAATATATTCAATATAATCAAGCCTTTTCTCACTAAAGAGTAATGAACACTACAGCTGGATCTGATGAATGCCATCCGAGAGACAAAGTTTTGGATAATTTTTTCAAGTATTCGTCGCTGTATGTCCGCAATTACATGAATAATAGTGGCTTCCAATGCGCCGATTATTGTTGGTTTTTCAGTGTACACTTACGAATTTTCTTATCCACAAAGGAAATAATCAAGATGCGTCAAATCAAAAGATCTTGTAGGCAAATTTACAAGAACATTACGCGAAATTATGCGTTCATCGAAAGTTTCCTTCAATAAGTTGATTGTTTCGCTTGCTGTATGGCACGTTGCATGATATTGCTGGAACAACATCTTTTTCACATTCATGCTATTTAATCGGGGAATAAAATGTAACACGCTTATGAGCCTAATTTTTTTAAAACATGCAGTTCGATGGTGGAGTCACAATAACTTACAAATCTTACCAAACTGTGCATTTTTCGGGATGTGATTGCGTTTCAATAATCTCATGTGGATTATCTTCGCTCCAAATGCGACAATTTTGTTTATTGATTCACTGAAATATGTTCATTCACTGAAATTTCGATACAAACAATGGTCATTTGGTTTTAATTCTTGCACGTGCTGGATCTTGTCAGCTTTGAAACTAAGATCTTTGCGTACAATTTCCACAAAGTGGACGGACAAAAACCAAGCTGTTGGATACAATGTCGAACCGACATATTTGGATCTTCTCCAACACTCTTCTGACAGTGAAGCGTCGTGGAACAGCTATAAGTCCAAACTTAGTACTTATAAAGCTGCTCTAAGAAAGGCCAAACGCACCTCGTGGGCAACTTTCTGCAGCAATATAGAATCAATGTCGGAAGCATCTCGACTACGGAAAATTCTATCCAAATTCCCCACATCGCCAAGCTATATACAAAAACGTGACGGCTCTTGGACATATTCAAGCCTTGAATCTCTCAACCTCCTCATGGATACCCACTTTCCCGGCAGTACAAGCGACACACCCAGTGCCTCAACAACGCCCATAGGTGCCTCATACCAACTGGTGCACTCCATAGTAGGCAGAAGGAAGATTACTTGGGCAGTGACTACATTCCAGCCCCATAAATCTCCAGGTCTTGATGGAACTGTGCCGGCCCAGCTTCAACATACCCTACAGCACATAATGCCATGGCTTCAGACCATTTTCTCCAGTTGCTTCCTACTAAACATCACTGCCATCGGTTGGAGAGAGGCTAAGGTAGTCTTCATACCAAAAGCAGGCAAAGTCTCTCATGCCAATCCAAAAGACTTCAGGCCAATCAGCCTATCTTCTTTCATATTAAAAACTCTAAAAAAACTTACTGAAGTTTATCTGCGACAAACCATCCACCCCTCGAAACTTTCAAGTGATCAACATGCGTATAGCAAGGGTAAATCCACAGACACTGCCCTCCACTCGTCTATCTATCGTCTCGACTATCGAAAGGTCACTCTCAATTAAGGAATATACGCTAGTGGCATTCCTGGACATTAAGGGTGCATTCAATAACGTCCTTCCGAACGCCATCACCCGGGCATTGACGGATTTGGGAGTCGGGGCATTCCTAGTTTCGATCATCGGCCAATTGCTTACCAGCAGGGCAGTTAGCTCGGAACTAGGAGGCTCCTCGGATCGCAGGTGGGCTGGAACCTGCGGACTCAGATTAAGCCCGGCAAAGACGGAACTGGTTCTCTTTACCAGGATATACAAAACCCCTATACTAACACCCCGAAACTGAACAAAGTCAGGCTTAACTTCAGCAACAGCGCAAAGTTTCTGGGAGTGATCCTAGACAGGAAACTTCTATGGAGTGAGAATACTGAGGAACGCATCAAGAAGGCAAACATAGACCTCTTCGCTTGCAAGAAATCAATAGGCAAGATATGAAGATTTTCTCCCATCATAGTCCGCTGGATTTACACTGCTATCATCGGAAAAATTATACTCCACGGAGTGATTGTCTGGTGGCAGGCCACTCGTAAGTCTTCCGTACTAAATAAGCTTCTCAAAGTACAGAGAAGAGCAGAACTATGTACAACAGGAGCCTTGCGGTCTACTCCTACGGATGCGTTAAATGTCATCCTACACTTACCTCCCTTAGACCTAATTGCCATCGAAGGTGCTACTATCACAGCTCTGAGGCTAAGGGAGTCTGGATCCTGGTTCGGAGATGGTAACGGACACTCAGAGATACTGGCCTCGGCCACTATTCCTTCCAACACAGACTACCGCACACCACAGGTAATCTTTGATAAAATATATAATGTCCGCATCCCTACACGACAGGAATGGGAAAGCAGGCCTCACTATATGGAGGGGGCCATAAACATATTTACTGACGGCTCTTAGCTCGAAGGGCGAGTGGGTGGGGGAGTCTTTTCCCCGGACCTGGGGATTGAGACCTCCTTCCGGCTACCCGATCACTGCAGCGTCTACTAAGCGGAGGCCTTAGCCATCAAGGAAGCAGCACAGCACCTCAACCAGCTGAGCACCTCAGGGAAGGCTATATATATTTTCTCGAACAGTCAAGCGACGCTAAAAGCATTATGCTCCTATACCCAAAACTCTAAATCTCTCAACGAGATGGCTGAGCAATTCAGGATCCACCTTGTATGGGTGCCTGGGCACCGAGACATAGAAGGTAATTGTAAAGCTAGAAGGGGTACGACCGCCGCTATCCTTCTAGAAAAGGATGTGGTAGGTATACTTTTGGCCACCTTTAAACTCCAGTGCAGGCGAAACACGCTGCGTCAGTCCAATGTGCGGTGGTATAACCTTGTCACCTACCTGGCCTTCCTACGACAGCAATCGCACCTCCTACCTACTGGGACTCGGAAGACCGAATCTCTCTGTTCTGGTGGGTGTACTCACTGGATACTGTTTGGCAGGAGCTTACGCTCTACGTTTAGGCTGTGAAGCCAACGACTTCTGCAAGCCGTACAACACCTTCTCTGTCACTGCCCCGCTCTAAGTAGAAGGAGACTAAATACCCTTAGTCGATCCCTCTTTCACTCTCCTGCTTCAATCTCAAAGATAGATCCAAAGAAAATCGACAGATTCATTAAGTCCACGGGATGGTTCAACGGAGACAGGACTCTTATAACACCAAGTTAAAGGAGATTATATGGTATCACAAGGGGCCTATATTGGCCTAAGTGCACGAGACGGACAGCCGTCTCAATCATACTAATGTAACCTAACCTAACCTAACCTAACCTAACCTAACCTAACCTAACCTAACCTAACCTAACCTAACATAATCTAACCTAACCTAACCTAACCTAACCTAACCTAACACTATTATGAACGAATGCAATATACATATTCTCTCAGTACGCATTCTTTTGATACATCTCGTTGCAACTGCATCTTCTTAAGCACTAGTAATTGAACAAAATTTTGTAATATCAAATATTTTGGTAAAATTTTTTTATCCTTAATAAGAAAACTCCACCATTTTTTATTTAATATTAAAAAAAAAATATGTGCTGCGATGTGCTCGATATGTGCTATAATGTTACATATTGCAATAATTTTTTTCACTATTAATTTTAAGAAATTATGAAATTGTGCTGTTGAAATTTACTCAAGTTGTGCTTCAATTCGCTGTATAAAAGCTTCGAAATTATGCATTTGAAGGCTTTACATAATTCAATTGAATCTTTACGTTCACACCATTTATTTGTAGCTTTTATGTATTTTTTTTAATTAATTGTCTAATTCCAAGCAATACTTGCAAGGATAAAGCTTGAACTACCTAGAATTAAGCTTGCTTCCAGCATCGCTGACATTTTACGAGCGAATGCTTTTAATGAGTCTTCATTATTCAGACACAAACGACTGATAAAACGCACTCGTAATAATAAATAACGAAAATCGTTCACAAAGTGATGCTGATTTATTGTATGCTGTGAAATGTTTATTTGCCTGCATGTGGTCTTTTTTTATATTTTATTTAATTTTGTGTTTGTATAAAGGCGCGAATTAAGTGCCAAAGAGTATTAAATTAATTGCGTTTCGAGGTTGATAATTGCGCTAGCGTGGCTAATTAAAGTTCGCTTATACTGTGGTATTTGGAATAAATAATGATGCCGCGTTCAAGATACACTCAATAAGCCTTAAATTGGAATTTTATGGAATTTTAGTTGGAAATGAGCGAGTGAAATGCTTGCATTAACTGTTATCAAAAACTTTTTTTAAGTGCTTGTTCTTTTAAGTGAGAAGGTGTTAGAAATAAACTTTAATGTCCTTTAATGGGTTTTATTAAGCGAAGCAAAAACTATGATGAAAATAATAAAAATACAAACTCATCATCAACCGCAAGAAAATGATGTAGTGATCGCTAAATCTTTAACCCTCTTACCCAAGAAGCAGCCCTGAGGCCATCGGCCATCGTTTTACTCAATTTTTAATTAAACGTTTTAATTTTTTTGATCTTATCATTTTTTAACTCTCGACAGAAATAACGTACAGTTAAATGTCAGTTTTATTGTTTACAATTCATGAGTTTATTTTTAAAGCTATTGAAGATTGATTTTGTTTTTTGTTTTTGGCGAAACTATTGTTGCTATTATTTTAACAAAATATTTAAATCGAAAAGAAAATATTTATCTTGAAGTGATATGGTAAAATTTTTGGCGTAAAATATATATCGGTGATTCCATATCAAAACGACCACGTTTCTGACATCACTATTTTTGAATATTTTTAAACTCTCTGGATTGATAGTTCTTCTGAAACGTATTATATATGCATACTTTTTTTTTATTTTTATTTCTTTGTAAAAGACATACAATGTAAAACAATTGGAAATATCTCTAAAAATACAATAAGTGCATGTATTCAAACAGCTATAACTTCGAAACCGTAAGTGGTACAGAAAAAAACGCGCATATATTTTAGTATCGTTATAATACATTAATTCTTAAGGCTCACAGAAAATTTTAGCTTGGAATACCAACAATTGCTGTTTTTAACGAATTTTTAAAAAAATGCCTACAAAAGATTTCTCTATAAAATTCTTCTGTGCATGGCTTAGTCATTGAACACCTCCTGAATGGCAGAACCGATTTTGATCAAATTTGGTGTGTGTATGCAGCTGGGTCTATAAATGCTGTGTATTTTGGTCTAAAGCTTGGCCCGGTGGCCCGGTGGCGCTGTTGTTGCTGTGGCAGTGTTTAAAGCGGTATTTGAAAGTATAACTCACACACGAATTAAAAAATTGTCATGATTCTTTCCCTACACCATTACTTTTTTTTTATCAAGTATAATAAGATAGAAGCAATAACGTAAACCAAAGTCGTGATATATTAAATAATCCTCTAGCTCCTAATAATGTGAAAATATAGCCCCCCCCCCCCCCCCCCTTCGATATGATTTTTTGCTCAGTTCGACATAACCTTTCAGTTCCCTAAATAGTTGCACTCAATTGCGAGACACCCTGTATATAACTATATATACGTATATTCGAAGTCTTAAGCCGTCTATAAAATGTTTATGTATAATCTGCAAAAAATATTTGTCTCACATGCTTAATTTTATTTTACCCATAGCTGCCACATAGAGTAATTTGAATACTGATCATTATGCTAAAGAATATGCAAAATTGATTGAATTGATTGAATTGATTGCTGTGCAAAATTTGATTGGTAGGTGCAAATTCATGCCAACGATGTTAAATAATTTCGTTCAAAGTTAAAGTTCCACGGCACCCCCCGCCCCCCTTCAATTCTGCCCAATTTTCTAGACTACTGGTTGCATTATTCCAAGGAATATAGAAAATTTGGAAGAAGTCGGATAAACGGTATAGAAAGAGTTCGATTTTAATTAAAGTGGCACGATTCTGCCTAATTTGGAACAATTTTTTAGACTATTCACTGTTCATTATTCCAAAGAATATATTTGCAAAATTTGGTTGAAGTCAGGAAAACGGGGTTTTGAGGAGTTTGATTAGAATTAAATTGACACGCCCCTTGTACAATCCCACCCACTTTTGTAGGCTTAAAACTTCTCATTATACTAAAGAATATATGTAAGAAATTTGGTTAAAATCGGACAAACGGTGTAGATGGAGCTAGTTTAAAAATTAAGTGCCACGCCCCCTGCCTAGTACCACCCAATTTTATAAACTAAAGTTTTCTTAATTTACCAAGTACTATGTGTGCAAATTTTGGTTGAAGTAAAACACACGGTGTAATAGAAGTTGAATTAAAAGTAAAATGCCACACCCACTTATCTAGTCTAAAAACTCCACATTTTATTACCAAAGAATATATGTATGGGTTGGATAAACAATGTGGGTGGAATTTGGATACATACAGATGCGATGTCATTCAGTTTTATATGTTTTAGAAAGTTTTTCTATTTTGATGACGTCACTTTATATGGGAGGTAGGCGTGGTTCTCATCCGATTTTGCCAAATATCATAGTCAAAAGCCTATGTGCGAAGCTCCAAGGCATTTTTGTAATTTGAGCCGATCTTGAAATGATTTTACGGTTAATATAAAGCCACTTTGTATGGGAGATATTTCTAAATCCGATTTTTCTAAAATTTATAGTCAGGATTTATTTTGAAGATCAAAGCTTAAATGCAAAAATTTCAAGGCATTTAATTAATTGTTGTGGATTTTTATGAGATTTTACGGTTACAATTAAGTCACCTTGTATGGGAGGTAGGCGTGGTTTCCATCCGATTTGACTCATTCTCAAACTTGATCTTCATTTTTTAAAGAGAAGCTTATGTTTTGAATATCATCGCGATAGCTTTAAAATTACTGCTGTAATCGTGATCACAGACGTACAGAAATCCGTTATGTGCTTAAAAGAGGACCCCTGCCGTTAAGGCTTTATTCCTCTGGGACCAAAGACTTTGGAGTTATAGTTCATGAATTCAACATATAGTATTAAAAAATGCACAACCAAAAAGGATGTGCAAGTGAAATATTCTTCACAGACCTGTATTATACAAGTGACACCTAGAAAAGCAACCACGTACTAGATGACACATTCATAAACACAAAAGCATTACCCTGTGCCCTGTATTCTGTAAAAGCAGTACGCAATAAGAATTCCATACTGCCCTTAATAGTACCAGTTTGGGTACCGGTAGATGGCGTACCTTCATTGCCATCTACTGGTAAAGACGAGACCTATCCAATCTCTTGCATACTAAGCAGGTATGCCAGCTCGGTCGTACTACTGCGCGACCCCGCCGGCCAATCTAGACCTGTGCAAGCGATGTGCACAAACCACAGCCAGCACGAGTCTCCCCGAAGAGCCAACCCATGATATTCACCTGGGCGACACGGTCCCACCGAATGGGGGTCTACAACATCCCGGCAAATGAGAAAGAAATTCATTTAGAATTTCTGTATTTGACTGGGCACATAGCACTTTTTCGTATCTGGCTGGCACTTCAATTTCAGGCATGGATCCATTAACATACCTTAAACGAAGTGCCTACGATTTTTGACCTGTGCCATAACTTCACAAGGTCGACTTTCTGCCGTGTCTTAAAAGACACCAAATATCCAATCATTGTTGCCAATATAGACCATGTCTCCTTGGCGTGGATAGATAAGGTCACCTCATTCGAGGGGTTTGATTATCCCCGTGCAAACAAGTTCTCTGGACCATTGCTATTCCATCGCAGGCTTTTTCACAAGGATTTACCATAGTGACCTGCTACCAGATTGGCCGCGACACCGAGCTCTGGTGAGCTCTTCTCTTTTACGACAGTAGACAAGACTTATCCATGAATGTTACGCTTCCATGCATCTACTGCCAACCATTCTCCTGTATCCTGGCTTTGGATAGGCAGGCGCAACGCAGCTGCTAACCTCGCGGAGTTTCACATACAGACAGACGGACACACGGAAATTGACTCAAATGGTGATGCTGATCAGCGATATGTATCATATACACTTTTCTATACCTGCCACGTCTCCTTATTGGCGTTACAAACGGAATGACAATGGGCTATAAAAATACCAATTTTGGGTGTTATTTAATTGTTTCCAGGGTTAAGAAATGGTGAAGGCCAAAAATAATAGGACCAGCTCATATATGTGACATCTTAAGGTAGAGCTCTGAATTATAATCGATATGTTTTGTGTTTTTTGTATGAAGACCCCTAGAAGGGTGGCAGATAGGAGTCTTCAGGGAAAATGTTAAAGGGCAAAACATGATAAGACCAGCTCATATTTTGAACCCCTATAAAGATGAATTCGGGAAAGATATATACAATAGTCGATAGTTTTTGTGTTTTTTGTGTGGAGGCCCCCAGAAGTGTGGCAGACAGGGGAAAAGTATGTTCAAAACAAATTGAAGGCAAAAAATAATAGGACCAGTGTATATATTTGACCCCTCTATGGGCCCATACAGAAGAGATGTGAGCTATAATCGACATTTTTTTTTTGTTTTTTGGATTGGGGCCCCAAAAAAGTGGCAGATAGGGGATAGTTGTGTTGAGATGAAATGTTGAGGGGCAAGAAATAATAGGACGAGCTATTATATATGACCATTCTAGGGTACAATTTGGGACAATTCGTTTTTTATATGGGGACACACACCCACTCACTGGAGACGCCACCATTCTGGGCAGATGGGTGTGTTCAGAGAAAATGTTGAAGGGACCAACTCACATCTTTGACCCCTCTTAAGATCAATTCGGGTGAGATATGAACTATAACCTAGAGTTTTCATGTTTTTTATGGAGATCCCCAGAAGGGTGGCGGATAGGGGTAAGGTGTGTTCAGAAGAAATGTTGAAGGAACCATAGAATCAGCTCATATATTTGACCACTCTAGGGGTCAATTTGAAAGAGTCGACTTTTATTCGAAAATTTGGTGATGTATTTAAAAGAAGGTTATAAAATACTCGAAAAAAGATTTGCCGAAAAATTTGAAGCCTAGGACCTAGGAGTGGGGCTTTTCAGATGATAAAAATCTACCACTAATAATTTTTTTCGGTCCTGTTCGAGTCGGCGATGACTATCGCATCCGAATGAACCACGAGCTGTATGAGCTCTACGAAGACATTGACGTAGTTCGGCGTATAACTGTGCAGCGACTAGGCTGGCTTGATCATGTCCATCGTATAGACGACGAAGCTCCAGCGTAAAAGGTGCTCGAGGCGAGGGTCGCTGGTCAACGACGACGAGGGAGACCATGCCTCCGATGGATGGACCAGGCTGAGGAAGCCCTAACCGCACTTGGTGTATCCGATTGGAAAAGGCGCGCGCAGAGGCAGAGGCGCCTGGCGAGAGCTGATGAGGTCGGTCGAAACCCGGACACGGGTTGTTACGGCCACCTAAGTAAGTAAGTAAGTAAGTAATAATTTTTTTAATGAAGCGTTAGGCTTTACTATGTGCAATGGTATTAAATTCAGTACTGCTAAATATAAAGCGACGATCGATGTGTTTTTTCCTTGATACTTACAGAAATTTCTATCAAACATTTTTGTTTCTTACTTTAGTTACCATAAACCTATTGTATTCTTTTTGGAATATAATGACATGATTGATATATGAATGATTTGATACTGCAATTAATTTAAAAATTAAAAAAAGACATTGTTATTTAATTTTTTATAGCTTTAAGTTTTCACTTCGATCGGCAGGGTTAATTTTTTTATAGAATTTGTTTCAATATTAATTTTTCACAAACTATGAAAATGTGCTGTGATGTGCTCGAGTTGTGCTGCTAGTCGCTGTAGTAAGATATAAAGTTATTAATTTTAAGAGGGTAAGTATTTTAATTTCAACCTTCAAGGTTATGTCATTTTGAAGCATTGAAGCATATGGCACTTAAAAAAATATCCTGAAGATATCTGAAAGCAAAATGACAGCTAAAACCTAGCTTACTATTTTGAAATGTGTATTCACACTCCTGAAATTCGCAATTTTTTTAAATTCTCTATGACACCTTGCAGCACAACTCCAGCACATCACAGCACAATTTACAAAAGTCTCGAAATAATTAATGGCGGAGGTTACTTCAACATAGCAGCAGCTTATGGTAGCAGACATCGAACACATTACAGCACATAGATTCTTGAACATTTTGCTAAATATATTTACACTTTTAAAATTCGCAATTGTATAAATCTTTCAGGGGCACAACTGATTGGCACAACTTATTACAACTCGAGCACATTACAGCAAAATTTAGGCATTTTCGAATAAGGTAGTGGCAGAGCTAACTTCACATATGAAAGCGCACGTTGGGTACATAGTTTTTTAAGATTTTATAAAATGTAGTAACGCTCTTTAAATTAGCTTTTTTTTTTAAAACTATCCAGGGCACATTGCAGTACAACTCGAGCATATCACAGCACAATTTCTGAATATTTGAAAAAAATTAATGGCGGAGCTAACTTCACACGATAACACATGGTGGCACACAACAGCCACGTTACAAAACATAGTTTTTTAATAATAAAACAAGTAATTTTAAGTGATTTTCAATAACTACACAGGGCAACAAAATGTGTTCTCCTTAAATTTTCCAACATCTTTAGGCTAAATTGAAGATGCTGATCAAAACTTTTCGAAATGTTCGAAACTTTTTCGAAAATTCTATAACATTCTTAACCTTGTGATTAGCATGAACTTTAGTGCATGAAATAAACAATATAGCAACAGCTGGATTGCATTAGTTTCCTATTTTAAGTCTTATATTAAAAACATTGCTCGAAAGTTTGAGCAAACTTAAGTCATTATAGCTAAAGCATTTAAGTCAAATAAATATTTTGCCTTTATCGATAGCAGTCTGCAAGCCACAAGAACAATGTGGCCAAAATTGATTTTGGCAAAATTGATTAATGCTCCTATTAGCCACATTTTAACAGTAATCGCTCAACTGCTATGCATATAAGCTGAATACAGCGCTGAAGAGCTTGTCAGATAAAAAGCTATAAATCAATTTTAGACACAGCGTGTGAGTACAAATTTATTTACACACACAAGTGTTGTCGGGGGTGGTCGGTGGAAGTTTTCAAAAACATGTGAAAAGCTGTTGAAAATTCTGACAAACAATAAAAGCAGTCAAGTACTCTGGCTAAATGAAAATATTGCTAGCAGCGTTTGGCTTTGTTCTTAACTTGTTTACACACACAATTTCAGCAGCTTTTAACTTGATAAAAAAAAAAATTTTTTTTTCTTAATTTCTATATATATATATATAATTTTAGATAGAGTTCTCTAACAGCTATGCAATGCAAGCTCCAGAGTTCATGCATGTTTATTAAAAAACTTTTATTCAAAATTTATTTTAAACTTTTATTTTTATTTGCTGTTTATTTACTAGCATAAACTAACAAAAAGTTGTTTCCAAAGTTGTTAAGCTAAGAAAAAGCAGTCAGCAAAATCTGTACAAGACAAAAAGTTAGAAGAAGCCAACTTTTTCAAGTGAACGGGTGCAGAAAACCTTGCTTAAATTAAATTGAATACAATTTGTAGTATGCTATTACATTTTTATACACTGCATATAAGTGTTGTCATATTAAAACATGAACAACTTCATCTTTGTAAGTGGGCAATATAGCAGATGCCCAGAAATCTATAAAGTTTGATTTTTGTTCACACACACACATACACACACCAAACTCTCTAACTCTACGCTTAAAATAGTTTGTCTTGCAAACACTTTACTCTGTCATCTGTGCAAGAATATGTCTTTAATGCATTTGTTATGCATAAAGTTGTGCAAAAAGTTTCAGGTTTACTCTTGAAGTGACTTTTATGAGGAAGTATTTAAAAGTTCTAAATACGAATGAGAGGTGAAAAAGTTTAATAGCTACGTGGGAGTGAAGGTTTTTTAATAGTTTACGAAGCGCTTTCCTTGGAGAGTTTTTGCGATCGAAAGTAGTCAATGATATTAAGAATTTTCAATTCTTAAGAATCAATATCAAAACAAAGAAAATATTTGTCTTACTTTAAAAAAAAAAACCCGGAGGTGTTTAATATAAGCCTTTTCGTAATATATCAAAGCTGTAAAAATTATATATTTTTGTAATCTTTTTAATACAAATACATTAAAAAACATTAAACAAGTCATACTTAACCCCTTATAGCCCCTTGTGACATTTCTGTAACAAACTAAAAAATATCCTACAAAATCCATACGGTCCGTATTGATTCCCTGCTACATACCGCATTAACGAAATAATACACCATCACACCCAGAGATGACACTAATAGTATGTTATTGAACGTTTCTTTTGAAAGCTCGAATACCACGACAATTCGGTGCATGCAGTTAAAAATTAGTGAAAAAATTGTTAGTTGTCCTAAACTGACACGGTTTTCTGTTACACCACTAGGTAAGTACCTAAAATACCTATTCATTATTCCAAAGAACATGTAAAATTTGGAAGAAGTCGGACAAAGGCTATAGAAGGAGTTCGATTTAAATGAAAGTGCCACAGCCTAGTCTGATTCCGCTCAATTTTTATTACACTAATCACTGCTTATTATTCTAAAGAATATTTGTGCGAAATTTGGTTAAATCGGAGAAACTTTGTAGATGGAAATTGATTAAAAATAAAGTGCCACTCCCCTGTCAAGTACGCCCACTTTTATGAACTACAGACTGATTTTTATGCCAAATAATATGTGAGCAAATTTGGTTCAAGACGGACAAACGGTGTAGAGGGAATTCGATTATAATTAAATTGACACGCCCCTTGTCGAATCCCATCCACTTTTATAGGCTTAAAATTCTCATTATACTAAAAAATATATGTAAAAAAATTGATTGATATTGGAGGAACGGCGTAAATAGAGCTTGTCTAAAAAGAAAGTGCCACGCCCCCTGTATATTACCGCCCAATTTTATAAACTTAAGATTGCTCAAATTACCAGGGACTATGTGTGAACAATTTGTTTTAAGTAAAACACACGTTGTAACAGAAGTTCGATCAAAAGTAAAATGCCACACCCACTTTTCTAATGTAATGTTGGATAAACGTTGTGGGCGCAATTTGGGTACATACATACCCGATGCCATTCAGTTTTTAGTTTTAGTTTTATTTCTCAAACTCCATTGATAATAATGCAATACAAATCTATAACAATACAAATAATTAATTAATATTCCAAACATAAGATTAAATGATTTAAAATTAACAAATAATATTTAACATTTAAAATTAATAAGCAATAATTAACATTTAAAAATTTTAAAAGAATGGAGAATGGTAGTGACATTAATAGTATATGTAAATACTGTGTTAAATGTCACATGTGTGGAAACTTAAAAACGATCTTAAACTATGGAATACAACTTACATATTAGAGAGAAGGAAGTGAAGTAGAAGAATAGAAAAAAAAATGAAGAAGAGGAAATGATAGCGTATATTTAGAAAGTGCACTGCAAATAAATGGTACTGTAAAGTAATGATTTAATCAGGATTACGTATTCGGAAGAAGAAGCAATTCAATTTCTTGTGAACTATAACCGAGAAGCCATGACTTTGCTTGCTTTAAAAATATCTTTTGAGATTCTAAGCACTTAATTGAAGTTAGAAGTCTGTTAAATAATCTACGGGACAGTATTGAATAATTGTTTCTATAAATTGACGTACAAAAAGCAGGAACTACAACATTACCGACATGTCTCAAATTATACGGCAGTGTTAAATTGGTTTGTAAATGATGCTTTTCAAAAAAAAATTGTTTAAGCACCTTTAAATAAAATAGATGGCGGACGGGCAAGATTTGGTGGGATTTAAATAGCACATGACTAGGACAACGATTACCAGCATTGCAGATTTTTCGAATGATATTTTTTTGAAGGACTACTAAAGGCCTTAATTTATTGGCATACGAGCCACCCCAGCAAGAAATACCATTACTGAGTTTTGAGTGGAAAAGTCCAAAGTAAAACATTTTAAGAAGATTGAAGGAACAAAATTTTTTAAGCATATAAAATTTTCTTAGAATTGATCGAAAACAAATTTTCAAGTGGCTAGTATGTTCTCGCCAATTCATATTTCTATCTATTATGACACCCAAGTATCTAAATTGGGTGACAGTTTCAATTCTGAAACAACCATCGCTACTTGTTTTAGTTTCGTTGAAAAGTGTTGTCGAATTTACACAAAGTTTGAATTTTTGACAATTAGGGGAGTGATAAACAATGTCTACATTTGGAGAGACAGCATTAGATAGGTTTTATTATTAATTTATTTTTTGCAAACCACTCTCTTAAAGTACTATGAACATCTCTATTTATATCGCAGATTAGATCGAGCTGGGAGCTAGTCTGGTACGTTATTCCTAAGTCGTCAGCAAATGCTGTTATACGGCCACGAAAGTCTTGCGAAAATATGGAGTTTATGTAAATAAGGAATAGAATTGGACCCAATACGGAACCTTGCGGAACACCAAGATTAATCATATTTGGGCTGCTGAAAGAACTGCCTATTTTTACTCTTTGTGTTCGGTGGTGCAAGTAAGAAGCAAACCAATTATATATCTGACCTCTAAAGCCGGCATCAGATAACTTATTTAAGAGAATTTCATGATTAACCATGTCAAACGCTTTAGTGATGTCTATAAATAAGCAGGAGCAACATTTTTTGTCATCTTGACCTTTTAATAGATAGGTGCAGAAGTCTAGCAACGCGTCCTCTGTACATAAACCAGTGCGAAAGCCGAATTGATTGGCACTAACCAATCGGCTATTTATTACTCAGATATAACTATTGGCACTAACCAAAAACTAAAGATTGGCACTAAGTTTATTTTCAGCAAGAAACGCTACAGTTCTTTTGTTAATAGCCTTTTCGAATACCTTGGAAATCGTAGGAAGCAGAGATATTGGCCTATAATTTTCTTTATTTTCTCTGACCCCTTTTTTAAATAATGGAATGACTGTAGCACTTTTTAAGTTATCTGGGAATACCCCGGACAAAAACACTGATTGGACCTTATCAGTGTGGCTTTCGACCTGGTAAGTCCACCATAGACCAGATTTTCACGCTACGACAAATCCTGGAGAAAACCCACGAAAATCAAATTGACACACACCATCCCTTTGTCGATTTTAAAGCTGCGTTCGATAGCCCGAGAAGGGATTGCCTATACGCAACAATGTCTGAGTTCGGTATACCTGCAAAGTTGATTAGACTTTGCAGAATGACGTTGAGCACGTTGACACGCAGCTCCGTCAAGGTAGGAAATGACCTCTCCGAAACCTTCAATACCGAAAGAGGTTTCAGGCAAGGCGATCCACTGTCTTGCGATCTCTTTAACGTCATCATGGATCGTACGAAAGGCTGGTGTGCATCGTAATGGCACCATTTTCTACAAAGGCGTCCAGCTCCTTGCGTACGCTGATGTTATTGATATTGTCGGCAGAACCAAGAGAGATGTTACCGCTGCTTTCGCCGCTATCGAAAAGGAATCAGCCAAAGTGGGTTTGACGATAAATGAGGGCAAAACAAAATATATGCTGTCTACAAACAAGGGAGCTCGGCGTTTAGACTCCCACGTTTCATCCGGCAGCTATAACTTTGAAGTAGTCAAGGAGTTCGTTTACCTTGGCACCTCCATTAAAACCAAAAACGAAATCAGCCTGGAGATAAAGCGAAGAACAATAATTGCTAATAGGTGCTACTACGGGCTCAGTAAGCAACTAAGTTCCAGAGCCCTCTCTCGATCGACAAAACTAACACTCTACAAGACGCTCGTTCTACCTGTGCTGCTTTATGGCGCTGAGGCATGGGTAGTTTCGCAAACTGACACAGCCGCTCTGGGGGTGTTCGAGAGAAAAGTTCTTCGCAAAATCTTCGGTCCTGTTCGAGTCGGCGATGACTATCGCATCCGAATGAACCACGAGCTGTATGAGCTCTACGATGACATTGACGTAGTTCGGCGTATAACTGTACAGCGACTACGCTGGCTGGGTCATGTCCATCGTATGAACGACGAAGCTCCAGCGAAAAAGGTGCTCGAGGCGAGGGTCGCTGGTCAACGACGACGAGGGAGACCATGCCTCCGATGGATGGACCAGGCTGAGAAAGCCCTAACCGCACTTGGTGTATCCGATTGGAGAAGGCGCGCGCAAAGCAGAGGCGCCTGGCGAGAGCTGATGAGGTCGGTAGAAACCCGGACACGGGTTGTTATGACCACCTAAGTAAGTAAGTAAGGCAATACCCCGGTCAGAACACTTAAGTTGAATAAATGTGCCAGTATATCAGAAATATTGTAATTAACACTTTTCAAAAGCTTATTTGAAATTTGATCAAAGCCACAAGAATTGGAGTTATCTAGTGAATTTATAATTTTTATAACTTCTAGAGCTGATTCAACTGTGTTAGCAACCATTTCACTCTCTATGCAAATATTATCGTTGATTTTTAAATTAACTGGATTGCTATGTTTGGTTGGTTTTATACATTTCCGAAAGTTTTCCTATTTCGATGACGCCATTTGGTATGGGAGGTAGGCTTGGCTTTCATTAGATTTTGCCAAATATCATAGAGATATTTTATGTTATAAATCAAAGCTTATGTACAAAATTTCCAGTTATTTTTCTTTAATTTTTGTGGATTTTTAAGAGATTTTACGTTTGGAATAAAGCCACTTTGTATGGGAGGTAGGCGTGGTTTTCATCCGATTTTGATAAATAGCATAGAGATGGTTTATATTATATATTTAAGCCTATGTGCAAAATTTCCTCCATCTGACACAGAAAATTTTTTCAATTGAATTAATTTTTCTGTTCGCCCGTCACCTCACTGCAGACAATGGCAAGCCTCAGAGAGTAAAAACTGCCATGAACAGCTTCTTGAGAACATTAGCCGTTCGTAGTCGGCATAAAGCTGGTAGGGCCAGTTCCCGATCATTTGTGTTCAAACATTTCACAACACACACAACACAATTGATCATAAGAAGCTTGGTCAAAGTCCATTCAAGGGCTGATATTGCCATTTCGTTTTATTTTTTAGTACTGAGTTTTCGATCATTGGACATAGTCAAACTCAATGCTTCATTTAAAAATTCAATAAGTAGTCGATCTTTATGATCTAAAAAGTTTATATAGAAGTTTTTACTTAGTAGCATAGGTACATGTCAAATGATTCGGTAAATATTTTTTCGAGCATCATAAAACCTTTCTTCTTTTTCTTTCTTGTTTTTTTTTTTTTTTTGGAAAAAATCATAAAATTTTCGAATAAATAAAATCTCCTACTATTTTACTATTACACTATTACCCCTTATCTTCCACCATTCTTCGGGTCTTCACACAAAAAACAAAAAAGTTACTATGTTTTCTACTTGTCGGCCCTGCAGTGAAGCAAACTAGTTGAAATACTAGTAAATGTACAAGGTCAAAAAATACCAGCACTAGTTCAGCCCAAATGATTTTTACATTGCGCAAACTGGTTATTTTCCTGTGTTGATGTCATAGGAAAAGATAATTGTCCTATTCTCGATATGATTTGAGGTAGTATTTTTACTGGCATTTTTTGAACTAGTTGTGATAATTTAGTATTTTTTAAGCAAGTAGATTTCTAGTATAATTAAAAAAGTAGGATTTTTACTGGTATGATTTTAACCACTTGTTTACTGGTATATTTATTATATAAAGGCCTTATTGCAATAACACGTCATGCCAATTGATTTAAGAATCGGTATTTTTAGTTCATTATATGTTTTACCCATTACCTGGTCGTGAGAGTTTTATTGTTAACCCTCTAATGCTCAGGTCCGTCTCTAGGTGGGGTTCATGCCGATCGATATAAAACCGTAATCTGTGGAAATCAAATTATTTTCTTCGGAAAGTTAACGAGTTTTCAAATCACATTTGAGTTTTGGCGCTTGCATGCTCCGTTTGACAACTATTCAATTCGAAATGAAATGTCATCATATTTTAACGAATTAATTTTATTTTTAAAAAACTGGATTTTCAGTGAATTAAAAAACACATTAATTGAAGTGAGATTGAAGTGAAAAAAATAGTGGTGAATAGAAAATTGTTCATTACATAAATAACTGTTTTACTATTAAAAATCTAAATCACGCCTTTTTACTTATTTTTTGTTTTTATGCCCAAGCCCGCCTCTAAGAGGAGTCGAATTTTTCAACTGTAACAACTGAACGAAGTATCAAAATGAAAAACAAACTTCAGATTAGATTTTCTTCTCAACAAACTAGTCTAATTTAATTTTTGGAGTGCAAGCAAAAAAAAAAGGGGCATTAGAGGGGTAATTTCTATTGCATAAATATTTACCGCATTTTTAAAACTTAATTTTTTTTATGTTTGGAAAACTGTGTAAAATAAGCAACTAGCAAAGCACTAGTTCAATTATGACTACTTAGTTATGAGCTAGAAAAACAGCTGGTATTTTTTTTAAGTAGTTTAAAAGCGAGTGGCTAGTTAACTATACAATTAAGCAACTAGTTATTTTTATACTAGTAAAACACCCGGTATTTTTGAAGTAGCTGCATTACAGATAGAAACTTATCTAGTAACTCTTTGTCTAGTAAGTTATGATTAGTTAAATGCCTAGTATTTTTTTGTCTAGTTTTATTTCAACTAGTGTGTTTACTAGTCAAATTCACGACTAGTTTGATTTTCCACTGCAGGGTGGTAGCTGAATCAGATATGCAGCCATTAATAATACAAACACTTACAGTGCTAACATTAACAGTGATAACATTAACAGTAACGACGATTTCGCACTGCTAACGTCAATTCTACAAACGAAAAGGAAAAAAGGTCGAATAATTAAAGAATATCCCAAAAAAATCTGCAGTGCAAAACTTGAGCGAACACGGCATCGCACAGGTACACCCACAAAAATTAAGAGGGTATACACTTCGGAAAAAGCCGCTGTTGTCAGCAAGAATGTAAAAAAACGGCTGGAGTATGCAAACGAGTATGTCACGAAGCCAGTAGAGTTTTGAAGCTCAGTAATATTTACAGATGAGTCAAAAGTCAATATATTTGGATCCGATGGACGACGTTTTATGTGGATAAAGAGGGGTACAGCATTGGATCCCAAAAATGTTAATAGAACTGTTAAACACGGCAGTGGCAATGCCATAGTTTGGGTTGCAAAGGGAGCTAATGGGGTTAAAAGCATTCAGTTTGTTGAAGGCACATTTTAAGGGGCAATATGCTAGAAACAGCTACAAAATTGAAAATTGCTGACAATTTTAGCTTCGTTCATGACAACGATCCAAAGCATCACAACAATTTTTTTCTAAAAAATTTTAAAGCAACTAAAATTTAACTTTAAATAAAAATATTGATTGATACTTAAAAAAAAAATTTATAAAATTTTTTTAAATTTTTTTTTAAATGCTCATTTTTGAATCTTTATCAATCTGTCTAGCCGAAAAATCCACAAATGTCTCAAAAAATTTTTTAAAAAAAAGTTTCAGTTGTTTTTTTCGGAAAGCAACATTGACCTTGAGCTCGATAAAATATAACCTTTAATAATTGAAAAATTATTGGAGTTATATAAGCACATAGCTTAAAAAACTTATGAAAGAAGGTCGTAATTAATTTACAAATATATTTTAAAAAAAATAATATCGAATGCTTCCTTTAGCTAATACCAAGCATTTTTGTTTTGCAAGAACATTTTTTTTTGTTGGAGGTTTTTCGAGTATTTTGAAACTATGTTTAGGAAAAATTGACTATTGCAATACAAAAATTTTGTAAAATTCAAAATGAAATTCAACACCAAACATTTTTCGAAAATTTTTATACCCCAACGCGTGCTGCGTAAGGGGTATATTAACTTTGTCATTCCGTTTGTAACGCTAACAAGGAGGCATGGCTGGTATAGAAAAATATATATATTTTTGATCAGCATCACTAACTGAGTAGATTTTCGTGTGCCCATCTGTTTGTCCGTCTTTCCGTCTGTCGACACTATTACAGCCGTAATTTTACAACTATCGCGATGTAATCCTATATTTTGAAGTTTCATTTTAAAAAATGAATATCAAGTTCGAAAATCAGCTAAGTCGGATTAAAACCACACCTACCTCCCATACAGAGAGATTTTTTTAACAGTAAAAACCCTAAGAAATCCACAAAAATTAAAGAAATGCCTTGAAATTTTGCACGTGAGCTTGGATCTTCAATATAAATCCTGACTATGAAATTTTTAAAAATCGGATGAAAACAACGCATACTTCCCATGCAAAGTGACGACATCAATATAAAAAAACTCTCGTTAATATATAAAATTGAATGTAATCGCGTCTGCTAAACACTTAGAATATACGGGGGGGTATTTTAACTGCGGTACTCTGCCGAAGCTCCAGTCCTTACTAGTTTTAGTTATAATTGACATTTCAATGACCAAAAATGCGGCCATACTGATTGATAGACAATTCAAAAACAAATATTTTTAAAGAAAAACGTTCTGCTAGTTCAAATTGTACCACCAGCAAATCAATTTGGTTTTATCAGTAGGTCTTTGTTCCACAGTGTGTCGTTATAGATGACGTGTAAGCTACTATAGAAGGAATGAGTTTCGCTGTCAGGGGGTTACTTTATATTTCACTTCATATCCACTTCCTGGCTCTACTCCGAACTCTCGCGGTGATCAATCTGTCTGAAATTCTAAAATTCCCGACTACCTTGATATGGATAATGATAAGTGACAGCCAAAGTAGGTCTTTGCCATAAAATGTCTTTTTGAATATTGAAATTTTTTGGTTTGAACGTAATGGCTTCCGCTTGCAATTTACAACAAATTTATAAGAACCTAACAAGTCGCTCAAACCACAGACCATAACATTTAGACAAACAACCAACAAACCAAGCCGCATAGGTGCAGAACGTGACACCAGACAACTGCGACAGTTGCCGACACCGCAAAGGATGTTTGCATTCATCCTTGTAGTCAATCGAGTGAATAGCACCTTGAGGATTGAGCACAGCAGAAAATAAAAGTTTTTTTTTTTTTCAAAGTAATATGCTTAAATAAACAAACATATGAACACTTGGCTGACACATTAAAAGTCATACAAGCACAGGCACACCCACACACATAATTTCACATAAACAGAGAAACAAACGTGAACAAATTGGCGCCACAACTTTGACAGATGAGGGCGCTGGTGCTCATTTGAATTTTGTTTATGTTTGAGGAATAAAAAAAAAAAAAGTCACGCGAAATACTTACAGTGCTGCCAAAGCAGCAAACTTTTTTAACAACATTATTCTTTTGATGTCTTTCTGATGTTTTTGTGGTTGATGTTTGTTAATTTAATTGACGTTTAATGGGTTCAAAAACATGAGTTTGGTTTTTTTTTTCTAAAGTTTGACTCTTAAGATGCAAATATTTAAGATTTTTTTTTTTTAATATCAACATGGAGCATAAATTATGGCAAAGGAGAAAGGCAAATTTTTGCGCCATTTGAATTTTTATGGATGTCTTAAATGATGGCAATAAATTTGCTACAAACGAGCTGAGCTAAAAAAGATAATAATCTAGCTCAAACATTAATGAAATTTATTTATTTAGTAACACTTTTTTATAAATTTTCCCCACATTAAGCAAAATTTCTTTTTTTAATATTTAGGCAACATTCTTATACTTGTACCTGCTAGCTAGATTGTTAAATGTGAGCAAATATTACGGTCAGACATGGGTTTAATTTATTTAACCCATGTCAATTTATCAATGTTGAAGAAATGTGTTGATTTTGCTGACAAGGGTTAAATAGAGCTACAAATTCCGCTATGCTAATGAAACATAATTATTGTTTGCTGACTTTGTAAGTTGTATATGGTATATGTGTAGTTGTGAGAGTTTTTTAAGATTTTCTTTTTGAAAAGGTAGTAGCTCTATTGAAATATTTCTGCCCATTTTTTTTATATTTACCAGTTGAAAGGGGAGATTCTCAGTGAAAACTTATACGAAGAATATTTTTGAGAATTATGGTAAAGTGTTCTTTTTAAACTTTATTTGCTAATTTTGCTTATTAAAATAATAATAAAAAAAAAATTGGTGCCTGTATATCACCTTGGTTTGGGGGCATGTCCATTCCAGATGCCTTCATTGCGTGTAATATACTTATAGCTAAGCAAAATGGAATAACTTTAAATTTGGTTGGAACTTTGAGTGCACTTTTTGGAGGGGGATGAACGAACCATGCTGAAGAACACCAGACACACTATTCGACAATTTTTGTTTTCAATTTCTTAATGCTTAGTAGATATGACAGTGCAAATTATTTGAACTCGTTTATCTCAAGTATGCTGGGATGAACGAGCCATCATCATCATTTTTAGTAGCGCAGTGGGTAGAGTGTATGGTCTATACGCTAGAGAACCCTGGATCGAATCCCACCTGACACAGAAAGTTTCAATCAAATTAATTTTTCTGTTCGGCAGTCACCTCTCTGCAGACAATGGCACACCTCAGAGAGTAAAAACTGCCATGAAAAGCTTCTTGAGAACATAAGCCGTTCGGAGTCGGCATAAAACATGTAGGTCCAGTTCTCGATAATTTGTGTTCAAACATTTCACAACACACACAACACAAATGATCATAAGAAGCTCGGTCAAAGTCCTTTCAAGGGCTGAAATGGCCATTTGCTTTTTTATTCTTTGTTTGTTTTTTTTTAAGTAAAAACTGCTATAAGCGGGTGATCACTTTTTGGTAGGGGCAAACGTTGTGACTTCGCTTCAGCACTTTTAATAACAGCAATGTTAACGTGGCAATGATAAAATCAGCTATGGTAACGTTAGCAATACAAACGTCAGCAATAGCATTGCCAGTAATGTTATATCGTCATCACTGTTAATTACATCACTGTTAACGTTGGCATTGTATTAGCTTGCACTGTTATCGGCTGCATTTCTTATTCAGCTACCAGGTAAGCAGAAAACATAACCATAACCATAATCAAGACCACAATCATAACTTTAATCAAACCCATAACCATAACTTTAATCATAACCATAACCATAACCATAACCATAACCATAACCATAACCATAACCATAACCATAACCATAACCATAACCATAACCATAACCATAACCATAACCATAACCATAACCATAACCATAACCATAACCATAACCATAACCATAACCATAACCATAACCATAACCATAACCATAACCATAACCATAACCATAACCATAACCATAACCATAACCATAACCATAACCATAACCATAACCATAACCATAACCATAACCATAACCATAACCATAACCATAACCATAACCATAACCATAACCATAACCATAACCATAACCATAACCATAACCATAACCATAACCATAACCATAACCATAACCATAACCATAACCATAACCATAACCATAACCATAACCATAACCATAACCATAACCATAACCATAACCATAACCATAACCATAACCATAACCATAACCATAACCATAACCATAACCATAACCATAACCATAACCATAACCATAACCATAACCATAACCATAACCATAACCATAACCATAACCATAACCATAACCATAACCATAACCATAACCATAACCATAACCATAACCATAACCATAACCATAACCATAACCATAACCATAACCATAACCATAACCATAACCATAACCATAACCATAACCATAACCATAACCATAACCATAACCATAACCATAACCATAACCATAACCATAACCATAACCATAACCATAACCATAACCATAACCATAACCATAACCATAACCATAACCATAACCATAACCATAACCATAACCATAACCATAACCATAACCATAACCATAACCATAACCATAACCATAACCATAACCATAACCATAACCATAACCATAACCATAACCATAACCATAACCATAACCATAACCATAACCATAACCATAACCATAACCATAACCATAACCATAACCATAACCAGAACCATAACCATAACCATAACCATAACCATAACCATAACCATAACCATAACCATAACCATAACCATAACCATAACCATAACCATAACCATAACCATAACCATAACCATAACCATAACCATAACCATAACCATAACCATAACCATAACCATAACCATAACCATAACCATAACCATAACCATAACCATAACCATAACCATAACCATAACCATAACCATAACCATAACCATAACCATAACCATAACCATAACCATAACCATAACCATAACCATAACCATAACCATAACCATAACCATAACCATAACCATAACCATAACCATAACCATAACCATAACCATAACCATAACCATAACCATAACCATAACCATAACCATAACCATAACCATAACCATAACCATAACCATAACCATAACCATAACCATAACCATAACCATAACCATAACCATAACCATAACCATAACCATAACCATAACCATAACCATAACCATAACCATAACCATAACCATAACCATAACCATAACCATAACCATAACCATAACCATAACCATAACCATAACCATAACCATAACCATAACCATAACCATAACCATAACCATAACCATAACCATAACCATAACCATAACCATAACCATAACCATAACCATAACCATAACCATAACCATAACCATAACCATAACCATAACCATAACCATAACCATAACCATAACCATAACCATAACCATAACCATAACCATAACCATAACCATAACCATAACCATAACCATAACCATAACCATAACCATAACCATAACCATAACCATAACCATAACCATAACCATAACCATAACCATAACCATAACCATAACCATAACCATAACCATAACCATAACCATAACCATAACCATAACCATAACCATAACCATAACCATAACCATAACCATAACCATAACCATAACCATAACCATAACCATAACCATAACCATAACCATAACCATAACCATAGCCATAACCATAACCATAACCATAACTCTAACCATAACCATAACTCTAACCATAACCATAACCATAACCATAACCATAGCCATAACCATAACCATAGCCATAACCATAACCATAACCATAACCATAGCCATAACCATAACCATAGCCATAACCATAACCATAACCATAACCATAACCATAGCCATAACCATAACCATAGCCATAACCATAACCATAACCATAACCATAACCATAGCCATAACCATAACCATAGCCATAACCATAACCATAACCATAGCCATAACCATAACCATAACCATAACCATAACCATAACCATAACCATAACCATAACCATAACCATAACCATAACCATAACCATAACCATAACCATAACCATAACCATAACCATAACCATAACCATAACCATAACCATAACCATAACCATAACCATAACCATAACCATAACCATAACCATAACCATAACCATAACCATAACCATAACCATAACCATAACCATAACCATAACCATAACCATAACCATAACCATAACCATAACCATAACCATAACCATAACCATAACCATAACCATAACCATAACCATAACCATAACCATAACCATAACCATAACCATAACCATAACCATAACCATAACCATAACCATAACCATAACCATAACCATAACCATAACCATAACCATAACCATAACCATAACCATAACCATAACCATAACCATAACCATAACCATAACCATAACCATAACCATAACCATAACCATAACCATAGCCATAACCATAACCATAACCATAACTCTAACCATAACCATAACTCTAACCATAACCATAACCATAACCATAACCATAGCCATAACCATAACCATAGCCATAACCATAACCATAACCATAACCATAGCCATAACCATAACCATAGCCATAACCATAACCATAACCATAACCATAACCATAGCCATAACCATAACCATAGCCATAACCATAACCATAACCATAACCATAACCATAGCCATAACCATAACCATAGCCATAACCATAACCATAACCATAGCCATAACCATAACCATAACCATAACCATAACCATAACCATAACCATAACCATAACCATAACCATAACCATAACCATAACCATAACCATAACCATAACCATAACCATAACCATAACCATAACCATAACCATAACCATAACCATAACCATAACCATAACCATAACCATAACCATAACCATAACCATAACCATAACCATAACCATAACCATAACCATAACCATAACCATAACCATAACCATAACCATAACCATAACCATAACCATAACCATAACCATAGCCATAACCATAACCATAACCATAACCATAACCATAACCATAACCATAACCATAACCATAACCATAACCGTAACCATAGCCATAACCATAGCCATAACCATAACCATAACCATAACCATAACCATAACCATAGCCATAACCATAACCATAGCCATAACCATAACCATAACCATAACCATAACCATAGCCATAACCATAACCATAGCCATAACCATAACCATAACCATAACCATAACCATAACCATAACTAAAATTATAACTGAATATTTGTGTTACTTCAAAAGATTAATTTTGTTTTTCTACGATCTCTATTCACCGAACTCATTGTTAGTTTGCGGAACTCAAGGACTTTATTTTTAAAACAATACTGCTTCTCTGCAAGAAATTTGACTATTTTGCACACATTTGAACTATAGAACGTGTTTGTACATTTTTGCCCAAGTATGTGAAAACTACAAAGAAAAACATTTCGCTACATGGTGCAATTTTAACATATATGTATGTACATTACAGTAGACATTATTTGTATGGAGTCAATTTCAAAGCGATTAATTGAGCAACACAGAATGTTGGGATGTAGCAGTTGATGAACAGAAATGGTATTCTAAATTTCCGCCCAATAAAATTTGGATAAAACGTGCCACACGCTGGTTTAGCTAATTAATGTTCGAACAGATTTTATTTTCAGCAACTTTCAGTGGGCTTAGTTTTAATGGTAGTAATCTTGAAAATATTAAAAAAATACTCAGTTGTATGCAGAAAAAAATACAAAAATTCAGATACCAAATTTTGTATTTTAAACATTTGTATTTAATATTATTTAATTATAATTATTTAACTTGTATCTATAAGCCAAATTTATAAAAAAAGGTGTTTTTATATTCATAAATACCGATTTTTTTTAATGGAAAAATCAGAGAAAAGCATACAAATATACCTGATAAGCAATAACTTTTGCCTTCAAGATATAAGTAACGGGTCCGCCATCTAACGTTTTTTTTTTCAACTAGTGCTTATTTCGTGAATGGTAACACTTAGCACATGTCTGATTTGACAGATAATTAGTTTTATCCTTCCGCTAAACGAATATGGTTGTGTATGCGCTTGAACAACGCTGGGAAATATTGCCTGCGATCGACTTACAGAAGATGCCGATTTTGCCAAAAAAATCATCTTTTCGGATGAAGCTCATTTTGATCTTGGCGGGTATGTAAACAAACAAAATTGTCGCATTTGGGGCACAGAAAACCCGCACGCATACATTGAAAAGCCGATGCACCCAAAACGAGTCACTGTTTGGTGCGGATTTTGGTCCAGATGCATAATTGGGCAATTTTTCTTCGAAAATGAGCAAGGAGTGGCCGTTACAGTCAATGCCCATCGTTATCGGGCCATGTTGAACGAATTTTTGTTCACAAAAATTGAAGAGGAGGATATTGGCAACATTTGGTTTCAACAGGACGGCGCTACGTGCCACACAGCCGAAGCTACACTCGATGTTTTGCGCCCTGTTTTTGAAGATCGCATTATCAGCCGCAGAGCTGATGTCGTTTGGCCACCTCGGAGCTGCGATTTGACACCGTTGGACTATTATTTGTGGGGTGCCCTCAAAGATAAGTGTTACGCTGTCAAGCCAGAGACAATTGACGCTTTAAAGGACAATATTCGTGAAGCCATTGGTGAAATACAGCTGCACACAATCGATAATGTGCTTAAAAATTGGACCGATCGTGTAGGCTACTGCATGGCCAGCCGAGGCAGCCATTTGAATGAAATTATTTTCCATTATTAACCGGATGGATTGTACATTCAAATAAAAAAAGAAATTTGAGAAAATATTCAGTTGTTTTTTTTTTTTGCATTTTCAAAAAAAAAAAGTTATTTGGCGGACCCTTTATATAAGTGCACCTTATTTGTATGGGAAAAAATTTCTAAGCGGTTTATTAAGCAGAAAAATTATAAAAAATAAAATTTCAAGTATGGTTTGCTTTAACTCAATCATTTCTTAACTGACCTCAACAAATTTTGATGTCTCTTTTCAATGTTTTGAAAACTGTAGAATTGATAAGCTTCAGGATAACCAAAAATTCGAAATTAGTCTATGAATCGAAACAGCTCAACAAAAAAAAAAGGTCAATCACATTTTTGCACTATTTCTCGATGAATATCATTAATAGCAAAAAAAACAAAAAACATAACAATGAAAATCTGCATTTACTTAACGGTGTTTAAACGAAATATTCCATACATTTATGTTAGCTACAACTCGCATCCTTGCACGGTTGTATGCAACCAATATCGCCGAAATTTTATGGAAATTTGTTTATGCAATTAGCTTCGTTTAAGTCTGTGTTACACCATTTGAAATTTTTGGTACACTCTAATGTACGTGTCAGGCACTCATGTTCAGAGAAATATGAATTTATGAAGAAAACATTTTCTATTCAGGATAATTATTCTAAATTCTAATTTATAGTAAAACTGAATGAATATAAATTAGTTCTAAAATAACTGAAAATTGCTGATATTTAGGTAAATGTAAAAAATTAGAATAAAAAATAAAATATTAAATCATGCCTCTTTCGTCTTTTATCTCTGTAGCTAGAAATCTATTAAAATCAAGCATAAATCAAATTGTATTTTTAATAATTTGTCACAATCTTATCGATGAAAGTTCATTCATTCATTTATTCACATAACGGCAGTTTAAAACCAAATTTTATATTCTTATTAATAAAAAAAAAACAATCACACGTTGTTGACATTCAATGTGTGTCGAAATATGATAATATACTATCTATGTTTTTGCTTTTTGCATATTTAAACATTCAGTTAAAACTTGTGGGTTGAGTAGTTGAATATTGGTATAAAATATAGACCCTATAATTTGAGTTCATTTTATGATTTATGCTTTACGGTAAGTATTTTTTCAGCTTGTTATTTATGATTTTCTCAGCAGCACCAACTGACACAATAGATCCCATTGGAATTCTTTTTCTATCGTCTAAATCAGAATTCGTAACTTGATTTAATGTAATTGAAGCATAAAAACGAGACATATTTTATCGCGCTTCACTAACACAGGCCACGACAATGTGTCTGCGAACTGCGAGAGGCAAATAATATTTTGATAATTTCATTAAAACATAAAGAGCAGCTCTTATTTTATAATTAATTGTTAGAGAGTACAACAAAACATTCTTTTGAAGAGCTGCGTAGGTGCTGGAACATTGAACTTTGTGTCTAAAACGTTGACCCTATCGACCACTACAAAATTAAACAACATTAGGTTGTTGGCTAGAATTGAATACAGGCAATTAAAGACAATTAAGTTAAGACCAAATGTTTAGTTCTGCTATTTATAAGAAGTATTTGGGCTCTTAAAAAGATTCTGCTTTTAGGTAGTTGAGCTGATTAAAATATCGAATTAAAAATATTGTGGCGGCCGTGGCGTAGTGGGTAGAATGTGTGGCTCATACACCAAAAAATCCAGTTTCGAAACCCGTGTAAATTTAAATTTAATTTATTGGTAAGACTAAATTTATTACCAACAATATTTAATATTTATACCCGAACGCGTAGCGCGTAAGGGGTATGGTATATTAACTTTGTCATTTTGTTTGTAACGCCAATAAACGCCAATATACCGGCGTGGCAGGTATAGGAAAGTGTGTATATTTTTGATCAGCATCACCTCCTAAGTCGATTTCCGTGTGCCCGTCTGTCTGTCCGTCTATGGACACGATTACAGCCGTAATATTAAAACTATCGCGATGAAATTGAAAATATAAGCTTCTTTTGTAAAAATGGAGATAAGGCTCGAGAATGTGCCAAATCGAATGAAAACCACGCCTACCCGCCACACAAAGTGGCTTCATTTTAACCGTAAAATCTCTTAAAAATTCAAAAAAATTGAAGAAATGCCTTGAGATTTTGCACGTACGTTTTTTCTTTAATATGAATCCTGACAATGAAATTTGGAAAATCGTATGAAAACCACGCCTGCCTCCCATGCAAAGTGGCTTTATTTTAACCGTAAAATCTCTTAAGAAGCTGCTCAAATTAAAGAAAGGTCTTGAAATTTTCCACATAGGCTTTGATATTTAATGTAGACCAGTGGTGTCCAACCGGTAGTTCGCGGGCGCCTGGTCGCTCGCGACCGTATTTTTAGGCGCCCGCAAACAAAATGATGCTCAGAATAATACTTAGAATTGGCAATTTTTACAAACATGCTTATAACCTGTTCAAATCGACTTAGCTTAAATGTTAAACAAAACAGAGTTTTTCATTTAACATGGTCGTTCACACTGCCTGAACTAGTTTCAAATTGACAGCGACAGCAGCTTTGTAGCTGCAGAGCTATTTCTTTGCAGACGCTTTCATTCTTTTCTGTGCCACTTATGCCGTCAATAAATTCTTTAGAAACTTACACAATTAAGTACTGCTATGGAAGAGACCAGAACAGCTTGCTTTTCTATTTTGCATTGTATATGACCCTTTATTTTGCTTCAAAATCTAATTTGTCTACATCAAAGTGTCAAATTTTATAGCTGTTTTAGATTCAACAAGCAAACAGAAAAGCTTTTCTGACGATAGTAATGCCAAATTTAGAAACTTTTTCAGTTTTGGTTGTGTTTAACAAAAAAAAAAAATATTTTTGTAAGGATTTGTGACCGCGAAAAATGGTCATGGCTTCAAAGTAGCACTCAGTACAAATTCGATTGGACACCACTGATGTAGACCATTACGATGATATTTGACAAAACTTTTTTAAAAAGCTTTTTAGGTCGGCTCTAATATAATCAGACTTTTAGTCAGAAGAGCCAACTTCAAAGCTTTTGTATTCAAAAAGAAATTAATATATTTATGATAATAAAACAAATTAGAAAAAAATTAAAATAATAAAATTTCCAATGTAATAAAATGTTTAAATAAATTATCAAATATGACCCAGAAATTATAAGGAAAAGATATTTTAAAATTGTTTTGTATTTTGTAGTGATTTTGTAGTGATTTTGTAGTCGGTTTTCTTTTTTTTTAAAAAGTTTGTATATCTCCCTTTTTAGAGAATATGATAAATTTTCGAAAAAAGTATAAAATATTTTTGTAAGGATTTGTGACCGCGAAAAATGGTCATGGTTTCAAAGTACCACTCAGTACAAATTCGATTGGACACCACTGATGTAGACCATTACGATGATATTTGACAAAACTTTTTTAAAAAGCTTTTAAGGTCGGCGCTAATATAATCAGACTTTTAGTCAGAAGAGCCAACTTCAAAGCTTTTGTATTCATATATATATATTGTATTCAATATATTTATGATAATAAAACAAATTAGAAAAAAATTAAAATAATAAAATTTCCAATGTAATAATATGTTTAAATAAATTATCAAATATGACCAAAAAATTATAAGGAAAAGATATTTTAAAATTATTTTGTACTTTGTAGTGATTTTTTAGTCGGTTTTCTTTTTTTTTAAAAAAGTTTGTATATCTCCCTTTTTAGAGAATATGATAAATTTTCGAAAAAAGTATACAATTATTCTTATAATACATAAATACAATTGTTCTTAAAAAATGTATTCTATTAAATTCTGATAGTTTGTTGGTTATTTCAAGTATCTGTCTCTTAAATTTAAAAAAGATGTCACGTGTTTTGTAATAATTATACCCATTTTCTAATATTGCCACGCACCTCTGTTAAATAAGCGCCTACTTTCTTGAGCGTTATTTGTAATACTTGTGCCTACCCCTGTACTTCATTTCAGTACCTCAGCGTCAATATTAACAGACGGTGTTTTTCTAATATTGCCTCGCCCATTTGTCGAATAACGCCTACTTTATTGACTGTAATTTTTAATAGTTCTGCCCAGCCCTGTACTAAATTTCAGTTCCCAGTTTCAATATTATTCGAGATACACTGTTTTTCTAATATTACTACGCCCATTTGTCGAATATTGCCCACTTTTTGAGATGGGCACTACCGTGTTTATGATGTGTTCACCAAAAATTATGGCAATCAGGCATGGTTGGTTTATTGGTTATCGATGTATGTACATAATTAAAAAAAAAACAGAGAAACCGACGAACTTGAGAGTTTCCACCTTTTTGTTAAAAATCGGATACAAAGTGACGTCATCAAAATAGAAAAACTTTCGTTTTCCAAATTTCACCCACATCGTTTATCCAACCCATACCAAATTTTGCACATATATTCTATATACACATATAGTGTAATGTAAAGTTTTTAGACTTGGAAAGTGGGCGTGGCATTTTTCTTTTAAGCAAACTTCTTCAACACCGTGTGTCTGACATCAACCAAATTTTGCATATATTGCCCTTGGTAATTTGAGCCGTCTTATGTTTATAAAATTGGATGGTACTAGACAGGGGGCGTGGCACTTAATTTTTAATATATTTCCATCTACACTTTTCTTCGATTTCAATCAAATTTCACACATATATTCTTTACTATAACGAGAAATGTTAAGCCTACAAAAGTGGGTGGAACTGGACAAGGGGCGTGCCAATTTTAATTCTAATCAAACTCCTTCTACACCACTTTTATGATTTCAACCAAATTTGGCAAATATATTCTTTGGAATAATGAGCGGAATGAGTCCAAAAAGTTGGGCGGAATTAAACAGGAGTGTCTCACTTTAATTCAAATCGAACTCCTTCCATACCGTTGGTTCGACTTCTTCCAAACTGTCCACATTCTTTGGAATGGACAATTCTTTTGGGTGGAATTGAATGGAAGCGTGGCCCTTTATTTTAAACGAAATTGTTTTACACCGTTGGTATGAATTTCCACATACCAATCACCTTTTCCACATATAACTAAATAAAAAACAGCCACAACTCAAATTTTTTAAATTTCTAGGTAAATCAAGAAAACAATTTTATTTTTGAAGGAACTCCATACAAAGCTATGAGACAAAACTTTTTTTTTTTTTAACTATAGAGAAGAAGATGTATACAAAATACATTTGATGTGATATAGTGAAAGTATATTATCTCTACGAATAGTTTAACATTATAAAGTAAAAGTTTGTAAATTTTGGGTTGTGACTGTTTTGTATTTAGTGTGTGATATATTCTTTAGCATAATGAGTTGTGGCAGCGTTGGGTAAAATAAAATTAAGCGTATGACACAAATATTTTTGGAGATAATACATAAACATTTCATAAACGGCTAAAGACTTCGAATATACGTCAATACGGCCGCAGGGGGTATTCTAGCTTTGGCCCCTTCCGAAGCTCCATTTCTTGCTAGTTTTACTTAAAATTATTTCCATTGTTAGTATTGTGTGTTTATCAATACATCAAGTGCTTTTGTTTCGTACCAGAACTGCACCTAAAAGTGCGTCAACAGGTGTTTTAAGCCAAAACAATCAATGTGTCAACAAAGCTTGTTTTATTTAAAAAATAAATTAAAAGAAAAAACTTCAAATTACACCGTGGGACAAGATTGGACTTTTGATTAAAAACATGAGAAATTCCACTTAGTTATGTTAGAATGCTTTAAAATATTACACCTGTGTAAGTTCCGGAAAATTTTTAAAATAATTTTAGTTTTATAGTCTTTATGCACTTAAATAAATGAATGAATGGAATTGTTGGCAAACTGGCACAGAATGCGTGCTGCTGTTTCCTGCTCCTCTAGGCATAACCTACACGCATCGTCCTCGGTCAGAGTCATCTTCCTGAGATGGTGCAAGTAGGGACCGTGCCCTGTAACCAGTGCAGTAAGCCAGCTTAAAGTCTTCCGATTGTATCGGGTGACTTTTGCTGCCTCACTACTCGACCATTTCACGGCCGCCTTTGATTGACTGCAATTACCAGCTTCTTCCCACCTTGTACGGTGTTCCGAGTCCGTCCATTGCTTAATAAGGACTGGCACCATGTTGTCGCCTATGGCGATACGTGGTTCTGGTCCACAGAATTCTTCTGCTGATCCTTCTCTTGCTAAAGAAACAGCCTTTTCATTCTGTTCTATGCCAGAATGTCCTCGCACCCACATAAGTGTGACCTCATATGTCTGAGCGCACCTATTGCGTTTGGTAAGATATTCTATGGCCAACCTGGAAGTAATATCTGTCCGTTGCATGCACCTAATCACCGACTGATTGTCAAGGGCAATGACAATTTTCTTGTAATTTACCCGGCCATCTTTCAAGTGGTCCAGCGCATGCACTACACCAAGCATTTCCGCCTGGTATACAGACACGAACCTCCCCAGCCTCAGTACACAGGATAGGTTCAACTCTTCTGAGTAGACGCCTGACCCGGCTCTGCCATTCATCAGAGAGCCGTCTGTGAATATACTGATGTCGCTACCAGCGGTTTCTTCACAAACGGATCCATCTGTTATTAGAGTTTTATAACATTTTCCTGTTATTCTCACTCTCTGCCTTCCGTCCATAGGCATACACGTCTCCCTGACATTTCGCTGTGCCATGTCCAGGATGCGCATATGCGCACCATGGAGGGCTGTTGCTACATTCCACGTAGCATTTCGCAACATCCTGAGGGCTGTTAGCGCTGCCGTTTTCTTTATTTCTAAATCCAACGGCAGCATACCTAACAAAACCTGCATTGCATTTTTTAATTTCATTTGTTTTTTCTTTACTTTAACATTGAGATTCTATAAAGCCTTCTCCCGTAAGTGAAAAGGCATATTGCAGGTTTAATTGTTATACTATTACTGATTTTATCAATCTTAGTTCTTAGGTGGTATGGGTTGACATTTAGAGTTAGGGTTGTAACAAAGAGTAGTAGCATGGATATTTATTTATAATGATTCAGTGTTGTAGGGATTAGTAGTCTCAGCAGGGATGGCACTGCAATACTATGCTGTCTATTACAAAAACTATAAAAAAAATATTCGTATTATGTTTATAATGTTGATGGCCCTGGACTTGCAAATCGCACTCTCTTAAGTTGTTAAGTTGGTGCGTGATTGCGTGATATCTAAGCGCTACCTAAACGGTGTTAACCCTTGGACAAACACATGGCTCTGGCCAGGCATATTTCATTTTTGAGCGGTAATTAAACATACAAGACATTAAACATGACAAGAGCTTCAATGTGAATTCAATGCAGATGTTTGCTTCCAGGTAGTTGTTTGATAGTTTGGGCACGGGAACTCACCCACTAGCTTGAGAATTTTTATTAGAATGCACTTACTATCAGTGAAGGTACAGTGCACTCACACACTCGGCCTCCTGACTGACAATTATTTACGTTCAAAGTTTTGAAATCAACATTTTTTTTAAGAAATCACTTATTTTCTTACACTTCAATTGTTTTTAAGCGAAATTTTGGCTCCCAGAAAGTATTTCTGTTAGAAAAACCTCACTATCTACGGTCTTAGAAGGGTTAATGCGGAGTATTATACCTTAAAAAAAGCTTGAAGTGTTGTCTTTTACTGAGTCTAGGAAGAAATAAGTTTACTAGGGCTGTTTTTTGAGAAAACCAGATTTTTATTAATAAAGTGAGGTTAAAAAATCTTTTTTTTTTTTTAATTTGCCCCAATGAGTTAATAAAAATTAACATATTTATATACAGATTTTATAGCGTTTTCAAAGGTCTTCTCAATGATACCCATCTCAACCAGATCGGATAAGAAATGGGTGAGATATAAGCGATTATATACTCAAGCTATAAAGGCCTATATCTCAAGAAGTTGGATCGACCTCTTAAAAAAACTTTGCTGTTTTAATCAGCGTTGTAAGCCCTACCAGGCCAAAGAAAATGGGCGCATTTTTCATAAAGTAAATTTGTTCGTAAAAGCTGAAAATAAAAAAAACGCTTTTTGAGCCATTTTTCGCTCATTTTTTAAAGTATTTTGCGATTTTGACCTTGAAGATGAAGTTTTTTATTTTATATGTTCTTTATGACAAGAGCTACAACTTTGCCTCAAAGAGTAAATCAAAATTCCGAACGACTTGCAAGATATGAGCTTGAGAAAATGATCACTTTTTCCAAAAATGACACCGAGGCCCCACTTCTTTGGGGGCCCATAATAAAAACCTGGAGGACTTTGGGCAAAACTGCGAGACAGGGGACTTTTTTTTTTTGATCTTTTATCACGTAGTGGTGTCCGTATATGGTTATTTTTTTCGTGTTGCACTGTGTAATAAAAGCTTGAAAACTTTGAGGCATGCTCATGGTTTTACGACTGGGTTTTAGCAAAAAGTTATTTTTAATTTAAGAATGTTTTTTATCAAGGGAAACTTCAAAAATGAATTGTGCCTAAATTAACTCAATAGATTTTTCTTTGCTTTCAGAAACAAAATTAAGTTGTTTTGTCAATCAAAAGCACACAATTAGTATTTCCGGAAAATTGGTACAATTTAATGGAAAGTTTGTTTACAAAAGCTTTATTTCAATTTAAACAACATTTGGCTTCCTCTTACAAAATTGTCTTTCATTCCTTCTTTTTTTTTTTTTTTATTCATCCTTTTATGCACATTTGTATTAAAGAAACTTTTCAAGTTATTCTGAAATGCTTTAAAGTACGTTGATTTGAATTTCTCTTTGAACTAAACATCATTTCAGCTTAAATTCGTGTTCAGTTTGTAGAAAAAAAAAAACAATAGAGCAGCTCATATCAACTTTAACAAAAATAAATACAAAAAAAAAAAAAATGAATAAAAGAGAAAAAATTAAATCTACAAAAACACTTACTTTGTTTAAATTGTTTCCAACGAATTTGAAAAAAGGTCTTTGAAACTGTTGAAAACTCTTAACACCGCCACTATACCAGAGTAGAGATATTTATGTACTCTTAAGAGTGAGTTTATGTTTCATAATGTTTACACTTCAAACAAAAACCTTTTTAAATAAATATACAATATCATTCTCTAAGTTTTTTCAGACTTACAAAATAATACTTGAATTTTAGGTGATTAATTGAAAAGTTTTAAGTAAACGAAATTTGTAAAAACAATTCTAAAAATAAAACAACTAAAGAGTCAAGTATTCTCCATTCAATTAATAAAAGAAAAATGATTCCACTTCTAAAATAAAAAGTAAACTTTGAATATGGGTTAAAACTTTTGCTATAAAATCCTGACATCGACTTTTAATAGAACTCAAATCAAAGTATTTTTGGGACATTTAACAACTTTTTTTTTTTCAAGTATGCAGTTGAACTTTTTCGTGCGAGTGGGTAATTTAAGTGGAAAAAACGCGATTGCAAAAAGTTTCAAGAAATTAATTCAAATTTTATTAAAATTGATTTCCAGCAAATAGAGATTGTAGAGATTGTAACCTCATAAGAGATTTTTTTTTGCCATTTTACAAAGTTGAAATTAATTTTCTTTAAATTTAAACAAAAGCTCGTAAGGGATGGTTATTTGACAGGGTCGTAGGTTAAATACCCCTCGCGGCTGTATTAAAGTATATTCGAAGACTTTAGCCTTCTATAAAATGTTTATTTATTTTGTTTATTTATTCATTTATTTAGCTATCAACAATTGTTTAACAGTTTAAAGAGTAAAAAATAACATATATTTAAAATAGAGATGTGAAGAGAATTATAATTACATAATTATAGATATTAAACAATTCTTAATAGATTTTGTTTAAAAATACAGGGTGTCCCGCAATTGAGTGCAACTATTTATGGAGCTGAAAGGTTATGTCGAGCTTAGCAAAAATCGTATGGGAGGGGAGGAGGAGGGGGGGTCCATTTTCACATTCTTAGGCGCTACAGGGTTAAATTTCTAATCAGCTATCAAAATAAGTTTTATGTAAGTTAGTTTTTTTGCTAGAAACAATAACGTAAACCAAAGTCGTGAAATATTAATTAACCCTGTAGCTCCAAAGAATGTGAAAATATACCCCACCCCCACCCCCCCTTGCGAGTTTTTGCTCAGCTCGACATAGACTTTCAGCTACGTAAATAGTTGCACTCAATTGCGGGACACCCTATATGTCTGTTCAATGTGAGATCTATTTGACTCCACTTATGGAATTGAGCGCTGAGCACATGCTATTAATAGGATCATTAATATAAAATAAAAAAAAAGTCTCTTTGCCTTAAATATCTCTCAGGCGCGTAGATCTTCAAGAGAGCGAGAAGTGGCGCGCAATCTGTATGTGACATCATTATATCGCGAACAATGAAGAATTAAAAAATATTTTCGTCTGGAGGCTAAGGTACTCAGACCTAGAAGAGCACACCTGGCTGTTTAGGTTGGCATAAAATTCCAGTTAATTTTAAAGATGCTATAAGCTTAGTATCGTTTTGAGGGCTTCCGCCAGTTGGATAATGGCACCTTCCCTATAAAGGGTTCGGACATTCCAGGTGCATATCCGTAAATCATTGTCCGTTTTTCGTTTGCGGTTGTCGTCAACGTAATTGGGGTTCTTATCCGAGGCTGGTTTAGTTTTCATTGGGCAGTAGTAATGTGGCGGGACCCAAACCCTGCGCACATTCCATGTTTAAGGTCTATGGAGTGACCCGCCGCTCAAATTAGCCGTCAAACTGACGGATGCCAGTTTGCCGTTGCCCAGGGAACACCACGTGGAGGTTTGAGTCGACTTGAGACGATTTCGACATGGATAATGCTGGCCTCGCCAGGTTGAGGCGGTCAGACACGTTGCCATGTGAAGGTTCGCCCCCTGTTCCCCTGTTCTTCTGATCGAATTCGCCGCGGCGCGAAACATGGTAGTTAGTAGCACCAGATTTAAGCACCTCGACATCCACAAGGCCACCTGGCTGTCCCCGGATCAAAAAACGCGAAACCAAATTGATCATGTTGTAATCGACGGAAGGCATGCCTCTAGTGTTCTAGATGTGCGTACATTTCGGGGGGTCAACATTGACTCCGACCATTATCTTGTTGCAGCCAAGATCCGCATGCGGTTATGCAATGCGAAAAACATACGCACAGGAATGCAACGAAAGCTAGATGTCGCTAAGCTGCAATTACAACGGACTGCCGAAGCCTACTCCGCTCAACTCTCGGTTAAGCTCAACCAACCAACCTCTGGACCCGACGACGCCGGCGGACTTTGGGCGCATATATCCCACTCCATGCGTGCTGCCGCTAAAGAAGTCATTGGTTTCCGGCGCCCGCAACCTCGGAACCAATGGTATGATCAGGAGTGTCGCATTGCGACTGCAGTAAAAAACGCCGCTTATAGAAAAACGCTGCAGTCAGCTGCAACGCGAGCCGTGCGAGAAAACTACCGTGAAAAGAGGAAGGAAGAGAGGCGCCTTTTCAGACGCAAGAAAAGAGAGCAGGAAAAGCGTGAGCGTGAGGAACTAGAGGTGTACCAGGGCAAGAAGGATGCACGAAAATTCTATCAACAGGTTAAGCGTCTAACCCAAGGTTTCAAGCCCGGAGCATCCACTTGTAGAGACGAAAATGGAGATCTGAATACGGATACGCAGTGTGTGCTGAGATTGTGGAGACGGCACTTCTCCAATTTACTTACTGGCGACGATTTCACCAATGCCGCCCATGGAGAGCACAGTGCAGAGCTACCAATCAACAATGACGGAGTGGAAGTACCACCACCTAGCCATGATAAGGTTCGAGTTGCTATCCAACGACTCAAAAATAACAAAGCAGCGGGTGCTGACGGTGCTCCTCTCCGAAACCTTCAATACCGAAAGAGGTTTCAGGCAAGGCGATCCACTGTCTTGTGATCTCTTTAACATCATCATGGAGGGGATCGTACGAAAGGCCGGTGTGCATCGTAATGGCACCATTTTCTACAAAAGCGTCCAGCTCCTTGCGTACGCTGATGATATTGATATTGTCGGCAGAACCAAGAGAGATGTTACCGCTGCTTTCGCGCTATCGAAAAGGAATCAGCCAAAGTGGGTTTGACTATAAATGAGGGCAAAACAAAATATATGCTGTCTACAAACAAGGGAGCTCGGCGTTTAGACTCCCACGTTTCATCCGGCAGCTATAACTTTGAAGTAGTCAAGGAGTTCGTTTACCTTGGCACCGCCATTAATACCAAAAACGAAATCAGCCTGGAGATAAAGCGAAGAACAATAATTGCTAATAGGTGCTACTACGGGCTCAGTAAGCAACTAAGTTCCAGAGCCCTCTCTCGATCGACAAAACTAACACTCTACAAGACGCTCGTTCTACCTGTGCTGCTTTATGGCGCTGAGGCATGGGTAGTTTCGCAAACTGACGCAGCCGCTCTGGGGGTGTTCGAGAGAAAAGTTCTTCGCAAAATCTTCGGTCCTGTGCGAGTCGGCGATGACTATCGCATCCGAATGAACCACGAGCTGTATGAGCTCTACGATGACATTGACGTAGTCCGGCGTATAACTGTGCAGCGACTACGCTGGCTGGGTCATGTCCATCGTATGAACGACGAAGTTCCAGCGAAAAAGGTGCTCGAGGCGAGGGTCGCGGGTCAACGACGACGAGGGAGACCATGCCTCCGATGGATGGACCAGGCTGAGGAAGCCCTAACCGCACTTGGTGTATCCGATTGGAGAAGGCGCGCGCAAAGCAGAGGCGCCTGGCGAGAGCTGATGAGGTCGGTTGAAACCCGGACACAGGTTGTTACGACCAACTAAGTAAGTAAGTAATAAGCTTAGTATGCTGTAGGAACGAAAATTTTTGGGCATATAATTCTAAATGCGAAATTTTGGTGTAGAGTCAACATTTTTTGAAAGGAGAAAAAGCACTTAATTAACTAAACAAATTTGTTTAATAACAAATTCAACATCAACACAAACTGCTTTTTTTTATTGTTAAATGTCAAAATTCCGCGGCAATTAAATGTACGGGCATATAAACGCCAGCGAAATTGTGTCATTTTAACTCTCCACACATGGTTGTGAACTTGGCTACACTGAACAAATTTTTTCCTTCAACAGCGTACTACATAGCGAAAAAAATTCCGCTGCCTGTTCGCTGCCAAAAAACTCAACATACTTCTTATGGGAATTTTGTTTTCGTTTCTACAGTATACTGAGCTATACCGAGTAAAACGCTTTTGTATTTTTTCCAAACGTAAAGAATCTATCTCGTAATATGGATCCCATATCACACATCCATATTTCAAGTTAGACCTTACTAACGATAAAAATAAAGTTCTAAGGGTATATGCATCTCTAAAATCCTACGTATTGCGCCTTAAAATTACGTATTACGTAATTATACTGTCATAATGGTTGGAAAAAGACAATTTTCTTTGAAATAAAATTCCAAAATCTGATTTAGACTTAACACGTTACCGCTCTGTTACCGCTAGAATAATTAAAATAATTTGGCTTTTTTATCATATAAAAAAGCCACATTTAAATAGAGTTTATTAATTGAACACCATTTATTCATGTTGTTTAGATCAAATCGAAGCCTCAGATGGTCGAAATGTGACGAGACTGTAGTGAAAAGTTTGACAAAATCGGCATACATTAAGCAGTTTTTATGCTGTAAAAAGTTAGAAAGATCATTAATGAACAAAACAAACAAGAGTGGTCCGAGGTGGCTTCCTTGTGGCACTTCAGATTTGTTTGTAATGGAGTTCGAGAAACAGTTACTTATATATACAAACGACTTGATAACGGTCAGAAAGGTAATTCCTAAGCCAGGCTAACAAAGAGGAATAAAACCCCATATGGGAAAGTTTTTTTACAAGAATAGAGTGCTGAACTCTATCAAAAGCTTTGGCAAAATCAGTAAAAATTACATCAACTTGATTGCCACTTTCCATTTCAGATCTTATGAAGTGAGAAAACAGTGTTAGGTTAGTAGATGTAGATTTCCCGGTGACAAAACCATGTTGAAATAAGTATGTAGGTATGTGTGTATATTACGTATGGACTCCAAAACCGCCGATCCAATATTTATGAAATTTTCAGGGATACTGAAACAATATTTTGAGAGTGCTCTTGTAAAGTTAGGTGTTGATTGGACAAGGGATACTGATTGGAAAGGATACTGAAACAATATTTTGAGAGTGCTCTTGTAAAGTTAGGTGTTGATTGGACAAGGGTGCGTGGTGCCTCTCATACAACCCAAATTTTCTCTGTCGCCTACAAGCAAAAAAAAAAATCCTATATATCAGACGGTTTTAATCGTAAAAACTAAAATTTTGCTATTTGGTTTAGATGATCATTGTCGGCAACTTTGCAAAAAATGGGCGTGGTCTCACCATATATGCGCCCACTTTTATCAGAAATCATTTTAATTCCTGATATGTTACAGTTTTGATAGTGAATCTTGGTATGCAGGTGCTATGGGTCCAAGTGGCAGTCACTATTTAAATATAAATGCTGCTACGCCCACTTTTATCGCCCGGAAATCAGTAAAAATGCCTTAAATCAGACGGGTTTTATCGTAGAATACTAACATTTGGTAATTTAGTTCAAATGGTTACTGTCGGCAACTGCAAAAAAAAATGGGCGTGGTCGCAATATATCTATGCCCACTTTTTCGAAATCAAACTTATTCCTGAGTTGTACACGTTTTGATAGTGAAACTTGGTATGCAGGTGCTCCAAGTGGCGGTCAATGTATACATTGGGGTGTCCCAAAAACATCGAAGTTGCTATTTTTTATGTCGTACCCCCTTAATTTTTTTGTATGATGTTGAAATAAATGTAAAAAAAATTTGGTATACCTACCACCACGGGAACCCATGCCGACTTGCATCGGTACATGTCAGTACTTGGTTATATGGGATAAAGTGCTAATTTTTTCAAAAAACCCAAATAACTTTTGTATAAGTGTAAATTTAAAAAAAAAAAAACTGGTACGCAGTTCGTTTTCTTTATAATTTTCCTATTAAATAAGCTATCAAACGTGAAAATTGGACGAAAACCTCCAGAACTGTGATTTTTTACTTATCGACAAAAAACTTCATTTTGTTCTTGTTGTATTGAAAAAATCTTAAAAATCCATATTTGAAAAAATTTCAATGAAATCTTTTGGAAATATTTTTTTAAACCATACCAAATGGAGATACAAAAAAATTGTGTAATTATGTTGAATAAACTGGTTTTTTTTTTTGCTAGAAGTGTACCTTTTTGAAAATTTCGAGTTTGAGTATTTTTACAAAAAAATTCCCAAAAATCTGAAAAATGCAAAATTTGAAAAAGACAGCACAGATGATTTAAACATAGCCATAAGCTATTTTTTGCAAGAAATTAAAAAAAAATCGAAATTCGGAAAAAATAGTTATACCTGTTGAAACTTGACTTTTTTTTTAAATACTTAAATAAAAGGGCACTTTAACCATTTCTAGCATTTCGATCACCTAAAAAATAAAAAACATATATTTCTCACTCGAATAATTCTAGAAAATTATTTCTGATTTTCATTCGAAAAATTTTTGAATTCCAGGGCTGTCATACATAACATAAAAAATAAGGGCTTTTTCCATTTCGTTTTTTTTTTAGGTTGTATGTAGATATTTTAACGAAAAAGTCACCAAAAGTCGAAAAATGCTCTCATTTTTTAACACCTATGCCCAAACTTCATTCATTTATCCCTAAAATATACGAAAATTAAATATCTGCCCATTTTGGATCGTGGCTTCTATACAGAATGTGGAAAAAACCGTACCTAATGCGTAGCGCTACATAAGCGATCAAAAGCTTGTTCTCTCTCCATTCCGTTTGAAGCTCTTCGATTCAAGCACAAGCATTAAGCCTATATGATACTTCATTAAATTGCTCATTGAAAATGATAACTAGAGCAGTTCAAATAGTACGAATGCATAGATTCAATTGGTTGTGAGTGAGTACACATATAGTACGAATTGGAGAAAAAAATGTGGGACGGACTGTATTTTCATTGCATTGTATTTACAGTTTCTTTTAATTCGTTCTTCGTTAAGTTTCGATCATTTATTTACTGTGCTATTAATAATATATTTGACATTTTTAGAGTAAACAAAACTATTTAAGAAAATTGGATGCTGAATTGGAAGTGATCTGTGTAGCTAAAATTAATTTATTAAATACAGTTGCTCTTAAAAACACCAGAAATAAAAAAAGTAACAACGTTTATTCTTTTCTTACAAAATATGTCTGTCCTGCCCACGCGCCACTTGTTTTCAGAGTTTAAAATTGGACAAAAAAATGGAGTATCATACGGGCTTTATCACCATCCTGCAAAAATGAGTGATCGGAACAGAATGGTAACGTTGTGTTGTAAACGAACGATATATTTGGTATGGTTTGGTTTTGGTTTACGATGGCGAGCAAAAAGCACAACAAAGCAAATGTTTTGTTTTTCATGTTTTGTGCTTCAATAACACAACTCTTCCATTTTGTTCCGCTCTCTCTTTACTGTGTGTTAGGGCCATGGCAGAATTATAAGGTAGGCTCAAGTTGCAGTAAAAAGGAAGATGTATGTCACAATCGGCTGGTCGAATTTTAGTTATCTTATTATTGTTGTTGCATTTATCATTTGACGTTTAGCGTTCTCACAGCTTATTGTTGCAAAAGTTGTTGTTTGAGCAGCCATTTCAATGTGAGCCTACCTTATAATTGTATCATGGTTAGGGCTATGTTATGCTGGCGGTCATGGGCACGTCATGGGTATGCATTGTTGTTGTTTCAATGTAAATTGAAAAATTGAGAGCGAGAGCGAGAGAATAAATTTTGCCCACGACCAAGGCATGGCAGAATTATAAGGTAAGCTCATCACGGAGAGGAATGGAGTAGAAAGCAGAATAAAGCTAGATTGATGTCAAAATCAGATGTTCATCGCAAATTTCTTTATACTCACGTTCGCAGTTTGTAGGTTAGAATTTGTTACAGATTTGTTTGCAATTTTAAGAGTTTCACATTTTATAGTTTTTATTACACTGTTATAATATTTTCACTCAAATTATCACAAATTTAACACACGCGACCGCACTTTATGGATGTTTATGTTTGCAACTTTATGGGAGGAAATTAAATTGGTGCTACATCGCATGGCCAAGCCATCAACTGACAAGCATCTTCCTTCTCATTATCCGCTCTTCGTTGACGCGTGAGAGCATTTAGTATCATGGGCCTACCTTATCATTGTATCATGGACCAAGGTTGATTAATATAGGTTAAGTCACTTGAGAGAAGCTCGGTAGAACTGTCAGATTGGATGAAAGGAAATCAAGAAAAAAAAACCTGAATCTGTGCATTTTTTAGCTACCAACTACTTTGACAGTTCGAGCAAAGGCGTAAAAATAGTGCTTTTCTCTCAAGTGACTTAACCTATATTAATAAACATTGCCCACGACGGTCATCAAATGATTCGATAAAAATATGAAATCACGGGATCAAAACAGTGTTGCGCTGGTGAATTATTCACAACATTTGTGTTTTAGCATTAAAATAGTACAATTTCAGTGCGAAATGTTTGAAAGCAGTAATGAAAACTGCTTAACAGCAACACTCAACCACATTCAACAATGATACTTTTTTCGGATAAAGTACTAAAAGTAGCAGAAAGTATGCTAATGTTTGGGGATCATATGACCGTCAGTATAACATACTTTGAGCACAGAGCTCATCAAACGAAAAAGAGCGCAAAAAGTGACTTAAACAGGGATCATTTGACCGTCAGCATAACATCACCCTTAGGTGTAACGATGTGATTGAGTCGAAGAGCGGTAGCGCTCTTTAAAAAATGCATAAAAGATCAAAACCCATGATACATTTATAAGGTAGACTCACATTTAAATGGCTGCTCAAACAACAAGTTTTGCAACAACAAAACTGTGGGAGCGCTTAACGTCAAATGATAAAGGCAACAACAACAATAAGAAAACTAAAATTCCATATAACTACCATATAATTCTGCCATGATCAAAAACGAACCGATCGTTAAGGTTTTTTCCATTCTCTGCTTCTACGTAACTTGTTTGAACATGTTTCGATGAAGGTCGGCACGGGTTGTCGTGCTCCATGAGAGCAGAAATTTAGTCTTTGTGTATTTTATACAAAAATTAGTGAAATCAGTGCATCAGCGTTTAGGGTATGGAACTGTTTTAAAGCCGAAGCTGAGACACGAATAATGTTGGTGTATTTATTTCATTAACATGTTATAGCTTAACTTCTTAAGTATATTTGAAAAAAAATATTTTAAATTATCCATTAATTAATCCGTGGCAGCGATTCTCCGGAGGTGCTTTGAAAAAAATTGTTTTGCGGTGAACACGATTAGAGCTTAGTGGATCATCTGAAAAAAAAAAATAAAATTAGCTTAAAAGTTTTTTTAAAAAACGCGATTTTCTCTGAAAACTTGATGTAAAACGATCGGTCAAGTAGATTTTGCGTCATCGTGTTCACCGATTTCGAACATGTTGTTTTCCAGAAAATCGATTTAAAGTCTCGATTTTAAGTTGATTTTAAATAAGGTCCGCTCGTTTGAAGCGCTGTATCTTCGTTAGTTTTAGCACAATTTACTTGAAATTTTTACAAAATTCTCTTGAAATATTGTACATTCAGGAAAAGAAAATATAAATAAAAAAATGTCCCAAAAACAGTACCATCCCCTTAAAAAATAAATAAAAAAGTAAAAAAACACCCTTTATAACATTTATCACGACTACACCGAGAAAAAAGCTTATGTTAAATTGAAAAAAAAACCTAGTATTATTTATGAAATAGCTTTGGCAGTTTTCAGCCACCCAAGTACTTTATCAAAACGCCTATGTCTTACATGTTGACTTGACAATTTTTAATAATTTAATAATAATTTTCTATACACTACTTTAAAAAAAAAAAATTATTTTCAAAAAAATAACTTTTTTCGGGTTTTGATTTTTTTATTTTGCTTTTTTTTAAAGCTGCTGGCCTCGTTCTGTGATTTGCTTGACTGAAATCGGCAACAACACAAATTTTTATTTTATCAACACCGTTTTTTTCTTAGAAATTAATGGACTCTCGGCTTTACTTGCTGATAGATAGACGCCAGTCTTTTATAACAAAAACATTAAATTAAATTAAATTCAATATCAAATACAAACATTTTCCCTTCGCATGCCGTTGAGATTCGAACCCACACCAACCCAATACCTCTGTGTATGAAGCCAATACGCTACGCATTGAGCCAAACTCCTTCGTTACGCTGAGTGATTTATTCTAGACATGGGTAACGCAGCGCTGCGTTGCGTTATTGAGTTGAATCGCTTAAATGCGTTACTGCGTTGATACACTTCTTTTAATAAAAGTAACGTAATAGCGCAGTCGTGCAAATGACACGCTCAAAGCAAAAGTAAAAAATATTTATACAGCGAGCAAAAATTGCACCTGTTATACGACGCATCGAACATAGGAACAGATAGTTGAAAGCGAACATTATATTTCTGTATAAATAAGGACAAGAGGTTGCGGGGAAGATGCAGTTATGCATGAATGCTTGGAGTGCGTTTGACTGTTATTATTTAGGATATTTACAGTTAAAGTACGCAGGCCTGCCAACAGAAATAAATTTTAATCCAACTTCGAACTTGATTTGCATACCAGAAACGCGTATGAATCTGTTTGATAGCTGGCATCAAATCTTAAATGAAATACAGTTTGGCTGCATGCTGTAATCTGCGCTTCGTTTAGTTATATTTCATATTAATCACTAATGGATTGAAGATTTTTATTTGATTTAATTTATTTTTTCTAAGTGAATTCAATTCCACCACCACAAATTCCACGAAAAATTGACGACATAACGCAACGCGTTGATCAATTCAAACCCTCACTGCGTGAATAAAACTCTTGTTGATACAGGAATCATAGCATTTCAAACTACGATATGGCGCAATTGCGTTAACGCATTCCGCTAAAACAGTAAACTGCGTTATAGTTGGTGTTGGTGTGTTGATGTATAAAAAATAAAATAGGAAATAACTCCGGATAAATAACCTGATGATTGAATAAATTCATTTTAACTCAACCTTAGTTGATTACGTCAAAAAAAAAAGTTTGATCTAGCTGAACTTTTCGAATGCCAAACAGGACCCAACATTAACCCATGTCTAATTTATTCAATATTTATTACAACTGAAGCTATGCTGCAGCTATCAACAGAGTACTGCGACATACTGCATCTGCTAATACAGCATCTGTTAACATCTGTGAATCAAATATGTTTTTTTTGGCAGGGTATCGAAGTATGTGCTTTCAAAGGAATGTATTAAACAATAATTGCTTAGGTGAATTAACTTAGCTGCAGCTATGTCAGCAAACAGTAGCAAAGCTGCTTAGATCAGTTGGTAGAGCGATGGACTGGCACCAAAAGTTCCAGGTTCGATTCCGCACGCGGGCAAAGACATTTTTTTTTCTTTTATTTTTGTTGATGAAGTGTAATAAAATTTACTGGTGTGAATATTAAAGTGTATTTTTTTAATTTACAATATGCAATTTTTGAATTAAAAAGTGGTTTTATTAAAAAAAAAACCCATTAAATTATCAAATCTATCCTTCTATCGTATGTCTAATGACGCAGCTGTATTTTTTTTTTTTTGCAGAAAATAGCTTAAAACTATGCTTAAGCCATCCATGCTAGTTGTTTTTTAATTTTGTATTTTTGAATTTTGGGCTTAGGTGAATCAAATATTTTTTTTTAGCATGGTATCGAAGTATGTGCTTTCAAAGCAATGTATTAAACAATAAATTGCTTAGGTGAATAAGCACAAGCTTATAATTCCCATACAATTCTCTTCACCCAAGCCGACTTAGGTGATTTACCTATAGCTTTTTTTTCTCGGTGTACAGAGGACACGCACCATTCTTTTTGTTTTCAATGCGATGTATTTTAAAGGAATATCAACAAGATAAGCTCGTGACAAAAATTTAAAAAATAAAATAGGAAGTAACTCCGGATAAATAACCTGATGATTAAATAAATTCATTTTAAGTCAACTTTAGTTGATTACGTCAAAATTCGTTCTAGCTGAACTTTTCGAATGCCAAACATGACCCAACATTAACTGCTAATGGTGAAAAATTGTCTAAAAAAAAAAACAACACGAAGGCACCTCAACCGAAATGAATGCCAGTTACTCAAGTGCTAATTTCACCCTTCAACGCCCCAGACACGTGTGTTAATGTCTGTCAAAGTTTTCCAATTTCATGCGATATTGGCAACAACTTGCTGCTGCAAAGCTAGCCATTTTTAAACCAGATAAAAACTTTTACTTATATAGTTTCTCGATTCACACGCTGTCAAATAGCAAAAGTTCTGCGAATAGATAGTTGACCGAAGCTTGGTAGAGCTGCTTAACCCTTAGCTGCCACATGAGATAGTTGGTAACCACTGTGTTTTTTTGTCAATAATTTAACTTTTTTAAATTTTGAGCCTAGGTTAGGTTAGAGGTTAGGTTTAATAATGCATCAGAACTTCAAAAACATATATGTATATGTCAAACAATTTCCATATATTGTGGCAAGTCAAAATATGTTAAACTCTACTTTGGACAGTGATGTTTTGTTTTTGGCGTAACGATTTACTCCAGTGTGGCAGCTATGTTACGGGAGCGAGAGGTGCCGGCCAAGGGTTAACGGTGAACTCAAAAAAAAAAACCTTGTTATTTTGCTAAAAAACAAAAAAAGTACACCCCATTTGAGCTCGCTTCTGTATGTTCGCGCTGCTTAAGTTTTAGTTACTTTGCTTTCCTACATCCTGCTATCCTACAGCCAAGCATGTGCATGTGTTTATTTGGAAAATCTTTGAAGTTTATGTTTGTTTTTGTTTAGATACTCGTCGTTGTTGATAAATGAAATATCTATCATCTTGACCCACCACAACTCTAGAGTGGATAAGTGCCCAGCTAGATGTGAGCACGTTCAGCAGTTTGACCAACGGGTGTGCGCCACCCAACTGATGTGAAACGTGCGTAAAATTCTTATTATTATGATTTTTTTTTTTTTTATTGAAACCGAAAAGGCATTTCCCAGTCACGTTCATGTGGCATCCATATAAGGACCGAACATTCACCTATACAGGTAGCTGCCAGCAATTAATTTGTTTTATAGATATATCTTAAATTCAGTTCTAGGAATATATTTTACTGTATTTATGACACACATTTCCGTTATATTTTACTTTACTTTTACGTTTTTGTTTATTGAATTTATTCCAATTGCACTTTCGCATTCATACAATTTGGCCACGTGCCAAAATGCATTTGCCAATATTTAATCTTATGTGATTTCTTAAGTGAAGGCGGTCTCTACGCACTTTTTTAAGGAAATCTTTTGTGGAAATATTTATGGTTTAGTTTGTTTATTATGCAAAAATAAAGTGAATTAATTTTGTGCGCTTCAAGTTCAAGCCATAAACGTTGACGCATAATAACCGGAATCAATTATTTACAATTTATTTGATTGAGAACTTTCAGAGCGGACGTGTACGTAAAAGACTTGTTTGTGTTTATTGTGAACGTTTTATGCGAAAATTTCATAGAAAAGAAAATAACTCAAAATGAAATCCCGAAAAGTTAATAAATAAAGTGTGGAAATCTAAAATTTTAAAGCATCAAAAGCTTTTGACAGAGTACGTTAGAATTCACAGTAATTTTTATTCAGCTCATACATGTATTGGGGGATGTTTAAATAAAATTTCTAAGACTTTAAGTATCTTAAAAGCATTAAGGCGGCCTTCTCATTCAAAACCCGTTTTTTGGACCCTTTTTAAAAAAATTCTTATTTGAAAACGCAAAGAATAATTGAAAACTTTTTATATGTATTGTATTACAAAAGGTTCAAAGTAAATAAAAAAATTTTTTTTGCCTCGATACGTGGGCTGTTCAAAAAGTAATGAGACTTCAAAGTTGGTGGTGAAAAAAAAGGTGTCGTCACGGCGGCCACGATTCCGGGTCTCCGGAGCGTCTGAAATGAAAAAAAAAACGGGGTTATAATCCGTATAGATGTAATTCTCGGGTGAACCTCAAGCTTAATTTTGTGATTTTTTTTGACAAAATGGCGGCCATTCAAAAAAAAAATTTCAATTTCGGGTTTTTTTTTGTAGTTTAGTGTAAAAAAAAATAGTAAAAAATTTTTTAAAATTATGGTCGAGGTTCACCCGAGAATCGTGACAATTCTGCGTCGATTCCACTTTGTTTCATGAAAATCGGTTCAGTTGAACTGGAGATATCATGGCCGCCAGTTCGAAAAACGTGGGTTCGAGATAAACGCGTTTAAAGTTTGAAGTAATTTTTTTGGGAAAAAAAAAAAAAAAAATCAAAAATGTTTAAATGCAGTTTTAAAGAGCTGACAATTTTTACTTACAAATATTAGTCGGCGATGCCAGCTCCATACAGGCCACCTTCCTCTTTTTCGTAGAAACTGCTTTGTGCTGCCCTCTCTGCTCTGCGAGCCGTTCTGCCAGCTTTTGATGATGCCGCAGCTCGAGTCTCTGATCGGTTCAATCTGCCTTCATTGCGAGATAGTGCGTATTCGTATGCGTTTTTGCCAATCGCAATACCCATCAAACCCATAATTTTAAGTATGGGTATAAAACCGTCGTTGAAGAGGCACGTTGCAATGAAATTGGCCACTTCGATGGTGCGTGCGCCTGAGTTGATGTGTTTGGGCGAAAGTGACCAAAGAACAGAATTGTAGGACTCATTGGAATTCTGAGTTTCAGATCCAAGGCATCTTTCAAGCAAATTATCTGCCGACAGCGCTTCGTAAGCTGGTTTTATTACCTCCATCACCTTCTTGTCGAGAGGTGCATACGTGTGGTGAAAGCTATCTAACGTACCTTCAGCAGCTGCTTTCTGCCATGCGCACCAGCTTGACGCACCGGTGGGGCAATTTTGGTGTTGCGGTTTATCATCGGTGGAGCACTTATGGTAAAAAGTGGCCCAAATTTCCTTTTTCATATCCTCCACGGAGTCAGGATGACGGCGGATCGCAAGGCCATAATATGTGGTCAACTCGGATATTAATTTGTCGGTGAGCTTTGCCTCCAATGCCCTTATTTTCTTTTTTTATTTTTCGAAGTCGCGTGCCCATTCGCTTCTGCACATGCCCAATGCATTCTTTCTTTTCCACTATAGGGTCACCGTCATAGGGGTCGACATCTAATACACCTTTGAAGGTCTGCGAATCACCATCGCCGATATACTTTACATATTTTATGCCGTGTGTTTCAAACGACCTGGAGAACATCTCTATTACAGCGTCCACCTCCATTTTCCCAGAGCTTCCTTCATGGTTTATGGTGCATTCTTCGTCATGAGTATCAAGCCAAATTTGGTAAGCCTCTGGCTCTTCTTCCTTCTTGGCTTCCCAATATTTGCAGCTGTTACACAGACGAGATTTTACGACAGTGTCAACAATTTTTTTGGTATACTTGGCAATCAAAGTTGTGACACCATAAAGGGAAGCAAAGCCACGCTTCTTCCAAGTCCCATCCCCCGACACAGTAAATAAAGTGGGATCGCACTCTGGATTCGCTTCGATCATAGCCTCTTTTTCTTCTCCAATAGCTTTTGAAATGACATGTTCGTACATGGCTTTTCCAGCAACGTACAAATTTTGTAGGATAGTATAGTACAGATTGTTGGACAAACTTTGTCCGAGGTCCATGAGGCCACAAAACATGGTTATACCTTTTGGCCCAATCCCTAAAAGCCGCATGGCAACAACCAAGCGTCGATTAATTTCATATGATTTTCCGATCATAGGTGACGAAGGAATATATGTTGTGCGTGGGCAGGCGCAATTCAAAGCGATTTTAAATCCAACTCCATTTGGTGAGGCTTCTGAGAACTCAATTTTTTGCTTGCATGAGGCACAAACTACCAACGCTGACAACGTGGTAAACACAGAACAGAACTCGAGAATGCAATACTTCAAATTGTTTTTGATTGATACTTCGTCGTCTTCGTTATTCTTGAATTTCTTGGCCGATGTACTGGTATATTCAGAATCCTCTGGTCTAAGATGCTGATTTCCACTAAACCCGCGTTTTTTAGCACGATTCTGACGCTCACTTGGGCGTTTTTTTTTTTTTTATTACTTTTCCGATCCATTTTACAAAAATCACAATAAATTTATGAAAAATTTACTTTTCCGTTCACTGAAGCGCACGCGTCTGTTGCTCAACTCGATACAAACTGAACTAAATGATGCTTTCAGTTGAACACCTGGACTCAAAAAATGCTTCAACCCCTAAAATAAGCAGAAATGTGTATTCGTATGTTTGTATGAATATGTGTGCAAACACGTTTTTACCTAACAATAAACATTTTCAACGGAATTCGGTGGTTACTTTATGCCGCTTCGTTCGAAAATGAGTCGAAAAAAAATAGCTCATTTTGACGAAGACCTTGCTTCACAAAAAAGGCTGTATCTTCTAAAGTATTTCGAATTTCTAAAAATCCTTTTAGGGGCATATTCACAACTACCCAAGCTATAAATAAATGCAAAAAAAAAAGTCGAAAAAAAAGTTGCTCAATGAGAATACCCCCTTAAGTCTCAATAACTACCTTCTGACATTTAATTGCCTTAAGTCTAGACTAAAGCTATTAGAAGAACTATATAAATAATAATTAGTTACTTATTTATAGTATTACTCCAAAGATAATAAAGCCCACATAAAAATTCTTACAGAACATTATCTGTATTATTTACAGTACATTATCCGTCTTATATACTTATAAACGAATTAGGAAAGAGAAGACTTAAAAAAAGTTATACCTACATGTATCGGCATTTTTAAAGTGTTAAATTAACTCTCAATAAAACAATTTACTAACATAAAGATTAAGAAAACTTCAAAATATGTGCCTTTTGCATAATTATTTTGTTTAACCCTCATCGGTTCCCCGTATCAATTTGATACAATTTTTGTCTTTCAAGTTGAATTAAAAAAAAATTGCCCGATGGAAAGAACCGGTTTTTGGGATAATAGCATGATTTTGCCTGTAGAATCAGGCGAATGAGTTGTTGTTTTTAATGTTCGGGCATTTCTGGTTTTACCTGAGACGAAATAGTTACGAATCGGTCCCTCGTATCAACTTGATACAATACATCTGCCGATTTTTGGGTTAGGCTCGTTTTATTTCATTTTTTTGTTTTCAGTATGTTCTTGAACACACACGAGTGAAGACTGAATTGATTTTGTTTGAAGTGATATGTGATTTTAGTGAATTTTGAAGTGATTTTTATCTGCCGTATACTTTCATTGCGTTATACATACATTCAATTGATTTTTAAAAAAATGAAAAAACATCTACGTGAAAACCGTCAAAGAGACGAATATGATATGGATTCTGGAATCTGGAAGTGAAGCAGAAGAATCTCCAGTAGAAAGTGACGATGATTTCACAATGTAGGAACAATGCGTTGCAGAAATGAGTGAGCATTCTGATGAGTACGATGTTGAACCACTGGAACAAAATATGACAGAAGAAATTGCCAGAAATGAAACAGCAAAATATTTGTCAAAAAATAAAAAAATTCAATATTCAAGGGAGCCATTTGAAAATAACCGCAGAAATTCCTATAGGCGTGCTGATTATACTGTTTCAGGTAAAAAACCTACCCTTCTTGTTTTGTGCTTCATATTCAGAGTTGGTTTCTTTTTGTTGTTGTTGTATATATATAATAAGTCGGGGATTGGCCGAATCAGACCACAGTGGGTCCCTTTTCGTCCCCTATTTGACTGCTCGGAGCACTCATAAGTGAGCATGCTCCTTATATAAGCACCCTTTGTCACCTCAAGCATGTCCTAGTAGGTCAGTTGACCAATCTCGGCTTCGTCAATAAATGGACGTCCCAGAATGGAATGTGTGCTGCTGTTTCCGGCTCCTCTAGGCATAACCTACACGCATCGTTCTCGGTCAGAGTCATCTTCCTGAGATGGTAGATGTAGGGACCGTGTCCTGTGACCAGTGCAGTAAGCCAGCTTAAAGTCTTCCGATTGTATCGGGTGACTTTTGCTGCCTCACTACTTGACCATTTCACGGCCGCCTTTGATTGCCTGCAATTACCAGCTTCTTCCCACCTTGTACGGTGTTCCGAGTCCGTCCATTGCTTAATAAGGCCTGCCACCATGTTGTCGCCTATGGCGATACGTGGTTCTGGTCCACAGAATTCTTCTGCTGATCCTTCTCTTGCTAAAGAATCAGCCTATTCATTCTGTTCTATGCCAGAATGTCCTCGCACCCACATAAGTGCGAGCTCATTTGTCTGAGCGCACCTATTGACTTTGGTAAGACATTCTATAGCCAACCTAGAAGTAATATCTGTCCGTTGCATGCACCTAATCACCGACTGATTGTCAAGGGCAATGACAATTTTCTTGCCATTTACTCGGCCATCTATCAAGTGGTCCAGCGCATGCACTACACCAAGCATTTCCGCCTGATATACAGACACGAACCTCCCCAGTGTCAGTACACAGGATAGGTTCAACTCTTCTGAGTAGACGCCAGACCCGGCTCTGCCATTCATCAGAGAGCCGTCTGTGAATATACTGATGTCGCTACCAGCGGTTTCTTCACAAACGGATCCATCTGTTATTAGAGTTTTATAACATTTTTCTGTTATTCTCACTCTCTGCCTTCCGTCCATAGTCATACACGTCTCCCTGACATTTCGCTGTGTCATGTCCAGGATGCGCATATGACCATGGAGGGCTGTTGCTCCATGCCGTTGTTGCTGTAGTACCAAAACTAGTTGCAGCTGCTCGATTTGTTTCTGCGACCGATAGAAAATACTTTTTTGAATATGACGAATTGATATGGTTTGCGGAAATACAAAGAAGAATGTGAACAAATAGATATGGATACTCTACATGCGTACTTCGGATTGCTACTGCTTGCTGGTGTGTATCGTTCGTATGGTGAATGTGTTACACAACTATGGAATGAGAAAACCGGTCGACCAATATATCAAGACATTGTCACTATATCAGTGACATTGTGCACTGAAAATGTTCAAAAAAATTCAGGGATGTATCAGATTTGACGATAAAGAAGAACGTAATGCCAATACTGCTTCTGTCCGTGATAAATTGGCACCGATATGCACCATATATGAAAGATGAAACCATAATTTGCAAGTTGTATACATTCCAGGCAAAAATGTTCCATTTCGTGGACGCTGTCCCTTTCGACAATACATACCGTCGAAACCGGCTAAATACGGCAGAAAGATTTGGATTTTGGCCGATTCAGCTACCAAATTTATTTTGGTCGCAATCGCAACGCCGCTCCAGAGCGCAATATTGGACGCCGTGTTGTTTTGGATTTGGTAAATGGGCTGTCGGAGACGAATATCACATGCGACAACTTATTCACATCTTATGAACGGGCTGAAGAGTTACATAAACGCCAATGACTATTCTAGGCACTATACGGAAAAATAGGACTGAAATTCCTCCAGTATTGTTGGATATGAGGAAAAAACCTGTGTATTCGAGCGTTACAAGCCATTTTACTGTCGTATGAGCCTCGGCGTTATAGATATGTTACACTGCTCAGTACATGGCACAATGCCGTCGTTATAATTGAAAATGCTGAGAAGAAACAGAATCTAATTCAGGATAATAACAAAACCAAGAGTGGCGTGTACGCTTTGAACCAGATGTTGGCTACATACACCTGCAAAAGGCAGATAAATCGGTGGCCAATGGCAGTATTTTGTACGAAACGCGGCCGTTGCTACATATGTACATATAAAAACAATAAAAATTTGCATTGAAATCGTTGTGATAATTGTAAAAATTATGTTTGTAATGATCATCATTATGATACTTGCGAAAAATGCGCTAATAAAGGCCACAAAAATAGCCACAAAAATAAGCATTTTTGACATTTTTCTCTTTCAAATTTTCATTACTTCTAAATGTATTTTCTAAATTTAAATTTATGAAAACAATAAAATAGAACTACAAATATATAAAACAATCAGTTTTTTTTAATTTTTAAAACGATTTCCTTAACTTTTTTTTTTAATGTGTATCAAATTGATACACACCGATCGATGCATTTCCTCGGGGACCGATGAGGGTTATTTGAACCTGAGTTCTATTGCATACAAGTCAGTCACCTCAACCAGTATGCCACGGCCGCCACATGTTCTATAAAACATAAAGCGTCATATTTCATGCAACTTTTCTCTACTGGCATGTAGCTTATGATTTTCTAAAATTTCGTGCAGAAAACCTAAAATTTGGAGTAGATTGGAGATTTTCATATCCGAGATATGAGAGTCATACGTTTAGCTTTCATATTTCTACATTTCGCATGTAGAAATTTGGTACGAAAAATACTTTTTTGTACACGTGTTGTGTAAGATGAGATTTCTGCATGATCAGTGCAGCTAGTTTTGTTTTCTCTGTGTAGATATAAGCCCTGATTATATGTTCAAAATTTGGTGGCTTTAGGTGTTACCGCTTGTGAGATCTGTAGCAACGTGAGTACCCACCAACGATTTTATATATAACTGCCCTGTTTCAAAATTCCAACTCGAAATTGTGTAAAAGTCGAAATTCAATTCCGATCGGATTTGGGACAGTGGCTTGCATTCCGATCGGAAATGGCATGTTCGAAACAAAATGAAAATGGATTCGAATATGTCAAATTCAGCATCCTTTGATTTCTTTGATTCAGTGATTTATCTGATTCAGTATAAGTAGCAACTTGTATGGCGTACTTAAGACCATTTGATGATGTTTCTTTTAAATTTATTGCACACTATCGTCTAAATAAGGCGGCATTTAATTTGGTTTTAAATTAAGTTAAACTTTTGCTCCGAGTTCTTCGATTCCCACAATTATTCAACTGATCACAATTTTACTGTTCCTGGCCGAAGGAGGCTATCAGCGTTTAGCTTTGGGAAGAATACAGTGTCGAAAGTTGTCCCAAACATGTTAAACCATATGGAACGCCTCCATTGGCCAAAATGGATTAAGCTTGCCATGTATGGATGCTCCTCCATGAACAAGAGTATCGCGGAGTTTTGGGCAGTATTCTTGTGTTGTCCCCGATTCTGATCAAAATCGAATTTCAGTACAGTGCTGATAGATAGCTTTCTAACCGGTCTTGGTAGCAATTATAGTGTTTTCTTGGTAGCAATTACTTGCAGCTTTTGTTGTGTGTCTGTGTGTTCGTTTTTCGTGTATCACTTTTTTGACGTATTTGTACTACAACGTCCTCTGGTGTTTGAGATATAGCAAAATAGATAGGTTAAAAAAACATTTTCCGTACTCTAAAATTTCTAAATTCTCTATTTTGAGTGAAATCTATAAGAGCACTTACACTATTAAAGACAGCGCATATATTAAAAATCGGATCGCTCCGGCCATAGTTAGTTCTATGGTGCGGCAAGTTAAAAAAAAACCTCTCTGCCTAAAGTGTCTTTCCGGTGCATAAATATTTAGAAGGGCGAGGATTGGCGCACAGTTTCATTAAATTCATTAAATGATCGCGAGCAAAGATTATTACAAAATATTTTCTTCTCGAACACAATGATTTAAGCCCAATGAGTGCACATCGGAAACTATACTCTTTTACACCCAGGGTATAAAATCTTTTAATCAGAGCTGCTCAACGTCCAGGTTTGTGCTGCATATAACAGAACGGGCATGATTAGTGACTTATAGAGCGTGACTTTTGTTCGTCGAGAGAGGGCTCTGCTTCTCAATTGCCTACTGAGCCCAAAGTAAAAAGAGTTATACTTCGTTTTATATCTCTACTGATAACGTTGGGGGAGTTAATGCTGGAACCGAGGTAGACGAAGCCCTTCACAACCTCAAAGAAGGTGTTGTCAAGAGTGACGTGGGTGCCAATATGCACGGACTGTTTATTTGTTGACACCAGATATTTCGTCTTATCTGCGTTTACTACAAGACCCATGCGACTTGACTCTTTTTCTAATTTGGAGAATGCTGCACTGACTTCGCGTGTGTTATGGCCAATGATATCAATATCATCGGCATACGCTAGCAGCATAACACTCTTATAGAATATTGTGCCGCTTTGTCTCAGATCAGCAGCTCGAATGATCTTCTCCATGATTAGGTTAAAAAAGTCGCACGATAAAGAATCACCTTGTCTGAAACCTCGTTTGATAGCAAATGGGGGGGGGAGAGGTCCTTCCCGATTTTAACTGCGCTGCTGGTGTTGCTCAGTGTCATCCTGCATAGACGGATTAATTTTGCAGGTATACCAAATTCAGACATGTTGGAGTATAGGTGATTCCTTATTGGACTGTCGAAAGCGGCTTTGTAGTCTACAAAAAGGTGGGTGTCGATTTGCTTCTCTGTGGTCTTTTCCAAGATTTGTCGTAGCATGAATATCTGATCGGTGGTAGATTTTCCAGGTCTGAAGCCACATTGATAAGGCCCAATCAGTTGGTTTACGATGGGCTGGATGTATCACACCAAGCTAAAATATCAACAAATACTTAGTTGCTGGAGATTAATACTTACAATTACAGTATTGTCTCACTTATCCGGATACTCGCTATACCGGACTTCCCAGTAATACGGTTATCTCTACACTTCGGACATTTTTTATATTGTACCGCTTTAGTTCGGACAGAAGAAAATTTTAGCATGTTTGGTTTACAATTTGACTCATATTTTCAATCCGAATCAGTGTATTATTGTGGTGCTTATGATAACGGCGCTATGTTTATTATATGTAAAATATATTTGTGAAACAATATTAATTCATTATTATTTATTACTTATATTCTTATAATTTCTTTGAAAAAACTGTTTTAATAAAAGTTATTGAACGAATATAGCTGAAGTATACATTTTACATATAATTCCTTCAATAATTATTCAGCTTTGTGAATTCCGGACACTTCCAGTAATACGGACACACGCCGAAACTATATGTGTCCGTTTTAGCGAGACTGTACTGTAGTTGGACTTGATAATCAGCCGTGAAGTCTATTTCCTTTTAAAGAGCAATAACTCCACAAAATTTATTGAAATATATTAGAAATAGGATGACGGCTAGGGGAGAACCTTATGGAATACCATTATGCAGTCTTCTTGGGTCTGAATAATATTTGCCAATTGTTAGATGTCGACTTTTTTTCACACGTAATTTTTTTTTTCTCCCATACCAGAATCCGTTGATCGAAGTCTGTAACTATTTTGGTTGTTAGATTGTGTTATTATTGAATATAAAATAGTTTGACAAGAGAAGTTGAAGTATGTACATACATAAAATGCTTTGAAATTAAACAGCACGATGATTAAAAACATCAATAAATAGGGCAAAATTATAAGTGTAAAAAAAAACCAGATATCAACAGATATGCAGCTTATGTAAAATGTGTAGAGATGTGTTAATAATGAAGCTCATGTTCAACACCAAACATGTGTAAGGTGTGATGCATGTAAAAAATGAGAAATTGGGTCAATAACAGGATACACTGAGTTCATTAAGTAATCAAAGCACAAGTTCTGTTTGATGTTCTAGTTCACCAGATAAAATAATTAATAATAATGTCTTAACTTTAATGATGTTTGTACTTTAAGCAATGTTTTCATTTGCTGAAAGCAGTGGCGTAGGAACGGAGGATTAAGGCAGTGAAACTCATGAAAAAAAAAAACGAAGAAATCACTGAAATTACTTTGAATTTGCATCAAACGTTTATATAATCAAATAATAGATGTGAGCTCTGATGGTAAAATGTCGAAAACTGAGTGTCAACACAAAACATCATATTCGACATTTTAGCACATTGACTGCCATGCCAATTTTTGCACTGTTTCCCTGTGGGCCAACATTTTTTTTCATATTTCTGCTTTTTTTTTTAAAATAAGTGTTTGTAAGGCATAATGTAGTGTTTATTGAAGCGAAGCTTTTTACTCCTCGTTCTGTGATTTGCTTAGAGTGAAATCTGAAAAATTTTCGACAGATTTTTTCTTGGAAATTTGATGGTTTCTTTGTTGCTAGCGCTTATTACAACAAGAAGATTTAATACTTTAATATTAAATAATAAAAATACTTTGGCCCGCCCGTGGGGATCGAACCCGCGTTCTATTAAATGAGAGTCCAACACTCTATCCACCAGGCTTGAAAGGCTTGATAGAAATGGTTGTTAATTCAATATTAATTATAACAGAAGCTATGCTGCAGTAGATCGTCACCATCCATCAATAGAGAGAGGATTGTGTATTTGCTATGCTACAACGAACAAAAATTTGCATTAATTTGCCACAAGGTGTCTCCAGCATCGGTGTGTTTGTATTGTGAATGCGTTTGTGGTGTTGTTGGCACGAAGAAAATTAGCAATGCCCACAAGTGCGTTGACAAGTGCGTTTTTAAGTATCAAAAACATAGATGATATCAATAAATATGGAATTAACAAACGCATGCATGACATCGGCAAGGTATGTTGAAGGAAAAAATTTGTTCAGTGCAGCCAAGTTTACAACCATGTGGGGAGAGTTAAAATGGAGAGTCACTGGCATTATATGCTCGTATATGTAATTGGCGTAGGAATTTGGCATTCAACAATAAAAAAATAAGCAGTAAATATGTTTTCTGTATATATGTAATTTATCTTATATTATTTTAAATTTTTGTGTTTAAAAGTTAATTTATTAAAAAGAAAAAATTATTAAGCTTTCAAATATATGTAACTGCGAAAAAGCTTCGCTTCTCTCGTGTGTCCAGCGACGCACCTGTTTTTTCAGTTAAGAAGGTCTTTAGAAGGATTTCGTCTTAGCTATCTGATATGATAGCTTGGCACCCTATGAAATAATGACATATTTTTATTTGGCAAGTGCTGTGACTATTAATTAATGACCAGTATCGCCTGTGGCCTATGGAAACTCGGCCATATCAAAATTGGAGTTTTGTTTTCGTTTTTTTGCTGAACGCACCAACCCATAGCCTGAACAGAAGTATTGAACAAAATAAACAGTTATAAATTTCGTTGCATGTGTTATATGAAGCAAGCAGCAGTTTAAAAGATTTTTTGACTCTGACGCAGTGACAAATTTATTTTGTTGAAAGAGCAATCAAGAGAAATCACCAACAACAATTATGATGCACAGCTCTTTTGAAGTATCTGCGACTTTCTCGTATTCTACTCTTGCTCGTGTATGCTACAGCAATGATGTGCCGCTACGTATTTTGTTTTTGCTTTCTCATTGTCCCATTGGGAAAAAAGGGTTTTAACATTTGCTTAGTTTTACCTATCTTAATGGCAATATATTCGAATAAAAATTATTTTATTATGCACATCTACTCGAAAATACCTTTCCATCGATATAAGTTTTATGTGATTATGTTGAAGTTAACACAGTTAAACAGGGATGACAAACTTTTCTGTTTGCATATTAATATATAGATAGCCACCTTAATAGTTTTAATTTTTATTTTATAGCCACGTTGTTTTCTAATTTTGCAGATTGATAATAATTTAACAATAATAACACAGTACAACATTTTTCAGCTCATTGATTTGGGACTCAATTCTGAGAACTGCACGTTAAAGTAGCCCCGAAAAGAAGAAGTTCTGCATCATTCGTTTTGTCAAGTTACATGCCATAATAATTTAACCCTCCGATGAGTGACAGTTCTGAACTTCACGGCCGTGTGAAAAGGTCCCTACGGACCTTTTTTTTAAATCATGTTTTTTTCATATAAAAAATTTTTTTTTTTTAATTTTTTTTTGTTTTTATTGTTTATAACTAAATTCTACATACAAAAATAATGTTTTCAATTTTTTTAATTTTTTTTTTTTGCTTGAATTTTCTTAAGACTATTATAAAAAAGTTTAAAAATTATTGTTGTTGAGCGTGTAATTCTTGTCCCCCGCCCTGTGCGCAAGTGTTGCAGCGATGTAAAAGTGTGCTATGTTCTCCGCAAACAGCGTTGCCGCAGCCGAAGCAGTGTGCACGCGTTTTCCGCTGCCGCCCGTACTCAGAACGGCAAAGGCGACATGACGGTCTACTTGACCTAGCCGCAAACGACGCTGCATTGCCTTCCATCGGTCTTGGTAATACCTGAAATGAAAAGAAAAATAAAAAACAAATAAATATATATTCTATTCTTGAATTTGAAGATGTTTTTCTTACCCTGACATCGAATGCTTCCATCGCATTGCGTATCCTTGGATATGAGGTTATATGGTTGTTCAGGGCACGTTCTTCGATATTTGGTGTGGCCAATTGTTTCGTTAGCAGTAACAAGAACGACCGCCGTCTGTCACTCCTTTTTATAGGCTTCATTTCGTTGTAAATCGTAAAAGCAGCAAATGCAGCGACGTCCAGCATATTATAAAACATGGCCAACGGCCATCGTTGTGTTGCTCTTTTGCAGCTGTAAGTGCCTAGCATTTGATCCATGGTATCAACGCCGCATTTGTTGGCGTTGTAATCTAATATGGCATAGGGCTTCCGCTTCTCGGTTTGCTCGTCAACGAGGCAGGTGTAGTGCATTGTGGAGAGCACGTTCACCACTTTATTTTTTTTCGGCACGTATGAGCATAACGCTATATCCCCTTCGTTGAACCCAAATAATGTACTATTGATGGTGCGTTTCGGGTTCTTCTTGAACTCCTGTGGAATGAATGTTTTGTTGTAGCGCACTGTACCAACATATGCGGTCTTCCTCCTCAACAAAATACGCGCCAAGTCAAGAGTGGTAAAGAAATTATCCGCGTATATAGTACGGCCAGCATCTAAATATTTTTCCACAAGATCCAGCACTACGTTCTGCCCTTGGTTTATCTCCCGTTGTTGGTTTGGCAGTTTTCCAGAATATACCATTCCCTTCACAGGATAATAACTCTGTGAGTCGCATAACCACCATACTTTCAAACCATACTTAGCTGGCTTTGACGGTTCATGTCTTCGAATTTTTCTTAGAATGTTTTGTTTTTACCATCATCCCTAATGTCTTTGAGTTTAGGTCTTTGTGTTCAGAACAAGTAAATTATGTGTTGAAACAATAAAAAAATTATAATGATGCCCAAAAACATGCATTTATTAGTGAAATTCAGTACAAGGTCCATACGGACCTATTCACACGTCCGCGTACTATTCTCACTAAAACCTCAATAACTCCTAAAGTAATGATCCGATCGGCTTGATTTTTTTTCCAAAAGATGCGCAACAAACTCTTGGAATACAGAGTAACTTTGGGGGGGGGGGGTTGTAGTGGCCGAAGTAGGAGTAATTTCAGTTTGAAAAGGCAAAAAGGTCCCTAGGGACCTTCTCACTCATCGGAGGGTTAATATCGATTTCAAGTTAGTAAGTATCGTATAGGGAAATTTGTCACGTTTTAGGCTCTTTTGTTTGACATAACTCGAAAACCACTAGTTCGATTTAGCTGAACAAATTTAAAAAAATTAAGAATTACAGTTCCTTTAATCTGTTCATATAACGTTTTCCTACATAAACAACAGTTTCGCAGTTATAAATAAATGTATGAAAAAAAAAAATATGTTTTGCCTGAAAATTAAAATTTTTTTTTTTAAATTCATAAAAAATCCAATACGAAAAAAAGTCAAGAACAAAAAAGAACAAAAAAAAAAAAAGTCTATGAACCAAATGAGACATAGATCATGAAAATCGATGTACGCATTTCGATTTTATTCACAATTAAGTAAAGGTATGAATTACAAAAATATGCTCGTGATATGTACAAAATTCTTTGGAAAAAACGTTGACGACTTTTTTATGATTCTCAGAATTAAAAAAGAAATAAGGAATAAACAAACGGTTATTTCATTTTTATGATTGCGTTAGCAAACTACTAAACGATTATAAATGTGCGTGGACGCTGAATTCCTGTTCTTGTTTTTTATGGAATGTACTCCGTTTAGTCAATTAAAGGGAAAAAAATGACGTGCACTTTTTTAATGATGTGTGTTTTTCCGTTAGATACCTGGATGCGTCCATTCATAAGTACCTGTCAGTAAAACATTGAAAAGTACGTAGTATTTATAGGTGTTCACTAATCGATTTTTGTCATTCAACAAGTGAATTTTTCTTCGGTTTTTAAAAGTGAATAAGAACAAAACATATAATATATTTCAATATGGAAAATAACACGTGCCCGAAATTGGATTATTTTTGTTACGTTTGTGGTCATATCGTCCCAAAAAGAGACAAACAGGATCGAAAAGAATTGTTTACTGAGGAATTCAAAACAGCGTATTGTCATTATTTTGATGAAGCAGATTTAAGTGGTGCATATTTTACGCCGAACACAGCGTGCAAAAGTCGTTATAATACCCTTATGATGTGGATATATGGAAAAGGTGCAAAGTTGTCTTTTATGAAGACAGTAATTTGAGTGGAAGACCTAACTGGACATGATGAACCCAGGTGCTACGCATGCATAAATTATCGTCATGGATTAAACAGAAAACAAAAGTATACATTGCTGCTTTTACTGCCACACTTCCAGTTAAATGCGCTGCTAATACCGATACACCTAAACCTCCGAGTCTGGATACTGTTTCCCTGCAAGCCGAAACCGTTTTCACCAACCCGACCAATTTGAATGATGCTGATTGGACACCCGAAATTGAAAATCACCACAACCGCTAACACAAGTGGAAACGGATTACATTGTGGCTAAGATGGGACTATCACAAAAAAATTCAGAATTTTTGACATCATTTTTGAAGCGTAAAAAACTCACAGAACAAAATGTCAGCGCAACATCATACCGAAAACGCCAAACTGAATTTTATTCCGTTGACGAAGCAAGTACGTTTACTTACTGCCATGATATCCCAGGTTTAGTGAAACACTTTTTTTAGTTTTGGATTTGTTACGAATTTAAAAAAAAATTTTTAATTTACAGGCAAAAAATATTATTTTTCTTCATACACTTATTAATAACTGCGAAACTGTTGCTTATGTAGGGAAATGTTATATGAACAGATTAAAGCAATTGTTATTCGTAATTTTTTTAAATATGTTTCAGCTAAATCGGACCAGTGGTTCTCGATTTATGTCAAGCAAAAGAGCCTAAAAAGTGACAAATTCCCCTGTACGATACTTACTAACTTGAAATCGATATTAAATTATTATGGCATGTAACTTGACAAAACGAATGATGCAGAACTTCTTCTTTTCGGGGCTACTTTCACGTGCAGTTCTCAGAATTGAGTCCCAAAATCATGTGTTGTACTGTGTAAAAGAACAATGAACGAGAGAAGACTTAAACCAGCTCATGGTAGAATAAGACAAGGTAGTGTTAGTAGTTAAAATTCTCTCTTGTGCTGGGTACCGCATCTGTCAAAACCAGGTTTTTACGAATAAAAGCAAAACAAATAACACAATTTGCAGATTATAATATTATATGTGTTTGACAGCTGCGGTACCCACCGCTCCGTGATGACACTACCTTGTTAAATGTACCTTGAACCAGCTGAAATTGAGGAATTTCTTGGAAGTTCGGACTCTAGCTTAGATTTTGACTCCGATGATTCTCTAGTACATCCTGTGTGGTCCCTTGAAAGCTCATCCGTTGATCAAGAAAATGTTCCAGATTTGATCTTAAATATACAAATCCTAAACGATAATGATGTTACTAACAATTTATTGCATGATGATGGCGTAAACAACGATAGTTCTCACTGGAAGGAATACGTTGGGAGACATAAAAGTTTTGGATTTATTGTGAAGCATGGTCTTCAAGTCGAAATTTCGAATGAAGCTTCAGCTTTGGAAATCTACTTGCGTATTATTGACATTGGAATTTTTGATTTTATTGTTGCTGAAACTAATCGCTTTGCTGAGCAATTTTTATCAGCCAACCGTAGCTTCAAATACAGTCGATTGTAGACATGAGTAACGCAGTTAAAATCGCTGCGTTGATACACCAACTCAAACGCAGTTTACTGTATCAGTGGAATGCGTTAACGCAATTGCGCCATAGCGTAGTTTGAAATGCTATGATTCCTGTATCTACAAGAATTTAATTTACGCAATGAGGGCCAACGCGTTGCGTTATGTAGTTAATTTTTCGAATGCGGTGAATTTTGTGGTGGAATACTTAGCGCAAATTGGCTTCACTTAGAAAAAATAAATGAAATCAAATAAAACTCTTTAAACAATATATCTGATCTAAATAAATCTTTCTTCTAAAAGATTCATTAAAGATTAATAAATCCATAAGTAATTAATATGATATATAACTAAACGAAGCGCAGATTTAAGCATCCACCACAACTGCAGATATATTAAACTTCAAGCATGCAGACAAACTGTATTTCGTCTAAGATTTGATGCGATCTATCAAACAGATACATTCGCATTCCTAGTATGCAAAACAAATTTGAAGTTGGATCCAAATTTACTTCTGCTTCGAACACGAACACGTCCAACAATTAATTATATTAACAAAACCATCCTGTGAATGGCAAAACATTAATAACAGTCAAAAGTACTTATTTATACAGAGAAATAATGTTCGCTTTCAACTTTCTGTTTCTATCGACGTTGCGCCGTACAACATGTGCAATTTTCGCTAACTGTATAAATACTTTTTGCTTTTGCTTTTGCTTTGAGCATGTCATTTGCGCTACTGCGTTAGTTTTATTGAAACAAGTGTATCAACGCAGTAACGCATTGAAGTGCTTGAACTCATTAACGCAATGCAGCGCTGCGTTACCCATGTTTAGTCGATTGAACAAGTGGATACCTACAAATCGTGAAGAAATGAAGAAATTTTTTGGACCGATGGTGTGGATGGGCTTAGTGCCTCTTAGACGTTTGGAGAACTATTGAGAGTTAAAAGGAGTGCTTGGTTATTCCGAAGATAGTTATGTCAAGGAATCGTTGTCAGGCCTTGCCTTCTATGCTACATTTTATAGATAATGAAACAAGTGACAAAATCAATTGTCTTCACTAAAATGTCAAGCTTCTGGACATCCTCCATACTAAATTTAAAAATATTTTTTAACCCAAAGAAGGACTTCGTTATTGACGAAAACTTAGTGTCATGTCTATTATATGTCTATATATTTTGGCAGTACATTCCTAATAAGACACATCGATGTGGAGTGAAACTGTTCAAAATATTCTCCATTGATGGATATACATGGGCACTTAAAGTATATACTGGAAAATTCGCTGCTGGCGAAAGAGAAATTGAACTGGCACAAAAAGTTTGTACCGAACTTTCCTCAATGAAGGAAGTTATATTCTTGTTGACAACTTCTACACCAGTTATGAGTTGGCGCAGTCCTTTTAGAAACAAAATACACACATGTTGTAGGCACCCTTAGAGCGAACAAACGTAATATATCGAAAGAAGTTACTCTCGCAAAGCTTTAAAAAAGGTGAAGTTGTTTCTCGTGAAGATGAAGACGAAATCGTTGCTTTGAAATGGAAGGACACCAGGCAGGCCCGTAGAAAAGGGGGGGTTTTGGGTGTTCAAACCCCTCCCCCCCTTAGGGTCCAGAAAGTAAAAAAAAAAAAAATATAATCATTAATATGACATTTTTTATATGCGCATACTTAATGCGCCTACGTTTCTCTTCAGTAAGAGTATAAACAGCAACAGCGACACGCTTAAGATATTGAATAAAGTTTGATATATTCAATTGAGCCTTGTCCATCACCTGCGATTTAAGAATTTATTGCGTTGGAAAGTATTAAATTAAAGTGAGGAAAAAATGTACCTTTTACAATTGTTTTAATTGTGGTTTTCTAAAATTTAATTAATTTGTGTTAGTGTTATTCTATTGATTATTTTATTGTGCCAAAATACTAAAACGATTTCACCTAATTAGCTGCAGTAACCGCTATAAAAAAAGGCCAGAAAGGAGGAAAGTAAATCTGTATTTTTAAGGCGACTTCTTGATATTCTTTAATACTTTGATCCAATGTTTCCAATTTAAATACGAGTAATTATAAAAAGAAGATGACACCGCCGAAGTCGAAGCGACATTAGAACTGTGTACTTTGCTGATGTACCAACCGAGTGAAGCGCTGCCAGAATGGTGTAGTGGTCAATGTGTGCGGTGTTCATTCTATGTTATAATTATTTAATGGTTACAAATTTAGCTAAATCATAATAATGTAATATTGTATTTCGTTTGCATAGTAGAAAGCGTTCAAGAATCTTAAGAGCCTGAAAAGTGTCCAGAACTGCCTTTGGAAGCGGCAGTTGCAGGAGTGGGTAGTATTCACAGTAATGTTAAAAGCGGTCGCATAAGTAGTGTTGTTAAGAATATTTCACTTTTTATGTTAATAATTCTAAGTCTGTGCGTTTTGTGTGTATAATTGTAGAAGTTGTTCCAGAAACAGAAATTTCGTTTGATACATCGGAACTGCCTTCGACTTCGGCAGTACATAAAGGTGCAAGCAACTATATTTCCAATTTTATTTCATTTCAAGTTTTCAAAACATTTAAAATTCCCCTTCCCCCCCCCCCCCCCCCTGTCAGTGGTTCGCGTAATCTACGATTTAAGCTGTCTTGGTTGAACCGTTGGCATTAGTTAGCTTACTCCAAATGGAAAAACGGAGCTTATTGTAAGTTTTGCGTTTTTTTTAGCACTGACGAGGGTGCTAAGAAGATCTCAACTTCTTGGGACAACAAAAATTTTTAAAAATAAAATTTTCAAACCTATTATGTTGTCGAAAAATTCAATTAAATTTAAGAATTTTGCTAAGTGATCTGTTAAGGTTTAGGAGTTGGTTACGGATTTACTTATAAGAAAATGTTAGTCTTCTTATCGTGGTAGTTTTTCTAGTAGTTCACAAGTGGCTTAAAGTTCAACATTGCTTTATACAGAGTTTTAATTTTTATTGTAGGTCACATTTCTAATGGTGTGGTCCATTTTTACAAAATTACTGTTTATATACCTTTCCTTGTTGCAACAATTTACAACATGGAATTACTATTTACACAACTGGCTTATGCCATTGTTCAACTTGATTTTGATTACATCCGAAAACGAGGAACGATCAAAATTTTTAATTAAACAATATGCAAGAATTTTACCTTGCTCTGGTAACACTACCGTAGGAATAAATTAAATCAGAATTCAGCGCCGAGTACCGCTTAAATGGTTGTGCATCCTTAAGAATACAAAGGGATAGCAAAGTCACCGAGGATGATGTATTGTCAGAATTGGCAAAAAAAAAAGGGAAGACTTAATACAAACATATTAAAATAAATAAACGTTAGTTTTATACAGAATTCCTTTGATTCATCGATATCATCGATATCGATATCGATATATTTTTTTTATGAAACCCCCACCCCCCCTTGGGTAACCCTGGCTACGGACCTGGCACCGGGAATGTTCGCATGATCTCAACAATACACGCTCCTACTTTGTTAGTTGTTCCAAAAAGACGCTAATCACAAATCCAAGCTATAAGCACTGAGCTATCTATAAGCTCGAATCCACCTGAAGCTCCTTGGCCACGACGGCTTACTCAGAAAACATTACTCAAGCCTGAAGCTATTCAAGCTTACAATAAAGGAAAAGCTGGAATTGATCTGTCGGACCAGATGGGTTCATCTGCCACATCTCTAAGAAAAGGTTTAAAATGGTACCGGAAACTAGAAGTAAAGAAAAGATAGCTACTGGGCTTCTCAAAATTCCAGAAGTTATACCTTGATCGGAACAAAACCAATCCAAGTCGCATGATTTGAAAGATAGGGAAACCGATTCTGGAAAAAAAACTCCTTTCAACTTTCAACTAGTATTGAGTTTTTTTTTTTTTTCAGTGTATACCAATTTTGATTGCAAAGGCAAAATAGGAAAAAACACCTGGCTATCATATTCAATAGCCACGACACTAAATTAAACAGTACTGGCATTGAAATATGATAGCCATGGCAGTCACTGTATTAAGTGAGTTCAGTGAGTTTAGACTTGATCTCGGAAATATATATGAAAATTTCACTAACACAAGTTGTCCAAAAAACTTTTGAGAGCACGATGGAAAATCAAAATTAGAAGGCACACTTGGAATACGTGTTGATGCGTTGAATGCTTATAAAAAGTAAGATCATGTCTTAAGAATATATTCCAGAAAAAGAGCACATTTGGCCACTTTTTTTAAGCTCTTAAGGTCCTCCGGGAGTTTTTCGAAAAAAGGCACCTTTTTGAAAACAATTGTTTACAGCTGTATTTTATTTTAGATCAAAATTTTTTCCATTGTCAAAATATAACCATTCAAAATTTATCCCTGAAATTTTTTTTCCAAAAAATATTCGTCTATAAGGTAGAAAAGTGCAATAGCGCGAAAGATCTTATATTTCTGGAGACTGGTTCAAAGACCAAGTTTTCTGGAGCTGGTTCGTCTAGTTTAGTAAAGAGTTCTTGGGCGTTCAATCATACTTTTTGATTTATTACCTAAAACGACCTCAATTTTGTGCACAAAAAATACAAATATTCTTTCCACTCCCGCCATTTTGTCAAAAAGTAATATTTTTCAAAAATCAACAATTTAACGCCCAAGAACGCTTTGCTTAACCGAACAAAATTTTTTTTTAGATTAACCAGTCTCCAGATATCTTGTTCACCGCAAATTTAAAATCTTTCGCGGCATTGCACTTTTCTACCTTATCGACGAATATTTTTGGACCAAAGTGTCAGGGATGAATCTTGAATAGTTATACTTTAATGATAAAAAAATTTTAGTCTAAAATAAAATACAGCTTCAAAGAAAAAATTTGTAAAAAGGTGTCTTTTTTTTAAGCTTTTATTTAACTTGCTTCGTTCGTTTATATGTACATATGTCCCAAATCTTGCAAACAATTTTTCGACAGCTTGTGGGTCTCCGATTAAGCTGAAATTTAGCATACATTTGTAAGCCCGGTGACAATGCAATATTATGAAAAATTTTTGCCACACCCCCTAGGGACGTACATAAATTTAGAAATTTTCAAAATGCAAAATACATTTGAATTTTAAAAGCTTAAGGCGCTGATATTGTGCAGTAGACCTGTATAATGGATCACGGTTTATAAACAGATAAGCCTACTAAAATATTCAGTTCCACTGATATTGTGCAGTAAACTTGTATATTTTACATTTTGAAAATTTCTAAATTTATATACGTCCTTAGAACTTACCTATATACGTACGCTTTTATTATGATGATGGGTAACCAAGAGAGAGGTTCTTCTGAACCAAGAATATACCTACTATGTACATATATGACAAATGTCACTGAAATTTATTTTTTTCTTTATAGTTCACGTTTTAGTTTTAAAAAAAAGCTTATTTTTTAAAAATTTTTTTTATATTATTTTTTTCTTTGAGAAACTCCCGGAGGCCCTTAAGCTTGCTTATATAATTTAATCATAAATAAATGTTTCAATAATAATAATAATAATGATTTTTAAACGCTAAAGTAATCGGATCGATTTTTTTTTCGCCATCAGGTTCTGAAAGAGTACATTCAAAAATTTTTTATTCAGAGTTTCGGTGTAATAGCCCCCTTGTGTATTAAAGTTCTACACATGATCTTGCGATTTGTATAAAAAAAATTTGCATTTTGCACATAAATATGTTAAACAAGTTCGAAGTAAAAAAAATTTTAGACCATAAAATAGCATAATAGTCTGCACAATTTAAATAAGGCTTGCATAATTAGTTCCGTTTTAAAAAGCATTTATTTAAAGAAAAAATATATAAACGGTTTTGTGCTCTTGCACGACCCCTAATTACTGTTCAATTTTGAAGTAATTTTTTTAAAAGCGAATTTTTTTTAAAATTCATTATAATATACTATTTAGATTTTATATCTTCGGGCCAACCAACTTATTGACCTTCTGACCCCCAAAATATACCTGATCTCGTGGATTTTGTAATATGTAAGAACATCAATCGACAATCAAATACAGTAGAAACAAGTTTTGATTTATCTTTTAATCACTATCCCATGATATTACACCTCCATAGCCAAGTATAACCAATGGAAAAACTATGTAGACTTACTTCAAAGCAAACAAATTGGAGAATAAAATTGATTCAGCTATTGAGAGCTTCAGCAATATTCTGATCTCAGCGGCTAAATATGCAACTTCCGTAATCCAAACAACACAAGCACCAACTCTAAAAATGGCCTCAAAAGAAATTGAAGAGCTTCTTAGAGAAAAACGAGCTCTTTGAGGAGAATGGCAGCAAAAAGGTATCCACAATCTAAGCAGAAGTTCCTTTCAGCTGCCAAAAGAGTAAAATAATTACTAAATACTGAATTAGAACAAAATTAAAAGCTACACTGACTCCAATAAGTCTCTGTACAGATTAGTAATTCTTATATATCGGTTTAAAAAAACAAGCTTCAAGTATAAAGGTCTATAATTTGTATTTTATTTCAAAGATTTATTATTTAGGAATAATATAAATGAAAGGAATTAAATTTTTAGTTATAAGAAAACAAAAACAAAATCGATTCATTCGATGATTCAATAAAAGTAACCAAAAAAGTCTTCGTACAGTGCGTTTGAATTACAATGCTATTAAATGTTTACCTACTTATTTGTATTTTAATATGTAGTTGGTCCACCTTTATTCTTTATAACTGCGTTCAGCCGGTTTTTCATAGAGTGAACTAGCTTTGTTGTTGTTTCTAGCTGAATCTTTGCCCACTCCTCCAAAAGCACTGCTTTAAATTGATTTTTGTTTGTTATATTGCGCTGTCGAATTTTTGTTTCCAAATGGTCACACAAATGCTCTATTGGATTTAAATCCGGCGACTGAGCTGGATGATTTAATTGCTTTGGGGCATTGTAGAGCAACCACTCCTTCACCACTCCAGAGGTGTGTTTGGGGTCCTTGTCTTGCTGGAAATAGTATGAATGATGCAAACCCAACTTATATACGCTAGATTGTAGATTTTCCTTTAGAATATTTAAATATGCAAATTTATCTATTCTGCAATCTATAAAAATAAGTTTCCCTACTCCGGATGATGCCATACATACCCATACCATCACATTGCCTCCTCCGTGTTTGACGGTTGGGGTCCAAGCATTTGTACATTGTACAAATAGTCCCCGTTCGTATTTCTACAAAGATTGTATTCGTATTTTTATCCTAATATTTTTTTGTGTGTAGACATAAATTATCACAATGGATAAACAAAACATGATTATCCAGAGCGAGACCACGCCCGTTTTGCCTGGCATATGTAGGAGCTTGACCACGTACGTCTAGCCTTACATATGTGACCAGAGCTCTAATCCTTTTGCATATAATTTTGCAGATAAAAAAAAAAAACAGAACATGATTATCCAGAGCAAGACCTCGTCCGTCTCGCCTGGTAAATGCTGGAGCTAGGCCACGTCCGTCTTGCCTTGCATATGTGAGCACAGCTCTAATCATTCGTTTTATTTATTACCAAAGAAGATATCCTCAACAAGACCTCGTGTATATTAAATGAAGTGGCTTTTATAATTATGTTAAAAGTTACGTACTAAACACTGGTTATGAATTCGTCTCTATTTATTTAGGTTAAGATTTGATAAATAATTGTTAGTTTCTAAGAGAAAGATTCAATAAATAATAATAAAAGTATAAAAAAAAAATTATAACATACTTGAAGAGCAGCTAAAAGAAAATTTACAGTTTTTTTGAACCAGTCAATATTGGATTTTTTTTACAAATTGCTATTCAGAGATGCTGAATTGTCCACAACCTCAAAAAAAAAAAATACCTGAAGAATAGATATAGAGTATTGTGCAAAATCTCAGCAACTTTTCCTACCCAATTGAATTAATAGCCTTATTTTGTATTCCTAACGAAGCATTCAACGAACGATGGCTATGGGAACGATGTTGAATTCAAGCGGAAATATGTATTTCGATCGAAGCTTATCGTTGGCTCATTCGTCAAGCTTTTGTTGAATATGTACACTCAAACTGTTATACACAAGCAGTTGTCAAATATAGCACTGCCATATCAAACACTAGGGAAGTTTTCTGTATTTTGTCTACTTAATTCAAAGATGTTTTTAATATGTTGCTTCGTTTCGTATATGTTGGCAATGCTTTTTGGTTTTGTCCGGTTTGTGTATTCAATAAATAAACTTTGAGCAATTAAGTGGTTTGCGGACTTGCTTTTCATTATTATTGTTTTCAGAGATTGTGTGTTTGCTTTTGACATAACAATATAAAATGTATGCAGCTATAGCAGTTTTTATTTTTATTTTATGTATTTCAAGTGCTTCACAGCCTTCAAACACTGTATATATTTATATATTTCATAATTTATTTACCTTTAGGTTCAGAATTTTGAATTTTTTAACCATTCTTTTAACGTTTGCAACCACAACGATAGCATAAAAGTGTTCGTTTGATTTTGACGTTTGGATTCGTGGTTTCAGTGCTCGTTAGAAATACATATTGCAAATATGTAACTGTACTACGGCATCGTTCGTTGGCTGATCAGCTGTTATCGATGTTTGATTCTGTTCGAATTACACATTTCAAAAACACAAACGAACACTGTTTTGAACGAAACGATTGATCGGATAGGAATACAAAATGGAGCCATAAGTCTCAAATTTTTATTTCTGTTCAGAAAATAAAATAAAACGAAATACTTGAAAGCTTAACGAGTTGTAAGTACATTTATTAAAAAATAAAAACATACTTCCGTTAGTAACGGATTATACAAAATCAAAAACTAAATATACTCCAGGAAAGACTGTGCAACACCTAGGCAACTTTATTTGTTCCACTACATTTTAAGAACGATTTTCACTTCTTTGGTACATTTGACCAGCTGAAAAATAAAAGGAATTAATTATGGTATTTTATTCATTGATGGTTGCCCGATGTGTTAAATATTTCGTTTTTTCATCATGTGTACTTAATATGTTAAAACTCTTAAATAAAAAATAAAATGTTTATGAAAACGACAGTAATTAAAGTTAAAACTTATCAAAATATTATTTAATTTATGAATCAATAGTTTTTGGGGTTAATAAACTAATACAAACACAATGGAAACATTGCAAATGCCAATTTTGAAGGACCACCTCGAAAAGTTAATTAAGACAGATTTCCATAACTTAAAAAACTAAACAAAAATAATTAATAAAACTGCTTTTAATATTTTAAGGGAACTATTGGAACTTTATATTTAGATAAAGACTCCAGCACCACACGTAATTTTGCTTTTTAAGAGTGTTATGTAAAGTTAAACAGAAACAACACAATTATTTCTTCTAAGAAAAGACGGACTCAAAAGATTTGTCCAATATAGAGTTGTTATAAGATGTAATAACACTTAAATACAATGCAAGTGATCAGTAAATTTATGGAAAACTATATTTTTTGGTTGTCATTGACGTGTTGAGCAGTGTTCAATACTTGTACTCGTATATATCAGTAGAATACTTAATCAACATTTTTGAAGAGTCTGTTAAAAACGCACGGGAAGTGGTATTGAGTTAAACTTAATTTTATAATTTAAACAGTGGCTTCAACCATAAAACTACACATTTAAAAGATATTTTCATACATAAGAACTTTTCAGAAATTAAGATTGTTCATTATTTTGAGAAAATATAATTCACATTAGTGGAAGTTTCACTACAACTAAAATCCATACTACACATCACAGTTTAAAAAGAAGATTAACAACATTACAACTAACAGTTTTTAATTGATTGATACTATTTGAAGACTTTAATCTGATCTAAAATATGGCCAGGATAATTAAACGGCTATTGAATATCCCTGTAGGAAAATCAACTAATTTAAAAGTAGTTGAAAAAGTAGTTGTTTGTCAAACACAACTAGTTGAAATTCTGCCTTTTTTCCATTAAACGAACTAACATATTTTGTATGGTGATGTCCGCTAAATAAGTCAATTGACTTTCGTCTGCATATATTTTCAACTACTTGTTAAATTTAATTACTTAATTACTTGTTTATTACTTTAAAATAAACAATTGAAAACTATTTAATATTCCACTTACTGAAGATGAATTTAAAAGCATACAAATTTTAAAATTTCTGTACATTAAAGAGACCATTTATTTGACTGTTTTGAAAAATACATAAATACATAAATCATGCCAAAAAATCATGCCTGGTCGACACAAATAAATTCTGAAATATAAAATCTGAAAGCAAAATGTAAACAAAGTTAAAAGTGATCAGAGTTTTTTAATGGAAAATTGTGAAATGTCGTTCTTTGTGGTGTTTTAATTGATTTTAAAATAATTCAAAAGTGATTCATGCCAAGCCTCATTGCCAGTTAATTCAAAAAAGGGCTTGTAATTATATTCAAGGAGCACAATAGAAGTACGCTGCGATGGTAGATATAATTTCATTATTCCTTTCTTCATTTGACTATTTCTGCTTCCAACAGGTGATAGTTCCAGAAGCTGGAGGAACTCTGCGCTTATATGTGAGCATGCCTACCTCGGAAGCTGTTTCCAAAAACGGGCACTCCACCGCCTGGGTACATGAGCGAAGGTGCCGATCCAATTGATCGGAATTGTGTGGATACTGCGCCTGTTATTTAACACGAGCCAGCTTTTTGATGCTTCATTTCAAAATTTGAGCTAAACAAGCGTGTCAGCGGGATTTTTTACGCTTTGCAACCATCAATCATGGTCGATGGACACACCGATATTTTGCTTAGTGCTTCTTTTAAGTGTCAATCGCAATGAAGTGATGGAGCAGACTCGACGCTACGTAGGGAAAGGCGTGCGTCTTTACTAATGAAGTGATGAGGTGTTTGCTGAATGGTTAAGCAATGCATCAACATCCGTACAGAGTCGAAATTGTGCAATGTTTGCTAAACACTACCAGTTTGTAATTTGAAAATCTTTTTCAATTAACAAACACTACCAGTTTGTAACCCTTGAAAATCAGGGTTTTGAGGCAGTTTATCAGTTTAAAGTAAAGTAAAGTGTGTTTACCACGTCTATCTTGTAGCTCAATGTCGTAAATAAAAAATATGTCTTTTTGAAACAAAATGTTAGTGAAGCCTAAAATTAATAATATTTGATAAAATAACATGGTTAAATTTATATAAACTTGTAATATAATAAAAATTTGCAATTAAAACATGTCCAAATCAGAGTAGTTGCCGCCTTAATATAATTCAAAGTAGTTTATCAACCACTTGTTTTTAAGTAGTATTTCAATTACTTCATATATAATGCAATAAAAACTATTTAGAATTGAAGTGGATGCCGCCTCAATATAATTTAAAGTACTTCATATACTAGTTTATTTTAAATTAGTTTTTTTAATTAGTTGTTTTTAAAAACAAGTTAGTTTGTTCCTAAAGGGATCATACTCATAAAATAATAATAAATTCGTGGCTGTATTATAGCGAGCATGGCAAAACACATTTGAAAACTTTATTTTTAAAATCTGAGAGAATCAGATCCTCAAAGTAGTGTTAGACTTCTGATAAATTAAAAATATTATTTAAAGTAGTGGTAAAAGTTGCTTAGATTTTGCACAGCCTGTTTTCAATTTTTTTTTTTTTTTATTTTTGATTTTAAATAAACTGTTGCCGAAGAAAAAATGTTTTGGTTTTTTAATAAATATTATAATCACTATACAAGCTTTGAAGGAAAACCTTTGCTTGTGTCATTTACTGCGTAATAAAAAAAAAAATCGACGCTTTATTTTAATGGAAAGGGAAAGTTGCTTAGATTTTGCACAATACTGTTTTTTCTCTAAATTAACAAACTTCTACCAAGAACTTTGTATAGCTTGGTTTTTTTTTTTGGAATGCTTGATCAAATTTCGGTAATTGAAAAACTCTATTGCCTCAGCCTGCGTTCCTGACCTCAAAACATCAGTTTACACTCCAAGATTTTCTCTGAAATAACCCGCCAGTATCGAAAGTAACTAATTGCTCCATTCTCATTAGCTACTTTACTAGTTCTGTACGAACTGGCTTCCGTTTTGACCTAAGGTAATGCATAAAAGAGTCAGTTCAATCAACTTCAAGCTTGTATTGCTTATTATTTATGTCTTTGAAGTCTTAATTTTGTAAGAATGACCATATAGTTCGATGTAATATTTTCGAGAAAATATGATACATAACGCGTTTTAAAATTCTTTAACAACATGAATAAAATAATTCTGATGAAGAAAGTACAAATTAATCAACTGGAGAATTCCTACTTTTTTCGTTTCTTTATCTTTTCGACTAGCAAATAATCTGGCCCTATAGCTCTAGTGAAGTGCCTAGGCTATGGTGATGCAAATGGTAGCAATTGACCCGTGTCTATGACATGTTCACGTAAACTTCGCCAGTTGAATGCAAAGAGAGTAGATTGAAGTGAAACTAGTACTAATTCCCTAAGGGCTAGTGACATTGGTAGTTCTGTACTAGTGCCATTTACTGCAGCGAACAAATAGAACTCGTTTTGTCTGTGTTTGTAATTTATGCACAAAAAATGTAAATTCAGTATAAATTTATTTATGAAAATTTAACTAAAATAAAGGTAAAATATTCTTTGAAGTATGTTAATATTTGATTGCATTACTATTATTATTTCTCTCCGCCTAACAATATGCAATATTTACACATCACTTCTTCACATGCTTCACATGTTTCACACACACACACACACACACACACACATCACCCACATGTTTCAACTGTAAAAGCTTTGCACATTTTAACGAAGCAAACCACTTCTTTTGCTTTTACAATGAAAATAATTGAGGTTACGACACATGAACGCCCCTGTTTTTATTGCAGCTTTATAAAAGTCGTTAAATAATATAAAACAAAAACAGTTGTTCACTCAAAATTTAATTACTTAATAATGCTTAAAGTAATCAAATTTAATTTAAGCCAAATATTTTGCATTTCTCCATTTTGTAATATACGTCAGGATAATTTTGCACACATATTTCTAATATGTTTGCAAGCATGTGTGCCTAAGTGTGAGTGAAGATATTAACAACAAAATATACTAAAAAATAATGGAAACAAAAGCAGCTTCGAAGTAAACGAACCATAAGAGTTTTCAGTCAAATTCTTAAGTGAATAAAAGCCTATAATTAATAGTCTGTTCTAGGAACATCAGACTCTGTCTTTATTATGACAAGCTTAACTGATGAATGCTTGCTTCACCTCTGCCATTTGCCTGTGCGCACCAAGCAAAAAATTAAATTTTTTTTTTTTTTTTTGCTTAGCTTACAAATCATGCAGGCATTTAAATTTGCTTGAAAGTTAAAACGCTTTTAATTGATTTTTTTTTAACGTGAAGAGTGAATTAAATCAATTCTAAAGTAAGGAATTTGCTAACCACGTCTTTTGGGCATGTTTTCAGTTACCGGTAGCAGTGGAAACAGGGCTTGGGCGTTTTTAGCTTTTAAAAGGCGTTTTTACAGGTTATGTAAATGCCTTAAGAAATTTTGCTAGCGAAGTTATTTTCAGAATGTTCATTTAATAAAACAATATAAGTAGGTGGCAACGTTTTGTTGAGTGAACACAGTTTATTTTTTTTTTTATTTCAAGTGTTTCCGGTCTCGACACACAAATGGTTAAAAATTGAGGTATAAATTTTGAATCTTATTGAAACTTTTGTGTTTGAGATCGATATTTACGCGTACTGCGTAAGGGGTATATTAACTTTGTCATTCCGTTTGTAACGCCAAGAAGGAGGCATGGCAGGTATAGAAATATATATATATTTTTGATCAGCATCACCTCCTGCGTCGATTTCCGTGTGTCCGTCTGTCTGTCCGTCTGTCGACACGATTACAGCCACAATTTTAAAGCTATCGCGATGAAATTCAAAAATAAGTTTATTTTTCAAAAAAGTTCGTAAATAGGCCAAACCGGATGAAAACCACGCCTACCTCCCATACCAAGTGTCTTCATATTAAACGTAAAATGTCTTTAAAATCCACAAAAATTAAAGAAATACCTTGAAATTTGGCAGGGGAGCTTTGATCTTCAGTCTTAATTCTGGCTATGAAATTTGGAAAAATCGGATGAAAACGACGCCCATACAATGTGGCTTTATTTTAAAAGTAATATCTCTTCAAAATCTGCTCAAATTAAAGAAATGTCTTGAAATTTTGCTTATGGGCTCCGATATATTTAAATAGACCATCACTATGATTTTGGCAAAATCGAATGAAAACCACGCCTACCTCCCATACAAATTGGCTTTATTTTAAATGAAAAATCTCATCAAAATCTGCAAAAATTAAAGAAATGTTTTAAAATTTTGCACATAAGCTTTGATATATAATATAAACCATTTGTATGATATATGGCAAAATCGTATGGAAACCACGCCCACTTTCCATACAAAGTGGCTTTATTTTAAACGTTAAATCTCTTCAAAATCCACAAAAATTAAAGAAATGTCTTGAAATTTAGCTTTGGTATATAATATGAACAATTTTTTTGATATATGGCAAAATCGGATCAAAACCACTCCTACTTCCCATACAAAGTGACGTCATCAAAATAGGGAAACTTTCGTTAATATATAAAACTGAATGTCAAAAAGACTTCGAATATACTTCAATATGGCCGCGGGGGGGTATTTTAGCTTCGGTACCCTGCCGAAGCTCCATCCTTACTAGTTCCTATATAAAATGATTTTTTTCAACTTAAAAGTTGAAATCAATATATGCATTCTGTCAAAAAAGGACCGGGAAATGATAATTTAAAGAGCCCTCTTAAAAGGCTTCTAAAAAGTGTTGTATTATATTAATTTATCAGTCATCCAGTTTTTTTACAATGCTGTTAATTCGGTAAATCATCAAATTATCGAAAATAAAAAAACAATCTGTACCGAATTCACTTCTAGAAGGTCAAATATATGAGCTGCTTTTATTATTTCTTACATTTCAACATTTTTTCTGAACACACCTAACTCCTAAAAAACACAAAACTGTCGATTATAAATCATATCTCTCCCGAATTGACCCCTAGATGGGTCAAATCTATGAACTGATCCTATTAGTCTTTGTCTTTCAATATTTATTCTGAACACAATTGACCCCTATCCAACACTCTCCCAAAATGACACCCTAGAGGGGGGAGTATGGAGATGGTCCTACTATTTTTTACCCCTAAACATTTCTAATCAACACACCTATCTCCTATCTACCACCCTTCTGGCGGCTACAATACAAAAAACAGATAAAAATGTTGATAGGTTTTTTGCTTGCACGGTAGCTGAATCAGAAAGGCTGGCATTAACAGTACAAGCCTAAGTAGTAGGCCTGTGCGAGTTGCTTCGAGTTCGAGTCGAGTCGAGTAGTGCAATTCGACTCGATTTTTGATTCGAGTAATTCGGTTTTTCGAATAACTCGAAATTCGAGGAACTCAAGGAATTATCGATTAACTCGAGGAACTATCGAGTAGCTCGAGTTTTTTTTTTTTTGTGCACTTTCAATCTTAATAGTACATACCCAGTAGAAATTAGTGTTTAATGGAACTAAGGGAAGATATAAATAGTGGAACATGAAAGACATAAATAATTACAACTTTTTATTGGTTTTTACTTTTTTGCGATCTCATTTTCGATTTGATCTTCAAAAAAAATTTAATTTTTAGGCCATTTTATGCAAATTACGAGTACACTTAAAGCTGTTTATGACTAGTGACAAAGGTAAAAAATTGCACAAATTTGTGTTTCCATTCAATCAAAGGATGAAAGCCAAGTCAAGATATTTGAAAACAAAATATCAAAGGCCATATATCGAAGGCCAAACGTCGAGACCTGAAGTCAGAGAAAAAAATGAAACAACGCGTAGCTTGCAAGCTCATTTCATTGCAATGAAAGAGTGCATGGAAAGAGAACAGAGAACAAATAAGTAGTTATTCTCTTGCGCAGATTTGATCTGTACCAGGGATGATATTTGGGGGCTTTTGGGGCTTTTTTGAGCCCTTTTTAATTGTAAAGGCCCCGAAGCCCTTTTTAGTCGATATAGGCCCTTTTGAAAAAATTTAACCGAAAAAATTATCGCAATTTTTGACAAGAAAAGTTTCATGGTTAATGAATGTTGACAACATTTGTGTACCATGCCATAGTTCTACAAATTTAAAATTTGGAGGTAGAAAATGAATGAATTAAATTAAATAAAAAAAAAAAATTAAAGAAAAATGTAAACAAAATCACCCAATAAAAATGAAAATATACCCAAAATTTTTGGAAGAATTGCATTACATGCAATCTTGTGGTGTCGGAGTGCTTGGCTAGAATAAGCTCTTTCCAAAAAAGAGCCAAATTTCTCTTGGCTCCAAAAAACGAAATTTCTCCCAAAAACGTGCAAAACCGCATAATTTTTTTGCCTGTTTTTAAACGAAAATTATCTCAATTTTGTATGGAGAAATTTTGGATGATTTCTATTTGAAGTCGATATTTCTATCGCCTTTTAAAATGTTCTCATTGAAATAAGTTCTTTTATATACATTCATGGTTACACAAAAAGCATACTTTTTAGTAATCTCAACTACAAATTTAGTTTGTTTCCCAAGTATAAGAGTTATAAGAGCGAGCCTTAAAGGTTCTATCGTTGTCCTGACAATGCCTTAATATACATACAAATCCATTTTGTCATCCATTCAATATCAACGCTAAGAAAATGAGGCCAGTACCGATTCTCTACACACTGATGAAGTTTTGGTGGCAAATTTAAAACTTATTTCTTGGCGATTGTTTTGTCATCTTATCAGATGTAATTTGACTTAATTTCTTCTTTCAAAATTCTTTATTCTAAAATTGTGGTTATTTATGAAACTATTTTTTGTCAAATTCAGAAGGCATGGCGCAATATATTTTATGACAGGAGAGAATTTGTCTACTCAATTTCGTACCGCTTCATTGATTCGTCTTCTTACAAGTCTTAACGAAGAAGAGTCTACATTAAATTACTTATTCATTTCTGACATTTTACGACTATTTCAAGGTGGATATAACCGATTTGCGATTTATGTGGAAATGCTTTGCAATTTTTATTTTTATTTATGAAATCTATGATTGAAGTTATCAAATTAACGTTTTTTCTAAAAAATTTTTTGCAGAAATACACTATAGCTAAAGTTTGTTTTTGCCATTTTTTGACTTAACAAAATTTTGACACAAATAATGCGTAAAATAAAATGTATTTGAAAGAATCACCTTAAACACTAATAAGATGGAGAGTGATTTAATTTAATTATTTAAATAAGAGTGTGCTATTTTTGTGATCAACCAAGAACTTCCTTCCATGTTTGGCTTAAACGACACAAACGAAATAAAACATGATAAATTTAAAGTTTTTTTGATTTCCCAAAACTGTTATATCGAAATTTCGACTATTTTCAGCAAAATGTAAAATAAACTGGACTTGTTGAGATTATTAAAAAGTGTGCTATTTGTGAGACCATGGCATGACCGTGTGACCAAATATAAATTTCTTCAATATTAAAATGGCACTTTTTAAAACTATAACTAAGTGCCCTATTAACGTCAAATTGGCCCAATTTTTGTTTGAATTCTGGCCCTTTTCCAACTAAGTCAATATCATCCCTGATCTGTACTACACTACCTGTTGTTTACATTTATTCGAGAAGCATAAATCACTTGATGAATATATTCATGCAGGGCTCAAATATGTATTATATATTCAAAAAGAAACAGTTATGTCAAACTATAAAAATCGATATGTTCTGTTGGAAGAAATGGAAGAACTTAAAAAATGTATGGGTAAGTTTGTGGTAAAACATTAAGCATTTTTAAATGATTTGGTTCTGTGTTTATAAATAAACACTGCATTTTCAACTGGGTACTTTGCTCTATCATCTCGGTACGATGTTACTAAAACGGCTCAACGAATGGCACAGGGTTGTCACTTCTCTGTGAATACTTATAATTTGTGTTGTAGAGAATTTAAATCGACGCATCTAAAGACACTAGTTTTTATTCTTAGTGTTATATTAAATCAAAAAGTCAAAAGAATGAGAGAGAAAGAAAGACATTATAAGTAAATTTGTATATATGCATTTTATTACTATGTATTTTAAAGTATCTAACATACATTTCAAAGATATCAAGCTAAAGATTTTTATGCAAAAATATCGAGCATGATGCAGTTTGTGGTAGAAGAGATGACCGTTTTTCATTGACAATATCACCAGCTCTCACTCTCGACTGACGTACATGGGTTTGGTAGATATCTTAATGTCATGGATGAAAGTTGTGGAAATTTCGGGTTTTTCCTTTTACCACCATAGCATTGACTGCTCACCAGGATCGATACGTGGCAAATAGCTGTATAGAACCCATCCCTGGTCAATGTTTTGAGCGATACTCTCACTTTTCTCTTGTGTCCTGATATGAGGTACCCTTAGAAAATTACATAAATTAGATGCTTCCTTATTCAGCGCAGTAAGAGTAAATTCAAAGGCAAAATAAGTTTTTAAGTGCTGGGCATATATGCATATTAGTTCATTAAAAAAATATTGCTATGTTTGAAACAACTGAAATTTAAATATACTAACGCTCTATAGGAGTACAAATTTGATCAGAAACATTCCCAAGACATTTTTCTTTTAAGATCTCTGCTTTAAGTTCCGCTTTAATTTCATTTACCTTATCCGTATTATAAAAGAGAGGAAAAATTTAAGGATAAGTGAAAATCTGAATTTATTCAAAAGTTAAAGAATAATGTTTCAAATGAAATATGGCAGCTCTCTTCCGTAACTCAGCTCTTCCGTAGAGTTGGGTCGTTCGGGACATGTATAGTTCATGGAACTATGTTCACTCCCGGACATAGTTCCAATCGTTCCTTCTGTACGATTTAAGCATGTCCAAACAGTTCTGATTGAAATGAAATTTTTTTCTTATGAGCAACATAAGCCGACATCTCTTTCGCACTTACCGCACACATAAGCAAAACGATAATGCTTGTGAGAGAGTATGAATGAAATAATAGACTATATGATATATCGTCATTCTTGTTGTATGCATTGTTCTGTTTGTTTTTGCTTGTAACATAAGAAAGAGAACAATCATGAAATGATATTTAGAATGCTTTTGTTACATTTCCTCTAATACATAGAACTGTCGGAACTGATAGTTCCGCGGACATGCTTATAATGTTATAAAATAAGCATGTCCGCGGAACTGTTTTGTTTTATAACATAATAAGCATGTCCACGGAACTGTTCGCAAAACTGTCCGCGGAACTATTAGGTTATTTTTTATATATTTTCTTATGCCACAATTTTGTTACTTAATATTTGAACTATATGAATTTTTATAGCAAATTTTTAAAGTTTCTTTTTTAAATAATATATGAATATTATTTATTTTTTAATTTTGAAATGAAAACACTGAAAAAAACGAAAAATTGTGTTCAATTTGGTTTAAGGCTAGTCACAGCGTTGTGTTAAAATTATACTTAGAGTATTACAAATTTCCTCTACAGTTCAACAAACAACCAGCTCAAACAGATAAATAAAGGAACTAGATAGTTCTGCGGACATGTTTCCATTTATTAGTTTCGCTCTATAAAAGAGACGTTCAACAAACAAGCAGCTCAAGCAGATCAAATAAAGAAAGGAACTAGATAGTTCCGCGGACATGTTTAAATGAACTAGCTCCGCTCTCTAAAGGAAACGTTCCATGTCCGTTCCGTCTCCGGAACTGTTAAGCACAACCCTACTCTTCCGTAACTAACTGAACTCAGCAGATATTTCGTTACTCATTGGAAAAAAAGTTTTAATTTTAACCTTGAACGCATCGCACAATTAGTCAAATATACATATGCGAGTAGATAAATTAAATATTTGTATAATAATACATGTGATTTCAATGTGATTTCAATAAATAGTAAAATGTACTAATCCGTTTTCAAGATTTTTTTAAAACGAGCTTTAAATGAAAATTAATTAATATAAAAACATTTGGCTGCAAATTGCCAAAACAACTTGACATATTGTTAGTAAACAATTTGTTGACTTTTTCTTATACTCAGCTCGAATGCGTAAAATAGCAGCAACGACTCAAAATAACAACAAAGAAAAGGAACAAAAAAAAATCAAAATTGAACGAAAAACAATGCTAAGTGCCTTATCATAAAATCAGTACAAAAACCACACACACACACACACACAGCACCCAAGCAAACACTAATAAATGCAACAACAAAAGCCTCAACAAAGGGGTTTGGTAACAACATGAAAATCTTTATGAGAGCAAAAAGTTTATAGACAGCAGCATCAAATTTTGGAATTCTGCTGAATTCTCGCAACGTGGCTTGAAACTTGAGAATAAAAACATGCATAGAACAAAATAAGCAATATAAAACTATAAGCAAAAAAAAAAACAACGAGATAGACAATAAATATTTAAGCAAAAAAACACAGCTGAAAAAGCTATATTCAACGTAAAAAGAAAAATAGCTTCATGGATAATATGAAGAATCAAAATTGGTGCAACATGGCGTATGAGCAACATTTTTTTAAATTTTTCGATCAATAAGTTAAAGTTTAAAGTTAAAGTTAAAGTTAAAGTTAAAGTTAAAGTTAAAGTTAAAGTTAAAGTTACAGTTAAAGTTAAAGTTAAAGTTAAAGTCAAAGTTAAAGTTAAAGTTAAAGTTAAAGTTAAAGTTAAAGTTAAAGTTAAAGTTAAAGTTAAAGTTAAAGTTAAAGTTAAGGTTAAAGTTAAAGTTAAAGTTAAAGTTAAAGTTAAAGTTAAAGTTAAAGTTAAAGTTAAAGTTAAAGTTAAAGTTAAAGTTAAAGTTAAAGTTAAAGTTAAAGTTAAAGTTAAAGTTAAAGTTAAAGTTAAAGTTAAAGTTAAAGTTAAAGTTAAAGTTAAAGTTAAAGTTAAAGTTAAAGTTAAAGTTAAAGTTAAAGTTAAAGTTAAAGTTAAAGTTAAAGTTAAAGTTAAAGTTAAAGTTAAAGTTAAAGTTAAAGTTAAAGTTAAAGTTAAAGTTAAAGTTAAAGTTAAAGTTAAAGTTAAAGTTAAAGTTAAAGTTAAAGTTAAAGTTAAAGTTAAAGTTAAAGTTAAAGTTAAAGTTAAAGTTAAAGTTAAAGTTAAAGTTAAAGTTAAAGTTAAAGTTAAAGTTAAAGTTAAAGTTAAAGTTAAAGTTAAAGTTAAAGTTAAAGTTAAAGTTAAAGTTAAAGTTAAAGTTAAAGTTAAAGTTAAAGTTAAAGTTAAAGTTAAAGTTAAAGTTAAAGTTAAAGTTAAAGTTAAAGTTAAAGTTAAAGTTAAAGTTAAAGTTAAAGTTAAAGTTAAAGTTAAAGTTAAAGTTAAAGTTAAAGTTAAAGTTAAAGTTAAAGTTAAAGTTAAAGTTAAAGTTAAAGTTAAAGTTAAAGTTAAAGTTAAAGTTAAAGTTAAAGTTAAAGTTAAAGTTAAAGTTAAAGTTAAAGTTAAAGTTAAAGTTAAAGTTAAAGTTAAAGTTAAAGTTAAAGTTAAAGTTAAAGTTAAAGTTAAAGTTAAAGTTAAAGTTAAAGTTAAAGTTAAAGTTAAAGTTAAAGTTAAAGTTAAAGTTAAAGTTAAAGTTAAAGTTAAAGTTAAAGTTAAAGTTAAAGTTAAAGTTAAAGTTAAAGTTAAAGTTAAAGTTAAAGTTAAAGTTAAAGTTAAAGTTAAAGTTAAAGTTAAAGTTAAAGTTAAAGTTAAAGTTAAAGTTAAAGTTAAAGTTAAAGTTAAAGTTAAAGTTAAAGTTAAAGTTAAAGTTAAAGTTAAAGTTAAAGTTAAAGTTAAAGTTAAAGTTAAAGTTAAAGTTAAAGTTAAAGTTAAAGTTAAAGTTAAAGTTAAAGTTAAAGTTAAAGTTAAAGTTAAAGTTAAAGTTAAAGTTAAAGTTAAAGTTAAAGTTAAAGTTAAAGTTAAAGTTAAAGTTAAAGTTAAAGTTAAAGTTAAAGTTAAAGTTAAAGTTAAAGTTAAAGTTAAAGTTAAAGTTAAAGTTAAAGTTAAAGTTAAAGTTAAAGTTAAAGTTAAAGTTAAAGTTAAAGTTAAAGTTAAAGTTAAAGTTAAAGTTAAAGTTAAAGTTAAAGTTAAAGTTAAAGTTAAAGTTAAAGTTAAAGTTAAAGTTAAAGTTAAAGTTAAAGTTAAAGTTAAAGTTAAAGTTAAAGTTAAAGTTAAAGTTAAAGTTAAAGTTAAAGTTAAAGTTAAAGTTAAAGTTAAAGTTAAAGTTAAAGTTAAAGTTAAAGTCAAGTTAAGAAGTTAAAGCAGGCCTTTGAGAAATAGATAAATAAATAAGTTTTAAAATAGGCATGCTTCCTACAAATGTTGAGACCCCCTTCTCCAGAAAAGTTATCAAAACCGACTTATTAATAAGTTAAGCATACCTGATTTTCGCTACATTTATTATTTTGGTTGAAACATTTTTTTTTTTAGAATTTTGCTCAAATTACATGTTAATTCTAAATAAATTGCTTCTTTGCATCATATTGCCTACTTAAGCTTAGCATTTATAAGTCAAACCCAAAAAAGTAGCAATCCCAGAAAATCCTACAAAAGGTCTGCTTGTTTGAGTTTCTTCTTACTTTTTTCTAGCAACACAATAAAAATTGATTTAAAAATAAATGCTAAAAAAAACACAACAAATAAGCTACCAAAATAAGCTGTTTAAAAACGAATCTAATTTGAATATTCTATAAAATATATTTATTTATTTAAATTTCTCGCTTGATAAGCGTTATTTTAATTAAATACGCTTTGGAGCTAAATTTGACTGTTTGGTTTGAATGGATTGAATTAGCCTGAAGTGGCTCGAAGGGCATTGACTGGCTGGCTGGCTGGCATGTTCAACGTCTAGTCATTTTTTTTATTTATTTTTTTTTTTTTTTGTGAGCATCAGCATTTTATTTTGTAGCACCTAGCATTAAGTTACATATTTTTTGTGCTGGGAATAAAAATCTAAGTAATAATTCATCAGCATTTGGCACAGAATAATCAACGTTATATTTGTGTTGTAGGAAAAAAAAAGAGATATTTTTCTTCAATGCCTTAAATTGATTTGATTGACAACCTGTTGTCAAACGCTTCATAGCATGCGTGAATTATTTGCACGTATTTTTTATTCATGAAACATAAAAATTTGATTGAATGTTTTTCACTGCATATATTTTAACTCGATTCAATTTGAATTTATAAGATGCAGCCGCTTATTTATGCAACGCCATCTTATTAATGCCTATTTTGGTACCTTGCACTACCCTCTAGTTACCAAATATTATGTAGCGTAATTTTATTAATAAAAGCTAAGGAACGCAATGTAAATTTTATCCACCCTTGCTTCTATGTATTTGTTCTATTTTTGTATTTTAAATCTTTCCGTTCTTGTTAAGACTTAAATATTTAGCCAACCTTCTTTTGCGTATTTCTATTATATGATTCTTGAAACATTCACTCCAACTGACCTCTTTAAAAACCCATCCTAAGACATGTCAGCTAAAAGTCATTTTTACCTACTTACTTCTTTCTTGTAAAGCAGAGCTTCTCTTATTAGCGAGCATTTAGAAGTTTTCACTGCTCGGCTTTAGATTTCTTCTTCCTGTTTTCGGGGGTTTTTTAATTTCGATCCAACTATCAATAATAAGTTAGAATACTATTTTCTTTAGTCTTTTAGTGAAAGAATTCAGCTCTTTTTTTGGTAGAGTTAAAGTTATGAATCCGCTTTAGCACTGATAACGTCAGCAATATAACATCGTTACCACTGTTAAATAGCATCACTGTTAACGTTAGCACTATTAAGGCTTGCATTGTTAATGCCTGCATAACATAGCAACGATTTTGTGCTTTCTGTATGGGAACCCCCGGAAGAGTGGCAGGTAAGGGATAGGTGTGTTCAGAAGAAATGTCAAGGGGCAAAAAATTATCAGAGCCAGCTCATATATTGGAGCCGTCTAGGGTTCAATTTGGATAAAATATGAACTATAATCGACAGTTTTTGTGTTTTTTGTATGAAGATGGGGGGTAGATGAGTTCGGGTGAAAAGATGAAAGGCAAAAAATAATAGCACCAGCTTACATATATTACCGCTCTACGGACCAATTTGGGATATGTATGAACTATAATCGACAGTTCTTGTGTTTTTGTGTGGGACCTCTAGAAGGGTGACAAATAAGCGTTAGGTATATGCCATTGAAAATGTGGAAGAGTATAAAAGAATAAGATAAAAAAATAATAAGATATGCACATTAATCGACAGTTTTTGTGTTTTTTTTTTTTTTTTTTTTGTATGAGGACCCCTGAAAGGGTGGCTAATAGGGAGTAGATGTGTTCAGAAAAAGTGTTGAAAGGCCAAAAGTAATAGGATCAGCTCATATATTTGATCCCACTTAGGGTCAATTCGGATGAAATATGTTGTACAATCGACAGTTTTTTTTTTTTTGTTTTTATATTGGGACCCCAGAAGAGTGGCAGATAGGATTAGGTGTGGTCAAAAAAATCCTGAAGGATAAAAAATAATAGCACCAGCTTATATATTTAACCCTTCTTGGGGCCAATTCGACGAAGACTTTTTTTTATACGAAAGTTTATATTTATGGGGAAAATTTTTGGGACTAAATATTGTAAATTTCCCAAATTCACGCTTTTTTTAGACTACAAAAATATAAAAGCCGAATTATTTGGGCCTAAAAAATTTTATAATTCCCGAGTTTTTGAAAAACTTACTGGTCGCACAGGTTAGAAGTCCCGCCCACTGCCTATTTTTTAACACTTTAAGGAGTCTGTGTGAGCGTGTTTCCAACTGAGATATGTATCACTTAGTCAGCCGTGGAGTTGTAGTGGGAACACACACTGACCTGAGCACTGTTCGTGCCTGTAGTCACCATCGTGGTTAGGGTGGTAGTGATTTTTTATTTGAGCTGTAAATTAACGCTTGGATCTACTATTTGCACAGTAGCTCTTTCCTATCCTAACAACTTATTTATGGAATTGTAAAAAAAAATAAAAACTAAGCTTAAAATGAGCTACCTAACATTGAATTGCTTTCAGCGACAAAATAACTCATCTTTATTGAACATTGTTTGAAATCACATGTGAAGTACGGGAGTCGATTTGTTATTGCAAACAAATAATTATTAATTGACTTTCTACACATAGCAGCCTTGAAGCAAAGCGTGCTTTGTACAACAACACCATATATTTTTTGTTAAAAATAGCACGTCGCACAGTATAAAGCGCCTATATAGCGACTGGACAAAAATAAACCTCTCATATAACCGAAATCGGTTTTCTCGTGCAGGCCCGTAGCCAGGATTTACCTTAGGGGGGTTTTGATAAAAAATCTATAAGTAGATACCAATAATAACTAAAAGAAGGATATGAAAATTTTTAATAGTTTGTTTTTCTATAGTTTTAGTATAGTTTCTATAGTTTGTTGAAAAATGGTCCAAATTGAGAATTTTTAATTTCTTTTAAAAATTATTATTTCGAAAATTAGCACAAAAAGTAAAAATATGTGGGACAAAATTTTACTAATTCAACAATATTAATGTGAACGGTAAAAATAGGTTAGATTGTTTGCAGTTTATTAAAATGAAAATTAAAATCAGCAATGAAAAATGTAAACATTTTGTAACAAGTTCAGCTGGTGAAGCTGTATTCACAACTTTTATGGACATTTCACATAAACGGGAGGAAAAAAAAATGTTAGTCTTTAGATTTGGTTTCTTTTTGGCTATCTTACGCTTTTATTGATCCCCAGCTTGTGTACAACTATTTGAACATGTGTGAACCCTAGTTCGAGTTATCGTTAAGGGCTAAAATATTATTGTTCTCGAAAACGATTTCGACAATTTAAATAATATTCAAAAGAAAATATTTTAAGATCTTTAAAAACAGTTTCATTTTCTCATGATTCAATTCCAATAACAATTACTCTATATATTTTTTTTTTTAATAAAATTTGTTGAGCAGTGGAATCGACTCCGATAAAAGTCATATTTAAATTTCAGACTATTTTTCAAAAGCCGTAATTTGAAAACTGGTTTTTGCACAGCACTTATACCCAATTCATTATATAAGATATCACATTAAAACAAGTTCATGTTAATATTAAAATAATTTGTCAGCTGGTTAAATTTTTATGAAAAGAATGAAACAGCAACATTTTTTCGATATTTAAGAATTTAATCGGTTGTGGTCTTATATTCAAATTATTTACAAATCACAAAAACTAAAAAGAAAATTTTTTGAACTTCCAAATTACTTTTTAATTTTTTAATATATTAATAATAAGTTTACAAATGCTAAAGCTTAAAAAACAGTAATTGTTGATTTTTTTTTTATGAAAATTTGGTAACACGATTAAAAATTCATCAAATTTCTATAGAATTGGACTGTATAGAAAGTTTTACAAACATTTTTTCTATTGAGAAGTTTTTCCCAAAAAAAAGCATATTTAGATTTAAGATGATTTTCCGAAACCTGTTATTTGGAAAAGACTTCGCACAGGGCCAAATTTTTGTGCCAAGTTGGAAATTTTAGATGTCTTATATACCAAGAAAACAACAAAATAAAATAGTCAAACTTTTTAGTCATTCGATTTACGTCGAATACCCCATAATGTGTTAAATTTCGTGGTTCATGTATTTTTTACACTTTAAAAGATGAAGAAAAAACTCATTCAAATGAATGCATCTTCAAAAGTTTTGGGTCCTTAGCTTAGATATGGCATAAAAAATGTCAAGCTAATTTTCTTCAATTTACAAAATTATATTCGTTCTAGGTATAATTTCATATATATATTTTGCTGGATATCAGGGACTTTTTGAGCATTGAAACTAATTTTTTAATATACAAACTCCTTGGAGATGAATTCCATTATAATGTTATGACTTTTAAAAGCAAAATTGATCTTTCACTTGGCCAAAAGAATTTTTCAATAATTAAGTGAAGTTTTTATGAAAATTATATACTAGAGACTATTATAATTTAATAGTCTCATTTGTGTTATTTCTTTTTTACTTTCTGGACCCTAAGGGGGGGTTTGAACACCTGAAACTCCCCCTTGTCTACGAGCCTGATCTGGTGTATTTTTCAAATAAACTAAAAGCAGCAAAGGAAAAAATTAACATTTTTTTATATAAATCATTATGTCATTGCGTCACTGTAAGACCCAATGAATGATTAACGTGTACAGTACGTTTTTTAAACAAACTGAAGATGCTTAAAAAAACACACTTTTTAAAATAACTTCAAAATTGCCTTAATAGGCTAAATGGAGAGGAGGGGAGGGGGAAAATATAAAATATACCAAACAAAATTTATCTCAAAGTAGTTTTGTGTCATGAAATTAGCCTAAGAGAGATTAATTGTTGTTAAAACGGATAAGTAAAATTAAGAAAAAAAAAATGTTTCTTAAACTGTTAGTCTTCCATTCATTTCTTAACATTTTTTAAGGTTAACATTTTCAATATATATAGCATTTAAAAAATAAAATAGCATTACATTTTCAACTTACACATTTACAAAGTTTAAGCAGCTGATAAACGTGCTAATTTTTATTACCTCTTCTAACTGTATCTGTTTTTAACAGTGACCGAAAATAACGATTACCGCTATAATCAATCATTTATAGCAATTATATTTTGAACAATATATTTTCGAGCAGAAAAAAAAAACACAGGTGCGTCGCACAATGGGGCAGAATGACCCTATTGGTGGCAATAAATCAGGGAATAGAGCTAGCAACCTGAAAATTTCTGAAATTGTTTATAGAATCAATATATTGATATTTCAAAACCCAACAATGACCACGCCCACCAAAACGCCCACTTTTTTAATTTCGGAACAAATTGTCAAATGAAGATACCCACCGTATTTAATATATAAACATTTAGGGCTGTCAAATTTGGCTATAAATACAAACAATTATATATTTGTTCTTTTCAAAAAATAAGTACACATAACATTTATTTTAATGCAGAAAATAGAACAGAATTGAGAATTGAATAAATGTATTGATTTTTCATTAATTTAGAATAAAATCATCCCTTTCTTCATCACTGCTATCTTCTTGTACCTCAGAATTTGTATTATCAACAGGGGGAGCTTTAAGCAAACTCAATGCTTCAATTGGGATGTGTTGTTGTTTTTTTCGGGTAGTTTCCTCATACTAGTAATAATGGGATCAGAACTTAATAAAAAAGAGTTGAAAATATCTCGGTTAGTGTTTTCTCTACTGGATTTCCGAGAATGGTGCTCTCTATAATTTTTGAAGTCTTTATTCCTTGATTCTTGAGCTTCTTCAGACAGCTGCCCAATCGGTAACAGTGCATGGGCTATTATTTCCGGTCCATGAATGAAGTATTTATGAAGGGTAGGTGACATGTAATACCATGGATACTTTTCCAAATAAAATCTGGCAGTATCGATTGCGAAATTTTTGAACTTCTCTACATCTATTTCATAGCCACTAGCCACAACAATCATAATAATATGCATCTTTTTTATGAGTTGTACATCAATTTTTGTAATTTCAGCGGAAATTTCAGGATATTGAAAGAAACGCCTGGCTGTATTGCCATCATTCGAGTTCCCGAATCCGGGCTTTGGTTTGTCTATTATCAAACCACAACGATCTTTAAACTCTTTTTGTATCCTTTTTTTGTTTTCAGCAACAACTATCTTGTCATCATCCCCTCGAGCTTGCCATTTCTTAAGAGGCAATTTGTAGGCTAAGTGAAGTAAATTTTCGAAAAACCTTATCCATCCATGAAGAACGGACAGTCCAAACTCTAAGTTTTCTGTTTTAACTTCCCTTTTCAACATACTATCTATATCATTAAAGCTTCTAGATGACGCACCACATATGAAACACTTTTGTGTTGATGACGTTTCCGTAATAGCATTACAGACTTTGCCGTCAATCATTGTAAAAAGTAGAGTATGATTGGCTTGCACTTCTCTTTCTTCAATTAACATTGTTGTCTTTTGCAAATTTTTCACCTCATTTTCAACTCTATTCTTTTCTGCAATAGAGATTTGTGTAGATTCCTTTACAAACTCTATTTTTAATGGCCTACAGTATCTTGTAGAACCTGGACGTGGATTTTGCCATACAATCCTAGAACTGGAAGAAAGTCTAAGAGGAACAACACAAGTAATGAAGACCGAAGAATCAGTTGCTTCAAGGCCATGGAAAGCTTGTTTGTAGGAGCTGTGTCCCGAACTTCCATCAAAGCCCCACTTGCAAAACAAGCTCAGATTTTCCGTTTCAAATGTTGTTAACACACCAATTACTTCCATCTGTGATTCCAACAAACGCTTTGTGGTTAAATCTAGTAGTGCCTGAAGCGTAACCTTTACTAAAGTTTCGCTAACTTCGATGCATTCGGGGGGTGGATAACATTTTTGTTTTGCAGCTTGTAGGACCTTATATGCAGGAAATTTTTCTGGTGCACTCATTCTGATAACGTTATATTGATGTCGAGATAGTTGCGCTTCAACTGCAACCCCTAGTGCTTCTTGGCCTGACATTTTACAACTTTTGGGTTCCAGTGACTCCTTATATGACTTCCGATATTTTTTTGCTCGCTCAGGGGTAGTTGTTGTTATATCCTTTAACACTTTAGAAGCACTAACCTGTCCCACTGCTCTCAAGCTCATTTGAGTAGCAAAACTCAACATAGAAATCGATGTAGACTCTCTTAGTTTTTCTGTTTTCATTCTTTTTGTACGTTCACTACTTTCATCGAATGAAACACTTGGTCGACCACGCTTAAGCTTTTCTTCAGGGCAACAAAGAAAAGAAACAGATGTCTCAAGCCATGAATTATTTGTTTTAAAAAACGTCTCTAATTTCCGAAAAGCCTTTTCAAAACGAGTTTTATACTCAGATTTGAATCGAGAAAGTGTTTTAGTTAAACCTATGTTATCGAAGTTTTCTGTTCGTTTTTTTAATTCTTCTTCCAGAAACACAAATCGCCCTTGTAAATTAATATTTTCAACTGACTGCATTATGTTGACAAGCTCCCTCCGGGTTATAAAAATTGCGTTTGAACTAGTACCTAAAGGATAAAACAAATACTATAAATTCTTACAGTTTTTTGTTTTTTTTTTGTCAGAAAGCACATTTTGTAAAGAAGCTTTTTTTATCAAAACCACAAAAATCCGCTGAATTTTCTTGCAGTTCCTTAATCAAGTTAAGACATGCTATCAATAAAAACAAAAATTGTTCTTGGGACTGCTTGGGAACACAACTAAACCGATCAATGTTTGCACAAAGAAGCAAAAAAAAAAGTAATTTTAAAGTTTTTTATGATAATTACGGTTTTATATAATTTAAATCACTTTCTCACAAAAAAAAAATCTTAAATAGATTAACATTTACCAGAACTTGAAGGCTCCATACCAAAAACTTTAATATTTTATGATTTCTATTTTTTTTATTTAATTTAAAACACTTCACAAATTTCTTCACACCCAACTCAAGCTAATCTGTGAACAAGAATGGCTTGCGCCGATGTTTATCATGCAAAATGTGTTTATGATAACGGTTTAAAACTTTTACAGTATTAACAGTGGGGTATTTGACTATTAAAATAAAATAACAATGGCCCCATACGGGCAGTTTCATTTTTCGATTTATTGCCACCAAAAGGGTCGATCTGCCCCATTGTGCGTCGTTAGCAGAAAAAAAACCAGGTGCTTCGTGGGACACACGAGAGAAGCGAAGCTTTTTCGCAGTTACATATATTTGATAGCTTAATAATTTTTTCCTTTCAACAAATTAACTTTTAAATTAAAAAATTTAAAATAACATAAAATAAATTACATATAAACACAAAGCTTATTTTTTTATTGTTGAATGTCAAATTTCTACGCCAATTACATATAGGGGCATATAATGCCAGCGACTCTCTATTTTAACTCTCCACACATGGCTGTGAACTTGGCTGTACTGAACAAATTTTTTTCCTTCAATAGCGTACTACCTAGCGAAAAAGAATTCCGCTGCCTGTTCGCTGTCAAAAAACTCAATGTACTTCTTATGGGGATTTTGTTTTCGTTTTTCCAACAAATTTGCATCTACTTCCAACAAGATGTCACCAGCATCGGTGTTTTGAGGCTGCACTGCATTGATAGATATGGCAGTGCTAGTGTATTGGTTGGAATGAACGAAAAAGAGAGAAGAGCATGGATAGAGAGACGAAAAGCAAGCGTGTTTTTTAACGTCCGGCTTCCGCACTTTATTATTTTTTTAATAAACTTACTTTGGATTTAATGTAATAATTGTTTAAGTTTCTTTAATAATATAATAATATATATATAATATAATAATATAAATAATATAAATAAAATAATAATATAAATAATAATAATAAAGAGTTTTATAGTATTTAGAGAGCGATACTGGTGACATCTTAATAACATAAGCCAATACATAATCCTTTATCTATTGATAGATTGTAACGATCTACTGCAGCATAGCTTCTGTTATACTTAATATTGAATCAACAAGCGTATCCAACACAGCGTGGTGTGGCCTGGTGGATAGTTTATAGAACTCGTGATCAACTGGTTGCGAGTTCGAGTCACCACGGGAGCACAGAAAAGTTTGTAATATTTAAAGTATTATTTATTTTTCTTGTTGTAATAAACGCAAGCAATAAGAAACCATAAAATTCTAAGAAAAAATCTGTCGAAAACTTTTCAGATTTCACTCCAAGCAAATCACAGAACGAGGAGTAAAAAGCTTCGCTTCCATAAAAGTTCTTTTTCGATCGTTATGTGTTCGAACAGAAATAAAATTTCATTTTTGATCGTAACTCGTATTTTTTCAATTAAAAATAAAAATTATTTTGAATTGTTATTGTTTTTCAATCTGAAATAAATGTTATTTTTTGATCGTTACTTTTTCGATCACAAATAATAAGTATTTGTAATTGTTTTGTAATCAATCAGTAATAAAAGTTCTTTTTTTGAGAGTTATTTTATCGATCAGAAATAAAAATCATTTTGTGATCGTTATTTTTTTGATCAGAAATAAAAATTATTTTTAACCGATATTTCTTAGATCAGACAAAGATCAGACAATTACTGATCGATATATTTTTTATCAGATTAAAAAATAATTTTTTGATCGATATAATTTCGATATAAAAAGGAACATGTGTACGTACTAAACCTCTGCACGGATTAACTCGTTTCTACTACAACAATAGTGCATTCGGTGTCGAGTTCAGTAGTTTACATAACTATAACAGCGAATGAAATTAACACCATAGTCATAAATAGTCATAAACCGACTTTCAACACATTCGTTTGGAAACTATTGATGAACATAGCCGGTACCATTCGTCAGGCAAACGAATCTAAACCAAACATAGCAGAATGAAGGATTTGTAAAAGATTAATGTTGCATAAATTTATGAGTCGAATGTTATGTGCACAACAACATAACATTTGGTGCATAAATTGAATTTAAAACTTTAAAAATTGGAAATTGGAATTGTATACATTTTAGTAGATGGCAATACTGTTATAAAAAAATTACACAATTTTGGAAATCTGGCAATGAATTTGGATTCAGCGACCCATTTTTAATTAGTGTTTGCTCCAGCACCAAATTCGTGAAAATAAAAAAATTTTAGGTGGCAACACCATTAACCATCCTGAATTTTAAAATTCTGACGGTCTAAATTGCGACCATCTAATTCTGCCACCGCATGTACAATTCCAATTTCCAATTTTTAAAGTTTTAAATTCAATTTATGCACCGAATAATATGTTGTGGTGCACATAACAATCGACTCATATATTTTTGCTGCATTCATTTTTTACAAATCCTTCATTTCCTTCATTCTGTTATGTTTGGTTTAGATTCGTTTGCCTGACGAATGCTACCGGCTATGTTATGTTTGAGTCATTCCGATAGAGTGATTGTTATGTTTGAGTCGTTCGGCTGCTTTTGAATACTACTGTAATCTAGTTTTATTATTTTATTTTTCCCTACTCTTTTCCACCACTATTTTCTACTACCATTTTCTGTTACTATTTCTACTTCCATATCTGCTACTATTTAACACTTCTATTTGCGACTACGCCTACTATTTTCCACCTTTCCCTTTTTAAATCCTTGTCCTTGTCCTTATTAAAATCCTTGCCCAAATTCTTGTCCAAATACTTGCCCTTATTCTTGACAAAATCCTTGTCCAAATACTTTTCTAAATTCATGTCTGAAATCTTATCCTTATCCTTGTCAAAATCGTAGTTGAAGTCCTTGTCCAAGACATTTTGCTGAACTTTATTTTTATACCCCAAAGCGTACTGCGTAAGGGATATATAAACTTTATCATTCCGTTTGTAATGCCAAGAAGAAGGCGTGGCAGATCTAGAAAAATATACATATTTTTGATCAGCATCACTTTCTGAGTCGATTTCCGTGTGCCCGTCTGTCTGTCCGTCTGTCCGTCTGTCGACACGATTACAGCCGTAATTTTAAGGCTATGGCGATGAAATTCAAAATATAAGTTTATTTTTAAAAAAGGAAGATCAAGTTCGAAAATGGTCCAAATCAGACGAAAATCACGCCTACCTCGCATACAAAGTGACTTTTAATCAATGAAATGCCTTAAAATTTTACATGTAAGTTTGCTCCTCAATATAAATCGTAGCAATGAAATTTGAAAAAATCGGATAAAAACCACGCCTACCTCCCATACTAAGTGACTTTATTGAAAACGTTAAATCTCTTAAAAATCTGCAAAAATTACAGAAATGTCTTGAAATTTTGCATACAAACTTTGATATTTAACATAAGACACTCTTTGATATTTGGCAAAATCGGATGAAAACCACGCCACCTTCAATACATTAGTGACGTCATCAAAATTGAAAAATATTTCGTAAATATATAAAACTGCATGACATTGTGTCTGTATGCACCCAAGTTCCGCCCACGTCGTTTATCCAACCCATACATAGGTATATTCTTCGGTAAAATGTGGAGTCTTAATACTAGAAAAGTGGTTGCGGCATTTTACTTTGTTTACAAATTACTCTATGTGGTAAAATTAGATTAAGCGTATGACACAAATATTTTTGCATATTATACATAAAAATTTTATAGACGTCTAAAGACTTCGGATATACTTCAGTACGGCAGCGGGGGGATATTTTAGCCTCGGTACCCTACCGAAGCTCCATTCCTTACTAGTTTATATGCTCAATAACTTTTTAGTTCGAACTCAATAACAGTTTTATATGTAAATTTTAATTTTATTTAAGTTTTAATCTATATTATTTCAATAAAAAAATAATTTTTTAATTTGATCGAAAAAATATCGATCAATGATTGGTTTTTATTTTTGATCTAAAAAATGTCGATAAAAAATGGTTTTTACTTCTTACCGAAAAAAGTAACGATCACAAAATAATTTTTATTTCTAATTATTTTTAAATTTTATTATTGTTTTAAGGATTAAAAAATAACTTTTATTTTTGATCGGAGAAATAACGATCCAAAATAATTTTTTATTTCTTATCGAACTAACAAAAAATATTTGTTATATATAATTGGCAAAAAAAAAAAAATCATGTCAATAATTATTATAATTATAATTATAATTATAATTAATAATCTCTGACTCCCTAGCGTTATATTGCTTCATTAACAATAACTTTTTATACATGATATTTTGATCTAAGAATTAAAAAATTATCGTTTTTTCCATCCCTGGTTTTTAAAAGTTAGTAATTTTGTAATAAAATATAAAACGGTCCTAAAGTGTATTCAAAGTATCGAATGCATTAATTCCAACTCAAAAAAAAAAAAAATTAATAATATGCTTAGGCTGTTTAAGAGATAGTGTCTATCATTGCTCTTGCCAACAAACTCAATCGATTTATATAAATAACGTCAATAAACTGATTTGACATTCATAAGCAATCGAATATCAAAAAAAAAATTGATATAAAAATATATGCGAGAAATTCAAAAAACGTATTAACTTCATCTTCTTCTAAGAATCTATGTGTCAGTGCTGTTGCAAACGAAAACAAGAGTTATCAACGTTAACTCTGGGAAACTATGAAGTTAAGCGTTTTATTGCTGTAGACGTCTGAGTGCTCATAAAATTATAGTATCAGAAGAGACTATTAAATAGAACTAAGTAATTCTCGCCTGACCTTCTAAGAAGAAAATCAATTTGCTGTAGAAACAAGACGATTTAATAATTTAGTAGTATGATATCTGATTATGAATTCAGCCTGCGTATTTGCCATATTTATGCAATCAAAATGATGTTCTAGTTGAGGATAAATCAAAATTATGTCTTTGCTTAGGACAATCACGTACATATTTTCGGAGTAATATTCAAAGCACTTTAGATGTCATAGCCAAGGGGTGGGGGTTTCGGAGCTCTCCACCCCTCCACTTCCTATAGAATCCAAGAAGCTTAGAAAAGTAATGCAAAAAATAACTACAAATTACTTTTTAAATCAAAACTTGATACCTGTGCTCCGAAGCAATAAATGTTTAAGTCGTTTAAATCGAATTATGAGTTATTGATGTACTTACGTTCCACGCATATATACGATCTTATATAGCAACTGAAAATTTTAAAGTAACATATTTCTCAAAACATTGATATCAAACTCTCAAAATATCTCTGATATACGAAACAAAAAAAAAAAAAAGAATATTTAAAGCTATGTAAAACAAAAAGCTATAAAACAGCGTATTTGTTTCAAATTTTCAAATTAATCATGATGTGATATATTTCAATCATATCATGTAGTGATAATATCGTTACAAAAGTATAAGTTATAAATATAAAGGAATAAACAGAAACATAATGCTTAAAGTGTACAAATAAAGCTTTAAATATAAATAAAAATATAAAGACATACAAAATAATAAGCAATAAAATATGAAAAACCCTTTATAGGGAAGGTGCCATTATCCAACTGGCGGAAGCCCTCAAAACGATAAAGGCTGACATCACCGCCATCCAGGAAATGCGATGGAAAGGGCAAGGCTGCTCTAAACAAGCACACTGTGATATCTACTACAGCTGCCATGCGGAGAGGCGCGAATTTGGATGTGGATTCGTTGTTAGCCGGAAACTACGCCACCTTGTTTCCCGGTTCACACCTGTCAACGAAAGATTGGCCACGATCCGCATCAAGGCAAAATGTTTCTCCATCAGCCTTATTTGCGCGCACGCCCCGACGGAGGAAAATGACGAAGCCGTCAAAGACGCTTTCTACGCTAGTCTTGAGGACGTATACGACCACCTTCCGGTCCATGACGTGAAAATAGTCCTCGGCGATTTTAATGCGAAAGTCGGAAGGGAAGGCATCTTTGGCCCCACTGTCGGTCAGTTCAGTCTTCATGAGACCTCCACGAACAACGGTCTAAGACTGATCGACTTCGCCGCGGCGCGAAACATGGTAGTTAGTAGCACCAGATTTAAGCACCTCGACATCCACAAGGCCACCTGGCTGTCCCCGGATCAAAAAACGCAAAACCAAATTGATCATGTTGTAATCGACGGAAGGCATGCCTCTAGTGTTCTAGATGTGCGTACATTTCGGGGGGTCAACATTGACTCCGACCATTATCTTGTTGCAGCCAAGATCCGCATGCGATTATGCAATGCAAAGAACATACGCACAGGAATGCAACGAAAGCTAGATGTCGCTAAGCTGCAATTACAACGGACTGCCGAAGCCTACTCCGCTCAACTCTCGGTTAAGCTCAACCAACCAACCTCTGAACCCGACGACGCCGGCGGACTTTGGGCGCATATATCCCACTCCATGCGTGCTGCCGCTGAAGAAGTCATTGGTTTCCGGCGCCCGCAACCTCGGAACCAATGGTATGATCAGGAGTGTCGCATTGCGACTGCAGTAAAAAACGCCGCTTATAGAAAAACGCTGCAGTCAGCTGCAACGCGAGCCGTGCGAGAAAACTACCGCGAAAAGAGGAAGGAAGAGAGGCGCCTTTTCAGACGCAAGAAAAGAGAGCAGGAAAAGCGTGAGCGTGAGGAACTAGAGGTGTACCAGGGCAAGAAGGATGCACGAAAATTCTATCAACAGGTTAAGCGTCTAACCCAAGGTTTCAAGCCCGGAGCATCCACTTGTAGAGACGAAAATGGAGATCTGAATACGGATACGCAGTGTGTGCTGAGATTGTGGAGACGGCACTTCTCCAATTTACTTACTGGCGACGATTTCACCAATGCCGCCCATGGAGAGCACAGTGCAGAGCTACCAATCAACAATGACGGAGTGGAAGTACCACCACCTAGCCATGATGAGGTTCGAGTTGCTATCCAACGACTCAAAAACAACAAAGCAGCGGGTGCTGACGGCCTGTCAGCTGAATTGTTTAAAACCGGCGGCGATGAATTGATAAGGAGCATGCATCAGCTCATCAGCAAAATATGGCTAGAAGAAAGCATGCCCGACGATTGGAACCTCAGCGTACTGTGCCCTATACTTAAGAAAGGAGACCCAACAATCTGCGCATGTTATAGAGGTATCAGTCTTATTTCCATCGCATATAAGGTTCTCTCAAGCGTACTGTGTGAAAGATTAAAGCCGATTACAAAAACACTGATTGGACCTTATCAGTGTGGCTTTCGACCTGGTAAGTCCACCATAGACCAGATTTTCACGCTACGACAAATCCTGAAGAAAACCCACGAAAACCAAATTGACACACACCATCTCTTTGTCGATTTTAAAGCTGCGTTCGATAGCCCGAGAAGGGATTGCCTATACGCAACAATGTCTGAGTTCGGTATACCTGCAAAGTTGATCAGACTTTGCAGAATGACGTTGAGCAACACACGCAGCTCCGTCAAGGTAGGAAATGACCTCTCCGAAACCTTCAATACCGAAAGAGGTTTCAGGCAAGGCGATCCACTGTCTTGCGATCTCTTTAACATCATCATGGAGGGGATCGTACGAAAGGCTGGTGTGCATCGTAATGGCACCATTTTCTACAAAGGCGTCCAGCTCCTTGCGTACGCTGATGATATTGATATTGTCGGCAGAACCAAGAGAGATGTTACCGCTGCTTTCGCCGCTATCGAAAAGGAATCAGCCAAAGTGGGTTTGACGATAAATGAGGGCAAAACAAAATATATGCTGTCTACAAACAAGGGAGCTCGGCGTTTAGACTCCCACGTTTCATCCGGCAGCTATAACTTTGAAGTAGTCAAGGAGTTCGTTTACCTTGGCACCGCCATTAATACCAAAAACGAAATCAGCCTGGAGATAAAGCGAAGAACAATAATTGCTAATAGGTGCTACTACGGGCTCAGTAAGCAACTAAGTTCCAGAGCCCTCTCTCGATCGACAAAACTAACACTCTACAAGACGCTCGTTCTACCTGTGCTGCTTTATGGCGCTGAGGCATGGGTAGTTTCGCAAACTGACGCAGCCGCTCTGGGGGTGTTCGAGAGAAAAGTTCTTCGCAAAATCTTCGGTCCTGTTCGAGTCGGCGATGACTATCGCATCCGAATGAACCACGAGCTGTATGAGCTCTACGATGACATTGACGTAGTTCGGCGTATAACTGTGCAGCGACTACGCTGGCTGGGTCATGTCCATCGTATGAACGACGAAGCTCCAGCGAAAAAGGTGCTCGAGGCGAGGGTCGCTGGTCAACGACGACGAGGGAGACCATGCCTCCGATGGATGGACCAGGCTGAGGAAGCCCTAACCGCACTTGGTGTATCCGATTGGAGAAGGCGCGCGCAAAGCAGAGGCGCCTGGCGAGAGCTGATGAGGTCGGTTGAAACCCGGACACGGGTTGTTACGACCAACTAAGTAAGTAAGTAAAATATGAAAAAATTAGAAAAACATAACAAGCCGACGATGATTCAATGCGGTGCCCCATCTTTCTACTTAACACATCACACGCAGCTCAATTTTTACGATCGCAAGAAGCGACGCTTACATTAAAAAACGGTGATTATAAACAATGGGAGTGCAATTCGCATTAAGTTACCTTCGGCAGTCTATAGTTCTCATATTGTTCATATATAGCAGCGGTGCCCAAAGTGGCGATCGCGATCTACTAGTCGATCTCTGGATGATTTTTAGTCGATCGCTGATAATACAAAATAATACAAATTATTTATACATTTTTTATAAATTTAATTAATTATTAACTTTTCATTTTTGTTAAATGCACTCCTGCCACAAAGCTTCTCTTTTTCTGCATAATCAAAAAGAATATAGCGTACTCGCTCTCACAAGTTGATTTCCAACTAGGATTTACCTACTGCTCTGTGCAAAAATTCAGTGGCATTATATTGGCAAGCTTGTTTTTCATTCCTCCTTCCTTTGTTTCGTAAAATTTTAAATGTTATCTGAAAGTGTTGTACAATGAAAAAAAAAATGCCCCCTTAATTCAACGTTTATCGCAGTGAATAAGTTATTGTAACATAAATGAAGTGATCAGTGGCAAAAAGTGACATGAATAGAAAAAATAAAGTTTATAATTTCCATATTGAATGGGAGGAAGACGACTTTTTTAAAACGATTAAAGACAAATGCGTTTGTTGAATATGCAAGTCCTCGGTATCAATTCCAAAAAAGGGCAATTTAGAGCGACATTATCGTACGAATCATAAAAATTATGAAAGTGATTTTCCAATAAAATCGGGCCAGCGAAATATCAAGTTGGAAAAACTAAAAACTCACCTTTCCATCATTCAATCCAAAGCTGCAACAATTGCTTCGTATCGAATAAGTTTTGTATTAGCCAAGCATAAAAAACCATTCCACGATGGTGGAATTATAAAAGAGGCTCTTATAGACTGTGGTGAAGCTTAAGATTTGCAACTTTCGCGTCAAAATGTAACAAGAAGAGTTGAATCTATGGAAGTTGACTTGGTTAAACAGCTTAAGCTTCGACTAGTCAACTGATGAGGTTGATACCGCACAACTCAGCATATTTATAAAAATGAGTTTCACATGTATGTATTTCAAAAGAATATCTTTTGACAATTATTCCAATGAAAGGCAACACAAGAGTTGCGGATATTTATCAAGCCTCTATTATTTTTGTAGAAAAATTTCAACTTCCTTTGTACAAACTTGTCTGCAAACTTGTCTACAGCAGATGGTGCACCAGCAATGATAGGAAAATTAAACGGATTCGTGGCTCTTTGTAGAAAAAATGATGATTTTCCAGACTTTATTTCCTTTCATTGCATCATACATCAGTACTCTTTATGTGCCAAAATGCTTAATATGAAAAATATTATGGATATTGCTTTTAAAATACTTAACTCAATACGTTCAAGAAGCTTGCAGCGTGGTTTTTTTAGAATGCACCTGGAAGAAAATGATTCAGAACATGACGATCTGTTATTACATACTGATGTCAGAAGGTTAAGTCGCGGCAGGTTTTTGGAAAGATTTCACGAATTGCTCCCAGAAATAACTATATTTTTGAACAGAAGAGGGGATGAAAGCAACAAACTAACAAATATAAAATGGCTTCTAAATTTGGCGTCTTTAACAGATTTTACAAATCACTTAAATATAATGGCCCTTAGTAGTGGAAAGAAATTCTAAGTCGAATCTATCTTAAGCTCAACTTTTAGCCTATCATTGATTGAAAGCTAAAGTCGAGTTTAATAAAGATTTGACTTAGAATTTCTTTATTACTAAGGGCCAATGAATCTTGAACTTCAAGGAAAAAACAAAGGTTGGTCTAAAACAAAGTTTTAACAGAGGCTTTACAAAGGCAAACAAGGCTTTAAAACAAAGTTGTTGGTTTTAAAATCGCAGCTATCAACAAAAGATTTTGAAAACTTCTCAAGTTTAAAGGCAACCACAGAAAAACTGAACTATAAAAGTACATTCGACGATTATGTTTAGGAGATTGAAAATGTTTCATTTGAGTTTCAAAACGCTTTCAAGATTTTAAACCTTTGATTTTAGACCTTTTTTTTATATGAATTCTTCAAATAAAAAAATATAGTTTTTAAATAAATTTTTTAAGCTAAAAATAAAAGTACTCATTTTTATCAATCTTTCATCCTATTTTCTACTGCTGTAAATCCTCACCATGAAAAGTGTGGGCATCCTTGTGATAGAAAGTTGATTTTTAAACTGTTTCAAGAAATTTTTTTGTCAATCTTTGGATAAGGTTTTCAGCTGAAGTCGATCCTTACCACGAAAAGTCTGGGCACCGCTGATATATAGGTATGAGTAAATAGGAGAGATAAATGCAACAAACCAAAAAATACAGTGAAGTGTATTAAAGTATTCTGACAAAAATAAAAATAAAACAAACCATAATTAAAAAAACACCAAAAACAAAATAATATAAAGAAAAATAAAGAAATTATTTATCGCCTCGAGCTTCCGGCTTAGGGATTGAGTTGGCCTCCGAGTCAACCGTGAAAAATACAACTATTTATAAATGTACTAATTTTTCTTTTGGGACAACTTGTTTTACACAAGGGTTGTGAGATCCCTTCGACGGACCCTGGAGTGGCTGAGCTTAACTCAGCCAAATAAAAAAACTTCACTTTGTTTCTAATTCTATTTCTATTTCATTAAATTCCAAAATAGAAACAAAAGAATGCAATAGGCTTATTATTTATGGGAGGTTTTAGGCTAACAATATTTTGAAAATCTAATTTTTTTTTTTAAGGATTTTTGTTGTACAACTATTCGAGAATAGTCAAAAAAATTTGCAAATCAATCCTGCTTATAATGCAGATTCTACAGTGCTTAAAGCCCGGTGTGCCAATATACCAATCGATCAAACGGAAGAAGCTGTTAAGACGCGTGATATTAGCTGTATGTGTATTAAGGTGGACCTTGAAATGAAATTTTTGCGATATTTTGGTAGATGGGGGCTCTATTCCGTGCCTTTTTGGAAAAAAATGACAATGCCGAAAAAAAAAATTAAAAAAAAAAAAAATTAGGGGTTGCGCACGAGCCGAGAAAAAGGTCCACTTTGCCAAAATTAGGGGGGAAATTGCCATAGGTCATCAGGGGTCACCCGTAGAGGGGAAGAATGTATGGCCGACCCCCATTTACTTTTTACCGCCAACATTTTCCCCCAAGACACCCACCCCCTATCTCCTCCCCTTAGGGGGGTCACCATACAAAAATGGAGGTTGCTCAGTATTTTCGAAAAACACCATAGGTCATCAGGGGTCACCCCTAGGGGGGCAAAATATATGACCGACCCCCATTAACTTTTCATCCCCAACATCTTTTCCGAACAAACTTACCCTCTATCTCCACTCCTTGAGGGACTCCCCATACAAAAATAAAAGAAGCTGTAATTGAGTAGTACTACTAAGCACTTTTAATATAATATAGTCAAATTAACATATTTTTGTTCGCTGATGGGTATTTCTTGCGGTAAGAATCGATAACATGTAGTAAATACTGTTTCTCTTCTTCGCCTTGACACAGTATTCTATTATAATCTTGTATCATTTTTACTCCTCTTTCGGCAGTGTCGTTCACAACGCGCAAGTTATTTACAATTCTACGACCTTCTTGATAGTCTGCGCGAGATTTCCAGGTTGCTGGATTTGCAAGAATGAAATCTTGCGATATTCCAAATCGTACAAATAAATTTTTGGTATTATGAGAGACGAAGTTGCTCAAGTCTTTAGCCAAGAATTCCTCATTCACATCTTTGAATTTCACCTCGATTTTTTTAACGCTGGTGCTTTTGATTACGACGCGAGGAGCTGGGGGAACCGGGTCGTCTTCTTCATCTTCTTCACCTTCTTCGTCTTCTTCATCTTCTTCACCTTCTTCGTCTTCTTCATCTTCTTCACCTTTGTCATTCTCATTTTCTAGCAATGCTTGGGCCATTTTGGCCTTCAACTCATTTGAAACCTTGTCATCGAAAAAGGCAAGGGCTATGTGCTCATCGGCGAGATACCATAGGTGACCGATAAATTTCTTTATCATTACCCGAGATAAATCCTGGTCAACGGACTTGTACTCGACGATGTCCTTCAAAAACTTCCAATCTTGATTCGGCGCCTCAGCTGCTCGAGAAGAACCAAACCATGCCTTGACGTAAAGTCGCACCACAAAAATACAAACGTGTCGAATACCATTCAATTCACATACAGATAAGTGAAAAGTTCTCCGAAACAAAAACATCTTGAGGCTGTAAATGGCTTTTGCCATCCATCGAGCATGGGAAACGGGTCCTGGAGGTCGGAAATGGTAATTCTCAAGTTTTTCACCCAGAAACAAAAGAATTAATTGTAGCATTTCTTTGTAGTCATCGCGAGGGTGTTTCTCCTTCAATTGATCTAAGCAAAACTCCTTTATGCCGACTTGCATTGCCACAGGAATTTTTCTGACGACTTGATCGTCTATCAAGCCAGAATGGAATGGTTTAACCTTTACAGCGTCCCATTCCTGTTTGAAACGGTCAAAGCAAGGAACGCCTGGTGCACTGGTCTTTCCCATTTTTGTCTCAAAAACTTCCCTTAGCACCAGTTCGTATACGTGGTGTCTGCAAGGTAAATATAAGATTTCTCTCTCCAACAGCCGCTCAAGAGCAACTGCGGCTCCGGAGAATGGGCCACTGTTCGTTGATGTCGTGTCGAAAGAAAGTCCTTGTATTCGATGTGTCATATGCCAAGATGCCAACAGTTGATAAACGGCATGTGCTATTCTCCGGCCTTTTCCTTTCCCATCTTCTACTTTGGGAACTCCAAGAAGTTGTTCTTTTTCTCCGTACGAGACAATTACCGGTAGACGGTCCACCTTCTTTGTACCCACAAAATCCAAAAGCATTTTGCCATCCCAATGGACTACGAAGGATTTAGCTGCGACAAGCTGGAGATAAATGAAACGCGTTGAAGAATAAGAATTCTGAATGAGAGCAAATAAATCTATGCGATCTTACTTCTGGATTGTCTTTCACATAACTCAGCATGTTCTCTCGATTTGAACGCCGACATCTCCGAAGCGACGTACGGTTTATTGTGTATTGTTGAGGATCGCGTCCAAATGCTTCTGCCGCCGCTATCATAATGCCGACCGCGTCTCGGTCAGTCACTTTGCACTTGTCCAAAGCTGATAGCACTCGTTCAGTAAAACATTGTTTGTAACCTCTTCTGACACCAACATTTGATGGGCCAGCTTCTGCCGGGAAGTTTTCGTCCTGTCTCCCATTATCATCGCTTGAATCACTGCTTGAAAATGTAACCACTGCAATTGAAAGAATTTCATTTGAATATAAACATTGGACGAACACACAAAGCGCGAAATAGCTTACCGCCTTTAGCGAACTGATCTCTACTAGATTCCGTTGCACGTTTGCGTCGCAACTCTTCTTGTTCTTCGCGCTCAGCTTTTCTTTTCCTCGTTCGAGTATCAGTAGCGTCCACACCTCCCATAGTTCCTGGCCGGCCATCTTCTCTTTGCTTTAGCAGAAACTCAATGTCTTCGGTATTTGTCATTTTCTCAAGGGCGTTGGCGTGTGCGATGTCGAAAAGATTATCCAAGCTATCAGAAAATTTATTCTCTTTTTCTCTAGTGGACTCAGTCTTTCTGTGAGATGACTTTCTTAAAGCATCCCACTCATCGTGCAGCGCAGCTATTTTTCTTGTAACATCTCCTCTGGCTTTCGTCGGAATAGCTGCTTGGCGCCAAAAAATCATCACTGCGTCCGCGACTATAACCGCACTATTTTTCTTCGACATGTTTCGTTTGCGAATGTTGAAGAAATGCATTCTTAGCACTTGCTTCTTCGACGGTAATTTGTTCCCCGTAATATTCATGCTTGGATAACCAATCAAAAAAATATCGTCGCGCGATCTAAGTTGTGTTGTCATCTTAACTTTTAAAAAACGGGAGAAAAATCAATTTACTTTTCGCGGTCGTCGGCACTTGTTGAATGACAACAATCGATGAATGAACTGCTATTTATAACTACTACGTATTTTGCAATATTTTACTGCCAGGTACTGATGAATGGGGGCATCTGCTACGTGTGCTTTTCAAATTTTTCAAGACTTTCCAAACAATGACCACTCTTGAATATTGGTGGAATTTCTGTAAAAAAATCAAAAAAATCTCGATATTGTGCAACTGTAAATACATAGATTTTCAGTATTTTTGTATGGGGAGTCCCTCAAGGAGTGGAGATAGAGGGTAAGTTTGTTCGGAAAAGATGTTGGGGATGAAAAGTTAATGGGGGTCGGTCATATATTTTGCCCCCCTAGGGGTGACCCCTGATGACCTATGGTGTTTTTCGAAAATACTGAGCAACCTCCATTTTTGTATGGTGACCCCCCTAAGGGGAGGAGATAGGGGGTGGGTGTCTTGGGGGAAAATGTTGGCGGTAAAAAGTAAATGGGGGTCGGCCATACATTCTTCCCCTCTACGGGTGACCCCTGATGACCTATGGCAATTTCCCCCCTAATTTTGGCAAAGTGGACCTTTTTCTCGGCTCGTGCGCAACCCCTAATTTTTTTTTTTTTTAATTTTTTTTTCGGCATTGTCATTTTTTTTCAAAAAGGCACGGAATAGAGCCCTCATCTACCAAAATATCGACACAAGGTCCACCCTAATGTGTATATGTAAAAGTGTATGTGTGTATGGAATGTTTCTATGTACATATATATACCCCTATAGGAACAAACTAACTTGTTTTTAAAAACAACTAATTAAAAAACTAACTTCAAATAAACCACCCACTGAACCATAAGCGAAGGTTTTGAGTAAGGTGAGAGTTTTGCGAACGTTTTTGGTTAGAATTTTTTTTTTTAATTTTTTTCTTTTTTATTTTGTCGCTTAAAAGTGCTTGCTATAAAAGATTAAATTCGTGAAAGCTTTTCCCATAAAGAAAAATTGTACATATTTTGTGAAATTCATTAAAAACTTATTTTGAGTCGAAAATGAATCATTTTTGTATCATTTCAGTAGGTAAGACTTCCTTGCAAATGAACCATTTTTTGTTCATAAATGAGTTCGGAAATTAATCATTTATGTTTTTTTTTTGCATTCTGAAATGAGTTCAGAAAAGAATAATTTTTTTATCATATCAGTAGGAAACAATTTCTCATAAACGAACCATTTTTTGTTCATAAATGAGTTCACAAATGAATCATAAATGTTACTTTTTATATTCTAAAATCAGTTAAATAAAGGAACTTAAAATGAAAATGTTAATCTTCGTACAAACGTCATATGAACTTATTTACCAGTGCCAGATGGATGTACTGCTACACGTATGAAAATTTTCAACATTTCAACATTTCTATCAAAAATTAAAATCAGGCCCAAATAGAATGAAAAATAACGAAAAAATTCCATGCAAAAAAGTAATCAAATAAATTCCCCAATTAATAGCTTAACTATTTTGATATTTCATATATAATTTGGAAGTTTGTCAAATTGGAAAACAATCACGCCTTTCCCCTTTGAAACATCAATATCATGAAAAACACAATGCGTGAATTCCAGCCCAGGTATATAAATTCTATTAACCCAATGATTAATATGATCTCTAATTTTACCAATAATCATTTCTTCTTTAACAAAATATCGATATCTAATAACAAATAGTATTATGCAATAATAAAATTTATAATTCAAAAAGGTTCTTTTTTCAACTCATTACTGAACAAAAAAAAGTTTGTTTTTGAGAGGCAATTCAGTCCAAAGATTGATACAGAAAGGGCTCATTTTCGAGTGCCGAAAAATAACTTTTTATGGTTCTTTTTTTAACTCATTTAAGAACAAAATAAGATTCGTTTTTGAGAGGCATTTTAGTCCGACGAATGATACAAAAAGGGTTCATTTATGAGTGCCGAAAATGAACGTTTCTACCCGAAAAGGTTCATAAATGAATTCAAAAACGGTAGTTTTGGTTCACTGGACAGTATATGAACTACTTTGAATTATATTAATTCGGCATCCAATTCAATTCTAAATAGTTTTTATTGCATTATGTGTGAAGTAATTGAAATACTACTTAAAAACAAGTGATTGATAAACGACTTTTAATTATATTAAGGAGGCAACTACTCTGATTTTGACATGTTTCAATTGAAAATTTTTATTAGATTACAAGTTTATATATATATAACCATGTTATTTCATCAAATATTATTCACGTTAGGCCATCAGTAATAGTTTTCAATTGGTTATTTTAAAGTAATTAAAAAAATAATTTAAATATGACTAATTTAACAAGTAGTTGGAAATATACGGAGACGAAAGTCAATTGACTTATTTAGCGGACATCACCATACAAAATATGTAAGTTCGTTCCATGGAAAAAAGTCAGAATTTCAACTAGTTGTGGTTGACAAAAAACTACTTTTAAATTAGTTGATTTTCCTACAGGGTACTATATAAACTCTAACTTGTAGAGAAAAAAAACAATATTTCATTATACAGTTTTGTTTTGAGTTTGACCGCTTTGACGCTTTTAAAGTTTGAAGCTTTAAAAGCGTTTTTCTCGAAACACATACTTGTTCAAAACGGCCCACACTACTGCAAGCAAACTAGTCAATCGATTTAATTTATTTTTTTTTTTTTTTTTCTTAATCTATTTGTAATGCTATTCTATACATCTTTTACCAAAATGAGCATATATATATATATAAAAAATATATGTTAACAAACAAAAAAAAAATTTTTACTTACACTAATGATGTAAAATTAACATGCAACTGGAATTTTTTGTGTATATAATAAAATTTTTTAAGAAACATCTGCTAAAATTTGGCTTAATTTTAATTTGCTCTAATATAAAATCTTTTTATTACTTTTCACACTTCAATATTTTTTCTGAACACATATAACTCCTATCTGCCACCCCATAAAAAAAAAAAATTTAAATGTAATATAGTTCATATCTCTCCCGCATTGAACCCTACCGGGGTAAAGCATGTGAACTGTTCCTATTATTTTTTTACCTTTCCTTTTTACCTTTTTTATCCTTCTGGGAGTTCCTTAACAAAAAACTCAAAAAACTGACAATTATAGATCATACCTCTGCCGTATTCATCCTTACAGAATGAAAAAAATATATGTTCGGGCCCTGTTATTAACACATGGCGGGGCATGGAACTTAAATCGACACGGGGCCTACTTAAGTACAGAGCATTTAGCTCGGATCTTTTAATAATCAAAATATTAATTTTTACGCATTAATGCCATTAATGTTAATTTTCCTTTTCTATTATGAAAAAGCAAAATAAAAAACAAAGCTTTCACATCAACAAAAACATCTACTTAACGATGCTTACAACAACGTGTAGTAAGTAGAAGAAACATTGCTTTCTGCTATTTTGCTATAATAGACGCAAGCAGTAAGAAAATAATAAAATAATATTTAATAATAATAAATAATAAGAAACAAAATTTAAGGAAAATGCATATTTTGCTCCTGGATCCAAAAATGCATTAAAAAGATACAATTTGACATTTTGTCCGAAGCGCCTGCGGGGCCTGCCTGCTCCGGCCTGTTCGGGGCCGGGGGCTGCAGCCCCTCCTAGCCCCAACCCACCTAAATCCGCCCCTGCGTTCAATACTTCTTCTCAACACACTTACGCACCATCTGTCACCCTTCTGGGGGCCTGAATTAAAAAATATCAAAAACTGTCGATTATAGTTGATATCTATCAAGAATTGAGTTCTAGAGGGGTCAAATTTATGAGCTGGATCTATTATTTTTTTGCCCTTACCGCCTATCTGCCACCCTTCTGGTGGTCTTCATACAAAAAACATAAAAACTGTCAATTATAGTTCATATCTCTCCCAAATTAAAGCAGGGGTCTTATATATAAGCGGGTCCAATTTTTTCTCTTTCAACATTTCTTCTGAACTTACTTACTCCCTATTTGCCAACCTTCTGATGGTCCCCATACAAAAACACACAAAAACTGTCGATTCTAGTTCATATCTATCCTGGCTTGACCCATAGAGGAGTCAAAGATATGAGCTGGTTCTGTTATTTTTTTATCCTTTAATATTTCTTATCGAGACACCTACCCTCAATCTGCCACCCTTCTGGGGATTCCCATACAAAAACACAAAAACTGTCGATTATAGTTTTTATATCTCCCGAAATGACCTCAAGAGGGGTCAAAGATATAAGCTGGTCCTATTAGGTTTTGCCCTTTAATATTTCTTCTAAACGTACTGTAGTGTATAACATGGCGATCCTGACCTCCCACACTACAGTACCTATCCTTTAAATACCAACCATCTGGTGGTCCCCATACAAAAAACATAAAAATGTTGATACGTTTCTGCTTGCCTAGTAGCTAAATCAGGCATTAATAGTGCAAGTCTTAAGAGTGCTAACGTTAATAATGATAGCATTAACTGTGATGACGATAAGCATTGCTTACGTTAATATTACTGATGTTTGCATTGCTGTTGTTAACATTGCTCACGTTAACAGTCTAACGCGAATTCCAAACTTTTACCACTACCAAAAAATGCTCAACGTGCCTAAAGAAGTTTTCACTTCTATACCTCAAACCATATCTCGAACGAATACAATTAAATAACAGGTCATTCAATAAGTCCGTAGGATAAGTAAGAAAAAAACAAAATGTTGATAAAACTCGATTATATTATTCAACATATGCTATTTGCCTTCGAGAGCGATACAACGAGTATTGCGATTTTCCAACTTATCGATACCGCTTTTATAGTACGATTTCTCTTTCTCGTCAAAATAGGCCTCAGTTTCAGCGATTACTTCATCATTGGACTTGAATTTCTTTACAGCAAGCATTCTCTTGAGATCTGAAAACAGGTAAAAATTGCCGGGGACTAAACCTGGAGATTACGGTGGGTGGGTAAGCAATTCGAAGCCCAATTCATTCAATTTTGCTATCGTTTTCATCGATTTGTGACACGGTGCATTGTCTTGGTGAAACAACACCTTTTTTCTTTTGCAAATGTGGCCGTTTCTTGGCGATTTCAGCCTTCAATCGATCCAAAAGTGCACATTAATAGTCGCTGTTGATGGTGGTTCCTTTTTGGAGATAGTCTATGAATATTATTCCTTTCGCATCCCAAAATACAGACGCTATCACCTTACAAGCCGACTGTTGGGTCTTTGTTCGCTTTGAATTCGGTCCGTGGACTGCTGTCCACTCAGCTGACTGTCTGTTTGGATTCTGGTGTGCAATAGTGAAGCCATGTTTCATCCATTGTCATATATCGACGATAGCATTCGATTGTATTGCGGTTTAACAGCGCCAAACGCTCCTCTTAAGCATCAATTCGTTGTTGTTTTTGGTCGACTGTGAGCTCACGAGGCACCCACTTTGCACAGAGCTTTCGCATATCCAAATGTTCGTGTAAAATGGTAAAAACACTACCATCTGATAACTTTACAATGTCAGCTAGCTCGTGCACCTTAAATTAGCGATCGTTCATAACCAATTTGTGGATTTTTTGATGTTTTGTGGAATTACAATCTGATTTGGGCGTCCATTGCGCTCTGCATCATTTGTGATGGTACGACCACGTATAATTCAGCAATCCACTTTTCTACCATTTGTCTCGATGGAGCAGAGTCCGGATAATGTTTATCAAGCCATTGTTTGATTTCCAATGTATTTTTTTTTTTTTTCATCAAAAAGCAATGCTTTATCAAAACTCGAAATTCATTTTTTTGCAAATTTTCTGAATATTTAAAAGTTAAAGTTTTTTGAAAATTATTTCTTATTAAAGTGCTAAACTTTAAAAATGTCGTAGTCTATAAAATTTCACTTTTAATTATTTTAAGTCTCCTTGGAATATAATTGGAATTAACTAAATCGTTTTCGAAAAAAGATAAATATATTAACTTTTCACGATTTTACGAAACTCGAATTTGGCCTCGCTTAGTACCAAAATCTTGTTCACAAGCTCAATAGATCAAGAGATGTATACACTGAGCCAAAAAATCAAAGAATTGATTCAATGTACAAGTTCATCGATTCAATTAATCTCTGTTCATTGATTAAAAAAAAAACTTTTTTGATTTAAATTACTTTTTCTTACCGCAAAAAATGCATTCTTTAAATGAATGCACGAGCTCATTGATTTCAATGCACTTACATTAGTTTAATGAATCTATTCCTTGAAAGTAGAAACTATTATCTTGATTTAAAGAATAGGTTCCTTGGCTGTTAGAAAAAGTTCATAAAATTAAATAGCAGAGATTCATGGAACCAATGAGCTTTTACGTGTAACCAATTCATTAAAAATAAGACCAAATTTCTTTGGTTTTATGTATGTATTTGGTTCAGAGTATGATATACAAAAAGAAACAAAATCAAAACGACACAATTTCTTAAGTTGCCCTCATTATATAAAATGCCCTATAAATGTATATTCTTGATTTATAACTTCTACGTGTTGTTCATTTTTTTAAAGTTTTTATAAATTGTTTTTATAAAACTTTTTATTTTTATATAGGTATATTTAGAAATAAATAAATTTTGAATTACCTATTTCTCTTAATAATTTTTCTTTTAAGCTTATATTCGTATATTAGTTAAATTTGTGGAACTAACTTTTTACTATTTGTATTAAGGGGGGACATGACATTCGCGGCAGAGAAAACATACCTTTTTTTTAAAAATTCATAACTTAGTCAAAAACAAACATTTTTCCAAAATTTTTTATTATTGTTTTTTATTATTGTAGAGAATTCAACAAATTACAAGAAAAAAAATTCAAAAAAATATATTTTTCACTCCAACATGGTTTTATAGAGCTCCAAACTGGAGGCAGAGAAAAAACGGGGCCTCGTGGTTGCAGCGCTGGGAGTTGCAAAAATTGTCCGATCTGGAAAAAAAAGACTTTTTTAAATCTTAACAAAATTGGTTATCGTATGACACGAGCTTTTTTTTTCAATTTTTGGTGATGTGCCAAATTTGAAAGTGTGTTTTTTCGAAAAAAATATTGACTTTAAAAATTCATTAAAAATCCAAAAAAAATTTAAAAAAAAAAGCTCGTGTCATACGATAGCGAATCAAGTTTAACAATCAATCAAGTTTTTTTAACAAAAAAAAATTTCGTCAAAAAAATGAACCTGCTAGTGCCGCAACCAGTACGAAAAACATGATTTCGAGATAAACGCGTTCAAAGTTTGTGAACAAAGAAAAAAAAGGTTACCTGCAATCTGCCACGCCTGCTTATAGTTTTTCTTATAGTTTTTTGCAATCGTTTAGCAATTCGGGCTTCACCCTTCAATTAGGTACGAAATAACAAACACCAAAAGTCAGGTAGCAAGTAAAACAAGTAGATACCAGCTGCCGTACGTAGGTAGCGCAAAAATTAAAAATGCGCTCTCACTAATCCGGCTGTAACTTTTGAACCCGTATGAATTTTTCCATGAAATTTCCATGAAATTCTAAGAATCTTAAGAATATTTACTAAAATACAAAGTTATTAAAAAAAAATGTCGATTTCAAAAAACTGCCAATGTCATGTAACCCCTTAATTTGCACAAGTATATTTTTTAAAAGACAAATAAGAAGAGTACATTCAGAATATTTCTTATAAAACTATAGACAAAACTCAAAAACTCAAAAACAGTCTCTAAAAATAATTCAATAATAAAATCAATAAACTCTGATGATCTCCCTTTTTTAATTATTAAGAAAAAAGGCACATTCAAAAATATTTTTAAAAGTACACAATTTTGCTTGGAAAAGTTTGTTCTTTGTTTTTATGTTTTATTTATACTTAAAGATTTTTTTATTAAAACGCTCCCTATTAGAAAAATCTTGCGACGTGCCTGCTTGAATATTAAAGTAAAATCTTACAGTAAAATGTTTCAAAAATTTAAATTTTTGCTTTAAAATTACTTTCTGCAACTATATTGAAAATTGTGATGTCAATTAAAGGCAGTATTCAAAAAATTTTACAAAAAAAATTGCAGAAAAATCACATTGTGTATACAAATATTTCGATTTAACCTTATATAATTTCCAAAACCTTTTGTATCTCTTTTAATAAAAATTCCATTTTCTTTTCCTGTCTTCCTCAATTATTTAGATTGCTTCTTTGAACCGTCTTCCTCTTCTTAGCCGCCTATAACATTTCTTACATTCCAAGCTGTTGCTATATATGATGCCATCTTGAACAGATATGGCACGATGCAACAAACGGTACGGCTTCTGTTTGACAACAGCAACATCAACCGAAATTTTTCACTTGGCAATCATGACGCCAAATACACCGTTCTGTTGAGGTCATTAATATTCCAAAATGACAGCTGTCAAAATTGTGTCAAAATAAGGCAGCGACAAAAGTTAAAAGCAACGCAAGAATATCTCAACAACCACGCGTTCATAACACAAAAAATAACAGCAACAACAGAAACAAAAATACTACAAGAACAACTTAAAATGACAACACATGTAACTGAAACAACTTCACCTACAGCAGCAGCAGCAACAACAACAGCAGCAGCTGCAGCAGTACAGCCACAACATATGGGTGGCAACGCCAGCCTTAGCAAAGATGTCTGGTACACGCCCCTGCCTATGAGTGTCGCGTCGTCTACAGAAGCTGTCGACTTACAAAATGCTTTCATCGCGACAAATGTGTCTCGCATCGCACCTGCCGTCTCTCACGTGATGATGTTGGCGCCAACGACGCCTCATCCAACAAACATGATGATGATGTTGACGCCGACAGCAGCAAACTTGACGCTGGCAGAGGATTTAGTGTCAGCGTCTATGGCGCACAATGCGACAACAGTAGCAGGCGATAATTTAAATTCTTTTTACTTCTATGAGGTGAGTGGGTAAAGCGTAATTTTTAGCAGATTTATGTGTTAGCATCTAATGGTTGCATGTTTTAAATGATGCAAATTAGTTTTTTTCTCAAATTTATAGCTATGTATAATATAACTGTTACGAAATAAATAAAGTACTTTAAGCCATATTAGAACGAAGCAAATTCTTCTGCTTCAAGCCGTTTAACAACGCGTGTTCCGTGGATTTGGCTTCTTATTATGTACGCAATAAAATAGATTAGCGGTAATAAGTATTGTTGCTTAAATTGGAAGCTTTTGTTCACTTTAGATATGCAGGGTCCCCTTGACTTGACAGCCACAAAAATGCATACACCGTTTATAGCACCCATAAGCAGGCGTAGCAGTTATACATAAGTCTATATATATTTTTGATCAGCATTCCCACCTCAGTTTGTCCGTCTGTGATTACGGTAATAACCGTAATTTTAAAGTTATCGTCAGGAAATTCGAAATTTAAGCTTCTTTCTCAAATGAAGTTAAGTTCTAAATTGAGCCAAATCGAATGAAAACCACACCCACCTCCCATACAATGTGGTTTTATTTAAATGATTCTTTTTACTTCTATGATTCTCTTAAAAATTCACAAGAATTAAAGAAATTTCTTGAAATTTTCGACATAAGCTCTAATATTTAATATGAAATTTAGAAAACTGTAATGAAAATCATGCCTACCTCCCATACAAAGTGTCAATATTTTAAATGTAGTCTCTTAAAAAATCTAAAAAAATTAAAAATTTGTATTCTACAAAATTACACCTAAGCTTTAATATCTATACTATTAAACAGTGTGTAATTTTTTAAGTCATGGCAAAATAACCATATACGGACACCACTACGTGATAAAAGACCAAAAAAAAAGACCCTTCTCTCCCAGTTTTGCCCAAAGTCCACCAGGTTTTTTTTTATGGGCCCCCAAATAAGTGGAGCCTCGGTGTCATTTTTGGAAAAAAGTGATCATTTTCTCAAGCTGATATCTTGCAAACCGTTCGGAATTTTGATTTACTTTCTGAGGCAAAGTTGTAGCTCTTGTCATACAGAACAATAATTGTCAACATACTTACTTACTTAGGTGGTCGTAACAACCCGTGTCCGGATTTCGACCGACCTCATCAGCTCTCGCCAGGTGCCTCTGCTTTGCGCGCGCCTTCTCCAATCGGATACACCAAGTGCGGTTAGGGCTTCCTCAGCCTGGTCCATCCATCGGAGGCATGGTCTCCCTCGTCGTTATTGACCAGCGACCCTCGCCTCGAGCACCTTTTTCGCTGGAGCTTCGTCGTTCATACGATGGACATGACCCAGCCAGCGTAGTCGCTGCACAGTTATACGCCGAACTACGTCAATGTCTTCGTAGAGCTCATACAGCTCGTGATTCATTCGGAAGCGATAGTCATCGCCGACTCGAACAGGACCAAAGATTTTGCGAAGAACTTTTCTCTTGAACACCCCCAGAGCGGCTGCGTCAGTTTGCGAAACTACCCATGCCTCAGCGCCATAAAGCAGCACAGGCGTCTTGTAGAGTGTTAGTTTTCTCGATCGAGAGAGGGCTCTGGAACTTAGTTGCTTACTGAGCCCGTAGCAGCACCTATTAGCAATTATTGATCTTCGCTTTATCTCCAGGCTGATTTCGTTTTTGGTATAAATGGCAGTGCAAAGGTAAACGAACTCCTTGACTACTTCAAAGTTATAGCTGCCGGATGAAACGTGGGAGTCTAAACGCCGCGCTTCCTTGTTTGTAGACAGCATATATTTTGTTTTGCCCTCATTTATCTTGGTTCTGCCGACAATATCAATATCATCAGCGTACGCAAGGAGCTGGACGCCTTTGTAGAAAATGGTGCCATTACGATGCACACCGGCCTTTCGTACGATCCCCTCCATGATGATGTTAAAGAGATCGCAAGACAGTGGATTGCCTTGCCTGAAACCTCTTTCGGTATTGAAGGTTTCGGAGAGGTCATTTCCTACCTTGACGTAGCTGCATGTGTTGCTCAACGTCATTCTGCAAAGTCTTATCAACTTTGCAGGTCTCAGACATTGTTGCGTATAGGCAATCCCTTCTAGGGCTATCGAACGCAGCTTTAAAATCAACAAAGAGATGGTGTGTGTCAATTTGCTTTTCGTGGGTTTTCTCCAAGATTTGTCGTAGCGTGAAAATCTGGTATATGGTGGACTTACCAGGCCGAAAGCCACACTGATAAGGTCCAATCAGTGTTTTTGTAATCGGCTTTAATCTTTCACACAGTACGCTTGAGAGAACCTTACATGCGATGGAAATAAGACGATACCTCTATAACTGGCGCAGATTGTTGGGTCTGCTTTCTTAAGTATAGGGCACAGTACGCTGAGGTTCCAATCGTCGGGCATGCTTTCTTCTAGCCATATTTTGCTGATGAGCTGATGCATGCGCCTTATCAATTCATTTTCGTGGGTTTTCTCCAGGATTTGTCGTAGCGTGAAAATCTGGTATATGGTGGACTTACCAGGCTGAAAGCCACACTGATAAGGTCCAATCAGTGTTTTTGTAATCGGCTTTAATCTTTCACACAGTACGCTTGAGAGAACCTTATATGCGATGGAAATAAGACTGATACCTCTATAACTGGCGCAGATTGTTGGGTCTCCTTTCTTAAGTATAGGGCACAGTACGCTGAGGTTCCAATCGTCGGACATGCTTTCTTCTAGCCATATTTTGCTGATGAGCTGATGCATGCGCCTTATCAATTCATTGCCGCCGGTTTTAAACAATTCAGCTGACAGGCCGTCAGCACCCGCTGCTTTATTGTTTTTGAGTCAAACAATAAAGTTCGTTCAAACGTAAAGAGTCGTTGGATAGCAACTCGAACCTCTTCATGGCTAGGTGGTGGTACTTCCACTCCATCATCGTTGATTGGTGGCTCTGAACTGCGCTCTCCATGGGCGGCATTGGTGGAATCGTCGCCAGTAAGTAAATTGGAGAAGTGCCGTCTCCACAATCTCAGCACACACTGCGTATCCGTATTCAGATCTCCATTTTGGTCTCTACAAGTGGATGCTCCGGGCTTGAAACCTTGGGTTAGACGCTTAACCTGTTGATAGAATTTTCGTGCATCCTTCTTGCCCTGGTATACCTCTAGTTCCTCATGCTCACGCTTTTCCTGCTCTCTTTTCTTGCGTCTGTAAAGGCGCCTCTCTTCCTTCCTCTTTTCGCGGTAGTTTTCTCGCACGGCTCGCGTTGCAGCTGACTGTAGCGTTTTTCTATATGCGTCGTTTTTTACTGCAGTCGCGATGCGACACTCCTGATCATACCATTTGTTCTGAGGTTGCGGGCGCCGGAAACCAATGACTTCTTCAGCGGCAGTGCGCATGGAGTGGGATATATGCGCCCAAAGTCCGCCGGCGTCGTCAGGTCCAGAGGTTGGTTGGTTGAGCTTAACCGAGAGTTGAGCGGAGTAGGCTTCGGCAGTCCGTTGTAATTGCAGCTTAGCGACATCTAGCTTTCTTTGTATTCCTGTGCGTATGTTCTTCGCATTGCATAATCGCATGCGGATCTTGGCTGCAACAAGATAATGGTCGAAGTCAATGTTGACCTCCCGAAATGAACGCACATCTAGAACACTAGAGGCATGCCTTCCGTTGATTACAACATGATCAATTTGGTTTCGCGTTTTTTGATCCGGGGTCAGCCAGGTGGCCTTGTGGATGTCGAGGTGCTTAAATCTGGTGCTACTAACCATGTTTCGCGCCGCGGCGAAGTCGATCAGTCTTAGACCGTTGTTCGTGGAGGTCTCATGAAGACTGAACTGACGGACAGTGGGGCCAAAGATGCCTTCCCTTCCGACTTTCGCATTAAAATTAAAACAAGGTGGCGTAGTTTCTGGCTAGCAACGAATCCACATCCAAATTCGCGCCTCTCCGCATGGCAGCTGTAGTAGATATCACAGTGTGCTTGTTAAGACCAGCTTTGCCCTTTCCATCGCATTTCCTGGATGGCGGTGATGTCAGCCTTTATTGTTTTAAGGGCTTCCGCCAGTTGGATAATGGCACCTTCCCTATAAAGGGTTCGGATATTCCAGGTGCATATCCGTAAATCATTGTCCGTTTTTCGTTTGCGGTGGTCGTCAACGTAATTGGGGTTCTTATCCGAGGCTGGTTTAGTTTTCATTGGGCAGTAGTAATGTGGCGGGACCCAAACCCTGCGCACATTCCATGTTTAAGGTCTATGGAGTGACCCGCCGCTCAAATTAGCCGTCAAACTAACGGATGCCAGTTTGCCGTTACCCAGGGAACACTACGTGGAGGTTTGAGTCGACTTGAGACGATTTCGACATGGATAATGCTGGCCTCGCCAGGTTGAGGCGGTCAGACACGTTGCCATGTGAAGGTTCGCCCCTGTTGCCCGTTATAATTGTCAATATATAAAATCAAAAAACTGCATCTTCAAGGTCAAAATCGCAAAAAACTTTAAAAAATTCAATTTTTTTTTTTACCTTTTTTCCCCTGTTCATGTCCATAGGTAGCAAGCCTTTCAAAATTCAAGGAAACAATCAACTACAAAAATGAACCTAAGATTTCAATAAACAACTTTCTAGAACATATGAACTTCTTAGGAATGATTCTTAACACCGTTTAGGTAGCCGCAAAAGTGAAAAATTTCCCGGAAATTTTTTAATTTCATTTCTTTTTTTCTTTACTTCAACATTGAGATACTATAAAGCCTTCTCCCGCAAGTGAAAAGACGTGTTGCAGGTTTCATTATTATACTATTACTAATTTTATTAATCTTAGTTCTTAGGTGGTATGGGTGGACATTTAGAGTTAGGGTTGTAACAAAGAGTAGTAGCATGGATATTTAGTAATAATGATTCAGTGTTGTAGGGATTAGTAGTCTCAACAGGGATGGCACTACAATACTATGCTATCTTTTACAAAAATTATAAAAAGAAATATTCGTGTTATGCTTATAAAGTTGATGGCCCTGGACTTGCAAATTGCACTCTTTTAAGTTGTGGATCCAAATCGTCGTCCGAATCGTCCGAATCTGACTCTGATTCAGAACTTATAGTGTCCACAAGCACGTTACTTTCAGACTGCCCTCCATCATCAGCTTTTTCTTCTTCAGATACTTCATTAACATCATACAGGGTGATATTGTGACTTCACCAACATACCTGAAATGGATTAGAAAAGAAATCAAAAAAGGAATGCAAAACAATGCAACAATAAAATTGATATTACCTCTGCAAGCAATGCGTCGAGTTGTTTGCCTTTGTACCGTTTTTTAATGGGCATTGTGGTTTGGTGAAACCGTTCTCCTTGCTCATCGGATTCGGTAGGCAGTTGTTTGATAAAATCGTCAAAATAGAAATGAAGAAAATGCAGCTTTAATGTCATCGATGTGCCGATTTTCTCAAAATATTACAGCCTTTCTTTCACCCATTCTCTTGCTTCCGGTTCCGCGTCTCGATCCCCTCCCAAAACTCTGGTGCATACACGCTGAAGGTAAATCTATGCCATTGAATGATTATAATCATGAAGCGATGAAGGGTTAATGCGGAGTATTATACCTTAAAAAAAGGCTTGAAGTGTTGTCTTTTACTGAGTCTAGGAAAAAATAAGTTTACTAGGGCTGTTTTTTGAGAAAATCAGATTTTTATTAAAAAAGTGAGGTGAAAAAAATTTTTTTTTTAAATTTGCCCCAATGAGTTAATAAAAATTAACATATTTACAGCCATGGACAAATAAATAGCACAAATGTCAACTTATTTTTTAAACGTTTCGTTTGAACCTAATAATGCATTCATTAACTGTAGTTATAATTTTTTTAGGACTCCAGTTGACGTTGCTTAAAACTCCGAGGGAGATGTACCGTTATTTACTTTTATTTGCTCAGGCCATCTCTTTCTGTATAGGCATGTACGATCTGCTGTGGTCATATAAATAGCACACATGTTAGTTGGTGAATAAAAGTTAACAAGATCGGGTATTTGTAAAAATTTTAGAGTATTATTCAGTTAATTTCACCGATTCTAAATAAAATGGGTCGTGGCAAACATTGCACAATGGATAAAAAGGTATATAATTCACGAACTAAGTCGAAAAGGCAAAAAAATCATTATTCTCATAATTTCTCGAAAAATGGTCTATACTGCACTCAAGCTGGTTACATCAAATGGTTCAAATAATTTCGAGAATACGCCGCGCAATCCTAGACCGCGTAAAACCATCTCGTCTACTGATAAACTTATAGTTCGCAAAAGTAAGGCTGATCCTTTCAAGTCAGAAAAGCAAATAATGAGGGAAATAAATAAAGAAAATAACCTTAATTTTTCAAGAAAACTAGTATCTAGGAGATTACATGAAGCTAATCTTTATAGACGCATTAGCCGAAGAAAGCCGCTCTTAACAAAAAAAAAAGGATCGTTAAAGGATCGTTTAGCGTTTGCCCATGTGAATAAAGAAGACCAATTTTGGAAGAACGTGCTCTGGGCTGACGAAACTAAATTTAATAGGGTTGAACCAGATGGAAAAACTTTTGTTCGGCGCCCCAAACGCCAAGACTGGAATCCGAAGTATGCAAAACAATTATTCAAGCATGGAGGAGTGCATTTAATGACTTGGAGAGCTTTTTCCTGGCACGGCGTTGGGCCAATTTTTCGTATACCAGGAATAATGGATAAAAATATGTATTTAGATATTCTTAATAACCAGATGGAACCATTCGCATTTCAAAACATGCCTATTAGGTGGACTTTTATGCACGATAATGATCCAAAATACACATCAAACAGTTGTGATTGATTGGCTTAAAAAAGGAAAAAATAAATATTTTGAATTGGCCAACTCAAAGCCCAGACCTCAATCTCATAGAAAATTTATGAAATGATGTGAAAGTCAGCATAAGCAACCAAAATTTTCGAAATTAAGATGAGTTATCGAGTGGCATTGAGAAGGCTTGGTACTCTATTCCGAAGAATAGGGTCAGGAAGCTTGTAGAGAGTATGAGACGAAGATGTCGGGCTGTTTTGGACAATTCGGGATACAGTACCAAGTACTAGTAAGCATATTCGTAAGCTAATTGAAAAATAAAAATAAATCACCTTTTTTTTCAGAAACCAAATTGTGCTATTTATACGTCCACCTCAGCTAAGTAGCAATTTCAGATTTTTCATTAATTTTCTAATTTTTAATTCGTAATTACAAAATTACTACTGATTTTAAGTTTTTAATGTTGAAACTCAAATACCATGATTTAAATTCTTGTTTTCCTCTATGTATTTTATTTAAATTTATGTGAAACACCCTACATGTATTTTTGTGCTATTTATGTGTCCACGGCTGTATATACAGAACATATTTATATACAAAGGTCTTTTCAATGGTACCCATCTCAACCAGATCAGATAAAAAATGGGTGAGATATAAGCGATTATATATACTCAAGCTATAAAGGCCTATATCTCAAGAAGTTGGATCGGCCTCCTTAAAAAAACTTTGGGGTTTTAATCAGCGCTGTAAGCCCTACCAGGCCAAAGAAAATTGGCGCATTTTTCATACAGTAAATGTGTTCGTAAAAGCGGAAAATAAAAAAAAAACGCTTTTTGGGCCATTTTTCGCTCATTTTTTAAAGTTTTTTGCGATTTTGACCTTGAAGATGAAGTTTTTTTGGATTTTATATGTTAACAATTTTTGTTCTTTATGACAAGAGCTACAACTTTGCGTCAGAGAGTAAATCAAAACTCCGAACGGTTTGCAAGATATGAGCTTGAGAAAATGATCACTTTTTTCCAAAAATGACACCGAGGCCCCACTTCTTTGGGGGCCCATAAAAAAAAACCTGGAGGACTTTGGGCAAAACTGCTAGACAGGGGTTTTTTTTTTGGTCTTTTCTCACGTAGTGGTGTCCGTATATGGTTATTTTTTTCGTGTTGGACTGTGTTATATAAAATTGAAGTGCAAATTTTTGTTTCCAGGTTAACTCTAAGCGTACTGGGTCGATTTTTATGAAACAATAACTTAAAAAGCATAGGATATGATTTAATTTCATTCAAAATCATTGGATTTAAGCTTATTATAAGCAAATTATAAAAACAATATCTTCGCTTTTCTTTTTATACTTTTCTTTTTTACGAACTATATATATAGTTATTACTTTTTATTGACTAATACTACAGATATGTATGCACAAACTACTTTGAGTAACGTTAAATGAAACATTAATGGTCCAGCATGCAAACAAACTTGGCTTCAATCCACATATCCAACCATATTAACATTATTATCGTAACATACAGTCACCCATCCAAAAGACAGTCTTTTATTTCCACCAGCTGCGGTTGACATTCATGCTACTTCTTTTTTAAAAATTCAATCTATTCAGTATTATTTGGAGTTTAAAAGACAATCTAACGCAGCTGTTAGATTGTCGATATCAAAATTCATTGAAATCTCTGCAAAGAACCGATTTACAATGAAAACAAAACAAAAAAAAAATACGCATCGCTTCAGTGGCTTGTCTCTTGATTTCCTTCCAACATTATACGCGTAGTATAATTTTGGCATTTCTTCGCCACAGCCAGGAGGAAGCCGGGAGGAAGAAATCGTAAAATAAAATTGCGATAGAAGCAAGTGATAAATAAATAAAATGAAACGTTGAAAAAATGGAGACAATTTTTATTTGTTTGTTTTTCTACTTTTTTGAATCACGGTATTACGGTGGTTTTCACTGCTGGCGACAAATCAGGCAAAGCCGGATTTGTTGTCTGGTAAACCTGTGAATCCTAGGGATGTTGGGATTATTTGGCATTTCAAAAGGTTTTTTTTTTCTTCAATCCCTACAGAGTGAATGGCAGACTTTTAAAGCCCAAAATAAATTAAATACGCAAATACTTAAACAAAAAACTGTAATAAATAAGTTGTGTCTATCAATAAAGAATATGTTAAGCTATAAAAATAATACCACACATACACACACACACGCGTGGTTCTTGAGTTTAGCCAAAATTCAAACACTCAATGCTACGAAATAAAATGTGATTTAAGTAGCTCTTCATGTAATAAAACAAAAGTATTGATGGATTATTTTAGCTTTTAGACACGTTTTGCAACGCAAATATTTCAATAAAAAAAATGGCAAATGCCTTTCAATTACAGTCATTTAACACTTAGCCTAAGACTTATGTGTACATATAAACAAAAACCAAGAATAAAAAAAAAATAAAAACAAAAACTTATGGCACACACAACACAATCTTGCGGATCCTTTTTTTTTTATAAGCTCACAATCAATCAATTTATGGGTTACGATTTGCTTACCCTAAACATAGTCAGCAGCACGACGACTTTCTGCCCGCAGCTCATAAACCATGATTTTATTTTATCACTTAAGCACGTTCTAAAAATACGGAAAAGTATGGCAGAAAACAGTGGCAAGCGGTTTACCAAAGCAGTACAATAAATTCAAATTTAAGAAACAAAAAAAAAAAACACTTTGGATGTAGTTATACTGTAAAGCATAGGCCTACAAAATGCCGCTTATATCGAGAATATAAGCTATATTTTGGTAGTTATATCGAATTGTAGAGCTGTGACAATAATACACACATAAGTGAGAGAGTTTGATGAATGTGGGTATGTTAATAAAAATAATCTTCAACAATCTTCTCACTAGACTAGAAAAAAGCAATTCAAAACCAAGAGAAAACTCATAAATTTGATTAAAAATACACACACACACACACACACACAAGCAAGACAAGCAAGATGTAATATCTAAACGGTCCTAACTATCTATTTTTTTGTTTACGCCATCTCGTATTTATTTACCCAGCTTAAATTATGCTAAGCGTTATATTCATATTTTTATTTTTAACTGTGAGCTAGTTTGAATTAAGGCTTAGGGAATGTTAAATAGAGTTCATTGACCGTTCGTTGTTTTCTAAAAACTGCAGACTATATTTAAAGAAACTCCTTTTTTCATTTGAATTATTGAATTTAAAAATTTATTTTTTTTTTGCTTGAAAAATATTATTGCAATACTACAGAACAATAGCGTACTGCAGGTCATGACTCAGCCGATTCTTGGTTCTAGTGCTGGTGAAGTGTAAGTTCATGCAAGTATCTATGTACAAGTTTTTGAAGCGAAGCTTTTTACGTCTCGTTCTGTGATTTGCTTGGAGTGAAACCTGAAAAAATTTCGACAGATTTTTTTTAGAATTTTATAAGGTGTCTTTGTTTCTGCGTTTTTTACAACAAGACAATTAATATATCAAATATAAAAAATATTTCTCCGCCTGCCGTGGGGATTTGAACATGTCAACCTCCAATTGAAGTTCTATACTCTATCCATTAAGCCAAACATCTTCCTTATGCTGATGCATTGATTCAGTATTAAGTGCAATTGAAGCTATGTTGCAGCACACGCAATAATATATTAATGTATTTGTGTGGTTTGGGTAGCTGCTAAGCCACTTGCTACAAGAGTTGATTAAATGATTTTTATGGTTTGGGTAGCTGCTAAACCACTTGCTACTTTGGTTTCTTTCACTATTTGCATTTTTTTAAAATCGATCACTTTTAATATATTTATATAAAAATGACTGCAATATAATTAAAATTTTTGAAATTTTATTACATATAATATTTTATTTATTATTGCATTTAATATTTTATTTAAGTACTGTTTCAAGAACATTATATGAGAATTATATGCAATAAAACTAATTCAGCGTGAAAAAACTTACTTTATGGGTTACTTCTTATGATTTGTTTTGCTGTAGTACTTCAGTCGAATTTTTCCTTAAGAAGAAAAATATATTCCAACGTTTTTTAAAATTCACCACTCATTTTAGACTCAACCTACCACTATCTAAAATTTGCAAGTGACAACACTGGTCATCATTCTCAATTTGGTAACGCCATCTGTTAACAACTGTTAACATAGCTGCAGTTATATATTTAATTTATATATATTAAATCCATGACAAAATTGAAAAGAGTTGTTTGGCTCGGTAGAAAGATTGTAGGTTTATTAATCAATGGGTCATGGGATCGATCCTAACGGAGAGAGAAGTAATATATTTTTTTTTTTTTGATGTGAATGCGCTTATGCTGTTGTTGGTACATGCTTTTGTTTTAACAATGATAAAAATAATAAATAAATTTAAATAAATTTTATAATAGTAATAAAATAAATAAAATAATAATGTTGCTTTAAATTTTTTAATTTAAGTTATTTACAAAAAAAAAACCATTAAATTATCAAATCTACACACAGAAAAATACCTACGGCGTTTTGCCTAAAATGAATTGAGTAACTATTTTTATATGAAGCTTAAGAAATTTGTGCAAATTTCATTAGTTTTTTGTCAACTTGGTCATGCCAACATTGTATAAAATGCCAAAGGTAATTGGGCAAAAGCAAATTGGGGTTCTTACAATCTTTTCTCTCATTGCTACTCTTTCTGTCATAAGCTGTCATTATTTGCTTTCCTTTTCTTATCATTTGTACTAACGTGCATGTATTTCGCAGCAATTTATTCGTTACACTGACGAAACAAGTAGAACATAAAACTACTTAGTGTATCACAGCGGGAACCACGCAAAATTACTGATGAGTTGGTATTAAATAAAAATTGAGTTGATTAAAAACAGAAAAATTAAAAATTTTGAAACAGGTGTTAAGCAAAGCTAAAAAGATGAAGAAAACAAACAAATCCTAAGAGAACAACGCAAGCGCTTGTTGCAAAGACCTTAGGAAATCTTCACTAGTATAAGTATAACTTACCTAAGGTTATAATACCCAAGTTCCTCTTTTATATTGCCTTAAATCTAAGGCAACCCATTTTAGCAGCAGGCTTTCAACAGAACACACAACTTCTAGCATAAATTTCCTAATGGCAAAATAATGATATTGCCTAAATTCCCTTTGTTGTATTAAAAAAATACTTAGACAACCCATTCTGGCCGAAGGTCTTAGGCAAATTATACCCGAAAATTTTATAATTTTACACTATGTTTCCTCTGTGTGTATGAAACTTGAGCTCAAGAATTAAATTTTAAGCGCGTGTAACTTTTTTTCCTATGAGTGGAATTAAAAAATTTCTTCACACGGACCTATTGATTTTTTATGAACTTTAATTACAAAATATAAAATGGGCAAAGTTTTGGGGATCGTAGTGCAAAAAAAGTTAAAAACTGAATTATTTTATTGAAGATGACCTCAAAGGTCAATAACTTTTGACTACAAATTGTTAGCATTTTTAAGGTCTTTCTAAAAATATACTTTTTTTCAAAATCGGACATCAAATAACCGAGTTATAACAAAAAGACCATTTTGGTTGTTAATGTAGACCACTTAAAAAAAAAATTTTTTCTGGTCTGAAATCGTCTCAATAGGATCTTTCAAAAAAGTCGGTAACAAATCAAATTTTTTTTTTTCTTCCATAGGGGTCGACCCGCCCTAATGCACTGCCTTCGACTGTTTTGAGTCTGTTAAGTTCTTAGTCATGATAAAAAGGTTTTAATTGTAGGATAGCCTAGACACTATTGCTTGTGATTTTGATTTGGTTTTTTCTAGTCCTGACAAAATTGTTGAGTTTTATTTGTATTAACACACAAATATCCATTTTATGTTAAATTCAAGTTCTCGTATAATTTTTTTCATATTTAAGTTCTGTCTCAGAAAAATAGGCCTACTGTTTTAGTCTATTAATAAAAAAGCATTGACTGAGTTTGAATAATCAAACTGCCTTACAGCCAATATGTATAATGAATGCCACTATCCATTTCTCATGTTAAATCGGTCGCTTATTCAGAAAAATGTTCTTTTTTTCTGTCACTCCGTTTTCGAGATATTGGCCACTGTAGTTTTTTCTACAAAAAAAAGTTGGTTCCACTTAATTGCATATATCTTCCTGCGCTCCATATATCTTCCTGGAAATTTGAATTTTTTTCCGAAGAATCTAACAGTACTGAATGGTAGGCTGAATTTAAACGTGGTCGTACCAGCACAAATGATGCAGAGCGCATTGGACGCCCAAATCAGACTGTTATTCCATAAAACATCAAAAAAATCCACAAATTTGCTATGAACGATCGCAAATTGAAGGTGCACGAGCTAGCTGACATTGTAAAGATATCAGATGGAAGTGTTTTTACCATTTTACACTAACATTTGGGCATGCGAAAGCTCTGTGCAAAATGGATGCCGCGTGAGCTCACAGTCGATTAAAAACAACAACGAATTGATGCTTCAGGAGTGTTTGGCGCTGTTAAAATGCAATAAAATCGAATTCTATCGTCGATATGTGGCAATGGATGAGACATGGCTTCACTATTACACACCAGAATCCAAAAGGCAGTCAGCTGAGTGGACAGCAGTCGACGAACCAAATTCAAAGCGAGCAAAGACCCAACAGTCGTCTTGTAAGGTGATGGCGTCTGTATTTCGGGATGCGAAAGGAATAATATTCATCGACTATCTCCAAAAAGGAACAACCATCAACAGCGACTATTACTGTGCACTTTTGGATCGATTAAAAGCTGAAATCGCCAAGAAACGGCCACATTTGCAAAAGAAAAAAATTTTGTTTCACCAATACAATGCACCGTGTCACAAATCGATGAAAACGATGGCAAAATTGAGTGAATTGGGCTTCGAATTGCTTACCCACCCACCTTATTCTCCAGATTTAGCCCCCAGCAACATTTTCCTGTTTTGAGATCTCAAGAGAATGCTTATTGGAAAGAAATTCAAGTCCAATGATGAAGTTATCGCTGAAACTGAGGCTTATTTTGACGAGAAAGAGAAATCGTACTATAAAAGTGGTATCGAAAAGTTGGAAAATCGCTATACTCGTTGTATCACTCTCAAAGCCAACTATGTTGAATAATATAATCGAGTTTTATCAAAATTTTGTTTTTTTCTTACTTATCCTACGGACTTATTGAATGACCTGTTATATATATATATATAAGAAACTCCAACAATATCACAAAAATTGTGCTATTTCCCACACGGTACAAAATCCGACTTCAATATTGAAACTCTAGAAAATTAGACTAAATTTTAGGGGGAAGGACGTGGCACTTTAATTTTAAACCAAATTATTTTAAACATACATATTTTCGCATAATCATAAACAACTAAAAGCCAGCTCTAAATTTGGTGCAAGCTATTTGACAACACATTATATTAAAATACTGTTAAATATGCTTATACTAAATTTAAAGCAGCCTTTATTTTGTTTATGATTATGGGCAATATTCTTTAGCATAACATTGCATTACAAAAATGATGTTTTTTCTGTCCTACTAAACTAGGGCAGACCAGAAAACGAAAGACGATTGGGCAGCATTTCTTCGTAATGTTCTCTTTTATGAAAAATTATGTTAATATTCTGTGAACTATTTTGAAAATGTGTTTTTCGCTTATTTGTGGGAAAAATTCGATTATTTTTTATATGATCTGCATCAACGGCATAAAAAATTATTTTATAGTTTGTTATCATTACCGGTCGAATCGATAGAGGAGAGGCACTGTGTAGACCTAAACACACAAACTTTAATTTTCATTACCTTATAGCCCAGATTAAACTAGATTATTATGAGTAGAGCGATATAAACGCGTACTTTAGATGATGGCATAAATTCGCTTGTTTGCATAATGAGTGGCAAGCTTACTAAGGATAGCTGAGATAAACCTAGAATTACCGCTAAGTATTTGTAAATGTTTCCGTACTTAAACGTGTTTACTTAGGCGTGTGTGTGTGTGTGTGAGTGTGTTTGGTATGTTTTCTCCATTCTTGCACCAACCTATGCAATCTCAGTAACTATAAATTCTTGAGCTTTCCATAAAGATTAGATTGAATCTTTTTCATGTTATCCTCATGTTTTCACTCAAACTGCTTTCTACCGCAGTTTCTCCATCCTCTTTTATTATTTTATCTTGCTCTTGCAATATAGTTCTTTTTATTGCTCCCGGCTGCTAAGGATAACGTCAATAAAACTGTGCTGGCTCAATACCCGCCAAAGACAATTCTAGATTGAATCTGCTAGAATTCTTTCCTGCGGTATTGAGAAAAACACATTCACTATTTGTACGCATCAGTAAAGCTGCATTTAGCAATGTATGTGGGTGTGCAAGTGTCCTTGCTCAAATAGATTGCTTCTTGGTATGAGTGCTATTTATGTTTGCATCTTTAGCTAGTTCTAGTTAGGCGTGTGTTTCTATTTTTGTTGTTATGACAATATTTTGTCATTGACATCATCAGCTTAATCAGCATCATCATCATCATCATCATCATCATCATCACTTATACTGGCATTGATTTTTGTTGTTATTGTGTATTGAGTAGACTTCTTTAGATTTGCTTGAATGAACAAACAATACGTTGCCCTCCAAACTTCAATTTAATGGCTTCACTGCGTTCAATATAACAGCAATTAGCCAAAGTTCAAATATACATAGCTTCCATTAAAAATATGCTCAACAGCATAGCAAAAAATTCTTCGTACAGGTTATTCTTACAAGAAAATTTTCCATTAAATGTCTTAAAATCATCTAGTGGCATTCAAAGCTTTAACATATCAATGCGTGTGCAGACTTTTGCTACTAAGTGTTGCTTAAATCATATACCCAGACATAACAAAGACGCCCCCGCTAACAATCAATTGATTGAGAGATGCTTTCTTTTGTTCTTAATTTGAACAAAACATATGGAATGAAAATTTTCCTTTATTGCCACTCTTGAAAGGTGCCCGACTTGTATTGTTCTTTCTTTCAATGGTCAATGGTTTCTAAAGCCAGAAAAACTTGAGGCTAAAAATACGATTCAGGACAAAATTCATAATTTTTTGTAAGATTATCTCTTGGTTAATTCTTAATAAAAAATTGTTGTGGAGCTGGGAGTCTATCTGGAATATTCTCCTATATACAGGGTGTTACAGGGTAAAGAGAAAACACGCTACAATGTTTAAACAAATTTTAAAATTTTTTGCACCTTGAAACACTAAATTGTATTTAAAAATGCATTCAGCTTTATAAGCTGGCTTTCACGGATCAATTTTATTTTGTAGGATATTTTAGAGTTCCTTTCTTGATATATTAAGGCCTGTTATTAAAATGCAAATCATCGTTGACAAAACCTCCTTCGAGGTTGTGAAGGACTTCGTCTACCTCGGTTCCAGCATTAATTCCAGCAACGATATCAGTAGAGAGATAAAACAAACGATAATTCTTGCCAACAGCTGTTACTTTGGGCTCAGTAGGCAATTGAGATGCAGAGTCCTCTCTCGACGAACAAAAGTCACGCTCTATAAGTCAGTAATCATCCGCCCGTCCTGTTATATGCAGCACAAACCTGGACGTTGAGCAGCTCTGATGAAAAGACTTTGGGAGCTTTGGAGAGAAAGATCCTTCGCAAGATCTACGAGCCATTCTGCGTCAATGGCGAGTATAGAATACGATGGAATGATGAGTTGTATGAGCTATACTCCGACATCGACATAGTAAAGCGTATAAAAATTGAGCGGCTTTGCTGGCTGGGTAATGTTGAGCGGATGAAAAACGACGCTTCAGCGAAGAAAACATTCGATTCGGCACCCAGCGGCGGTCAACGTAGAAGAGGGCGACCGCATCTCCGTTGGAGGGACCAAGTGGAGAACAACCTGACGAAACTTGGAGCTTCCAACTGGCGCTAGCAAGCGCAAAACAGAAATGGCTGGCGTAATTTCTTACAACAGGCGGAAACCGACTTACGGTTGTAGGCGCCATCTAAATAAAGAACTAATTAAGATGCAAATATTTTAAAAAGCTGCAGCTAAATTTTTTAATGTGCTATATACGGGACTCAAACATAATAAAAACTAGGTAGGAATGGAGCTTCGGTAGGGTACCGAATTGTGTTATACGCCATACGCTTAATTTAATTTTGCCCTTAGCTGCCACATAGAGTAGTTTTTACCACAATATTTTTCGTCAATTCAACTTTTTTTCCTTTTGTTACTTAATTAATCCTAAATTGATGAACCATCAGATTTTTAAGGCATATATCAAACAAAGTTCATATATTTTGGTACGTCAGAAAACCCAATTTTAAGTTTGGAGAGCGATGTTTTTTCGTTGGGGTAACGAATTACCCCAGTGTGGCATAAATGTTACCGTTATTTTTTTATCTTTCTCAATACTGTTGCAGTTGTTTTTTTACATAAAATCAAGTAAAGTTTTATCTATGACCAGGAAAGTTACAAATTTCCACCAGAAACTTTTTAGCTATGAGAGTATAGTGAAATTATGTGTCTTAAAGTGGAGATATAGTTTTTGAAGAACATTTCTACTCACCTTTTCTGGTCACGAACAGGTTTTGCATGGTGCTTGGAACATTTCCCACCAACTCCTAGTCAAAATATTAATATCATGATGCAGATATTTACTGAGGTAAAGTATGCATATTATAGTAACACACCCACCTGTCTAATCCCGCCTACTTTTCCAGACTATGGACTACTCATTGTTGCAAAGAAGGAGTGTAACTTGGTTGAAGTCGGAAGAATGTTGTAGAAGCAGTTCGATAAAAATGAAAGTGACACACCCCATACCTTATTCGGCCTACATTTCTGGACTAAGTACTCCACATTATTCCGAAAGCAATTGGGAATAATTTGTTTGAAGCCGAACAAACCCTAAAGAAGTTCGTTTAAAATTAAATTGCCACGCCCCTAGATTAGGTTAGGTTAAAGTGGCTGAGTCGTTAAACGACTTGACACCTAGGCCACTACAGGCCCTTTGTGATACCACATAATCTCCTTTGAGCACTAGAGATTTCCCTCCTCAAACCAGTTCGTGCGGATAATGAATTTAAGGATATGCCTAATTTTTAGGCATGAGACTTCGGCAAGTCCGTATAGAAGGGATGACCCAGAGTTGCCATCCTCCTTTTAGCAAGGGCCAGACATTCGCAGAGAAGGTGCTGAACATTTTCTACTTCCTCCTAACATCTACAGCTTCTGCAAAAATCATTTGCTATAAGTCCTAACCGTAGAGCATGCGTTCCGATTAGGCAGTGACCCGTGAGGATTCTTACTTTTTCCTTCAAGGTCTTTTTGAGCCAGAATCTTAGCTTTTTCGTGAATTGCCATCATCTCCGCTTGGTAGACACTACAATAATTTGGGAGTCTAGAGGATACTTCGATTTCAAGGTCCTGGGAGTAAATACCTCCCCCTACTTGTTCTCGAAGTTTTGATCCATCTTTAAAGATATTTATGCCGTTTGTTTTAAGGGGAGTTTTGCCAGCCCAGTCTAGTCGTGAAGGAAAAAGAACTTCGTAGTTTTTTTCAAGATTTAAGCAAGGCACACAGTAGTCTGTTTTGTCGGGGACAGAGGAGTTCAGAATAATTGTTTGACAGCAACCATTATCTATCCAATTTCCTGATTCTCTTAGTCCGAGAGCTGCTGTGTTAGCACATTCCCTGGCAAAGATATAAAGAGGATATGTCCACCATGAGTGGACATAGAGTCTGAGGAAATTTTCCATGACATTCAAAGCGTTAGTTGGTGTTGTGGGCAATGCCTCAGTAATACATAGACTTCTTTGCACTTTTGCAAATTTCTGAAGTGCAGTTGACTTATCAAGGGCCCTCCACCACACCAGTGAGCCATAAGTAAGTATGGAGCGAGCAATTACTGTATAAATCCAGCGTACTATTTTAGGGGAGAAACCCTATTTTTTACCTATCGATTTTTTACAGGCAAAATGAGCTATGCTTGCCTTCCTAACACGTTCCTTTATATTATCATTCCAGATAAGCTTCTTATCCAGAATAACTCCTAGGTATTTCGTGCTGTCACTAAAGATCAACCCCGTGCCGTTTAGACGCGGAGGTATTAGGTTGGGTAGTTTATATTTCCTAGTGAAAAGAATGAGATCCGTTTTCTCTGGGTTAACACTTAAACCACAAGAGGATGCCCATCTCAAAAAGATTGAGAGTGCTCGACCATGAGTGGACAGAGAGTCTGAGGAAATTTTCCGTTAATTACGATTGCGATATCGTCAGCATAAGCAAGTATCATGTGGCCTTCTCCCTGCATGATGCGCAACAGCTGGTTAAACGTCACGGACTAAAGAAGAGGAGACAAGACTCCCCCCTGCGGTGTACCTCTTCTCACGAGCCTGCGAGTGCAGGATCCCCCAGCTATGAGTTCACCACCCTACTCAAGAGCATCTGATGTATGAAGCCCCCGTTAAGTCCCACCCAATTTTCTAGACTACTTATTTATACCAAAAAACTTTATACCAAAATTGTATACAGACTCATATACGTACATATATATCAAAAAACTTATGTGCAAAATTTAATTGAAGCCGGAAAATTGGTGTAGGTGTTCGAATAACACTAAAGTGTCACGCCCTCCTGTCTAATCCCGACTACTTTTCTAAACTCATGACTGCTCATTATGCTAAGGAATATAAGTGCAAAATTTAGTTGACCAGCTTTGTAAAATAATTACGCTTAAAATTAAAGTAATTCAATTCCTGTTCAATTCCGTCCAATTTTCTAGACTGATAAATATGTGTGGAAAATTTGGTTGAATCCGGACAGAGGCTATAGAAGAAGTTTGCTTAAAATTTAAGTCACACACTGCCTGTGTAATTCAACCCACTTTTATACACTACGAATTTTTTTTATTTTGATGACGTCACTTCGTATGAAAGGTATGGGGAGTTTTCATTAGATTTTGACAAATTTTATAATGAGGGTTCATATTATGTAAATGCCAAAGCTTAAGTATGTGCAAAATTTCAAGGCATTTCTTTAATTTTTGTGGATTTTAAAAACATTTCCCGGTTAAAATAAAGTCACATTGTATGGGAGGTAGGCGTGGTTTTCATCCAATTTTTCCAAATTTCAGAGCCAGGATTTAGATTGAAGATGAAATGCCAAATTTCAAGGCATTTCTTTAATTTTTGTGGATTTTAAAAACATTTTACGGTTAAAATAAAGTCACTTTGCATGGAAGGTAGGCGTGGTTTTCATCCGATTTGAACCATTTCGAACTTGATCTTCCTTTTTTAAAAATAAACATATATTTTGAATTTCATCGCGATAGCCTTAAAATTACGGCTGTAATCGTGTCGACAGACGGACAGACAGACAGACGGACACACGAAAATTGACTCAGGAAGTGATGTTGTTCAAAAATATATACACTTTTCTATACTTGCCACGCCTCTTTATCGGCGTAACAACCGGAAAAAATGTCAAAGTCAATATACCCCATACGCAGTACGCGTTGGGGTATAACTAGTATAAGTTATAAGATAGCTTTGACAGCTTTCAACCTCTCAAGTACTTCATCAAAACGCCTAAGTTTAACATGTTAACTTGCCAATTTTAATTTGGATGATAAATTAACCAAGCATTTGGTAATTTATACATTATTTAAAAAAAAAATTGAATTTAAAAAATATAAATTTTTTTCTGCGTTTTGGTTTTTTCCTTTTTTTCTGTGATTTGCTTTGCTTGACTGATATCGGCAACTACATAAATTTTTCTTTTATCAACACTATTTTTCTTAGAAATTCATGGTTTCTCGGCTTCTCTTCGCTGCTTGCGCTTATTATAACAATACCATTAAATTAAATTTAATATCAAATATAAATATTTTACCTTCGCCTGCCGTGGAGATTTGAACCCACACCCACCGATACCAACAATTAAGAAGTCACTACACTACGCATCGAGCTAGACTCCTTCGTTATGCAGAATGATTGATTCAATATGAATTACAACTGAAGCTATGCTGCAGCATAACACAATAATCTATTAATAGATTTTTGTTGTATGGCTATCAACAGAATACTGTGACATACTGCATCTGTTAAGCTGCAGTTATGTCAGCAACCAGTTGCAAGGCTTTTTGGATCAGTGGGTAGAGCGATGGACTGGCACCAAAAATTCCAAGTTCAATTCCGCACGGCGGGAACAAAAATTTGTTTCTTTCCTTTTTGTTGATGAATGTAATAAAATTTACTGGTGTGAATATTAACGTGTGTTTTTTAATTTACTTTATGTTGCTTTTGAATTTAAAAGTGGTTTTATTACAAAAAAATCTATGCTACTGTTATTTTTAATTTGTATTTTTGGATTTTGGACTAAGGTGAATCAAATATTTATTTTGCAGGGTATCGATGTATGTGCTTTCAAAGCAATGTATTAAACAATAAATTGCTTAGGTGAATAAGCATAAGTTTATAATTCCCATACAATTCTCTTTACCTAAGTTGACTTAGGTGATTTTCCTATTGATTTTTTTCTCGGTGTAGAAGTTTCTTCATCCGAAGAACTGAAATACATGAAATACTTGTTATTTGCAATTTTTTGTAAGTAATTGAAGCGGAGATAGCGAGGCGAGCGAAACTTCCATGGGGCAACTAATTTGAAGCATTTTTCCAATGATCAGATCTCAGTAAGTGGTGCGTCGATTTGAAATTGATTGAAATTGAACAATTTTATGCTTCGAAAATTAGGCCGTAACGAGGTCAAAATTTACCCAGGATCCAATATTTAAAAAAATTTTAAGGACCATTGAGAGCTAAAGTTTGAACGTACGCTCATGCAAAGCCACTGTGTTCGACCTAGTATAACCACCAGTAACCAGTACCCACACAAGCGACAATTTTGAGTCATCGATATCTTCGAACTCTTTACGTTAACAAATAATAAGTTTAAGTTTGCTAAGGAAAAAAAATTTAAATCAAACTTTCAAGCAAACTTCAGTCTTCTTGTATTAAGCTTAAATAAACTGTTACAAAAACTGCAGCTTTTGGCGTTTACCGCAAATCTGAAGCTATCCATCACCTAATCCTGCTCAAATCCTTTTGTCACGATGACTTAATTTCAATGATATATTTTTTTTTTTTTTTTGTTTAGTTGCACGAAAATCTCTTTCAACTCATCAGCCAACCTTTTAGAAAATGCCCATACAATTCTCTTTACCCAAGCCGACTTTGGTGATTTAACTATTGCTTTTTTTTCTCAGTGTACACATCACATTTTTTTCTACTGGGTTTTTTTGACCGGAAAATGTAACACTAAAAAAAAACGGTTCCGGACAGATTTCTCTGGATATAAAAGAACACAACGACGACAACAGGAAATCACAACTTCGCTTAACTTTTTTGCGCTTTGTTAGGAGCATTTGAAAAATTGATGACATTAGAGTGCCTGAAGGAAATGCTCGATTTTACGCACAAGTTCAAAAAAAATACACACATATCTCTCTTGAGCAATGTCATGATTTTTTTTTTTTTAGCTCATGACTTTATAATGAGCTTTTGTGTACATTCTTTATTTTGCTTTTTTGATTTAACAATTAAAATTTCCTTTTACAATAATTTTAAAGTAATTGTAGAAAAATTTTAAATATATACATACATTTATAAACATAAATTTATAGATTAGAATGTTTTGACATGAATGGAATTTATGGCAGACGACAACTGGAAACCATTTCTTCAATATGCACTTAGTTAACTTCCATGCTTGCTTCAAAAGCACAGTCCGGAACTTGGGTCAAATAGTCAAACTGCAGCAATTGATTTGTTATGCCTTCTATGAATGTACTATTATAGTACGCGTTTTATTTTTGCTTGAAAACACATGAAGAATGAAAGCAATCTAAATCCTTTGAACAAAGCAAATTGAACAATAGTCAAGGGATGGGTGGGTAAAATCAAGTTAGAGCAGAATGTGACCCACAAATAGAATAAAGGATGCTTTATTTTATAGTAGCTTTAAATTTGTAGATATTTTTTTTTTTAAGAAATGCTGCGCATAGCTGCTTTATTTTATGTCCTGGTAGACAGACTTCACTCTACTATACATGACCTAGTTTTGTTGAACGCAGCAAATACCGCTTTGAAATAAATACTGTCGCATAGACACTGAAACATGTTTTTGTTCAGCTGCCGCTTGGAAAAATTTGCATTTTATTTTTTTTTTCCTTTCTTATTTGCTTTGTTTTTATTAATTATTTTAGCATATTTAAGTAATTCATGCATTACAAAACTCTTCCCTAAGGCCTAAAAAGCTGCTTCATATCTCTGCTGTTAAACACGCGAAAAAGGACAACAATGACACGGTGATGACGAGGAGGTTTTTAAGGACATTAAGTGCTGCTGTAAAATGTTCATCTGCCTAGATACGCACTGAACTCATTTAGAGCGAGTCCAGCTAGAGATTAACAAAGCAGAAAGCTCGAGTATTTGAAGTAGTAATGTTTGAGAATTTATGCAAGGACAAGCAGCTACCTTTATTGTTGGCAATAAAAGGTTTAGAGTTTAAGTGTAAATTAAGAACTTTTTTAATTGTTATTAAAAAAAAGGAACTGATTTAATTTTCCTGCCATCAAATACTGTTGCGAAGATTTAAAGGTCACCAAAACAATTTGCGAAAGGATTTATTTCATTTTCTATGATCTATAATATACAGTGGAGCTCACGAAATTTTACAAAAGAGCAAATGAAAAAAAAAAAAAAAATCAAATACAAAATATTGCGCATCGTAACTTTTGGTATTAAAAAAACAAAAATATATAAAAAAACAAAAACAAATCCAAAAACAATCCTGTGTGTTAACACATAAGCAATGGGATAATTTGCATGCATTTGTTATTGTTGTTTACGCATTCAAAATTTGTTGATCGTCAACAGCGGCTTGTGTTGCTGGTATTTGCTTTTTTTTTTTTTGTAGATTGTGTTGTTGTTTTTTATACGTAGTTTTGTTTTCGTATAAGCGCAAAGACAAAGCTCATGATAGAAAAAATTTGTATGGCGGGTAACGCGAGCAAGATGAGCTACTGGATGAGCATGTCTGATTTATAAGACCATCTTGTTAAACAGTTTAACAAAATTTATAAAATTTATACAAAAATTTAAATTTTTTTCAATATTTTGAAAAGATTTTGCTTTACTATAGTTATTCCTAAAATAAATAAAATGTTCAATAATGGTTAAAAAAACTTAGAAATGCTAGATTAGTTAAATATAAGTAATGCATATTACATAAATATTTAATAATATTAAAGTATTAATAGTTCTTTTTATCTTAAATTATTGTATAAATTGCTACAAAACTTGCTTTCTGTTCTACTAACAAGGAAAGGTCCCCATGTGTCACTCGCCGATTTGAATGATTTTCGGATATGTGATAGAGGACAAAAATCTAAGGTCGACGTATTTTTTATAGGTGCTCAATCGATAGTTTAGGGTTTCAAAATGGCGTTTTAAAATCAGCTTAAATTTCGTTTTTTCGCCATAATTTAACTATTTTCCATAGAAACATACACATATTTGGTGTTAAACGAAAGGTATTGAGAAGGCGCACATGATGACATCTAATTTTTACAAAGAAGTATTATTGTTATTTTGTTGTTGACATTTTTGACAGTAATCAGTCGATATCTTGAAGAGTACCCGTACTCGAAATTGTTTAATTTTCACTTATGTTTAATTTCAGCTAATTTTAAAAGTTACCTTTTCTTTTAACTTTGACTTGTTTATATTAAAATTTTTTTTATTGGAAAATTCACAAATTTTCTTATATATAAAATATTTTGTTATAGATAACGACAACATTATGGGTATCAAACATTTTGTTTTTTCTCGAACTTTCCGTATGTGTAGATATTTGATCCAAAATGTTGATATTTTACAGTGTTTCCATACACACTGTGTGCTTCTTACTTGTTTGCCGGAAGAATGAGAAAAAAATCATTCGAAATTTAAAAATATGACTTTCGATGCAAATATCTCCGCTGGTTTTAAATATATTTCACTCAACTCTTTTCTGTCAAAAAGTTCAATAAAATTACTTTATAAAAACTATTACAAGAATACCATTTGATGTGCATATATAGTTACATGTTACAACTCAAATAGTTACATGAAAGTTGTTTTTGTTGTAAAAGAAATTCAAATCAAAAATTGCATTTTAAATTCTCTTTTACGTGGCATAATATTTATTAGCAAAAATTGTTTCAGTTTTACACAAAAATTAATTAACTGTTTCTGCCATTAAAAAACAAGGGTACCCACTTTGATTTTTTTGATGAAATTAATTTTTTTAAAAAATGTTCCTTTTATATTTGTTTTTTTTAAATAGTCTAGCTTAAAAAATAATTTATTTAAAAAAAAAGCCCAATAAGTCTTTCCAATCAAAAGTTATTACTAAAAATTTTTATATCATGTGGATCTGTATTCACAAAAATCATATTCTGTTAATTATGAAATTCTATATATGTACCTCCCTTGCTCATTTTTATTAGAATCGCCTTGCTTATTTTCAAAATTTTAGCAAACATTTTTGCAACAAATATTTTTGCATTGTTTTTACTTTTATAATACTTTATGCAAGGAAAAGAAGGCTGGTTACAGTATCTTTGATGTAAAGTGTACAGAAAAAGTTACTTTTATGTAACTTTTTGAGAACATTAACTATTTTGGATCATTTTTGAAAAAAAGATTAAAAACATAAATGCACAGCAAATGGTATTCTTGTAATAGTTTTTATAAAGTAATATTATTGAACTTTCTGACAAATAAGAGTTAAGTGAAATATATTTAAAACCAGCGGAGATATTTGCATCGAAAGTCATATCTTTAAATTTCGGATGATTTTTTCTCATTCTTCTGGCAAACAAGTAATAAACACACAGTTTGTATGGAAGCACTGGAAAATATCAACATTTCGGATCATATATCTACACATACGGAAATTTTGAGAAAAAACAAAATTTTTGATACCCATAATGTTGTCGTTATCTATAACAAAATATTTTATATTTAAGAAAATTTGTGCATTTTCTAATGAAGAAAATTTTAATATAAACAAGTAAAAGTTAAAAAACAAAAAAAAAATGCAACTTTTATAATTAGCTGAAATTAAATATAAGTGAAAATGAAACAATTTCGAGTACGGGCTCTTCAAGATATCAGCTAATTACTGTCAAAAATGTCAACAACAAAATAACAATAATACTTCTTTATAAAAATTAAATGTCAACATGTGCGAATTCTCAATAACTTTCGTTTAATACCAAATACATATGTGTATGTTTCTATGGAAAATAGTTAAATTATGGCGAAAAAACGAAATTTAAGCTGATTTTAAAACTTAATTTTGAAACCCTAAACTATCGATTGAGCACGTATAAACAAATACGTTAACCTTAGATTTTTGTCCCCTATCACATATCCGAAAATCATTCAAATTGGCGAGTGACACCTGGGGACCTTTCCTTGTAAGACTAGCATATTAAAGCACGTTTTTTATTAAGGGGACTTATATCCATTTTTTCTGAAAAACTTAGGTGCGTTCTATTAGAGTATTACAAAATAACGTCAAAATATGTTTAAATATTGATTTGAAAATGTTTGTGTGTTTTTAAAGAAGTATTTTGTTTAAAAAAAAAAAAGTTTTTTTTGTGTCTGTGACGTCATTTCATCGAAATAAAAAAATCCCTTAGGTACCGTTTACACGTCATTCAAATTGAAGGATCATTCAAAATTTGTTGTTGTTTTCCCAGCGAAAAAAGATGAACTCTCTGCGAGAGCGGAAATGAACTTTAAACACTTCATCGCATCAATCAAAATTTTGATGGAGCTCAAGACCTGCATCAATCAATCACAGGGTTGCATAATCAACTTTTCTGATACTTACAACAACACTTTTAGTCGGCATCGGCCATTCAATCAAAAAATCACGTGTGAACAGCTATTCAATCAAATATCTCGAAGAGAGTAAAATGGGAACAAAAACCGCGATATTACTTACTTACTTAGTTGGTCGTAACAACCTGTGTCCGGGTTTCAACCGACCTCATCAGCTCTCGCCAGGCGCCTCTGCTTTGCGCGCGCCTTCTCCAATCGGATACACCAAGTGCGGTTAGGGCTTCCTCAGCCTGGTCCATCCATCGGAGGCATGGTCTCCCTCGTCGTCGTTGACCCGCGACCCTCGCCTCGAGCACCTTTTTCGCTGGAACTTCGTCGTTCATACGATGGACATGACCCAGCCAGCGTAGTCGCTGCACAGTTATACGCCGAATTACGTCAATGTCATCGTAGAGCTCATACAGCTCGTGGTTCATTCGGATGCGATAGTCATCGCCGACTCGAACAGGACCGAAGATTTTGCGAAGAACTTTTCTCTCGAACACCCCCAGAGCGGCTGCGTCAGTTTGCGAAACTACCCATGCCTCAGCGCCATAAAGCAGCACAGGTAGAACGAGCGTCTTGTAGAGTGTTAGTTTTGTCGATCGAGAGAGGGCTCTGGAACTTAGTTGCTTACTGAGCCCGTAGTAGCACCTATTAGCAATTATTGTTCTTCGCTTTATCTCCAGGCTGATTTCGTTTTTGGTATTAATGGCGGTGCCAAGGTAAACGAACTCCTTGACTACTTCAAAGTTATAGCTGCCGGATGAAACGTGGGAGTCTAAACGCCGAGCTCCCTTGTTTGTAGACAGCATATATTTTTTTTTGCCCTCATTTATCGTCAAACCCACTTTGGCTGATTCCTTTTCGATAGCGGCGAAAGCAGCGGTAACATCTCTCTTGGTTCTGCCGACAATATCAATATCATCAGCGTACGCAAGGAGCTGGACGCCTTTGTAGAAAATGGTGACATTACGATGCACACCGGCCTTTCGTACGATCCCCTCCATGATGATGTTAAAGAGATCGCAAGACAGTGGATCGCCTTGCCTGAAACCTCTTTCGGTATTGAAGGTTTCGGAGAGGTCATTTCCTACCTTGACGGAGCTGCGTGTGTTGCTCAACGTCATTCTGCAAAGTCTTATCAACTTTGCAGGTATACCGAACTCAGACATTGTTGCGTATAGGCAATCCCTTCTCGGGCTATCGAACGCAGCTTTAAAATCGACAAAGAGATGGTGTGTGTCAATTTGGTTTTCGTGGGTTTTCTCCAGGATTTGTCGTAGCGTGAAAATCTGGTCTATGGTGGACTTACCAGGTCGAAAGCCACACTGATAAGGTCCAATCAGTGTTTTTGTAATCGGCTTTAATCTTTCACACAGTACGCTTGAGAGAACCTTATATGCGATGGAAATAAGACTGATACCTCTATAACTTGCGCAGATTGTTGGGTCTCCTTTCTTAAGTATAGGGCACAGTACGCTGAGGTTCCAATCGTCGGGCATGCTTTCCTCTAGCCATATTTTGCTGATGAGCTGATGCATGCGCCTTATCAATTCATCGCCGCCGGTTTTAAACAATTCAGCTGACAGGCCGTCAGCACCCGCTGCTTTGTTGTTTTTGAGTCGTTGGATAGCAACTCGAACCTCATCATGGCTAGGTGGTGGTACTTCCACTCCGTCATTGTTGATTGGTAGCTCTGCACTGTGCTCTCCATGGGCGGCATTGGTGAAATCGTCGCCAGTAAGTAAATTGGAGAAGTGCCGTCTCCACAATCTCAGCACACACTGCGTATCCGTATTCAGATCTCCATTTTCGTCTCTACAAGTGGATGCTCCGGGCTTGAAACCTTGGGTTAGACGCTTAACCTGTTGATAGAATTTTCGTGCATCCTTCTTGCCCTGGTACACCTCTAGTTCCCCACGCTCACGCTTTTCCTGCTCTCTTTTCTTGCGTCTGAAAAGGCGCCTCTCTTCCTTCCTCTTTTCGCGGTAGTTTTCTCGCACGGCTCGCGTTGCAGCTGACTGCAGCGTTTTTCTATAAGCGGCGTTTTTTACTGCAGTCGCAATGCGACACTCCTGATCATACCATTGGTTCCGAGGTTGCGGGCGCCGGAAACCAATGACTTCTTCAGCGGCAGCACGCATGGAGTGGGATATTTGCGCCCAAAGTCCGCCGGCGTCGTCGGGTCCAGAGGTTGGTTGGTTGAACTTAACCGAGAGTTGAGCGGAGTAGGCTTCGGCAGTCCGTTGTAATTGCAGCTTAGCGACATCTAGCTTTCGTTGCAAAACCGCGATATTCTTCATTCAATTTGAATGACGTATAAACTCTGCCTAAGGCACTTATAAAACAATCGGAGGGCAAGATAACTCAAAAACTAGTCGGTCGATTGACTTTTCAAGTTTCTTTTTTTTCTTTTTAGGCTTACAAAATCATATAAATCTACTTTTGTATGTATGTTCTTTAAGGTACAATATACGTGTAAATTTTTAAAAAAAAAAATTTGTTTTTTTTTTAGTTTGTTTAATGTGTTCTTTATAGTTTTTAGAATATACATACATGTTTTAAGATTGATACCTGGCACTACAGATTAAATAATAGTAAGTGCTATCAACCCATAATTTTAAAAATATATGCAAAAAAATTCGAAAAACAAAAACTTTAAACGCGATTTCCTCGAAACTAGTTTTTTTAAAACGGTTCGATAGATAACTCAAAATGTATTGGTTCAATTCCAATGAATCTTAGTGCATTTTGTTCGTAATTTTGTCTTCTAAGCATCCCCTCTAAGTTCAACTACCTCTTATTTTTTTTTTTCTTTTTTTGATAGACAAAAAAGCGTGCGAAATCTATATGTTTTTTAATTATTTACTCTAAATTACGCCATAATTTTCAAAAACACCTCGGTCGTCATGCGTAGGGGGAATGCCGAATTAATGACATTTGATTTTTTGTTTTTGTTTCAAATACATGGGATACATTTTGTTGAGATACATATATATAATTTTGATCAGCATCACCTCCTGAGACGATTTCCGTGTGTCCGTCCGTCTGTCTGTCCGTCTGTCGACACGATTACAGCCGCAATTTTAAAGCTATCGCGATAAAATCCAAAATATAAGTTTGTTTTTAAAAAAGGAAGATCAAGTTCGAAAATGGGCCAAATCCGATGAAAACCACGCCTGCCTCGCATAGAAAGTGACTTTACATTAACAGTAAAATGTCTTTAAAATCCACGAAAATTAAATAAATGCCTTGAAATTTGCTAAATTTGGCACGTTAGCTTAGCTCTTCAATCTTAATCCTCGCTATGAAATTTGGAAAAATCGGATGAAAACCACGCCTACCTCCCATACAAAGTGGCTTTATTTTAAACGTAAAATCTCTTAAAAATCTGCAAAAATTAAAGAAATGTTTTAAAATTCTGCACATAAGCTTTGATATTTAATATAAGCCATCTGTATGATATATGGCAAAATCGAATCAAAATCACGCCCACTTCCCATACAAAGTGGCTTTATTTTAAACGTAAAATCTCTTAAAAATCCACAAAAATTAAGGAAATATCTTGAAATTTTGCACATTTACTTTGATATATAATATGAACTATGTCTATGACATGTGGTAAAATTGGATCAAAACCACGCCTACCTCCCATACAAAATGACGTCATCAAAATAGGAAAACTTTCGTTAATATATAAAACTGAATGTCATCGTGTATGTCGTGGCTAAAGACTTCGAATATACTCCAATATGGCCGCGGAGGGTATTTTAGCTTGGGTACCCTGCCAAAGCTCCATCTTTACTAGTTTTTATTGTCATTTTCAGCGCCCTCTATATAAAAGCCAGAAAATTATTTTAAAAAAAAAAAAATTATAAAGTACTTTTTATGTACAATAAACTGTATTAATCTGAAAAAAAAACAATAACTTCTTGTATTTTTGAAAAAAGCTGCTGCTTTTTTTGGTTGTTACACGTGTATTATAGCTGAAGAGGATTTTTTTCTTCAGATTTCTTAATCTGAGATATCCTGCTCGACAAAAGAGCCCTTTTTTTCTTAGTGTCCCAAATATTTTATTATAACGAAGAAATGACGTCACAAGCCAAAAAAAAATGTTATGTTCTTGAAATTAAATACTTCTTCAAAAGCACACAAAAAATTTTTAAATTAATATCTTCAACAATTATTTCGGGATCACCTCGTAAACCACACCTCAATTTTTCAGAAAAATGTATATAAGTCCCGTAAGTTTTATTGCGAAATTGTTTTTACGAAAACTTCAAAATTTTTTAACGATTAACAAAATATCGTTAAAATACGATATGGCACTTTCTTTATTAGCCCATCTTTGAAAGGATGGAGGAATCCAGTTTTTGCTCCACTTATGTCTGCACCTGTTTCGTTGGTTTAAAGGTTCATATAGCTCCGGAAAAATATCTTAAGTTCGCGCAATTAAAATATAATATTTTACCATATTTTGAGTTTAGTCGTTATTCCTTGTCGCCACAGAAATTATCTTAAAGATCATACATTGAACACCTTTCAGTAATTTTTTTATTAAAAAATGTTGCATAGTTTTGTTTCAAATGGCCGTAAAAAAAAATTGTGTTTTTATTTTAGCATTTTGGGGTGACCATCATTATGGCGAACTAGATCATGTGAAACGAAAATGTCAATGGATTTAGTTAAATAACAATATAAACTAGTGCTTGATCGACGGATTTAAGAAAAATATGCATTTTTGACAAAATCGTAGACAATCAAAGTAAATAATTTGATTTTCACTAAAAAACCTGTCGTTTTTAGCTGTAAGACGGCTATTTTTTGATTAAACATTACATTTTTATGTATTGAACATGTGTCATTCCATGTCATATGTCATGCAATATGTCATGTCATATGTGATGTTATACATGTGCAGGCCCGCCGAGAGGGGAAGGGCGGGGGGCGGGGGGGTGAGGGGTGTTTCCCCCGGGCTCGGAGTTTTAAGGGGGCCCGGAGAGGCGGGTAAAAAAAGTAACAAAAAGCTAATTTTTTGTAGAGGGAGAAAGTTCATATTTCGTCTTTGTTTTGTATTTACGATATCAAAAATTATAATGAAACTTTCTTATGCTCGTGGCGAGGGAACTTTTGAATGACTTTGATACTTTTTTTTAAGTTGAACACTTCTGGATATATTTTTGACTTGCATTTGTTCCTTTTTAATAAATGTATGTCGTGATAACAGAGTATACGAGTATCTGTGTTTTACTCATCAGTAGAAATACCCAGCAGAAAATCTTTCTTATAGTATACAATATATAAAAAAACATGGTAGTTTTTCAGCGCGCTGTTATGTTATGTTACGTACGCGATATTTATATAATAAGCCCTGATTTATCCAAATATAGAGAATGAGGTGGATAATGACTGAAAAAAAAGAATCCCACGTCATTGTAGCTTAGGGGCTGTTCATAAAGTACGTCATACTATTAGGGGGTGAAGGGAGTTGAACAAGTGTGACATGGTGGAGGGGGCGGGGGGGGGGGGGGGGGTAGGTCGTGCGTTACGTCCCAACAAAATTTTGAATTCAGTTTTCAAAATTTTAAATTTTTTTTAAATTAAATTTTATTGTTTAACTATAATGAAATTAATATTGATTTCATTTTTTATCAATAAAAAAATGTACCTAATAAAACTAACGGATCACAAACCAAAAAAGACAGCTAAAACTATGTTTAAATCGAACAAAGATATAAATGGCATTTGAATCACCTTTAACAAGTGTACCAGCTTCAAAAATCAGTTTTTTACTGAACTGAAGTGTGAATTCTTACTCTAAAGCAGTCATCGAAAAAAGCTGTTATAACTTCACGTTCAAAGTGAACATCAAAGAGTAATAAAAAAAATAAAACAAACATAACAATTCACAATGTATAATGTTGGTGTTCTTGTTTTAAACGTCAGAAAAGCTTTAATTTGTGTTTAGCTCTGTTCGCATGGCTAAATTTTTTATAAAATTGTTGTTCAAACACAATAGGACAATGTGAAATTTCCTTGTTATTTCCATAATATTAAAAGTTATAATAAATAAAACGTGTTCTAGTTTTTTAATAACAAACTGCTAAATTATAAAAAAAAACTCCAAAAATGTAAAAAAGTGATAGTGTGACGTGACATCGCAGAGGGGGTGGGGGGTTAAAGACTTTGTGACGAAGTGTGACATAGGGGGGCAGGGGTCAAAATTGACCAATATTGGCCAATGCGACGTATTTTATGTACACCCGCTTATATTTACCTATTAATTTTTTATTGATTTTTGTTTGATCTTGAACCGCTAGTGCCGAACGCTCCTTCAGTGTTCTATCGCGAATCAAAAACTTCAACAGATCATGTTCTACACAACAACGTGTATCCGGGCTCGCAATTTTATGCATAGAATCGGAGTTGGCAAAACAATTAAATTTTGATGTAATTATTAATTGTTTTGCCTCTGCCAAAGCAAGGAAAATAAATTTACATGAATAAAAAGAACTAAAATACAAAATAATGAAAAGATTGGGTTAATGCAAATCATCAGTAGGTTTTATTTATTTTGAATTTTACACATAAAAGTTGTCGTTAGGTATTGACAATTAATACAGATAACAAACAATAAAATGTACCTACTTAATTTGTCATGGTGTGTGACTTAAATCTCACAACGCACTATAAATATAAACTAAGAACTAAACAATAATTTTCGCATGTATCTTGCAATAGCTTGCATTGTTTAATACATTTATAAATGCATTTTTTTTTTGTGTTGAAAAGATTTTGAAGGGGCCCGTATGTTGTAACACCCCGGGCCCGAACTTCGCTCTCTGCTAAGTAATACATGTCATATGAGCATTTCCGTGGTGGCGCACGTGACGATCGTACGACTTTAATGAGTGAAAAAAGAATGCAAAATTTAACTTACAAGTTGCTTATTTTGATTTTCCAATAGCTTACTAAGCACACTAGACAAGGTGTAAAATAGACATCTGCATGAATACATTTTTTTTTGCCTGATGCAAAGTGCACACTTTCGTACTGTACCACATTTTATAGTTTCTTTCAAACTTGTGTACAGTACTTTCAAATCTTGCACAGGCTGAAGCGAGTAGTGTACAACATCCGGTTGGATCTTAACGGAGTGTGTACACAACTTTGGGTTGGTTGCATAGCTATTTTTCATGCAGACTACTTTGTCTTTTCAAAACATAGCAAGTACACCAAGTAGATTATGCTGTACAGCTCGAAATAGATATGAAGATCAAGTTAAAAAATCATGTCTAAAAAGGTCAGTTTTATTTTTAGTTTTTTTTATTCACTTTCTTTTAAAAGTATTGAAGTTTAAAAAAACCAATTTTATTCTTTTTAAGGTGTGTATGAATTGTTTTCACATTCTTTTATTTAATCTAACTTATATACATCTACTTGGTATACGAGCACAAGTACGCGAGGAAATTTCATATTGAAAACATTTCGGTTTTGAGTATAGTACTTGAATGTTTTGCTTTTGTTTTGTATTTTTTTTTTTTTTTTTTGTCTAAACCAACGCTCAGGGAATGAATGCCCCCTTTAAATGCGAAAGCATTGCGTTAATTCGGAAGACGGGTGATAGTTAGTTGGAGGGTGGAAAGATGGAGTAGTGACGGTGAAGATTTGCTTTAAACTGACACAGATCAAAACTGCGCGGGGAACACGCTCACAGGGAGATTATTCCACAATCTTACCGTGCGACCAAAAAACGAATTATCTCGGTAATGCGTGGTTCTATTGGGCACCGATGCAATGGTAAAGGGATGGGCTTGGAAAGCTGCCCGAGTAGACCTAGGAAATACACGAACTGGTGGTGTCAGGCCATGTACCTCTCTTGAACATTTCCCATGGTAGAACCTATACAAAAGGCTTAGGCAACCAACATTACGCCGATGCCCAAGAGAACTCAGGGGAGATAAAATGTTTTCGTATCCTATCATATATATCGCACGTCTTTGAATTCGGTCCAGAAGCTCCAAATAAGATCTCGAAGCTCCTGCCCAAATGTGCGAATTGTACTCCATTTTAGGCCTTATATAAGAGGTATAGATCATTCGAAGATCAGATGGGGTGAAGTATCGCTTGCACCGTTTTAAGAAACCTAGGCACTTGGCCGCTTCTTTCGACACATGGAAAATGTGATCATTCCAACGAAGGTCTGATTGTATCGACATGCCCAGAACGTCAAGAGCATCTGACTCCAAAAGATCCACACCATTCATATTCAAGGGAGCTAAGGGACAGTTCATCCGCTTGTGGGTTAACAGGCAACACTGGGTCTTGTTTGCATTAAACTCTACTCTATTAGCAAGACCCCACTCGGAGATTTTTTTCAAGTCATTAAGAAGAGTGTCATTCATATTTTGCCTCTTACTCTCAATCTCCAAAGAACTCGGGCGTTTTTTGAAAAAATATGAATGACAAATGCTGCTGTCGTCCGCAAACGAATGAATTGGTTTATGAGTCAGCGACAGAAGGTCGTTGATAAAAACCAGAAACAAAGTTGGCGATAGAACTGAACCCTGCGGTACTCCTGCATTGATGGCGTGCTCACTGGACGAAATGCCGTCGATTACGACACGTATAGTTCTATCCTTAAGAAAGCACGTGATCCACCGAGCAAAGTTACCACCGACACCGTATGCAATTAGTTTGGAGACGAGTGCTTTATGCCACACTCGGTCAAACGCCTTTGAAATATCCAGAGCAACAACCCTGCTCTCACCGAACAGGTGAACGCATTGGTTCCATTTTTCTGTAAGGAACGCCATAAGGTCACCAGTAGACCGAGCCCTACGAAAACCATATTGACGGTCACTTAGCAATTCGTTGTGCTCCAGATAGTTCATTAGGTGGAAGTTTATTACGCTCTCCATAACTTTGGAAAGTGTAGAGCATATCGCAATGGGTCGGTAGTTTGCAGGATTCGTGGCATCGCCCTTTTTAGGTATCGGCTACTCCTGTCCTGTATGAGATGTTGAAAAGGTTGCGCAAAGGCCGAGCCAGTGTAGAAGCACACGTTTTAAGCACAATTGGTGGTATGCCATCCGGACCAGAGGCTTTGTTTATGTTAAGATTTGCAAGGACTCTTTTGACTGCTCTCGTTCGAAAATATATCTCCTTCATTGAAGAAGAACTAGTCCCAACAAAGGGCAGTGGCTGACTGCTATCCGAGATTGTGGAATTGAGTGCAAACAATCCAGCCAACAGGTTCGCTTTATCAACCGAGTCAGTGAAGATTTGGTCATTTTTTAAAAGAGTCGGAATCGACGGAGACGTTTGATTTTTAACTCTTTTAACAAATGACCAAAAGTTTTTGCTCCCTTTAGGGCAGAGAAGAACCTGTTCTCTAATGCGAGTTTCGTGAAGAAACTTTTCGCGTTTTAAAATTGCGTTACAGCGATTCCTAGCCTCGATGCGAAGTCTATTAGTATCAGCATTCTTATCAGATCGCCAATTCTGATAGGCTTCCTCTTTGGACCTGACTGCAATCCTGCAAGTCTTATTAAACCATGAGTGGTCTTTTGGTTTAATGCTTTTCTTCTTATTGGGGATAAAAAACCGCATACCCAATAAGATAATTTCTTGTACCATGACAGCCGCGGCATTCACATTTCTATCAGCGAAACATAATTTCCAATTGAAGTTGCGATAAAAATTATTTAACGCATTCCAATTTGCTCTTTCATAAAACCATGCAGTCCTTTTCGGGGCTTTAGGCGTAAAGGTGCGAAGGTCAGAATATGAAAAAACAGCGGAGATGGTACAATGGTCCGAATTACCAAGAGGTGCATTGACACTCACATCATATTTTTCATGATGAGAAGTCAGAAAAAGGTCTAAGATATTATGGCTTTGCAAATCATTTCGTGGGAAAAATGTTGGTTCCTTCACTAGTTGAATCAATTGGTTTGATTCAGCAAAAAGCTCAACATATTGTCCTTCAGGTGTGGTGTGGCTCGAGTGACATAACCAAGCCGAGTTGTGGACATTGAAATCGCCGGCAACAACGATTTCGCTGTCAGGAAACAACCCCAAAATGTGCGTAATCGAATCAGAGAGAGAGTCCAATTTATTAAAAGTGGCTTCTCTTCCTAAATTCGGACTTCTATACACGAAACAAAAATGTAGCAAGTGCGAACGAACTCTGAACCTCACCCACATGGAGCTGAATTCCGGATCGGTGACGCTCAGACCCCGCTCGAACTGGTATGCCACATCTGTTCTTATAAAAAGAGCGATGCCCCTATGCGAAGAAAACAATGGCAGTAAGTGATACCCAGGAATATGAAAATCCAGTGGATCTGAGTCCTCTGTCACCTGGGTCTCACTTAGTGCCATTATTTGAGGCCTATAAAGAGCACAATATGCATAGACCGAGAAGAAATTCGCTCTCAGTCCACGGATATTGCAAAAGTCTATGCGAAAATGTCCCGACATTTATTCACAATGCAAGTCTCAAGCAAATAAGGGTAATAAGGTAATTAGTTACTTCCACAAAAAAAGATTAAACACAGCGGACATAGGCAAAAATGTACTGAGGCAAGTGTTATGCCTTTGCTCCAGCACAAATCAACCCACTGTGCAACCCCCCTCGCAGACGTAACTAATTGGAGAGGATGGTGGAGTTGACGGACACGAAAAAACGATTACTTACGCGGCGAGGAGCATATAAAAGCCCCTCGCTTGGTTAGCAAAAAAATCGAAGCCCGAAATCGAAGCGATGTTGATGTTGCTGCTGGCAGCTCACGGCAAGTTTCAGCTGCATTTGTTGTTGATGTTAATTTGTTAATTTGAGTTTGTCTTACTTTATTTAATTTATTTAATTTTATTTATTTAATTATTTATTACAAGCATTTATTTCAATTAGTACTATTACACCGAATTTGTTCCACAGTGTTATTGTTTGCTTGTTTGATATTTATTTTTTTTTTTTTGTTATTGATTATATTATACTCAGATTGATTAGTATTATACTCACTCGTAGTTGGTTGTTGACAATGATAGAGTGTATGTATAAGTGTTTCAAGCAAATGTTTTGAAGAGGCGTTCGGATGTATTCGTGCAGATTGTCTTGTGTAAAACCTAAGAGCTGTCAAAAGTTCGGCTCTTAGATAGAAGTCACCAAAAATGATACGTTACGTGACAAAAAATAGAAGTGGTTTTTGATTTGGACTACAAAATAAGTAAAATTCTGTAAATTGGCAAGAGTTTTTGTATAAAACTTTCTTAAGAAGGATTTGAAATAGTATAAGTTTATTTTCAAAGTAATCAAATTTAAAAACCCTTTTCTCCTCTTTTTTTATTTGGGCTTAGTATGAAATGTTACGTGACATGGCGTTACGTGACATTTTTTCCACTGTATGTCATTTGAGTAATTAAGTAATTGTGTGATTTAGTTTTTAAAAAACAAATTTAATATATTCGGCCTCTCCTTGCCTAAACCATTTTTCATTATTTTTAGCCAATGCCTTCCATTTTTACTAAAACAAAAACGCTAACGAAACATTTACAAAACATTAACTTAAAAGAAAAATTACATTTGTGAAACAGTGCAGACGATTTGATCATCATGGTAAATGAATTTATATTTAAATTGCTTAAATCAATAAAATAAAAATGTTTCTCTAAGGTAGTAATATCATTAAATAATAAGTTTTTAATAACTTTTCATTTTCGCGTCACGGTGGACTTTTCGGCGGAAATGCCCATATGTCATGTTATATGTCGTGTCATATGTCATGTTATATGTCGTGTCATATGTCATAAGACATTATTAAACCAAAGCATCGTTTGTTAAACATTATGCAGACTCCTCACCATCAATTAAAGCTATTGACAAATGATTCACTGATTTTTGTTGTGGTTTACAAAAATCAAGCTATTTGCAAAAATCTGTGTATATCTCAACACTGTGTTCTAGTTTTAAATTGACAACCATTTGAGAATAATATGGATGCATTGAGGCTTAAGAAAAAGTAACAAGTAGACACCTTAAATCTTAATATATATAACTGTTAGTTACCGTTTTATATATACTAGTGATAACACCCCGAAAATCGTGTGTAATTGCCTACTTCGCTTTGGAAATCACAATTTATTTTTCACTTTAGAGCGAGCCACTTTTCAACTCTAAACGCTCATATCTGCTCAACGCTACCTCTTACCAAAAATCTAATTTTTGAAAAAATCAAAAAAAAATTTACCTACAGCTCAAGACCTTTCTAATAATATAACAAGTTTGCTGTAGCGTTTGTAGATTTGCTGAAATAAGGGGACCCTTACAGGAAAAAAATCCTTTAGGAAAATCAACTAATTTAAAAGTAGTTGATAAAGTAGTTTTTTGTCAACCACAATTAGTTGAAATTCTGACTTTTTCCATAGAACGAACTAACTTATTTTGTATGGTGATGTCCGCTAAAAAGGTCAATTGACTGTCGTCTGCATATATTTTCAACTACTTGTTAAATTAGTTACATTTAAATTATTTTTTTAATTGCTTTAAAATAACCAAATGAAAACTATTACTGATGGCCAAAAGTTAATAATATTTGATGAAATAACATGGTTAAATATATATAAGCTTGTAATCTAATAAAAATTTTCAATTAAAACATGCCAACATCAGAGTAGTTGCCGCCTTAATATAATTCAAAGTAGTTTATCAATCACTGGGTTTTAAGTAGTATTTCAATTACTTCATATATTGAAGTGGATGCCGCCTTAATATAATTCAAAGTAGTTCATATACTGGTTTATTTTAAACTAGTTTTTTAATTAGTTGTTTTTAAAACAAGTTAGTTTGTTCCTATAGGGTATATAGAAGAAGACTATATGGAATATTTTTATTATTTTTCACTCCACTGGCCGGATACTTCATACATTTGGGTGATTTTTAACTTATAAAAAGATGTTGACAAATTTTTTTTTTTTATTTTTGCAGAGTGCAAATAAGTATCTTCAGTTATTTTGAGATGATTAAATAAACAATTTAAGGCAAAGGCAACCAAATAAACAGCTTTTCAAGCGTTTCAACAGAACTCACATTAATTATTTATTTGAGCGAAAAATACTAGGAACTTCGAGGGGGAAAAAAACAGCATAAAAATAATATCATAGGTATTATTAAAGAGCCAGAACTTGACTACCAGTGAACTAAACCGAATAATATTGGATTCTTACTTAATAAACAATATTTATAAGTATAGTGTATATAAGCTCCTTGATAAGGATATTTATTATGTAGCTACTCATAAGAGAACAATTCAGGTAATAATAATTTGTTAAACTAAAGAAGGCCTACGATAACATAGTACTTAGTTCATAAAGTATAGACTATCAATTATTGCTCGAAATAAATTTAATGGTTATAAATTACTGCCATTTGAATTAAGCAACAGTATATATAAATGAAAATATTAACAAAATTTTTTGCAAATACACTCAAACCAACTGAAGAGCCTGCCTGCTATTGGTATCCATAGCCGCTGGCCAACTCAGAAAGCTGCTTATGTGAAACATTGCTCCTATGATTCTAATGGATTCCAAATAAATGCGTCAATTTAATTGATTCGTTCTACAATTCAAATACATTTAAATATGTAAGCATGAAATAGCGATCAACATAACTAAGTGGATGAGTGTGTGTGTGTGTGTCTGTGTATGTTGAGTGAATGTGTATTTTTATGAGTGTGCTTGAGTTTGTTGAAGTTAGACAAGAGCAAAAAAACAACCAAGGATATTTGAAGATGGACAAGGATATGTTATGGTTGGCAATCGCTGTCTAGGCAAATCCTGCTAAGCTTTAGTTTCAGCAAAATATAAGTTATCCACTTTGGTAAATACGAGTAAATCGTGCCATTTTGTTGCAAATAAACATGGCAAAAACACATATTACAAATATACATACATCTCTGTAAGTATGTTTGTACAAGCAACTGTTCATGCTTGTCAAAGATTACGGAATAACATTGTTTATTAAGTATTAAATATCGAGCTTAAACGATTTTATTTCATTGAATGGCACCATTGAGGTCCGTAATATTCATATTTATGCAGTTTTTAATAGACAGCAAGGATACAGAAACACATCCCTATAGGAACAAACTAACTTGTTTTTAAAAACAACTAATTAAAAAACTAATTTAAAATAAACTTGTATATGAACTGCTTTGGATTATATTTAGGCGGCATCCACTTCAATACTAAATAATTTTTATTGTATTATATATGAAGTAATTGAAACAATAATAATACTTAAAAACAAGTGATTTATAAACTACTTTGAATTATATTAAGGCGGCAACTACTCTCATTTTGACATGCTTTAATTGCCATGTTATTTCATCAAATATTATTAACTTTAGGCCATCAGTAATAGTTTTCAATTGGTTATTTTTAGGTAATTAAAAAAATAATTTAAATATAACTAATTTAACAAGTAGTTGAAAATATATGCAGACGACAGTCAATTGACTTATTTAGCGGACATCACCATACAAAATAAGTTAGTTCGTTCTATGGAAAAAAGTCAGAATTTCAACTAGTTGTGGTTGACAAAAAACTACTTTATCAACTACTTTTAATTTAGTTGATTTCCCTACAGGGATGTTACACCTTATGGCCATGTGTTGGCTCTTAGTACAGAGTCTAAAAATTTTGATTGATTTCGCGAAAGTTTAATGATTTTTTTTTTATATTTTTTAAATAAATTTTGTATAATACTTTTATTTATGTATTTAATTTTCATTAAATGGGCTACTGTTTTAGTATATTTTTGGAAAACAACAAAAGATTTTTTACAATATTCTACTTCTGTATTTAAATGCTATCAAATTTAAGAAACCACAACTTGATTTTTTATTATTTTTTTTTTTTTTTTTTTTTGTCTTTTAATTAGAGCAAAAGATCATCTTTCATATCGATAGACACACACATTTTATGTAATTTTTCCATACTCTGTCTTACCCTACGGGCTTCTATTATGAAATTACCAGAAAATATCAAATTCATTCATTCTACTTAATACCCATTCGGTTTTATTGATATTAAAGATGAATATACAAATGTTTTCTAAAATAATATACAGAGTGTCCCGCAATTGAGTGCAATTACTAACGGAGCTAAAAGGCTATGTCGAGCTGAGCAAAAAATCGTATGGGAGGGGGGGTATATTTTCACATTCTTAGGAGCTACAGGGTTAATTAATATTTCACGACTTTAATTCACGTTATTGTTTCTAGCAAAAAACTAGCTTACATAAAACTTATTTTGCTAGCTCATTTTAAAGGCAATGAAATCACCTTTCCAACTTGGAAATCACCTTGTTACCGAGCTGTGCTCGTGTGAACATGAAATCAATGGATTGAAACTACCAAATTTCAATTTTGAGTGGAAATTTCTCAGAATTTCGCGTAATAAATGAAATTTTTTTTTTTAGATTTATTTCAATTCAATTTTCTTTTCAATGACACCGAAAACTTCAAAAATAAAACAGTTGAGTGTACTAAAGAAAATATACTTATTAGAAAACACTGATATTATCTACTGCATAACTATGATAATTGTAATGTCATTATTTTTCATTATTTTCTAATAAGTATAATATTTTTAGTACAGGCAACTTTTTCATTTTTAAATATATGTTTATGTTTTTGGTGCCATTAAAAGAAAATTAAATAAATTACAAAATTGATCTAAAAAAAACTTTCATTTATTACGCGAAATTCTGAGAAATTAGCACTCAAAGTTGAAATTTTGTAATTTCAACCGATTGATTTCTTCTTCACACGATCGCAGCTCGGTAACGGTTAAGTTGGTGGTGTTTGTTGATATACCGTTGAAAAGGTGATTTCATTACCTTTAAAATGAGCTATCAAAATTAGCTAGCTTGTCTGCTAGAAAAAATAACGTAAGCCAAAGTCGTGAATATTAATTAACACTGTAGCTCCTAAGAATGTGAAAATAGACCCCCCCTCCTATACGATTTTTTGCTCAGCTCGACATAACCTTTCAGCTCCGTAAATAGTTGCACTCAATTGCGGGACAACCTGTATATAATATTTCACGACTTTGATTCGCGTTATTGTTTCTAGCAGAAAAACTAAGCTACATTAAACTTATTTTTATAGCTCACTTTAAAGGCAATGAAATCTGCTTTCCATAGGTATATCAACAAACATCACCAACTTAACTGTTACCGAGCTGTGATCATGTGAAGATGAAATCAATCGGTTGAGACTACCAAATTTCAACTTTGAGTGCAAATTTCTTAGAAATTTGCGTAATAAATGATATTTTTTTTTTTTAAATCAATTTTGTAATTTATTTAATTTTCTTTTCAATGACACCAAAAACATAAACATATCTTTAAAAATAAAAAAGTTGGATGCACATACTAAAAAATTATATTTATTAGAAAATAATGATATATAATGACATTAAAATTAGTTATGCAGTAGATAATATCATTGTTTTCTATTGTATTAAGTATAATTTTTTTAGTACAGCCAACTTTTTTATTTTTTAAGATATGTTTATGTTTTTGGTGTCATTGAAAAGAAAATTGAATATATACGAAATTGGTCCTAAAAAAAAGTTGTATTTTTTACGCGGAATTCTGAGAAACCAGTCTGCACTACAGTCTGCAAAATAACTATATGTGACATAAGAACGTACAACGTTTAAAGTGTACAAGTTCTGTAACGGTAAAATGTAAGTAAGCAGAAAAATTGGTCTAATTATAGGTGTACTAAGAATACGCTTGTCCTTTTTTCTCAAAATTTACCGTTATTCATTTTATTCAGTCATTGGAACAATTTCCTTACAGACTAGAGACTATTTAAAATAACAATTAGGCTAAAGTAAGAATAAACTATTAATATACTTTTTTAAAACTTCTTTAGAAACAGCAAATTCAAAAAAATTATTTAATGATAAATCATTATATAAAGACAAAGCCCTTGTAATAGGCTCATTTTTAGCATAATTAGTTCTAAATTGTTTAACAAAAAATATTTTAAAACGTCGCAGCTGCCTTGAAGGTACATTAAACATAATTTGTTCAAGCAGGGATGAACAATCAATATTTCCGACTAAAATATCGTATATGAAGACTAAAGAACTAATCTTCCTTCTTGTTTCTAGAGTTTTAAGACCCAACAGCAAGCATCTTGCATTATACGAGGGCATAAAGTCAACAAATAAAGGTCGCAATGCAATTTTAGAAAAAGATTTTTGAATCCTTTCCAATCGAAAAGAGTGCGTGGCATAAAACGGGTTCCAAATTATTGCTGCATATTCTAACCTAGATCTTACAAACGAATTGTAAAGACATTTGAAAGTGTGTGGATCCTCAAACTCAGAACTATTTCTTCGTATAAACGCAAGCAAAGAGTACGCTTTAGGAATTATAAAATTTAGATGGTCAATGAATGTTAGCTTTGAGTCAAAGATAACTCCCAAGTCCCGAATAGTATTTACTGACTGTAATAGTGACTCACCCAGAGAATAACTGGAAGTAATAACATTAGAAACCTTAAAATAGGACATGTAAAAACATTTCTTTATATTTATTGGTAAACCATTAATACTGCACCAATTAAAAACATTATCCAGGTCTGACTGTAACGCTGTGATATCAACCGGGCCATATATTTCCTTAAAAATTTTGAGGTCATCCGCATAAATTAAAAATTGTGAAGATCTAAAGCAATTACAAATGTCGTTAATATAAAGAATAAAAAATAGAGGGCCAAGTATACTTCCTTGCGGAACACCAGACGATGCAATAAATTTTGCGGAATTAACATTGTTTATAGAAACAAAACAAGAGCGAGAGCTCAAGTATGATTTAATCCATTCTAGAAAAAATGAGTGGCATCCCATTTTAGCCAGCTTGGCCACTAGTAAATTATGTGGAACTTTATCAAAGGCTTTTGTGAAGTCCATATAAAGAACATCAACTTTATTGCCCAGGGCAACAGAAGAAATGCAGAACTCCGAAAAAACAGCTAGATTAGTTACAGTAGACTTCCCGGAAACAAAGCCATGTTGTTGAGAACAGATAAAACGTTTAAAGGTAAAATAGAGCTTATCTTTGACAATGCTTTCAAAAAGTTTTGAGACATTTGATAGCTTGGAAATTGGTCTATAATTAGACACATCATTTTTAGAGCCAGTTTTGAAAATTGGCGTAATTGCTGCAATTTTCCAACAATCAATAAAGGAACCCGTGGCTAAAGATTTATTAAAAATAGTGCAGAGGGGTACAGACAATACTTTTGCACATCTAAGAAGCACAATGGAAGAAATTCCAGCACTGTCAGCTTTAACAGAACTTTTCAAAGCCAACATCGCATTGAAAACATCACTTTCAGACAAGGATAAAGATACAAAGTCAACTATTTCATCAATATTAGCCAAAAAAGACGGATCAATCGTCGCTGTTTCATCATTATAGTTGGATTTAAAAAAGTTAGCAAAAAGGTTGACAGTATCAATGAGTGAGGTTGATACTGCGCCATTGTAAGTCATCGACGACGGGATGTAAGAGTCACTCTTTTTGGATTGGATAAAATTCCAAAATGCTTTAGGGTTAGCACTAATATTATTTTCAAAGCGCAGAATATATTGCTTATACAAAAACTTATTTAAGAAGTTGAATTCCCTCATATAATGCACATATTTGCATTTATGCTCAATTAGATTAGTTGATTTAAATAACTTAAGAAATTTATTACGTAAATTTTTTAACTTTTTTAACCCTTTAGTATACCAGGGTAACTTATGAGATTTATCCGGTAATCGCGAGATATTAGAAACACACACATCAAGAATATGTGATTTAAATAGCTCAAAGCATGCTGCGACGTTTTTGTTATTAAAAAGTTCCCTCCAATTTAAGTTTTGAAAACATTCACTTAAGTACTCAAAATTACAAGACTTAAAGTTTAAAAGATTGATTAAATTATTCTCATTTTCAACAAAATCATAAAAATTAACATTAAGGATAAGCGGCACATGGTGAAGATTAGCTTGAGAGATCGGAAAAATCTACAAAGCTTGCAGTAAACCTTTAATTTTTTTATAGGAAATAATTATATGTGCATCATTTACAAAGGTCTGCAAATAATGGGGTTGCGATAGTATTGGCCAGCTGAGGATCATTTCCGAAGTAATCTCTTGCGTAGAGTCTGAATCGAAAAATGGCCACTTTTGAGGTTTCATAAAGCATGCACAAAATTTCTTAAATTAATTTCTTTTTATTTTTTTCTGAAGTACTATTCTTTTTGTTTAAAATGAGCCCTAAAATGGTGTCGTACGATGATTAATTCAAAAATTATGGTAATTTGAACAAGACATCCGCAAGCAGAAATGTATGACAAAATCTAGGTTTGCATATAAAACTGCTTCACAGAATGTACATTTTTGCTTGCTGACGTCACTTCAAAATCAAAAAAATAAAAAAAAATTATTTAAGAAATGTTGTGCATGCTTTATAAAACCTCAAAAGTGGCAATTTTTTGTGTTTTTAACCTCAAATATCTCAAAATCCTGACGTGATGAACCAAGTCCGAACACATTTCAAATGAACAGCCGGTTGGCATAAAGTTCGTTTTTTTACAATATTTTGTTGCGTACAACTTAATGATTTGTCAAAAGTGAACATTCAATGAGATGTTATTTTGACGCTATACACATTAGCGCTGTAATCTATACAGACTTCAGAGCTGACAGTGTTCAGTAGGTGGGCCTGCTCAGCAGGTTTGCATCCTCTCCCACTTATTTGAAAATTTCGAGTTTGAGTATTTTTACGAAAAAAAATACCCAAAAATCCAGAAGTTCCAAATTTAATTAATTTTAATCAATTAATTTAATCAATTTAATTTATAATTATAATCGTTGAAATTTGACTTTTTTTCAAAAATACTTAAAGTGCCTTTTTGTAGCATTTCGATTACAAAAAAATTTATTAAAAATCGAAAAACTTATATTTCTCACTCGGAGTAACTTTAAAACCTCAATAAAGTTCTTCATATCGAAGTGAAATCTTGCAGGTTCAGGCCCGTAGCCAGGATTTACCTTAGGTGGGGGGTTTTGATAAAAAGAATCTATAAGTAGATACCAGTAAAAAACTATGAGCAACGATATGGAAATTTTTCAAAAAAAAAAATCGTTTCTTTTAAGACTATTCGTGAATATGCCTGTCTTTAAATGACCATAATAGAGATCACAAGAGTTTATTGAATTTTTTTATCAAATCAGTTTTGAGTACTAAGGTTTTGATTTTTGATTTTTGAAAACTGGTCCAAATTGAGAATTTTGAATTATATTTTAAAAAGTATAATTCCGAAAATTAACGCAATAAAAATGGCTATGACAAAATTTTACTTATAAAACACTATAAGTTTGAAAGGTAAAAATAGGTAAGATTTCTTGAAGTTTCTTAAAATCAAAATTAAAATTAGCTATGAATAATTGCCACTTTTTTATTAAGTTCACCTGTTGAAGCTTGGATTCAAGACTTTTATGGGGCATTTCACATAAACGGGAGAACAAAATATTTTAGTCTTTAGATTTGGTTCTTTATGGCATTCTAACTCTTTTATTGATCCCCATCTTGTGCACAAGTATTTGGAACTGTGTGAACCCTAGTACTAGTTATCGTTAAAGGCCAAAATATTACTGTTCTCGAAAACGATTTTGACAATTTAAATTTGATACAAAAGAAAATATTTTAAAATCTTTCAAAATTTAATGTTCCATTTCCTCATTAAAATTTGAAATCATGACTGACAAAATCATTCAGTTTGTAACGAACCTTCTTAGGCCGAGGTATCACTCGCCGGTGTTCAGGGTTCGTCTACAAAATTTTATTATATCAGGTGTGAATTAATTACTCGTTCCGTGGTTTCAGTTCATGTATTTTATTTCAGTTTTTTCTTAATTTACACTTACATTAATTTTATGATCTTCATGACCGGGATTTTTATTAATTTAAACTAATGAGAAAAAAAGAAACAGGATAAACTTACTATACGGTGTCCACTGTCCTGCGTAGTCCTCGTTTTCTTTAAGGTTTCCCGACGTACTGCGAACGCCCAGTCGGCATGTAAAAGAGACGCTTTGTTAGTATAAATTCTCACTGGGTACTACGTCACGACGTAATAGGCTTGGGAAAACGTATGTACATAGCGCAAGTCACTATGGCATAACGCTATGAAAAGACTTAGAAAACATTTCACGCTGGGTACTGCGATGCAACGTCGAAAAGACTTAGAAAATATACGCGAGTATAACACTGGTCACTACGGCACAATGCTATGAAAAGACTTAGAAGAATATCAAGCTGAGCACGGCGATGCAACGTTGAAAAGACTTAGAAAACAGACGCGAGTATAGCACTGGTCACTACGGCACAATGCTATGAAAAGACTTAGAAAAAAATATCAAACTAAGCGTTGCGATGTAACGTCGAAAAGACTTAGAAAATATACGCGAGTATAGCACTGGTCACTACGGCACAATGCTATGAAAAGACTTAGAAAAATATCAAGCTGAGCACTGCGATGCAACGTTGAAAAGACTTAGAAAATATAGCGTTAGTCACTACGGCATAACGCTATGAAAAGACTTAGAAAAATATCCTCAAGTATAGCACTGGTCACTACGGCACAATGCTATGAAAGATTTCAGGAGCTAAGAAATTTATTATGACTTACCGAGTTGGCTGCCGCCGCAAGAATCAATCTTAATTTTCTGATCTTTGTCCAATGTTGATTAATATAGGTTAACAGCCCGATTCTGTGTACTCGATAAATTCACCATATTGAATATTTATCAATAATTGAATATTTATCAACATTTCATATTCTGTCACCAAAAAAAAAAGCTTCTTCATTGACAAATTTGTCAATATCTCATTTGCTATTGACAAATAGTTTTACTTTATTGTTGCTTCAATTTACACAATTGTGGGCGCTTGAGGTAAATATTTACGTACTTATTATTTATTTGATACACATTTATTAAGTTTTGTGGAAATTTAGGAAAATGGAGGAAAAAGTCCTTTTGTTATTGCTGCTATTAGAGGATGAAGAAAATGAAGAAAAAAGAAGGCGTAGATGTGAATTACGCAGATTGCAGGATGCTAGTAATCCTTTTACCCTGTAGGAAGAAGAATTCACTAAGAATTTTCGAAAATTTCGTCGAATTGACTCGAGTTCTTAGCCGTCAACTAATAGCAGATCTGCAGCCTCATGACGTTCAAAGGACATCATTGGCTTTAACAATACGTGTCTTGGCAACACTTTACTTTTTTGGCCACGGATCGAACCAGAAATGCGTTGCCCCTCAAAGTCGGTCATGGGCTTAGAACATGGTCCTCCACCAGTAACTCGCTGGCTCATTTTGATGCGTCGTGCCCGTGTGCGCAACTTGCTTTTCCAAACTCCCAAAGACTGCGACAAGAACACATAAGTTAAACGCACAACACATGTAAGACACTGTCTGTTGCCTTTTTTTTTGCCTCTTATGGCCATAACAACAACTCGTCAAAAATAAATAGCACTTACTTCTTTCCACTTCGCTGCTGTCCGAGTTGGGCCTCGTAAGGCATTTAATCCATCCGCCAGCTTGTTCCAGAGCTCTTGCATTTGCCGCGGCGACTTCGGGCAATTTTTTCCAGCTTGCAATTGTGGTCGCTCGCGGCAAAAATTAACATAAAATTGCAGCTGCTCCGATGTGGCACGATCATATTTCGGTTTTCTATAAGTTTGAGTGATTAATTTTACACAAATATTTAATAAAATCAAATAAACAAAAATACTTACTTAATAGGTGTATCGATATTCGTAAAATTTTATGACATATTTTATAAAATCAGCGGTCAATAGAAGTTCACCTTATGTGGTGAATTTCGAAAGCTTTTCATTTATCAAGTTTGTTGCAGAATACTAATAAAGCTTTGGCTTGATAAAATTCTTTACAAATTTTATTGATAAATTGCTTGTCAAGAAAACGCAGCATAGGGGTGTAAGTCACTTGAGAGAAAAGCACTCTTTTTCTGCCTTTGCTCGAACTGTCAAAGTAGCTGTTAGCTAAAAATTGTACAGATTCAGGTTTTTTTTTTCTTGATTTCCTTTTATCCATTCTGACAGTTCGACCGAGCTTCTCTCAAGTGACTTAACCTGTATTAATGAACCCAAGGTTGATTTATAAGGTTGTCGCAGGGCTGATCGCACTCTCTTCTCAGTACCCATAATTGTCAAAACCAGCCAATTTTGCGAATGACTAAGAAAGAAGAACGGATGATAATAGAGAGCACTTGCAGATTTTCTATGAGCTGTCAACTTCGATTTGACAATTATGGGTACTCGCTCTCTCCCTTGCGACAACCTTATAAATCAACCTTGAATGAACCTTAGCTTAGCAGCACAGCAGACTCATGGTGGGTTTTTGTGTCAGCGTTCGTCTTTTTGCATGCATTTATTTTTCACCACGGCCTAGTGATGTTAACCGGGTGACATGAGGTTATTAAGTTGATGTTTACATGAAGCTTTAGTTTAATGGTGGGATTAATGTTTGATGAAAAGTAAATGATGTTTATGCGACTAATTTGATTAACATGCTACTAACTGTAATTTCAAATGACTAACTAATAAATAAAAGATGGGAAAGTGTGATGTGCAAGCCTGTGCCTTTAAATAATAATGAAATTATATTATTATAGAATAATAATTCACAGGTGCTTAAGAAAAAGTGATGCAGGGATTTAGAGGTCACATGCGAAATATTAACGCAAAATGAACAGTGACTAAGGATGTTAGGCGAAAACGAAGGTAGTGACTTTCGTCCTCACAAGTTCCCAATGGCAACTACTATATATATATATTTTTTTTTAAAAAAGTTTTTTGAGTTAAAAGTCATATATAAATTTTATATTATTTTTCAAAACTCGTAATTCGAAAACTGTTTTTTTCATAGCATTATCACATCAAAATAAGACTTTCTTTGAAAACCATTAATCTGCTGGATACATTTTTTAAAAATTAATTAAAAAGTAGCTCTTTTTGGATATTTAAGAATTTAATCATTCGTGGATTTAAATTAAAATTATTTGCAAATTAGAAAATTAAAAAAAAAATATAATAAAATTATAACTATTACACAAGTTGAACTTTGAATAATAAAAAGTAATTTTAAAAATGCCACAGTTTAAGAAAATGTATCTCTTCATTTTTCTTATGAAAATTTGGTAATATGATTAAAAAAGTCATCAAATCCACTTAGAATTGGATTGAATAAAATGTTTTAAAAATGTTTTTTATTGAGAATTTTTTTCTAAAAAAAAAGCATATTTAGATTGTAGGTGATTTTCCGAAACCTGTTATTTGGAAAAGGCTTTGCACAGGGCTAAATTCTGTTTTTAGATGTCTGTAAATTTCGTGGTTTATGAATTTTTAGTATTGTACAGCTTAAAACCCTAAAAGACACACCCAAAAAACACTACGAGAATACACACCCGTGGTACAAATGTACCCAAATATTTCGCTTTTTTCGAGTGTTTTTCAAACATACATTACTTTTTTTTTTTTTTGATATCGTTAGTTTAAGCACCAACAAGTATTTTAAGGTACAAATTGTTAATATTTTATGCCTCCTATCAAAAATAATAGGCAAAAAATGTCGATTCAGCAAAGACTCCATATATGCTGGTTCGAGCAAAGAACCAAATATGCTCACAACATTCAACATATACTACTATGTGCTTTTTCTGTAAAAATGATCAATAATTTTGTCAAGATAAAGCTTTTTCATCATTAATTAATTAATATAAGAAATCTTTTCATTTCTCAATTAACCACTTTGTTTCAGCACGCGGGTACAAACGTACCCCGGGTGTGTAAAGTCGTAATGTCAACTTTGGTCACAGGAAAATAAACTAAGATTCAAATGGCGTATAGTTATGTCTTCTTCCTAGATCCGAAGTTTCAATATGCTATAAGAATTGATTAAAAAGATACAGCAGTTTAAAGTTGTAAATGGGTACGTATGTACCCGGGTGTGTATTTTAGGGTTAAGAATTAAAAAAAAAATGTTGGGTCCAATAAGCTTAGATATTGCATAAAAAAGTCAATATAATTTTCTACAATTTATAAAAATTTAATTGTTCTAAGTTTAATTTCAAATATATATTTTTCTGGTTATCAGGGGCTTTTTGAGCATCAAAATCCACAAGTGAAAATGGTTACTAAAAATATACAAACTCCTTGCAGTTAAATTCCAATATAATGATTTTGAATTTCATAAGCAAAGTTAATCGTTTATTTGGCCAAAAAAAATTGTTCATTAATTAAGCGAAGTTTTCCAAGTTGGCTTTGAAAATGTTGAAACTTTTGCATCTACAAGTAAATTAACATCATTATCTCAGTTCATCTTAAAAAAAAATCACATTTTGAATTTAATGCTCCCATTTGGGTTATTTTTTTATACTTTCTGGACCCTAAGGGGGGGCTTGAACACCTAAAATTCCCCCTTGGCTACGGGCCTGCTTTAGTTTATTACAATATAATCACTAAATGATATTAATGCAAAAAGGGCGTGAAGGGCTCTCATGTCTTTTTTGCACCCAATGCATCAACTTATAATAAAATAAAATATTTTAAGTAAAAAAAAATTGTGCCTCTCTCATATGCGGCCATTTCTCATAACCTGACAAAAATATATACCACGTTGGTGTGTGTCCGGTTGTGGGAGCTTTCACTGTAATATAATTTAAAGGACGCTGGAAAAACATCAATGAATTAAAATACTTTTTTGTATACCTGACAAAATGAAAACTTTTCTCTATTATTCAAACCAGCTATTATTGAGTGCCAAATACTATTGTTTTTTTCCTTACATTAAAAATATTGTCGCTGTCACATAAATTTAATTGATGTCAGAGTAAAGTTAAAATTTAAAGTTAAAGTTTTAAAAGCAAAGCTCGTTTTTATTTGCTCGGCCAACTCCTCCCTCCTGGCCCCCTCCTTCCTGGCCTTCACCAATCAATTGTTTGCTATGTGCCAAGAAAAAGTTTACCAAAAAGCTGCGCAGCTAACAAGTAATAATTGCTGCATTTGTGTCAATTAGCAACTAGCTGAATATGGCACATATTGTTTTAGAAATGTAAAAATATGCGCCTAAAGGCTCAAATTGCTTAACATTTCAGCTCTTCTCTAAGGATTCAATATTAAACATAAGTTTCTAAGTGAAAGCAGATCGTTTTCAGGAAACTTTTAACTTTAAGAATTATCAAATTTTTTTATTTCTTCTTTCTTCCTTATAAACTTTTACTGATTTGCTTTAGTCAAGGCTTGAAAAAGATATATTCAAGGACATTAGCCCAATTCTTCTGGGCAAAAAAAAATAAAAATCAAAATGAAATTAACTGAGTTATCTTGAAGACCGAAAAAGATTTGCACTGAATTTAAATTAACATCAAAGGCACATCAATTTCGAAGACATGGTACGCACAGTATCTAGATACTATGTAAATAGAACAACCTTAAAAGCCGCTCAAAATAACACGTAAAAATTAAAGGTCACTTTTTTTTAACAGTATCTATTTGTGCAAGGGACATGCCGGGCCATGCGACAATGCACACAAAAATCCAATTATGCTAAGTTAATGTGCAGAAAGGGCAAATTAGGCAAAAAATATTACAAAGTTGGTATAAAAATACGTTTACTGTGAGCCTAAAAATTCTATTGGAAAAAGGTTCGCTCTGCCAAGCTGCGGGTGGTTATATAGCGAACTTCTATTACAAACTTGCTTATTTTTGTTTAACTTGTATTTTGTGTTTTTTTTTCCCCGATTTTCTGCTCGCACAAAATTCGAAACAAAACAAACAACAATTTCTGCTTACCAAAAATACAAAGAAAACCACACATTTAATGGAAGTCAATTCGATTTCGGGTTTATTAGATAAGAGAATTGCGTCCGTTTCATCTCGTTCCGTTTTTGCCTCTCTAATGATGGTCATAGCTTTGTAGTTATCTTAGGCTTCCATGTAATTTGGATAAGTAGCTGGCTGACTGACTGACTGCTGTTTCCACAAAAGTGGGGCAGACAGACTCATCTTCATTTTCATTGAAGTGTGTCGTCCATTTGTCACACTGAGTGTTGGCCCAGTGTTAATGTGATTAATCACCAAAATGTTAATTTATCGTAAACATGTTAACGCCAATGAGGAAATCTTTTAATAATTTTATCACAAACAAAATGTTGGCTTTGAAGATTGTGTTATCGGCGTGTTGTTTTTTCGTTTTGTTTTGTATCTTTTTCTCTTAGCTGAGTGCAAATAAAACTCATTTGGTTTTTATTTTCATTAACAAATTTATTAAGTTAAAAGTTTTACCAAGAGTAACGAAAAATAAAAAATAATGCAAATTTATATTATCATAAAGCTATCCAATTTGAGTGAGGTACTTTGAATAAACATTTTTCATTCACTTAACTGTATTAATATTAATTTACCTAATTGAAAAATTTTATTTTTTGTACCAATCGGATGAAACATTTTGGCTGCAAAAAAGTTAATTCTTTTGAGTTGAAATAAAATATTTATGTACCAACTCAACCGTGCTAAGTATTTGAAAATTTAATTTATTTTCAGAATACAATTTGTTCAACCTGAAATCCTTAGACAGAATACGAAAAATAAAAAAGTGCTCAACAAGCATAGCCCAAAAAATATTATGCTCTAAAAAATTATTAGCCAGCCAAAAGGATTAGTTAGAAAAAAAAAAATAAAAAGGTTGCTTATGAAGAATCTCAGACATTGAGTCTAAGTAAAGCTGTCTGGAATTTATGTTTATGCTTGTCTGAGTTAAGAGCCATCTTCATAGTTTCTTCAAAGAAAAATCAGTTTAATATTGGTAGCAGTCAATCGAAAAAAATATTCTTACCCGTTGACCAATAACACACGCAGTAGTAAAGTTTTCAGTGCTGGAAAAAGTTCATTAAAATATTATCTTCATATTTTAAATGCTGTCATCTTTTTAGACAATGTTAACTAAATTATTGCCTTGTTGCAATTAAATTCTTTTCATAAACTTAGTGAAATAATAGAATTATTAAGTTTCACGTTCTATTTAATTTAATCGCAACAGTTCTGACGAACTGCGTCTATCAATTTACTTTGCTCTATATTTTTGCAGTCGTTGCATTCATTGCAGAAATTTGCAATTATTTTAGAAAATAAGCTGCTTACAATACTGTTTGAGGTAAAATAAAGCCAAATTGATTTAAGGGGGGGACATGACATTCGCGGCAGAGAAAACAGACCTTTTTTAAAAATTCATAACTCAGTCAAAAACAAACATTTTTCCTTTATTATTGTAGAGGATTGAACAAATTACAAAAAAAAAAAATTCAAAAAAATATATTATTCACTCCAACATGGTTTTATAGAGCTCCAAACTGGCGGCAGAGTAAAAAACGGGGCCTCGTGGTTGCAGCGCTGGGAGTTGCAAAAATTGTCCGATCTGGAAAAAAAATTACTTTTTGAAATCTTAACAAACTTGGTTATCATATGGCACCAGCTTTTTTTTAAATTTTTTTTTTCCATTTTTGGTGATGTTCCAAATTTGAAAGTGTGTTTTTTCGAAAAAAATATTGACTATAAAAATTCATAAAAAATCGAAAAAAAAATTTAAAAAAGAAAGCTCGTGTCCTACATAGCGAATCAAGTTTAAAAAAATACAAAAAAAAAAAATTTCGTCAAAAAATGAAGAAAAACATGCTTTCGAAATAAACGCGTTCAAAGTTTGTGTTTAAAGAAAAAAAAGGTTACCTTCAATCTGCCATGCCTGCTTCGTACTGTATGCCTTCGTTATATTGTGTTGTGCTGTTTCTTATAGTTTTTTGCAATCGTTTAGCAATTCGGGCTTCTTTTGAAGCTTCATATGCCTTCACTCTGGCGCATTTCAAACGATTTGCATCATTTCCTTTGGAAAAATTCAATGCTGTAGCTCCTATGGTGATACCAAGTAGTTGAAGCATTTGCAAATATCTATAAGCGAAGTCATTGTAACTAGACACTGCCATGCAGTTTGCAATAATAACGACGTTTCATTTTTTAATATTTTTCACAAAAAAACCACGACTTCACGCTGCAAAAGATGCCAAATAACTGACCATATAAAATAAAAATTCCACTATATGAGTTAATAAAGAAATATAAAGAAATTCAAAAACACGTAGGTACGAAATAACAATCACCAAAAGTCAGGTAGCAAGTAAAACAAATATATACCAGCTGCCGTACGTAGGTAGCGCAAAAATTAAAAATGCGCTCTCACTAATCCGGCTGTAACTTTTGAACCCGTAGGAATTTTTCCATGAAATTCTACATCTTAGAATCTTACGAATATTTACTAAAATACAAAATTATTAAAAAACAGTCGATTTCAAAAAACTGCCAATGTCATGTCTCCCCTTAAAACATTTTGAAATGAGTTTAAAAATGTATTAGCTTACGTTAGGTAATAATAATAATAATAATAAATTGGAGGTTCGCCGACGTAGACCACAGTGGGTCCCTTTTCGTCCCCATAGGACAAGGAGCCCTCATACGTGAGCATGCTGTTTACATAAGCATCCTTTGACACCTCAAGCATATCCTTGTAGGTCAGTTAACCAATCTCGGCTTCGCCAATAAATGGACGTCCCAGAATGGTCAATCTTATGCTGGCCAACGCCGAGCACTGGCACAGAATGTGTGCTGCTGTTTCCGGCTCCTCTAGGCATAACCTACACGCATCGTCCTCGGTCAGAGTCATCTTCCTGAGATGGTACATGTAGGTACCGTGTCCTGTGACCAGTACATTAAGCCAGCTTAAAGTTCTTCGATTGTAACGAATAACTTTTGCAGCCTCACTACGAGACCACTTCACGGCCGCCTTCGATTGCCTACAATTAACAGCTTCTTCCCACCTTGTATGGTGTTCCTAGTCCGTCCATTGCTTAATAAGGCCTGCCCCCACGTTGTCGCCTAAGGCGATACGTGGCTTTGGTCCACAGAACTCTTCTGCTGATCCTTCTCTCGCTAAAGAATCAGCATTTTCATTCTGTTCTATGCCAGAATGTCCTCTCACCCACATAATTGTGAGCTCATTTGTCTGAGCGCACCTATTGAGTTTGGTGAGACACTCTATGGCCAGCCTGGAAGTGACGCCTGTACGCTGCATGCACCTAATCACCGATTGATTGTCAAGGGCAATGACAATTTTCTTGCCATTGACCCGGTCATCTATAAGGTGGTCCAGTGCATGCACCGCATCAAGCGTTTTCGTCTGGTACACAGACACAAACCTACCTAACCGCAGTACACAGGATAGGCTCAACACTTCTGAGTAAACGCCTGCCCCGGCTCTGCCATTCATCAGAGACCCGTTTGTGAATATACTGATATCTTCACCAGCGGTTTCTTCACAGACGACGCCATCTATTATAAGAGTTTTATAACATTTCTCTGTTATCCTTACTCTCTGCCTTCCGTCCATAGGCATACCCGCCTCCCTGACATCTCTATGTACAATATCAAGAATACGCATATAGCCATGTAGAGCCGTTGATCCATGCCACGTAGCATTTCGCAACATCCTGAGGGAGCTAGCGCCACCGTTTTCTTTATTTCTAAATCCAAAGGCAGCATACCTAACAGAACCTCCATTGCGCTTGTTGGAGTGGTGCGTATTGCACCTGTTATTCACTCTGTCCAGTCTCTTCTTAATGGTTTTCTGGCTGACTTTTGTCCACCAAATCACCAAAGCATACGTGATGACAGGTCTAACCACCATAGTGTGGACCCATTTCATAGACTCTGGGTTTAGCCCCCATTTGAGACCACAAACGCGTCTACACTGAAACAGAACCCTCTTGGCTCTTTAAATCCTATCTTCTACATGCTCGTTCCAGTTCAGTTTGCTATCCAGGCTTACCTCTAAATCCACTTTCGTGGACATGTTGATTTCAGCATCAAAAAGTCTGAGTGGTTCTCTCCTCAGACCTGTCCTCTTTCTAGTAAAGAGAACATTGTCTGATTTTCCTACGTTTACGGTAACGCCTTGTTCTCGACACCACTCCTCCAACATTCGGAGTGCCCCCTTCATGATGTCTGAAATGGTGTCAATGAACTTACCACAGACCACCAACGCAATGTCATCTGCATACCCTATCGTGTGTATGCCCGATTCATCCAGTCTAACCAGTAGTGAGTCCACAGTTATGTTCCACAGGAGATAACATCTCGGAGATAACATCCCTGGGGATATCCTCTACTTACTCTACCTCTAGTCTTGACTCTACCATTCTGCATGTTGACCGCCCTGTTCTTGAGCATATTGTCTACCCAATTTAAAATCATTGGGCTTACATTGCGCTCTGTCAGGGCTTGCCACAGACTTCCAAAGCATATTTTGTCGAAAGCACCCTCGATGTCCATAAATGTGGCCATCGCAATGCCTCCTGAAAATAGTAGATCTCCGTAGATCTACCTGCTATATATGCATGTTGGCATCTACTCAGGGGATTATGCATCAGCGAAGTGCTCTCAAGGCAGTCAACTATCGCTTAAGTTAAGTTAGGTAAGAGGAACGTATAATTACAGTTGAAGACACGGTAGTCTAACGGTTCATTGTGATTCCCCGCGTTTGTGGAACTATCGGAACAAAAATATAAACAAAAACCCTATATACAGGTAAAGCAAGATTGTCGGTGCCTCTTATGAATTTTAATACGTCCAATGGCACATCTATAAGCTCCTGCAGATCTCCGTAAATTCTGTTTTTCTTATGGCGATGTCAACATTGTTGGAAATAGGGGCATTCGCATAATACGAGTGGATGCATGATGGTTTCTACCTCCTCGACATCACCACAGCATCCGCTGTAGTCAGGGTGAAGGATCCCTAGCCTCGGGGACATTCCGCTGATAGCACACTTTCCCGAGAGACCCCCACAAAGATGCGAGCCTAGTTTTTGAAGAGAAACTTCTAAGAGGGCGATGTGGCGATATGACGGTTTTTAAAGAGAAAAAATTTCAACAAACACTATACATGTATATAAACATGTAACAAGAAAAGTGAAACGTTTTTGTTTATAGAAAGGTAACAAAACAGTAGCAATGTATATAAGCTAAAAGAGACACCTAAAGTTGCCACATAAATTTTTACCACAGGCTGCCACATAGTAAAATGTATTTTTAAGAGTTTCAAACAACATCTAACAGTTTCCGGGTGTCGCTGATTTCGAATCTGATGTCAGAATTTGAAAATTCAAGATGGCGGATACGGCTTTCTTCTAGACTTTTTTGTAGTATTGCGAGTTCTTGTAATTTTGAAATTCTGACAACGGATTTTATTTCGAATCTGACAACACAGTCTTAAAATCCAATATGGTGAACAGGTTTGCCACCTAAATTTTTTTTTTTGTATTCTTACAAATTCTTGTAATTTTGAAATTCTGACAACGTATTCGTTCGCCCCAGCACAGAGTACGTCAAAATACAAAAAATTCAGGTGGCAATCCTATCCGCCATCTTTAATTTTTTATTGCATACATCGTTCCTTACTGATTTGACTGTAAACAGGTGTTGATATTCTTGGTAGAAGTGAAGATAAAATCTCTATGATTCTCGGGGGAGATTTTAACGTAAATATTTCATCAAATTATTGTTTACCGCTAGCTAATTTTCTTCACGAAAAATTTAGTTTGCGCATAAATAACAATCCCAACGAATCAACAACAAAATCCAGAACTACAATATATGCAATTTTTCACGCTTCAAAATTGTTGACATAAGAAGTGTTTTTTTAACTTCAGACTGTAACTACCGACAAAGTTCTCAAAATATTTTTGTTACGCTTTGTTTCATTATTCGTTTTAAACAGGTTTTTGTTTTTGTTTTCGAAAGCTAACGGTACAACTGCATTCAAAAATGCATGAAGCTGTCGCATGATCAATTCTGTGACTTTCGCTGTTGGAGGAAGCTCGTGGCGTGAAAATTATTCTTAAATAAAGCAATAGTTTATAATTTATTAAAATCATAAATAAGAAAAGGTAAGTGATAACATTAAATGTGAATCTTTATAAAAAGGTATTGGTTAAAAAACAACCAGACAGCAGAGTAATAAAAGACAATATAGAAAAATTACTGCGCGAAATGGAAAGAATAGAAGAACAATTGAGCCTGATTCACTCGCCTGATGCCTGGTTTGCTTGTCATACTCGTATACCCATGTCTCATCACCAGTAATGATGGATTCGATGAATGATTCATCGTTTTCGAACATTTCCAGCATGTCTTTCGCGATAGCAGCTCAGTCTCTTTTTTGCATGAAATTGAGTTCTTTCGGTACCAAATTCGCAGCGACACGTCTCAAGCCCAATTCATTCTTCAAAATGTTCTGAAAAGATCCAATTGAAATGCCGATGTCCTCTGCTATCTCTCTAATCGTCAATTTGCGATTTTTGACCAACATTTCTTTGATTTTTTCAACGTTTTCTTCGATAGTCGAACACGATGGCCGCCCGGTACGAGGGTCGTCTTCTACTTCGTCTAAAACCACTTCGGTTATAGGTTAAACCACTTGTTTGCCTTCTAATATGATAGAGCAGAGTCACCGTAATATTTCACCAACATCTTACGCGTATCGGCGCAGTTGAAACCATTTTTCACACAAAATTTGATACCAACTCGTTGCTCCATTTTTTCTTCCATTGTAAAAATCGAAGACTAGAAAAAAGTTGTTGTAAACAAAACACTGTCGCTTTACCAAATGTCAACGAGAGACGCTGATATTTGGCAGCCTTGTCATAGACACATGTGGCAACCTACTAAAAAAAAATGTTCGAATCAGACAGTTAAGTTCGGTTCACAGTGTGAATGAACCTTTCTTCTTGAACAAGGTGGTAAGTGCATTTTTATATATAGAAAATCTATATATATATAAAATTGTAAAATAAAAAATCTGTACATGAAATATTTTTTAGAAATTCTTTTTGCGTTGGACATTTTGAGTGACGAGGAGTCCAAAAATCGAATTTTTAAAATTTGTGTCTGTCTGTCTGTCTGTCTGTTTGTCTGTCTGTATGTCTGTCTGTTAGAGCATCACGCGAAAACCACTGGATGGATTTGAATGAAACTTGACATCTAGGTTCCTTATACACCCGGTCAATATATAGGCTACTTTTTATTCAGTAAAAAAAGTTGGACCCGGTAGAGGGCACTGCGATAGGGTTCGAGGCATTCTTTTTTTTAGCTTATCTCCGAAACCGTTCATCCGGCTTACATGAAAATTTGTATATAAAGGTTTTCGGATACGGTGAGTTTTTATGTCTTTTTACTCTGTTTTATCTTGAACACCGGAGGGCGCTGTAGTACAAATATTTTAAAAAACGAGGGCGCTGTAGTTCAAATATTTTGAAAAATCTCAAAAAAACTCCTAAACCGTACATCCGATTTGCATGAAAATTGGAATATAGGGGTTTTCTGATACCGTGAGATTTCATAACGTATCTTTTCTGTTCTATCTTGAACACCAGACGGCGCTGTAGTACAAATATTTTAAAAAACGTCAAAAACCTCCTAAGCCGTTTAGCCGATTTACATGAAAATTGGTATATAGAGGTTTTCGAATACTGTGAGTTTTCATGGCTTATCTACTCTGTTCTATCTTGAACACCGGAGGGCGCTGTAGTATAAATATTTTAAAAAAGTCGAAAAAGTCCGAAACCTTTCATCCGATTTGCATGGAAATTTGTATGTAGAGGTCCTCGGACACGCTAAATTTTTTTGACTTATCTACACTTTTCTATCTCGAACACCAGAGGGCGCTGTAGTACAAATATTTTGAAAAACTTTTAAACCGTGCATCCAGTTTGCATGAAATTTGGAAAATAGGGGTTGTTTGATACGGTGAGTGTTTTTGACTTATCTTTTTTGTGCTATCTTGAACACCAGAGGGCGCTTTAGTACAAATCTTAGGAAATTGTGAAAAATTCCAAAACTGCTCATCCGATTTGGATAAAAATTTGTAAATAGCGATTTTCGAGTACGGCAAGGATTCTGGTGCTATCTTTTTTGTTCTTTCTCGAAGCTAGAGGGCGCTGTTGTACAATTTTTACGTGTGTATGTTATTAAACTGTTCCTTAACGGTTGCACTGATATTGATGAAATTTTTTGTGTGTGTTAACGTGGATCCCTGGATTGTTTAGATTCGCAATTGGATCTGGTAGTTGGCGCTGTGATCGGGTTCCACGAATTTTGTTATTATAGTTTATCTCCAAAACCATTCATCCGATTTACATGAAAATTTTTATTTACGGGTTTTCGGGTACATTAGTTTTTATGACTTATCTATTTTGTTCTAAATTGAACATCAGAGGGCAATGCAGTACAAATGTTTTACAAATCTCGAAAAACTCCTAGCTGTACATCCTATTTGAGAGAAAATTTCTACATAGGAGTTTCCGGAAACGGTGGGTATCCTTGACTTTTTTCTGCGCTATCTTAAACACCAGATGCTGCTGTAGTACAAATCACTTAAGAAATCGCGAAACACTCAAAAACCGTTCATCCGATTTAGATAAAAATTTGTATATCGGATAATTAGGATTTGATTATCGAGTATGGAAAGGGCTTTGGCGTTATTTTTTATTCTATCTCGAAAACCAGAAGGAGCTGTTGTACAAATACAGCAAAAAACTCAAACAACTCATCCGATAAGTATGATTTTTATAAGTGGTTTTCGGGTGCGGTGTGTCTTTTGGCGCTATGTATTTTGCTATATCTTGAACCCTAGATGGCACTGTACATACAGTAAGGCATAGCAAAGCGCGAAGAGTGATAAATATCTTCTTTTCTTCTTTATGTGTATTTATATTCCACTTTCTTTTTTCGCAAATCAGGACAGCTGATGCCGAATTCTGTGATATTTGAGTACGCATCAACAAGTGAGTTGCGTCGTAAGTTGGCGTTGTTTTGACATTTCAATTTCTATTTTCAATGCTTATTTAATTTTTGTCCAGTTTCCTCGCGAACTGCCAAAAATTTGTTTTTGCTCTGATTTTTTTTCAAAAATGTGCAATCTATCGAATACAATATAAAACTTGAAAATATATTTTTGCAAGCGATCGGCAGCATGCACACTCAAATCACGATTTCCCTAACTTTTTGTCATAATTTTCAGATGTTGAAGCTACATTTTGCTCATTTCGCGAAGTTACCGGTTTGAAAGATGCACAAAAAATTCCCTCTAAAGTTTGTGAAAAATTTTTTTAAATCGACGAATGAAATCGAAAATTATTTATATCAACTCCCGAGTTAAGCCGGGTATTCAGCTAGTTTTAATATAAAAAGTGAAAAACTAATAAAAAAAAGGTATGTTTTAAAATAAGCTTAAATTAAATATAAGTGAAAATGAAACAATTTTAGGTACGTGCTCCTCATGATATCGAATTAATACTTTTAAAAACTTCCATAACAAAATAGGAATAAAATTTATTTCTAAAAATAAAATACCCATGATCTTTTTAATACCTTTTGTTTGATACCAAATATGTGTATGTGTCCATGAAAAATAGTGAAGTTATGACGAAAAACCTAAATTTCCGCTGATTTTGAAACGCCATTTTGAAACCCTTTACCATCGATTGATCACGTATAAAAATAATACGTCAACCTTAAACTTTTGTCTTCCATCACATATCTGAAAATCATTCACATCAGCGAGTGACGCATTAGATACGTCCATTGTTAGATACGAATTTTTTGAAAATTACCTTTTAATTTGAATTTTCACACGAATTGACATGTCCATACAAAACTTTGCAAGAAAAGACGACGAAAGAAAAGTAATGAATGTGTATTTTTTTTTATTTTCGAAAATAAGCCAACAGCTGCAATTTTAGACAAATCGAATGGGCCTAGCATCAGGCCATTCCGGTCAATTTATGAGATCTTGTAAATTACCAAAATAAATTACGAGCTTCTAAAGTACTCGTCTTCAGAAATGGTTTTAATATTTGTTTGCCAAAAATGTAATAAAAAATAGACATAGATATAAATTCAACTTTTAAAGGCTTTACTGCAATATTTTTAGAGTACTTCTACATATTCTTTTGCACACAGAAAAATCCTAAATAAATAATGTAACCACAAAAATATTTATATATAAAGGGTTACATTTAGGGACAACAAGTAAAAAAAAAAAAAATAGAACGCAAAACCATAAAAATTATACGGGCAGTAAACAGAACTTCATTGCTATTATCAGAGATCAATGTCGACATCATCATCGATATCATCACCAACATAGCCACCAACATCATCACTATAGTCAAATTTATCAGCATCTTCATCAACAACACTAGCCTCAAGACTATTGTGGTTGCCTCAGACAACACTGCCCTGGATTCCAACAACAACTATGCGACAGGAAATGCTATAAAGGAAGTCGAAAAAAATAAGTCAAAAGCAAGAAAAAGGCAATAAATAGGAAAAAACCCGAGAGATAGCAAGTTTTTCATTAAACGCAGCCTTGGGCGAAATAAAACAGCAGACAACAACAACAACAAGAACAACTGAGGGAAGCACGTTTCGAACGCAGCTAAAGGAGAACGAATTCTTTTGAGAAAAAATATGACTTTTTTATGTGGCTCGGTTGGTCGGTTAAACTGCATCAGACAGCAGAATCTAAACCATTTTTCCTTAATATTTATAGCTATTTACTTGTTTTTTACACTGTTTTAAATAACAAAGACTTTGATAAATTTATTTATTACGAGTTTTTCGCGTAGATTATAAATAAAACGCTAAACCAATAAACAATAAAAAAAGGTTATTTATGCAAAGCATATTTTTCCAAAAGTAGCTTATATTCGTGCTAGCCCCCGGTAACATTTTCAATTAATGATTCCATTCATGACCCTTCAGCACTTAAACAAACTTTTGTCATCCAATTGTTTTCGTCACCATTTAGGTTGGATGAAACGGTGAATGAAACTCAAATAAAACAAGCGGTTAAATATTCTTAACTCTTAAAATAAACAAGTACATTCAGCTTAAATTATTCAAAATACGCAATTAATTTTGTGAACTTTCTTGCTTTTACGGCAAACTCAGTCTTCAGCAGCAAGATTCTTTTCATTAAGCTAATTAATATATATTAACAGCTTAAAAATTTTCACAATCAATCATCTAAATACATAACGAAATTCAGCTAACGCAAAAAACAAATAAGCAAGGCTAACAGGAAAATTAGTTAATTAATCTCAATTAAGAGTGGATGAAAAAAAGTAAAATAGGAAAATCTTATCTGCCTATTGATGTGTTTATAAATTAACTAAGTCATTTTAAGCTAATTTTAGTCACAGGTTAATATTAGTCTCTTGGGGTCATTTCATACACGCTGAAAAATAATAAGCCTTCCCAAACATAATTTGCAGGAAGTATATGTTTCCGCATGTTTCTTGGAAACAAGTAATCATAACTGGCTCCACATATAATATGATTAATTAATGCAATTTTTCCTTATAAATATATTTGCATCTTAACGTTATTTAATTGTACCATAGCACTTGTTGTTTGAATTTAAGAATAATATAATTTGTTTTAAAGAAAATATGTTTTCATATAAATATATTTGTTGAGCTCACAATTAAGCACCCTGTGCTTATTAAGCTGCCGTAGCAGAGTCAAGCTGCCGCTCTTAATTTACACTTCTCTTCTCTTTTCTTTTGGGCAGCGCCTAGTATTAAACTTTGTTAGTTTTAAGTTTATTACAATAAAATTGACATCGATCAACAAAAGTTCGCTTTTTTGAATTCGTGTTTTTTATTTAGTTCGAAGAGTTCCCCCAGTTAATTAGTTAAAGTGTTAACTTCAATATCCCCCCCGTTACAAAAATATTCATGGTCCATCGCGAGCCGGGTTTTTAATAAAAAAAAAAAAAAAAATCCGCGAAAAACAAAAAGTGATTTTTAAATATATTAAAATATATATTTACAAAAAATACGGCCGCGAGTGCTAAAAACATATAAATTAAAACTGAAACAGAGGAAGATTTGTGGCAGCAGCAATAGTAGCACCTACAACTTCATCAACTCCATCAACATCAACTTCAACATAAACATCAACAAAAAATTCAGGTATTTTCTTTTATTCTAACACATTTTATTATTTCACTTTTTATTATTTTCTTTTTTCTTTTCGTTTCTTTTCTTTTCTTTTCTTCTCGTTTCAGAATGTCAACAATCAACTTCTCGGGCACGAAAGATGAAGAAGCAGCCTGCAGCTGCAGCTGCACCCGCAACGAGGCCAGGGGGTCCGGAGCCAAGACGTCCGTCTTGGAAGGGACCACAGTCGACGTTACCATCTGCGTCGTTGGCCAGGGACCATTTCCCGAAGCGGTCGCCTTCCAAGAAGAGACTGCGGTCGAATGCACCGCCAGCGTCTTCGGCTAGGACCTTTCCCCGAAGCGGTCTCCGCCCGAAAGACCATCTACGACAAGCCTCCAACGAGTCGTGTCGCTGCTCCCGACTGCTGTGGTGAGTACGTGGGCAACGGGTGGCTTGGTAAAGGAACGTGCCATCTTGGATGCGTGCCTTCCCCAGTCGCGGATCGCTAGCCAGTTGGTACGCCGATGGAAGTTACCTACTTCTTTTGTTGATGGGCACGAGGTGTGCACCCTGATTCTACGGGGTCGGCACGGATCCAGTGTCCACCTGGAAACGACAGCAAGGGTCGAGCTGCATTTGGAAGTTGTCACACCGTCGAAAGATATCGACGAACGGATCAGCTTGAACTACCCAAATATCATTTTCGCTGATCCGCTCTTCTACAAGCAAGCACCAGTTCGACTCCTGTTGGGAGTCGATGTATATTCCCGGCTAATGCAGCCCGGTAGCCTGCCGATGGGTTTTAGCATTTCGTTGGCCCAGAATTCGATCTTCGGCTGGGTTCTATCAGGACAGGGTGCCTGGTAGCATCTTGCATTCCTGCAAGGCGGGCGGCATGTTGAGCTCACAATTAAGCACCCTGTGCTTATTAAGCTGCCGTAGCAGAGTCAAGCTGCCGCTCTTAATTTACACTTCTCTTCTCTTTTCTTTTTTTCTCTTCTCTTCTCTTCTCTTTTCCTTTTTTCTTTTAAACTTTGTTAGTTTTAAGTTTATTACAATTAAATTGACATCGGTCAACGAAAGTTCGCTTTTTTGAATACGTGTTTTTTATTTAGTTCGAAGAATTTCCCCCCAGTTAATTAGTTAAAGTGTTAACTTCAATAACCCCCCCCCCCCCCGTTACAAAAATATTAAATATTGTTATTATAAATGGACTGAGAACACTTTTAGTCTATTACTATTTGTTTGCTTGGAAATATAATTTAGTCAAGAATAACATCAAATATTCACGGACAAATATATATTAATTGGAGAATACATAATTTCATTGCAGTCAAGCAACTATTTTCAAAACGATAATAAAGAACAACATAATATATTTTTACTTGGAAACATATTTCAGCAAAAGAAATGCCAAAAGTTTTTTACTGTGATTACAAAATATTTGCTTAGAAGTAGTTGATGGTTTGAAGCAATCAAAATATGTTTAGAAAACAGTAAATAAGTTTATCTCGGATTTGATTATGTTGAGAAGTAACCATATTATGTTTATCCGACTTTACAATAATTTTTATAAGCACACACTTTCTAGTTGGAGAAAACATAATATGGTTAGAGAACCCACTTTGCCAGCGAAGCACCCGCTTTATCAGCAATGTTGCTTCAAAACACACCTATTTTTACTGCTGAACCGCCTTATTTTTCTTTTATTTTGTTTTTTATTTTATTAATTTGAAAACACAAACACTTTTAATTTAAACAAACATTTTCAGAAACACTTTTCACAAGAGCTAAACTTTTCAACACGTTTGGCGCGGCTGCTTGAAACTTAAAATGACGCCAAGATTTGGCAACTGTTAAAAGCAAGCGCATAAAGCAACAAGGTTTCCGCTATTTTTCGTGCAAGTGCAAAAGAAACAGATATATGTATGTCTAGGCGAAACACATAAAAGAAAGGAGTTCTGTTTGTTTTAAATTTGCAGAGTTCTGTTCTTTTTGAGTTTAACAGTGATGCAAATATATTTTTATTGGGTAGAAACACACAATTCTATCTTGCCACAAGCATATTAATCTAGACGTTAGTTTTTTAGCTAAGGCTCGAAAAATAATGCTACTGAAGGAATAATATTTTGTTTTTGAAACCAAACATATATAAACATATTTTTTTCTCTACGTGTAGATAGAATTTAAATTTATTTATAAACTACGTAAGCATAGATCTACAAAACTGAAATACTGAAATACTTCTTATAAATAAAAATAGCACAGCTACACAAAAAACATATGTAATCGACCACGCAGATAATGAAGCCAAGGTCAAACTTGGTCCCTCAGAACGATTGGATTTTGAGATATTTGAGGTTATGTCCTCGAAAAATGGGCTTATTGTGGGTATATACGGGATGCAACAAAATTGTTGGTCTCTCTCTCTATTTGCATCACTTAATACTACTCTTACCCTACAAAACTAGCTATTGGGTGGTTACCTACAATATTGAAAGGAAGCTTACGTTCTGCTTACGAAGCTTACGCCTCGTTCTGTGATTTCCTTGAGTGAAATCTTAAAACCGACACTTTTTTTCGCGCCACCGTTATCTTAGAATTGATGTTGCTTTTTTGCTTGCGTGTGATATACGCAGGATTGTTATAGGAACAGGATTGAATAACTGTATTTTAAAGGCAGGAATTGCCAATGCAAGAATGGAAAAGTGTAAGTGTAAAAAGTGTGAATATTCATGAGAAGTTAAAGAAACACACTTGTTTAGTGCTCGATTAATTCTGTTTTTATTTTACGAATTTCTCAGAGCTTCACAAGCAATGTCTATATATATAAATGCTTGCGCTGCTAAAAACCTTTCAGTCTACTGGCAGACTCTAATTAGTTAGAGTGGCAGCGCTTTGTCCGCCCGATAAATACAGAAAATAAGACTTTGCGATGCGAAAAAGAAATGCATAGTTCATATATGTTTATATTTGATATTTCAAAAACTCAGCGCTACTATGTATAAACCATTATATAAATCAAGAATAGTTTTACGAATACTTTTCAGTAACTGTTTGAGTTGTTGTAATTAATACGTATTTATGAAATATTTGCATATACATATTTCTTACGTTTTTGTAATTTGTTATTGTATTTGATAATCTCCAGCAAGGTTAATGCAATAAATAAAACAAAAAATTATATTACTATTGTACTATGCAGGTTTACATATACGGAGACTGGAGACTGGCATGGAAGTTATGCTATTACAAACATAATTTCTTTTTAAAATATAATAAATTCGAATTATTTATTGAACTATTTCTATATAATATCATATTAAAAATATATGTTTGTTCAAATTGAAATTTTCAATTAAATTTAAAATATATATAAGTTCTTTACTGCCGGAAAAATAATAAATTAATATTATTCCGAAATATTTATTTCAATTTATTAAACATAAGATTGAATTATATTTGTTTTTAACCAACATAAAAGTGAACAAGAACAAAAAACTCATCACCAAATATATCAAACCAAAAATTCTACGTCCACACTAACGGTACTATCGAAACTGTATTTTTTTATACCTAACCAACACTCAGGGGATACCCCTATAAATGCGAAGGCATTGTATTGATTCTGAAGACGGGTGGTAGTAAGTTGGTGGGTGCAAAAACGGAGTAGTGTCGGTGAAGATTTGATTTAAAACTACACAGCTGGAAACTGCCAGGGAACAAGCTCGCATAGAGATTGTTCCACAATTTTACTGAGCGACTGAAGAAAAGATTATCTCGGTTAGGCGATGTTCTATTGGGCAAAGTGACAATGGCAAAGGGATGGGCCTGGGGAGCTGACCAAGTGGACCTAGAACATATACGAGCTGGTATCGTCATGTATCACCCTTGAGCAATTCCCATGGTATTATCTGTACAGAAAGCTTAAGCAACCAACATTGCGACGATACCCAAGAAAGTTGAGAGAAGATGAAATGTTTTCATCCCCTATCAAACACTTATATCGCACGTCGTTGAATCCAATCCAGAAGTTCCAAATATGTTCTTGAAAACCCTGCAGCAGTGTGGGAATATGACTATTACTTTAGACCATTGCCTTTCACCCTGGGCTCTTAAGAGCTCTCTCTCGTTTCACACGTATTCTTACTCTCTCGCGCTTAGTCGCTATTGAGACAGCAGCGTTACAACATCGAGAGCGCGTTTTTATGATACTCCACAGTGAGAAATTTAATATTTGAAAATGACAAATGAAAATATGTATAAAATTTTATTATGATTCCAAACGCTTTTGAAGGATTTCAATGTTTCGTTCCAAGGACATAAGAAAACTAATATGAAGAGGCATTATGGAATGTTTCATAATGATATTGGTGAATCAAATAATATATTAAAGCAAAAATTTGAGTGTTTTATTTCTTAGTGCACAGTTTTGTTTGCTCACCAACACACTCTCAGTACTATTTTTGACAGGAACTACTTTAGACAGTATTTGCCAAATGGTCCGATACGAGTATATCGATACCGAGATTTGTAACGATTTTCAGACTTGAATCCAATGATCCGATATATTGACAAAATTGAAGAATTTGTTACGATTTCAGAAATTATAAATCCTTACTTTATATACTAAGGTAGCGATATAAACTATTAAAATTTTTTTAAATCAGGTCATTTTTTTTTTTTGCTCTAAAAAAATACATCAACATAGGATATAAAACTATGATATATTGCTGAAGAAAAGGCAAAACAAAAAACAAACAAGAAATATAAAAAATTATGTACATACATCAAGAGTTGTGAACTTTTGAGTCCATAAAGATGATAACTAATGATATTCTTGACCTACTGCACTACATACACTTGAGCAATCTGATGAAGGTTGTTATAACTATTTGTCAAACCAAGTAAGCAAGCCCCAAAAAATGACAAGAAAAAAAAAGAGGATTCACACAAAGAGCATTTTGCTAAGGGTTCAGATGAAGCATATTTTTATTTATGTCATGATTCGGGCTCCAAGGAAAACAACAAAAAAAATTTCTCACTTCACTTCAAACAAACACACACATATTTTGACAGGTTAGAACTAGCAAATAGATAGAAAATTAAAAGTTGATGGTGATTAAATGGAAACTAAAGAAACATTTGGCAGCATCTGCAAACAATACAAATAACTGTTGATGTTGTCAAAGTCAACAGGACAACTTTTTTGTCACCTACACTCTAGCTTTTTAAGTTCGGGACAGTATTATGACAGAGAAACTTTTATTTTGGCGCCACTACGAAAACTTTTGTCTTAGTTTTGCAGCTTAACATGTGTCCGGCTTTTCTAAGGACAAAACCACCAAAAATACCCCCAAAAGTTTTTTTTTTTATTCTGTTGACACTGTTCTGTTATGTGGGCCGCAAAAAGCAACTTAATTGCTTAAAATCTGCTAGGACTGACATTGAGATTATTTTGTGGCGAATACTCTGTGACATGGCTTTTATTATTCGGCTCTGTACGGATGCCAAACGGATGGTGTAGGCAGCATTTGTCAACCTAATCATTAATTGGCTTACTTTTAATTATTAATAGAATTGCTTATTTTCATTAAATTATGTAGGTGTCCCTCGAGGATTATACTGCAAAGCCAAAAGGTTTCAATTATTTGAGGCAATCAAGCCGATTAATTTGTACACATTGCTGGATACCAACTGGTGACCTGACCTATTTTGAAAATGAGTTTAAGTCTTTTCTTTTTCACGTTTTTTGTACACAAAGACATTGGTATTTTTAAAGCATTTCTTGTTATAATTTGATTTTCGATAATTTTGAAGATATCTTTTCGCAAGGCACTTAATAGGGAGATAATATTAGAAGCCCAAATTACCCAGAATTTATTAATAGATTGTCAATTTATTTTAGTGCTCAATGCTTTTCTTTTTAAAAGTGTAAATGATGTGCTCTGAAATCTTTTGACTATATTTTCCATTCCTATTCTTACATTATATGTCAAAAGTGTCAAAAATTGAATTTCAAATAATTTAACAGTATTTTATGTGACATCACAATAAACAAGCACTAAAGCGCCCACAAAACGCTCGCAATGAAATGCATCACACATCAATACCTCCAGCAAAATGTATAGATCTCAACTTCATTCAGACCCGCCGCCCACCTTAGAGCAAGTTAACTTACTTAAGTTCAATAATAAATACCAGATCAAAAGCAGTCACGTGCCATGTCGATGCATAGAACGTGTCACGTTGTGGCGCATTTACACGCTCATTTATCCAGTATGTTAGTATGTGTGTGTGAGAGTATGTGCAAATTTCAGTTTATTTGTTTATTGTGCAATTTTCAAATAAAATTTCAAAATATCTATCTACTCCCTAAATGTATTGCTGTAAAAATGTTGAAAATGAAGCGTGTAAATATGTTGGCAACATTGTAAATGCAGCGTAATTGCAATGTCATCGATTTCAAAATGTTATTGTTGCTCTGGGACATACAACCCTGTAGGAAAATCAACTAATTTAAAATTAGTTGAAAAAGTAGTTGAAATTCTGACTTTCTTCCATAGAACGAACTAACATATTTTGTATGGTGATGTTCGCTAAATAAATCAATTGACTTTCGTCTGCATATATTTTCAACTACATGTTAAACTTACTTACTTACTTAGATGGCCGTGACAACCCGTGTCCGGATTTCGACCGACCTCATCAGCTCTCGCCAGGCGCCTCTGCTTTGCGCGCGCCTTCTCCAATCGGATACACCAAGTGCGGTTAGGGCTTCCCAGCCTGGTCCATCCATCGGAGGCATGGTCTCCCTCGTCGTCGTTGACCAGCGACCCTCGCCTCGAGCACCTTTTTCGCTGGAGCTTCGTCGTCCATACGATGGACATGACCCAGCCAGCGTAGTCGCTGCACAGTTATACGCCGAACTACGTCAATGTCTCCGTAGAGCTCATACAGCTCGTGGTTCATTCGGATGCGATAGTCATCGCCGACTCGAACAGGACCGAAGATTTTGAGAAGAACTTTTCTCTCGAACACCCCCAGAGCGGCTGCGTCAGTTTGCGAAACTACCCATGCCTCAGCGCCATAAAGCAGCACAGGTAGAACGAGCGTCTTGTAGAGTGTTAGTTTTGTCGATCGAGAGAGGGCTCTGGAACTTAGTTGCTTACTGAGCCCGTAGTAGCACCTATTAGCAATTATTGTTCTTCGCTTTATCTCCAGGCTGATTTCGTTGTTAGTGTTAATGGCGGTGCCAAGGTAAACGAACTCCTTGACTACTTCAAAGTTATAGCTGCCGGATGAAACGTGGGAGTCTAAACGCCGCGCTCCCTTGTTTGTAGACAGCATATACTTTGTTTTACCCTCATTTATCGTCAAACCCACTTTGGCTGATTCCTTTTCGATAGCGGCGAAAGCAGCGGTAACATCTCTCTTGGTTCTGCCAACAATATCAATATCATCAGCGTACGCAAGGAGCTGGACACCTTTATAGAAAATGGTGCCATTACGATGCACACCGGCCTTTCGTACGATCCCCTCCATGATGATGTTGAAGAGATCGCAAGACAGTGGATCGCCTTGCCTGAAACCTCTTTCGGTATTGAAGGTTTCGGAGAGGTCATTTCCTACCTTGACGGAGCTGCGTGTGTTGCTCAACGTCATTCTGCAAAGTCTAATCAACTTTGCAGGTATACCGAACTCAGACATTGTTGCGTATAGGCAATCCCTTCTCGGGCTATCGAACGCAGCTTTAAAATCGACAAAGAGATGGTGTGTGTCAATTTGATTTTCGTGGGTTTTCTCCAGGATTTGTCGTAGCCTGAAAATCTGGTCTATGGTGGACTTACCAGGTCGAAAGCCACACTGATAAGGTCCAATCAGTGTTTTTGTAATCGGCTTTAATCTTTCACACAGTACGCTTGAGAGAACCTTATATGCGATGGAAATAAGACTGATACCTCTATAACTAGCGCAGATTGTAGGGTCTCCTTTCTTAAGTATAGGGCACAGTACACTGAGGTTCCAATCGTCGGGCATGCTTTCTTCTAGCCATATTTTGCTGATGAGCTGATGCATGCGCCTTATCAATTCATTGCCGCCGGTTTTAAACAATTCAGCTGACAGGCCGTCAGCTCCCGCTGCTTTATTGTTTTTGAGTCGTTGGATAGCAACTCGAACCTCTTCATGGCTAGGTGGTGATACTTCCACTCCGTCATCGTCGATTGGTGGCACTGCACTGCGCTCTCGATGGGCGGCATTGGTGGAATCGTCGCCAGTAAGTAAATTGGAGAAGTGCTGTCTCCACAATCTAAGCACACACTGTGTATCCGTATTCAGATCTCCATTTTGGTCTCTACAAGTGGATGCTCCGGGCTTGAAACCTTGGGTTAGACGCTTAACCTGTTGATAGAATTTGCGTGCATCCTTCTTGCCCTGGTATACCTCTAGTTCCTCACGCTCACGCTTTACCTGCTCTCTTTTCTTGCGTCTGAAAAGGCGCCTCTCTTCCTTCCTCTTTTCACGGTAGTTTTCTCGCACGGCTCGCGTTGCAGCTGACTGCAGCGTTTTTCTGTATGCGGCGTTTTTTACTGCAGTCGCGATGCGACACTCCTGATCGTACCATTGGTTCCGAGGTTGCGGGCGCCGGAAACCAATGACTTCTTTAGCGGCAGCGCGCATGGAGTGGGATATATGCGCCCAAAGTCCGCCGGCGTCGTCGAGTCCAGAGGTTGGTTGGTTGAGCTTAACCGAGAGTTGAGCGGAGTAGGCTTCGGCAGTCAGTTGTAATTGCAGCTTAGCGACATCTAGCTTTCGTTGCATTCCTGTGCGTATGTTCTTTGCATTGCATAATCGCATGCGGATCTTGGCTGCAACAAGATAATGGTCGGAGTCAATGTTGACCCCCCGAAATGTACGCACATCTAGAACACTAGAGGCATGCCTTCCGTCGATTACAATATGATCAATTTGGTTTCGCGTTTTTTGATCAGGGGACAGCCAGGTCGCCTTGTGGATGTCGAGGTGCTTAAATCTGGTGCTACTAACTACCATGTTTCGTGCCGCGGCGAAGTCGATCAGTCTTAGACCGTTGTTCGTAGAGGTCTCGTGAAGACTGAACTGACCGACAGTGGGGCCAAAGATGCCTTCCCTTCCGACTTTCGCATTAAAATCGCCGAGGACTATTTTCACATCATGGACCGAAAGGTGGTCATATACGTCCTCAAGACTAGCGTAGAAAGCGTCCTTGACGGCTTCATCCTTTTCCTCCGTCGGGGCGTGCGCGCAAATAAGGCTTATGTAGAAAAATTTTGCCTTGATGCGGATCGTGGCCAATCTTTCGTTCACAGGTGTGAACCGGGAAACAAGGTGGCGTAGTTTCCGGCTAACAACGAATCCACATCCGAATTCGCGCTTCTCCGCATGGCAGCTGTAGTAGATATCGCAATGTGCTTGTTTAGAGCAGCCTTGCCCTTTCCATCGCATTTCCTGGATGGCGGTGATGTCAGATTGTATTGTTTTGAGGGCTTCCGCCAGTTGGATAATGGCACCTTCCCTATAAAGGGTTTGGACATTCCAGGTGCATATCCGTAAATCATTGTCCGTTTTTCGTTTGCGGTGGTCGTCAACGTAATTGGGGTTCTTATCCGAGGCTGGTTTAGTTTTCATTGGGCAGTAGTAATGTGGCGGGACCCAAACCCTGCGCACATTCCATGTTTAAGGTCTATGGATCGACCCGCCGCTCAAATTAGCCGTCAAACTGACGGATGCCAGTTTGCCGTTGCCCAGGGAACACCACTTGGAGGTTTGAGTCGACTTGATTTCGACATGGATAATGCTGGCCTCGCCAGGTTGAGGCGGTCAGACACGTTGCCATGTGAAGGTTCGCCCCCCTGTTCCCTCTGTTCCCCTGTTCACTACTTGTTAAACTAGTTAAATTTAAACTATTTTTTCAATTACTTTAAAATAACCAATTGAAAACTATTTAATATTCCACTTACTGGAGATGAATTTAAAAGCATAAAACTTTTAAATTTCAATACATCAAAGAGATCATTTATGTGACTGTTTTGAAAAATACATAAATCATGCCAAAAAAATCATGCCTGGTCGACACAAATAAATTCTGAAATATAAAATCTGAAAGCAAAATGTAAACAAAGTTAAAAGTGATCAGAGTTTTTTAATGGAAAATTGTGAAATGTCGTTCTTTGTGGTGTTTTCATTGATTTTAAAATAATTCAAAAGTGATTCATGCCAAGCTTCATTGCCAGTTAATTCAAAAAAGGACTAGTAATTACATTCAAGGAGCGCAACAGAAGTACGCTGCGATGGTAGATATAATTTCATTATTCCTTTCTTCATTGGACTATTTCTGCTTCCAACAGGTGAAAGTTCCAGAAGCTGGAGGAACTCTGCGCTTATATGTGAGCATGCCTACCACGGAAGCTGTTTACAAAAACGGGCACGCCACCGCCTGGGTACATGAGCGAATGTGCTGATCCAATTAATCGAAATTGTGTGGATACTGCGCCTGTTATTTAACACGAGCCAGCTTTTTTATGCTTCATTTAAAAATATGAGCTAAACAAGCGTGTCAGCGGAATTTTCCACGCTTTGCAACCATCAATCATGGTCGATGATCACACCGATATTTTGCTTAGTGCTTCTTTTAAGTGTCAATCGCAATGAAGTGATAAAGCAGATTCGACGCTACGTAGGGAAAGTCGTGCGTCTTTACTATTGCAGTGATGAGGTGTTTGCTGAATGGTTAAGCAATGCATCAATTTCCGTACAGAGTCCAAATTGTGCAATGTTTGCTTAACAGTACCAGTTTGTAATTTGAATATCTTAAATAATAAAGAATTTTTAATCGTTTAACAGGGTTAAGAGGCAGTTTATTAGTTTAAAAAAGTGTTTACCACGTCTGTCTTGCAGCTCAATGTCGTAAATAAAAAAATATGTATTTTTGAAATAAAATGTTAGTGAAGCCTAAAGTTAATAATATTTGATAAAATAACATGGTTAAATATATATAAACTTGTAGTATAATAAAAATTTGCAATTAAAACATGTCCAAATCAGAGTAGTTGCCGCCTTAATATAATTCAAAGTAGTTTATCAACCACTTGTTTTTAAGTAGTATTTCAATTACTTCATATATAATGCAATAAAAACTATTTAGAATTGAAGTGGATCCCGTCTTAATATAATTCAAAGTACTTCACATACTAGTTTATTTTAAATAAGTTTTTTAATTAGTTCTTTTTAAAAACAAGTTAGTTTGTTCCTATAGGGAAGTTACATTCTTTCTATTAAAGCTACAAGCAAAAGTATATCATGACTTCAATGTATGCAATAAAAGTTTGCATAGCTTTAACAAGGAAAAATACCCTCGCAACTGCATTTTTACGTTTCTAAAATTATTTCATTAAAAAAATTTACACAAGAAATAAAAAATATTGGCAATTTTTTTAATGCATCTAGTTTAAGTTTCCTTTTAGCAAACGTTTCTTTGTCGAAAGTAGTCGAATAATATTGAAAAACAATTTCTGCATTGATTGTAAATGATGAAAATTTTGGGAGATAGTCATGGGCGTATTCAGACTTTTCTATAGGGTGGGTCAAAGAAAACACGAAAAGAAGTAGCTCCAGTCTTGCAAGCATATCGCCGTGACGGCGGATCGGTAATTTTCTGGGGATGCATTTCCTATTGTGGTCGTATTGATTTGGTTCCAACTGATGGAATGATGAACCAATACGAATATTTGGATGTCTTAAATGATCATGCATTTCCATATGGTGATAAGCTTATTGGTGAATTATTTATTTTACTACAAGATAATGCGCCATGTCACAAGAGAAAGTTCATAATTATCATAACTTTTTGAATCGAACTAGCGTAGATGTTTTAAACTGGCCACCCAAAGTCCTGATTTAAATGTTATAGAAAATTTGTGGGCTTATATTTAAGGAAAGCGAAGCGTTTGCTTGACTCGTACAAAGATTGAGACTATTTCTGAAATAAAAAGTCTTTGGGAGCAAATTTCGGCAGATATTTTAAAAAATCTTGTGAAATCGGTACCTAAACGGCTTCAAAAAGTAACAGAAGTTAACGGCAGATATATTTTTTATTAAATTGTTAACTTATTGTACAAATTTTTCTGATTTTTAAGTTTAGTTTTGCATAAAATTTAATTCTCAAAATAATTATGCCTTCTTTGAAATCAAGTTTTTTTTCTTAATATGTTATCCTTATAATTTATAAAAAAAAATGTACAGATTTTTGGTAGCATTTAAAGCAAATCAAAATATATTAATTCGGGTTTTCTCAAACTATTTCAAAAACTCAAAATATTTGCATTTTCCTTTCGTCAAAATGATTATGCCGACCACTGTATTAGGATCCGATTACACTGTGGAACAAATTCAGGTTAGCAAAAGTAAGGTTGATTCTGAGAGTGAGGGGTGAAAATAGAGGCTAAATTAGAACACCCGTATCGCGGCGCTTGTTTATGTTAGTTCGAATTTTTTTTTAATCGACCTTCGAACTTTGTATTCAAATGCCGATTTTCAGCATATTGTTTATATGGTTTTTTGGCTATAACTCGTCGACTCTAAAAGCCAAATATTGCTAGAGACCTGTGCAACTAAAATTTTTTGTGGTGCTTATGAAGCAAAATGTTGGAAAAATTATTTTTTTTCATGCTTTTTGAAAATATTTTCCACAAAACTAAGTCTTTTTTGCTTTCTGTTTGATATATAATATGCTTCTCAGTTTCTTCAATAAATTTCATTTGAAAAGAAAACAATCATAATACAAAACTTGCGTTTTCCAGCTTAATATTAATTTACTTCTCATTTTTTATGTACCAATTTTGTTCAGTGTTGATTTTGAAGAAACATTGAAAAATAAATTATAAAAATATGGAAAAAAATATTATTTTGAAATGTTAGTTATGAAAAGTTGTAAGTAAAAAAATTAAATAAATTAAATTAATGATTTGGCCAGTTGCCGTTTAGCAGGCGGCTGTGGATCAACATCACTGCTCTCTCTAATATCTTGGTCATCGTCATCGTCATCATCATCAGAAAGGTGGATAATTTCGTCCAACAGATATTCTGGAATTTCATCTTTGTCTTCCTCTTTCTCCTCGTCTTCCTCTGCTTCAAAGGTTTTTTTATACCACCAACAAATTTCAGCGAGTATTGCATCTGGAGATTTCTTTCCTCTGTACTTGAAAAGAAAATAGTTTTCAATCGTTAACATGTTTAAATTGTGCACTCTATCAAAGTTATTAGAAAAATCTAGGAATTCAAAATATGCACACTCTATAGTTACCTTATTGCAAATGGAAGCGCAGTTTGCAATTTTCTTCTTGATGCAGGCTGTTGTCTAACCACATCATTGGTATACCAAAAGGCATAGCCTTCTTCTTTTCACTTTTCCATTGCATAAGAGTTGAATAGCAATTAAAGCAAACTTTTTTAGGGGCATAGTTTACGTCAGTGATAAACTCTTGCGAGAAATATTGTTTATATGCTTACAAAAAAAATCACTCGCATTGCCACATTTTTCATCGCTTGCTATGAAACGTCCACAAACATTACAAAAATGGTCCATTTTACATTTTGGTTCCGACATTTTTAATACAATATATATTATACAATGTTTTCTTTGTAATTTTTATGAAACCGATGCACTTAACTTAAATCACTCACAAAATGAAATAAGTTCCAAAAAAATTAATAGCAAATTTTATCACGACCGAGCAAAAATTAAAAGACATCAGCTTAGGCCGAGTTTCGAGTCTTAACTGAATCTTTATTTTTGAAATTAGTTTATTACATTAAATACAAAAATTTTCAAAATCAATTTTTTAAAAAAATTTAATTGTTGAACAGGTCTCTAGCAATAATTTGGCTTTCACAGATTGAAAAAATATCAATTAGTCGACGAGTTATAGCCAAAAAACCATATAAACAATATGCTGAAAATCGGCATTTGACGGCAAGGTTCGAAGGTCGATTAAAAAAAAAAAGTCGAACTAGCATAAACAAACGCCGCGATACGGGTCTTCTAATTTAGCCTCTATTTTCACCTCTCACTCTCAGCATCGACCTAACTTTTGCTAACTTGAATTTGTTCCACAGTGTTATTTAATACAACTTAGTCTGATTATGGTATGCCTACATTCTAAGTATTACGTTGTTCAGGCATCTAGTAATCTTTCTAGTATTTATACAAATAGTAGATGTATGTACAAGCAATCTGGTATTTTTGTAGTATAAATACTATGTTCAGAACATTGTATTCTTGCTAGTATTCATATTAAACACAGTCCCAGCAAATCGAACACAGCCAAAAATTGCGAATGACATTTCGAAAATCGATTGTGAATGCAAATTAAAAATATAAGAGGTTTAAAAAAACGGAGAATTTTAAAATCACTATTTTTAAAAATGCCGTAGAGAGCAAGAATTAATTTTGCAAGCGGGGATATCGAGCGGATAATTAATATATGGAGAGAGAATATAAGTGGATAAGGATAGAGTTTCCAAGTTTAAATATTAGACCTCTGAACATAGTACAATCCAACAGGAAAGCGAGCGCTCTATAAGCGCATCTGAAGCGCTCTAAGAAAACAGTAGAACGCTTCATTCTCCTTGTGTATAGCGCATTTTATAACATAGTCAAGTCTTCAGATGTATGCTATCCGATCCCGCTATAGAAAATATGAAATCGTAGCGAGAGCCGAGCGCTTTGTTCTACTTGTATTTGATATAAAAACGTAGCAAGAACCGGGCGCTATACGTAAATATTTAACATTTTTAAGACAAAACAAAAAAAAATCACCCAGCCAGGGTTTGAACCCGGGCATCTCGCTAACAAAGCAAGCACCCTAACCGGTATGCCATGGCCGCCACAACTTAGGTGTAAAATTTGGTTTATAATAACAGAAAAACTTATAAGCAACTTTTTAAAACAAAAAAAAAACGAAAAATAATCGCCGCCAGCCAGATTTGAACTAGGGCATTTCAATTACAAGGCAAACACGTCAACCAGTCTGCCACATCTCAATTGAAAAAATTGTTTCTTAATAACAAATAACAGCAAGTTTGATAAAATAAATCAAATTTTGTTTATTCACGTGAAACGATTAGACGAATTTTTAAAATTTTTGAAATTAATTTTTTTTTTGGCATATATATCTAATACTTTCTTTTCAAGTGCAACGATATCGTTACAGAAAGTGCTACAAATATAGCACTATACAAACAGCACTACTTGCAAGAAGAATTAAGCGCTCTTTATGTGCATACAAGTAATGCGCATCGAAATATTTTGCTGGGAAAATACATATCTAGTATTATCTCCTAGTGTAAATAGAGCCATACTTCTAGTTATACCTCAACGCGTACTTCGTAAGGGCTATAGTAACATTGTCATTCCGCTTGTAAAGCCAAGAAGGAGGCGTGGCAGGTATAGAAAAGTATATATATTTTTAATCAGCATTACCTCCTGAATTAATATCCGTGTGTCCGTCTGACTGTTCGTCTGTCCGTCTGTCGACACGATTACAGCCGTAATTTTAAAGCTATCGCGATGAAATTTAAAATATAAGTTTATTTTTAAAAAAGGAAGATCAAGTTCGAAAATAAGCCAAGTCGGATGATAACCACACCTTCCTCCCATGATAATAATAATAATAATAAAAAAAGTCGGGGATTGGCCGAATCAGACCACAGCGGGTCCCTTTTGACGAAGAATGCTACTGCTCGGAGCACTTATAAGTGAGCATGCTCTTTATATAAGCACCCTTTGTCACCTCAAGCATTACCTAGTAGGTCAGTTGACCAATCTCGGCTTCGTCAATAAATGGACGTCCCAGAATGGTCAATTTTATGCTTGCCACCGCCGGACACTGGCACAGAATGTGTGCTGCTGTTTCCGGCTCCTCTAGGCATAACCTACACGCATCGTCCTCGGTCAGAGTCATCTTCCTGAGATGGTACATGTAGGGACCGTGTCCTGTGACCAGTGTAGTAAGCCAGCATAAAGTCTTCCGATTGTATCGGGTGACTTTTGCTGCCTCACTACTTGACCATTTCACGGCTGCCTTTGATTGCCTGCAATTATCAGCTTCTTCCCACCTTGTACGGTGTTCCGAGTCCGTCCATTGCTTAATAAGGCCTGCCACCATGTTGTCGCCTATGGCGATACGTGGTTCTGGTCCACAGAATTCTTCTGCTGATCCTTCTCTTGCTAAAGAAACAGCCTTTTCATTCTGTTCTATGCCAGAATGTCCTCGCACCCACATAAGTGTGACCTCATTTGTCTGAGCGCACCTATTGAGTTAGGTAAGACATTCTATGGCCAACCTGGAAGTAATATCTGTTCGTTGCATGCACCTAATCACCGACTGATTGCCAAGGGCAATGACAATTTTCTTGCCATTTACCCGGTCATCTATCAAGTGGTCCAGCGGATGCACTACACCAAGCATTTCCGCCTGGTACACAGACACAAACCTCCCCAGCCTCAGTACACAGGATAGGTTCAACTCTTCTGAGTAGACGCCTGACCCGACGCTGCCATTCATCAGAGAGCCGTCTGTGAATATACTGATGTCGCTATCAGCGGTTTCTTCACCAACGGATCCATCTGTTATTACAGGTTTATAACATTTTTCTGTTATTCTCACTCTCTGCCTTCCGTCCATAGGCATACACGTCTCCCTGACATTTCGTTGTGCCATGTCCAGGATGGGCATATGACCATGGAGGGCTGTTAGCGCTGCCGTTTTCTTTATTTCTAAATCCAACAAAACCTCCATTGCGCTTGTTGGAGTGGTGCGTATTGCCCCTGTTATTCCAACACACACCAGCCGTTGGACTCTGTCTAGTCGCTTCTTAATGGTATTCTGACTGACTTTTGTCCACCAGATCACCGAAGCATACGTGATGACAGGTCTAACCATCATAGTGTAGAACCATTTCATAGACTCTGGGTTTAGCCCCCATTTGAGGCCACAAACGCGTCTACACTGAAACAGAACCCTCTTAACTTTTTGAATCCTGTCTCCTACATGTTCGTTCCAGTTCAGTTAACTATCGAGAGTTACCCCTAGATATTTAACTTTCGTGGACATGTTGATTTCAGCTCCAAAAAGACTGAGTGGTTCTCTCCTCAGGCCTACCCTCTTTCTAGTAAAGAGAATATTGTCTGATTTTCCTGCGTTCACGGTGAGGCCTTGTTCTCGACACCACTCCTCCACCATTCGGAGTGCTCCCTTCATGATGTCAGAAATGGTGTCAATGAACTTACCACAGACCACCAACGCAATGTCATCCTTCCTCCCATACAAAGAGACTTTATTTTAACTGTAAAATGTTTTTGAAATCCACAAAAATAAAAGAAATGCCTTGAATTCTGAGACGTAAGCTTTGATCTTCAATATAAATACTGACTATGAAATTTAGAAACATCGGATGAAAACCACGCCTACCTCCCATACAAAGTGTCTTTAATTTAAATGTAAAATCTCTTAAAAATCCACAAAAATTAAAGGAATATCTTGAAATTTTGCACATAAGCTTTGGTATTTAATATAAGCCATCTCTATGATATATGACAAAATCGGATGACAACCACGCCCACTTCCCATACAAAGTGGCTTTATTTTAAAAGTTAAATCTCTTAAAAACCCACAAAAATTAAAGAAATGTCTTGCATATTAGCTTTGATATATAATATAAGCCATCTCTACCTACCATCTCTACCTATCTCTACGCCTACCTCCCATACAAAGTGATTTTATTTTAACCGAAAAATCTCATCTAAATCCACAAACATTAATGAAATGCCTTGAAATTTTGCACATGTAAGGTTTGATCTTCAATATAAATCAGAGCAATGAAATTTGGAAAAATCGGATGAAAACCACGCCTACCTCCCATACAAAGTAGCTTTACATTAACCATCAAATCCCTTAAAAATCTGCTTAAATTGCAGAAATGTTTTGGAATTTTGCACATAAGCTTTTATATATAATATAGACTATCACTAAAACATTTGGCCAAATCCGATGAAAACCACGCCTACCTCCCATACAAAGTGGCTTTATCGAAAACGTTAAATCGCTTAAAAATCTGCAAAAATTATAGAAATGTCTTGAAACTTTGCATGCAAACTTTGATATTTAACATAAGCCACTCTTTATTATTTGGCAAAATCCGAATACAACTTTCAATACCTTCAATACGAAGTGACGTCATCAAAATTGAAAAACTTTCGTAAATATATAAAACTGAATGACAACGTGTCTGTATGTACCCAAGTTCCGCCCACATCGTTTATCCAACCCATACATATATTCTTCGGTAAAAAAGTAGGTGCGGCATTTTACTTTGTTTACAAATTACTCTATGTGGCAGCTAAGAGTAAAATTAAATTAAGTAAAATTAAATATTTTTGCAGATTATATATAAAAATTTTATAGACGTCTAAAGACTTCGAATATACTTTAATTCGGCCGCGGGGGAGTATTTTAGCTTCGGTATCCAGATCCATTCCTTACTAATTTTTGGTGAATTCCATTTAACGTTTTTAGGCTTATACCCAAGCCGTAAGGAAATTAATCAAAATCTTCTGAATACGAATACGAGTTTATGAATCCTGTTCTTTTTTCCCTTCATAGCATTTTTCGCGATATTATTTGCTTTAAATGAAATATTTTTGAAATTATCTGACTTTTATTGAGTCCAAAATAAAACCACGTTATCATTTAAACAGATTTACTTAAATCATGCATTTAAATCACTTAAAAAAGCAATAAACAAAAATTTCCAAAGAAAAAAAAAAACGAATCTAAACGTTTTTCCCACAATGTCTCGAGCATGCAGCAATACTTCGCGCGGTTATACAATGGGCACTGTTGCTGGTTGGTGGTCATTAATTGTGATTATGCTTAAGTGCTTTCTGCGGTTTGTTGTACCTACCCAAGAGTGGCGAATGCAGTAGAGTTTAAGCTGCCGTTGACCTGACACCAACAAAGCAACCAAAGAACAGCCCATCGAGGCGTTTTTCTTTCTTTTCTACCAACACATAAATTTTCACGAAACTGAAATGAGAAATAGCCATAATTTCCCAAAAAAAAAAAAAAAAACTATTCAAAGTATCTGTCTGATGTGGATGAGATGAGATAAAAAATTTGAGGAATTCATTGCGAAAGATTAAACGCAGCCGATGAAAGTTTGCGATTGAACGCTAGACTTGAAACATAATGGCTGCCAGTAAAAGGTCAAAAAGTAAGGTCAACAACAAATAAGATATCAACAAATGTCGGCTCATCTATACAAATCAAACCAACTCCAAACAAGGCTAAAAGAAACTAAGACACATCACTTGATTAATTCTGGGCAAAATGATAAATGTACACACGTCAGTGTTGGACTCCCCCCCCCCCCCCCGCCCCCCTGATTGTGGTGACAAATGCCGGATGTGCTAATGTGGCATATAAACCTCCACAACGGCAACATCATGTTTTGTACCGCACATTAATTGATTTCGGACGATGTATCATAGACTAGCTTTGCAGCAAAATAAACGAAGAATAAAACTACGACATATATAAAAAAAAAACATTTTCCCCAGAATTAAGAAAAAATATGCAAGAAAACGTTACGATACTCTTGTTAATGACGTACATTTTTCTTTGACTAATCGTTTGGAAAATATTGCAGAAGGTTTTTTTGGGTAATTTGTGTCAGCAAATGTACCAACATGCATACATATTCTAGTTTTTTTTGGCAAGAACAAGTGTTACATAATATGTGGAAAGAATATGTGACATCCTAACTACAAAACGGGAACAACTCACAATTTGAAAATGAACAAAAAAAGAGGCACAAGTCGTATTAATCATCTTCATCGGATTTTAAAATTTTTTACTCATTTTCTTTTTCTTTAATTGGAAAAAAAAATCGCTTTGCATGAAGTCACTTGAAAAACCAAATTATTTTTTGCTTCCCCTGGAAATATAAAAATTTTGAGTTGTGGCTTTTTTGTAGTTAGGGTGCATTGTGTGGTTAACATTTGCCAAAATCATGCATTTTATTGGGTTTTATTCGAGCACAAACTCTGCTTCATATTAAAAATCAATAATGAAGTTCAATGAAAAGTATGAAAATTTTCTTAAAATCTACCACCAATTAAAAACATTTATCAACAACATTTGTTTCATTGAAACCTCTACAAAGTAAAAATAAATTTAAGTTTTTTTTATTTATATACTATAGAAATTCTTGCAATTTCAAAATAATTTTAATGAACTTGTTAATTTTGAGTAAAGAATTTTAAAGCGTTTTTTTTTTTTGACTAATATAATATTAAATGGTTCTTTTTAAAACTAGCTTTGAACATTGCATCCAATTATCTTCACAATAGTAGAATTATTTTTGTACTTTTATTTTTAAAAGAATAACGAAACAGGCATTGCTAAAAATATGCTAAAAATTTTGGCTAAATTGAAACTCTATAAATTTTAAAAATGTTTAAGATAGTCACTAATTTAGTACTTTTAAACCATCTCAGTACGTATGCTCATTTTTATCATTTTTGAGATATTTTGAAGTAAAGCATATCCAGAAGCAGCCAAGAATAAAAAAAGTATTTTTTTATGATATTAATGCAGTGGTGTAGATAACTGTTTATAAGGGGGAATGCAATTTTTTCATGATAAAAACTAGAAATTAATGAATCTTCGACATGATTGAAGATAAAATATTCCCAAAGCTGCCGTTCTTAAGTATACTTGTTTCAGCTGTGGCCAAAATACGACCCTCTTCGAGTTTTCTTTTGTTTTTTTGCTGAACGCACCAACTCAAAACCTGAATAGAATGAACGGTTTCAGCGGTCACCGGTGCTCTGTGTTGCAGCGTCAAATCACCACCTTCTGTCAACGTTCCTTTCGAAGCCATTCTTTGTTAAAAAGTATTGAACAAAGTAAACAACAACAGAGCCGTAAATAAGGATTTGGGAGCCCGGGAAAAACCAAAATTTTCCTCTCCTATATCAACAAAACAAAAATAACAAAATTTAATTCACAAGTTTAAAATATGCTTAAGACATATGCTGAAAATAAAATCGAAATTACTTGCGGATAGTATAAGAACTAAATTTTTTATATAAATAAAATAAAAACTGACACTTCAGATATTGAAAAAGAAATAAAATACTATTGCCAAAGTCAATAGAATATGAAATGCAATGGATACTTTTGGATAAGAAAATAATTGCCAGAGCTGTGTAAGATTACAATCATTTCACGTTTCAAGTCTTGTGACATTTTTGAAATTGATTGCAATATATAATTCTTTGTCGGTACTTCTGACTTGAACATTTGAAATTCGCAATCGTTTTTTATAATTTGATTGCAGTCTCGCATTCATTTATGTGGCAATTGATTGCATTCAAGTCACTTCAAAGCAGCTGGGACTTAAAATCCCTTGACTGAAATCTTTTTTTTTTTAATTCATTATTTCAATTATTGAGAAAAATGCAAAAAAACTACAACCATGCATTTTCCAGGCCTCGTGAAACATAAAGTGAATATCAAAACTATTGTTATTGATAATTCCCATAAAAAAACGAAAAAGAAAAAAACACATATGGTCACCGCTCACGTCTTATAACGTTACATTCATATGCGTTTTGTCGTTATAACTCAAAAACCACCATACTGAATTTAAAATTATTTATGTTCGCTGGCCAAGCTCCCTAAGGCTAACCTTCTGTTGGGATATTTTTTTTTCATTGTTATTAATTTTTCGAAATAAAGGCTTTCGAAGTTGCTTATAACGTTACACAATTTCGGAAGTGCACTATGAGGTTGCTATAATTTTTTTAAAAAATTAGTAAAACTACTGCATCAATTTTATTGCTACTCTGCGACAGGTTAGATGAAGGATCAAAGTAAAAATAAAAACTATGTTTAAGGTGAAAAAAATATATGTTTAATTATTATTTTTAAAGAAAAAGGTGTCTTATAACGTTACACAAAAAAAGTCTTAAGCGTTACTTTGTAAATTTCTTGACTTTGTACTGTTTTAAACTTAAAAAAATTAATACATTTTATTTCTTTTAGTTGTATGCACATTTAGATATTTCGTATGTGATGATTTGGCCATCAGAAAAATTAACGTGATGAGCACAGGATATGTTGCGAATATTCTTTGCACTTGTGAATATTGCAGCGGTATTTAATTCTAAGTTTATTTCACTGATCTCGTTATTGGTTACCTCTTCCACCAAAATTGTTGACTCAGTTCTGTTGAACGCCCTAATGAAGTCAGAAGCACTGTTGACAAGACAGTCGCGAGCTCTGATGTGCTTTCGAACGACTGATTTTACTGTAGCTCCAATACCGTCAACACAACCTTTCCCATGGGAGGTTGCGAAGTAGTTCCAGAAAATTTTTATATTAAATTTTGATTCGAAAACCGGAATAATAGCTGCTATATATTTATTTTTAAACTGGGAAGATGGTCCATCGCTCCAAATTTTTAAAATTTTCACCGTGCTTGGAAGCGTTGATAGCAATTTATTCAAATATGGGACTATGGTTTCCTTAGTGTGCTGTAAGTTGTCTGACACAATTACTCTCGATTGGAAAACTTCGTTGTGATAATAAGCTGACGTAAACAAAGTGAGTTGACGCTGATTCCAGTGAGCGCTCTGAACTTCATCTTGGCTTTCACATACAAAATTTTCGGCGAAGTCAATTTGTAACAAGCCTTCATCAACATATTCAACATTCGAAGCTCGAGGGCGATCAAACAAATTAAATGTTTGAGATTGTTCACGTTTAATGTAGCTGTGCCTTAGAAATTGCGGTGATATAGCTGAAATATGAGCAATCAAGTCATAAAGCGTCCCAGTTTCTTCAAATCTTTCGACTCGCTTATTTTTCAAGCTTTTTTTCCAAATTTTCCACGAAACATTCAGACTATGGGATGATTCGCCAACTAAACCTTTTAGCTTCATGATCGAAATTCCAGAACAGTTTTCACAATTTGAAAACCAACAGTTCATCGATGAGTTTTCACATATTAACTGTCTTACAAACCCATTGTTGTAATCCGGCACACTAGGTATGCTCTTATGCAGAGCAGCAACAGCTTCTATAAAATTAGAATGATACGAACATACACACATATTGTGAGGTAGATCGTTAATCAGTTTAATATTGGGTGGTCTTTGTCGTTTGAAATGTGCAAGACTACAAACAACTAAAAAAGAAAATCCAAACAATGAAACAGTTTTAATGATATTAAATATAACGTTGCCAAATACCTTCGTTTGCATTTTTCCTTTCATCAGCAAAAAGTGCTTCCTTCATAGAAAATACCATATGTCTGGTGGGCAATATTAATTCATATCCAGTTGTAGGACAAGAATATGTTTTTACATCTCTTGCTTTTGGTGAAACTCTTGAGATGTCATCCCTTTCCAAGTAGCTTTGTATAGCGGTGTTAATCTTATTGGTGTATTCAAAGGAAAAGTGTGTTTTTGACGGTGGAGGCGACGTTATCTCTTGCACTAGATCTTTTTTTTCAGCATCATTTAGTTTTGTAAAAACTTGCAACAAAACTGCCCTCTTCTTTTTCGGTGAGCCAGGAAGGGCGCGTGTTACTTTTTTCAACGCTTTACCAAGAGTTTGAGGGCAAGCATAACTTTCGTGGACAACGGCATTTAACCTATCTTTCGGGCTATTACATGATTCAATTCTTTTTTTTTTTTAACCGCTCTCTGTATTGTTTGACACGCTCCCGAACTGCATCAAGACGTTTTTTTCTTATCTTTTGGCGTTGTTCATCTGGCAAGTTTTCTTCAATCCCTTTTTTTTCAACCGGTACTTTTTCTGAGTTTCAGCTTGTTTTTTTTTTGCTTTTTCATATTTGTTTTTGTACGTTTTTAGCTTTTCGTAATAATTTTTATTTCTCTGAGCCTTGCTCAGTGGTCGCTTTAATTGAAAATGATTATTAAATTAGAAAACTTTCCTTATGTACTCAAGGGCCAAAATGTCTTATAACGTTACAAATGTTTGATCACCGCTGAGACTTCGAAAAACAACAAATTTGAATGCTTTCTAATTTGAATCAAAAAACTGACAAAAAAATGTCTATAAATTCAACTGATTCATTTTATTAATTTCTTGTTTTATATGTAAAAAAAAATTTTTTGCCTATTTCGTCTTATAACGTAACAACACAATTGGAGCCAAGTGTCAAGATTATCAAACATGTGTTTTAAAAATACTTTTGTTTACAGTTTTGACTTGTTTAGGCATAGATAGCCCTAAACTACTGCAACAAATCAAAAATGTAATAAAAAGTTTAATATAATTCATAATAATTACCTTTTTTTGAAGCGTCGGTTTTTCTGCCATCTTCACAAAGCGCAAACAACCTGTCGAAATATGATGAAATGCCAAGTAGTTTATGTTTTTCTTTGTTCGACATTTGTATTTCCCGTTACTTTAAGAAGTACTTTTTCGATTTGCAAACATATTAGCACGAAAAATCAATTGCCGTTTTTTTTTGCCTGATTTCATTTTTCTGAGCCGAGACCATATGTGTAATCGGCCACACGAGAGAGGCAAAGCTATTTTACTCCCATATTTAAGTTAATATCTCAAAAGCTGGGCGTGGTGGAACGAAGAAGAAACCGAATTCAGAATCAGCTCAAAATATTGCTTAAGTATATTGCGTAAAAACTCATATATATGTTACTTAAACTCATATTGATTGGGAATGCTGACAATGAAATCAAGTCATGATTGCACAAAATGATTGATAAATCACAATCATTCAAAATGATTGGTGACTTAATTTTTTTAAGTCTTATTCACGAAATTGGAAAAATACTGCCATCAAAAATTTAATTCATTAATTGTGACTTCAAAGAATGCAGCTCCAAATGATTGCATTCTAACACAGCTCTGATGGTTACTTACTTACTTACTTACTTACTTACTTACTTAGGTGGCCATAACAACCCGTGTTCGGGTTTCGGCCGAACTCTCGCCTCGAGCACCTTTTTCGCTGGAGCTTCGTCGTCCATACGATGGACATGACCCAGGCAGCCTAGTCGCTGCACAGTTATACGCCGAACTACGCGAATGTTTTCGTAGAGCTTATACAGCCCGTGATTCATTCGGATGCGATAGTCATCGCCGACTCGAACAGAACCGAAGATTTTGCGAAAATCTTTTCTCTCGATCACCCCCAGAACAGCTGCGTCAGTTTGCGAAACTATCCATGCCTCAGCACCATAACGAAGCATAGGTAGAATGAGCGTCTTGTAGAGTGTTTGTTTTGTCAATCGAGAGAGGGCTCTGGAACTTAGTTGCTTACCAAGGCAGTAGTAGCACCTATTAGCAATTATTGTTCTTCGCTTTATCTCCAGGCTGACTTGCAAAGCAAAGTTTTCCTGATACTCTTTGGGAATTGTTGCAAAGTCTGCTATTGGAGTTTCAGCTTTTGGATCTTCGTCATTCTTCAAACGATGTACATCTTGATTCTCAGTTCTCGAAGCCGCCAAAGTTAGAGTTGGGTTCATCTGCTTTTGAATTTTCAGCTCACAGCGCTTCATCATGCTCTAAAGAATGCTCATTTTAATTTGAAATACACAAAAAATAAAAATGAAATAACTAGCACAAAAACTTTTCTCTCACCTTGCATTTTCATCAAATATTTTTAAAAGTGTTTTGCAAACATTTGTTTTTATTTTCGGGGTATTTTCTTTTGTTGCGCAAAGAATTAACAGATTCTTTTTATGCTTATTTGTCAACATTCTGAAGTTGTTTCACAAAATTCAAATAGTTTTTCACATCCAATTCACTTGTAAGCAAATTCACTCGAAAGCGAGTATCGCAAATATGTGTCCACAGAGGTAAGTTTATAAAAATTGTTTGCTGCAATTCTCGTCAATGAGTGCAAATAGTAAAAAAAATGTTCTAAAAGCGTTTGCAAAATTATTTTCAACTATTTAGATTTGAAAAACCATTGTTATTTAAATGCCAAGGTGCCGCTAGAGAAATTTTTTTTTCTAAATCATTTGGATCGAGTAAATCGTTGTTATTCAAATGCCAAAATGCCACCCTGAGGGTGTGCCGCCCCGTGCGAACGCACTTTTCGCACTATGGCATCGACCCTGAACAACAATTATAAATGTGTTTGTACGTGTTGTATCAAGTAAATGATATTTTGTTGTGATGCGGCCAACGGCGAGTAGTTGGAGTTGATTCCATAAGTTTTCAACAGTTCTTTTTTGACGCTGAAGCGGCGGCAAATTCATTCTGTTTAGAATATCAATGTGTTCGAGGAGACCGAAATTAAGAAAAAAAAACAATAGACAGTGGGGAGACCGAATTGAAAACTAACAGCTTTGAATAATTCAAAGCTATGAAATAACCTTGTGTTGTATCAAATCAATTATATTTAAATATTATATATATTTCAAAATGATGCAATATACTTATGGTAACTAAGGTAAGCAACAGAAATGTTTGACTGGAATTTCTTTGAGCACCGTGTAAAAACAACATCAATCGTCGTTTTATACTTAGGCTCTCGACTTTTTTGAGCTTTTTTTCGGGTACCCGAGTACCTGAAACTACCCGAAGTACGCGAAATATCAGAAACTGCCCGAGTAACCTTTTTTAAACTTCTTTGCAATCCAATAAAAATAGAGCAACTTCGGGTAATGTGGCATACATGTTAAGTTTTTGGCTATTGTGTGGAACTGGTTTCACCGATTATAAAGATATTTTGCATGCTTGATAAATGAAATTTTGCCTATTGTATTCTATACGCTTTTTCTGATCGGGTAATTAATAAATAAAAAAAAGTTCAATGAAGTGGTTATGCTCGAAAAACCGTTTTTTATAAACAGGAAGGGTAGGTAATGTGGTATACATGGGTAGGGTAATGTGATATTCTGTGATATACCACAAAAGCTGAACTTCATATACAGCGGATAGTTTGCAAGCTGATATTTAACTTTATGGCCAATTTGACAGTTTTTTTGACCTGATTTGATTTGTTTGATACTTCTTATTTTCTGAAAAGTCGTATAATGCACTATATATGTCCTAACTGTGAGCAATATATTTATTTCTCCGTATTTTACTGTTCTAAAGTGTTTGTCTATGGCGTTGGACAATTTTATCAATATATAGAAAGTGTCAACAATGAAAATATATGAAAACACACTATACCATATTACCCCAACTCAAGTATACCACATTTGACGACTTTCACTTTTTTATAAAAATATTTTTTTGATATATAACTTAACAAGATATTAAAAGTAACCTACTTTATTATATATTAATAATGGATACTGAATCGAATTTTAATATTGAGTTTTCAGTATTCACGGTTTTTACTTTAAAAAAAAAATAAAATTAATTAACCCATCATGAAAAGCCAAATGATGGTGTTTTTAATTATACTGAAATACGAAAAAATTATCAAGAAATATATTATGTAAAAAGAAGTTATGCTTTTTTTACCTGATTACACAACATTTAAAAAATGCAATTACGCCGATGAATGCAATGGAGACGAGATATACATATCACAATACCCTAACTTACTCTATACGCTATTATTGAGACACACTTTATTTTGTATTATCTCAGCCACGCTGATCGAGTGCGCCCAAGAAGATAGGAGAAGAGCAACAACAACCACACTGCTCTGTGGAAGCTTTTGGCTTTTTTCTCACGCTCGCAATCTACTCTCTCACAGCAACGCTGTTCAACAAAGCTGTGTGGCTTTGTATTTTATTGTTGTTTCTTTTATATAGAGTGAAAAGATGTGTGTTTTAATTTGTAATTTTTACCTATATTTGTGACAAAACATTTGAATAAAAATTATATTTTGCACTTGGTATGAACCAGAGCTTCCAAATGATATAAATTTTATTCAAATGTGCTGTCTTTAAAGTGAGTAAAAGTTGTATTTTTATGTTCACGTATTAATATATAGATTCGAAGTCTTTAGCCGTCTATACTATGTTTATTTATAATCTGCAAAAATATTTGTGTTAGCTGCCACGAACACGAAATAACTCAAGTTTATTTATTGAAGCGAAGCTTTTTACTCCTCGTTCTGTGATTTGCTTGGAGTGAAATCTGAAAAATTTTCGACAAATTTTTTCTTGGAAATTTGATGGTTTCTTTGTTGCTAGCGCTAATTACAACAAGAAAATTTAATACTTTAATATTAAATTACTAAAAATATCTTCTGGCCTACCCGTGGGTAGGCCACAAAGACTTGTTAAAAACAGTTGTTAATTCAATGCTAATTATAACAGAAGCTATGCTGCAGTAGATCCTCACCATCTATCAATAGATAGAGGATTGTGTATTTGCTATGTTACAACTTACAAAAATTTGCTTTTATTTGCCACAAGGTGTCTCCAGCATCGGTTTGTTTGTATTGTGAATGCGTTTTGTGGTGATGTTGGTACGAAGAAAATTAGCAATGCCCACAAGTGCGTTGTCAAGTGCGTTTTTAAGCGTCAAAAAAATAGATGATATCAATAAATATGGAATTAACAAACGCATGCATGAGTCAGTGCAGCCAAGTTCACAACCATGTGTGGAGAGTTACAATGGAGAGTCACTGGCATTATATGCCCGTATATGTAATTGGTGTGGAAATTTGACATTCAACAATAAAAAAATAAGCAGTAAATATGTTTCCTGTATATATGTAATTTATTTTGTTATTTCAAATTTTTGAATTTAAAAGTTAATTTATTAAAAAGAAAAAATTATTAAGCTATCAAATCTATGTAACAGCAAAAAAGCTTCGCTTCTCTCGTGTGTCCAACGACGCACCTGTGTTTTCAGGATGGCACTTTGCAAATTTCTGATAAAACATTTGAATTTCTCATACCTTGATACTGATATCGATAATGATGTGGACATCATCTATCTGTATTATTATTACGCAAGCGCATTTTTTGTGATGACCATCAAATCTATACTGTTCACGCGATTTTCATAAATAGGGTAGCAATTAAAAGGTCTTGCTCTTTAGATGTGCAGTAAGATCTTATTTTTTTTTAAATATTGTGTATTTTTTTGAAAAAAAAAAGTTTGAAACAATATTCTATAAAAAAAAAGACAAATTTGTTTGTGATGCCTAAGAGTATGTGATATATTTTTATTATAATGCTATGATAAGTAATAACTGGGCTACTTAACAATTCAACAGAAACATAGAAAGTTTCTATGAAATCCTTGGTTCAAGGTTAAAAATAGTACTTAATATAAAACAAAATGGCCTTCCACTAGATATTTTTTATTTTGGCGTTTTAGCACCACACGGGACTACTAGTTATATAAAATGTATGGCAAAATGCCACCTCAAAAAAAAATAAATAAAAATTTAAAAGAAATTTTTTCTCATTTCATTTCGTTTTTTATGTGTAACTTTTAGCTCGTAGAGGCTAATTGTCTTCGATGATCTTAATGAAATTTTTTGGATAGTATTTTTGTGGAAGGTTGGAATGCTTTACCCTCCTCCAAAATTGACATTTAAGAAGTATTTCAAAGAAAGGCTCAAAATGACGCGTACTCTGGTGAAAGCTAGAAGATTAAAATGTTCAAAGAAAATATACCTCGGAAAATTTAAAGTACCAAAGACATGGACCCCCCTGAACTAAGTTTTACACATGATTTTTCATATTGTTACATTCCATTTTTGGCCAAAAAGTTTAAAGTTCAAACCATTTTTAAAAAAAAAAATTTGACGTAGTGGAGTAAAAATTGAATTCGGGCTTTCGTTAGTCCCGGTTTATATTGGTTAAGAATTGCCGATCAAGTCTTGCATTTGTGAAAGAGAGACGCGAATATCAACGTGGAAGAGGGAAAGTTTAAAAGGGAATAGCAAAGAATTGACGTCAAATCTTGATCAGTGTAAATCATGTTTTACTTACGTCAAATACTAGGATTGGTTTGGGTTACCCCCGACAATGTGTGTTGTACTGTGTTATCAACAAAGTTTTTTTACAAAAATCCTTCTTTTTGATTGGGGATATATCCCCTTAATCTTTCCCATATTTGCGCCACTGCATTGGTGTGGTCACATACTACTGCTGCTGTTGACGATGATTTTATTGTTGCTGGGGAAATCATGATGTTGATTTATGTGGACAATTTAACCGAAAGGCGAAATAAAATACGCAACAGTGCATTGTTGCTCAAAAAATATTTCATTTCATCTCATTTCTGTGCCTTGCTGTCAACTTCATAGAGTCAACAAAAATTACTGACTAACAGACTAGTTGGCTGACTGGCAGACTTACTGAGGCAGAGTAATAAAATTAAATGCGGCAACATTTGGCCGCAGTTGCTGTGATGTGATTTGATACTGTGCACATGCCTTTTTTTGTGCATTTTTTCACGTGTAGGCTTTTTTCCACCCCCATTCAACTCACACCTGTCCAGTATGTTTTGCCTGAGTCCTTATTACTAGTTCACTTGACTGGGTTGTTGGTAGCTATGGTACTTTTTAACGCATACGCATGTTTGTCTGGTTTTTTTTCTCGGTTGTTTTTTTAGCACTTTTTTTATTTCCTATACGAATCCCGCTTAAATTACTCATTGTGCATATATCCTTGAGACATTTTTTTGCGTGTGTTTGCTATTTGTTGGCTGCTGCCTTTTATTCTCCTCTAAATAAGTTGAAATATGGTGGAAATCCTTAAATAAATTAAGTCTAATGTTTATTATTTTTTATTATATTCTGTCTTGGCTTGGTGACGATTTTTTTTTTTTTACGTTTGCCAAAATATTATGAGTTGAGTGTGTTTCGTTTTATTTGCTCAGCTTTTGGCATTAAATAGGGATTTAATTTTATGATTTCATGAAAATTAAGTTTGGGCTCTAAAAAGGTTGTAAAAATAATGATGACTACCAACTTAGGAGCTGAGTGGGATATGGTTGCATTCTAAAGATGATGATAGACATATTTTTTGCTAAGTTTCTTTTGTAGTACTTAACAATTTGTGTGGTAATGTCTTTATTAAAATTATAGAGATTTAAGTCATCGTGGACCAATGAAATCTGAAAATTCAGTCATCTCATTAAATTTTAACTACTACAGCGTTATTTTATTTCATTCCAGACCGAACAATTCGCTGTGCTATGGATTCTTTTTACTATCATAGTTCTGGGCAACTCAGCGGTACTTTTTGTGATGTTTATGAATAAAAATCGAAAATCTCGCATGAATTACTTCATTAAACAGCTGGCGTTGGCAGGTGAGTTATTACCATTTATATCAGTGGAGGCAAAGAAATGTAAAATGTGGTCCAAGCTTTGAAAAACAAAAAACAAACACAAATCGTTGCGTTTATCAAAAACTGAAACAAAACAAAACAAAAACAACAACAAACAAAACTTGTGGCGCACTGGGTAGAGTGTGTGGGCAATACGCCAGAGAACCCTGGTTCGAGTCCCATCTGACACAGAAAGTTTTTTCAATTGAATTAATTTTTCTGTCGGGCCATCACCTCTCTGCAGACAATGGCAAACCTCGGAGAGCAAAAAACTGTCATGAAAAGCTTCTTGAGAACATAAGCCGTTCGGAGTCGGCATAAAGCTGGTAGGTCCAGTTCTCAGTCATTTGTTTTCAAACATTTCACAACGCACAAAACACAAACAACACAATTGATCATAAGAAGCTCGGTCAAAGTCCTTTCAAGGGCTGAAATGGTCGATCGTTCGTTTCATTCGAAACAAAACCAAAAACAATAATGAATGCATTAAGATCACAAGTGATGAAGTACACCGTAAGAGGTGGTTTACATAAAATAATAATATATGCAATGTTTGATATATAAAGAAAAGTAAATGTTGTCTAAATGTACATTTATGAAAAATTTTAAAATATTAAATGATTAATAATTACAAAATTAATTATAATAATCATATATTAAATATCATTTTGTCCAAATTAATTTCTTTAATAACACAAAGAAATAAAACAGAACAGCAGAATATACCTAAAATTATTCATCATTGATTTTGATTGGCGTACATTTTTTATTGTTTTGGTTTTTTTCAAGCTATGGCTGTTTGCAAAAATTCAATGTTTTCGAGATTTCCGAAAAATTATGGGGAATTGTAAGCCTCCACCTTAATTAACCTTTTGTAAACCATGATCATAAATTTTAAAACCAATAACATTTATAAACTTGTTTTTAATTTTAATAGGTTTGTTTTAAATACACCGAAAAAAAGCTTATGTTAAATTGAAAAAAAACCCAATATAATTTATAAGATGGCTTTGGCAGTTTTCAGCCACCCAAGTACTTTATCAAAATGCCTAAGTTTTACATGTCAACTTAACATTCTTATTATGGGGTGATAAACTAACCAAGTATTTAGTAATTTTTTATACACTACTTTAAAAAAGAAAAATTGAATTTCAAAAATATAACTTTTTTCGGGCTTAGGTTTTTTTTATTTTCCTTCTTTTTTAAGTTGCCGTCTTCTCGTTCTGTGATTTGCTTGACTGAAATCGGCAACAACACAAAATTTTTCGTTTATCACACCGTTTTTTTCTTAGAAATTAATGACTTCTCGGCTTTTCTGGCTGCTTGACGTCTATTATAACAATAACGTTAAATTAAATTAAATTAAATTAAATTAAATATCAAATACACAAATGTGTAAAACAAATGCTGTGTGTAAAGTCACTACACTACGCATCAGGCCCCGTAGCCAGGATTTACCTTAGGGGGGTTTTTTAATAAGTTCAGCTGGTGAAGCTGTATTCACAACTTTTATGGACATTCCATATAAACGGGAGAAAAAAAATTGTAGTCTTTAAATTTGGTTTCTTTTTGGCTATCTTACGCTTTTGTTGATCCCCAGCTTGTGTACAACTATTTGAACCTGTGTGAACCCTAGTTCGAGCTATCTAAAATATTACTGTTCTCGAAAATGATTTCGACAATTTAAATAAATTCAAAAGAAAATATTTCAAGATCTTTAAAAATTTAACAGTTTCATTTTCTCATGATTCAATTCCAATAACAATTACTATATATATTTCTTTTATTAAAATTTTTTGATTAGAGTAATCGACTCCGATAAAGTCACATTTAAATTTCAGACTATTTTTCAAAAACCGTAATTCGAATACTGGTTTTTGCACAGCACCAGTATCTTATACCCAATTTATTATATAAGATATCACATGAAAATAAGTCCATGTTAATATTAAAATAATTACTCTGATGGATAAATTTTTATAAAAAGAAACAGTAACTTTTTTTTGAATATTAAGGAATTTAATCGGTTGTGAACTTATATTTAAATTATTTGCATATTAAAAACACTAAAAACGAAATTTTTTGAACTTCTACATTTTTTTTTAATTTTTTAATATAATAAAAATAAACATTTTTAAACTGCTGAAGCTTAAAAAACTGTAATTGTTGATTTTTTTATGAAAATTTGATAACGTGATTAAAAAATCATCAAATCACTATAAAATTGGACTGTATAAAACGTTTTACAAAAATTTTTTCATATTTAGATTTAAGGTGATTTTCCGAAATCTGTTATTTGGAAAAGGCTTCGCACAGGGCTAAATTTTTGTGCCAAGTTGGAAATTTTAGATGACAAAATTTTTCTTAAATTAAATTTTAAGTTTCGTAGTTCCTATATTTTTTAAAATTTTAAAAATGTAAAAAAAAACCCAAATGAATGCTTTTTCAAAAGTTTTGGGTCTAATAAGCTTACCCAGCAAACCATACTTGACGACTTTGTCGAAATTCCGACGAATTCATAACTATTTCGAGCTGTCTTAAATAAATCGTTACAATTTCGTTACGCAAATATCGGAACAGTTTCACTTTTTAACGAATTTATAAAGAGTTTCGTTATGCGACTGTTTGTAAAACATATTGAAATGCAAACAGAGTAAACTTTCCTTTCTTTCGAACTGGCTGAACGAAATCGTAACTTTTTCGTAACATTTTCATTAAGACTCGTTACGAAATCGTTACGAAGTCGTGTCAACCGCTCCATACGATATTCTGTACGATTTACGAAAGATTGTGAAATGTTTGTTAGAATATTTCGAAATCTTACCGATTTCGAAATCCGATTTCGTTGCGAAATCGTAAGGAAAATCATATGAAGGGTTTGACACGTCTTCGTAACGAAGTATCGTAATGGTTTCGTAATGAGCCCTAACGAAAATGTTACGAAAAAGTTACGATTTCGTTCAGACAGTTCGAAAGAAAGGAAATTTTACTCTGTTAGCATTTTAATATGTCGTACAAGCTGTCGCATAACAAAATTTTATATAAATTCGTATAAAAAGTGATACTGTTCCGATATTTGCGTAACGAAATTGTAATGATCGAATGATCGAACGAAATGAATCTTTAAGACAGCTCAAAATAGTGACGAATTAGTCGGTATTTCGACATAGTCGTCAACTATGGTTTGCTGGGTAAATATGGCATAAAAAATGTCAAGCTAATTTTCTTCAATTTACAAAATTATATCCGTTCTAGGTATAACTTTCATATATATATTTTACTGGATATCAGGGACTTTTTGAGCATTGAAACTGATTTTTAATATACCAACTCCTTGGAGATGAATTCCAATATAATGATTATGACTCTTATAAGCAAAATTAATCTTTCACTTGGCCAAAAAAATTTTTCAATAATTAAGTGAAGTTTTCAAGAAAATTAACATCATTATCACAGTTTATATATTAAAAAAAAATTACATTTTGAATTAAATAGTCTCATTCCCCCTCCCAGGAGGGTGAGGGGTTTGAACACCTCTTGTCTACGGGCCTGCTACGCATTGAGCCAAACTCCTTCATTACGCGAAGTGAATTATTCAATATTAATTACAACTGAAGCTATGCTGCAGCATACACAATAATCTATTAAAAGATTTTTGTTTGTTGGCTATCAACAGAATACTGCGACATACAATATCTGTTAATACAGCATCTGTTAACAAAGCTGCAGTTATGTCAGCAATTAGTAGCAAGGCTGGACAAGGATGGACTGGCACCAAAAGTTCCAGGTTCGATTTCGCGCGACGGTCAAAGAAATTTTTTTTTATTTTTTTCTTTTCTTTTTCTTGATGAAATGTAATAAAATTTACTGGTGTGAATATTAACGTCTGTTTTTTTTTATTTACTTTATGTTATTTTTTAATTTAAAAGTGATTTTATTACAAAAAAAAAACCATTAAATTATCAAATCTATCCTTCCCCGTGTGTCTAATGACGCAGCTGTTTTTTTTTTCCAGAAAATAGGTCAAAACTTAAGCCATCCATGCTAGTTATTTTTTAATTTTGTATTTTTGGATTTTGGGCTTAGGTGAATCAAATATTTTTTTTGGCAAGGTATCGAAGTATGTGCTTTCAAAGCAATGTATTAAACAATAAATTGCTTAGGTGAATAAGCATAAGTTTATAATTCCCATACAATTCTCTTTACCCAAGCCGACTTAGGTGATTTACCTATCGCTTTTTTTCTCGATGTAGTCGAAAATTCAATATTTTTATTATATATCAATATTTTTATTATATATCCTTTATTCTTACAAAATAAAGGGGTGTGACAGCTCTGTGAATTGAGATAATATTATTTTTTTTTTTCTATGTTGTGTGTGGAAATCTTATATGTATTTTAGGTACTTACCCAGTAGTGTAACAGAAAACCGAGTCAATTTATGACAACAAACAATTTTTTCACGAATTTTCAATTTTTCGCATGCACCGACTTGTCGTGGTATTCTAGCTATCTAAGTAATCGTTCAATAACATACTAGTAGCAAGCATTGTCGTTCTAATGCAAGCATTGTTGCAAAAAATGTACCCAATTAATTGATCTTCATTTAGGTCGTTGTTTGGAAGAGCATATTTTTTGCCTAAATTTTTAGCATCAAAACTATAACAGCTGCTTTCGTTGCATTCAATTAAATATTTTGTTTGCTGCAGAAGTTCTCACTTCTCATTTATTTCTGCAATTCGATTTAATAGTATTTTGAATCGAAAAAATTCGCTCAATACAAGCGAAAGAATGTGACAGCCAAAAGCAAGCCCTGAACAATTCGAAATAGTTTTGAGAACATTAAATCATTCATTTAATTTTTAATTTGATTTAATTTGACCCAAAATTCTGATATAGACAAATTTGCAAGTTTTTATAATTTCCTAATTAAAAACAAAGTTAACTACTTGCTAAAGAACAAAAAATTATTTTTAGATTACTTGGAAAATTTGTTCAACCAAATGCGGATTGTACCTAAAATTAAGAAATTGTGTCTAATGTACCTTTTAGATCAAAAACGTCGGAAGAAGGTACAATTGTACCTACTTTTTCATTCCTGGTTGTAAAATGTGCTGAACGATGAACGAGTGTGGTTTGTGTTGTTGTTTTGTACAGGTGTTCCTTGTTTTTGCATGACAGAACAGATAGAAAAATTAGAAAAAAACTTTTTATGAAGGGCCACGCGGGCCAATCGGGCAACTACATTAGCATGTTTGCACTAGATCTCTTTACATTCCCAAGTCTCAAGCGCATCCTTTAAATTTCTTACATCAGATTAACTAAGGTATATTTAACAAGGTAGTGTCGTCTCGGAGCGGCGGATGCTGCAGCTGTCAAACACATACAATATTTTAATTTGGAAATTTTGTTATTTGTTTTGCTTTTATTCGTAAAAACCTGGTTTTGACAGGTGCGGTACCCACCACAAGAGAGAATTTTAACTACTAACACTACCTTGTTTCATTATACCATGAGATTAACTAGCTTTCATCAAAGAACTTAGAAGAAACTCTCCTCTCTCATTCACAGATCTCTGCGTTGGACTTTTGAATGTGCTGACCGACATCATATGGCGTATTACGATATCCTGGCGAGCCGGAAACATAGCCTGCAAATTGATACGTTTCTCGCAGGTCTGTGTGACTTATTCCTCAACATATGTGCTGGTGGCGATGAGCATTGACAGATATGATGCCATAACACATCCCATGAACTTCTCCAAATCATGTTAGTAGAGGGGGAAATTCTAAAGCCAAGATTATATAACAATTTTCACTCTTCTAAATTTAGGGAAACGAGCACGACATCTAGTGGCCTGGGCGTGGATTGTAAGCGCGCTCTTCTCCTTGCCTATACTATTGCTGTACGAAGAGACCGATGTACAGGGTCAGACACAATGCTGGATAGAATTAGGTTCACCGTGGGCATGGCAGGTCTACATGACACTCGTGTCGGTAACGCTCTTTGCATTTCCAGCGCTAATTATATCCGCTTGCTATGCAATAATTGTGAAGACTATTTGGGCCAAGGGATCCATATTTGCGCCGATGGGTGAGTTATGCCGAAATTGTACAAAATTTTTAAACTTATAACAAGTGTTTATTTTTGTTGGAATTTTTCCAGAACGTGCTGGCTTTGGTGCGGCTACACGACGCGCTAGCTCACGCGGCATTATACCGCGCGCCAAAGTGAAAACTGTCAAAATGACGTTTGTTATTGTAATCGTCTTCATTGTTTGCTGGTCGCCCTATATTATTTTCGATTTGCTGCAAGTCTTCGGTCACATACCACAGACTCAAACTAACATAGCAATTGCGACGTTTATACAGAGTCTGGCGCCTCTAAATTCGGCAGCAAATCCACTAATTTACTGTCTCTTTTCATCGCAGGTCTTTCGCACGCTAAGGTAAGTTATGAAATTTCTGATTGGTATTATTTGAGTGTGCCTAAACACATTGAGTCCGTTGCTTTGTGTTAGAGTGTGTAAAAATATATTTCTTTTTAGTCGCTTTGCACCATTTAAATGGTTTACCTGCTGCTGCAAATCCTACCGCAGTAACTCGACACAGAAACGCTGCAATACTGTCGGACGTCGTCTGCACAACAGCTGTGACTCGATGCGCACCTTAACCACCTCGCTGACAGTATCGAGACGTTCTAATAAAGCTTCGGCAGCAGCAAGAGTTGTCATTTGTGAGCGTCCAAAGGCCGTCGCGTTGGCCATGTCGGAAGTATGATAGCCATTTCGTAGGCGACAAAGTCTGATAATTGTTGCCCATAAAACTGCTTACCGAGACTTGGAGTATCTTTAGACAACTAAGACTCGCGAGATGCTGTAACATGCTGCCACTCAGGTGTAAAACCTAAGTAGCCTACTTAAGAGGCAGAAAAGGCCCAAACTACAGGTTACGTGCATTTTGCATTTTGCATATTTTTATTTAATAAAATAAAAATATAAAATTATTGTGCTGCGATGTGCTCGATGTATGCTTTCATAAACCGCATTGGAAGATATATTTATGTTTCTCTTTATGGTGAGTTTGTGATTATTTTTTTTAACTTTAATATATTTCAAAAATTTCAAATTGTGCTGTAATGTGCTTAAATTGTGCTGCAATGTACCATATAAACATTTAAAGAATTCTACTGATTGAGAGTTTTAAAATCGTAAATACTTTGTTTTAAATGCCTGCCTTCCTTGTTTTCGACTTAAATCATGATTTTTGTAGTAACCTGCAAACATTTGCTTAGAATAGGCTTTTATGTACCATAAGTATAGGTTTTTAATAATTGCTCCAATATGAAAATAGTTTCCTTTTAAACTCTCTACACCACAGTAAAGCACAATTCGAGCTTGTCACAGCACAATTTTTGAGTTTATGAAAAAAGTTATTGACGTAGTTAGCTTTATAATAGAAGGCAACAACTTATCCAATCTTAAGACTATTAGAATACATTATGTATTCAAATGCGGCACATGATAGCACACATGATGCACATCGCAGCACATATTTTTTTTTTAATAATAAATCGAAAATGACGTTTATGCTCAACCAAAGTCCTTCCAAGTCATTTATATGTGCTCTTCCAGAGGACTTTAACATTGTTTTTTATAAACTTCTCTAGTTAAAATTTCTTCTCTAGTTTTATTATAAGGCCAGTACAAAGAAATGTACTCAATTGTGTGGTTGTAAACATAGATAAAATTGGACATAAGTATTTCTCTCATAGTGTATATTTTCGGTAAAAAACACGTGTGAGTGTTTCAATTGATTAAATTGTGTGTTTAAAAAAATTCATAAAAACTAGGTAAATTTTTAAAACAATAATTATCAAAGAGCAAAAGTATTATTCTGAACTTTGAATTATTTAAACATACTTATAGAGTGGGCGCACATTTCTAGTCTCCAGCTCTTCTGAGTTGTACACAACGACAGGGTATTGCCATATGCAAAAGTCCACATTTTCCAATGTATAAATTAAGCATTATATTAAACAAAAAAAACAACACTGAATATAAACCAAATATAGCCTAAGCTCTGGACTAAAATTGATTAAAAGTACAATTTAAGCTACAAAAGTATTAACTCTCAATATTTTAAATATGCTTAAAGTTTAAAAATAAATGTATTTATATTATAAAAATTGTTAATAATTTTGTAAATAAAATAAATAAATCTTAAAATAGCTAAACAGAATATAAAAATTGTTGTGAAGTTGTCTATAAAAGTATATCTTTAATTAAATAAAAAACAGCTTAAAATAAATGCGTGCTTTTTGGCAAAGAGAATTATATGAATTTTTATTTTTCTTCAAATTGAGTCGTTCCAATCATTTCAAACCAACACATTAATAGTTTTTTTTGTTGGCTATAAAATATGCTATGGTTAAAATTAACCGCCCTTAGAAGTTGCTGTTCGAGTTGTCAATTATTGCCAATTAATAAACATGAGCATCTTATTTTCAAAATCTACACAAGAGAGTTTATTTTGAACAAATGATGTCATGAAATTACAACAAAGTATTCTCCTATGGATATCAAAGTAAGTAACACAATAAATTGCTATCATTAGGCAAAATTAACTTTAATCTGGTTACAACTGTGTCGGTTGAATTCAGTTGATTTTGGATTGTCATTTAAGCAGGAATAAACCAAATTTTTTTTAACACTACGAAATTTCTAAATTTTTTTTATAAAAATTACAGACATATTTCAATGGGCTCTGGTAGAAGACAAAAAACTTATTTCCATTACATGTGGTGAATTAGCTTATGGAAATCTCGATGCGCATTCAAAAAGAAAGCTAAAAGTTGTGATAAGCAACTGTGTCAGACAAATTTTCAATTAACGGAAATTCGACCACTTATCAGAGTTTGCCTCGAGATTTCCAAATTGTGATCCCACCAATTAGACTGGCACTATATTTTTTTCTATGTATTTTCGACCGCTAAGCTAGAAAATCACATTGAAAAAACTTTTTTGTATAGTTTTCCGATGTATGAATTTTTTTTTTTTAGTGAAAACTTCTTTAGCCGAGTTGAGCACTTTTTAGTTCAGAGCAAAACTATTGATTCCCGATATCATCACGCTGTTAGCGATATCATCATACTTTTAGATGTTCATTTCTTCTGTCGCATTGTACAGCATTGTTTATGCCGTGGTAATGCTAGGCAAACATGCTTTGTGCGCTCTTTTTTATTACCGAGGCGATTACCAACCGATTGCCGAACCAATTACCAAAGCGATTACCAGCCAAAATCGATTCCCAAAGTGTTTATCAACCGATTACCGAACCAGTTACCGATTAACGAAGCGGTTACCAATCGATTACCGATTATCGAAACTATTACCAACCGATGCCATTACCAACAGATTACCAATGACTTTAGCTATTACCAACCGATTACCGAAGCGATTACTAATCGGCTACCGATTGCCGAAGCTATTACCAATCACCAAAGCGATTACTAACCGATTACCGATGCCATTACCAACCGATTAGCAAATACCGAAGATATAACCAACCGATAGCCGAAGCGATTACCAACCAATTACCGAAGCGTCTACCAACCGACTACCAATTGCCGAAGATATAACCAACCCATTACCGATTACCGAAACGATTACCATTAACGGAAGCGATTACCAACCAATTGGACCGAAATTGGACCGAAGCTATTATTAACCCATGATCGACTACCGAAGCGATAGCCAACCCATTACCGATTAACGAAGCTATTACCAACCAATTACCGATTACCGAACCAATTACCTAAGCGGCTACCAACCGATTACAGAAGAGATTACCGAAGCGATTACCAACCGATTACTGAAGCGGTTATCAACCGATTAACAATTACCGAAGTGATCACGAACCGATTACCTAGCCAATTACCGATAACATAACCAAAGTAATTGTGCTACAAATCTATCTATATATATATAAAATTGTAAAAAAAAAAAATCTGTACATTAAATATTTTTTTGAAATTCTTTTTGCGATGGACGTTTTGGATGACGCTGAGTCCGAAAATCGCATTTTTAAAATTTTTGTCTGTCTGTCTGTCTGTCTGTTAAAGCATCACGCGAAAACCACTGGATGGATTTAAATGAAACTTGGAATCTAGGTTCCTTATATACCCGGTCATAACATAGGCTACTTTTTATCCAGTAAAAAAGGTTGGACCCGGTAGGGGGCGCTGCAATCGAAATCCAGCCATTCGTTTTTTCAGCTTATCTCCGAAACCGTTCATCCGATTTGCATGAAAATTTGTATCGAGAAGTTCTCGGACACGCTGAGTTTTTTGACTTATCTACACCGTTCTATCTCGAACACCAGAGGGCGCTGTAGTACAAATATTTTTAAAAACCTCAAAAAACTCCTAAGCCGTCCATCCGATTTACATGAAAATTGGTATATAGAGGTTATCGGACACGGTGAATTTTCATGACTTATCTACTCTGTTCTATCTTGAACACTAGAGGGCGCTGTAGTACAAATATTTTAAAAAACGTCAAAAAACTACTGCTTATACCATTTGCATGAAAGTTGGCATAAAGAGGTTTTCGAAAACGGTAAGTTTTTATGACTTATAAACTAGGTTCTATCTTGAACACCAGAGGGCGCTGTTGTACAAATACCGAAAAAAACTCAAAACAACTCATCCGATAAGCATGATTTTTATAAATGGTTTTCGGGTGCGGTGAGTCTTTTGGCGATATGTATTTTGCTATTTCTTGAACCCCAGAGGGCGCTGTTCTACAAAATACAGTAAGGCGTAGCAAAGCGCGAAGGGTAATAAATATCTTCTTTCCTTCTTTATGTGTATTTATATACCACTTTCTTTTTTCGCAAATCAGGACCGCTGATGCCGAATTCTGTGGTATTTGAGTACATATCAACACATGCGCAAGTCAGTTGCGCCGTAAGTAGGCGTTGTTTTGACATTTCAGTTTCTATTTTCAATGCTTATTTAATTTTTGTCCAGTTTGCTCGCGAATTCCCAAGAATTCGTTTTTGCTCTGATTTTTTCAAAAATTTGCATCTATCGAATACAATATAAATCTTGAAAATATATTTTTGCAAGCAATCGGCGGCACGCACACACAAATCACGATTTCCTCAACTTTTTCTCATAATATTCAGATGTTGAAGCTACATTTTGTTCATTTCGCCGAAGTTACCAGTTTGAAAGATGCACACAAAATTCCTTCTAAAGTTGACGAAAAGTTTTTTCAAATCGACGAATGAAATCGAAAACTATTTATATCAACTCCCAAGCTAAGCCGGGTATTCAGCTAGTATAATATATACTAGCAGGCCACAGTGGTTCGTGGCGAAATAAAACCTTAAAATAAAAAAATCCTATGTCCGCTAAATGTGGTCAGCCAATCGCATTGCGTTCAAAAATAAGTAAATGAAGTGTCAACGCGAATTAAGCTACAAATTATAAGATTTCAGATTTCAGATATTGAATAGAACGTTTTTAATGGTGCACTTCAGATATTGAATAGAACGTTTTTAATGGCGCACTTAGAGCCATTTGATTTCGATTTCCAATTTTTTGGTGTAAGAGTTTTAAAGAAACTTGCCTGTATATATACGCCAGAGCATTTTTAACGATAGTATGCAAAAAAACGATTTTGATTAATTTGTCGCTCACAATGTTATTCGCGTCGACGCACAGTGAATCGACCCCATACAAACGATGGACAAAAATAGAAGGAGTCGTTGGATTTTTATGACACTTTGTACCTTAAGTAATTTGGGGTCGCTGAGCTCAAAAATGAAGTCAGATTTATTGCAAACCCATTATTTTTGCCAAAAATCGGGTATTTAAATTGAATTTCTTATAAGCATATGATTTGAATTTAATAAAAATTTTTTATAAATTTAAAAAATTTTTTTTCTCAGAAAATATAAAATTTTCCTAGTTTCTTTATAACATATTTAAATATTACCACTTTTGTTTTTAGTAATGTATTTAATTGAAAATGGAACTTTCATCAGAAGAGCTTTCATCTGAAAAATATTACATATTTGCAAAATTTTCTATGTCTTCTGTTTCTTCATTATCAGTTTTAACTAAATATTTAAATATGTATTTATCATGATGTTTTTGGAATTATAATATAAAATTTCTTCTCGATACAATCGCTGGGTCAGATGATAAAAGTAAAAATCGCATAAGATCTTCATTTGTATCCTCACGCCTAATTTTCCTAGTGTGAGAAAGTGAGTTGCCTCCAAAGCTTCCTCTGAAAGGAAACCTGCAAAAGATATTTTATATTAATTTTAAATATTTTTGATACTTTTTCCCTGTTAAAATAACGTATTGGCAAATCAAAGTGCCTGATGACCTTAGCTCCGTGTATTAACACCTTATGCACTGAACTGGGCATGTAGTACCAACTATAGTTTTTGAGGTACAAGTCTCTCGTTTTCAGCAATAGCAAATCAAATTCTTCAATATTGATAGTCTTACCGCAAGATAATACTTTCAATATTTAGGAAGTAAGTCTTTATCCAACTTTGTTATTTTTGCCGCAGTACTGACATCGGAAAAAACCTTCGAGCAGTGTTTCCATCGTTTGTAGTACCATATCCTTGCTTGACTTGGCCGACAATCAGTCCCATTTCTGCTTTAAATTCTCGTTGAATACGAGATTTGTTCTGTGAAAAGATCTCTTTATTTTCGTTTGCAATGTGGATCAAGCATTCAAAAATTCGAATCCAACAATGTAAAATGGATAATCCAAATTTGTAGGGATCTTCGTTGCCCAATCGAGTGGATGTGACAATGTTCATTTCCTTTGGAGTAGATTTGCAAATTAAACATCTACTCGAACAGAAAGTTTCCGTTAAAACGTTAGCTACTGACCTATCAATCATTGTGCAGTGCACAACGTAAGAGACCACTGTGACTTCAGCATTATTTACGAATACATCACATTCAAGCTTATTTATCTTAATAAGCATGTGATCATTCTCCTTAGTTACTATTTGTTTAGTTTCTTTCGTAAAAACAAACTTAATTGGTCTGCACGAAAGTGTTGATGAAGGTGTTGCATTCTCCCATAGAACCTGATTTGTAGACGTATCAATCAGCCTAAATATAAACGATGTTATAAAAAGATGTTCGTATTCAAGGATTAGAACTTACTTTAGCGGCACAAAAGCTACAACAAACAAAAACTCATCCGTATATTGATCAACAGAAAAGTTTTGCTTATAAAGACTGTGGCCTGAGCTCCCATCCATTCGCCATTTGCTTATAAGAGCCAGCTTACCAGATGGTCTTCCATTTTTACAAATGTCTTAAATTGCATTTGTTGTGATGTGCATGAGTGATTGCAAATCTACTTCTGCTGAAATTTCTGTTACATTGATTTTTGGTGTCAAAGTGCGTCTCAATTTTTTAATAGAATAGAGACTTGGAAAACAATTTTCATGCAATAGATTGACAACTTTTCTCAAAACTTTGTACTTTGCATCGGACAAATCCAAATCAAAATATAGAGAAGGGCTTCACTAGGCTCGAATGTTTTTTTTTATTATTTCAGTTTTCTTGCGTCCACTTTTATTATCGGCTTTTTCAGCAGCATAAGTGAGTTCTTCCACGCCATGTTCATTTATAAGCTTTTCAACTCTTCGCATTTTTATTCTTTCTGAAGCTTTTTCGAATTGTATTTGGGGTCTAACACGTTTTCCAGAACTACTGCTTGCTTCCTTTATAAAAATGCAGTGATTAACAAAAATATTTTCCATATAAAAGTATACGGAATATACTTACATTACCGGAATTATGTACATTTAAGAGAGACCACTTTAACCAAGCAGAGCAATTTTTAATAACCTCTCTTTTTTGTATTGACTTTCACGCCACTTTTTTGTCATTTGATTATTTAACTAAACAATTTTTATGCGCAGCTCCTTATCACTAAAATTTGTTTTCTCGAGTTTTGAACACAAAAAGAATAAATAACTGATGTTCTATGCTTACTATCAGTTGATATCTACAAATCTATTAAATCTTCATAAATAATTACTTTAGACATCTTTTTTTATAATGTACCAAAGAAAGTTACACTTTTTACTTTTGCTTTTCACACGATTTGTAAAAAAATATTAACAAAATTAACCCTATAACGCATATTTTCTATATTAATTATTAAACACACAGCTGAACTGAATTAAAAGAAAATACTTCAAAAAAGTAACATTAAAAGAATTTTTATAAAATAAACTAAAATTATTAAACAAAAACTAAGTAACTATAAAATTATTTTTAATCTTAAATAATATTATCATAATATTTTACATGCTATGCAATAAAGGATTAATCTTGTTTTTTGGTTTCTTTTGTGTAACGGTTTTACAATTTTAATATTATCTTGAAAACTGTATTTTTGGCATTATTTTTCCTCTAACCCTTTCATCATGAAGCGAAAAGACAAACAATCTATAAAAAACTCACAGCAAGAATCACGATAAAAGGCTACTGATGAGTTGGTGTAGCGGCCAACGAAACAGCTGTCTAGTCTGCTATGTGATTGATACTCTATATAGGGTTGTATCAATACTAGTCGTAGTAAGGGGACTACGTTCTAAGACGCAGAGCTTATTTCTATCAACTCAAAATTGCTCTGAGGATATTATCGCGTTAACAGAAACGTGGCTGAACGGAAGCATTACTGATTTGGAATTGTTTGACAATAGTTTTCAAGTTTTTAGAAAAGACAGATACACTGACAATATTTCTTCTGTCGGTGGTGGTGTCCTTTTGGCTGTAAGGAACTGCTTTGTCAGTTTTATTGTTGACATTCCCTGCTCTTCTAATATTGAACTTATTTGCGTTAAAGTTATACATTGTAACTCTAATGTATGTATATGTTATTAATGCGTATGTTCCTCCTAAGAGTAGTGTAGAGGTCTATGCAAGCCTTGCGGAGTGCATAGATTACATAATTGATTTACTTGACGTTAATGACGACATTTTATTATTGGGCGATTTTAATCTACCTGATTTAAAATGGCATTCTTCTGACGATGATACGTACTATTGTGCATCTAATTCGAAGACCCGCCAAGAACATATATTTGTTGATAATATATGTTCAGACTTACAACAAGTGAGTTGTATTTATAATAGTCTTGAAAGACTTCTTGACCTGGTCTTAACTACAGACAGTAACAATGTTGTTGTTAAGAGGGCCTTTCATGCTCTAACTGCTGTTGATGAATATCATCCACCATTGAGTATTTGGTACGAATCCGACAGAGCAAATATAGTAAATTCTAATTCAGCAGATAAGCTTTATGAATTCAATTTTAAAAAAGCTGACTTTTTGAAGTTGAATCAGTTGCTTAATGGCAAACTTAATGCAATTTTAGAATATATAAATGGAAATTGCCTTGATGACTCCATACATTTTTTTTATATGGAACTCTTTGCTGTGTTTTCTCAATCCGTACCTTATAGTCTCAAATTTGCGAGGAATTCTACGTACCCTTGGTACACAAAAGATTTAAAGACTCTTCGCAACAACAGGAATAGGGCATGGAAGAAATACATCTGTAGCTTAGGCTCAAACGACCTAGAAACTTACAAACGTTTGTTTCTGGAATTTGAAAATCGCTCAGCTACATTATATCACGAATATTTAGATAATGTTAAGCTGAGAATATTGACAGATCCAAAGAAATTTTGGGGATTCGTAAACACAAAGAAGAAATCTGAAGGATTTCCTTCTTCATTTAGAACTCCTGAGGGATTTACTGACAATCCCGTCAAAATTTGTGGCCTTTTCGCCAATCTTTTTAAAGAATCATTCTGTTCAGATTCTTTTAATCCTGATGGAGAGTACTTTGAATATATGAATTCCGAACCCAGAGTATCTTTGGAACATATATCCTTCACTCCAGAGGATATTTTAATGTATATTAGATCGATCGATGAGGAGTTTGGTGCTGGACCTGACGGTGTTCCTGCCGCAGTGTTAACACAATGCGGTTCCGTTTTGAGTCAACCACTGTCTTTATTATTCAATAAATCTATTAACGAAAGTTATTTTCCACTTTTTTGGAAAAAATCATTTATAAGTCCCATTTTTAAAAAGGGTTGCAGGAACGATGTCAGTAACTATAGGCCTATCGCTAAGCTCTCATCGATTCCAAAACTTTTTGAGCGGATGGTGTACGATCGGGTGAAAATTCACTGTGGCAAAGTCATAACAACTCGTCAGCATGGTTTTGTGAATGGCAGATCCACTGTGTCTAATCTTCTCGATTTTACACCATTCTGCTTAAATTCTATTGATTGTGGTAACCAGGTCGATTGTGTTTACACTGACTTTAGCAAGGCATTTGATAAGCTACCACACAATCTAATCTTATTTAAACTTGAGTTAATGGGATTTCCACAATATTTTGTGAACTGGATTAAATCGTATTTGGTGGAGCGATCTTATCAAATACGTTTCCGAGGCGCATTGTCTTCTGAATTTATTGCTGGATCAGGTGTTCCTCAGGGTAGTCACCTTGGTCCTCTTCTGTTTATTTTAGCTATCAATGATGTAACTCACGTCATTGAACACTCTCATCTGCTTATTTATGCCGATGATATGAAAATATACAGAACGATTAATTCTAGAGATAATTCAGATCTACTCCAGTCTGATCTAAAATCCTTTGAAGTTTGGTGTTCTAAAAATAATATGTTTTTAAATCCAGATAAATGCCAAACTATGACCTTTTCCCGAAAAAGGAATAATTTTATTTTTGATTATAAGATTAAAGATACTGCCTTGAGTCGTGTAGACACCGTCAAAGACCTAGGTATATGCATGGATTCTAAGCTATCGTTTAACATTCATATTGATAATATTTGTAAAAAAGCATCTTCAATGCTTGGTTTTGTAAAACGCTGGGCCAAAGAATTTAATAGCATGATTACAACTACAACGTTGTATTATGCAATCGTGCGTCCTCACTTAGAGTATGCAAGTCAAGTGTGGTCCCCAAGTTACAATGTGCATGTTGATCGAATAGAAAGAATCCAAAAACGTTTTGTTCAGTTTGCTCTAAGGGGCTTAAGTGGAACTGACATATTAGACCTTCCTCCTTATGCGGATCGTTTAAAACTATTAAAAATGCAGTCTTTAGGTGATCGAAGGAAATCGGCAGATATCGTATATTTACACCAGCTCATAACAGGTGTATTCGATTCTCCAGAACTTCTTTCTCACATAAATTTTAACACTAACCGTAGAAGCAGTAGAAACGCTAACAACTTAATTTATTTGCCATTTAGTAGAACAAATTATATGGCTACTGCTCCTTTAAGTCGCATGAGTTCCTTTGTTAACAATTGTAGCGTTTTTGATGTTAATTTGTCAAAAGGTCAACTCAAAAGTAGATTAAAATTAGTTGTGTAATAGATCTATGTATACGCATGGTTAGTTGTTACGTCTTGTGTTGTCCCTGAGCCCAACCCATTTATTGGTGGGTAAATTTTTCCCACATTAACTTGTTTGTGGTCACGGGTATCCATAACATTGATATTTTCAATGATTACTGGGTAGTGGCTTTAGATGGGTTAATGCTGAGGAAGTGCGATATAGCTGTAGTAGCTGAACTCTATTGTTATTGCATGTTTATATAGTTGTTATTTCTTCAGTTGTTTTCTTCGGAAAGCAACATTGACCTTGAGCTCGATAAAATATAACCTTTAATAATTGAAAAATTATTGGAGTTATATAAACACATAACTTAAAACTTATGAAAGAAGGTCCTAATTAATTTACAAATAAAATCTATAAAAAACTTTAAAGTTTGGATAGCTGTAGAGGCCACAAATTTTAATATTTTTGAAAAATTGTTTTTGATCTATTTTAGTGGATGTTTTATCTGGAAAATGGTACCCATTTTTCCCTATTTGCAATCAAAAAATTTTTTCATTTTTGTCTATGGGACGATTCACTGTGCGACGCTTCAAATTTTGATTGCTCTACATCAAAATCTTATTCTCACTTTTTTTTTTTTGCAGTTTCCATTGAAAGCAACAACAAAAACTTTTGAAAGCCATTCAAACGATCAATGTGTGACCTCAGCCCTTAAAAATAAAAAACATTTATTCTTTTTTTTGTTTTGTTTTGTTTTGTTTTGCAGTTCAGCAATGCATTTATATGTATCTCACTTTTCGCCTTGAGCGAGGCTCATCTATTCTTTAAATTGTGCAATGCCAGCTGAGCAGAAAAGAGATTAACTCTCGCAACACAAACGCGTAAAAGAAAATGATCAAGCAACACTTGGCACCGGGGATGATTTCTTAAAAACCTTGATAGTTTAGTTAAGGGCCACCGGGAGTTTTTCGAGGAAAAAAAGACACCTTTTTGAAAACTTTTTTAAGCTGTATTTTATCCTAGACCAAAATTTTTTTAGATTATTAAAGTATAACTATTCAAAAATAATCCCTGAAATTTTGGTCCAAAAATGTTTGTCGATAAGGTAGAAAAGTACATTGCAAAGACAAAGACCTTAAATTTTGAGGTGAGCAAGATACAGATATCTGAGAAACTGGTGGACCTAAAAAAAAATTTTTCGGTTTAGTAAAGAGCTCTTGGGCGTTTAATCGTTGATTTTTGAAAGATAATAATTTTTGAAAAAATGGCGGGCGCAGAAAGAAAATTTTTATTTTTTGTGCACGAAATTGAGGCCGTTTTAGGTTATAAATCAAAAAGTACGTATCCAAAAAATAATTCGTCCAACGCCCAAGAACTTTTACTAACCGAAAAGAAACAAAAATTTGAACTTGAATTTTATATAATAGTGTAGATATAGGTCTATCTATATCTCCATCTCCATAATCATAATAAATAGGAAATACCGTACAGAACTGTCCTAATTTTTGTTTTAGATTTTTGTATATAATTTGGCCGATCAAGTGTTGGCATGCCTACACATAAACTAACAGATTTAATTTTTTTTAAATTTCAGTAGAATCTGTCATGAGTTATCCAGTCAACGCCGAGAGAACATTTTTCTGAGGGGTCAAGGGAAATGAGATTATAAGGTCCCAATGGCTGAGTTTTCAAAATTGTTTAATGATTATTTCACAAAATACTTGTCAAATGTGTATCTTTGATTTGTTAAATTGTTTGAATGTAATAGTCTATTTAATATATTAGAAATAAAGTATGTAAAAATATGCTTTTTTTTTAACCTTCAAAACTCACCTAACCCTTAAAGGCAGAGTTTATACGTCATTCAAATTGGCACAGTTTAGACGTCATTCAAATTGAAGGATCATTCAAAATTTGTTGTTGTTTTCCCAGCAAAAAAAAAAGATGAACTCTCTGTGAGAGCGGAAATGAACTTTCAACACTTCATCGCATCAATCAAAATTTTGAAGGAGCTCCAGACCTGCATCAATCAATCAAAGGGTTGCAAATTTTTACTTGCTTCCTTCTTAGTAGCAAATAATTCATAGGAAGGTAATAAATTCACCTTAAAAGTACTTTTTTGAAATGAAAAAGCAGTAACCTGAAACCCTTCCGAATGGAGTAAAATGCAACCTAACATTTTCATGAATAATAAAAGTTTAATTACAGTTTTAATTATTGTGTTGCATTATTTTGCATAAAAAGGCCTTTCCGTGGACAAAAGAGCAAACAGAAATGTTTATAAATGTTTTTCAACAGCAAGCATCTCTGTGGGACATTCGGGATGCCTCATACCAGGATCGAGTAAGAAAAGAAGCATCAATAGATGATATTCATGGATCAATGCTGGAACATTGTTCGGAAATTACTAAAAAACAAATTAGGCTGAAAATAAACAGCGTCCGATCTCAATATCGCAAAGAGTTGAGGGCATTAGAGTCTAGCAAGAGGAGTGGAGCTGGTCTGGACCAAATTAAAAGGCCAAGCCTGTGGTGTTTTGACCAACTAGACTTTTTGCGTCCACAATGCCAAATTCGACATAGCCAGTCAAATGTAGAAAACCAAGTTGTGGAAACTTTTAACTATTTAAATGACGACGCACTCTGTGATGAAATGGTTTCAAAAATGCAAATCATTATGCTTGAATTCAAATCGAAAAAACGGAGACTTTCGTCTCAAATAGTACATGACACACCAATTGAAATACCAAGGTCAGATTTACTAATGGAAGCCATGGAAGATATCTTTGACGATATTATTGAAACATCGTATGAATGAATTATTAATGTGATTTTTAACAATTTCCTTTATTAAGATTAAATAGTCCGGGAGCCAGCAATTCTAAAAGTCCATTCACATGGATTGCACTTATCGTGGAAATGAATTTCAACCAGCGCGTTTTATTGCATATTTTATGTGCTCTTAGAAAAAAATGGTAAAACAACTTCTCTTAATATTAGAAACTTTGGAATCCGAGTAAGTGCACTTTAAGGACTACTTGCTCCCCGCCTAAAATAGATCTAGTCATGAAAGCTTTTATGTGGAATTCATACTTATGTTTTTTTTTACAATTCTTTTATGTTTAAATACTCCTTTTTATTTTTCATAAATATATTTTTTATGTGCCTTTTTGCAATTACTTTAAGTTTAAATATTTTGTAGTCACAAAGACTTTTTTTAAGTTAAATAAATGTTAATTAATTGAACTCACCTTTAAAACTCTGTTTATCAAATGAGTGTAGATTGCTTGGCAAACCTTTGGAATACATTCCACTAAATATGAAGTCGAAATTCTTGACTGGTACCCAAGGCTTCTCAGAGATTCTCCTGTAGCTACACTCCGCGACAAAAATATAGCCATTTGAAATTTTTGAAATTTTTTACTTAATAAATTGATTAAAAGTTTCAAATATATATATATTTTAGAAAACACACATAAAAGAAGTGATTAAAATAAAAAGCGATATCCAATTACTCTGCTAATTGTTCTATACAACACAAAAACTTTATTTTTGGTACGACAAAAAGATAGAATGCAGTTAAAAAAAAGCTTAACGCAAAGGAAATTATTAATGAGTTTTAATAAATTTAGAATATTAGTAATGAGTGTTTCCTACTTGTTTCTTCACAACTTTAGTTACACGATTTGGAAGGGATTTAAAAAGTGTTTTTATATATTTTTTCGGAATCGCCTCCCAGTTGAAAATAATGGTGCTTTTCAGTTCATCAACTTTATTGTACTGACGGTTTTCAGCGTAGACTTCTCTTGCAAGGTGTCCCCAACAGTTTTCAATAATATTAAGGTCCGGTGATCGTGCGGGCCATTCCATAATATTTACTTCCTTTTCTCTGAAAAATGTCTTTACCACTTTTGCTGTGTGTACAGCTGCATTATCTTGTTGGAATATCATTGGATTCTTCGTTAATCGTTGCCCACGATTAACTACTTCATTTGCAATTAAATTCAAGTAATCTTGACTGTTCATTCTTGGCGGAACAAACTTTATTTCGGTTTTTCCACAATATCCAATTCCGGCCCATATCATAACACATCCACCTCCATGTTGTCGTCGGCTTAGAATGCGTTCCTCTTTTCTTAAATCGTGATAATAGTAAGACCAACCATCTGGCCCGTCTAAGTTGAACTTTTTCTCATCCGTAAATAGCACCCTGCGCCAACGTTTTTTCCATGTAAGGTGACTTTCAGCAAACTTCAATCTTTGCGCTCGATGTTTTGCTGTAAGCGGCGGCTTCCTTTGTAATTTCTTGCGTTGAATAGTTGTAGATTTTTTTAATATTCTTTGCACATTACGAATATTGGTTTTTACCCCAGCTGCTTCAGCAATTTTTCTGGCAGTGAGGCTCGAATTGGAAGCTGCTCTCAAAATAGCGCACTCATCTCGCCGTGTTACAGCCCTTGGTCTCCCACTGCTAAAAGATTTTCCATAATTTTCGGGGTCTTTTAATAAATTTTTGATTACTTTTTGACTTCTTTTTAAATATTTTGCGATTTCACTCGTTTTCATATTTTCTTTTTTAAGACTCAAAGCCACTTGGATTCTGCGCTACTTAACCATTTACCTCGGCCCATTTTAATTAATTTTTTTTTTTAATCGAAAATAATACTTAAAGAAATCAAGCAAAATAGATGATGTTATTCTTGCGCGCACTTAGAATACACTAAATATAATTTTTCCAAAAAGTGCTATCATTTAGTCGGAGCTGTTTTCATACTTGCATATATAACGGGACTTTCTCTCATTATATGAACGTTATGCAATTAGAAAAGAGCGTTCGACCACATGTTATCGTTACACTCAAAGAAAAATGTTGTCTTTTTGACGCGAAGTGTAAATAGCGCAATGTCAGGGAAAGCTGCTGTTTTGGTGTAATTGCTTTCCTCATTACTGTATCCTTTTTAAGTAAATCATGCTCAACAAATTTTAGTATATATTCAAAATTTTCCTCAGACATCCTTAAATAGTTCTTGTAAGAATTTTCATCAGTTATTCTGAACTCATTGACAATACTGAATGCAACTCCGGATGTCTCTCTTCTGCTTCGCCACGGTTTAATCCAAACAGGTCTCTTCTTGCGAGAAAGTTTTTTTAATTTTTGCCATAATTTCATTAAATCTATGGTTTTTTTTTATAATATGTCTTTGAGTATCATCCAAATATGATAAATTTCCTGCGTATTGATTTGCTAATGTGATCAATTTCAATCCTAAAAGATCAACATTATTTTCGTTCTTATTATTATTGTTGGTCTCCATTTTCTCGATTGGTATGCACTCAGAACTAAACAACTTCAGAAAATAGTAGGTAGTAGAAAAGTACTAAAAACTTGCATCAGCCAATCAATCAAAAAATCACGTGTGAACAGCTATTCAATCAAATATCTCGAAGAGAGTAAAAGAGAACAAAAAATGCGATATTCTTCATTCAATTTGAATGACGTATAAACTCTGCCATTGAATGAAGAATATCGCCTTTTTTGTTCTCTTTTACTCTCTTCGAGATATTTGATTAAATAGCTGCTCACATGTGATTTTTTGATTGAATGGCCGATGCCGACTAAAAGTGTTGTTGTAAGTATCAGAAAAGTTGATTATGCAACCCTGTGATTGATTGATGCAGGTCTTGTTCATTTCCGCTCTCGCAGAGAGTTCATCTTTTTTTCGCTGGGAAAACAACAACAAATTTTGAATGATCCTTCAATTTGAATGACGTGTAAACAGTGCCAAACGCGACCTCCTCTTTTTGCACAAGCTATTAAACGATGTATCGAATAATTGTAGGGATGTGACGGAGCATCCGCAAAAAATCGACATCTGCATCCGCACCATCATTTTTCACTTTTTGATATCCACATTCGCAACATAGATCCGCATACATAAAAATTTTTGTTATCGACACAAAAACGTAATTAAAAAGATACATTTTGATTATGCTTCATTATGAGCTTTGAAATCGGTTAAGAAGCAATATAATTTACAGTTGATTGATTTTGACTATTAAAAAAGTTTTCAACATTAATTTGATCATTTAAGTCCTAATTGCTGTTTGTCTAGTCAAGCTGATATCTTTATAAATTAAACATAAAACTTTTTTTATTTATGTTATTCTTTTCATAGAAATGGTATTTGCTTTTTTTATTTTTATCTTTTTTTACTTTGTTTTCTTCGTTTAGATACCTGGGAAATTTTTAGGATTTTTTTTTTAAGATTTATATTAAAACAAATGTTATTTAGTTAAAAAAAAAACTATCTTTTAATGTAATTCCAAATATCCGCATCCGCGGATATAAATTTTATCTACCCGCATCTACATCCGCAATCGCATTTTTCATTTTTAGGTATTCGCGTCCGCAAAACGATAATCGTAACATCCCTATACATATACATATTATTCCATACATCCCTATACATAATATTATAGTTTCCGAATTCTAATCAGCTATATCAAGCAAATTCTATAAAAAGACGATCAAAGTCTATTAAATCCGAACATAGTACGCATTAAAAGTTTAAATTACGCTTAAATATGACTGTTTAACCGTTGTGTCAACAGCTGTTGGGTTTTATCCACATCGACAGTAGATGTACCCGGGTTCTTCATACGTTTTGTATGGCAGATAGTTGCTTTGATATACAAATATTAACTACTACCTGGATTCTTGTAATTTTCTGGTTTTTTTTTTTTATTTATTGGAAATATTGTCTAGTTAACAAAACTTTTATCATAATTTGGGAAAAAAAAAATTTGGTACCTAAATAATCCATTTTTACCAAAAATGGGAATTGCCAAAATCCATAAAAATTTAACAATTTCCAAATTCTTTTTTAATCCTTGTAATTTGATCCCTTTTTACCAAGAAAAATAATTAACATTGAATTTTCATTCGCAAAATTCCGTTATATTTGAACTGAAAATCAACCCCTCTTGCTCATAGTGCTATTTTTAGTACCTGCGCAGAATAATTATAACTCATAAAATATTTGTTCAATGTAAACATTTTTTTTTTGGAATGTGTAGGAAAACACGTCTACTAACAGGAACAAAAGGGTATTTGGGAATATCTTGCCTACCTACCCTTGCACAACCAGTTTTGCAGGCAGAAACATGATTTTTTGCGCAGGTTTCGTTTTGAGTAGTTTTGTATGCATAAGTCAGTTTATGTGCGATTTTTGAAGTGTAAAGACCTAAAAATTTATTTTGTGCGGCAAATATATAAAAAGTGAAAATAAAATGGATGGTGCAATTTGTAATAAGCCTGTGTGCGCAGAGCACTCGAAGGATCATCCACAATGCCTCAGATGCTGCTAAAATTCATAAAATATATTTTTTACTTTCATTATAATGATTTTCTATAAATAAATAAACAAATTTCCATAAAATAAACTAAATATTTCCATTTATTTCTATATATTTGTATGAATTTTCATAGAACATCAGCTGTTGACGCTAGGTCATTTTCTAGTAACTGGGTTATATTTTCCAAACGGTTGGTCCAATTGACCTGAAATTTCACACCAATATTAATTACATATTTCCAAGCTATGATACGAAGTTTCATCAAGATTGGACCAGCCGCTTGGAAGATATAGCAATATAAAGTGAACTTTGCCATTTATTTCTATATATTTGTATGAATTTTCATACAAGTACCCGGGTACATCAGCAGTCGACGCCATTCCACTAACTTGAATTTGGGCTTTATCGACTGAACTGCTGCTCCAATCTTGATGAAAAGTGAAAACTTTTCCACATGATGCAAAAGTGTATGGTTGAGGATATCATGAAATTTCAGGTCAATCGGACTAACCGTTTGGAAGATACAGGAAAATTAAAGTTGCAAATGTACCCGTGGGCTCTACGATCGACACAACGGTTAAATATGATAAAGAAAACACTTATATTCTTTATCAATCCCATATTATGTGTTAATTAAATTTTTTTAACGGTTGCTCTTAAAAGTAATCTTATTCTATTGCTTTATTTCTCTTTTCAATCTGATTTCTTGATCAATGTAACTTTGAAAAGAATTGGCCATAAAAGTACAATTCCTTAGCATTTATTTGCAAAAGCAATAAAGAAAATCATCTGTTATAAATCTTTGGAACCCTAAAAACATACCCCCGAAATGAGTTTCCAAGCTAAAAATAGCAATTTCGAGCTTTAACCATTCTTAGCTTAGTGCTCATCTCCATATTAATCTAAATCCTTAAGAGATTTATTGTCAGGCTCTTTATACTCCACTCAATGACACTTCTGGTTAACGGCTCTTTAACAACCTGACGTTGGAGCCTAATGAATATATAATATGCTCAAAACGAAATCAAAATCATTAAACTTGCCTTCGTATTTACAGCTTCTTTAGAAGTTGACTAACTACATTTTCAACAGCATTTCGAGCTGATGACTTTCTTGTTATCATTAAAATAATACTAAAAAACACCACAATCATAAAAATAACAACACCAAGCCAAAAAAAGTGGTCAGCAACTCTTTCGTAAAAGATTCACAAAGTAGCAACTACGTCGTAATCATACTTTTATGATATAAAATGGATAATAGGATTACTTTCCAGTACTAGTCACAACTAAAAAATATAAAAATTAATGGAATTGGGATATATAAAAATACACATTTTTACATATTTCCATTTATTGAAAAGAAGTTCATTGTTTGATAAAAAAAATGGTACTGATTGTGAGTACACGCAGCAACATGGTAGAAGAAAAGAAAGTAGCATCACGGCTAATCGTGCTCTCTTTCACATCTACCATAATAGTCAAATTCAATGCAGATAATTTTCTGCCACTTGGCAAACTGAGTCTCCGCGTAGTGTTGTTTTTGCTTTTTTTGACAGTTATGGTAGCCGTGCGACTAATACACACTACACCTCTGTAAAGAACCATTCAAGCACTCTAGTTATGTGCAAATTTACGGAGTACTCCAATATTTCATATATCAAAGGTAATACACTTGTGTTATGTTATTCATATATGAGTTTGAACGTGAAGTATATACTTAGGAGAAGGAAGCTCGACTACTTGTTTGCATACTTTGTAATCGAAAATGTAGCCTGTGTGCTTGACTAGGAAGCTAGACTACTCGTTAGCATATTTTGTAATCGAAAATGTAGCCCGTCTGCCTACAAAGCGGCCATTGTCTTCTAAAAGTAAGTTGAAAGTGAATACGAACATGTGTTCTTTACCACCTACGAGTGTATTGCCTTTCATCGATGAGGTGTATTGCCCCAAGATGTATTAAAGAAGGTGGAAGAACTAGGTGACGTTTATAAAATCAACACCGGTGCGCTGTCAAATATTCGTCGTAGTAATGCCACATTATTTTTCTTTTTCCTTTGTGTGGGACAAACACTTTGTGAGGGAGTTTTGCAGTCGGAAAAGGAGATTAGCTAAGGAGCATCACAAACAGCCAAATTTTAGGGTTATTTTTTAGTTGTAAAGTTATGTAATGTAAATTGGTGGCGTTTTCCTTTATTCAATATATATACGATTAGTTTTTTTACGTGAAAAACTAAGCTTTTTGTCTTACGGTTAAATATAGCCTTCCTTCCATGTTGTTTCTTCACATCATCTCACTGTAATTAATTACTAATTTTAAACCTGTACAAATCGACAAAAGAAAATACAATATTATGTGTTTATAAAGTTCAATTATTATTAATTTACCATTGCCCATGATTTTTTGTTTGTTTTTATGTATTGTTAATTGTTTATTCAAGTATTTCACTCGAAAATGCATTCGACATTTAAAAAAAAACGATTTAATTATATTGGAAAGAGGAATTTTTTTACTCAATTCAATCAAATTGTTTTTAAAATTTGGAATTGGAACAGAATTAATAGTTCCTCCATTAAATTTATTGAAAATAGCCTCAAGGCCTTTAATATTTTGTAAAAATTTCAAGGAAGGTTTTATTAGGCCTCCGTTTGAAACTTGGTCGATCCAAGTCCAGGTGCTTCCTTCGAACTCATAGCCCTCCAACTTCAATTTTTTTTTTATAACGTATCCAGACACAAATTCTAACGCATCTTCATGCAGGATGTCAAACTCTTCGTCCATTTTTATTTCCTGTGGAAACGCTGACTCACAATCGTGAGACACTTCATTGTCGTCCGAGCCCATTTTGTTGAGGTGTCTATAAGCTACCTCCTACGATATACATACCTACGATATGTCTTCTTAGCACCAATGTATTTTTTTATTAGGACTTCCCAACTTCTGGATTTGGCCTTTGGTGAAAATTTTTATATTTACTTACTCAGTCTGTGTACTCCAATCTATTGATTGGGTTTTTTTGACTTTATTCGCTTCAAAATCAATATTTTGTACCCGAGGCTTTACATGCAATGACGGCATTGCGCTCGGCATCAGACGTGCTTTTTTACATAATAGATCACCAGGAGCATTTATGAAATCCTACATCCTGAAATTTTTTCTGCAGACTAAGCCCACGGGGGCTTTAGGTCCAAGCCGCAACAGTCTATACACTTCTTTCTCCGAAAATCGTCCTTTGGAACTTGGAAAACAGAAATATTCTCCTTATTCCATGTACTATGGCAAATAGCACAGCTTTTAGACATATTTAATATAGTTTTTATTTAAGAAAATCTCACAAGAATCACTAAAATCACTAAAATCACAATTAAAGAGAAGTCACTCTAGACGCGTCTTGTTTACTCGAATCAATAAGAACAAGTAACAAAACATTGGATTTTTCATTAGATTATCGCTCAAAATATGGCAATGCTTTATTTTGTTTGATTTTGACGGCTCACCGGTGTTGATTTTATAGATGTCACCTAGTTCTTCCACCTTCTTTAATACATCTTGTATTGCCCATTTTATTTTTGAAGGAACTCCATACAAAACAATGAGACAAAACTTTTTTTTTAATCTATAGAGAAATAAGATGTGTACAAAATGTATTTGATGTGTTATGGCTGATTCAGACTGTGTGACAACATGGTCATTTAATGTGTGGCAACAATTGTTCATTTTCATGTTAATTGAAAAATAGTTCCCATTGTGTGTCCTAAAATGACATCCAAACTGTGGGGCAGTGATTGCCAATATTTTAAAAACAGTTTGTTCAAATCAACTTTGATGAACATTTATTTATCTGGTAGTGGACAAGTATTTTGGTAATGTTTCTTGACAATAATATTACATATTTTTAGAAAAATCCACTTAAAAAAAAAAATATTGTACAAAAACTAAATTGAAAATTTCACCATATAATTTCAGTCAATTTTCGAGTGCTACTTGAAACATGTATTATTAAATTAAAAACTAAGTTTACGAAGTTTTTCTTTATCACTTCGAGTTGTAGTACCAGTTTCAGAGACAATGAACTTTCATTAAAAAAATTAAAAATAGGTTTTTATGGTTTGAAAATATTTTTTGACTAAAATTCAACTAAAATGTTTACTTTTATGCAAATCGGACTCAGAAATACTGACTGATAAAATTATTTGCTTACTTCGTCCACACTCAAAGAAGTATTTGTTCACATTAACAAATTGCTAGGTTAAGTTGATAAATTGTTTGTCAGTATAGAGTCAACAAAAGCGTTTGTCAATTTGATTGACGGTAAGAAGTTGCAATCATAACGTATTAACAAAATTTTATTTTGTTTATTTGATAAACGGATATTTTGATTTGATAAAAGCCTTTATCAAGAATGTCGCGTTTGCATTGTACATTTGATAAAAGAATTTGTCAGTATGAATAAAGCATATTTCAACCTGAAAAAATGGTTTGTTGAATAGAAAAATAAAATGAAATGTTGAATTATGGATCATACAAAATGTTTTGATAAGATATTTTATTATTTCTAAGACGAATGTAATTTTTACATTAGTTTCTCCTCCTTATTCCATATTCCTTACTCTCACTGGAATTTGTTTTACAAATTAAATAAAACTTGCACAACTCACAAAATAGCTTTTTATAATTTCTGCGAATAACAAATAACGCTACCGAAATGCCAGACCTCTATTTTTGTTGTAATGATTGAAATTTTTTGAAATTGATAATTCATTTCATCATTATGAAATTGAAATTTTATCTGCGTGACTTAAGCGATTATCAATTTTATAAATGATTTCTTCAGCACAACAAACCTATTTATCAAACTAACGAAGTAAGTTTGTAAATTTTATTTATAAAAATTATAAAATTTTATTTCAACTGATTGATGATATTGTTATCGTGAATAAGTTTATACCAAGTTGAGAAAAGCATTTTTCAAACAAATAAAACACTTTTTTTTCAAATCAACACATTCAATTTGTTAACGTTTTATTATGTTTTTAATCAAATGGATAAAGTTTCATTCGAATTGATAAAAATATGAAGCATCAGGTTTTGTTAAGGATTAACTAAAGCTATTTACCAATTTTACCAAGAATTTTTTGTTGAGTGCATATAAGGGTAAAAAGTAAAAATGTTTCTTAAACGGATCTTTTTCTTGTTTAACTCTTTATAGAACTTGTTTTTTTTTTTTTGTCATTAAGAGCACTACTTTCTAAACTTATGTTTCTATAGATATCCCTTGTAGAACCTGTGGCTATGTGGACAATAAATCTACAATTGAAAACCATTAGAAAACTAAGTCCATAAATAATCCCACTGGATTCCCACAAGAATCCATATAAGTCCTAATAAAAACACTGCATTAACCCTCCGATGAGTGACAGTTCTGAACTTCACGGTGAAAAGGTCCCTACGAACCTTTTTTGTAAATCATGTTTTTTTCATATAAAAAATTTTTTTTTTTTAATTTTTTTTTGTTTTTATTGTTTATAACTAAATTCTACATACAAAAATAATTTTTTCAATTTTTTTAATTTTTTTTTTTTTTTTTTTTTGCTTGAATTTTCTTAAGACTATTATAAAAAAGTTTATAAATTATTGTTGTTGAGCGTGTAATTCTTGTCCCCCGCCCTGTGCGCAAGTGTTGCAGCGATGTAAAAGTGTTCTATGTTCTCCGCAAACAGCGTTGCCGCAGCCGAAGCAGTGTGCCCGCGTTTTCCGCTGCCGCCCGTACTCAGAACAGCAAAGGCGACATGACGGTCTACTTGACCTAGCCGCAAACGACGGTGCATTGCCTTCCATCGGTCTTGGTAATACCTGAAATGAAAAGAAAAATAAAAAACAAATAAACATATATTCTATTCTTGAATTTGAAGATGTTTTTCTTACCCTGACATCGAATGCTTCCATCGCATTGCGTATCCTTGGATATGAGGTTATATGGTTGTTCAGGGCACGTTCTTCGATATTTGGTGTGGCCAATTGTTTCGTTAGCAGTAACAAGAACGACCGCCGTCTGTCACTCCTTTTTATAGGCTTCATTTCGTTGTAAATCGTAAAAGCAGCAAATGCAGCGACGTCCAGCATATTATAAAACATGGCCAACGGCCATCGTTGTGTTGCTCTTTTGCAGCTGTAAGTGCCTAGCATTTGATCCATGGTATCAACGCCGCATTTGTTGGCGTTGTAATCTAATATGGCATAGGGCTTCCGCTTCTCGGTTTGCTCGTCAACGAGGCAGGTGTAGTGCATTGTGGAGAGCACGTTCACCACTTTATTTTTTTTCGGCACGTATGAGCATAACGCTATATATATAACGCTATATATAGGGGATATAGATCCCCTTCGTTGAACCCAAATAATGTACTATTGATGGTGCGCTTCGGGTTCTTCTTGAACTCCTGTGGAATGAATGTTTTGTTGTAGCGCACTGTACCAACATATGCGGTCTTCCTCCTCAACAAAATACGCGCCAAGTCAAGAGTGGTAAAGAAATTATCCGCGTATATAGTACGGCCAGCATCTAAATATTTTTCCACAAGATCCAAAATAACAAGAAATACTAAGAACAAAATACTAAGAACAAAAAATTCTAAGAACTGGTTTATTGCTAGTAGTATAAAATTAGAATATTGTGCCTTTCCTTGAAAGCAATAAAGTTCATGTCTTCGAATTTTTCTTAGAATTTTTTGTTTTTACCATCATCCCTAATGTCTTTGAGTTTAGGTCTTTGTGTTCAGAACAAGTAAATTATGTGTTGAAACAATTAAAAAATTATAATGATGCCCAAAAACATGCATTTATTAGTGAAATTCAGTACAAGGTCCATACGGACCTATTCACACGTCCGCGTACTATTCTCACTAAAACCTCAATAACTCCTAAAGTAATGATCCGATCGGCTTGATTTTTTTTCCAAAAGATGCGCAACAAAATACTCTTGGAATACAGACTTTGGGGGGGGGGTTGTAGTGGCCGAAGTAGGAGTAATTTCAGTTTGAAAAGGCAAAAATGTCCCTAGGGACCTTCTCACTCATCGGAGGGTTAAATGTGATGAATTAACATGAAATATTTTGTCTAATGAAATCTTCACTCATGTCCTGAAAACCTAAAGAACTCACAAATGTCGAATAGACGAACCATGCACATGTATTCCTCAGTACTATGTCAAAATTTTACTCCTTATGACAACGATAGGACACATAACATATATCTAGGGCTTAAATGTTCTAGGAAAGTTTGTTTCTGGAATTTAAATCACATATCTATTTTATGTCAACAGTTTTAATCCGAAAATCAAGTCCAAATTTATAAGTTAAGAGGATATAGATATAAAAAGATTTATAAATCTTCTTTAACCATTCAAACCTTCAATTAACTGACGTAGAAATTAGTTTACGGAAACTGTGGTATATTTTTATAATATTGTCTTACTTGTACTATAGTAATCTAGAAGAAGTACTCTTCAACTAGTCTTTTTTTGAAAATATTCTTGAAAATCCGTAGTGCTTCCAAGTCAGTAGTTCGTCAACTGCGATCACAGATATATAACCAGATATATAACCATAACGATGTTGACGTCTTGTTTAATAAGCCACCAGGAGTTTTTTGCTCCTTTTTTCTGCTTCTCAAAAGCTATCACGAATGGCACATAGAAATTGTTTTAACCTTTTAATAAAAGCAGAATTTATCCACCACTTGAAAGCAATTGCCTGCCATGCAGAACATACCGATATACTTTTTTGATATCCATTATTTCATAACATACTTGTTCTGATTTATAAAAAACTTAAAAAATTGTATTTCACATCATCATACAAAAGCCAGCATGTTGGCTTTTAATTTTATGTATGTCATTGCGTCACTCAACTAGTCACACAAAATTTTCATCGTTCACATCAACATGCCATTGTTGAAGTCTAATTTGTGACACAGTTCGCCATCGCATTGTTGTGACAATCGTTCAGACAGTGTGATTACGAATGACGTTGATAATGACTTAAAAAATTACAGTTTTGTCACACAATCTGAACCAGGCATTACAGTCAAAGCATATGATCACTACGAATAGTTTTACATTAAAACGTAAAAATTTGCAAATTTTGAGTTGTGACTGTTTTTTATTTAGTGTGCGATATGTTGTTGTGTTCACAGCCGTATCCCACCTGACACAGGAAGTTTTTTCAATTGAATTAATTTTTCTGTTCGGCCGTCACCTCTCTGCAGACAATGGCAAGCCTCAGAGAATAAAAACTGCCATGGAAAGCTTCTTGAGAACATAAGCCGTTCGGAGTCGGCATAAAAGATATAGATCCAGTGGTCGATCGTTTGTGTTCAAACATTTTTTCACAACACACTCAACACAATTGATCATAAGAAGCTTGGTCAAAGTCCTTTCAAGGGCTGAAAATGGCCATTTCATTTCTTTTTTTTTTTTTTCTTATGTTGTGTTCAATAAGGCAACGCAAAAGAGAGCGGCCGCAACTTCACAGCATAAAGTTCGCACTGCGACTGATCGTATTATTTTATTCAGTGTTATAAGTTTTCACCTCGACTAAAAAGCTTTTTGAATTGAAGCCTCTCGTATGCATGTGAAAGTTATTCGCCCATGGGCGGCCTTTTGCGCACTCCTGGCATAGAGCATTATACAATAATTTACAAAGTAGCCTTGACAACTACATTTTTTCTCACGAGCGGCGATCGGGAGTTGTCAAATCAATATAAAGTTAAACTTTTCATCTGTTTTGCTGCTTCTCCGTTTTCTCTTATTCAATGTGTTTTTGACAACTCCAAACCGCCAACAGAACTGTCACCCCTACCTTGTAAATCATTATACCATGGCATAGAGTAAAATAAAGGCAAATTCAAAGTACAGTTCGAGGACTTTTGATTCGCTTATGCCGTGTTTTTGCTAGACAAACATGTTTGGTGAGCTTTTTGTTGTTACTCTCTTCTGCTCAAATGTTTGTTTAGTGGTTATGCTCAAGGTATATATGACAAGGTAGTGTCGTCTCGGAGCGGTGGGTACAGCAGCTGTCAAACACATAGAATATTATAATTAAGAAATTTTGTTATTTATTTTCCTTTTATTCGTAAATACCAGATTTTGACAGGTGCGGTGGGTACAGCAAGAGAGAATTTTAATTGCTAACACTACCTTGTCTTATTATACCATGGTTATGCTTCGTTTATTGTTTAGTTGCATTAAAAATAAATTATTGGCAGAAAGCTCTCGAAGAAAAGAAACATACGGGCACAAAAATTCGACGGCTCTGAAATGTTTGGCGTGTTTGCTGTTTCAAAAAGTAAACACAAATGTTGGACGTGATAGCGAGATAATGAGCACGAGAGAAAAGCTTATTACTCATTTTATGTGTAAAACACTTGCAATAAAAAAGCTCACCGAACATGTTTGCCCAACATAACCACGGCATTAGAGTTTTTCTAATGGTAGCTAATTTAAGATCATTGATTTGATTTCAACATCAAAAGGTATCGATAAAAAACTTTACTCATTTTTAACGTTAGCATTAGCACATTATTTTATATGTTTCTGACTATTTTGCATGCTTTGCAAAAGAATAATACAAATCTTGCCAGAATTTTATTCCCATCATGTTCCCATTATATATAAATCAATGACCTTAAAAATTCCTAAAAAAATTAAAAAGTTAAAAGTCAAAAATGTTTGACGCAATACGCAAGTTTCTCACTTAACTTTTCGGCTGCGTCTTAAATAACTGATTTATTTGGAGAAAAAAAAAAAACAACTCCTCCTAAGTCTAAAATCCGGCATAGTATGTACGTTAACGAGCTAAAAAGGTTCGAAAAACTTTTCACGAGCGTTTTTTTTTTCTGTTCTGTATGTTTTTTTCTTTCTTCCCCTTTACATAATTTAAAACTTTTTTAACAGCAACGGTGACAAAAGGAAAACGCTTTTTATATACACTACATTTACGATTTGATACTGTTTGAGCTGATAAAAGATCTAAGATGAAGAATAAGTTTTAGTAGTTGTCATTTTAAGCTTATCCGCTGGGAGTTCAGAAAGAAAAAATGAAAAAATATCAACTTTTTATGCTTTTGCCTTGCTTGATCTAACAATTTATTGAAAATTAAGTTGAATTTAAAATGAATTCCATGCCTAAGCTTTTTAAACTATTTTGTTGAATATTTCACTCAATGTTGAAATAGTTTTTACAAATTTGCATAGTTTTTTTTGATGAAGCAAATGCTTTAATTTTTAAAATAAAAATACATCAATCTATATCTTACAGGGTGGGGGAAAAATACATATTGAATGATAATCATTTTAAAAATTCAAAGTTTCCGCTACTGTTTCAAATGGTTTTTCTCAATCTCGAAGCTTGATTTGCTTTAAGCTTTTGTAGCTTTTGTTGTTCATCTTGACGCTCTCTTCTTTTTACTATATAACTATGTGGTGGGCAGTAATTTTTGGATGTCCCAGCATAATGGAAACAGACAGAAACAAACAAAATAAATATCATTAGATGCAAATATCACACAAATAACACATTTAACACATCCGCTTTAGGATAAGTTTAGAGTGGTTGTTTCGGTTTCAGTTGGACCTACCCTTGTAATGGGGAAGTCAGCGCTTCGACGTCTCTTTTCCGATCGTGTAGCTTTTGAACGTGTTTCGGTGCAATATTCAGTAGCTAGATCCTTGCCGCAAGCATTAGCGGCTCGTCCTGAACAGGTAAGAGTTTCGGTTGTATTTGTCGTTAGTATATCGGCTTGATTTGTGGGTTGTCCACAACAACTTCTACTTTGCACTTCGGACTGCAACGTGGAATTTCCCAGGCTGTCTAGGCTGTTCGGCACAATTCGGCTCTGATTTCGAAAATAGCGTATCTCCTCAGTGATAACTGTGTCCACGACTCCCACATTTCTCGAGATCTCTGCGTTGTAAGTCGCATTGGAGTTACTTGTGCTAAGTCCATTCGAGTTCCAGCTGGGGTTGTTGCCAAGTTTGCCAAGTTTGCTTTCATCGCTATTGGTCTGACATGTAGCTACACAACAGTTACTAACTTCTCCGTCATAGCCGCTCGACGGGCGCTTGGTCTCAGAATTTTTGGCCATCATGTCGGGCGTATTGCCTGTCTTTTTTAATTGAAACAACTCATTGGGCGTGCTCTTTTCTTCCTCAGTCTGGCTGAAGCTGTTACTGGCTCTCTTGGTTTTGGCTTCTTTGGAAAACCCAGGTCCGCCCACTCGCTTGCAGCCACACGGACAACTGTATTCGTTCTTAGTGGGACATTTTTTGATACAGTCGATTTCCGAGGAAGAGGCTGATGAGCTTTTTGGTTTGTTTTCTGGTTCTTCGGATAGCTTGCGCGTATCTATCAGGAACTGGCAGAGGCACTTGAACTGACGCTGATTCCTCTCATTGCTCTGCGAGATTTCTGTGCAAGCAAAAAGTGAAGTTATTCTAGTTACCGCCTTTTCGCTTACTCTATCCTACTTACTGTCCATGATATCCAGATACATTTTGCTCATCAAACAGTCATTGCGCACCATTTGTGCGCAAAGGCACTCGATTTTTTCCAGCGTATGCATAAAATATTCCTTCAGGATGGTCTCCACCGATTTCTATTAATGGGAATTTTGTGAAAAGTCTTAGTAAAACCCGCGCAAAATACTCACCTGCACCGTATCCAACACCGAGTCGTTGACAATGTTCAGAAAATCTGCGCAAGATTCCTGTATCTTTCTGCCCTGTGCACAATTGAACGAGTACGAATTGAAGTCATCATCTTCCGAGCCCATCATCTCTTCTTGCTCCTCGCTAATCACTTCCATGCGTCTTTTCTTGCAACCAAAATCATCTTGACACTGATAGTTTTGCTTATTTTTCAGATACTTTTGATTTTGACTTTGATTTTGCTGTTGAATGAATTGCTGTTGTAAAGCTGTTGCTGCACATTTCTTTGACGTACAGCCTGAATCGGGTATGGTCATCGAATAGCTGCTTTGATTCTTATTCACTTTTAGATCCTTTTCCTTGCTACGTCGTTTTGATGATTTTTTCCCAATACACTGCCCTGTCCCAGAGTGGCACGAATTCTGATAAGAATCCTCAGATTTTAACGAGCACGGATTCGAATTCGATGTATTCGAGCAATGATGCGAAGATGGGCTCGGAGAATAATGCGGCGTTTGATAAGGAGATTGTTTTTTAGCAGCTTGCTGTTGACTCGAACACTTTGACGCACATGCATTTCGAGTATTTGGCTTGGAATTGGAACTTTGATTTTGATACTGAGCAATTGCCGCTGCCGCCGCCATTATCTTGGCCTGTTGCTTGACCTCTGTCAGTGTGTGTGCCAAGCCCTTGCATTTGGGAGCACGCGGCCTGCTCTCAAATACCCGGAAATCCTGCAGTCGCCGGCGTGGTGGACAGCATTCAATCATAGATTGATTAGGCCGTCCTAAGTAGCAGCAATTATCCATGCAATCGATCATTTCATTGCAGCAACTTTGCGCGTTACGGCAAGGATAGTTCGGATACATTTTGAATTTAGACAATAAAAAATTTTGTTTTGTGCAGAAAATTCTTTAAAAATGTGTTTACTGTAAAATAAAACAATCTGTCAAAATATGATAAAATTAAATAAACTAAACTAAAAAAAAAAAAAAAATACTGTCGATTTTAGGATATTTTGATATAAAACACCCGATCGAAAGGTGCTCTTTTAAAATATACAAACTTGCAAGAAGTGTTTGGAAGCGCAAAAAAAAATAATAACTATCAAGGTTGATGTATAAGGTTGTCGCAGAGCTGATCGCACTCTCTTCTCAGTACCCATAATTGTAAAAACCAAAGTTGATTTATAAGGTTGTCGCAAGGGAGAGAGAGCGAGTACCCATAATTGTCAAATCGAAGTTGACAGCTCATAGAAAATCTGCAAGTGCACTCTTTTATCATACGTTTTTCTTTCGTAATCATTCGCAAAATTGGCTGGTTTTGACAATTATGGGTACTAAGAAGAGAGTGCGGTCAGCCCTGCGACAACCTTATAAATCAACCTTGGTAAAAACCAGCAAATTTTGCGTGTGACTACGAGAGAAAACCGGATGATAAAAGAGAGCACTTGCAGATTTTCTATGAGCTGTCAACTTCGATCTGACAATTATAGGTATTCTCTTGCGACAACCTTATAAATCAACCTTGATAAGTATTTTATGGTTACATTACAAAAGACTATAAAGCAAACTTTCAGGAAGATGCAAACTTTTCCTGCTGATTAAGAGGCTGTTTATAAAAATACGTTACACTTTTAGGCGTGACGAAGTGTAACATGAGGGGCGGGGAGGGGAGGTCGGTCGAGCGTTACGTCACAAAACAATTTTTTAATTCAGTTTTAAAAATTTAAAATTTTTTTAAAATTAACTCTTATTGTCAACGTTTATTGTCAAAGTGAAATGTTTCATATATAAGTGCTGCCTAAATTTTAAAATTCAAGATGACAGATAGGACTGCCACCCCGATTTTTTTTTTTTTTTAGGAATTCTTGTTATTTTGATAATCTGACAACGTAATTGATTTCGAATCTGATATCACAGATTTAAAATTCAAGATGGTGGATAGGGCTGCTACCTAAATTTTTAAGACAGGGCTGCCTGCCATCTAATAATATGTTTTTAACGACTTTTAAATATTTTCTAAAAGTCTTAGGGAGTCGCGGATTTCGAATCTGATGTCAGAATTTGAATATTCAATATGGCGGATGGTGTTGTCTCCTAAATTTTTACCACAGTACTGAAACCTAATACAATGTATTTTTAAGAGTCTTAAGCATTATTTTACAGTTTCAAGACACAAAAAATGCAAAATGATATCTTTGGAATTCTATTTGAGTTAGAAAATTTTATGAAATGTCCGCTCCAAAAGTAGATTAAAAGTGAAAATTACTCTTTTGACATCGATGTCAGTCGAAGTTGAGGTTAGCATACTGCTGAAATGTCAAAATACAGCATTAGTGACAACCTGCAAACAGTCACAACCTGCAAGGCTCTCCCTTACATATCCTAGCAGGAAAGTGAGCGACTACACCCAGAGAAAAAATGCGTAAAACCAAAGAAAATGCACTTTGCCACAAAGACTTTTATTGGTTAGATTGTGTCCAAAGACAAAGCATCGTTACAGCAAAGACACAAATATTGTTAGATTCCCAAGAACAATATACTTTGAATCAAAAACTTTAATTCTTGTGGCAAAGACGTACGTCTTTAAAAAAGCATGGAAAATTCGTAAAAGTAAAGAAAATATACTTTTATTCGTTACGGCAAAGACGCAGAATGTTAGATCCTTGATTAACCTTGATTATGGTAAAGGTAATATATCTCTTACTGCATAACACAGTTATTGAAGAATTCTTATATTAGTCGGTAATGCATCGATGTTTTTTGAAATATCGATGTACATTTCGATGCATCGAATCAAAGAAATACATCGAATTTCACAAGAATCCTCAATTCAACTGGAAAGTAACGCAAGTAGATCAGAAAAAGTGACGCACACATTACCTCTTCACTTACCTTAGTATGCATGAATTCTTCTATATTATTTTCAATAAAGAATTATTCAAAGAAAAATAAGATGCATTCCACATTTTCCCTCTGGGATACTCTCAACATATTATACTTTTGAAGAACGATAAAATATGGAATTTTTTCAAATTTTTTAAGGGTTTTCTCCCCTTAATATCGCACTATTATCTAGTTATAGCTAGTTTTAAAAGGTATGTTTCCGTACTCGATTGTAGTAACTTGCAATGTGCTAGAACGTGTTTCCGTACTTTTTCTAGCTAGAAGAACGAGCATAAAACCGCTCTCTCGAGCTCGAAAGTTGCTGAAAATGTAACTTGTTGTAAATGAAAATGAAAACATGTATGTGGAGCACTACAAGGTTAAGGCGTTTTGAATTTCCCCTTATTTAATAACTTGCTTTTAAGGGATTACATGACATTGGCGGTTTTTTAAATCGATTTTTTTAGTCTTTAATAATTTTGTATTTTAGTAAATATTCTTAAGATTCTAAGAAAAAAAATTTCATGGAAAAATTCCTACGGGTTCAAAAGTTACAGCCGGATTAGTGAGAGCGCATTTTTAATTTTTGCGCTACCTACGTACGGCAGCTGGTATACACTTGTTTTACTTGCTACCTGACTTTTGGAGGTTGTTATTTCGTACCTACTTGAAGGGAGAAGCCCGAATTGCTAAGCGACTGCAAAAACCTATAAGAAACAGCACAACACAAGATAACGAAGGCATACAGTACGAAGCAGGCATGGCAGATTGAAGGTACCCTTTTTTTTCTTTGTTCACAAACTTTGAACGCGTTTATCTTGAAACCATGTTTTTCGTACTGGTTGCGGCACTAGCGGGTTCATTTTTTGACGAAATTTTTTTTTTGTATTTTATTAAACTTGATTCGCTATCGTATGACACGAGCTTTTTTTTCGATTTTTTATGAATTTTTAAAGTCAATATTTTTTTCGAAAAAACACATTTTCAAATTTGGAACATCACCAAAATTTGAAAAAAAAAATTTAATTAAAAAAAGCTCGTGTCATACGATAACCAATTTTGTTAAGATTTAAAAAAGTAATTTTTTTCCAGATCGGACAATTTTTGCAACTCCCAGCGCTGCAACCACGAGGCCCCGTTTTTTTCTCTGCCGCCAGTTTGGCGCTCTATAAAACCATGTTTGAGTGAAAAATATATTTTTTTGAATTTTTTTCTTGTAATTTGTTCAATTCTGTACAATAATAAAAAAAATTTTGGAAAAATGTTTGTTTTTGACTGAGTTATGAATTTTTTAAAAAATTTTCTGTTTTCTCTGCCGCGAATGTTATGTCCCACCTTAAAACAGTGATGACCAAACGAACACAACTTAAACTGATTGCATGTATGTGTAAGGCCTTTTCCACACGGAGAAACAGACAAGTAACCCAACTGCACAATACAATTGCTTAGAAAGTTGTAAGCCACTGCAATTCGAAACATTATTGTAACCTATGCTTTCAGATGAGCAAGTCACGCAGATAAGCAGCGATATTTCTCTACTTCTTCTATAACAAATATATATTTGTTAATTGCTCGCTCATTGCTGCTTCCTGTATTCAAAATAAAAAACATGAAACACAATTTTTCTGAATTAATTTGATACTTTTCTCAACTTGAAGTACCACACAATTGTTTTAAATTATCAAGAAAAACAAGTCGCTGATATAAATTGCAGCAAGCTGTGTTGCATAAAACTTATCGCAAACGTGCTGTCAACTAGTTGTAAAAAAGTTGCTTCATCTGAAGGTTCCGGTATACTGCATGGGTGAGCAACATTTATTGATGTTGCATTGTTTTTCAATTGCTCCGTGTGGAAAAGGCCTAACGCTTAAAGCTTCTCACTGAAAGAAATGGAATGTTAAAGCATTTTGAAAACTTTCTGAAAGCCTTATGTACAAAAATAATAACAAAAAGACGCGAATAAATAAAGGACGAAATCACATAAGAATAGATTATATTTTAATATTGAGTATATTATATTTATTATTATCTATATTATGTATACATATAAAACAGACTGGCATACATGAGACCGAGTGTAACTAAAAATAAATATTAAATAATTTATCATATTTTAAGCTTGCAAACTATGAAAACAACGAGTGCTCACATGACTAAAAACCGCTGCGTTTTTAGAGTATCAACTGTAAACAAATATAACAGAACTATGCTTCGCTTCTTTATTTTATTCCTTTCGGTGTACAAACATAACGTAGTTATATTGAAATCAAGTGAGCAAAGCGACGTAACCCTGCCTGCTGCGAGTCTGCCTGCAGACTGAAAGCTTTTTGCTGCGGAAGAATTTATATACGTATACATTTTTGAAAAAGCTCTTAGCTCGCGAGCTGATTTTGTTCATAGCTGTTTTAAAACATTCGCTAGAGAAACACAAATAAATTCAATTTTAAAAAAGAGCCAAACGATAGCTGTCAAATAATAATATATTTAAAACGAAAATAATTAAAACTATTTATCAAAAAAAGTTTTGAGATATATTTTATCTCAATTTGGGTACCAGCGCAATTATATCAAATACTTTCTATATATTTCTTATCTAGATATCGTTGCGATATCGCAGTACTATCGTTTTTATACTCTCCTGATGATATCGAGTACTTATTTATTATAAATATCGTTACGATATGGCAATGCAATCGTTATTATACTATTGCAATTATTATAGTATTTGTTAATTATAGATATTGTTACGATACCGCAATGACATCGTAATTATACTATATCATGATGATATCAAGAAACTTGTAACATAAATATCGTTATGATAACGAAATGCTATCGTAAACTGTACTATCGGGACGATATCGCATATTTATATGTTAAGATATCGTAACGATATCATTAGAATATCGTAAAATTTTTCTACCGAGATATGGTTTGCTGGGTACTAGTTTTCGATACCTTTAAAGAATATATAAAAAAAAATTGGCAAGAGCTTTTTTATATAGCAATTCGGTGGTTAAAGTCTGCGTATAACAGAGTTTTAAAATTTTTAAATGCTTACAAAATTTATTTAAAATTAACGTGTCTGATTTTTTAAAAATAAACTCTGTAGTAATCAAATATTAAGAAATAACAAATACATTACTGCATATAATCAAATTTTATTAAAAATGCTTGCCAAAGTTTTTCCAAAACATTTCTATTTTAAAACATTTAGCTAATATTTCTTACAACATCAACTACAGCGCATTCAGTTTGATATTAAGTTCCGTTTTTTCATCGATGTTGACACTTTTATATTTCCGGTTCTTTAGAAATCTCACCACAAATGGAGCCAGAAGCATTTCATCCATATCGTCGATGTTATTTCGTCCAAAAATAAAGCCAGCCAAATTGGCTACTACAATAGTAAGAGTAGCACCCAATGTAGTGTACAAGAGAAAAGATATGTGATAAATGGCTGAACCTTGTTTTGGTTCACTAAAAAAAGCATTAAAAGCATTCATTTAAAAAAAAACAAATAGATACTTTACAGAAACTTACTATTCCGAAGTAGAATTCAAATATCGACTTATATCGAAGTCATAGTCACAACCCTCAATGGAAACAGGCAGTTTGGTATGACGAAAAGAGCCAGTATAGGTGGCTATCTGAGCCTGAATACAAATCCAAGCCATGCATATAAATGAAACAATACTGCCTGTGAGAACGCTCTAAAAGTAAAAATTGGCATAGAGCAATAATTTAGATAACGTCAGGCAACTTCTTGGTTTTCCAAGAATTTCCTAAATTAACTTAATTCCACTGCTTAGTACGTACTTTTTCATTAATCCAGGGCATAAGCATGCCCGATGTGAATGTGCCCAACATGGGTCCATAAATTATTGACTGCAATGTGGCCGATAGCTGCAGAACCATGCCCAATTTTTCTACCACAAAAACCAAACCCATTGAACTGAGCCCAAATATCACCACCACAGCACGCATTATTATGGCTGTAGCGCGTTCGCTCAAAGGTTTGCGCACATTAGGCTTGACAAAATCCTCCAGTATAACGGCAGACAGTGCGTTCAACAGTGTCGAAAGTGAGCTTAGAGCAGCACTAAACACGCCCGATACAAAGAGTCCAGGTAAGCCGGGAAAAACACCCAAAACACGCATCACCAAAAGCGGCACCAGCTGATCACGTGCCTTGGCCAGCTGTGCAAAATTCAAAACAGGTTCGTTTCAAATAAACTCCATCAAAGAGAGTAGAAAGAATTGACCTACCCCAGTGGACATTGGATCGCAGTCATAATAGGTGGCATAGGTCAACAGGCCGACATAGACACACGATGAAACAAGTAGTGCCAGACCAATGGAGAAGCTTATCAAAGTCTGCCTCACCTTAGCCAATGTTGGTAGCGACATAAATCGCTGTATCGTCGGCTGATTGATGGCAATGCTTTGTATCTTGAACATGGTGCCGCCGATAAAAACTGAAAAGAGAGACATGCGCACAGTAGGATCCAGAGTCAACCTATGTGATTAAAATGAAAAAAATTGGATAGAAAAAATGCTCACAAAGCCAATACATATGTAGTATGTATGTAACTTACTCTGGTGCATTTAGGCGTCCACCTTCAGCGGCTCGCTGCAACACAACACCGAGACCACCCAAATCATAGGTTCCCTTGACTATTAGCACAATGATAGCGCCAAACATAACGAAACTTTGTATAACATCAGTCCACACTACACCACGAATGCCACCCTTAAGTAAATATAAATTAAATAGAATTAATTGTAGATACATTTCAAATCGGTATTTAAATGAGCTTAAGTGGAAACTTAATAAATAGCAATAAATGGAGGTGTATGTCTGAGAATGTTTCCGTGGAAAATCTATGGGGACACATGTCTATATACTCTCAAAAAGTCAAGCGGCAGCTTATGATCTTGAACCAAAACTACTTTCTAATTGTGTCGAATCACTGAATGCACTGGTAAAAAGCAATAAGATAGAATTGTGGTGGGTACCATGAAGGATTCGAGTGCAACGAAAGGACAGAATGCCGTGTCAAAAGAGCAGCATCCCGACTTCTTACTGGTCCCGAACCATTCTGTAGTCAGGCATAATGCTACATTGAACAGTTTAGAATCTGGTAACATAAGAAAATGTCTGTGCCACTGGCATAATTGCAATGGACAGAGGCAAGCAAAGACATTTTTAACTCTCAGTAGAGTTAAATAAAAAATTTGCTCAAGCCAACCAAATAAGAATATTTACAGGTCATTGTGTACTCAGATAAAAAAAAAAGAAACGAATTGGCCATTTTAGCCCTTGAAAGGACTTTGACAGAGCTTTTTATGATCAATTGTGTTGTTCGTGTTGTAAAATGCTCCTAAGATTTACTTTTCATAGCCAAGTACATATTGAATAAGCTTTTCGTTGAAATAAACAAGTTTCTTAGGCTTCATACAAAATTTTCTAACTAAGACGGCTTAGACAAAATAACTAATGTTTTTGTTGTTCAGGGTACTGTTTAACTATTTCTTACTTAAAAATCTTCAATTTTGATTTAGCATTTTTAGCACGTTTGTTCAATTTTTAAATTTTTAGAATAAAAACTAATAATTTTAACTTAAAAGGATAAAGGTAACATTTGTAAATTTCAAAAAATATGCATATCGTCGTTACAAATGTGAAGTTGCGAAACTGAAAAATTCAATTTTTTATTTAATATTGCATCCGATTGCTTAAGTGGAGCTATATGCTGTGCCAAATTTGCAAATTTGTACTCCTCACAGAACAGCAAATATTGATGTAGTGAAGTATCGAACAGGCACACTTTTATTATTTTCTCTTATTAAAAGTATCGAATGTGGCATATTCGTTACTTTGCATTGGAATTTTTTGTAACAAAAGTTATTTCTACATAGGCACACTATCGAATGTGACACATTTTTTTCTATGGGAAGTGTTAATATTAAGGGCACACTATGAAGAAATATGAAGGCAAATTTAAAAAATGTATTATACCCAATAGGCAATAAAGCTAGTTCTCTTCTATCAAAGGCGTGCATTCACTGCTACTTTTGGCGGTAAGACACATGACATCCTCGCTGCTGCGGCGAGCGCTTCTATAAGGGCTAATTTTTCGCTACCCAAGGCAGTACAACAAGTATATTTTTCCTACAAAAACTGATTCTGCATATATTTCAGCGTTACTTTTTTGTTAAATTTTAAAATATATATAAATTCAAAATTATTGAATAATAATCAACGTCAATACTCAGAAATATTCTTATCTAACAGGTCATTCAATAAGTCCCTAGGATAAGTAAGTAAAAAAACAAAATTTTGATAAAACTCGATTATATTATTCAACATATGTTAGTTGCCTTCGAGAGCGATACAACGAGTATAGCGATTTTCCAACTTTTTGATACCACTTTTACAGTACGATTTCTCTTTCAAAATAGGCCTCAGTTTCAGCGATTGAATTTCTTTCCAGCAAGCATTCTCTTGAGATCTGAATAGGATAAAGTCGCTGGGGGCTAAATCCGGAGAATACGGTGGGTGGGTGTGGGTAAGCAATGCGTAGCCCAATTCATTCAATTTTGCCATCGTTTTCATCAATTTGTGACACGGTGCATTGTCTTGGTGAAACAAGACTTTTTTCTTTTGCAAATGTGTCCGTTTCTTGGCGATTTCACCCTTCAATCGATCCAAAAGTGCACATTAATACTCGCTGTTGTTGGTGGTTCCTTTTTGGAGATTGTCGATGAATATTATTCCTTTCGCATCCCAAAATAGAGACGTCATCACCTTACAAGCCGACTGTTGGGTCTTTGCTCGCTTTGGACTCGGTTCGTCGACTGCTGTTCACTCAGCTGACTGTCTTTTGGATTGTGGTGTTTAATAGTGAAGCCATGTTTCATCCATTGTCACATATCGACGATAGAATTCGATTTTATTGCGGTTTAACAGCGCCAAACACTCCTCTGAGGCATCAATTCGTTGTTGTTTTTGGTCGACTGTGAGCTCACGCGGCATCCACTTTGCACAGAGCTTTCGTATACCCAAGCGATCGTGTAAAATGGTAAAAACACTACCATCTGATATCTTTACAATGTCAATAAAATAAAATCACAGAATATATACTAGGTACGTTTACATAAAAAAAATTTAAAAAAATATTATTTTTAATTTTTTTGGTTAACCCCTTCTTTAAGCCATTCTAAAAGAGTGCTTATAGTAGGCCTCCTTAGAGCAGGGAGAGCGGAAGGAATGGAAAATTTGGCCATTTTATATAAAAAAGTATATGGGCTTGGCTACGAGTAAGGTAGGCCTCCGAAATTCATTTCAAGGCCTGCTAGTAGCCTTCGAATACCTACCAATGCCTACTGGATAGTTTGTGTTTTAGCTTGATTTAAATAAACTATTTTTCGTAGGGCTTAATATTAATATATGAGGAAAGCGATCATCTTGTAGGACTTGAATTCGCCTAGGAAAATTATGGCAATTATTGGATTAAGATTTCAGTAACGACTTTGGGAGACACGATAATCTTTGTTAATTTATACACTAGTTTTACTTATAGGTTCGTTGAACCGTCCGACACCAGTATGCGCACATAAACAAATCTATACAGGGTGTCCCAGACTTAGCGTATGACTAGGTGGGGCTTGCTTTGGAGCGGGGTACACTGGCGGTGCACTGGCGTACTTAATGAAAGCTGTAAAAATCGCTCGGAAAATCGCTTTGATAGGAAAAATAGTTCTTCTGAGGATAAAACAATCCTCCTCCTGAAGAATCTATCTCCTCCTGGTCATACGCTAAGTCTGGGACACCATGCATAAACTTGAGACTAGAGGTCAAATAAACCAAAACTGTGTACTTACTTTTACTGCGTTCTTCAGATTTGTACACGTCTAGTATTTGGCATCAGTAACACAAGTCATTTTTTCTTTAATTGCAGATGCTTCAAAATAAAAAGAATATGGTACATAACTGAATTGTTTGCTGAAGGTTACGATGATGTACCTAATTCAAGCAATAAAGCTTTTACTGGCCTCCATACCAATCATCCTAACTCTTTAAGTGATAATGAAATAATTGGCCAAAGTGCACAAAAAAAAGCTTAAGTCAAATCTTTTAAATTGGAAAAGGAATTTGAATAGATTACGTCAGAAAAAAAAGATCTCGAAAATCTTTACCTTCACGATGTTATTCAAAATATCATACTTTCTACAAACAACTTCCAACTTCAGAAAGTACTCGAGATACTCTATAGAAGCCTGAGGAAGACGAGGAAGATTTAAGTCTTCCTCATAAATTAATATTTAATAAACATTAACCATAAAATAAGATAATATAAAAACTAAAATAATACATAGCCAAGGATCGATGTGGCATATTCTTAACTTAAGATTTGAAAAAAAAGAAAAAAAATACAAAAAATTCAAATAAAAAACAAAATTTCCTCGATTTCAAAGTAACGAATATGATTTATCAGCAAGAAATGTTGACTTAAGTCTTAAAACTCTAAACAACTCACATAAAGTAATGTAAGACTACGTAATTATATTAACAAGAACAATAATAAGCATCCACTTGTAGAGACGAAAATGGAGATCTGAATACGGATACGCAGTGTGTGCTGAGATTGTGGAGACGGCACTTCTTCAATTTACTTACTGGCGACGATTCCACCGATGCCGCCCATGGAGAGTGCAGCTCAGAGCTACCAATCAACAATGACGGAGTGGAAGTACCACCACCTAGCCATGAAGAGGTTCGAGTTGCTATCCAACGACTCAAAAACAACAAAGCAGCGGGTGCTGACGGCCTGTCAGCTGAATTGTTTAAAACCGGCGGCGATGAATTGATAAGGCGCATGCATCAGCTCATCAGCAAAATATGGCTAGAAGAAAGCATGCCCGACAATTGGAACCTCAGCGTACTGTGCCCTATACTTAAGAAAGGAGACCCAACAATCTGCGCAAGTTATAGAGGTATCAGTCTTATTTCCATCGCATATAAGGTTCGTCAAGGTTCGGCAAAACAAAATATATGCTGTCTACAAACAAGGGAGCTCGGCGTTTAGACTCCCACGTTTCATCCGGCAGCTATAACTTTGAAGTAGTCAAGGAGTTCGTTTACCTTGGCACCGCCATTAATACCAAAAACGAAATCAGCCTGGAGATAAAGCGAAGAACAATAATTGCTAATAGGTGCTACTACGGGCTCAGTAAGCAACTAAGTTCCAGAGCCCTCTCTCGATCGATAAAACTAACACTCTACAAGACGCTCGTTCTATCTGTGCTGCTTTATGGCGCTGAGGCATGGGTAGTTTCGCAAACTGACGCAGCCGCTCTGGGGGTGTTCGAGAGGAAAGTTCTTCGCAAAATCTTCGGTCCTATTCGATAGTCGGCGATGTGACTATCGCATCCGAATGAACCACAAGCTGTATGAGCTCTACGAAGACATTGACGTAGTTCGGCGTATAACTGTGCAGCGACTACGCTGGCTGGGTCATGTCCATCGTATGAACGACGAAGCTCCAGCGAAAAAAGTGCTCGAGGCGAGGGTCGCTAGTCAACGACGACGAGGGAGACCATGCCTCCGATGGATGGACCAGGCTGAGGAAGCCCTAACCGCACTTGGTGTATCCGATTGGAGAAGGCGCGCGCAAAGCAGAGGCGCCTGGCGAGAGCTGATGAGGTCGGTTGAAACCCGGACACGGGTTGTTACGACCACCTAAATAAGTAAGTAAGAACAATAATAACGGCCGCGCAGAATTGTTGTTGAGTACAAAAGGTGTTTTTTGCTCTCCTGAAACGTATAGATTTTCAGAAACGCAACTTCACATTTGTAACGACGATTTTTATTTTTTTAATTTTAATACGCAATAGGTATGAAAAGTTGCGTATTTTTACGCTGATTTAAAATACGCGTTCCATGTTTGAATGTAACTTTTGGCCTTCTACCATAGCTTTTCTGACTGAAATTTTTTTAAACTTTGATCAGGTATTTTGTAAAGAAAACTTCGCTTATATTTGCTGTCAACCAAGTAATTTGCGAGGCGTATTAGTGATTTTTTTTTTCATATCGTGGTTTACTTTGTTTATCTATATTATTATTACGCATGCGCATTTTTTATGATGACTATCAAATCTGCACTATAGACGCGATTTTCAATCTCTGTAAATGTGCAATAAGGTCTTATTTTTAAAAAAAGCTGAAACTATTTTTTATTAAAAACAACCAAATATCTTTGTGATGCTTAAAAGTATTTGAAGGATTTTTATTATAACGCTTTTAAAAGAAATATCTGGTCTACTTAACAATTCAACAGAAACATAGAAAGTTTCTATGAAATCCTTGTTTCAAAGGTAAAAATAGTCCTTATTATAAAAACAGAAGTACGCATCACTAGATACTTTATATTTTGACGCCGCACGGGACTATTAGTTGTGTTTAATATTAAGCAAAGATAATTTTAATGATGATTTTTGGACTTTAATAGAATTGCTGTATACCTCTGTTATTGTGTGGAAAGGCAGTACAAATAAGAGAAGTTTCAGTCATAAAAGCTCTGGTAGAGGGCCAAAAGTTATATGGATTTAAAATATGGCTAGCTTATTTTGAAACTACGTAAAAATAAGGAACTTTTAGTTTCTATTGTGTTTCGGAAAAAATAAAAAACATTTCCATATAACATCGGCCCAGCCTAATGTACAGGCAAAAAATAATTTTAATATAAAAACAATACGAGTAGAATGAAAAAGTCAACTCTGCAATTTAAAACTTACCACTGTAGTATAGAAAGTACAAATGGTGATAACAATCGGGGTAATAGTATGCACGCCAATACCGCTAACTGTAAAATAAAAATAATTTTATAAAAAAAAAATTACATGTTTATAACAGAAAATTAAAAGTTTATACAACCTTGATTGAAGGTCAATGCTGGCACATAAATAGCAATTGGCAGCCAAATTATCTGCAACAGTGAAAAAATACTTTTAAACTCAACTCTATGGTTATAGCATCAGAAAAATTCCACACATTACTTAAAATGAAAACTTACCGCTTTGAAGGTAAAGAGTGTGGCACCAAACAAACGCATACGTCGACTAAAACGTCTCTCGAAATACTATAAGAATGAGTGCAGTTAAGTAATAATACAAACATCCATAAAAATATAGTTATATATAAACAAAATATTTACATCGTTAGCTGGGAAATTTTTGCCAAATTATATCAATATTAAGTATTTAATAGATGAGATAAGTTTTGGAGAACAATAGCACAGTTTATGGGAGTGAATTATTGTACAGCGTGATTTTTGTTGAATTAAGGCCTCTGCCCACTTACGGCATGTAACGAAACGAATCGACTATCCGGTCAGAGTTCTTTTGTTTTATAGCCACCGACTCTTTCGTCGTCGGCGTAAACAGTCGTTGCCGTTTCGTTACCGGTTAGTGTGCATGAATACATAAGAACACAGGGTAGTTATATCTTGTAGTTTCATTTCGTTTCGTTACGTTCCGTAAGTGGGCTGAGGTCTTTAGAAAGACAAGCGAAAACCTTTTTTAGAACTTAATAATATAAGAGTTCAACCATTTATTGCAATATTTAAAAATATTTAACTACAGATAATTTATGGTTCCCTAGAACCCACATATACAACTAATTAATATAGGTCTCATAAACTAAATTTTCTTAATTTGAAATCATTTTCGGAGACACAATATTCACTAGCGTCAACATCCGGGTCATCCTTTTCCGTATCAGCTACTTTCCAATTAACATTTTTTTCTGATTTCCTGTATTCTTGACTACGCACCAGATCCAGACTATCGTAGCGTCGCGGTTTCATAAAACGTCTAACAAAGGGCACCACTAACTGGGGATCTACTTCGCTAGTATCCTGACGACCGAAAAATAGCGTAGCTAAAAGCGAAACCACAATGGTAGTGGAGGCGCCCACCGTAGCATACCATAGAAAAGAAATGTGGTGAATGCCCTTGTTCGTATTCGGATCCAGCAAAGGTATGCTGTAATTAGAGGGATTAGCTATAAACACGTCATATATACGTCATATAAAAAATACTCATAAATGGTGGAGTTATAACTGGGCCCAGTTTTATACTCATACGTGCAACCTTCTACTGAAATCGGTTTTATGGGAAAATTTAATTCCCCAGCTGCAATGGCAAATTGAGCACGTACCGCAATATAGCTCATTAGAGCTACACTCATGGAGCAACCAGTCAGTACACTCTATGGAGAAAATATTAAAAAAATTAGTATTTTATTAAAAAAAAAATGTATGCTATATTAGAAAATATCAATGCTTACCTTGGTATTTACAATTGGCATCAACATGCCAACGGTAAAAATACCCAATAAGGGTCCAATCGACATGGAGGCCACAGTCGCAGAGAGCTGCATAACCATACCCAATTTCTCTACCAAGTGCACCATAAACATTGCAATCATACCAAAGATCACGACCACAGAACGTAGTATAATGGCTGTCTGACGCTCTGTCAACGGCTTGGAGCGATACGGCTCTATAAAGTCTTTCAAAATAACACCCGACAATGAGTTCAATCCGGTTGAAAGTGAACTTAGAGCTGCACTGAAAACACCTGAGACAAAGAGTCCCGGAACTCCAGGAAAAATACCAGCAATTTGCATGACATACAGCGGAATAACCTGATCCTTTACGGGTGCAAGCTATACAAAATTTAGGACACATAATATTGGTTATACAACTCATTTTTCTTAAATTACCTTTGTTGTTATAGGATCACAATCGTAGTAGGCAGCAAAAGCCAACAAGCCCAAATAAATGCAGAGTCCCAACAGAAATATCAGACCAAATGTGAAGACAATCAATGTCTTTTTTACCGCCGCCATATTGGGTAACGAGAGAAAACGCTGTACAGCCGGTTGACTAATGCACGTGCCCTGAAGTTTAAGCACAGTACCGCCGACAACGACTGCAAAAAATCCCATGCGTACAGTTGGATCAAAAGTCATGCTAAGAGATGAGATGAGATACATGAAAGATGATTAAGTAAAATATATAAAAAAACTCTTTCAAACTTACTCCGGTGCGGCCAAACGTCCAGAATCTAAATTTCTCTGAAGCACCACACCAAGTCCTCCAACATCAATCGTGCCCTTAATAATAACCACTGCCATAGAGCCAACCATTATGAAACTTTGTAATACATCTGTCCACATAACTCCCTTGATGCCACCCTTAATTTTTTATGAGATATAGAATAATCAGCTAGTTCTAATGTGTAAAAGAAGGCCCCTTTTTACTTACAATGCAGGTGTAGGCCGTGCAGACTATGCAAACCACAGGTGTTATGAGGTGGGTATTGAAGCCAGTCACTATAAGAAGCAGAAAAGTTGTATTAAGACGTGCTCGAAATTACCTTAGTTATCCACGAAATAAAACTAGCTGAAAGACTCTCATATAAACTCAATTTAAAGTCCTAATTTTTGAGACATCTACATTAGTACATTCATATGGTAGTTGTACCTGGAAAGTTTTCCGAGAGTTTTGAAAATGGGTACATTTTATAGATTTCTATGCGCTCTTTCAGAATTTCAACTTTGCCACCTCGTATTTTTGCCGCTCGCGCCGCCATATTGGCAAAATGGCGGCTAAAAACAGTTTTTTTCCAATATCTGCTTTCCAACTCATTTCAGCATAAAAACATGTATGTACCAAATGAAACAAGATAAATTCCCGACATTTCATGTTGTAACCTTTTTTTTGTAAAATCATTAGTTTTAGCGTACCGCCAAAGTGAAGCGCCACAAAGTGTATTCAAATAAAATAAAAAATTTTAATTTATATTAAAATATAGATATTGCATTAGACTGCGCTCGAATTGTATTTAAAATGATTTAATATTTGGTATCCTGTGTGCCCCCCGGGATTGTAAACGATGGTTGTGAATGAAATTATTTGACCTATTAAAACTTCAAAAATTGTCGAAACCGGCCCGATTCTGCTCGAAAATCCGTTTTATTTTTTGGGGATTTTTTATATGATTTGTGAATATTTATCTAGATTTTAAAAATTTATTGAATTAATGAACAAAATACTAACATCTGTGAATATTTTCCTAAATTTTAGAATTAGCTCATAACATTTATGAACACTGTCATAATTTCTGTGAATATTTACCTAAATTTTAAGAATTTATTCATAATATTTGTGCAGACCAAATTTATATGCCTAAAAATTTACCTCACATAGTATATGTCCAAATTATATTGTTTATTTATTTACTATTATTAGTTATTTTCATATAAACACATCTATATATATATTTATATTTGTTGCTAAATTACAAAATTTAATTGCATTAAGTTAAGAAGAGATACTCTAAAACTAAAACTTTGTTTATTTTATTCACAAGAGCAAGCACCCTGTAAGTCTGCAATTGAGTAACGGCACAATCGGATGATCGAACGATGCTAAATAAAATCGTAAACACGCAACAACAAATTATGCAGAGTCACGTAGACCATGCGTTGGTTGCCATAACAACCACCAAGTACACAACAAGAGTATAAAAGGCAAAGCAAGCAAGAAATCGGAGTTAGTAGTTGATTAGTCGGGTAGTTAGAGAGCCAGTTGGTGATAGTCTATAGTCAACAGTGCAAGTGCGCTACGAGTTAAATTCGATAAGAAGCAGCGACGCCAACCAAGACACCGACGCAAGGATACAGGACAGGAACATCAACAGCGCTGCCAACTGGGAACTAAAAGCAGAGACGCCGGCAGAGTTCGTAGAAGAGACGCAAGTAGAGTTCATAGCAGAGATGCCAGCAGGGAGACGATAAAGAAAACCTTAGTTCGGGAGAAAACACAGTGGCAAAGAAACGGGTAAGAACAGTACCCCATAGCTTGTCTATCAGTATTCAAAATTGCACTGTGCTGACAAAGAAGAACCCTTGGTCTTTCACAGGCATACAAGATCCTTTAGTTATCCTTGATATTCTTAGTTTCGCTTGTCTGTCCGTATTCAAGTTTGCACTGTGTTTGCAAAGAAGCATCCTTGGTCTTTCACAGACATACAAGATCCTTTAGTTAGTCCTTAGCTTAACTTGTCTGTCACTATTTAAGTTTGCACTGTGCTGACAAAGAAGCACCCTTAGTCTTTCACAGACATACAGGATCTTTGGTTAACCTTGTTATTTTATTCTTAGTTTCGCTTGTCCCTCAGTATTCAAGTTTGCACTGTAGAGAAGCATCCACGGTCTTTCATAGACACACAAGATCCTTTAGTTATCCTTGGTATTATATTCTTAGTTTCGCTTGTCTGTCAGTATTCAACTTTGCACTGTGCTGACAAAGAAGCATCCTTGGTCTTTCGCAGACATACAAGATCCTTTAGTTATCCTTGATATTCTATTCTTAGTTTCACTTGTCTGTCAGTATTTAAGTTTGATCTGTGCTGACAAAGAAGCACCCTCAGTCTTTCACAGACATAAAGGATCTTTCGTTAACCTTGTTATTTTATTCTTAGTTTCGCTTCAGTACTCAAGTTTACACTGTAGAGAAGCATCCTGAGTCTTTCACAGACACATAAGGTCCTTTAGTCCTTTAGTAATATATGATATTCTATTTTTAGTTTCGCTTGTGTCTGTCAGTATTCAAGTTTGCACTGTGCTGACAAAGAAACATCCTTGGTCTTTCACAGACATACGAGATCCTTTAGTTATTCTTGATACATACTCCATTCTTAGTTTCTCTTGTTTGTCAGTATTCAAGTTTGCACTGTGCTGGCAAAAAAGCATCTTTGGTCATTCACAGACAAACAAGATCCTTTAATTATCCTTGATATCCTATTGTTAGTTTCGCTTGTCTGTCAGAATTCAAGTTTGCACTGTGCTGACAAAGAAGTATCCTTGGTCTTTCACAGACATACAAGATCCTTTAGTTATAACTGATATTCTATTCATAGTTTCACTTGTCTGTCAGTATTCAAGTTTGCACTGTGCTGACAAAGAATTATACTTATATCCTTACTTACTTGTATCCTTACTTAGTTTCGCTTGTCTATCAATATTCAAATTTGCACTGTGCTGACAAAGAAGCATACTTGGTCTTTCACAGACATGCGAGATCCTTTAGTTATCCTTGATACTCCATTCTTATCTGCCTGCGGTATCGTTCAAACTACACTTCGCCGCTATTTGGATAAACTAAAGAAGCATTTTCCGACCTTAGAGGGTTCGCAGAGTACGATTTGTTGGCCTTTGTCGAAGGAAATCTTAGCTTTGGTGGCAAGCCTGTAAGTATACGCTTTGTTTTTGTTGCACAAGCACATTTAATTTTTCAACCAAAATTAATGGTGTGTTATTTCCATATAGCTGTGCTCGGCAGAGAAGGAATTGGTGCACTACAAAATTTCATGTGCTAAGATGAATGACGGCCTAAGCATCAATAACATTCGTTTCTTGGCCTACAATTTCACTGTTAAAATTGGTCTTAAGTTTCCTGCTGGTTGGGCAGAACCAAAGATGGCATCCACAGACTGGTACTACGCGTTTATGCGTAGTCATCCCAACTTGAAGCTCCGCAAACCACAACCAACAAGTGCTGAACGCTCAAAAGGATTTTGCAAGGAAGCAGTTCATGAATTTTTCTCAAACTAGCAAAGAAGCAATTGCGAAGGCGTTGCCGAAAGTGCACCGTTGTGGGCCAGTTCTCCTTAGCGGAAAGAGGAACCAATGTGACTATGGCAGTTGCAGTCAGCGCGGCTGGATACACCATTCCGCCGATGTTTCTCTTCATACAAGATAATATGAAGAGTGATTTCCTTGATAACGCACCGCCGGGTTCCATCGGCTACGCCAATGCTTCAGGCTAGATAGGCACTGATCATTTCATCCTATACATGAAACATTTCATCAAACATACGTCTGCCGCCAACACCAATCCATTGCGACTGATAATGGACACATGCCCATTGAAGTTGTCGACTTGTGTATAGCCAACGGTATCGAGGTTGTAACTCTTGCATCTAATGCAGACTTTAGATGTCTTCAGGTCCTTCAAACGCGCGTTCACGCAGAAGTGTATGGAATGGTGTCAATCGCATGTTGGCCGTGTGTTCGAAATACACCATATGCCGGGCCTTGCTGATAAAGCCATGATGTAGGCAGTGACTCAGCGGAATATTAGATCTGGTTTCAAAGTCACTGGAATTTTTCCCCTGAACGCGAGCATGTTCAGCGAAAGTCTATTGGCCGAAGATCCGCCAACGGCTGAAGATGTACCAAATATGCTCGTCGTTCTTGATAATACAAAATATGGCTCGAACAAGGAGGTGTCCACATCAGAAGGTGCTAGTATATGCGGTCTATTAGATCAGGCTTCTACATCCGCCTCTGCTTACACATCTTCTCTTCGTTCAACTTTGATTGATATTGTCCCGATTAAATTTGCTGCAGCAAAGTCGAGTTCAAATCGTGACATCCCCGCAAAAACGTTCGGAACTTCTTGAAGCAGCAAAGAAAAGTGCTGAGAGGAAGAAGACAAGCCATTCGGCACACGGAATTCCATTACCAATACAGAATTTGAGAAAATTTTAAAATTTTAATTAAAATGCAGACATTTTTATATAAATATATTAAAAGTGATCGATTTTAAAAAAATTCAAATAGTGATAGAAACCAAAAAAGTGCTAGATTTACCACAATTGTGGAAAAGTGGCAACACTGATGATTGTTGTAGCAAGTGGTTTAGCAGCTACCCAAACCATAAAAATCATTTAATCAACTCTTGTAGCAAGTGGCTTAGCAGCTACCCAAACCACACAAATACATTACTATATTGGTGGATGTGCTGCAACATAGCTTCAATTGCACTTAATACTGAATCAGCGTAAAGAAGGTGTTTGACTTAGTGGATAGAGTATAGAACTTCAATCGGAGGTTGACGTGTTCAAATCCCCACGGCAGACGGAGAAATGTTTTCTTATATTTGATATATTAATTGTCTTGTTGTAAAAAACGCAGAAACAAAGAAACCTTATAAAATTCGAAGAAAAAATCTGTCGAAAATTTTTCAGATTTCACTCCAAGCAAAACGAGACGTAAAAAGCTTCGCTTAAAAAAACATTAAATTATCAAATATATCCTTCTCTCTTGTGTCTAATGACGCAGCTGTGTTTTTTTTTTGCAGAAAATAGCTCAAAACTATGCTTAAGCCATCCATGCTAGTTGTTTTGTAATTTTGTATTTTTGGATTTTAGGCTTAGGTGAATCAAATATTTTTTTTGGCAAGGTAATGAAGTATGTGCTTTCAAAGTAATGTATTAAACAATAAATGGCTTAGATGAATAAGCATAAGCTTATAATTCCCATACAATTCTCTTCACCCAAGCCGACTAAGGTGATTTACCTATAGCTTTTTTTCTCGGTGTAGAAACATACACTTTTGCATACACATGTACAGCGAACATCACGCATTTTACGAGGGGTGCCTTTTATATTTCGGGATTAGAGAACAAAAACAAATATTAATCATCGAAAATCACTTTATTTTTTTTTCAAAATATTCTCCATTAAGATCTATACACTTTTGCATGCGTTTGAACCAATTGTCGAAGCACTTTTGCCACTCTGATTGAGGTATCTCCACAACATACATTCTGAATGCCGCAACCGCTTCTTCGGGCGTTGAAAATCGTTGTCCACGCAGTTTATTCTTCACGGTTGGGAATAAAAAGAAGTCATTCGGTGCCAAGTCAGGACCATACTGCGGATGACCCATCAAATCGATGTTTTGGGTGCTCAAAAATGCAGTTGTTTGAGCCGATGTGTGAGAGCTCGCATTGTCGTGGTGAAGAGTGATCCGTCTTCGGCGGTTGGTTTTCCTGATTTCTTGGAAGACAACTGGCAAACAAATGGTTGTGTACCACTCAGAGTTGACTGTTCTGCGTTGTTCTAGTGGTACGGTTGCGACATGTCCATATTTTCCGAAAAAACAGGCGACCATTTGCTTGGAAGTGCTTCGTGCGCGAACAACTTTTGTTGGATTTGGCTCATCTTGAAACACCCATACAGTCGACTGCTGTTTACTTTCGGTCTCATACGCGTAAATCCACGATTCATCACCTGTCACGATGTCAAAGACGTGTTTCGAAGCACCGCGATCGTATTTTTTGAGCATTTCCTTCGACCAATCGACACGAGCCTTTTTTTGAGCGATTGACAAATTGTGTGGGATCCAACGCGAACAAATTTTTTTGACAGTCAAATGTTTATGCAATATTGAATGTATGCTGGTCCCACTTATGCCTAAGGTTGCCTCAATCTCACGATAGGTAACATGACGATCTTGCAATATCAGTTCGCGCACAGCATCAATGGTTTTCGGAACAACAGCTGATTTCGGACGACCTTCACGAAATTCGTCTTGGAGTGAACTACGACCACGATTGAATTCACCATACCATCGATAAACACTGGTCCTTGATGGAGCTTCATCGCCAAAAATTGAATTAAGTTCATCCATGCACTGTTGCTGTGTTAATTCACGTCGAAAGTTGTAAAAAATAATCGCACGAAAATGTTCACGATTTAATTCCATTTTTAGACCGAGATGAATCTTTTAAGTTACTATAAACAACAAAAATAGCGCTCGTATGTCAAAACGTTCTGAGTACGTATAAGCCAACAAATGTCAAACTTTGCGATAGAGCTTTCAGTTGACAGATTGCAACACCAGGGTTGCCAAGTCCCGAAATATAAAAGGCACCCTACGTAACAGCTGCTTCGGTTTAAACGATTGGTACTCTGACGCACCAGGCTTTAAGCGCTGTAGAATATGTTTTATATGCGGGATTGATTTGAAATTTTTTTACATATTCTCGAATAGTTGTACAACAAAAATCAATTGAAAAAAAGTTCGATTTTCAAAAAATTGTTTGTCTAAAACCTCCCTTAAGCTCCATACTTATAACAAATAGATCGGGGATTGTTCCTAAGTGTGCCCTTAGAAGATCATAGCGGGGCACTCAAAAAGTTAACGTTAATAATTGTCGTTATAGGTCATTGTGTGTGCCACGTTCATAGATAATGACAGTTCTCGCTAGTTACCGACAACGACAATCGTCATTAAGGCATTTGGGAATTCCGCTACAGGATTTTCTACAAATCAATAAACCTCGCGGTTGTTTGAGAATTACACTACTAACATGACTGTCTATTATGACACTAAGCTACGGAGAATGAGCACAACTTACCTTGATTAAAGGTCAACGCTGGCACATAAATCGATATTGGCATCCAGAGAACCTATTTAAGAATTTCAAGTTATAAATACACACCACACAGCAGACAGATATTCTGAACTTACCATCGACATAATAAAAAGTACAGAGCCAAATAGCCGAATCCTGCGATCGAAACGTTTTTCAAAGTACTAGAAACAAAGTTTATTTTAATAAACACAAATAAAGCAGACACTAAATCAACGATAAACACAGCACAATTTCTCAAATAAACACTGAACGGTTAGGCAAAAATTTGATATTTTTAATAAAAGCACAGCAAAATGAAGAACTTGAAGGGTCGAGTAAATTTAGAAATACAATATTTAATGGTTTCGAACGAGCTATACAGTATTATAGTGGACTAAAATTGAGGAATTTTCGTTAAGATTGTTTAAAAGAAACTTCAGGCATAGAGACAGATAATTTTATTTCAAAGATTCTATTTCTTTTAAATTGACAGACTCATGGGGGCCCACTTTGAGCAGCTTTTTGAGCTTTGTTGAAAATATCTTCCAGTTTGACGCTAGTATACTGCTTTAAAGGCAGAAAACGGCGCATAAAAGGAGCCAACAAATCTGGATCAATTTCAGCAAGATTTTGAGTACCAAAGACAAGTGAAGCAAGTCCAGCAACAACAACACAAATTACACCACCGAATGCGGTATACCAAAGAAATGACAAGTGGTACAGCGATCTATCCGTGGAGGGCCTAGAAGAAAAGGAGTTTTAAATGTAAATCTTTCAGAAATATAATTCAAAGTTGCTAAAGTTTTTTGTAAAAAACCTACACATAATTGTGTGTACTCTCCCACACGGTGGCGTTGTCAAACTCATAGGTACAACCTTCAACAGAAATCGGAAGTTTTGGATAGCGTATTTCACCATTCATCTGAGCAATCTGAGCATTGGCACAAATCCAGCTCAATGCCAAAAAAGAAACAATGCTGCCCGTCAAGGCGCTCTAAAAAGGAAGGGCAAAGCATAATTTCCATAACTTATTTCCTTACTTTAGCAATTGTGACACCTTTCCGTTCATCCACGGCACACAGACACCCATTACATAAACACCTAAAAGCGGTCCCATCGCAACGGCCGCAGTCATTGTAGCCAATTGCAAAACCATACCGAGTTTCTGCACCACAAATACCAAACCTATGCAACCCAGACCAAAAAACAACACAATGGCGCGCAAAAGTAGGCCAGTTTGCCTCTCACTCAAGGGCACGGGAATCAATGGCTTAACAATATCTTGTGAAATGACACAGGCTAAGGAGTTCAAGCCAGTTGAGAGTGAACTGAGTGCAGCGCTAAACACGCCTGCCACAAATAAGCCGGGCATTCCCGGTAAGTTACCCAAGATGCGCATAACCAATAATGGCGCCAGTTGATCACTTTCGCGTGCAAGCTATATAGGAGCAATAAAAAATTTAAATTAAATAAAGAATACAGATCAGATTCGAAGAAGAGGCCAACCTTTGTGCTCAATGGATCACAGTCATGGTAGGTGGCATAGGTCAGCAGTCCCATATAGCAGCAGCAGGAGAGCAAAAATATAAGCAACAACGTAAAGAGTATCATTGCCTGTTTGGCCTTTCGAAAGCTTGGTAAAGAGAGAAAACGTTGTATGGAGACTTGATTCACATCGGACGATTGAATTTTGTGCAATGTGCCGCCCACAATCACTGACAGCATAGATAAACGCACCGTGGGATCCCAAGTCCAGCTGTAAGAGAACCAATTATATAGATAATTACTACAGTGCATACTGCCTTAACTTACTCTGGTGCATTTAAACGTCCACCTGCTGTATTTCTTTGCAAGACCACGCCCAGACCACCAACATCTATGGTGCCTTTTATGCAAACTGCCAACACCGAGCCATACATGACAAAACTTTGTATAACATCGGTCCAGATGACAGCCTTTAAACCACCCTAAGTGCAAATATAAAATAGATTCATATTGAAAGCATTCAGAAGGTATGACAGCTCTTAATGCTTACCACACACGTATAAAAAGTGCAGACTATGCACACAATAGGCGTGATCACATGTATATTGATGCCACTAACTAGTAGAAAAAATTCGTTATAAATATAACAATTTTCAAAAACAACTTCAATTCCTTCTTTCATTTACCGTGATTAAATGTAAGAGCGGGCACATAAATAGCAATTGGTAAAAACAAAATCTGCAATAGGATTAAAGATTAAATAGTATTGTATAATATTGTTTTGATGTAACTTACCATATTAACGATGAAGAGTATCGAGGCAAAATAGCGTATACGACGATCGAAACGCATTTCAAAGTACTATTTTTTTGAGAAAAAAGAAAATGTTAGAAAATAAAACGTAAATTTTTGGCACCGTCAGATTAGTAGTAGATTAAAAAGGAAATTTAATAAAAGCGTGCTAGTGAAATTTTGAAAGTTTGAGTAATTTAGTTTGTTAGTTACATTATTAGAATGTTATTGTGTACAAAAAAAAAGATATATAGAACCAGAAAAGAATAAATATGTTTCTCTTACCTTAATCACTAAAATGACGTTGATTGAGGAAACAACTCAATAAGTTTGGTCCAAAGATTTTTGCTTATATTGGGTCTATAACTTAATTCGCGCGGTTCTATTTTAAAATTTGAACGTTTATTTAAGAAAAACATGTGCAATAGTGTTACTAAAAGTATTGATCATCGTTAGCCACTACTTTTTCTCATCCTTCTGGTAACATATGGATTCCGCGCCAAAAGAACTGCTCCTGTTCTGAAGTGAAGAGTATCCTGGTGAGAGCGTTTTGCATAGACCAAAATAAATGATTGTCGGTCCGGGACAAGGTCCGGGCTATAAGGCAGGTGAGCCAAAACTTCCCATCCAATATTTTCCACATAGTTTTTAACCGGTCTTAAAAACGGTCTGAAAAATCATGGCTTCGTGTCTGGTCGCATATTCCGGTCGCTTCTCGGCTATGGCTCTCTTTAAACGGATCAATTGTGTTCGATAGAGGATTGTCTGGCCCGATTTTAATAGCTTATAATAGAGCACACCCACTTCTGATCCCACCAAATACAGAGCATTACCTTGGCACCATGGATATCTGCCTTTGGCTGGGAAGGTCCAACATATGAATGTTTGCATTTCGGATTGTCGTAATGGATCCATTTTTCATCCCCAGTCATGATCCGATGCAAAAATTACTTCTTTTTTTGGCGTTCAAGCAGTATTTCGGACATGCAAAATCGTCTTTCCACATCTCTCGTCTTCAAATCATATGGCACCCAAATTTCTTGCTTTTGCATGTATCTGGCTGCTTTTAAACGTTTTGAAATGGCTGCTTGAGTGACTCCCAGCGATTTTGCAAGTTCTTCTTGGGTTTGGCAATAATCTTCATCGAGTATTGCTTCTAATTCTACGTCTTCAAACTTTTTTGGCTCACCAGGACGTACTTCGTCTTCTAAGCCAAAATCACCACTTTTCGCACGTTCGCTCAGCTAGAGCATGTTCACCATAAACTTCCACCAAAATACGATGACTTTCGGCAGCAGTTTTCTTCATATTAAAGTAATCAAGAAGAACTCCCCGCAAAAACACTTTTTCAGGCACAAAGTACCACATATTTGAGTGAACAAAAAAAATATTGTTGTTTACGCTTCAAATGAATGACATATACTGAAAAAGACGCACAATGACAGTAGCTTTCCAACGCATGTTCGGAATATTGGAACGATGGAATAATAATCAAGTTACGCCATCTCTTAGCAAGCCCTCTTAGCACGAATTTTTGGTCATTTCAGACCTTGAAACAACTACGATCGAGCTTCTTATAATCAATTATGTTGTGCCGATAAGAAATATTCATTTCTGTGGCATACGATTCACGCACTCAACCATCAGTGCAAAATTCTCCATTAAGAAAAAAAGTCTAGTCGAATGGGTCTTAAAGTGAACCTGGAGCAGATACCTGGTGTTAACAAACAAAACTTTCCAGCGGCTTCTGTTGACAAAACCACGTCACTGCTGACAAAACCTTCTTTGAGGTTCTAAAGGACTGAGATCCAGCAAAAACTCCCCCAACGATATATGCATTGAGATCAAACGAAGGAAAATTCTTGCCAAGAGGTGTAATTTGGACTCAATTAGACAATTGAGAAGCCAACCTTTTCTCGGCGAATAAAATTCACGCTCTATAAGTCCCTCATCATGCCCATGCACACTGAGAAGTTCTTTCTGGTGAAGTCTTTAGGGGCTTTCGAGAGAAATTAGATTTACGGACTCATCTGCTTCAATGGCGTCTTCCGAATTCGATGGGACATTGAGCTATACGCCGACATCAACTTAATCAACCGCATAAAAATCGACATACTTCGCTGGCTAAGTCAAGCTGGAAGAAAATAATCGATTCGGCACCCGGCGACGGTCAACGCAGAAGAGGGCATACGTATCTGCGTTGGGTGCACCAACTGTTGAACAACCTGACGACGCACAGTGAGTTGAGTTCACATAAATTTGTGAAGAGCAAATGCAGATCAAGACTTCAATACGGCCGCGGCGGGGTATTTTAGCTTCGGTACCCTGCCGGAGCTCCATTCCTTACTATTTTTTTTTTTGTAGTTAGACTTTATTCGTAGGTTCAGAGTTCATTGGGTTATGATGTTTGGCTCTTGGATTTCTGTCTTTAGTCATTATTAATATTTCGTTTTTCGTTGAAAATTCGTCTTTGGTTGATAGTCTTGGTTCTTAGATCTTGGATCTTTGCCTTTGGTCATTAGTAATGAGTAGACTGCAGATTTTTATGCAATTGCATACCATATTTTCTCAAGAAGCTTTTCGTGGCAGTTTTTACTCTCTGAGTTTTGCCATTGTCTGCAGAGATGTGACGGCCGAACAGAAAAATTAATTAAATTGAAAAAAACTGTCTGTGTCAGGTGGGATTCGAACCAGGGTTCTCTGGCGTATGAACCACACACTGTACCCACTGCGCCACGGCTGCCTATTGTCAATAGCAAAAATTAAAGCTGATTTTGGTAAAAACAACGTGGGGATTTCTGTTGACGAAACCACAGTCAGTATTGGTCGCTATATTGCCAATTTGATAGTTGGAAAACTATGCGAGGAGGAGTGATCAACCCCATATTTGCTGGCTCTAAACAGCTCAAAAAAACGAGTGCAGATAATGTGGCTAGATTCGTTAATACTAAGAATCTAAGAATCCTTTTGCCAAATGGTGACAATTATTTAAAAGTGTTATTACTAGTTACCGACGCAACAGCAATGAATCGCTCACTTTCATCCTCCGGCCCAAAAAGACACTCAAGGGGAAGCTAAAACCGAAATGGTGGTCTTCTGAACTGAATAGCCTAAGAACTAATTGCAGGAAGCTCTTCAGCATGATTGGGCTGCCTCTAAGGTAGCTCTTTAAATATTTAAAACCGAAACAAGGAAAGCTAAAAGATCATCTTGGAAACAGTTCTGTGAAGGAATTGAAGATATTTCAGAGGCGTTTAGCCTGCGTAAAATTCTTGTTACTACACGATGCCGGCTACCTCAAAAGGTCGGACGGCTCAATGTCTAGCGAGGAAATTCTTAACCTTCTTTTAGACATGCACTTCCCTGGCAGCTGCGCGCCCGTGTGTGCCTCAAGAAGGTGTTCTCTCTCCACTCCTCTGGGATTTGCTAGTTAACGACGTACTGCTATCTCTTGAGAGAGATGGATGTGTAGTGGCAGCCTACGCCGATGACCTAGCAATCGCAGTCAAAGGCAAATTTCCTACTACTCTATGCGACATTATGCAAATGACTCTTTGCAGACTTGGACAATGGGCCAATTCTGTGGTCATGGAGTTAATCCGGCTAAAACAGAGCTGGTCCTATTCATCAGGAAATATAAAATTCCGTTCTTAACACCAATCAAACTAACTAAATGGGTTAGCTAATACTCGATAGGAAACTCAGATGGAAGTGTGCACTAAAAAACACATTGCCACAGTGGCACTTTATACTTATAAGATGGGTACTTCGCCTCGTATCGGTCAATGGCTGTATACTGGGGTCATAAGACCTATCCTTCTGTATGGAGTAGTAATATGGTGGCCGTCCTAAGACAAGGTCACTTATATGAAACAACTCCAAAAAGTGCAGAGAATGGCTTCTATATGCATCAGCGGTGCTCTGAGAACAACATCGACTGCAGCCTTAGAGACCATACTTCATCTTCTACCACTGGATCTGGTTGCCAAACAGACAGCAGCCAGTTCGGCGATAAGACTTAGAGAACTGGGTGTATGGAAAAGTCTGACAGCGGGTCACACATCCATACTTAACAACTTCAACTTCATTCCATCAAGGACTCATTACTGCAAGCCCTCGCTTTTCTTCGAAGGAAGGATGGTACGCTTATTCCTCCTAGAACATACTGGGTCAATGGTGCACTATGGAAACGAGGGTGTCTATATTTCTATACAGACGGATTAAAATTAAACGACAAGGTCGGGTACGGAGTCTACTCAAAAGAGCTTGGGTAGATTTGGCTCGTAGGCTTCCTGACCACTGTAGTGTGTTTCAGGCCGAAATGATGGCTATAGGGGAGGTTGCATCATGGCTTTCAAAAAACGTTATCTCTAAACGGAAAATTTATATCTTCTCAGATAGACAGGCTGCGATAAAATCGTTGGAACAAGTAGCCACAAACTCTAAAGTAGCCAAAGATTGTCATGCTTCATCAGGTGAAATGTCGAACTATTTCAGCATCAACCTAATATGGGTACCTGGGCATAAAGGCATAAAAGGTAATGAAACGATAGATGAGCTTGCTAGAAATGGGACACGAACGGCATTATTCATGGTGAACCCACTGGGTATCCCGTTAGCGACTCTCAAGCTGCTAATCTGTAACAATATCATTTCGAAAGCCAATACTAGGTGGGCTGAAGTTTCGACATGCAGAGCATCAAGACTTATCTGGTCGACACTAGATCCCGGGCGAACGAGAGCCCTCTCTCACTGGCAAGACCAGAATTAGCCACAATAGTGGCTGTCATCACAGGTCACAGGGCACTGCTTGATAGGCAGACATGCGTACAGGTTAAGTGTTATCTTGAATGACTTCTCTAGAAGCTGTATCTGATTTAGTCGCAGAATTACGATCTGCACCTGGAACTTGCCAAGGAATCGTCTTTTGCAAAATTTATGCAGTTCTAAAAAGTGACCCCTCATTCGAAACAGTTTCAAAAGTGGCACAAATACTATCAGGAAAGGGGAAATGCAAGAACGAACGAAATTGCAGAACAGTTTTGGAGCAAATTCAAGTTTGCTCTAGTTACGTCCTGTGATGTTGAATGCTCTTTTTCTGCTTTTAAGCTAATTTTCACCGACAAACGTCATCAGTTCTCAATGCAACATTTAGAAAAAACCATTGTTGTTTATTAGAACATAAACTATTCTTAAATAAAACTAGAATCGAAAAAATAATATGTGCAACTGTAGTTAAAAAATGAAAAAAAACGAAATGGCCATCTTAGCCCTTGAAAGGACTTTGACCGGAGCTTTTTATGATCAATTGTGTTGTGTGTGATGTGAAATGTTTGTACACAATGATCGAGACGACGACTCCGAACGGGCTTATGTTCTCAAAAAGCTTTTCATGGCAGTTTTTACTCTCTGAGGTTTGCCATTATCTGCAGAGAGGTGACGGCCGAACAGAAAAATGAATTCATTTAAAATATTTTCTGTGTCAGATGAAGGATTCGAACCTGGGTTCTCTGGCGCAAGAGTCACACACTCTACCCACTACGCCACGGCCGCCACTTGTAGTTAGATATTCAAAAAATACCTTCAAATTATCTTGATTGCAATGAAAACTGAAATTTTAGATTTTTAAATTTAAAGTTTTTTTGCATATTCCTTGCGTATTGTTTGCATATAACTTACATATTGAAAGAAACTTTAGGGAACTCTATATAATAGAGAAATTTATAGATACGAACAGTTAAAACACTTATAGTCAGAAAAAAAATTTTCTGCATTAAAATCCGCAGTCTAATTATTGCAATAGACGCATCATATGCCTTGTAATAAAATTACCAATAGATCATAATTTTTTATACATCCAGCACAACATTGAATATTTAATGCTTTAAAGATTTTTCCACTTCCACACCACAGCAAATCCAAAGGCGAAGCAATAGAGACAATATTGAATTTTAGATTTAACGATCGTAAGTAAGATGAAAGAGAAACAACGACTTACGCTTTCATTTTTCAACCGTAAAAAGTAGTTATTACGGATTTTTCACATTGAACTGTTACTTTTTTTCGGTTCTTTGCGGCTCCCTGAAGATGGAGGTCCTGGGCACGGGCCCCGTGTGTCCTTATGGTAAAGATGGTAATGGTTATGATAGCGATAAGATTCTGAAAGACAGGTAGCTTATTTGATAGTTATAAAGAACTTCAAACGCTCATTTTTAAATGAAAAATATAATGAAAAATGAAGTACTTACCACTCTGCTGTTGTTTTAATTCACTGGAAAGTTGCATTCATAAAACCAGCCCCGACAACTAAAATTTTTATGCTAGTTTAAGCTTTAGTTACAAAAAATGTTAAACTTACTTATAGCTTTACTTATCAAATAAAATGATTCGACAAGCATAATTAACGAAGCAGAACTTGAGCTGGGTTTTTACTATGTCATTTTCAATGGTCAGTTGTTGTCAGTTAAATGAAATATGCCCACATGTTGGCATTTTTTCTACGTATGACAGTGAAGGAAAACTAAAATAGCTGATATCTAAACGTATTTTTGATAAAAAATTACATAAAAGTTGTCATAAATGATATATTTAGCTGCTAAAATTGGATGTCGTATTGTATTTATGACCCAGTAAAAGTCAAGCATTAAACAATTTATGACTAGCATAAAAAATATTGGAATTATTTAAAAATATATAATTTATTTGCCAGCAAATAGTGGAACTCATCTTAATGAGACCATATAATATATATATCTAGATAAATACATTAAAATTTCCTTCTTAATATCTAAAATAATATGATTGAGCAAAAGCTCAAAGCAAAGTACAGAACTGTGTAGTTGTACCTCATTTAAATATAGGCTTAACTCTTAGATGCTTAAATCTTAATTTTTAGTTTATCCTTGACTGAGACTATTATCCTTGACTAAGACTTCAGCGGAGCTTTAACATCAAAGCCCATAATCACAGTTTGTTCATCTGGTTGAACGACAACATATTCGGCTGGTTTTATAAAACGACGTATACAAGGTGCGAATAGATCTATGTTCATCTTGCTGGGGTCATTACGTCCAAACAAAAATGATGCCATACCGGAACAAAAAATAGTTATTATAGCACCAAAGGATACGTAATAGGTAAACGACATGTGGAAAATGCTCTGCAGAAAGGATTTCGAACTGTAAAAATAAAGTTAATTAAAGTATGATTCACAGAAGAAATTCCAATCAACTAGCCTCGGCGGCAGCACAACTGTGCTGTTTGCAGCCGTTATCAGCTCCTCGAATAGATAAGTACAGCCCGCCGTTGTAACTGGTTTCTCCATATAGATCAACTCACGATCGGCAATGGCAAATTGACCCTTGACGCAAATACATGCCATGATGCTGAATCCAACAATACTGCCGGATAGCGCACTCTGAAATATACATTATTATCTCTTGGAATTTTGAGGGGTGTATGTCTCTAAGAAAAACCTTTCCATTTATCCAAGGCAAGAGCAGACCCATCAAGAATAGACCCAATAGTGGTCCGCTGGTAATAGAGCCCAATGTCATTGATAACTGCAGCACAGTACCCAGCCGTTCGACGACAAATACCAGACCTACGCATAGTGCGCCTGCCACCAAAACCGAAACGCGCATTATTATGGCAGTTTGCAGCTCGGAGAGTGGCGTCTTGCGCAATGGTTTTATGTAGTCCTCTAGAAAAACGGCCGACAGCGAATTAAGGCCAGTCGAAAGTGAGCTCAGCGCAGCGCTAAAAACACCGGCCACAAACACACCTGCCAAGCCCGGATATACACCTAAGATATCCATAACCAGTAATGGCACCAACTGATCCTTGGCCTTGGCTAGCTATAGGGTAGAGAATTAAGAGCCTCTAACAAGTACGCAATAAAAAACATTGTATCTAACCTTGGTGCTCAGAGGATCACAGTCATGATACGTGGCAAAGATCAACAGACCGTTATAAAAACACGCTCCAGTCAACAGTATAATGCCCAGGATAAAACCAATGAGCGCCTTTTTGGCTTCCTTGATGCTAGGCAGTGACAAATAGCGCTGCACAATCACCTGATTGCCGGCGGTGTTCTGTACAAAAAACAAAGTCGTGCCCACAAAAATGGATAACATAGAGGTACGTTCGGTTATGTCAAAGGTCATGCTGTGAAATAGAGAGATGATGCTATATTTTAAATTTTGTTTTATTTTTATTTGACGCAGTGTTGACTTACACAGGCGCTTCAATGCGTCCGCTATCGTAGTTGCGTTGCCAAACCACACCTAGACCGCCGACATCTATTGTACCCTTGATAATGACTAAAATAATAGCGCCCAACATGATGACCGTTTGTATAACATCAGTCCAAACCACAGCTTTTAAGCCACCCTAAATTATTAAACCATTAGCGATTGATTTATCAAGAGTGTAGAACCAAGGTAAGGTGCTACGGATAAGTGAAGTTATGAGCTAAAAACAAGAATTATTTTAAATTTTTTACTTTCCTTTAAGTTCTAAAAAGTATTCTATGAATCCCTTTAAGACTGTTGTTACATGTTTGTATAGGCTGAATAGCAGACAAGGGTAGCACAATGCTGCATTGCGTTACTGAGTTGAAGTACGTTACTGGGCTGATACACTTGTTTTAATAAAAGTAACACGATAACTTTGTAAAACTAATTTTTTATTGGGCACTATACTTTGAAATTTGTTCAATTTCTAGAGTAAAAACAAACTTGAAACCAACTTATAATTTTGGATTTCTTTTGCAGACTAAAAATTAGCATCTATTTGTTTGATTACTCGTAGGAATCTTGAACGAAGTACAATTTGGCTGAAGACTATTGTTCAGGATTGATTTTGATTTATTTTTCTGAGAATTAACTTAAAAACTATCCAACTCACCTCACTTTAAAAATTTCCTATACATTTTTTTTCATTTCATTTTTTTTTATAAAATTCCTCTTACTCACGAATAACTCAACACGCTATACAACTCAATAACTCACTGCGCTGGTTAACATCTTGTTAATATAAGAATCAGTACTTTGAAATAATATCATAACGCAATTGCGCTAGCGCATTTCTCTGATACAGACAATTGCGCTTGAGTATGTGTGTCAGCGAAGAATTTTTTGCTGCGTTACTTATGTATGCGGAAAATACAGTGTCAATCAGTGTGTTCTTTGACGAACACATCTGAAAGTTACGCAGTTTTTTGTCTTGTACTGGTATTTAACGAAGAATATAAATAATTTGAAAGAAAATTGGTGAAAATTAAAAATGTTTACATTTAAAATTGTCACAAGCTCTAATCATATTCCACATTTGTCTCAGACGATAGATTTTAAATCGTCTGTGATTTTTTTTGCATTAACTGCAATTTAAAAAGGTTTCGGAACGAACTAAACTTACGCTGATAATTTAAGCGCGTTTTTTTCCACATTTTTGAAGTGAAACTTCTTACGCGGCAATGTGACGACTTTTATTGAGGGACAAATTTCAAAAAACACGTACACAGTGAAACCCGCTTAAGTACCATAAGCGGATTGGGTACTTAAGAGGGTAAACATTCATAAATGTTCATGGATATGCCATAAAATTTTGGGTACTAAGGCGAGTTAGGTACTTAAAAGGGAGGTAGGTACTTAAGCGAGTTTCACTGTACATGTTTATAAGCAGGTAACAAAAATGTAAAACTTTTTTGTTTATAAACAGGTAACAAAACAGTGGAAACGTTTGTATATAAACACTTACAATGTATATAAGCGCTGCCTAAGAGATATACTGTGACTACCAGTTCTAGCGGGTCGCTGGTTTTAAATCTGATGTCAGGATTTTAAAATTAAGGTGGTGGATAAGTTGCCATCTGGATGTTTTTTGTGTATTTTTGCAAACCCTTGTTATTTTGAAATTCTGTCAACGGATCTGATTTTGAATCTGATGTCACAGTTTTAAAATGCAAGATGGTGGATAGGGTTACATTTTTTTTCATTTTCATGAGTTCGGTGCTGGGACGAACACTAAGTAAAAATGTGTTGCTGAATCCAAATCAAGAAGTCAAAATTTCATAATTATGTAATTTTTGTAGAATAGGATTGCCACCTACTAAAATATATTTTTAAGAATTTTAAACATTTTTTAACAGCCTTAGTGGGTTGCTGATTTCGAATCTGATGTCAGAATTTTGGGGCTGCCACCGAGACTTTTTGTATTTTTGCAAATTCTTGTAATTTTGAAATTCTGACAACGGATTTGATACGGACTGAATTCGTTAAAATACAAAATATCAGTTTGCAAGCCTATCCGCCCTCTTGATTTTTTTTTTCATACATCGTTCCCAACTTACAGTCAAACAGGTGTCGATACTCTTGGTAAAAGCTAGGATAAAATCCCTATGATTCCCGGTAAATTTTGCATCAATTGAAATTTGGTTAACACATAAATAACAATCCTAACGAATCGAAAACAAAACCCGGAACTACAATAGATGCAATTTTAATTCACGTAATCTCGAAAATATTGATTCACGGACATACATCTTATATTTTAGTTATCACAAACCATTAATATCAGTGCAATACAATACAGTGTAATTTACAATTAAGTGTAAATATTGAATAAATATTTCAATATTTTTCTTAAGGAATTTCTTTAAGAAAATTTCTATTTCTTTAAGGAATTTTTTATTTTATTTCTTCCTCTATCTCTTTCTCTTTGTCTCTTACACTAAAATCTTTCTTATTCTAGAATAGAAAAAGTGTATATAGAACAAAATCTTCTAATCTTCTAATCTCCAATAACTACTAACAGATCTATTCTGGCAAATTAGCAATAGTAAACCAGTATTTTTCATATTTCTATGTGTTTGTTGTAATTTTTTGATTTCAAAACAAAATTTGAAGCTCAAAAATAATAAATTTCGATAAAAATTGTCAGCTGCTTTTCATATATTGACAATTTCATGGACAAATTCTGTTTTTTGTACTTCAAATTTTGTTTTGAAATCAAAAAATTACAACAAACACAAAGAAATATGAAAAATACTGGTTTACTATTGTTAATTTGTCAGAATAGGTCTGTAAGTTTAAGTTCAAAACTCAGTTTGAACTAGAAAATATAACTAAAAATCAATAATTGAATCTATATGGACGTATTGCATTTATCTACGGGAAAATACGTCACCATCGTATAAAGGCAAACTGTAGAGGATGCAAACTAAAAAGCTAAAAAGCAAAACGGAAGATCATTGGCTCGTCCACAAGTCTTATATAAACAAATAACTCAAAATGTCTGCCGTTGAAGAAGAAATAAAACAATACTGTGCGAAATACACTCTCAAGTTAAGAACCCATCCAAACACTCTGCCAAAATATTTACAAATCACAGTGGTTCCAACCTGAACTGTAATTTTTCTAATACCTTACTTATGGCCTAACTGAAAAAAGGCGTGTCCGAAACAAAACGACGTCCACCTCTTACACAAATAAATTGGTTTTTTTATAATCTCCCTTGTTAGTGATTTTGCTGAAATTTCTTATATAATTTCAAGTACCCGTCCCCCCTTCCCCCTCCCAAGCAAAATAAAAGTTATCATCTTTTTTTTTTTGTTCTATATAATGTATTTTTTTATTTTATTGGCCAAACTATCAATTTAGGGAGTGCTTTCTGGTATCTTTTTTATTTTTCCCAAAATTATGGTCAATTTCTTTATACAAAAAATTTCAAATCCAGAATCCACCAAGTCTGTAAGATAGGAAACTGGCACAATATACAAAATGTATGTCAAAAACATGTTTTTCTATAAAAGTCTGGAATCACTTTGACTTTCCTAGTGAATTCGCCACCAGTTCTCTAGATCAGAAGAGAGCATAATGTGAGCGACAAACAGAAAAAAGAAAATGAGTCAATTTTAGCGTCAAGTCATTTAGCGAGCTTTGTTTCTTATAAGTTTGTGCGGATCTTCAACGTTTATATGGGAATTTCTTTGTGTGTACTTTCAGAGCATTGCACGAACATAATATTTTCATTTGTTCGTTTGTTCGCTTTAATTTCTATTTCTACGAACGAACGAACGAACAACTATTTTCTACGAACGAACATCGATTTCTACGAACGAACGAAAGAACATCAATTTTCTACGAACGATCGAACGAACATCAATTTTCTACGAACGAACGAACATGAATTTTCTGCGAACGAACGAACACGAATTTTCTACAACGAACATCTATTTTCCACAAACAACCGAACGAACGAAGCATAAAAACTGTCGAAAATAATTTATATCGGCCGTAGCTGGACTCCTAGAGGGGTTAAATATATGAGCTAGTCCTAATATTTTTTGCCCCTCAACATTTCTTTCATACACACCTACCCCCTATCTGCCTCCCTTCTTTGGGTCCCCATACAAAAAACATAAAAACTGTCGGAAATAGTTTATATCGGCCGTAGCTAAAATTCTAGAGGGATCAAGTATATGAGCTGGTCCTATTATTTTTTGCCTCTCAACATTTCTTCCGAACACACCTACCCCCTATCTGCCACCCTTCTTTGGTCCCAATACAAAAAAAATTACAAACTGTCGAAAATAGTTTATATCGGTCGTAGCTGAACATCTAGAAGGATCAAATATATGAGCTGGTGCTATTATTTTTTGCTCCTCAACATTTCTTTCATACACATATACCCCCTATCTGCAACCCTTCTTTGAGTCCCCATACAAAAAACATAAAAACTGTCGAAAATAGTTTATATCGGCCGTAGCTAAACTTCTAGAGGGGTCAAGTATATGAGATGGTCCTATTATTTTTTGCCTCTCAACATTTCTTCCGAACACATCTACCCCCTATCTGCAACCCTTCTTTGGTCCCCATACAAAAAACATAAAAACTGTCGAAAATAGTTTATATTGGCCGTAGCTGAACTCCTAGAGGGGTTAAATATATGAGCTGGTCTTTATATTTTTTGCCTCTCAACATTTTTTTCATACACATCTACCCCGTATCTGCCACCCTTCTTTGGGTCCTCATACAAAAAACATAAAAACTGTCGAAAATAGTTTATATCGGCCGTAGCTAAACTTCTAGAGGGGTCAAGTATATGAGATGGTGCTATTATTTTTTGCCTCTCAACATTTCTTCCGAACACATCTACCCCCTATCTGCCACCCTTCTTTGGGTCCCCATACAAAAAACATAAAAACTGTGGAAAATAGTTTATATTGGCCGTAGCTGAACTCCTAGAGGGGTTAAATATATGAGCTGGTCCTTATATTTTTTGCCTCTCAACATTTCTTTCATACACATCTACCCCGTATCTGCCACCCTTCTTTGGGTCCCCATACAAAAAACATAAAAACTGTCGAAAATAGTTTATATCGGCCGTAGCTAAACTTCTAGAGGGGTCAAGTATATGAGCTGGTGCTATTATTTTTTGCCTCTCAACATTTCTTCCGAACACATCTACCCACTATCTGCCACCTTTCTTTGGGTCCTCATATAAAAAACATAAAAACTGTCGAAAATAGTTTATATCGGCCGTAGCTGAACTCCTAGAGGGGTCAAATATATGAGCAGGTCCTATTATTTTATTCACCTTAACATGTCTCCCGAACACACCTATCCCCTATCTACCACCCTTCTTTGGGTCCCCATCTATTTTCTACGATTGAACGAACGAACAAGCATTTTCTACCAACGAACATCTTTTTTCTACGAACGAACATCAATTTTCTACGAACGAACAAATATTTTCTACGAACGAACATAAATTTTCTACGAACGAACGAACGAACAAACATCTATTTTCTACGAACGAACATCTATTTTCCACGAACGAATGCACGAACAAAATATTTTTATTTTTTTCTACGAACGAACGTTCGTGCAAGGCTCTGTGTACGTTTGGCCGACAAATATACACAGAAAATCGTTCGTCTCTGTTTATATTCTTCGATTTATTTTTCTCTTTTTCTTCGCACATGTACGAACCAAGGTTGATTTATAAGGTTGTCACAAGGGAGTGAGCGAGTACCCATAATTGTCAAATCGAAGTTGACAGCTCATAGAAAATCTGCAAGTGCTCTCTTTTAACATCCATTTTTCTTTCGTAGTCACTCGCAAAATTGGCTGGTTTTGACAATTATGGGTACTGAGAAGAGAGTGCGATCAGCCCTGCGACAACCTTATAAATCAACCTTGGTACGAACTTAATCGAACTCATATCGCAGTGTTTTTTCTATATCTTCTTTTTGTGCTGATCTTCTACGTGCAATGATCAAACTACATTATTCATTATTCATACATTATTTCACCTATTGAAATCGGGTAGAATTCTATAAAGCACAGTAAGTGCACTTCTTCTCTCTACTCTAACTCGCTTAAAAAAAAAGTTGGTTGAGAAACGCGGCAGGAAATGGTTTCAAACTGTTCTGCCTTCGCCTATTTATACATAGATTTTCCGCACTATAAATGGTGCTGTGTTTTATTCATATACCGAACAAAAATTGACATGTTTTCGCATTGAACACAATGTTATCATTTTATAAGTGTATTTTTTCATTTAAAATTTTTGAATTTTTTTAATATTCACATATAAATTATTAACATTATGTTGTTATTTTGACGACATTTGTTTTAAGCTATTTTTTGATCACAAATTGTTTTTAAATCGGAATCTTTTGATCACAAATTGTTTTTAAATTGAAAACCTTGTGATCAAAAAATAGCTTAAAACATATTTCGTCAAAATAACAACATTAATTAATCAATTTATATGTGAATATTTAAAAAATTTAAGTTTTATATGAAAAAATAAATATTGAAAATGATAACATTGTGTTAAATTTTAAAACATGTCGATTTTTTCGGTGTACAAATGTGTATATGAAAAGGTAATTTTCTTCAAGAGGGTGAGCTGAACTGCGGATCGAAAGCACGTATAATGAAGAAATGACAAAAAACTAAAAAAAAATACTCACCACACAAGTATAGAAAATACAGACGATGCACACGACTGGAGTCACAATATGAATATTGACACCGGTAACTGTAACGATAATGTTGAAAATATTGAATAAGAAAATAGTAAAGCAAATGCACAGGACAATTTTTCAAGAAAGAACTACCTTGATTAAATGCAAGCGCCGGCACATAGATAACAATCGGCAACCATACAATCTGTCACGATTATAAGAAAAATCCGATTTGAAGAAGTTCCATAGATAAACACGAAAAGCATCCAAACATTCCAAGAATACATTTCAAAAAGCAATAAATATAAAGAAAAAAAAAACAAAATTATAATGTTTATAAAGAATCTCACATGAGACGCACTTACCGCTCCAATGGTGAAGAGCACTGAGCCGAAGAGACGGATTCCTTTGTCAAAACGCATTTCAAAGTACTGCAAAAATAATGCACCACTCACAATCAGAATAATCTGGCAACTTTGGGATTTTTTTTTTTTTTTTGGCTTTTTTAACTCTATTTTTTTTTCTTATATGTAATAAATTGTTTTGAGATGTTTATAATGAGCCACACGAAAGAAAACAACACTTTTATCTAATTTTTTTTTTTTTTATCATGCTAAATTCTCATTCCGAATAACTACCCATTTTGAGCACCAAAAGCCTCCATTGGTTTGACTTTCGTAAGAAAAAAAAATTCTCATCGAGGATTGTTTGAAAAAGCTTTGAACTCTCGATTCTCTACAAATTACTAAGCTTGATATACTCGTATTGAATATTTATCAAGCTCTTCTCTTGAATATTTGAGCTTTAAGCTAGATTGGAAAAAAAGCAAGTATTTAATAAAAAAAAATTATGAAATTAAATTGCTTTACTTAACCGAAAATTATTGAAGGAATGAATGCGTCATATTTTTTTAATTCCACTAGGCTAGGAATATTGTTTTTAGAAAATCTAACTAAGAAAGTTCAAGAAGATAATGTCGACATATGTTTCCATTGAACTCTTTATATTAATATTCGATGAAACAGAGTCACAATTATAATAACATAAGAAAAAAAAAATCAAATTATAAACAATATATTGACACTTTATCAGCTCTTTTATTATAGCAGCGACACGCGCGTCTAGAAGAATCAATGAAAAAATTCCGCAAACAATCATTAAGCTATTACGTACCGGAAGAGTCCAGTCTAACAGCACAATCAGTAACTGTCAGATGAACCCCAATCCCAGACCCACTTTTGAACTCAGATAACATTCAATTGAGTCACCGAACTTTTTCTTTCGAGAAGTGTTCAATGGATATGACAAAAATTTTGATTATGACTGATAGGGTCAAATATGCAGAAGAAATAAGTGCAAACACATATAAAGAGCCAATGAAAGTATACAAAAGTAAATGTTAATGAATTAAATTTTAATTTATAGACGCATAAAATTGATAAGTAAAAATGAGCACATGCACTTAAATGCAACGAATGATTAAGAATAATTACTTTTTTTATTACAATTAGGCCAATACTCTGAAGCAGTTTTAAGAATTTAAAAGTTAACAAGCAAACGACAAGCAATTTTATAGGATAACTTTTAAAAATCTTGAAATTGGACACTTACCTCATATGTTGAAGTTAGCTGCAAATTGCAGAATACCGGCAGAAAGACATACCACGAAATCACACCGGATATAGCCAAAGTAATGAGTATGAAGGCATATTGTGTGCCATAAACATAAATTTCAGTCGATGTACCAAGCAGTGATATACCGGAAACAAAACTAAAATTAAAAAAAAATTAAATTAATTTTTATTGATTAAAATTGGTATTAATTATTGATAATATAATGCATAGGTTCTCAAACTTTTTAAGTCTACTGTCCCTTTTTGAGTTAAGGTTTTTTTCAGCGCCCCCTCTCGAAAAATAACTCATTTTTTTTGTAAGAACTATGGAAAAAGAAAATGAAACTTGTTTATTTTATTATTTACAATCTGGAATACCCGGTTCCGCCCGGGGTGTATAGCATTCAGGGTGTGTAAAATGTGTGGAACGTGATGCAACTAACAATGCGCAATGATCAATAGATCCAATCTCGTCCATAAATTCATTGTCAGCAATAAAATTTTTAATTTTAGGACTAAAGCTGCATATTTCAAATAGACCCCTTTTATCACTTAGATATCAGCTTCACCTGCCACATTGAATGATGAGTTTTAGACCTGATATAGTTTGGGCACACTCCCACTTTTTGGCAAAGAACCTGCTCATCCCTATGCTACTTGTCTAATCACGCTAACTTTTCAAGACTGCGGACTAAAAACATATGTTATATGTGCTTATAATACCAAAGCATATATGTGCAAAACATTGTTAAAGTCGGACAAACTGTATAAAAGGAATTCGATTTAAATTAATGTGCCACGCAGTCTGCCTAATGCCGCTCAATTTTCTAGACTACTGACAAGACTACTGATAACATAGAATATATGTATGTGCAACATTTGGTTGAAGTCGGATAAAAAGTGTAAAGGAGTTCGATAAAAATTAAAGCGATACGCCCCTTGTCTTACCGACTTCTTTAGACTACGAACTGCTCTTTATCCCAAGGAATAAATGTACAAAAGTCGGGCAAACGGTTAAGGAGTTTGATTAAACCATGCCTCCTGTCTAATACCGCCCACTTTTCTATAATACAGTATGCATTGGCATTAAATGCACATGTATACTGATGTTTGAATTTGTTGAACAAACTTGCATGTTGTTTATTTTCGATGAACCATTTAACACAATTTTTTAGAATCGTCGGCCCAATTATGCACTGAAAACAGAAATTGCAATATCAAAACAACGCCAATCTACGACACAAGTGAATTGCGCCATCAGGTATTCTGATATGCGAAAAAGTAAAGTATAATATAAATAATAAATAAAACTATATATACGTACGATCGGTTTTGGCGTTTTAACAATTTCCTTGAAAGAGATTTGAGCTACAGCGCCCCAAGATGTTCGAGATAAAGAAGAATAGATAAGTCCAAAACGCTCACCGTATCCGAAAAGCCAATAAAAATTGGTTGGGCAATGCGGCTGTTGCATAGCATTATTTAATAATTACAAATAGAAGGTGAAACCGACGAAGCGACATTATAGATACGATGCATGCGCCATTTACCAACACCGACCAAATTTGTTGTTTTTGTCGCGGGTAAAATAAAAAAGTGGAATTTAAGAGAGCCTCTGTTGAAAAATTTTAACTGCAGGCAATTTTTGAAGTGAAACTTTTAAGGCGGTGTTGTGATGATTTTTATTGAGGGAAAAATTTCAAAAAACACGTTGGTATACATGTTTATAAACATGTAACAGAAAAGTGAAACGTTTTTGTTTACGAATTCTTGTTATTTTGAAATTCTGGCAAAGGATTTGATTTCGAATCTGATATCACAGTTTTTCATCTAAATTGTTTTTATAATTTCGGTGTTGTGGCGAACACTAGGTAAAAATGGGTCGCTGAATACGAATCAATTGTCAGAATTTCAAAATGATCTAATTTTTTATAATAGGGTTAGGATTGCCACCTAATAATATGTATTATTCAGAGTTTTAAACATCATCGAACATATTTAGGGGGTCGCTGATGTCGAATCTGATGCCAGAATTTAAAAATTCAATGTGGCGGATTGGATTGCCAGCTAAAATTTTTCATGTATTTGGTGCTAGGGGGAACCTTAGGTGAAAATGGGTAGCTAAATCTAAATTCGTCGTAGAAAAGTTCAAAATTATGTAATTTTTTACAAGAGGGTTCCCATCTAATAAAATGTATTTTAAGGAGTTTTAATTAAACATCATCGAACATATTAAAGGGGTCGCTGATATCGAATCTGATGTCAGAATTTTAAAATTCAATATGGCGGATTGGATTGCCAGCTAACTTTTTTTTATGAATTCGGTGCTGGAGTGAACACTTCGTAAAAATGGGTAGCGGAATTTAAATTCGTTATTAGAATTATTTAGTTTTATTACAATAATAACCTAATAAAATGTATTTTTAAAAGTTTTAAACTAAATCTAAAAGTTGTAAGAGGTCTCTAATTTTAAATCTGATGTCAGAATTTTAAAATTCAAAATGTCGTGTAGAGTTTCCAACTAGATTTTTTTGTATTTTTGCGAAATCTTATAATTTTTAAATTCTGACGTCGGGTTTGATTTCTATTCTGATATCAAAGTCTTAAATTTCACTATGGCGGATAGGGCTGCCACTTAAATTGTTTGCATTTTCACGCATTCTTGTGTTTTTAAAATTTTGACAACGGATTCGGATTCAGCAGCCCATTTTTACCTTGGCAAACAACTCTGATGGCAACCCTATCCGCCATCTTGAAATTTTTAATTCGTACATCGTTCTCTACTGATTTACAGTCAAAAAGGTCTTGATGCTCTTGATAGTAGCAAAGATAAAATCTCTATGATTCTCGGGGGAGATTTTGACGTAATTTTGCATCAAATGATTCTTTACAGCTAATTTATTTTCTTCACGAAAAATTTGGTTTGCACATTAATAACAACCACAACGAATCAACAATGAAATCCGGAACTACAATAGATGCAATTTTTTCACGTTATCTCAAGATTATGATTTAAAATTTCAAGTCCCAATCAAAGATTTGAAAAAATTATTGCATTCTTTTTGACTGATTGATTTGACTGATTTTAAATTACAAATGATTGCATTCTTTAACAGCTCTGCTGTGCAACGATACACTTGTAGTTTGTACTTTTTTTATGAGTTGCATTGTGTAAACTACAGCACGTGTATTTTGTAGTACTTTTATATGTTCTGTAAACTTTTACATAAATGTCTTAATATCTACTTATGGCGATTGTATATTCATGTCAGACACTAAATGTAATTTCATATACACAATTGACTGAACAATTCTCAACTCAATTGAATTCAAGCGAATGTTGATTGAGATACTTTGTTGAAATATCATAGCTACAAAAAGTTTTGTAAGCAACGAGTTAATCATTTGTGATGATATTATCGTTCAACTAGGAAGTTTACATTAACATTACTGTCTAGAATCACAATGACAAAATTATAAAGAAAGCACTTAAAAAGTACAAAAAGTTGAGGAATAAACTTTGAAAGTCAGTTGAATTGAGCAAGTTCAACAAACTTGGCAAATTTAAGTGGCTTTTTGAGAGCAGAAACCTTTTGTTTTATCCAAAGATGTATTATAAAGCTTTAAGCATTAACAAGAAGCAAGAAATTGAGAATAACAAAGTATTTTTATTATTTAGCCATCCATAACATAATCACCGCAAACGCCATTGAATATAAAAAAATAAATATAATATATATCGGTTGAGATTTTTTTAAACGCTAGTTAACCTCATCGGCTTGACAGTGTTGCTCATCTTCAGATCGCTCTCTTAAAACTCCTTGCAGTAAAATTGACCACATTTGCAATTGTTCTAAGCTAAAGGGTGGTTACATTTTAAGGGCCGATGTTGAATGTGAACCACACCTAAACGTCAAGTTTTTTCTGCATTTCATTTGACATTTATCAATTTCAGACTTACTCAATTTGAACCATGGAAAGATACACAATCGAGCAACGCGTTAAAGTTATTCAGGCTTATTATGAAAATGGGCGTTCAAATCAAAATACATATCGTGCACTTCGTAATTTTTTTCGGTCAATTTAATCGTCCAAATGTGCGTACAATCGGAAAAATCGTGCAAAAATTTGAGCAAACTGGGTCTGTAGGAGATGTGAAAACACCAGTGCATGCTCGTACAGCTCGTACTGCAGAAAATATTGCTGCTGTTCGCGATAGTGTGGCAGAAGGCCGGTCAGGCAGTTACTGTGAATGGTGTTCGCTATCGTGAGATGATAATGAACTTTTTATGGCCCAAATTGGAAGATATGAATGTGGACGATATGTGGTTTCAACAGGACGGTGCCACTTGGCACACAGCTAACGAAACAATGGCTCTTTTGCGCAACAAATTCAAGGGCCGTGTTATCTTACGTGGTGGCGATGTCAATTGGTCGCCAAGATCATGTGATTTGATACCGTTGGACTTCTTTCTTTGGGGTTATTTCAAAGTATAGGTCTACGTCGATAAGCCAGCAATAATTCAAGAGCTAAAGGATGAGACAATTCGGCACATTAACGGCATAGAACCTCACTTATTCCTCAGCGTCATCGAAAATTTGCACCATCGCATGAAGGTGTGCCGCCGAGGTCGCGGTTGTTCCATACATAATTGAACCATACCAAAATTATCATAATAAAAAGAAACGACAATCATTTTCTAAATTATTTTGTGTTTTATTCGAAATCAACATCGGCCCTTAAAATTTAACCACCCTTTAGTTCCAAAAAAGGGCCCGTACAGGTCCCTTTACAAAAGCCATTTCCATTAATCAAACTTTACGCTTTTTACGCGTTGTTGTCATAGGGAACGACCATTGTTCCCAAAAACATTTTTTGATCCCTATAACTAAAGTGTTTTGATTATGAATAGTTTAGCTTCTTCAGTGGTTAAGAAGCTGTAAACTGAATTGAATTGTCGTACAAGTACAAGTGCCGCCGAACGTTCGGGGAATGAAAGTGCTGTAGGCAACTTATCTTAGTTGTAATATCACATGATAAAGCTATCCGCGCGATGGTTGCCACGATTGCTCACATCGCGACCACATCAAAGAAATGTTTGGCGATGTTCAACCGCAATCCGAAGGAATTTTTGTACCGTTTCGTAACCGAAACGAAACATGGTTACAACACAACACACCAGAGGCCAAGAAACAATCAAAACTGTGAATTTCTCCAGGTGAACGTGCACCAAAACAGGCCAAGGTGGATCTGTTGACCAACACGGTCATGGCGAAAGTTTTTTGGAAAGCATGCGAAGTCATTTACACCTTGAAAATGGTAAAACGATCATCGGCGAATATTATATACAGCTGTTGGATAGATTTGACATTGGCTTGTCACAAAAACGACCACATTTGGCAATGAAAAATGTGCTCTACCACTATGACAACGCACCGGTGCACAAGTCTGTGTGCAAAAATTCATAAATTGGGCTACCGACTATTGACTCATCTGCCAAAATTTCCATATTTAGCCCTCTCTGACTATTTCCAAGCCTGAAGAAATAGCTCAGCGATAAGAGATTTGCATGGAATGAAGAGCTCATCACTGAAACAAATGCCTATTTTGGGCCTTATGCTCCTATTATTTGAAAAGATGCTCCTATAAAAGCCTATTATTTGGAAAGAATTAAAAAATTTTGGAAACACTGGAATAAAAGAATCGATTTAAAAAAAAAACAAACTACTTATCTTGAGAAGTAAAACAGTTAACGTCGTCATAGTTCAATATCAGCAAACTGCTGAAACTAAGACTGACTGTGAACATAGAAAGAACAACAACTAACCTCAACATGCCCTTGAGTAATAAAAAACTTTGACCTATCTTCGAAAAAAGAGCTTACTTTAACCAAATAAAGCATACTTCTAAAATTAGAAGAACTTTCAGCTGCTTCATATAATTTGTACACCATGTTCACAATAATTCCAAGTAATTTACTTGTGACATTGACAGAACAAATAAATATGCATAGCTTGGTGGATCATGGCTATCATACAAGGCTATTGATGAGTTGGTTTAGCGGCCAACGAAACAGCTGTCTAGCCTGCTGTGTGATTAATACTGTATATAAAGGGTATAGTTGTTGTTGTTGTTGTTGGTTGTTTTCTTTAGAAAGCAACAAAGACCTTGAGCTCGAAAATATAACTCTTAATCAATAATTGAAAAATTTTTAAAGTTATAAACATAACATATAAGAGTTTTTTTAAAAAAGTCACTAACTTCTCAAATTGTCCTGGTACCTGGCCCTGGTACATATCTGTGTTTGTGTTTATAGTAGACCCCTGCCTTTATGGCTTAATTCTACTTTGCCTCGTGACTTTACAACACACTCCTAATGTGAAAATAAAATGTTCATATACTCAATACTCTCCAGTAACAGAGTATTCTCCAGTAATACAGCATATGAGTAAAGCATTTATGACACCCAGAATAGCAAACGTGATAAATGTCAATTTCACAAACACTGACGTAGCTATCGCCCTATTCTTTGAAAATAATATAGAATACACACCAATATAATTGAATAGAATACAACCTCGAACTTGTAGTTAATACAAGATGCACGAACTGTATGAAAGCTTCATATATTGAATTCAATAATATCAATTTAACGTACAGTACTTGACATACCATCATAGTCATCTACTCCACTACTCTACTCTACTCTACTTCTAGTCATCTATAATCTCTTGTACGAGGACCGTTTGATAATTGAGTGAAAAATGAAACAAGGAATGATTTTTACGGCAAAAAAAAACGTTTTATTTTTCAATATAGTCTTCTTTTAGGTCAATATACTTTGTCCAACGTTCCTCTAATTTTTTGATCCCATCCGAAGAATACGTTTTCGGAAGGTCCTCAAAATAGGCCTCTGTTTCGGTGATGAGCTCCTCTCTGGTGGTGAATCTCTTTCTGCCGGAGTCATTTCTTCAGGTTTTTAAACAGAAAATAGTCGCTGGGGGCCAAATCTGTAGAATATGCTGGATGAGAAAGCAATTCGTACTTCAATTTATGAAATGTTGGCCATGGGAGCTGGGCATGTGTAAACGCGTGCATTGTCTTGATGGAAGAGCACTTTTTTCCTCGCCGAATAGGAACGTTTCTCTTTCAAAGCGTCGTTGAAACGTATTCGCCATTGATCGTTCTTTTCGGTAGAAGGTAATCGATGTAGATTATACCGCGTTCATCCCAAAATACTGTCGCCATAACCTTTCCGACCGAAAGCACCGTCTTCGCCTTCTTCGGAGCACGTTCGGTCGGTGAAGTCCACTGTTTCGACTGTACCTTTGTCTCTGGCTTGTAGCGATGGATCCATGTTTCGTCCACGGTTACTAATCGACGGAAACAAACTTTTGTATCTTTATTCATTTTCGTCAAACACGCTCTTTGAGAGTGTGCAAACGCGGCACCCATTTTGCGGATAATTTTTCATATCCAAATGATTTCGCAAAATGTTCCACACCCGTTCGTCTGAGATGCCTGCGGTCTCAAAAATCTAGCGCACTTCAACTCTGCGATCGGCCAACACGCTATCGTGAATTCTAGTGACCATTTCTGGTGTTTGTTTTCACTTGTGCTTGTACGACCACACCGGAATTCAGTAAACCATTTGTGAATCATTCCAATGGATGGTGAAATCATCGATAAAATCCATGGAATGATATGGGACGATCGGAAAATGAAAGTGCGTGAGGTGACTGAGGTTGTAGGCATCTTAACTTAGTGGTAAAATCACATTTAACATAAAATATTTGGACATGATAAAGCTATCCGCGCGATGGTTGCCACGATTGCTCATACTCGACCATAAGCGCAGCCGCATGAGTCCCCATAGTATTTATCAAGCCTTTCCTTGGTTCGGCAGATGGTTTTTTGCGCAAAAAATAATGTTTGATGAGCACACGAAATTCACTTTTTCCATTTTCACCAAAATTCACAAGATCGTCTGTTGTCAATGGCTGCCAAACACAAACTAAATGTCGCAGCGAGCTGAAATTTTGACAGTAGTCTATTTACAGATGGTAATTGACAGGATCAGTGCTGCATTTAAAGTTACTAAGCGCAAAATTAAAATATTCACTGAATTATCAAAGAGCCCTCCTATATAAATGATATACCAGTCCGGTTGTATTAAGCACGACTCCCGCCAGCCAACCTAGGTATATGCAAGTGACTTAACACAATCCACAACTAGCACGAGACTAGCAGACTCCCCGAAAGGCCGTCCAGGATAATCACCCGGGCAAGGATTTCACCAGATCGGGTCATCAATATCACCGACAAAAAGACCAAAAGCTCAAATATGAACCTTTACAATTAGCCGTGTACAGTTTGAATACTAAATCGTGCAAGACTTACAGCCAACCTTGTTTTCAGTTCAGGATACTAGTTCTATTACTCCTCATCATTTTAGTTGAAAAGGACTATCCCCGTGCAAACAAGTTCAATTGGACAATTGCTACGCCATTCACAGGTGCGTGTCAAGTTATATACCAACTTTCCATATCTGCCCCAAGGAATGGCCGCCAAAACCGGGCTCCAAGGTAGGCCCTCTTTTTACACAGATAAGACAAGACTAGCTCATGTTGGCAATCATAATTTTTCTCAAAGTATCTTATACTGCAACCATCCTTCTCTTTTACTCTTTCTTCTTTCCTCTTTTATTGTTTTTCTCTTTTCTTAATGCTAATCTGGCGGAGTTGCTCTCGTACGTACCATTATTTGTGTTTATAGAAGGGAAAACAATATACAATTAAAATTGCATATTGTTCTGAATATTACCAATTCGGCTACCAGTAGTTGGCGTACATTTATTTGTCATCTACTGGCGGAGACGAGACCTATCCAATCTCTTGTATATTAAGGAATATACCCAACTGGTCGTACTAAGCGCGACTCCTGCCGGTCAATCTAGGCCTGCGCAAGTGACTTTACATAAACCACAACCTGCACGAGATTCCCGAAAGGACTGCCCATGATAGTCACCCTGGGCAAGGGTCCTACCAAATGAGGCTCTTCAACATCACCTGCCAAAAGTTTAAACATGCATTTTTATAACTATCCGTTTATACACTAAATCGTACATGGTTGGCACTCTATCTAGTTATCAGGTCAGGATAAATAAATCCATAACCGAAAACTAGGAGTGCCTAAAACATCAAACTCAATTATGAGAAGTTTGGATCAAGCATTTGTATCTTAAGCTTTTACATAAGACCCTTAATTTTAGTATTAATTTTGGAGATAGATCAGGTCTCCCCATCTTGGGGGCCTCGACTTTCAAAATGCTATAAGTTCAACTAGACAATTGCTATTCCATTCACAGGCGCGTGTTGTGCCATACCTGCTCTAAGGTAGGCCCTCTTTTACATGGATAAGAGAAGACTAGTTACATGCTGTCAAACATGTTTCGTATCTATGCATCTTATCCGTAACCATCCTCCTATATCCTGGCTTTGGAAAGTCAGGCTCTTATCAACGATGCTAACCTGGCAGAGATGCTCTCGTACGTTCCATAACATCACTTACAAAGAATGTTATGATCAACCAGAATGTAGGCAAAAACTCTCAAAACGAGACTACCTTTAATTGTATCATAGTTTCCATTATAGATATTCCCTAACCCATATATGAGTCTTTCATATGAGGCGCTCAGCGCCGAAACGGCCTAAGCCCAAAAAAATGGTTGTGAGAAAAACGAAGTTAAAAGAAAATAAGTTTTTAAAATATTTTTATTTTTTTTTTTATTAATTCTAAATAAATATTAGTTGTAATATTTGTTTGAGGTTAATCATTATGTCTTAATTAACTTAGATAAAGACTGTTTTAAACAGTTAATACAAAAATTAAAGTGGCTTAGGCCATTTTGGAATCCATTTAAAAAAAAATATATTGATAGGAACTGAGGGTTAGGCCATTTTGGCTCCATTTATTAAAACATACAAAATTTCTACAAATAAATAATAATAATAATTTTTAGCGTTTTAAATAATACAAATTAATAATAATAATTATTCGTCTTCATCCTGAATATCTTCTTCTTCGGCTCTCGAATTTGTTTTTAAATTATTATCAAATGCATGGTTTATAGGAGGTATGAACTCTTTGAGTTCCTGTAAATCCTTAAACTTTGCAGCTTCAATGAATCTTCCTCCAGGATAAAGCGGATTGATCGCTATACATTATTAAGTTCTTACATTTGACATTGGCTTTCACGTAATGCATAATGATAGACCCTATTTCCTGTGGTCCACGTGAAGCTATTCCCTCATTCCATGTATACATGAATGACTTGTTCGGGATAAGGTCATGAATACCAAGACAATAGGTCCATAGCTGTCTTTTGTAGTAAGCTACACCTGTGGAAATGACTGGTGTCGGCATAGTTTTCATAAGATGCTATATCTGCTATAACTGCATATTCTTCCTTGTTAAGTTTCGAGTCCAATTGCATCCCAGTTCTAGCTGAATCAGCTTTTCGGTGATGTAAATATCTTTCGCTCGTAATACTTTCCTTTTCAGAAGGATCGCCTGCGGCTTCGATTTTTACTTTAAAAGAATCACATTTTTTGCAGCTGTCGGAAATTGAAGCTTGAAAATGCAAATTAAAGTTTTCTGAAAAGATTTTGGTGAAAACGAATTTAAATACAACTTTGTCCATTTCTACAGTTCCACGATATAGCTCGTACATAACCGATATGTTTAAGGTAGGTGCGAGAAATTCTCTTTGAATATTCTTATTTCTTGAATAGTGGGAGCTATACCTCCGAAAATTATTGATAAATTCTTTCACGATTTCTGTAGCTTCAACGCCGGTCTTATTATGAAGTGGGTGTCTTCCTCTTTGGTCCAATTTTGGTGTAGTTGTGCCACTTCCAGGTGCTCTATGCTTAAGTGCACGTGTAATACGACCATCGGTTATTTGTAAGATCTGCTTAAAATATCTTTTGCAGATATCTTTTTGTAAATTCTTGTACTAGATCTTCGACTTTCGCCAATAGACTTCTTATAAGATCTTCTTGTTTCAATTACTGCAATTTGTCCACATAAATAAGCATTTTGCAAATCATGATCAGCAATTTTATAAAAATTTTCAAAAATACTTCGCAAATTATTCTCACTGAAATGCTGATGACATTTTAACGGACATGGACATTCAAGTGCATTATGTGTTTTAGCTGGCTTCATAACTCCTTTCACAGTTTTATAAGATTTTCCGAAATTTCTCTGAACTTTACTTACGTGTTTTTTCCAGTTAGATTTCTTGGCAATCCGCTTTCTAGTAGATATTTTTAATTCATTGCTGCGTTCAACTTCGATATCTGTTTCAGCTGACCTGCTTTCATTTTCTGTTATTCCGATCTGGGATTCTGTTGCCGCAAGTCGCGATCGCCCAGGCAATGTATCTTCGGAAGAGCGCGACGAATTGATGACCCACTTGGTGTTGGGACGTACTCCGATCCAGAATTTTTGAAGTCTTGTAAACTCATCGAGTCAGCATCAGACATGTTTATTCACGAACTATTTCTTTTTCTTGCTAATACATTTTCAATTAAAAAAACTGATAACACACTTCAATAGATGTTATGAACTTACCTTTGCCAACTAGTGGATTTATTATTTAAACAAGAATAACTATTTAACGAGCCATACCGATACTTAAAAACAAAGCAAATGAGGAAATAGTTTCAAACAGTAAGAATAATACAATTAAAAATTACAGTTTGACATTTAATGGGAAAAAGCTTCAGGAAAATTCAAAAATTTGAACACCCACGGCTAACTTCATTTATTTTTCGAATATACTCTTGACTAAAACGTAACATGCGTTTTTGGCCTAACTGACACATATTTTTTATTTCTAGGATTCGATTTGGCCTAAGCGGCTTAGGCCATTATGGCAACCACATTTTTTTGAACTTTGCATAGAGGAAAAACTTTTTTCAGCAGGTAGTATAACCTAGTGTTATACTATGCAATAAGGATTTGTTTAGTATTTATTTCAAAAGGTTCCGGTTAGATCAGCATAGTCAGCTTGATTTTTTTGAAAATGAGGGTTAGGCCGTTTTGGCGCTGAGCGCCTCATATTTATTTGTTTTAAATGAAAAGTTCGAATATAAATAAAAAAATTTGTTGACATATTTCCTATGTGGAAATATTAAATACACAAAAACAAGAAAAAACAAATGAAACCTGTTCTACGCTGAACGTTTTTATAAGCTTTTATTTAACTTGATTCGTTCGTATGTATGTATGTATGTCCGCAAATCTTGCAAACAATTTTTCGACAGCTTGTGGGTCTCCGATTATGCTGAAATTTAGCATACATATGTAAGCCCGGTGACAATGCATTATGAAAAAAATGTTGCCACACCCCCTTTTACTGCCCACAAATCAATAAAAATGCTATATCTCCAAAACTACTAGACCGACTCAGATGAAATTTTGGTAGTAAATTTCCTTCAAGTAGAAAATGGGGTCTAAGAAAAAAAGTTAACCACACCCCCTTTTACCGCCCACAAATTATTATATAACTCCAAAACTACCGGGCTGTTTCAGCTGAAATTTTGGCAGTAAATGTCCTTCAAGTATTGCATGGTTTAGAAAAAATGTTGCCACACCCCCTCTTACTGCCCACAAATCAATAAGAATGCTATATCTCCAAAACTACTAGACCGATTCAGATGACATTTTGGTAGTAAATTTCCTTCAAGTCAAAAATGGGGATTAAAAATAAATGTCACCACACCCCCTTTTGCCGCCCACAAATTCATATATCTCCAAAACTACCAGGCTGTTTCAGCTAAAATTTTGGCAGTAAATGTCCTTCAAGTATTGCATGGGTTAGAAAAAAAATGTTGCCACACCCTCTTTTACCACCCACAAATCCATAAAAATTATATATATCCAAAACTACTAGGCCGATTCAGCTGAAAATTTGCCAGCACATTTACATCAAGTAGGAGATAGGGGTTGAAATTTGAACACACCTCCTATACCCGCCCACAAATCCATAAAAATGCTATATCATCATAAAGTATATAATGCAATAAATAATGTAAATGGTATAAATAATGTTAATATGTATTGTTAAGGTTAATGGTCTAAAAAATTAAAATGCTATATGTAAGGCCTTCAAAATAAAACATGTTCATAATAAACCTTTAAGACTAAAAAGTAAAAAATAAAAAAATAAATAAAAAAAAATTTTAAAAAATAAGCTTTTATTGAAAACCAAAACGTGAACTAAAAAGAAAAAAATAAATTTCATTGACATTTGTCATATATGTACATAGTAGGTATATTCTAGATTCAGAAGAACCTCTCCCTTGATTACCCATCATCATAATAAAAGCGTACGTAAATAGGTACATATGTTTTAGGGATGTATATAAATTTAGAAACTTTCAAAATGTAAAATATATTTAAATTTTAAAGGCACTGATATTGTGCAGTAAGCCTGTATAATGGATCGCGGTTTATATACAGATAAGCCTACTAAAAGATTCAATTCCACTGATATTGTGTAGTAAACTTGTATATTTTCCATTTTGAAAATTTCTAAATTTATATACGTCCCTAGAACTTACCTAATTACGTACGCTTTTATTATGATGATGGGTAACCAAGGGAGAGGTTCTTCTGAATCTAGAATATACCTACTATATACATATATATGACAAATGTCAATGAAATTTATTTTTTTCTTTTTAGTTCACGTTTTGGTTTTAAATAAAAGCTTATTTTTTAAAAAATTTTTTTTTTTTATATATTTTTTACATGTCGCTTACATCTAGCTTACATCTAGCTCTAATTGCTCTAAAAAAATAAACTAGTTGGTTTTTTTCAATTAACTCCAAAATAACTCGGCTCTAATATTTAAACAATTTCATTGAGTCTATGATTTTCTTTCCAGTTTTGTGCTGAAAAAGTCCCTCCCTCAAATTTTCGGCGTATTTGACAGAGTAATTTTTCAATTTATTTATTGCTAATGATCGAGTTCAAAGTTGCTTGGAATTTTTGACACGCATCAGTGCACAGAAAGTTTTTTTTGTTTTAATCTATCTCCCCCACTTCATGGTCACGGTCAAGTTTGTTATCTACATAAATAACTTTGTACCACAATTTTTGTTGTTTTTTTTCGTACTTTTGTTGTTTTGCCGAATTGGTTTGATTTATATTCTACTTTATTTTTGATTTTGCTAATCTTCTTATAAATTCTAAATTTGTAAATTGGCTGACCTTAAGTGTGGGATAAGGCGTTCTTTGTTCGCCTGCTGGTTTGATTGGTGGGGCAACCACAATGCTGCAAGTAAATTTGCAAGATTTTTGTTAAGTAAATATAACAAAAATCTTGTCAGCATCAGCAGAATCAAAAATATTATTGAGGTTGAACTTCATGGAAGTACACAGAATATTAAGTCTTATTTCTCTTTATTTTTACACCATTTTACGTTTAACTCAAATTTTCAGAGCAATACTGCGCCAAGTTAGTCAACTTGGTCTAGAAGCTGATTGCTGACTGCGGTCTGACTCAAAATGCGGCATTCTCGATTTTTTGGACTGCTATTTTGTACAGCTACCATCATGGGTGTATATAGGATTTCAGCCAATGGAGGCACATTTTTTGTTGTATATAGTTATGAAAAATAAAATAGAATCAACCATTTTAGTTATTATATTTCGTAAAAAAATCTTATCTAAAACCGGATAAAACATTTTTGAAGCGAAGCTTTTTACGTCTCGTTCTGTGATTTGCTTGGAGTGAAATATGAAAAATTTTCGGCAGATTTTTTTTTTAGAATTTTATAAGGTTTCTTTGTTTCTGCGTTTTTTACAACAAGACAATTAATATATCAAATATAAAAAAAACATTTCTCCGCCTGCCGTGGGGATTTGAACACGTCAACCTCCAATTGAAGTTCTATACTCTATCCACTAAGTCAAACACCTTCTTTACGCTGATTCAGTATTAAGTGCAATTGAAGCTATGTTGCAGCACATCCACCAATATAGTAATGTATTTGTGTGGTTTGGGTAGCTGCTAAGCCACTTACTACAAGAGTTGATTAAATGATTTTTATGGTTTGGGTAGCTGCTAAGCCACTTGCTACAAGAATCATCAGAGTTGCCACTTTTCCACAATTGTGGCAAATCTAGCACTTTTTTGGTTTCTATCACTATTTGAATTTTTTTAAAATCGATCACTTTTAATATACAGCCGTGGACACATAAATAGCACAAAAATGCATGTAGGGTGTTTCACATAAATTTAAATAAAATACGTAGAAGAAAACAAAAATTTATTTCATAGTATTTGAGTTTAAACATTAAAAACTTAAAATCAGTAGTAGATTTGTAATTACGAATTAAAAATTAGAGAATTAATGAAAAATCTGAAATTGCTCCTTAGCTGAGGTGGACATATAAATAGCACAATTTGGTTTCTGAAAGAAGACATAGTGATTTCTTTTTATTTAACAATGAGCTTACGAATATGCTTACTAGTACTTGGCACCGTATCCCGAATTGTACAAAACAGCCCGACATCTTCGTCCCATACTCTATACAAGCTTCCTGACCCAATCCTTCGGAATAGAGTACCAAGCATTCTCAATTCCACCCCATAACTCATCTTAATTTCGAAAATTTTTGTTGCTTATGCTGGCCTTCACATCATCCCATAAATTTTCCATGGGGTTGAGGTCTGGGATTTGAGCCGGCCAATTCAAAATATTTATTTTTTCCCATTTTTAGCCAATCACAACCTTTGCTGTGGGTTTTGGATCATTATCGTGCATAAAAGTCCACCTAATAGGCATGTTCTCAAATACAAATGGTTCCATCTGGTTATTAAGAATATCTAAATACATATTTTTGTCCATTATTCCTGGTATACGAAAAATTGGCTCAACGCCGTGCCAGGAAAAAGCTCCCCAAGCCCTAAAATTCCCTCCTCCATGCTTTAATGATTTTTTTGTATACTTCGGATTCAACTCTTGACGTTAGGGGCGCCGAACAAACGTTTTTCCATCTGGTCCAACCCTATTGAATTTAGTTTCGTCAGTCCAGAGCACGTTCTTCCAAAATTGGTCTTCTTCATTCACATGGGCCCTTGTAAACGCAAAATGATCCTTTAAATTTTTTTTGTTAAGAGCGGCTTTCTTCGGCAAATGCGTCCATAAAGATTAGCTTCATGTAGTCTCCAAGATTCTAGTTTTCTTGAAACATTAAGGTTATTTTCTTCATTTATTTCCCTCATAATTTGCTTTGCTTACTTGAAAGGATCAGCCTTACTTTTGCGAACTATAAGTCTATCAGTAGAAGCGGTGGTTTCACGCGATCTAGGATTGCGCAGCTTAATCTCGAAATTATTTGAACCATTTGATGTAACCAGCTTGAGTGCATTATAAAACATTTTTCGCGAAATTTTGAGAATATCCGCGATTTCAGATGGTTTTTTGCCTTTTCGACTTAGTTCGTGAATTATAGACCTTTTTCCGGAGTGCAATGTTTGCCATGACCCATTTTATTTAGAATCGGCGAAATTAGCTGAATAAAAGTCTAAAAGTTTTACAAGCACCCGATCTTGTTGACTTTTATTCACCAACTAACATGTGTGCTATTTATATGACCACAGCAGATCGTACATGCCTATACAGAAAGAGATAGCCTGAGCAAATAAAAGTAAGTAACGGTACATCTCTCTCGGAGTTTTAAACAACGTCACACTGGAGTCTCAAAAAATTATAACTACAGTTAATGAATGCATTATTATGTTTAAATGAATCGTTTAAAAAATAAGTTGACATTTGTGCTATTTATGTGTCCATGGCTGTATTTATATAAAAATGACTGCAATATAAATAAAATTTTTGAAATTTTATTACACATAATAATTTATTTATTATTGCTTTTAATATTTTATTTTAGTACTGTTTCAAGAACATTATATGATAATTATATGCAATAAAACTAATTCGGCGTGAAAAAACTTACTTTATGGTATACTTCTTATGATTTGTTTTGCTGTAGGACTTCAGTCGAATTTTTCCTTAAGAAGAAAAATATATTCCAACGTTTTTTTAAAATTCACCACTCATTTTAGACTCAACCTACCACTATCTAAAATTTGCAAGTGACAACACTGGTCATCATCCTCAATTTGGTAACGCCATCTGTTAACAACTGTTAACATAGCTGCAGTTATCTATTTAATTGATATATATTAAATCAATGACAAAATTGGAAAGAGTTGTTTGGCTCGGTAGAAAGATTATAGGTTTATTAATCAATGGGTCATGGGATCGATCCTAACGGAGAGAGAAGTAATGTTTTTTTTTTATGTGAATGCGCTTATGCTGTTGTTGGTATATGCTTTTGTTTTAACAATGACTGCAACATATAATAAAATAAATAAAATAATAATGTTGCTTTAAATTTTTAATTTAAGTTATTTAAAAAAAAAAAACATTAAATTATCAAATCTGCACACAGAAAAATACCTACGGCGTTTTGCCTAAAATGACTTGGGTAACTATTTTTGTATGAAGCTTAAGAAATTTGTGCAAGTTTCATAAGTTTTTTGTCAACTTGGTCATGCCAACATTGTATAAAATGCCAAAGATAATTGGGCAAAAGCAAATTGGGGTTCTTACAATCTTTTCTCTCATTGCTACTCTTTCTGTCATAAGCGGTCATTATTTGCTTTCCTTTTCTTATCATTTGTACTAATGTGCATGTATTTCGCAGCAATTTATTCGTTACACTGACAAAACAAGTAGAACACAAAACTACTTAGTGTATCACAGCGGGAACCACGCAAGATTACTGATGAGTTGATATTAAATAAAAATTGAGTTGATTAAAAACAGAAAAATTAAAAATTTTGAAACAGGTGTTAAGCAAAGCTAAAAAGATGAAGAAAACAAACAAATCCTAAGAGAACAACGCAAGCGCTTTTTGCAAAGACCTTAGGAAATCTTCACTAGTATAAGTACAACTTACCTAAGGTTATAATACCCAAGTTCCTTTTTTAATATTGCCTTAAATCTATGGCAACCCATTTAAGCAGAAGGCCTTCAACAGAGCACACAACTTCTAGCATAAATTTCCTAATGGCAAAATAATGATATTGGCTAAATTCCCTTTGTTGTATTAAAAAAATACTTAGATAACCCATTCTGGCCGAAGGTCTTAGGCAAATTATACCCGAAAATTTTATAATTTTACACTATGTTTTCTCTGTGTGTATGAAACTGCGAAAAAGCTTCGCTTCTCTCGTGTGTCCAACGACGCACCTGTGTTTTTTTTAATAGTTTTTAGTATATTTTTCAATTATTAAAAAAAAAAAAAACGAAATGGCCATTTCAGCCCTTGAAAGGACTTTGGCCGAGCTTCTTATGATCAATTGTGTTATATGTGAAATGTTTGAACACAAATGATCGAGAACTGGACCCACAAGTTTTATGCCGACTACGAACGGCTTATGTTCTCAAGAAGCTTTTCATGGCACCTTTTACTCTCTGAGGTTTGCTATTGTCTGCAGAGAGGTGACGGCCGAACAGAAAAATTAATTCAATTAAAAAACTTTCTGTGTGGGATTGAACCAGGGTTCTCTGGCGTATGGGCCACACACTCTACCCACTGTGCCACGACCGCCAATTATTAACAAAACAAAAATCGAAGTGTTGAATTTAAAAAATTTTAGAATCGGTCAACCTATTGCTAAGATCTTATCCAATAACCAATCTGTAAATGAGTTGTCTCGTGGGAGCTTTGTTCAATTCTCTCGCTTGGCTCCAATTAGCGGTATTCAAACAACAAAACTGCCACAGACCAACTATACCTGAGCTATACAGGGTGATGGTTCCTCGTGATAAGATGAGCAAAAAATTGTATCAGTGGGGGTGGTTACAAACGCCACTTATGGAGGTAGAAGGAAAAAACAAAAAAAAATTAATGTCATTATGTTTTAATCCATAACTGATATATCTCTACAACAATAACTAAACTTAATAACTTTTTGAAAAGAAAATTAAATGTTCTTTAAGTTTTTTTATTAAATTTTATCATATAGTCCCAACTAAAAATGTTATGAGCACCTAAAGCAAAAACTGCGTTTTTAAAAAAATTCCACTTATAAGGTAATTTTCTCGAAAAAAAAACCAAATTTCTTATTATTTTTGATGACGTTGTTTTTGTCTTACTTTGGACAATTGAATGAACAAGGTAGCTGCAGGGCTGCTTGTACACTTTATTTGTTAACCATAAATATCAAAATCGTTCAAATTTATTCAGTTTGTTTACCTTCTTATTTTCTATAAGCTTTGACTGTTTTGAGTCTACGCTCTCTCTCTCTCTCTCTCTCTCTCTTGCAGCTACCTGGTTATTTTTATCATGAACTGCTGTACATTTTTTTTTTCTCAGAACAGCTATTTTTCGTGCTAACAAGTTCAATTGGACAATTTTACGCCATTCACAGGTGCGTGTCAATTTATATACCAACTTTCCATACCTGCCCTAAGGAATGGCCGCCAAAACCAATCATAATTTTTCTCAAAGCATCTTTTACTGCAACCATCCTTCTCTTTTGCTCTTTCCTCTTTTATTGTTTTTCTCTTTTCTTAATGCTAATCTGGCGGAGTTGCTCTCGCACATACTATTAAAGGGTGATTTTTTAAGAGCTTGATAACTTTTTTTTAAAAAAAAACGCATAAAATTTGCAAAATCTCATCGGTTCTTTATTTGAAACGTTAGATTGGTCCATGACATTTACTTTTTGAAGATAATTTCATTTAAATGTTGACCGCGGCTGCGTCTTAGGTGGTCCATTCGGAAAGTCCAATTTTGGGCAACTTTTTCGAGCATTTCGGCCGGAATAGCCCGAATTTCTTCGGAAATGTTGTCTTCCAAAGCTGTAATAGTTGCTGGCTTATTTCTGTAGACTTTAGACTTGACGTAGCCCCACAAAAAATAGTCTAAAGGCGTCAAATCGCATGACTTACCGTGGTGGCCAACTTACCGGTCCATTTCTTGAGATTAATTGTTCTCCGAAGTTTTCCCTCAAAATGGCCATAGAATCGCGAGCTGTGTGGCATGTAGCGCCATCTTGTTGAAACCACATGTCAACCAAGTTCAGTTCTTCCATTTTTGGCAACAAAAAGTTTGTTAGCATCGAACGATAGCGATCGCCATTCACCGTAACGTTGCGTCCAACAGCATCTTTGAAAAAATACGGTCCAATGATTCCACCAGCGTACAAACCACACCAAACAGTGCATTTTTCGGGATGCATGGCCAGTTCTTGAACGGCTTCTGGTTGCTCTTCACTCGAAATGCGGCAATTTTGCTTATTTACGTAGCCATTCAACCAGAAATGAGCCTCATCGCTGAACAAAATTTGTCGATAAAAAAGCGGATTTTCTGCCAACTTTTCTAGGGCCCATTCACTGAAAATTCGACGTTGTGGCAGATCGTTCGGCTTCAGTTCTTGCACGAGCTGTATTTTATACGGTTTTACACCAAGATCTTTGCGTAAAACCTTCCATGTGGTCGAATAACACAAACCCAATTGCTGCGAACGGCGACGAATCGACATTTCACGGTCTTCAGCAACACTCTCAGAAACAGACGCAATATTCTCTTCTGTACGCACTGTACGCATTCGTGTGGTTGGTTTAATGTCCAATAAAGTAAACTGAGTGCGAAACTTGGTCACAATCGCATTAATTGTTTGCTCACTTGGTCGATTATGTAGACCATAAATCGGACGTAAAGCGCGAAACACATTTCGAACCGAACACTGATTTTGGTAATAAAATTCAATGATTTGCAAGCGTTGCTCGTTAGTAAGTCTATTCATGATGAAATGTCAAAGCATACTGAGCATCTTTCTCTTTGACACCATGTCTGAAATCCCACGTGATCTGTCAAATACTAATGCATGAAAATCATAACCTCAAAAAAATCACCCTTTATTTATGTTTATAGAAGTGATAACAATATACAATTAAATTGGGTTTATTTTACCGTGATGCCTACACAGTCAAAAATATTGATGCGTTTTTCGTTGCTTTCGATATTTAATGTTTTTAAAAACAACTAATTACAAAACTAATTTAAATTAAACTAGTTTGTGAACTACTTTGAATTATATTAAGGCGGCATCCACTTCAATTCTAAATAGTTTTTATTGCATTATATATGAAGTAATTGAAATACTACTTAAAAACAGGTGCTTGATAAACTACTTTGAATTATATTAAGGCGGCCACTACTCTGATTTTGACATCTTTTAATTGCAAATTTTTATTAGATTACAAGTTTATATATATTTAACCATGTTATTTCATCAAATATTATTAACTTTAGGCCATCAGTAATAGTTTTCAATTGGTTATTTTAAAGTAATTAAAAAAATAATTTAAATATAACTAATTTAACAAGTAGTTGAACATATATGCAGACGAAAGTCAATTGACTTATTTAGCGGACATCACCATACAAAATATGTTAGTTCGTTCTATTGTGGTTCTTTTATGGAGTTGTGGTTGACAAAAAACTACTTTATCAACTACTTTTAAATTAGTTGATTTTCCTACAGGGTATATATAGAAGAAACTCTAACATTATCGCAAAAATTGTGCTATTTCGCACACGCCACAAAATCTGACTTCGATATCGAAAATTAAAAATTTACGAACAGTTCGCGATGATAACAATCGAATTCGATATCGATTACAATAAAAAAAAGATACATTTGGCGGACGTAACGCTTATTTCGTAAACGAAGGTTCGCTTATGTTTTGAAAAATTATTCGCTTACAATTTCAAAGCGATTAATTCTTCAACAGAAATGCGAAGATTTATATTTTCTACTTTTTTACTGTAAGGTGGATACTTTCGGATAACTTTTTTGGCACTTTCAGACTTACTTTTATTATTACTGGTACACTGGATAACACTGGTATGACATAACTTTCGATTTTTGATCGCCAATTAAGAACAAATACGAAATATTTCTTCGTTTGCAACGAACTTATCTTATACTATTATACCACCTTGTTCAAAAAGAAAGGTTCATTCACACTGTGAACCGGACCTAACTGTCATATTCGAAATTTTTTTTTCTAGTAGGTTGCCACTTGTGTCTATGACAAGGCTGCCAAATATCAGCGACTCTCGTTGACATTTGGTAAAGCGACAGTGTTTTTGTTTACAACAACTTTTTCCGTGTCTTCGATTTTTACGATGGAAGAAAAAATTGAGCCTGATTCACTCGCCTGATGTCTGGTTTGCGTGTCATACTCGTATACCCATGTCTCATCACCAGTAATGATGGATTCGATGAATGATTCGTCGTTTTCGACCATTTCCAGCATGTCTTTCGCGATAGCAACTCGGTCTATTTTTTGCATGAAATTGAGTTCTTTCGGTACCAACTTCGCAGCGACACGTCTCAAGAACAATTCATTCTTCAAAATGTTCTGAACGAATCCAATTAAAGTACCGTCGTCCTCTGCTATTTTTCTAATCGTCAATTTGCGATTTTTGATCAACATTTCTTTGATTTTTTCAACGTTTTCTTCGGTAGTCGAACACGATGGCCGCTCGGTACGAGGGTCGTCTTCTACTTCGTCTTGGCCATTCACAAATCGGTTAAGCCACTTGTTTGCCCTCTGATACGATAGAGCAGAGTCACCGTAACATTTCACCAACATTTTAAGCGTATCGGCGCAGTTGAAACAATTTTTCACACAAAATTTGATACAAACTCGTTGCTCAATTTTTTCTTCTATCGTAAAAATCGAAGACACGAAAAAAGTTGTTGTAAACAAAACACTGTCACTTTACCAAATGTCAACGAGAGACGCTGATATTTGGCAGCCTTGTCATAGACACATGTGACAACCTACTAATTTTCGAATCGGACAGTTAAGTCCGGTTCACAGTGTGAATGAACCTTTCGTTTTGAACAAGGTGGTATAATATGTATAAGATATTTTCTGCAAAATTTCAGCCATCTAGTGGTATATATGCTGGCAATATTTAAACTTGTCGATTTTAATTAAATGAAATACTAGTTAGTGTATTTTTACAGCTGAGCCGCAGTTTTGTTGTTGTTTTTTTTGCATCCCAGCCTAATAAGCAAAAAATGTTCCTAAAAAAACTATGCATATATTAAATTGCAATATAATTAGCTTGCAAACTTTGAAACAAACAACAAACAAATAAAACAATTAAATCAACATTACAATTATCATTTCGCATTCCAATTGCAAGGAATATTGGCTGCATTCCGCCAACACTAGCGCTCAAGAAAATTCGGGTGAATGGCTACACTTTTGACAGCGCTCTACGCTCGAGCGATGTGGATTTTACCTAGCGAAATAACCCCCTAGCCACACGTGCCAGTCCGAAGACAGTAACAGTTCGAAAAACTCAATACACTCTCACTTTTCACTAATACACTCACACCTTGACATCACTGGCAGTCCACTGGCAACAACTTTTACTGAGGCATTGAATTTCGACAACCACAGCCAGTGCGAAATCGAAGTAAGAAAACTCGAAAATTCGAACTTTAAATATGCACTTTTCTTTCATGTCTTATAGTGAAATATATGCAATGATTTTAATTGCCCTTATATGACACATAAAATATCATATGAATAAGTTGCATTTCATTTTGAAAAATATTGATAAACACATTTTATTTTATTTATTTTTATTTGAAAAGAAGTAAGCATAAGTACACTAAGAGCTAGCTCTTTTATAGTACAATATATATATATAAATTAATGAACATTAATGAAATTAATAAAAGTTTTAAAATTTAAAATTTAAAATTACATAAATATCAAAACAAAGTTATGGATATAAAAGTAACCAAGTATAATTAATGTATATTTTTTTTTTTTTAAAACTAATTAGATTTAAGATAAAATATAGAGAAAGAGATAAGAAAAACAAAGAATAGTATAAGAAAAAGTAATTTAAGTAGTAGAAAAGAAAGAAAAAACAGATTGCCTAAAAGCTACTCTCCCACGGATCTCTCTAAGCCCACGAGGCAGAGCATTCCACAACCTAATGGCGTTGATGAAAAACAGATGAGATGAGGTAAGCGAATAATGTCTCGGAACTATCATGACATGGCTTCTTCTGGACATACTAAACTGCAGTTTTATAAACAAATACTCAGGCTTTTTCTCATTAATTAACCTATGAAGGTAAATGCAGTTCCTAGCATTTAGATAAGTTATAATATCACAACCAAGTATTGCATTTCGGAAACTGGAAAGACGATCGTATTTTTTAAGACCAAAAACATACCTCGTGGCATAATTAAACGCTATTTGAAATTTCAACTGGGACGAAGAATCAAGTTTACTATAGACTATTTCAGAGTAAGTAAGAATAGGTAAGATAAGTTGAATTACCAACTTACGCCTGATATCAATTGGAGTTACACTGGCTGACAATCTTAGGTTTCGTAAAACATTATATACCTTTTTCACTACATTATTAACATGATCCACACAAGACAGAGAAGAATTCAAATGAAATCCAAGATTTACAATTTTCGACACAACTGTAAGCTTATTAGATCCAATAAACAAATCAGGGAGATCATTCAAACTAGTCTTAGACTTACAAACAGGAAGAACATATGATTTTGAGGGGTTCAGAAGAAGACAATTTTTTATAGCCCATTCATTAACACTGTTGAGGTCTTCATTCAGCCTACAACAAAGGTCATCAATAAGGCCAGTTCTACGAGAAAGATATAACTGGACATCATCAGCGTATGCATGGACAGTAGTATGATTACAAACAGAAAAAATATCATTTAAAAACATTGAAAACAGAAGAGGGCCCAGTATGGACCCTTGAGGAACACCACTAGAAACAAGTTTATACCCTGACGACAATTGGCCTATTTTAACTTTTTGATACCTAAAGGATAAGTAGCTGGACATTAAGTTAACGGCACTATCACAGAACCCAAACAAAGACTTTAGCTTACTACACAAAATATGATGATTTACTTTATCAAACGCTTTCGAAAAATCCAATAAGCACAGAAGCGTCAACGACCCATCGTCATATTGTGGACGTATGTCATCAAGAATCTTTACAACTGCAGACGAGCAGCTATGTCCAACACGAAACCCAGATTGAAGCGGGGATAAAAGGTTTTTACTTACTAAGTGGTGTGTAATTTGCTGAGCCATGAGTTTTTCACAAATTTTTGCTAATGGTGAAAGGATGCTTATTGGCCTAAAATCATTGGGACAGGATGGATTTTGCTTTTTTGCTATTGGAAGAACGATGGCGACTTTCCATAAATCCGGGAACGTTGACGACATTAAACATGAATTAATAACGTGAGTAAGGGGGCTTATAATGAGGGGCAATAAGATTTTTATAAATTTAATGGCAATACCATCAGCAGCCATAGCATTTGATTTGATATGCGACACACATTTACCTACATCAAGCTCAACTACAGGGGAAAAAGTAAAAGATTGACATATGGCAGGGTTTAAGAGTGGAAAAGTATTGCTGTTGTTGGAAACAGATGCAGCATTGTCAGCAAAAAAAGAGTTTAAAACTTCAGGATCAAGATGGCATTCAACTTTATTTTTGTTGCATACCCCAAGACTTTTAATATTATTCCAAAGCACTTTACTAGGAAGAGAGGGCTTAAGTTTATTAGAATAAAAACGCGTTTTTGCTTTTCTAGTAACCACTACGGCTACATTTCTCGCAATTCTATAAGCTTCCCAATTGGCATCTGAGGGACTTAGCCGCCAAGTTTTACGTAACTTGTTTCTTTTCTTAATGACATATAGTACATGCTGGGAAAACCAGGGACACGATATGTTTTTTAATCTGCAACTACGTATAGGAACATGTTTATCAAATAGGAAATAAATTGGTTCGACAAAAGAATTAAGCTTATCATTAATATCGTAGTGAAGCCAACAATCATTAAATGATAACAACGAAACATCATGGAAGAGAGACGGATAGTTTATGTGCTTGAAGTCACGATAAGAAAAAGAATTTGGAATCACTAAACGATTAAAATTAATATTTAACGTACAGAAAATCAAATCATGATCAGAGACAAAGCACAATTGATCAAAAAAGGAAACGAGAGACGGCTCAGAAACAATAAAAAAGTCAAGAAGACTGGGAGTGGTGTTGCTAGAAAAACGCGTAGGCATAGAGTCATTTACAACAGACAATCCCAGAGAAGATAAGTTGTTATGAAGTAATTGTTTAGGCTGTTCGGAAGAAAGGAGGTTTATATTGAAATCACCACACAGCAGAACTACGTCATAATCAAGAATACAATTAGATAATACAGAAAACAATGGCTCTACAGAAAAACATTTGTTGGGATTATACACACACGAAACAAGAATTTTGTTGTTGCTGTCTGATATACATAAATTAATAAATTCAATACCTGGTCCAACAGATCGACTGACAACTTTAGCATTAAGGCTATCTTTGCAGTAAATTGCAACCCCCCCACCCTTTTTGTCATGCCGGTCATTTCTGAAAAGATTATAACAAGAAATACCACAAGAAGCATCTTCAATTTCACTACATAACCAAGTTTCCGAGATGCAAATAATGTCTACTAAGGAGCTATCAAAAATATACCTGATGTAGTCCAGTTTATCCATGTTTAAGCTGCGAGCATTAAAATGAACGACATTAAGCCCGTTGCTTACATAGAATCTGAATTAAGATTTTATGATTTTCATCAGCACCAGAGGGTGTTAAGCTAGAGTTTGCCATGAGAAGAATCGAAGAGAGAGCATATTCCAGGCAAAAAAGAATATAGAGAGCCCAAAAAACAGAAAAAGAAGAAAAGAGGAAGGCTTAAATAAACATATAGAAATAAAACAATAAGTACAGATATGAAAATAAAGATATATAAAAATTTAGCTTGTAGGGGCCAAGGTTTCAGCACTGACATCATTTGAAAACACATTAAGCTCGTCCAAACAGCTGATGAGAATACTCTCAGAATTCCTCTCTTTCCTGATGTACACAGAGCCACGAAAGGAAAACGCGTTAAAGATGCACTTCTGGCGTTTAAAAGCAATAGCAGCTTGCAAGAGTTTGCGAGTGTCAACATCGAGGCTCTCATGAATAAAAATGTTTTTATCATAATCAAACCCAGCATTTCTAAGGTTAACTGCAGATTTATTGCGCCTCCGAAAATCCCCGAAAGCTTTGAGTACTCGATTTCTGTCACTTGCTGATAAATATTTAATTATAACAATTGAGCTTGAGTTGTGCTGCTTTGATTTTACTCTAAATATATCTCTAATAAGAGGAGGCTGAAAGTCAATATAGTGGCAAATCCGATTGAAAATTGCCTTTAGATTCTCATCATTTGATGCAGGCAGGCCAAATAAGACAGCATCCGAAGAGAGATCAGCAGCTTTGTTGTTGTTTTTTACACTGGAATTATTGATGCAAATTTGGTTATCCCTTAAAAGTTCCAAGTCGTTACATCGACTTTTAAGAGCACTCAGTTCATTCTCAAGCAAAGAGATTTTCTTGTCCATTTCGCTGCAGACAGAATTTAGAGCACTCACATCAGTCTCAATTTTATTCGAAATTCTCATTTCGACGCTTGCATTTTACAACATAATTAGTTCCCCATTTTTACCCCGTTTAAGTTTGGTGCTGTGTTGGCATATAAAGCATCACTGAATAAAAGCAAACGGAATAAAAAAGTGGTCGAACCTTTGGCTTTGACGACATTTTTCAAATGAAAATTTACTATCACGTGCGGCCGCAGCGAAATTTGTTGATTATTTCGGAATATTTTCGAAGTAAATACATATTCTTTATTAGCATGCCAGTACTATCACGTGTGGCTGCAGCGTAAATTACGCTACTTCTACTCAACAGTTGCAAGTTATGTCATTTAACAACTGTTTGCGCACCAATTTGCATGAATTTGCACTCAAATGAAACGCTTAAAATAAATGCAAATTTTCGTGGCTTGTGGTATTTTTAGTGTTTTTTACTATCCTTTGGTCCTTGCAATGGTTGAATGAGGTCCGAAATGTGCTCCTTAATAGTCATATCAAGACCATTATCCATTAGCATCTCTAGCACTACGTTTTGCCTTAAGTAAACCTCTTAGCAGAAAGAAATTAGGTTTTAAATTCAACAAAACAAAACAAGCGAACAAGCTACTTCAAACTTCAGTTATCAACAGATCTGACGTTCGTCGTAGCAACGCATTCAGAGAAATCCAGCGTAAAATGATCCATCGCTACAATAGCGCTCGCCTTGGCAGAATGCAGCCATTGTTTGTCGTACTTATAAACAACCTAGATTAGATAAATAGCAACAGCACCAAAAATTTATCGTGAGTACGCAGTAATAGTGCTGATCATGCTTTCTTTCACAGGGTCAGAATTGTCAAAACCAATGCAATAATTTCCAGTTACTTGGCAAACTGAGTCTCCACTTATTGTTGTTTTGTATGTTTTTGTTTGACAGGTCTGACACTCGTCTCTAAGCAATGCATCTACCTTCTTTTATTGTACCATGAGTCGAAGCGAGAGTTGACAAAGAGTCAACTTTTGTGCATTCTATTTATAGCTATACATTCTAATAGCATGTATACACAGAGAGTTTAGTTTGAGTTTCCAGTACAAAGTTGAGTTTTGCCGATGAACTCAAAATAAACTCTTGAATAAACCGGTACAATTTTGCTTGAAGAAAGACAACTACACTCAGTTTGGCCCATATTAGACGATGTCCGTTTGTCCGACGAAAATGAACACTTTTTACTCTCTTGTCCGCTGGATGGTCACACGACAGAAAATTTAGGGCGGACACATTTGACATTTCATTTAGTTTGAGTACATTTTCTACTGCACTTTATTTTGTGCACTTTAAAAACAATTACTTTAAATAGTAACGTTGCGTAGATACAAAAGTGATTGAAAGTTTAAGAGTTAAAATGGTTATTCTATTGTGTTTTTATTGATACGCGGTATTTCTTTATTTTTTATTCAACATGGAAATCGATTACGACTTAGTAGCTTTAAATATAATAAGCTCGGCAAATCAATACGCATCAAACATAAAATGATTATCATTAAATTAATAAATGAATTCCATTAATATATTTATAATTTTACTTACCAATTCTTCCAACACCACTTTCTTGTCAATATTTTAATAATATAACCTGCCAAAAGTAAGTGTTTCAAGCAACTATTTTTCCTTTATCTTATAGTAGGATATTAGTACTTTTCCTTAGAAAAAGTACTTTTTAGCTGCTAAAGTGTGGCAAAACTTTTATTTCACCACATCGCCACACTGTTGTGGCCGTTGTCTGCTGACATCAACAGCAGACAAAATGAACATATTTTGTCCGCCTTACAAAAAGTTCATCCGCTCTCACTCTCACTGTTTTTTGGCAGTTTCACATTGAAAGCAACAACAAAGATCGGACAAACGGACATCGTCTAATATGGGGCTTTGCTTTCTGAATTTATCAAAACTCAATTTGAGAAGTGCCTAAAAGTATGCTAATGTTCTGAAAAAAAGTGGTCGAGAGAGGTAAAAGAGAGGTAAAAAAATTAGCCAAAAACATGTTACGTAATTTATGAACAGCCCTTATTACAAACCATTAATATCAGTGTTACCAATTGAATTACCAATCAATTTTAGTGTAAATATTGAATAAACAGAATATTTCTTATAGAAGTTTGTTTTGTTTGTATTTCTTTTTAGTTGCTTTCTCTCTCTCTCTTTCTCTTTGTCTCTTACACTTAAGTCTTTCTTATTCTATTAGAAGAGAAAGAGTGTATAGATAAAAGAAGTTTCACCTTTTTCTTTTTTCTTACTGTATACACTCTATACTGATCCCTTTTTTTTTTTTTTTGCTCATTTCATCACAAGGAATCATCACCCCCGATTTCTTATCCTTTAAGTCTGGAACACCCTATATGTCCTCAAACGCGATTTTATATTCTACACCATTTGGTAAACCTTGTTTGATTGAATAAAAGAAATTACCAAAAAATTCTATTCTTTGATTAAAAAGAAACCGGAACTCGGACATTTTTCGTCTATTCCAGAGGTGTTATTTGAAATAATCACGCAAAAGAAAATAAAAATAACTGAAGTTCAATCGATATTTTTATAGCTTCTAAATAAACTCCCTGTTATTCATGGTTATAGACTTAAATCTTAAAATTAACGCAAATAGAGCGCAAATAAAACAATTAATTCACTCACCTTGCAACCAATGACAGCGAAACCGGAAACACTTTCATTTTCCTGCCGCCCACAAGATAATCCAAGGCCTCTGAACCGCGACGTACTTCGATGTTGCGCTTCTTTTTCTTCTTTTCGATGAAACCAAAGTAGAAACCAATAACTGCGCACACAATCAACATCAGGACAAACACCAGGTAGTCAACGATGCCGAAATGCTGCAGCGAAGAGCTTAAATCGGCAACATTCTGCATGTTGGCAGCAACAGTGCTGCTTTCATCAGCATGACCAGAAGATGTAAGGATGGAGATGGTGGATGATGATATTGTTGTTGTTGAGGGAGTTGAAGTTGTAGCTGCACTGCTGCTGATGATGTTGGCAGTGCTGATTGCGGAGCTGCTACTGCTAACAACACTAGGCGCAGCAGTTGTACTACTAATGATCGCCTTAACGGACGACTCAACAAAGCTGCCTAGCGTGCTGGTAACCAACGAACTAATGCTTGTGGAGTCTGCACTAGACGGCACTACAGTGGTCGATGCGGTGTCATCTACCTGATTGATCGCTCCTGTTGTTAATGACATTATTTTATTTTTAAGCTGCTCGCTTGAAGGCCTGTGTCAAATGTTTCTAATGGTGGTGGTGGTGGTGGTGATACTCTGCGCTGGATTGACTTTGAGTTACATGGAATTTCTTAATACTGTTTGATTAACTTTGAGCACATTTAAACACTTTCCATCATTAAATAACTTGCTCAGCGCACTTGGAGAGATAATTAATTTATATTATTTTATCACACTTTTTTGTGTTGTTTTTATTTTAGCAAGGTTTTTCTTTTTAGAATTAAGCGCGCAAAATTAAACTTTAATTTAATTAATTGAGTTCGAAAGTTTGAAATTCCATGCAATGTACTGTATTGGCGGAAGAAGGTGAATTCTTGAAGGTTTCAAGGAGTTAATTTTGCTTTGTCCTAAGCTGCTTATAAAAAGATTTAAGGAATCCAATAAAAGCTGAATGCACTTTGGAGGTGGCACCAGGAAGCGAAAAAGCTTTTTGGATTTTGTTAAGTCACAAAAATTTTTTTGTAAGAATAAAGTATGAAAAGTGAACCGTGTCTGTCAAAGCAATAATTTTTAAACTTTGCTCTTAAATGTCTTTTATTTTTAACGGGTTTTCATTGGCGTCGCCAGAATATTGTTCAGGGGAGAGAAAATTCTTGTTTTTGATGTGATTGATAATCAAATAAACAAAAAATGTGTCAGCCATAAGTTTGTAATAAAAAATAAATTAAGCTTTAATAAGTATTAATAAACTCTGTGCATTTTAGTTATAAGAAAAAATGTTTTGAATTTCTTACTTTAATACTCAAATTTTTTTTTTAAATTAATACGACAGTTGACATATAGAGAACTCGATAAATGCTCGTCCATTTTTGACCATTTTTGTGCAACAAGTGATCACATACATATATATCATACATATACAGGGTGTCCCGCAATTGAGCGCAACTATTTACGGAGCTAAAACTGAAAGGTTATGTCAAGCTGAGCAAAAAATCGTATGGGAGGGGGTCTATTTTCACTTTCTTAGGAGCTACAAGGTTAATTAATATTTCAAGACTTTGATTCACGTAATTGTTTCTAGGAGAAAACTAACTCACATAAAACTTATTTTGATAGCTCATTATAAAGGCAATGAAATCACCTTTCCAACGGTATATCAGCAAACCCCACCAACTTAACCGTTGCCGAGCTGTGCTCATGTGAAGATGAAATCAATCGATTGAAACTACCAAATTTCAATTTTGAGTGCAATTTTTTCAGAATTTCGCGTAATAAATGAAATTTTTGACTGTTTCTAACAGGTCTTTGTCTTTCTAACAGCCAACTTTTTTGAAGCGAAGCTTTTTACTCCTCGTTCTGTGATTTGCTTAGAGTGAAATCTGAAAAATTTTCGACAGATTTTTTTTTGGAAATTTGATGGTTTCTTTGTTCCTAGCGCTTATTACAACAAGAAAATTTAATACTTTAATTATAAATACTAAAAATATTTTCTGGCCGCCCGTGGGATCGAACACGTGTCCTCTTGAATGAGAGTCCAATACACTATACAGGCCACAAAGACTTGTTAGAAACAGTTGTTAATTCAATATTAATTATAACAGAAACTAGATCGTCACCATCTATCAATAGATAAAGGATTGTGTATTTGCTATGCTACAGCTTACAAAAATTTGCTTTTATTTGCCACAAGGTGTCTCCAGCATCGTACGCTGTTGAAGGAAAAAATTTGTTTAGTGCAGCCATGTTCACAACCATGTGTGGAGAGTTAAAATGGAGAGCCGCTGGCATTATATGCCCGTATATATAATTGGCGTAGAAATTTGACATTCAACAATAAAAAAATAAGCAGTAAATATGTTTTCTGTATATACAGCGATTGATTTCATCTTCAGACGAGCTAACAAATCGAGCACAGCGATTGATTTCATCTTTCTTCACACGAGCACAGTTCGGTAACGGTTAAGTTGGTGGGACTTGTTGATATGCCGTTAGAAAGCTGATTTTATTGCCTTTATAATGAGCTATCAAAATAAGTTTTATGTAAGTTAGATTTTTTGCTAAAAAAAATAACGTAAACCAAAGTCGTAAAATATTAATTAAGCCTGTATCTCCTAAGAATGTGAAAATAGACCCCCCATCCCATACGATTTTTTGCTCAGCTCGACATAACCTTTCAGCTACGTAAATAGTTACACTCAATTGCGGGACACCCTGTATATATTGTATACTGACCGCCCCTTAGAGCACCTGCATAACAACTGTTACTATCAAAACGTGTACAACTCAGGAATAAACATGATTTCAAAAAAATGGGCGTATAAATGCTAATACCACGCCCATTTTTTTAACAGTTGCCGACAGTAACCATATGAACTAAATTACTAAATCTTAGTTTTCTACGGCAAAAGCCGTCTGATATAAAGCATTTTTACTGATTTGTGGGCGTGACAACATTTTTATATACATAGTGACTGCCACTTTGATCTATAGCACCTGCATACAAAAATTCACTATCAAAACTTGAACATCACAAGAATTAAAATTACTTCTGAAAAGTGGGGCGTAGACATAGTGTGGCCACGCCCATTTTTTGAACAGTCACCGACAGCAACCATTTGAACAAAATTACCAAATTTTAGTTTTATACGATTAAAACAGTCTGATATATAGCATTTTTTTTTTGTTTGTGGGCGTTAGAACTAATTTGGGTTGTATGAGAGGTACCACGCCCCCTTGTCCAATCAACACCAAACTTCACAGAAACACTCTCAAAATATTGTTTCAGTTTCCCTAAAAATTTCATAAAGATTGGTTGGGCGGTTTTGGAGTCTAAACGTAATATACACACATACCCACATACCCACATGCCCGCATGCATAGATCCATTTTTATATATATAGAATACTTCTTTCCACTTTATCACTGACAAAAGATGCATATTTAAAAGAACGCTTACATCTTAATTTCCTTTCAGTTGCGTATTTCCAAAATTTTTTTACTTAATATTTCACCTTTATATCCGGAATTTTTATGCAATACTTTATGAAGCTTTCTTAATATGTACATTCTCACCAGCATTGCTATGCACAACGCTGAACTTTTCTTTTATAACTTTTATCAAAGCAATTCCAATTTTTAAAGTCAATGATGTTATACTACAAAGTTTCTATGACTCGTGGTATAGATGGAATATGATTTTCTATTAAAAAAATTTTGAAAATTATACCCTTTATTTCATCGTTGAAAAACAATATTTGAGCCTCTTCAACAGCTTTAGCTGGAAGGCTTTCAAAAGAATCTACGACATTGTCCCTAAAAATTCCTAAAATCCATAAAAATTACTCAAAAAATCAACTTAAACTATGAAAAATGATCTAAAAAATAGAAATGGATAAAAATGACAAAAAAATACCCTAAAAATTTTTGTTTTCGGTACTTGGAGACAATATCTTTGTTAGAGCAGAAAAAAGTTGACATGTCAACAAAATCCGAGCCCTGTTAATAAGCAATATCTTGAGTCACAACCATAGAGACCTTATAAGTCTTTAATATTTTGCTTATACAGTTTTCTTAAATCAATTTTTTTTTTCAATTCAACGAATTTTCAAAAATATTAAATAAATTAATATTATATTAAAATATTAATATTAAAAATATTAAAAAATTAATTATGAAATATATTAAAAATTAATATTAACAAATTCACAAATTAACACATCTTCAAGAATTCTTTTTTAATATTATATAATTGTTTTTAATTTTTTGGTTATAAACAAAAATAAGTCTATTTTTTATTTTATTTTTTATTGAATATGGTAGAATAATTATTTTCGTTTTTGTGTTTCCAAGTAGTTGTTTTTTTTTAATCTTCACATAGTTGCGTATAGTTCTATTAAGTATTATTTTAAAAAATTCCCTTATTACTTGAAACTCTGTTAAATTTTGACACACACACACACAATTTTATTTTCACAAACTGTTTTCTACGCGTTATCCTGAAACAAGGACTTTAGTAAAAATGTCTTCGTACCTCTACTAACCACTTAAGTTCGAAAATCTTTGCGGACGCGAGTTAAGTAGACGAGTAAATCGCTTTAACACCGAACTCAAACTGAAACTGAGTAGCGGGATCTCAACGTTAGAGATCACTGGAGGCTCCACTTAAGTAGAGTAAGAAAAGAAAAATAATCTCATTTGCACTTCCGTCTAACGGCCAATCTGTCTGACTGTCAGGTGGTATGTCCATATGTCTGCTTCAGCTGAACTGACGGCATCTATTGGCATCTTCTTATGTTATCACAAGTTACTGACTTTAGGTTTCGCTATTGTTATTGCAATGTTTATCTTTGCAACTCTCATGTCTGTCTCTTTTGCCTGTTGGGCGTACATGTAAAACCAGCGCTTGACTGTGGGTTGTTTGTACGCTGATTTGATTGTTTTAAATCACTGTCATTTTATTTGATAATATAGCCCATTAATTTGCATGGTTTAACCTACACACACACACACACACAAACTCATCATTTGTGTAAATTAATACACATGCCTAATCTTCATAATTATTGCACTCCATAAAAATTTTGTCTTATCACAGATGAAACAACGATACAGTAGCAAGTTTGTCACTTTGTTACTCTGACGTTTTTGACAAGATTTGATACTATGACGCTAGAAGCTGTTGTAAATATTTTTTTTTTTTGTTTAGGGGCTGTTTATAAGTTATGTAACACTTTTAGTAGGGGATGATCGTGCGTTACGTCATGGCAAAATTTTTGAATTCAGTATTCAAAATTTTAAATTTTATTTAAATCAAGACTTTGTGACGATGTGTGGCATGGGGGGAGGGGGAGAGGGGAGGTATAAAATTGGCCAAAAAAATGTAACGTAATTTATGAACAGTTCTTAAAATGTGTTTGCGCCAATGGCAGCTCTTCTTGGCAAGTGTAACCGAAGTTTTACACATGTCTTATGTTCTAACGTATGATTTACTGCTCCGACATTTTAAGCGATAAGTTTTTTAATTTCTTTAAGCTTTTTTTAGTTTTTTTTAAAGCAACAGTAGATATATTTTGTTTTTAGCCTATTTTAGTACTATTTAAGTTGTATCTTTAAGAACGGAAAAATACCAAGAGCTTACATTTTTATGTGTTTTATTTAAAAGTATTTTAGACTTGCTCTATTTATCCGGTGCATGTGAAATGTTTTTGCCTGAAATTTGTTCTAAAATAAATATGTATAAAGAAAAAGTTTATGACTAAAATATAATAACCATTTAATTTTTTTTTTATTTCTTAACTCTTATATGTCATTTAAAGTGGTTGATGGTAGGTTTTAAGGTCGGCGCTAATATAATTAGACTTTTAATCAGAAGCGCCAACTTCAAAGCTTTTGTATTCATAAAGAAATTAATATACAGGGTGTCCCCTGCAACTCCCCTGCAATTGAGTGCAACTATTTACGGAGCTGAAAGGTTATGTCAGGCTGAGCAAAAATTCGTATGGGAGGGGGGGGGGGGGTCTATCTTCACATTCTTAGGAGCTACAGGGTTAATTAATATTTCACGTCTTTGGTTTATGTTATTGTTACTAGCATAAAAACCAACTTATATAAAACTTATTTTGATAACTTATTATAAAGGCAATAAAATCACATTTCCAACAGTATATCAACAAACCCCACCAACTTAACCGTTACGGAGCTGTGGTCGTGTGCAGATGAAATCACTCGATTGAAACTACCAAATTTCAACTTTGAGTGCAAATACCTCAGAATTTTGCGTAAAAAATTAAAATTTTTTTAGACCAATTTTGTAATTTATTCAATTTTCTTTTCAATGACACCAAAAACATAAACATATCTTTCAAAATAAAAAAGTTGGTTGTACTAAAAAAATGATACTTATTACAAAACAATGATAAATAATGGCATTACAATTAGTTATGCAGTAGATAATATCATTGTTTTCTAATAAGAATAATTTTTTTAGTGCAGCCAACTTTTTTTTTGTAAGATATGTATGTTTATGTTTTTGTTGTCATTGAAAAGAAAATTGAATAAATGACAAAATTGATCTTAAAATAAAATTTCATTTATTACGCAAAATTCTGAGAAATTTGCACTCTAAATTGGAATTTGGTAGTTTCAACCGATTGATTTCATCTTCACACTATCTCAGCTCGGTAACGGTTAAGTTGGTGGGGTTTGTTGATATACCCATGTAAGTTAGTTTTTGTGCTAGAAACAATAACGTAAACCAAAGTCGTGAAATATTATTTAACCCTGTAGCTCCTAAGAATGTGAAAACAGACCCCCTCCCCCTTCCCATACGATGTTTTGCTCACCTCGACATAACCTTTCAGCTCCATAAATAGTTGCACTTAATTGCGGGACACCCTGTATTTATGATATTAAAACATATTAGAAAAAAATAAAATGATAAGTTTTCCAATGTAATAATAGTATGTATAAATTATCAAATATGACCAAGAAATTAAAAGGAAAAGTTATTTTAAAATTATTTTTTACTTTTTAGTGATTTTTAGTGATCTTAAAAAGATTGTTCTATTGAATCCTAAAAGTTTGTTGGTTATTTCAAATATCTGTCTCTTAAATTTAAATTAGATGTCACGTGTTTTAAAATAATTATACCCATTCTTGTAACGAGTTTTATAACCGTAGTGTCAATATTATTCGAGATATAGTGTTTTTCTAATATTGCCACGACCCTTTGTTAAATAAACGCCCACTTTCTTGAGCGTTATTTGTCATAATTGTGCCTACCCCTGTACTTCATTTCAGTACCTCAGCGTCAATATAAACTGAGATAGTGTTTATCTAGTATTGGCACGCCCATTTGTCGAATAACGCCTACCTTATTGATCGCAATTTTTAATAATTCTGCCTACCCCTGTACTACAATAAATGTCAGTGCCCTGGTGTCAATATTATTCGAGATACACTGTTTTTCTAATATTGCCACGCCCAGTAGACGAATACCGCCCACTTTATTGACCGTAATTTGTACTAATAATGCCTACCCCTATTCCAAATTTCAGTACCATAGTATCAATATTATTCTAGATATACTCTTTTTCTAATTTTGCCACGCCCATTTGTCAACTAACGCCCATTTTCTTCACCGTAATTTGTATTAACTCTGTCTACCCCTATAATAAATTTCAGTACCCTAGTGTCCATATTATTCGAGATACAGTGTTTTATAATATTGCCACGCCCATTTGTCGAATAACGCCCACTTAATTGACCATAATTTGTAATAAAAATGCCTACCCCTACACTAAATTGCAGTACTCTAGTCTCAAAATTATTCAAGATACACTGTTTTTCTAATATTGCCACGCCCATTTGTCGAATTACGTCCATTTTCTTGCTGGTAGTTTGTAATAATTGTGCCTAGCTCTACACTAAATTGCAGTACCCTAGTGTAAATATTATTCGAGATACAGTAGTATCTAGTATTGCGAGATCAATTATTGCCACGCCCAGTTCTCAAATACCGCCCACTTTCTTACGGGCACCTCCATGCTTATGACATCTATCTGTTCCCCAAAAATTATGGCAATCAGGCATATGGTTTAGGAGTTATCGATGTACATACATTTTAAAAAAAAAAGAAAAAATAAAGAAAAAAAAAACAGAGAAACCGACGAACTTGAGAACCTCCACCTTTTTGAAGTCGGTTAAAAAGAAGTGTCACAATGAGAAAAATAGTAAAAAAACAGTACGCGAACAGAAAACTAGTATAAACTTGCAAGCTAACAGCTGCTCGAACAACTGGACAGCATTTTTGAAAAACAAAAAAAATTTGTAAGTTCGAGTTCTTTTAAAATATTTCAAAATTTAAATATTTGAAAATGAAATATTTTAAAATGAAATCCGCAAGCAATAACTTCTGACAGCTTGATTTTCTTTTTTGACAAACAATTTTTTTTCGTTAGCTGCAAGTTCTTGCAATTAGAAATTTTGCTAGCAGAAACTTGTAGCAACTTTTTTCTCTCTCACTTTTGTATGCTCTCGTTGTATTCTCTCGTTGCAAGTTTTTCGAGTACGTGAACGCTTTACTAGTAAAAACTTGTAGCAGTTTGTTATAATTTGTTGGTGAACAAACCTATAGCAACATCGTATACTGTTTTGCATTTAAAAAAAAAGGAATCACGAACTTAATTAAGGGAAATCACTTTTTTGATAACACACAAAACAAATTAAAGTTATAAATGTACACGCTGGGTTTCGGAATATTTAATTAAAAAAAAAGTAGGCAGGGTGAGGACTGCCGACCGAAGTGAAATCTTAAAGCTATGAAATTAAATAGCTGTTATTAATTTCGGAAGTAGCTAGAGTCGTTAAATCAGGCACGCTCTACTTTTTTAGCTCTTTTAATTAATTTATCTTCTTAATATTTAAAAATGATTGTGCATATGTTTGATACCGCTAATATCAGAAACTACACTCAAAAAAAAAAACTGTTAAATCGACGGAAAAGTACCTTGGCATAACAGTTTTAAACCAATGTAACGAGATGGTTCTTATGAAAACAACACAGCAATTCGCCGCAATAGTTGTATAAAAACGAAAAAATTGCTGATTAAATTTAATTAAATTTTTTTATATTTTTGCTTCCACTGAGGATTGAACACAATACGATCTGATCCAAAGTCGGCTGATCTAACCACTGGGCCACGTAGACATATTTATTTGAGTAGCTCATACTTATGTTAAATCCAGGGACATCGGAGATCACTTAAAATAAGCCTTAAAGCTGAGAAATTTCGCTCCACAGTAACTTGAGTTGCTAGTTGGCATGTTGAGTTGAGTTGCATGGACAATGCAAGCTAGTTGCCATAAAATGGGTGATACATCTTTTTAGTTACTCCAATATTAGAGGAGATTAGCATCAATGTCAATGCATGGTGGCTTGGAATTACAAATTTCAATATACGCAACCTTCCCCTCTCTACTTGAATCGTTATCTATTTCTTCATCCGAAGACCCTTCCATTTCTAGTTCTCTTAAGCACTTCCTTAGCAAAGAGGTGTGAGTCCACATCCCAACACAAAATGTCAACAAATTTCATTTAAGAAAATAACTGTTATTAGTCAACTTAAAAATGTATTCCTCAAAAATAAAAGTTATGCAGCAACCAAAAAAAAATTTTCTTAAAAATAAAAGTTAGTCATAACGAATATTTTTTTGGGTTCAAATTTCCCAACTTTTTCCGCTGTGAAATATAGAATAACAATTATTTTCGGTTAAATCAACAATCAATACCTTTCTCTTTCATTTGTGATTGAATTGAGTCTTTCGTTCAATACTCTGAAAGTACAGTACGGTCTAAAAATTTTAATCTGCACGTAGCTTTTTTTTAGAACATCAGCAAACTTTTAGGCATTCTCAAATTGAGTTTAGATAAATTCAGATTGATGGCATTGATTGATTTGGAAACAGCTGCTATATTAACGATTGCAACTTTGAATCAAAAATTTGTTTTATTCTTAGATCTGTGAATTTCCATATAAATATCGAATCTTTCATATAATTCAAATGTAGTTTTTAACTCACTTTGAAATCCAAATAAAAAATATTCTATGCTGCGGTATTTTAACACACAAAATACTGGTTACAAGTTCTTCCATTACCAACTGAGCTGTCAGATTACCAACGATATGTTGGTGGAAACTATAACATAAGAAGGATATGTTACGAAAATATTGTGCTGAAAATTAACACTTGTCAATGCATATGTAACCGACCCGGTGAAAGTTCGTTTGCAATGAACTTTTATCAAAGAAAAATTTCGTATTTTTCCCTAATTGGCGATCAAAAATCGAAAGTTATTTCAATCCAGTGTTATCGCATCAATCATAATAAATGTAAGTCTGAAAATGTCAAAAAAGTTATACGAAAGTATCCACCTTACAGTAAAAAATATAATTATCTTCGCTTTTGTGTTAAAGAATTAATCGCAATAATTAATACGAATAATTTTTCGGAACATAAGCGAACTTCCGTTTACGAAGTAACCGTTACGTCCGCCAAACGTATCTTTTTCGAATCGTAATCGATATCGGCAGCTATAACTTTGAAGTAGTCAAGGAGTTCGTATACCTTGGCACCGCCATTAATGCCAACAACGAAATCAGCCTGGAGATAAAGCGAAGAACAATAATTGCTTATAGGTGCTACTACGGGCTCAGTAAGCAACTAAGTTCCAGAGCCCTCTCTCGATCGACAAAACAAACACTCTACAAGACGCTCGTTCTACCTGTACTTCTTTATGGCGTAGAGGCATGGGTAGTTTCGCCAACTGACGCAGCTGCTCTGGGGGTGTTCGAGAGAAAAGTTCTTCGCAAAATCTTCGGTCCTGTTCGATAGTCGGCGATGACTATCGCATCCGAATGAACCACGAGCTATATGAGCTCTACGAAGACATTGACGTAGTTCGGCGTATAACTGTGCAGCGACTACGCTGCTTGAGGCGAGGGTCGCTGGTCAACGACGACGAGGGAGACCATGCCTCCGATGAATGGACCAGGCTGAGGAAGCCCTAACCGCACTTGGTGTATACGAATGGAGAAGGCACGCTCAAAGCAGAGGCGCCTGGCGAAAGCTGATGAGTCGGCCGAAATCCGTACACGGGTTGTTACGGCCACCTAAGTAAGTAAGTGATCGATATCGAATTCGATTGTTATCATCGCGAACTATTCGTAAATTTTTAAATTTTCGATATCGAAGTCGGATTTTGTGCCGTGTGGAAAACAGCACAAATTCTGTGATAATGTTGAAGCTTCTTCCATATATATATATACATATATGTCTGCATCATTCAGCATTAAATATCATCGCAAATACAACATAAAATTCGATGCAAGTCGTATATCGAAAAACGCATCAACATTTTTAACTGTGTAGGCACGGTAAAATAAACCCAAACAAGTATGCACGGTAGCATAAGGTCAGAGCTTCTGACCACGAAGCAAAGGTTTAGTGGTCCTAACTGCGGTTGAAATTTTGTGCTTTTTTAAATTAAAAATATTTACAATCATACAGGCAGTTTTTTTTTTTTTTTTTGAGAAAAATTGAGTATAAATTATATAAATAAAGCCCAAATTATATAATCGATTGATGATTATTTTGGATAAGCAATAAATTCTTTTTGGCATCAATCCTATGGAATAAATTGGAAGATCTATGCTATGCTTGCTTTCAGGTTTGTTCGTATTTTGTTCGCTTTGATGCAAGGGAGGCAATGGTGAGATGGTAGCACGTTCAACTTGCAGTTGAATTGCACGCGGTTCGATGCGAGTACGGAAAGGGAAAAGTGCATTATTCCCGACACAGATTGTTCGACAAATTTTTTCTTTTTAATATTTATAAATAACAACATGATTAACAAAAAAATGAAACAGCAAGATCTGTCGTCTGTGCTATGAGGATCGAGCTTGGGTTATCAAATCAAAATAAAAAAAATCCTCTTGATAACCAACTGTATCACGAAAGTAAAAAAACTGTGTTCTAATTTTGTACGTGAATATTGAACTTTTCAGTAACTTTCCATAAACAAAAGGAACAACTGATATTTCCCATGATATCGCCATATTGAAAATATTAGTTGGCTTTATGAAAAAAGACAGTTCTTGAACTACGGAGGCATATGAAGGCAGACTGCTTTTTAACCATTTGGTTGCGCTAAAGGAGGGAATGTTATAAGAAATAAATTAGCAATCTTCCCAGAAACTCCATTTTTGGGTAAAATTTTACTTCTACCGTGCGTGGCGGCCACACACATATTTTTTGCTTACATTTTGCCAATGAAAGCTTTCGCATCGCATTCAGGTTTTGTACAAGCTGTCAACTTCGATTTGACAATTATGGGTACTCGCTCTCACCCTTGCTACTACCTTCTTATTCAACCACGCACTCTTGTATGCTACTCTCACAAAGCAACGCTGTTTAACACGTTCACGGACGCTCAGAATTTCAGTAAGCTGCAAAAATAGACAGGCAACTTTTTTTTGCAACGGGGAAACTTACAGGGGAAAGGAGAATACATGGTGAAAAGATAAAAAATTGATAGTACCTAATGAATCCGTTCTTCCTTACTTTGATATGTATATTAATAACAAATTCTTAAGGTTGTTTAAAATTTTATGAATAAAAAATAGCTGTTAAATTTGAATGCAATAGCATTCACGTCATTTTGCATCATTATGAAAATAAATACATCTAAGTCCACAAACGTGTTAACAGAGTTGTGTGACTTTGTATTTTGTTGTTGTGTTTTGTTGTAAAAATGTGTTTTTAATTTCTAATTTTTACCTATCGTTATAACAAAACATTTGAATAAAAATTATATTGTACAATTGATATGAGAGCTTTCTAATGATATACTAAGTTTCATTTGAATTAGTTGAGCTCAATGGTTGTGTGAACGTATTAATATCTACTAGTATCGTCTGTGGTCGAAGTTCGACTATATAAAAATCAGGTTTTCTTTTGTTTTTTTTTTTACTGAATGCACCAACTTTCCCAATAAATTTGCCACCAGTTCTCTAGCTCAGAAGAAAGCACTATGTGAGCGGAAAACTGAAAATAGAAAAAGATTCTATTTTGGCGTCAAATGGTGAGCTTTTTTTTCTGTTCACTTTGTGCGGATCTTCGACGTTTGTATGGAACTTTCTTTGTATGTACATTTGACCGACAAAAATACACAGAAAATCATTCGTATTTTATATAAGACGCTACCTGAGCTCGAGGTTGCTATCGAGGTTGGATGTTAAAAAAACAAGACTAAGTTACGAAAATAAGAAATATAGAAGCACAATTTGACTGTCAACATGGTAACTCTTTGTTATTGCTTAGAATTTTACTGGAAATGGTCAAAAGCTAACAATTTGGAATGTGTTGTTTTTAATATGCTTCCCACTGAATTTAGACTGCAAGTTCTCTCAAGCTGTTTAATCTAAAAACAGACTTTTTTTCGCCTCTTGTATCGCCAAGAGATGCCATACAAATTAAAATAGCAACAACAACAGTGAAAACAAAAATAGAGCAACTAATTTGACTTTTATTGCTGGCTTTTATTAAAGCAACACAACAGCTGACAGCAACAAAATTTAATAAAAATCCATTAAACGGTACAAATTGTTGCTGCAACGCAGGCACATTGTCGACACATATCAGCAGCATTGCACAAAACATGCTTACATGGATGAGACGTGTGTGCAAACAGTGTTGGTCACATAATTAGAAAATATTAAATTTTAGCAATAATGGAGGATGGATGATAATAAGGCTAATTTTGAAATTATGACTAACGACTGCGTAATGGAATATGAACAAATTTTCAACCATCATACACGGTAAAAATTAAACTGTAAGAATTTATCAAAAATAACGGGAATTTTTATTGGTCGCGGATGCGGACAAAAGTCGAAAAATATTTTTTGTTGAAATTTAAAAAATCTAAGTCTGCATAATTACAGACAAGAACCTTATTATTTTAGGTCTTAAAGGATTTCACTATATCTTTTCAGTTGCAAGCATGCCACTACCCTTAATATGTCTCTGAAATGTCATGCAATTTCATTTTTCAAAGTTTAGTACTCTAGATTTCAAAATACATCGTAAGTTTCAGTATTATGAATATGCAGTATATTATTTTCACATATTATTCACATGATATAGCGTCAATTTTTTGATTTGAAGTGGTAGGAAGAAAAAAAGCTGTACCATCAGAAAAAGTCTGTATAACCTAAAATAAAAACACAGATATAAGTTTCTTAGAAAGGTAAAAAAAACAAAAATTTTCTGAATTTAATTTTTTTGTATTCTTAAACAATGCTTTTTTAGTATTTTCTAAAAATTTGGTTTGTAAAAACTCACAAACACAGAAGCTCTGAGCAATATTCTAGAGCATGTTTTTGCTAAAATACTAAAATGTGTATGAGAAAAATGAAATAATTTCAAAAAGTTTAAAACGAAAAAAAATAGCATATTTTTAATTATTTTTATCTTTAAGTATGTCTTTAATGAATGCTTCTTTAGTATTTGCCAAAAAAGTTTGGCTGCGGCAGCTCAATAATAAGGAAGTTATGAGCAGTTTTCAGGAGCAAGTTTTTGCCAAAATGCGTAAATTTGCATGGGAAAATTGCAAAAATTTCCAAAAGTTGTAAGCGCAAAAAAAAATAACTTTTTTTATTTTAGTCATCTTTCAGTATGTCTTTGACGGAAGCTTTCTTACTATTTGGCCAAAGAAAAATTTGGCTGCGGCAGCTTAATAATAAGAAAGTTATGATCAGTTTTCTGGAGCATGTTTTTGCGTATGTAACAGGTCATTCAATAAGCTCGTAAGATAAGTAAGAAGAGAACAAAATTTTGTTAAAACTCGATTATATTATTCAACATGGTTGCCTTTGAAAGCGATACAACGAGTATAGCGATTACCAAACTTTTCGATACCACTTATATAGTACGATTTCTCTTTCTCGTTAAAATACGCCTCAGTTTCAGCGATTACTTCATCATTGGACTTGAATTTCTTTCCAGCAAGCATTCTCTTGAGATCTGAAAACAGGTAAAAGTTTCTGGGGGCTAAATCTGGAGAATACGGTGGATGGGTAAGCAATTCGAAGCCCAATTCGTTCAATTTCGCCATCGTTTTCATCGATTTGTGACACGGTGCATTGTCTTGGGTTTTTCACACTTTTTTCTTTTGCAAATGTGGCCGTTTCTTGGCGATTTCAGCCTTCAATCGATCTCAAAGTGCACAGTAATAGTCGCTGTTGATGGTGGTTCCTTTTTGGAGATAGTCGATGAATATTATTCCTTTCGCATCCCAAAATACAGATGCCATCACCTTACAAGCCGACTGTTGGGTCTTTGCTCGCTTTGGATTCGGTTCGTTGACTGCTGTGCACTCAGCTGACTGTCTTTTGGATTCTGGTGTGTAATAGTGAACAATGGATGAAACACATTGCCACATATCGACGATAGAATTCGATTTTATTGCGCTTTAACAGCGCCAAACACTCCTCTGAAGCATCAATTCGTTGTTGTTTTTGGTCGACTGCGAGCTCACGCGGCACAGCGGTCCACGTTGCACATACCCAAATGTTCGTGTAAAATGGTAAAAACACTACCATCTGATATCTTTACAATGTCAGCTAGCTCGTGCATCTTCAATTTGCGGTAGTTCATAAACAATTTGTGAATTTTTTTGATGTTTTGTGGAATAAAAGTCTGATTTGGGCGTCCACTCGCTCTGCATCAGCAATCCACTTTTCTACCATTTATCTCCATGGAGCAGAGTCCGGATAATGTTTATCAAGCCATTGTTTGTTTTCCACTGTAGTTTTTTTCATCAAAAATCAATGCTTTATCTAAACTCGAAATTCACTTTTTTCCATTTTTTTTTTCAATACCAATAGTAACACACAATGCTATAACTCATGAATCAATTGTCAGATTGTTGTCAAATTTTTATACGTATCGTTTTAGGGTTGGTACTTAATAAAAATCGTTTGGAAAAAATCTAGTAACGCCATCTATGTGTCATCCTATGGACTTTTTGAACGTACTGTTATATTTGTATGGAAAAATTGCAAAAATTTCCAAATGTTTGAAACTTGGTTATATGGGCGGTGGGAGCATTGGTCGGCCCATTTGATTTATTTTTCACACCAACTATTTGTTGCTTTAAAATAACTAGGTTGCTGCAGCCGCATAGCATAAGCTAAGCTAGCAGCATATATTGGTACGTTTAAGCTCTAAGAACTTATTAATACTTTGGAGCGATATGTGCATGATGAATTTACTTATCAATAAAAATTATTTTATGGTTTACGAACAACGGTTCGTGAAGGGTTGGCATGAAGTTTTAGTATGTTTTATTTCACGCATATTCAATAAGTTATTGAAGTCTCGGCGTTTCTCAATAAACTTTCTTATGACCCTTTCGTTCTGCCGATCATAAGAAAGCAGGTTCGGTGAAAAGCTCACTGATACTACGAACCCTGGAGAATGCAACATATGTCATTCCTAATGCAAATTCCTGTTCTCCTATACCGATTACTGCTTAATCGAGTATGTCCCCCAAAATCTGTAGACACTAATGGCATAAGCGCAGTAAGAAATACCAATAATACCAACAATAAAAAACATAAAAAACAACAATGCGCCTGCTGGCAGCGCTCACGTCAGCGCACAAGTTCACATAATTAAAGACACTAGATTCGGTAATTAGCGTTTAAGTCTATTCAGTTGATATTAGAGTTTATTAAAATTTGATTTTGTCACGACCTAATCTTAGAGGGGAAGAACTGTTAAGTGAAGAAAATTTTAAAATAGGTCAACTCATTGCTGGTATATGATCCCATCATTATTCTGCAAATACACCAAAAAGTCTAAAAGAAAAACTTCACCCTCAACACGCCAAAAAAGTTAAGGCGCCCTACGCTCCATAGAATAAAGATGATGCCCCAAATATTTCGACTATTTATGTTATGTTGATTCCCCCCAATATTTCGACTCTAGCGATAGCCATCCGTGAGCTGGAATGGTTTGAAACAGCCTCTAAAAATCGAGTTTTTAAAATATTGGCTGATTTGGTAGTTTAAAAAAAACAAACGGTCAAAAATGAGAGTAATGAAAAAGTTCTTCCAATCTACATCAAAAAATCTTAAATTTTTGCCGTCGAACCAAAGATTATGCGAATTTTCATGGATTGTTGAAAAACTCACATTGAAATTTTTTTTTTTTTTTAAAAATACTTGAAGTCAAATAAATTGTGACAAATAGTGTAAATTTTTTGTAGATTAATTCAATTTAATTCTTTTCCTTACACTATATTTCATTATCATATAGAAAAAAAATCTATTTGAATTTTAGTGAAAAAAATATTAAAAAAAGTTAAAAATTTAATGAAAATCCGCATTATCTTTGGTCCGACTGCGAAATTTAAAAATTAATGATGTAGATTGGGAAAATTTTTTCATTACTTTTATTTCTGATTGTTTGTTTTTTTTTTCTTAACTTCGACACCAGCCAATATTTTTACAAAAAACTCAATTTTTAGAGAATATTTCAAACTATTCTAGCTCACCGATGGTTGTCGCTAGAGTCGAAATATTATTATTAGGGGGAAATATATTAATTATAACACTAGCCAAGGATAATTTTTGTTGTTAAGGTAAAAAGTAAAACATATTTTCAACAAACATTATTCAAAAATTTTCATGTTAAAAATTTTGTTTGTCAATTCAGGTCTTCTTCGAAAAAAACGAGTGACTTAACAAAATTTCTGAAGTCGCTTTGGACTACAAACGAGTTGTTTTTCCATAAAATATAAAAATAACATATTTAGCAACTTCAATCAATTTACTCTCTTTTAAAAATGTAACTTAGTATATTTTTCTTATAAAAAAATATTTTGTATTTATACATCTTAATTTTTACTTTTTTCTCGTACAACATCAATGAATATTTGGTGTCCTACGAATAACTAACTTTATATCATTAACTCAAAAAAACTACTGCTATTTATCCCCTTTTGACTTAGAAATCATATTCTTCATTCTGGAACTGTTATGTAAAAGTCTTTTATTTGGTGTAATTGGATCATTATGTTGTTTAGTAAGAACTTATTCGGTTTGTTGCAGATCTGCAACACTGTGCTGTAAAGGGTTAACATTATTGGGTATACTAAATTCGACGAATTACAACAAACATAAAATTATTGAAGTTGTAAATATTATTTGTATTCAAATTTATGAATTTGATTTAAGTAAAATTTAATAAAATTTGGGTTCATTCATATCCTAGTTTTTGAAGCAAAGAACTGTTTACTAAAAAAAAATTTTAGAATCGGTCAACTCATTGCTAATATCTGATTATATTAATATTCAGCAAATACACAAAACCCAACAACAAAACAAAAAAAAATAACAACAAAAAACTAACAACGCTGGCAGCGCTCGCGACATTCTAATGTTAATATTTTCCACAACACTAAATTCGGCGAATTACAACACACAAAATCTTGAAGTTGTTGTAAATATTATTTGCGTTTATGCATATGAATTTGATTTTAGTAAAATTTTTTGAGTTAATAAAATTTTGACTAAGCTATGTCCTACTTTTGGAAGCAAAGAACTGTTCAGTGAAAAAATTTTGAAAATCGGTCAACGCATTGCTGAGATTAAATTCCGATAACACTTTTCGAACAAGCTATCAGAATCAATAAATTAAAGAAAAATTCAGCACAAAAAAAAATCTTTGGCTTAACATTACTTGTACACCACTGTGTTTACACAAATACATATCTACTAAGATCAACAACAGCAACAAAAGCCTAATAAAGCAGCACACATTCGTGCATACAATAAAAAAGGGAAAAAATTCAACAACAAAGATAGTTGCAGCAGCCTTAATGCTAACAACAATAAAAAGCAGCAACAATACAACTGTTGCCACACTTTTAAAAAATGCAAACAAAGAAGCCGCATTCAAATTTTGCATCCAAAAACATTCATACACAAATTGCGAGCACACACACACACACACACATACTTAAATCCCTACGGGGAAAAGAACAGGTTCTGAACCTATCAAGTGATAGGTCCCCAAGGGGTAGGAACCTGTCCCAATTCTGCCACCAACATATGAAACCGACCGGTCACTTTTACTGGGCGTTGTCATTGACAGGGACCAATTGTCACCTGCTGCATCACCTAAGATCTGTCCAGTGAACGGCCTAGAAAAACAGATTTGTGACCTAACCTACTGAGTAAACTATTAATTTAATTTAATATATAAGCGCAAATTCCATATGTTCAACGAATTTACATCAAAAAACCAAATTCTAAAACAATGAGATCCAATGAATATTTCGCTTAACTTAAATTTTTCCAAATAATTTCATTTGGATCCTTTAATTTGGGTCATTCACTTGGTGCCAGTGGCTCACGTATAACAGGACATTTGGTGCACGAGATGCAACGCAAGAAGCTGAAGTATTCCATTGCTTTTGCTTGTATTGGAGGTGGTCTGGGCATCGCTTTGTTGCTGGAATCTTCATAGGTTATTTGTATCTAGTACATGTAGTTTATTTTCTACTTTCTTCTGTTTTTACATATTATTTTGTGCATTTATCAAGTCTAAGAGTAATAAATTATTAAGCTTAAAGTCCAATCATGAAACTTTTCTCCAGTAGAAAAAAAGGCATCCAATTTTTTTTTACTCTCATGAATATTCTCTGTTGATGAAAATATTTGCATTGGCAATTTCCAAAATATTATTGAACTTTATCTTAAAAACTAAAGCTTACTTTTCTGGGACTGAATAAAATTTATTTTGTGTGAAAATTATAGATTCAAATAATGAAGGAAGAGAAAAAGTAATTAAATGTCAAAAATTAAACATTATCGATATAGCCCATCACTTTGTTAAATAATTATTCTGTGACAGATGCAAATTTTTTCTTTTCAACTTTAAATTTTCACACAATACGAATACAGCTTTGAGTTTTAATAGATCTGTCTCCTCATGAATCATTCGAAATTGGTCCCGTGCACAAAAACCTGTTGCGTGACGAGTTATATCAGACCTATCCTGTGATAGCTGTCCATTGGACCTGTCACAGCACCAGTCATTTAAGGGCAATTGACTCTGCTTTCCCCGTTGGGTTATCTTTCTATGCATGTTTGTAGGTGATACTGGTGCTCTTTGAATTCTCAGTCGGTTTGAGTGCATTAAATTCGAAATCCGGCAACTTTAGCTCAAGTCAATCAATTCGACGTAAACTGGCTGCACATCATTAAGTTCGGATTATTGCAGCATCTATGTATGTAAGTCGATATAGCTCATAGGAGAAGAATACTTATTTATCACCTCCCCACACCTCCCCACACCTCCCTCTTGTAGGTTTAGCCAATGCAATCGCATTCATATCAGATGCTGCTGTTGTCGTGTTGATTGAGTGTGAAACGAGGCGCTACAGCAATTTATTGAGCTTTTGTCAAGTTTAGTAGGTCAAACGTTATGCAATCGTCGTTAGTTATTTGTGTGTATGCATATGCGTGTGAAGGATATTTACAAAATTAAGTTTATGCAATATAGAAATATTACTTAAAGTTAATATCCCTTTCAGACCCTAGTTAAGCGATTGTGAGATGTGATTTCAAAGTTAACTTTTGAGTGATTTATACAAAATTTGAAGTACAAACCTAAAAGCATCGATTGTGGTATGTATTATTAGGTGTGTTCCCGTACTCACACTGTGTAACTTGTGGGACACTATTTTCTGTTTCCGTACTTTCTGTGCTTAAAATGGCAGAAGAAGAACAAGCATAAAATCGCTCTCTCGAGCACACAAAGTGCACAGAGAGTGCTAGAACTCAAGACTTCGAGCATGGTGTAAGAAAACCAGGTGGAAGCGAATTTTTCACCACACTTTAAATTGCCCCGGGTCTGTCAAAAAATTCTGACAGGGAGAGAGCAACTGTTGATTAGTGCCAAATTTTATTGGCTGCGTTCAGCAGCTACAACTTTTGTGCAACCGGTTAGTGTGTGTCTGCTGAACGAAAAAATATCAGTCTCTAATCACATGTAAAATTGTCTGTCTTTCGCCGCACTTTATATTTTTGATACATTTGCTCAACGTATTGGGTATTTCCATGGTGTAAGAAAACCAGGTGGAAGCGAATTTTTCACCACACTTTAAATTGCCCCGGGTCTGTCAAAAAATTCTGACAGGGAGAGAGCAGCTGTCTACTAGTGCCAAATTTTATTGGCTGCGTTCAGCAGGTACAACTTTTGTGCAACCGATTAGTGTGTGTCTGCTGAACGAAAAAATATCAGTGTCTAATCACAACATGTGAAAATGTCTGTCTTTCGCCGCACTTTATATTTTTGGTACATTTGCTCAACGTATTGAGTATTTCCAGTTAAAAATTTGGCTTTTTTAGAATAAGTGTACTTTTATAACAAATGAAATAAATAACTCAAAATATAACGAGAGAACACAATTTTTCCCCTATTTGATCACTTTTAAAACAATTGTGTTCACAGAAATGAAAAAGGAACGTAAACTGATACCTGATCAGAGACACAACATGTTGTACCCATTATTCAATCATTATTAGGTTGTTCATATATTTGACGTCAACTCACAAGAATAATAGCTTAAACACATTAACGACGACAACAACATTGTCGCATGATTCAATTATTATAAGGTTGTCCAGATATTTGACGTCTACTCACAAGAATGTATACTCTTATATGAAGAGGAGAGCAAAAGAACAATTTTGTAAGGACATAAAAATCACGCAGTTGCCGGAATATCATTCTTTTTCATAGTACAAACCAATAAAGATACATTTGACAACTACTTTTTGAAATACTTGCTTGTGTTGAACCAAAATATTATGAGCTTTAAAAATGTTATGGTCACATTTTAGACGTAAAATAATATTGGAAAAATAAAACTTCTGAATGTTGTTCGCATTTCATACAGAGTTTGTATGAATATTTTTATTACATACATATATGTTTTTTTTTATATTTGAGTACAAATAAGTAAAAATTATATAGTCAGTTTATATGTTAAATTTATTGGAATAATATTTTCAAAATAGTTTAAAATAGTTTCTTTAACCATAAGTATAAAAATAGTGATTTTTATATTTGTGTTTGGGAAAATCAAAAATTTTTACTTTTTTCCTAAAAATAAAAATAAAATTTATGTCAAAAATCAGTTATATCTTATATCTATATAATAAGAAAAATCATGCATTGATGCTTCAGTTGCTGCTGACGTTCTTATGGTTGTTGCTTTTGCTCGTGCCGAAATCACGAAATTTCTTGGAATGAATTGTTTTACGAATATTTCTCAGTAACGGCTTGTATTGTTGTTATTATTAATACGTATGTAAAATTTACATTTATGTTATATATGCATATCAGCTGATTAAATTTTTATCGTTTGTTATTGTTTTTGTTTATCTTCAGCGAGATAAATACAATAAACAATTCAGATGAATTATAGAGATGTGCTGTAGAGCCAGAATGTAGTAGCTACAAAAATGTGTATTACTACTACGCAGGTTTACATATACAGAGAATGCGCATGGTCATTGTGCTATGAAAACTCTATTGATTCTTTAAATATCATAGTAAATTCGAATTATTTATTGAACTAATTTTATACTTATTACACATTAAAAATATATTTTGTTTGTTAAAATTTTAAATTTTCAAATTAATTTAAGATATATATAAGCTCTTTACTTGGGAAAAATAAAAAATTCATATTTTTCCGAAATATTTATTTCCATTTATTAAACCTAAGATTGAAATAAATTTATCAAAAAATATAGCAAACAAAAAATTCTACGACTACGATAATATCTAACTGTGTCTTTTGTTTACATAAAATAAGGGTATGTCAAATATCTGAATAACCTTATAATGGCTGCATTCTATCCGAAAGAGCGCTCAGGTAGCGAAGTAGCATAAAGTCATGGCAGAATTATAAGGTAGGGCTGACTCGGAGAGGAATGAAGTAGAAAGCAGAATAAAGCGGGCTAGATTTCAAAATCAGTTGTTCATCTCACGTTTCTTTATGTTCATGTTTCACAGTCGATTTTAGGTTAAAATTTTTACAGGTTTTTTTTGCTAATTTAAGACATCTTTCACATTTTAAAGTTGTTATTACACTGTTTTAATAATATTTTCACTCAAATTATCACAAATTTAACACACGCGACCGCACTACTTGCAACTTGGAAACATAAAATATTTTCTTCATTTGCAATTCCTAGTAAATTCGTCGTTTTGACAACTTACCAACCTTTTCATTATCCACTATTCGTTGACGCGTGAGGACACTGAGCCAACCGGCCCTACCTTATAATTCTGCCATGCATAAAGTGATACAAGGTATATTTAACAAGGTAGTGTCGTCTCGGAGCGGTGGGTACCGCAGCTGTCAAACACATAGATTATCATAATTTGCAAATTTTGTTATTTGTTTTGCTTTTATTCGTAAAACCCTGGTTTTGACAGGTGCGGTACCCAGCTCAAGAGAGAATTTTAACTACTAACACTACCTTGTCTAATTCTACCATGAAGTGATACTTCTGCTGCACTATTTTTTTTTCGAAACGTCAAACGGCAAACAGCTGTTCGAAAATAAATGCTTTTTGTCTCAAATTTATTTTTTTTATGTTCTGTGTGCACACGTTTCAAACAAATAGTTTTAATTAAAAGCACTACTAAGCAATTTAATAATTTAGTAATTAATAAATTTAATATTTGGTATATTTATCTGTCAAAATAAAGTAAGCGTGCCAACTGAAGTAGCATAAAATATTTTCGCTAGCTAAGATGGCGACCGCTCAGGGAACGTGTTGTGCGAGCACTTTATGCAACTTACCATTCAGCCCTAAAGTTGTTCAACAGCTACGTAGCAAATTTTCCGCTGAATGCAGCCAATGATTGAAACATGATTGTACCTGCTGAAGCAGCCATTTATTTCTGCTGTTTTTGACAGATGCGGGTACAATTTTTGTGAGAGAGGTGAAAAAAACGCTTTCACCTGGTTTTCTTACACCATGAAAATACTGAAATACTCCAACTTCAATCAGTTCAATCGATTTTTATACATAAATCTACAACTTGGATTTCAGGGCTGATCGGGGTTTATCCTGTTAAAATTAGCCAACGTCAGAGTAAACTGCAAGTAAATTAAAATAAAGTGTCGTCTCATGTTTATTTAAATAAATGAGAAAAAGAATAAGCAAAATCAAACAAAAAAAAACAAAATCGTGTATGCACAATACTATAAATCTCGACGATATCATAACCAAACCCAAAGTTTGATCCTCCCTTCTCCTCACGCTGTCTTATCACTTCCAAAGCATCTATGTGACGCTTTGTTTTAATAGCTTAAAGCTTGATATTTATGAGTGGTTGATACGCAGCTAAGCGTCAAAGCTAACAACATTTGATAGAACAAGATTAAAGTAGAAAAAAAATACACAAAAAAAATGTTGTTTCACGCTCAGCTATTTTTAACTTTTTATTAAACGAAGCGGGGAAGCGAAAATTTCAAAACAAAACAAAAAGGAAATAAAAAAACTCAAAGTACTTGTTTTGCTTTAGACGAGGACATTCGACCGGAAAGAACTCATCTTAAGTGCATTGCGTATATGCATTTTTGTTAAAAACGTATTTATGAGTATTTGCAATTTTAAGCTTGTAATGTCCCTAAAGGAACAAACTAACTTGTTTTTAAAAACAACTAGTTAAAAAACCAATTTAAAATAAACCAGTACATGAACTACTTTGAATTATATTAAGGCGGCATCCACTTCAATTCTAAATAGTTTTTATTGCATTATATATGAACTAATTGAAATACTACTTAAAAACAGGTGCTTGATAAACTACTTTGAATTATATTAAGGCGGCAACTACTCTGATTTTGACATGTTTTAATTGCAAATTTTTATTAGACTACAAGTTTATATATATTTAACCATGTTATTTCATCAAATATTATTAACTTTAGGCCATGAGTAATAGTTTTCAATTGGTTATTTTAAAGTAATTAAAAAAATAATTTAAATATAACTAATTTAACAAGTAGTTGAAAATATATGCAGACGAAAGTCAATTGACTTATTTAGCGGACATCACCATACAAAATATGTTAGTTCGTTCTATGGAAAAAAGTCAGAATTTCAACTAGTTGTGGTTGACAAAAAACTACTTTATCAACTACTTGTAAATTAGTTGATTTTCCTACAGGGGTGTATATGTGTGTGTGTTCGCGTGTGTGTGTTAAGCAAAAGCTATGACAACAAAAGTTTACGGAAAAGTTTTGCCTTTTAAATAAGTCGTATATCTTAAGGATAACTTAGGTAAATAACAGTGGCGGGCAACAACTTACAGCCTTAATGCAGTGTTTATTTAGTCAAGTTTAGATAAGCCACAAGTTGGTGAACGAGGTGCTAAGATTTCGCCAAGGCTTCATAAATCAACTGAAAAAAAAAATTTGAAGTGTGATGCAGATAAAGATTATATTAGAAAATTTTTTGACACACTTAGTAGGTAGACACAAGGTCAAGGTGGGGCTTTTTTAAAAGACATTACTGCGACGAGTGTGATTTACAATTTTTAAAAATAGCATCTCTGGCAATATTTGACTATTATTATTTTGCTTAAAATTCTTTCAAAGCTGCCTTATTTTTATTCACTTATTGATGCTAACAAACAACCAGTAAAAACAGGTTCTTGACCCTGCACTCAAAACTCTTCATTATAAACTTATAAACTTTTTCATGAAAAGTTGGAATGAAAATTTCCATTCAACCTTTTTTATACAGTCGCCACATTGTCGCTTCTTTAACTTTATCATTTCCGCTTGCTGCTTGCTCTCGGGAATTTTGTTTTTTTTTTTTTAATTTTATTTTTATACTAGAATTTTGCCTTATTTTTCCTTTTAAGAAATTCCATGATTTTATTTTGTATTATTTTCTCATAAGCTGTTCACTGACCGCTTTTGATTCTTTACCATATTCAAAAGTTGTTCCTACTTATAGGTAGATTTTGGTGTGGAACAGCATATAAAAAGGCAGCGTGCTACATTATGACATCAAGGATGCATTAAATAAGGATTTATTGACGCACATAAAAAGAAAAACCTCAGCAAGTGACCCTTTTCTTGAATACAAATCAAAGGCATCAAAGACTAAAATATTTAAATTAAATCAATCAAGAAGGACAGTAAAGTCGTCCACAGGTTTATATATAATGATTGTTCTAGAAAAATTTCTATCTAACTGAAAATTATGTTACCATTGTGGACCATTGCTCAGGAGCTGTTGTAAATGATTCCAAATAAAAAATTTACCCGAAACTAGTGAATGAACTCCATGCAAAAGGATTGATGGTATTATGCGTATACATTTATATTTAGTTTATTTTATTCAGTTTATTAAAGGTTTTTTTATAGATTTTCTTTGGAATAAGACTTTTTTTAACAACATTTTTTATTTGGGAGTATTTTTAAATATTTAATAAAAACTAGATGGAGTATTTATACCCCAACGCGTACGGCGCACAGTAATGCGAAAGGGCATTTCTAATTTCTTAAGTCTGAACATGTAGAAATGTTAAGAAATATCCATTGATGTCAGGAAAACAAAATTACTTACCTTCGCTTTCTACAAAAAATACTAAAATTGTTGAATGTTGGCCCAAAAAGGGATGTTTTTGAAAATTTAGTGAGTTTTATTACTTACTTACTTAGGTGGTCGTAACAACCCGTGTCCGGGTTTCGGTCAACCTCATCAGCTCTCGCCAGGCGCATCTGCTTTGCGCGCGCCTTCTCTTCCTCGGCATGGTCCATCCATCGGAGGCATGGTCTCCCTCATCGTCGTTGACCAACGACCCTCGCCTCGAGCACCTTTTTCGCTGGAGCTTCGTCGTCCATACGATGGACATGACCCAGCCAGCGTAGTCGCTGCACAGTTATACGCCGAACTACGTCAATGCCTTCGTAGAGCTCATACAGCTCGTGGTTCATTAGGATGCGATAGTCACATCGCCGACTATCGAACAGGACCGAAGATTTTGCGAAGAACTTTTCTCTTGAACACCCCCAGAGCGGCTGCGTCAGCTTGCGAAACTACCCATGCCTCAGCGCCATAAAGCAGCACAGGTGGAACGAGCGTCTTTTGTGTTAGTGTTAGTTTTATCGATGGAGGGAGGGCTCTGGAACTTAGTTGCTTACTGAGCCCGTAGTAGCACCTATTAGCAATTATTGTTCTTCGCTTTATCTCCAGGCTGATTTCGTTGTTGGTATTAATGGCGGTGCCAAGGTATACGGACTCCTTGACTACTTCAAAGTTATAGCTGCCGGATGAAACGTGCGGGGAATCAAGACGCCGCGCTCCCTTGTTTGTAGGCAGCATATACTTTGTTTTACCCTCAATTATCGTCAAACCCATTTTGGCCGATTCCTTTTCGATAGCGGTGAAAGCAGCGGTTTCTCTTGGTTCCGCCAACAATATCAATATCATCAGCGTACGCAAGGAGCTGGATACCTTTGTAGAAAATGGTGCCACTACGATGCACACCGGCCTTTCGTACGATTCCCTCCATGATGATGTTAAAGAGATCGCAAGACAGTGGATCGCCTTGCCTAACACCTCTTTCGGTATTGAAGGTTTCGGAGAGGTCATTTCCTACCTTGACGGAGCTGCGTGTGTTGCTCAACGTCATTCTGCAAAGTCTAATCAACTTTGCAGGTATACCGAACTCAGACATTGTTGCGTATAGGCAATCCCTTCTCGGGCTATCGAACGCAGCTTTCAAATCGACAAAGAGATGGTGTGTGTCAATTTGATTTTCGTGGGTTTTCTCCAGGATTTGTCGTAGCGTGAAAATCTGGTCTATGGTGGACTTACCAGGTCGAAATCCACACTGATAAGGTCCAATCAGTGTTTTTGTAATCGGCTTTAATTTTTCACACAGTACGCTTGAGAGAACCCTATATGCGATGGAAATGAGACTGATACCTCTATAACTGGCGCAGATTGTTGGGTCTCCTTTCTTAAGTATAGGGCACAGACAGACGGTTATTCGATTTACAAGTTACACCTGCCGTAAGGCTTAAGTAACTTGGGTCATCTAAGAGCTAGGGTAATAGTTCATGAAACAGACAACCAGAACTTTGTGTTGTACCACAACACGGACCCGTTTATTTTTTAAACAAGTAAAACATACGGGGCATCCGGTGTTGCAACACGTACATGGAAGCTGATTCATAAACACAAAGCAACACTCAGTGCCCTGCTGATTAGGAGCATTATGTAATAAATTACATACTGCCCGTAATAGCAGTACCAGTTTAGACTTCACTAGTGACGTACTTACCATCCATCTACTCATGGAGACGAGACCTACCCAATATCTTGCTTATTAAGACAGATATGCCAGCCCGGTCGTACCCCTGCGCGACCCCGCCGGTCAATCTAGACCTGTGTAGCATTCACACAACCACAACCAGTACGAGACTCCCCGAAGGTCCAGCCCACGACAGTCATATGGGCAACTCGGTCCCGTCAAATGAGGATCCACAACATACCCGCAAAAAGACCAAGAATACACAACCCATGACCGTGCTCAATGAGCACTTAAAGGGCTAGGCTTACAACTTTCAGCTGCCGACACAACTGGAAGCTATTACACATGACTGGTACCTACTCTGGAGGACCTTTGCAAATACCACTCTTACTCTGACCGTTCGGATTTCATTATCCAGACATAGAGTATTGGCCATTGTTCTCAGGAACTGCCGTGCTCAGTATGAGAATCCTTAGTTTACACAACCATTTCAACACTTCCCTCAGTGGCTGCCGTGCCAGTTTGAGGGTGCGAGTCAAACACTTGACAAGCAAACCACTTTGGAAAGCCGAAGTGTTGACACTATTACGCACGCATGCCGAACACTTCACATCTGTTTTAAAACGCCCGAATTAAGGTCTCAGTGCGGTGGATAGATAGGGTCTACCCCATTTGACAGGTAAAGACTGTCGCCATACTAACAAGTTTTAAGGTCAATTGCTATACCTTCGCAGGCTTGTTTCATATCGATATGCCGAATATGACCTGCTACCAAGATGGGCGCCACCCCGAGCTCTTGGTTGGCCCTATCAGTTTTTACGTTTGCAGGACGTATCCTACAAACAACCATCCTCCTTTATCCTGGCTGTGGACAGGCAGGCGCAACTAAGTTGCTAACCTGGCGGAGTTAGTATAGGGCACAGTACGCTGAGGTTCCAATCGTCGGGCATGCTTTCTGCTAGCCAGATTTTGCTGATGAGCTGATGCATGCGCCTTATCAATTCATCGCCGCCGGTTTTAAACAATTCAGCTGACAGGCCGTCAGCACCCGCTGCTTTATTGTTTTTGAGTCGTTGGATAGCAACTCGAACCTCTTCATGCGCAACACTTTAAAAATGATTTACATTATTATTCTATTGTTTAAATTTTCCAAAGTCTAAGGGCAGCTTTGCACCCCTTTTTCCCTACGCCCTTATCGGTAGGTTGCACATAAATACGTTTGACAATAACAAACTCCAACAAATTCGTTATTACTGGCAAATTTTTTAGCAATTAGTAAAATAATAAAATTGTTCCCGATCAGAGAAAATTTTTATTGCCAATTTTTATTTGTATTTTGATAATCTAAATCGAAATTATGGCATCAAGATAGGTTCACTATCTAATCAATCATTTTTTTTTTCCTACAAAATATGCGGAGCTTAATAAAGATTCTATTTAATTGATATCGTTTTATGAGGGATAATTAGGGATAAGCTTAAGCTATTCTAACTACTATAATCGCGACAGAATGCTCTTTATTAAGTAACTCATAAGTGGATTTAAATCGACATTAGAACGACCAAAGGCAGTTTCCAGTCACACTTATAAGCATGCAGTTCGTTTTGATCGTTTTGGTGCTCACGACACTTAACTTGGCCTTAACTACCGCAGCAAGTCCTGTGGAAATAATTAAATATTTCCGAGACCCTAACCCACATATAAATGTGCCAATGCGCATGAAAACAGTAAGTATTCGGAAGAAAAATAAAAAAAAAAAAAAAACCAAATGATTGATTATGCACTGACGAATAGGATCAGCGAATAGCTGAACATGGCTATCCCGTAGAAAGTCACAAAGTGGTCACCAAGGACGGTTATATTTTAGGTGTGTTCCGTATTCCCTACTCTCATAAGTTGCAGAATCAAAATGCAACTCGTCCAATAGTGCTGCTGCAACACGGTCTCTTAAGTTGCTCTGACATATGGGTGCTCAATGGACCGAACGATGGCTTGCCATTTCTACTTGCCGATGCCGGTTTTGATGTATGGCTTGCCAATTCACGTGGCAATTCATACTCACGCAACCACACTACCATCTCACTAAATAATCCCTCATTTTGGCGCTTTAGCTGGAATGAGCTGGGTTACTTTGATTTGCCAGCAATGGTAGATTTTGCCTTGGCTACCAATGGACAGCAGCAAAAAGCAATTCATTATGTAGGTCACTCGCAAGGTACCTCTGCGCTGTTCGTATTTCTCTCCATGCGTCCTGAGTATAATGGCAAGATTAAAACGGCCCACATGTTGGCTCCCATTGGTTATATGAGCAACATGCGAGATCCGTTGGTGAATACTCTGGCACCCTATCTAGGTTATCATAATAAGTACTCACTTTTATTTGGTAATCAGGAGTTCCTACCCAGTAATGAGCTCTTCGTCGCCTTACTTTATAAAAACTGTGTCGTCAATTCCAAGTATCAGAAGTTCTGCTATTATTTGGTCGAAGGCCCCGACGTTAATAGCAATCAGGTAGAATTTTTTACTTGTTCTTTTTGCAATATTAACTCATAAGTTCTTGGTATTATTGTATTTAGACCGCCGCGTCGTATATACTTGAAACACATCCCGCAGGTGCCTCTACAGATCAAATATGTCACTTCTTTCAGGAGCATCAGTCTGGCTATTTTCGAAATTTTGATTTTGGTCGTATAAAAAATTTAGCTGCTTATGGTCAAGAAGTACCACCTGACTATCCGGTGGAGCTAATCACGGCCAACTTACACTTGTGGTATAGCGATAACGATGATATGGCTGCTGTTGAAGATGTGGAAAGATTTGCTTTACGACTGCCCAATAAGAAGATGCATCATGTAGAAGATGCTCTTTGGACACACGGAGACTTTGTACTGGCCATGAAGGTCAAGGAAACCATCAATGATCCAGTTATTAACATAATGCTAGAGCATGAATTACAATCTTCATAGTTTGATAACCGATCTAGATAATGTATAGTTGAGTGTTTAAAGAAAGATAAAATAATTCAAATTGTTTTAGAAACTGAAAATAAACATTAATATTAACCCAGTGAAGCAAAATTATCGTTTTTAAGGTGAAATATTTCCTTAGACGCATACATAGGCGCCGGAAGCTCATTTCAACTGGGGGGTCAGTACAACTGGGAGGCAGAACATTTTTATTACAATAAAAAAATTGGTATTTATTATAGCAGTTTTTATTATATTAAATAGATGAAAACTATTACGGAAGCATGCAGGCTTCAGAAAATGGTTTCAAAAGATCCATTCTCAAAAGTTGGACTAATCCGAAAAACGGATGGAACCATTAAACCACTTTAACCACTTAAAAATGTCCAACTTTACTCTCTTTTTTCACTGATGAATTTTAATTTAACGTTATTTTTAATTTTATGTTTTTTTTCACGGTGTAGGGTACGCGTCCGCGAACACGTACGATTTCTTGTGTACCTTTTTATATGGTACGCGCCCAAAGCTGCACGACTGGACCTTTCCGTACCCTCGTTTAAGTCCTTTACTTTTTAAAGATTTTTTTGAAAAATCGGCCACCAGAATCTGTTGATTGAAATTTGTAACTTTGGAAAACTTGAAAATTGCCGCACTGTCTAAATTGGCCTGTGTGTTACAATGTCATCGCGTATATCGTGGCTAAAGACTTCGAATATACTTCAATATGGCCGCTCCATCCTTAATTTTAAATATGTTTTGTATATTATTAAGTAACCTATACTAATTGTTTAGTATGGAAGTTAAAGTTGTTTAAGCCTGTGAAGGTAACATTGCTATTTGAGTATGAATTTTTTTTTTTTATATCGAACTATGTCAATCGACAAGATCGCATGATATACAGAGTTAAACCTTTCTATCATAATACCCCTACCCCCTAATCTACACTCTTTTCAACTCTCTCACACTCAACTCGAAACATTTAAACGCATGCTCAGCAGCAATTAGTTGAATCAATCAGCGTGAAAACCATGTCGAAGTCATCATAGGTATGGATACGACAAATAGTCATCATGGCATTCAATATATAATACATCAACGACAATTCGTTGCACCAAAGCCGGTACAGCGCCGTGTCCATTATATTCTACGGCTGAGAATTTCTGAAACTAGTCAGCGTTTAGAACTTCATTAAAACGGTCAGATTTTTCCGAAATTAATTTAAATACCTGCAATAGTGATAATGGCTCTAATATCAAGTTCCAAATTGCTTATATTAATTTTATTTTTTCTGTTGATGGGTGCAATGCTGGCCAAAGCTCAAAACATACTAGACCGTTTTCGTCCGACCAATGGCACTGCGTCAGATCCTTTGAAAACTACGAGTGTCGATGAGTTCGTAAAAGTAGTCTCGGGCACCAAGGTAAAACGGTTCGAACGACTGACTGTGCCTCTGGGAGGCAGTCTGCTACAACCTACACATTATGGGTTCGGTTATGTAAGTTGTGAAATTGTTTTAAACACTCGCTTTTCATGCTCATTTCAGAGTGTGCCACTTTGGCAGGCTGGCGCAAAAATTGTTGGCAGTGAAGAAGATGTAGCAATCGATGGTTTGATTACATTCCAGCAACTGCCCTACAGCAGTGACATCAAAGTCACATTGAATGTAACAGGAGTGCCAGTGGGTAAACATGCGCTGCATATCCACACCTATGGTGATATTAGTGATGGCTGCAAATCAACTGGAGGACAATTTCCAAACAATTTTGTAAGCTCGTCTTTGAAGACACATAATGTTTATATTTAACTAAATGCTTATTTAATTAGCATTTATTAATGTTATTATTATAAGTCTTGTTTTTTATATTTTCCATCTCTCAAGATTGGCAACGTTGATACCAAAGACGATGGCAGCATATCAATAACATTCATTAGTGTTTACTTGAATCTCTTCGGTTTCAATGGCATTGTCGGACGTTCCATAGTTATACATAGCAAGCCAATTGATTTAAATACCGCCTTAAATGCTGAAGTCTTCTCTTCGTCTGTCCAAGCTGTGCCGGATGCCATTGCTTACCAGAATGAAGAAAACTCGGTGGGTGCTTCTATAGCTTGCGGCGTTATCAGCATAATGAGCACGCAGATGATGAATACCCCGACGATGATGCCGGAACAGTAGTAGTTAATTAAATACTTAACTATTATTTTTTTTATTACTTTTGTACAAGCATATTACTAAATAACAAAATAAGCTAAATTAAAATCCTTTTGGAAATCAGACAAACTTGCATTTAGCTGAAGTGAATCAGTAATATTTTTTAATTTAATTTCACAAACGTTTATTTCATAATGAACTTCAATGCTAAAATTTAAAAATACTAACTGGTAAAAGTGAGTTATTTTTAAAAATTATCAAAAACATACATAAGCTAAAAAAACCAAACCTATTTTACTATAAAAAGCTATAGCTATTTAAAATTGTTTAATATAGGTGCCCATTTCGAGTGAGAGGAAATTAAAATCAGTCCGCAACTCCTTGTTTAGACGCACATAAATCTGACTGTGGCCAAAATTTAAATATCCACCAGTGCGCACCAACACTGGCAAAGCACTACGATCCAACTTGAGCAAATAGTGGCGACCGTTTCCTGCGGCTGGGCCTAACTTTATGACGCACCAGTCATCAGTGCTCAGAGAATTGTGCAGCGCAATAAGATCGAGAATCATAGAAATATCATTAAAAGTTTGACGTACCCAAACCCAGGCGGTAATCACAAATTGGGTGTCTACTTCGCTGTAAGGTAGAATGCTGAGCTTTTCCTGTTGTGCAAGTAGTGAAACAGTTTGTCGCAGCAACTCTGCACTGAGCACGTTGGTGCACACCACAACACGTAGCTGATCGTTATGCATTAATTTATCGAAGTAGATACCATTTGCTTCGGCTGATGTTATTTTTTCATTATCTATGGCTGGCAGAAAATGTTCCTCCAACTTGCACTTTATGCTATGCCAATGCGTTTTGTTTATTTCTCCTGTGGGTGATTCCTCTTTGATTATGAGAAAATGTAGCATTTCCTTGAAGTTAAATAAGGTGTCCATTTCTCCGCTCTTATCAAGTTGTTCAGGATCAATATTTTTAGATTGGGCTTCATTCGCATTGGAGTCTGCTAAAATCTGGCAAATAGATATTTTAGTTTATAAGAAATTTCTTTTGCATCATTGTGCATAATTTTTTCTTCACCTTAATACTTTCGGCCCTTTGCAGTCGCACACTTTGCGTAGCATTAAATCCTACTCCCGTTTCCGTGGACAGCCTGTCACTAAGTTCCAGCGTATGTTGCTTACTCAGAGCTTCTTTCAAGTTGCTGCAATTCCCCTTCCTTTCTAATGCCATCTTAAGCACATTGATCAGATATTCTAGTATCGTCCAGCGTAGTTTTGTAGGATCACTTGGAGCACCCGAAGATATTTTGAGATATGATGAACGCAACTCTTGGAACAATGGAGCGAAGTCAAACTCTGTCGTATTGCGGCCAGCACCATTGTGACTTTCCACGAATTGTCTTTCAAGCCAACTCACCAGCTCTAGATATTGCCAGGAACATGCACCTACTCTGATAGCATAGCGCAGGTGTTCCATCTCCAAGCAGTCACCTTTGTAGCCCGTTTCTGCTAATGATTGTATTACTTCACCCACGCAACTCATAGTTTATTCAATTTATCTCGTGTTCCAAATTGCAATAGCAAACAAAGAACCGTTACACTAGGGCTAGAGTGACCATATGTAAAGCAGTGTAACTTTACTGCCAGCCTAAAATAATAGCATGTCGAATTATAATACAGGAAAGCTTCGTTAATTTTATATTTCACAAAAAATTGCTTTACTTACTTTGATGCGGGACCGTTTTTTTTTAAATTTATAGGTTTATTGTAAGAGTTAACTTTTCTTTGTTTTGAAGCTAATAGATCTTAAATCATTTTATCTATTTTTTTTTGATAGTCGAATTTTTTTTTAATAACTTTATATATGTTTTAAACATATGTAAGATTTTTTTTTTAAAATTCCTACTCTATACTTTTTAGCCTGTTTTGCGCGAGCCGTCAAGCACGTTTTTTCTAAAATTGAACAGATGACTTTATTACTCTCACGCCATTGTGTATTATATTATTTAGTACTCATATAATTTCTATACGAACGAACATCGTCAAACGTCGCAGTACTGAATTGGCAAAAAAAAAGTAAATCGGACCAGCAAAAAGAAAAAAGTCAAAAGCAAGCACATTATTAGCAATCACAAGGCTTAAGGGCTGATTACCCAAGCATAAGGTAGCGTAGCGCTACGTTGCCTACTGTCACCTAAAAATTTGTTTAATGAGAAATGTGTACAAGTCGTTACCAAAATCGTAACGCACCGAGACGTAGCGCAGAAGTCTGTAGAAAATAGATTTCTACGCCACGTAACGTTTTTTGGCAATTCGACAACTGTGAGACGAGCGAACAATTTTGTTTAATTTCAAAATTGTAAAATTTAATATTATATAAAAATTATGCAGTCTTTCATTGACGAGAATAAGTTAGATAATGCTTGTAGAAAAAAAGCGGGTGCCTTTATAACAAATTTTCTCTGGGCTACAAATCGGCGCCTTCAAAACGTTGCACTACGATTTCGGTATTCGTTCATCCTCGAGACAACGTCCCGCTACGCAAACACACGTTACGCTTGGCTAATTAAGCCTTTACTATACGCATCCGGGATCGCATACGACTGGTAAGCTAGAAAAAAAAAATTGTTTCACATTTTCATCAAAAAAAATTTTCGGTTTTTTTAACCACGTTCTTGCTCTTTCTACTTAATATTTCTGCAAAAATAAAAAAACGAAAACTTGACCGATTTTTAGGTGTTCACAGTCAACATCGGCCCTTAAAATTTAACCACCCTTTATTTATATTATCTCTTCTTTGTTCTTTTTTTTCAATAAAATCAACCTCCAAAAAATTTGGACAAAATTGGGTAAAAATGCTTTTTTTTTTATTTGTAATGATTATAATGCTTTTATACGTATCTAGGTGCCGATGAAGGAAAATTGGTATTTTAATAAACAGCCACACAGAAAACATTCCTGCAAAAATATATACCTTGTGACCGCCGGCAATGCACACGGCCTCTCAGGAAGTAAAAGTTGTGCCCGCCGGTGGGCCACACGGCAGTGGACGTGTTAAGAATTTTGAACGGAAAACGGTGAAGAAAAAAACGGAAAAACGGTGGAAAAACGGTTAAAACAAAAAAAAAGCTTGAAGTCAGCGCCTCATAAAATATAATTTTGTAATAACTTAGCAGTAATTAATTAAGTACTGCGCAATCTTGCACACCGATTTTAAAAAACCTGTTTCGAAAAAAACACGTTTAATGTATCAAAAAAGTTTTTCGGTACTTTTAATGATTAAACTAATCTTTTTCTTTTTTCGCTTAGAAAAAATCACAACATAAAAATCTACAGCATAAACATAAAAATCGGTCAAGTTTTCGTTTTTTTATTTTTGCAGAAATGTTAAGTAGAAAGAGCAAGAACGTGGTTAAAAAAACCGAAAATTTTTTTTGATGAAAATGTGAAACAATTTTTTTTTTCTAGCTTACCAGTCGTATGCGATCCCGGATGCGTATAGTAAAGGCTTAATTAGCCAAGCGTAACGTGTGTTTGCGTAGCGGGACGTTGTCTCGAGGATGAACGAATACCGAAATCGTAGTGCAACGTTTTGAAGGCGCCGATTTGTAGCCCAGAGAAAATTTGTTATAAAGGCACCCGCTTTTTTTCTACAAGCATTATCTAACTTATTCTCGTCAATGAAAGACTGCATAATTTTTATATAATATTAAATTTTACAATTTTGAAATTAAACAAAATTGTTCGCTCGTTTGGACACCTAAACGTCAATTTTTTTCTGCATTTCATTTGACATTTCTCAATTCCAGACTAACTCAATTTGAACCATGGAAAGATACACAATCGAGCAACGCGTTGCAGTTATTCAGGCTTATTATGAAAATGAGCGTTTAAATCAAAATGCATATCGTGCACTTCGTGATTTTTTCGGTCAATTTAATCGTCCAAATGTGCGTACAATCGGAAAAATCGTGCAAAAATTTGAGCAAACCGGGTTTGTAGGAGATCTGAAAACACCAGTGCATGCTCGTACAGCTCGTACTGCAGAAAATATTGCTGCTGTTCGTGATAGTGGGCCGAAGAGCCGTCGACCTCAACTCGTCGTCATACCCAACAATTGCAACTCTCACGCTCGTCGTTGATGGCCCGAATTGGAAAATATGAATGTGGACGATATGTGGTTTCAACAGGACGGTGCCACTTGCCACACAGCTATCGAAACAATGGCTCTTTTGCGCAACAAATTCAATGGCCGTGTTATCTCACGTGGGGGCGATGTCAATTGGCCGCCAAGATCATGTGTTTTGACACCTTTGGTCTTCTTCTTTGGGGTTATTTGAAAGAAAAGGTGTACGTCGATAAGTCAGCAACAATTCAAGAGCTATAGGATGAGATAATTAACGGCATAGAACCTCACTTATGCCTCAGCGTCATAGAAAATTTGGACCATCTGATGGAGGTGTGCCGCAGAGGTCGCGGCGTTTAAAAATTAAATTTGAGTCAAATGTTGCACCAAGAGCTTTAATTGATATGACCGATTTCAAAGTATGACTATTAAAGATGTATTGATTTTGAATGAAATTATTTCATTAAGCTAAATGAAACCTAAAATCATTTATTTGTATATAAGAACTAATGGTTTGTAGAGCATTGTGCATAAATATGGTGCGCATTTATTGTAAGTATTGAAAATTTAATTAAATAACCTTCTTCACTAACCACAATTTATTTTCTTTTTTTAAAAATTTTTGTTTTTTTTCAATAAACTCATTTTTATGAAAACTAGCTGCATAAACACTCTATTTTCTGGGATTGACATAAGTCAATGGAGTTACAGTCTTCAAAACACTTAAAAATTATAATGCGTTTATATAAATTTTAGTTGTTGTATCGAAGGTGTAACTCTCGTTGTCCAATCTAGCCTATTATTTTGTAGTGATGTTCGAATTTTAAGATTTTATCCTCTACAATAGGGCTTATAGGAGGTACTTTCCTTTGTTATTCAATCGCATTAAAAATAATATAATTATATGGATAAAATTATAGCAAATTGATGTTTTATCGAATTACCATCTTATCGAATTATCGCGAAGTTCATAGAAAACTACAGTTTTCACTAGTTAACGATAGCGGCAATCGCAATTAAGGCGTTTCGGAACTCCGCGACTGGCCTGAGTTTAAAGGATAAAATTTCTTCTCCATGTCTTTTTCTTTTTATTTCCCAAAATTTTTTTTCTCTATGAGTCATAATAATCTGCTCTATACTTTCTGCTTTTTCCTTGAAAAACGTTATCAGGCCTATTCTGAATGAACAAGGGATAGTGCTTTTAAAAATAGTTTTTCTTGTAATCTTAAAAATTGACTATGAATGCTAATATTTGCGTTAAAATTTTTTAAAAATTCTGTAAGCATTGCTAAAAATACGAAAATTCCCTTTTTCAATTCCCGGAGAGATTTCATTCAGAATTGGGCAGTATATCTCTTCCCCATAAAGCAAAATAAATTGAGTTGTCAAGCTTATTTTGATTTTTCTGCTGTTTTACCAACGATTTGACGAAGAATTTGACAATGTGAACCCCTTGGCAAATTTGCTGGTGCCAATTCGTCGCTTAAAAAAAGATTAAAGATTGTAAGAAATTAAAATGGAAGCAGAAAAAGACGAATACTTTTGAAATGACCTTATACAAGTATACAAAAATTATTCAATGCTCTGCGAACATAAGTCTAAAAAAATATTGCCACGAATCTTGAATAACGAAATTTTCGTTGAAAATGTGGTCACCTTAATATAATTTTGTGCAGGGATTAAAAATAATACCACGTAACACAGGTTAACATGACGCAACGTACTTTGGCATTTTGTTGATTATGCTACCAACGTAGCAACCACAGCGTGTGTCAAATAATTCACTAGATCAATTAGTTTTTCGTCGTCTACCATTCTAAAACATAATTCAATTATTAATATAAAATCAATTTAAATTAAAATACTTACATTTCGCTTCAACAAATAAAAGCAAACAAGAAAAGATTACTCAAAAATCAAAGTGTGATGCTATCAACCTTACGAAAAGCACACTGTGTGCTGAAATGTCAGCCGAAGCAACAGAGAAATCAAAATTCAACAGACTTCTACGTCGCGTTACGTTTCGGCTAATTACATACACAAAAAAACGCATTTGGTAGATTTCTATGTGACAAAAGAAAAGGCTGTGTTGCGTTGATCTATGTTTGGATAATTAGGCCATTACATTTCGTTCAACTAATTCGTTTCAAATGCGATAACTTTGCTACTTCATTGGTTTGTTGGGTGGCTTTTGGTTGGCCGACGTTGTTGTAGTTTTGGAATTTTAGTTTAAAAACTTTATTTTTATTTTAATACATTCTGAATAAATGGTTATCCTCGAAGCAGTGCAAACATTAGGAAAATTCGATATTTAAGTGTTTATTTTAAATATTACAGAAAACAGTTTGAGGTACAATAAATAGCCATTGCATAACAAGTTCACCAGAATCTAAACTATTAACAGGTATCAATATGCTAAATAAACGTAATTATCGCTTCCAAATAATAAAACAATTTATCCATAATATCAATGCTAAACAATTTTTATATAATTATATTTTTAAATGTTCATTGCGATCAAACAGTTAAATATTAAAATGTGTGTTGTTTGCTAGGAACATCGAATGATTTTGAAAAGGAACGTATGTGTAGACAAAGGTATAATTGTTATTCGAATAGTAATCAGGCGAGCTGTTCTGGTTAAATATTTTTTTCTTTAATACAATGATCTTTTTTAATTTAATGAAAGCTTATTAAACTGTGTACTTAGTTCGGATTTTTCTCTTCGTAGGATTAGAGTATAATTTATATTTGGCTAGGTTTAACACACGCTGTTTATTTGTTGCCAAATACTTAGGATAAGAATGTACGCACAAATCCTTTAATAACCGTTCTACACATAGGACACTGATTGACTCCAGGTGCACATTGCACACAAGTCACCAAATGTCCACATGGCAAAAATACAACGCCTACTTCCTCGTCCAAACAAACTTTACACAAACGCGCATCCTTAAGCTTGCGGTTTTCCTCTTCAAGCGAAATATTACGATGAGGTGTAGACTCTGCATCGAGCTGTGCATTATTAGTGCATTCAGTTATTGTCGTCTTTGGTCTCTCAGCTCGCAAGGACTCTGAAGTATTTGAACTGGTTGGAGAACAAGTTGGGTTCAACGGAACACTATCAGATATCAGAAGTGTGTCTAAAGACCGTGGTGGCACATCGTTGCCAATAGTTGTAACGCAATTCGTATCTGTAGCAGGCACGTTTGAGCCCGTTGCACTGGTCGAAGACCCAATTTGGGTTAATCTTCTAATACGCTGCGAGATTGTGTCTACAGCGACCCTTTCACTTTCAGAATATTGATTGTAGCCATAATCATCATCTTCCTCGTTGCTGTCATCATCTGGATCACCGAAAACAGCTTTAAGCAGATTTTCCACTGTATCGTAGGGACGTCCAGTGAGTGCCAAACGGCGTTGGGTAACAGTACGTATTGCACCGACATCGATACCGATTTCCAGCGCCTGTAGCACTGGAGTTGTTTCCATGGCATCCTCAATACTGGTGGCCGGAGGATGCGGGGTGGTTACATCTTCACAAGTTTCCGCTGTTGGCTCTTGAGCAGCAGTTTGTCGAGTCATTTCCTGTACTTGTTGCACGTAGTTGGAGCCTTTTACCAGGCGTACGAATTGGCACTGTGGATACCACTTGGCATGCTCGAACCAGGGATCATCTTCTTTCTGCCACGAACGCAATCCGATGAAGCAATGAAAACAGCGCACTTGATCGCCAACATCATGATAGTAGTAGAGACCCGCTTGTGCCAAAGCCTCCGGCCGTTGAATCTCACTAATGGGCCAGTTGGTATATGTGCGAAGGCGTGCATCTAACGATGAAAATTTTGGACGTTTTGGTGGTGTGATCTGCTGTATGCCCAAATCACGTATGCCATCACTAGCAATCTCTATAAGAGGACCTAGTAGTACGCGTGGGCATTCAGGAAAGAAACGTTGATGCTCTTCAAAGGCATTATCCTCCTTCTCCCACTTGGCAACGACTCCTTTGCACCAGGCGCAACGCACTTGATCCGAACGATTAAAATAGTAAAATCCCGCCTTGGCCAGTGCTTGAGGTGTTATATTGGGATTTGGCCAGTTTACAAACGTTGCCAGTCGATTCGCTTCTATCTTTAAGTCTAGCTGCGTCAAGTCCAATGGAGCGGGCGCAGGTGTAGTTGCAGTTGCAACACTCGCAGTTGGTCCAATACTGAATTGCTGTAATGTATCATTGCCGTGTTGCTGTATCGGTACGTTACCGCTATCAATAGGATTGGTTAGGAAATCGCATTCAGAATTCAGCAGCAAATGACGGTTTGTGATACTATCGCCGTACTGCCAATTTTCGATACGCTTGTGGCAGCAAAAACATTCCGTCTCCAAAAAATTTTCTGTGGCAAAAAATCCCTCACGTGCCAGCTGGCTGGGATGAACTGGTGCATTTTCTGGCCATGTTTGATATGTCTGCAGACGATTTTCCTCCACATTCATGGCTTTGCACAGAATAAGAACAATCGTGTCACTCCTAGGCAACAAAAGAAAAACTACTTCCTGTTTCAAATCAGGTATTTATTATTTATTCCTGCGCACTCTACAGCCCAGCTGTTTAATTAAAATGTTGATTTTGTCTTTGACAGACGTCATAAATCGATAAGTTCATCGATAACCGTAGCGCGGGTTGCACTTGCAAGAATGAAAAAAGTGAGAAAAAACTACATTTTTCGCAAGTCTAATCTATTCACATTTTATGTACGCAGGCCTGTTTAATTTATGATTTATTATTTTTACGCCAACTTACGTAAGCGTATTTTTCTTTGTTGTTTTGCATGCAAACGCAAATAGTGTTTTGTGTCTCGTATTTTTATGCCCTATTTACAGCATATATAACAGGGCTGCAAAATCATTGAATACGACAAACACATGCTGAGGTGCTCACAGTTGCAAAACTGCTATATATGCTTTGTTAATTTACGTTTAAACTGTGAATATCCCATATATATAAATAGGCGAAGCCAAAACAGTTAAGAGCCAGTTTCTCCTGTGTTTAAATGAATCAGAGTAGGGAGAAGCACCGAAAAATTTTTAAAGAAAAATGCTAGCTGGAATACCCGGCGTTGCTCGGGGATGATATGGAATTCAGGGTGTTTCTCAACCGATTTTGATGATTTTTTTTTAATGAATCAGAAAAGGGAAAGAAGTGCACCGAATAGTTCTTAAAGAAAAATGCTTGCTGGAATACTCGGCGTCGCTCGGGGGTGGTATGGCGAAAAGGTCGAGTTTCGAACACTGGCCTACTCTAGTAGACATAAGTACGCAAAATCAGTTTTTCGGTGAAACTATTTTCAATAATAAACAATTTATGTAAAATGTATATGATTTTCACGCAAACGGGAAATAATTCCTGTATATTTAAATAATTTCCTAAGATAACTCGCAAATTGTAACTAAATATGATATTCGCCTTAAAGCATTAGTTTATCTGTTTCCATACTAACTTCAGGTCAAGTTCCAGTAATAGAGAGTAATTTTATTATCTGACAAAATTAGAAAATTTGTCAAAAAGTACGAAAACGACTTCAAGTACGTTTCAAGCAAAATAGCTGATTTTCGCTAATTGAAATTTATTAAAAGTTAAAATAGCTGGTAAAAAAAAAGAAAATGAAAAAAACGAAATGGCCATTTCAGCCCTTGAAAGGACTTTGACTGATCTTCTTATGATAAATTGTGCTGTGTGTATTATAAAATGTTTGAACACAAATGATCGAGAACTGGACCTACATGTTTTATGCGTATCAAGTACGTTTCAAGCAAAATAGCTGATTTTCGCTAATTGAAATTTATTAAAAGTTAAAATAGCTGGTAAAAAAAAAGAAAATGAAAAAAACGAAATGGCCATTTCAGCCCTTGAAAGGACTTTGACCGATCTTCTTATGATAAATTGTGCTGTGTGTATTATAAAATGTTTGAACACAAATGATCGAGAACTGGACCTACATGTTTTATGCCGACTCATAACGGCTTATGTTCTCGAGAAGCTTTTCTTGGCAATTTTTACTCTCTGAGGTTTGCCATTGTCTGCAGAGAGGTGACGGCCGAACAGAAAAGCACATGGTTCAGCCCCAAATATCGCTCAAGCTCTAATTATTTTTTGCGATCAGCCTGAAAGTATGTACAGACATTTTTTTATACTTATCAGTGGCGTGCTTGCCTTCTATGTATGTGCATACTTTCAGGCTGAGCATTTTTAAGAACAGTTGTAAAATACTGCAATAATCGCAACAAATACTTATAGCTTAGCGTTACTGCTTCCAACCCGTCGTAGGACGGGCTTTTATACTAGTTTAAAATACAACAACACTTCCATTTCCATTCATTTGGCTTACGTTTACTTTACTTTTATTATTTTTTAGGCAATCGCATGAATTTTATTCACAAAAAAAGCAACAATTAAATTTTGTCACTTTTACCAACAACTGTTTGAAACTTGAGATTCGTGCTCGAAGAAATTTTTCAAGTAAAGTTCGTGTAATAGAGAGTGACATTTTTCGTCTCTATCGTGTTGGAAAAATGTGTAAAGGAAGTAACTTTCGAGTATCTTCTAGTTATTTGAAGTGTCCATACTCACTATTATATCTCTCTATACAGCCCTACTATAACTCAATAAAAAAGCATCACATGGAGCATGGAGTAAAAGCTTTCGAGTAACTTCAAGTTATTTAAAGTGAGTACGGAAACAGACCTATTATATCTCTATAAAAAAGTATCCCTTGCTATGGAGTAAAAGGTGTGGAGTATTTTGTATCTTCCTTGGTCAGCGTAATTGCACGCTACGCCACTGTAAATGAGTAATTACGTTGATATCATTAATTTCCTTCCTTCATTTCTTTACATCATAAAAGTAAAAATTACGAAAATGTTTAATAGCAGTTTACTAGTAGTAAATTTTATTTACTAGTTTAAAAGCACGTCCTACGACGGGTTGGAAGCATTAACGCTAAACTGTAATTATTTTTTACCATTATAACAGTGCTTTTACAACATACTGCTCTGAAAAATGTTCAGCCTGAAAGTATGCACATACATAAAAGGCAAGCATGTCATTGATAAGTATCAAATGAATTTCCTGTGCATACTTTCAGGCTGATCGCAAAAAATAATTACAGTTTGAGCGATATTGGGTGCAGTGCATTGTGCTTGCCTTTTCTATATTAGGACTTGTATCAATACCATTCAGCGCTATTATGAATAAAATTTCCTCCAGAATTGAAAAAGTGAGTTTTAATTTTTTAGACAGGGCATAATGCTTTTAAAGATTTTTTCGTGTGATCTTAAAAATTGACGATAAATGCAAATATTTGTGCTCAAATTGTTCCATGAACTCCATGAACATTGAAAAAAATACGAAAATTCCCTTTTTCAATTCCGGGCGAAATTTTATTCACAATAGGACTGATTGCATGGAATAAAATTTCACCACTATATTTTTTAAAAAATAACTTGAGGATTTCAAGCTCTAGCTTTCCATATAGCAGTAGTTTTTGTAACAGTGCAGTTTAACGCTCGTTACTAGACATATTTTTCTTGAGAACAGAATTTGAAAAAAATTCAACTCGTAGTTTTAGAGGAGAGTAAAAAAGAGTGATATTGAGAAGATGGTTTTTATTCTAAAAAAATTGTTCAGAGTTTTAAAATTTTCAAATTTGGTAAAATATACACTTATGTTTAAAAAAAATGTATTGTTTTTCAAAAACAAAGATGGCGCTGACTACGATTGCTGTAAAAGACCTCTATTCACACTGCGGGCAGTCTACTGGCTCCTATGTTGACCCAAAAAAAAAAAAAATTAAAATTTTAAAACGCAATGAAAATCTGGATGAGACAGAATTTAAAAAAGGTCCTTTTTAAAAATGTATACGTACTTGGAAAAAAAGAAATTGCATTTTTTAATTATTTTTTGTTTTAAATTTTGAATAAAACCATTCTAAAAGGCTATTTCAAAAACCACTTTCATTCAGATTGGTTAACATTTTATTGAAAAATGTCCTTCCAAATATTGTAACGATCGGTCAAGTAGTTTTTGAGCTAGGTTGCCCGCAGGTTTGAAAAAGGACTTTAAAGTTATACGAAACAAATAATACGAAGACGTTAGTGTTCGAAACTTAATTAAATCACTATATACACACGAAATAATAATTTCTGACATTCTTTGAAATGTTCCCCTTCTCAAATATATCGGTTTGAGCAGATAAAACAAATTTATATAATAAAATAGCAACTGTATGCCCCTATCACCGTCAGCGAGTCGAACAAAAAACTAGTCGAATTCGCGGGCGCGGTATCACAGTATGCGAACTTCCCAGATATCATTCGACCTGAACGTCAAAAGCAGGCGAATGAAAAAACTTTGTGAGTAGCCGGCGAATGCGGGACTTGCTTGCAATTTATTCCTTTTATTCCAATGAAAATTCTTTTTATCTTTTTTTATTATCATTTCCATAATAAAGGCATTTATTTCTAACCTAATCTGTATAATTTTACACTAATATATACGTTATAAAAAACACTATCACTCAGCAGCTCCATGAAATAGTGCAGCTGCTATTGGAGCAGAAAATAAATGTTCCATCAAAAATATTTTAAAAATGCAAGTTCACTTGATTAAACTATTGGCGTCTACACAATTAATTCAAAAATTACTCGAAGGTGGTTACAATTTTTGTTTTACTATTTACTTAAGAAAAAAACCGACCGAATTGAATTTGTTTTCTTCGAAATTTAATTTTTTGACTTGTTTTTATGCTTTGGCAGTATTGAATCTGCGGCGAACAAGTAGAGTCGCAAACCATGATACGGCAGAATTGAAAGTTCGCCAACTGAGTCGAATCGAGTAGAAAATTCGATTCGCTGACGGTGATAGGGGCAGTAGTAAATTGATTTTTACATATCGAACTCACGCGTGGGTCTCTTTTCAAGCTTATAACTTTCTTAATATTCAAGATATCTTTATACATTTTTTTTTTTTTACATAATTTTGAGATATTTTAAAGTCATTTAGAATGAAAAGATTCTGGGATGGCTTTAAATGTATTGCCGGCCTTAATTCCTTATAACAATTATGTCATTAATAATTAAAGTCTCAAAATTTGAATTGAATTGACCAATAGTTTAAGAACAAGACAACATATTTTATTTTTATAGTTTTATTGTATTATATATCTTATATCTGATCGATTATTACAGATAAGATTAATTAATTTAAGTTTAAGTTGTTCCAATTAAATAAACGAATTAATGAGTTGTTTGCAAGAAACTCTTCCACAAGTTAATGCATCAAAATTTGTCACTTTCTTTGTGATTTGGCTGAAAATTTAAGCCTTATTTTAACGTCGAGCTCCACCGCCGCTGTTGTAATTTGAGCGGTTATTACCACGATGGCCACCTTGCTGATAACTGTCACTTCCACCACTGCCACGATCTCTGTCGTTACCCCTCGGTGACCAACCAGTACCCTGCACACGACCACTACCTGTTACCCAGTTTTGATTCTTTGGCTGCTCGAATTGAGAACGCTGTTCATATTGTTCAGGTCTGCCGTTGCGTTGTCCCTGCTGTTGGGACTGAGCTCCATGTTGCCAATTTCCGCTGCCTCCACTGCCACTGTTAAAACTACCGCCACTACCACCACCGAATCCGCCTGCATTATTACCACCAAATCCGCCTCTACTGCCACCACCAAATCCACCACCACCAAATCCACCACCACCAAATCCGCCTCCACCAAATCCGCCTCCTCCTCCACCACCACCACCAAATCCGCCTCCTCCACCTCCGCCGCCACGTCCACCGCGAAAGTTCCCACGCCCTGCCCCACCTCCACCACCAGGACCACTAGCACGTTGTTGCTGCCACGACGGCATCTCTGGGGGTGGTGGTGCCATCTCGTAGGCTCGTCCACCGCGATCTGGTACGCTGCCAATGACATGTTTATGAATTTTTGTACCCGTATTTTTGCGCACATTTGCCGAACTCGTTTTTTCAATAATTGCCAAATCTGAACGCGCTGAAAGTAAAGCTACAATATTGGTATCTTCACCGCCATATTTATACTCATCCAATTCGCTTAACTTCTTTTGAAACCGCTTCACAATTTCATCCTCGCGGTTTCTCATTTTGTCTGCCCATTGAAAACTCTGAATAGTCACTTCCAAACGTGTCAACAACATTTCCCGCCTCATATTGTACTCAGCATCAAGACTAGCCTGAATTTTATCTAATTTCTTCCATTGAGCATCAGTCAATGGCACCTTTGTCTTCAACAGCGAATCACAGAGTATATTGGGATTAGTTTTGCGCTGCAGCTCTTCAAGCTTGAAGTTTATTTTATCGAAAAGCGCCTTGGGTGAAATGTTTTCTGGCGGCTTACCAAGAGCCAGTTCTTTAGTCAGTCCCTCAAGAGCTTTCGCAGTGTCTGTTTCGCTTTTGGGTATTATATATGTCTGATCAACTGGCTTCAATTTGAGACACATTTTTATGGACATCAGTTCAGTGATTAGGTATTCCAGCAGGTCCATGCACGATTGTTTAGTCTCAAATCTCTCGGATAGTGCTCCCGCGACAAACTTCTCATATGGACAACCCAGTTCCTTGAGCATTGCTGAAAGTTCCATTGCAAACTCGTTGGGATCTGTTACTTCTTTGTCAACTTTTTCATCGGTTTTTCGCAAAATATGCAGCTCATGCGTCAGCCAACAAACAATTTCGCGAAATTCCGGCGAACGTGGACCGCCTTCAAGGGCATTGGAGAGCACGTTACTTTGAAGACAGTTACCCTTATAACGCACCGCGGTGAGGCAATCAATGATGTCCAGCTCAGATTCCATTTCTAAAACGACAAACAATAAATTAAAAAATGTTCTTGCAACCACTTTAATGTCTTCGTTCGCTAAAAAAACGCCGGTTTATTATTTGACGTTTAGCTAGTACAGAGTTGCCATTTTATTGTGAACCATGATGCAACTAACAAGGTGGTAGTAAGTTCTTCTTTTCGCAATTATGGGTTGTCAAAATGGTACAAAAAAGTAAGCGAAAAAAGTAGACAAAAAATAAAAAGTGCAGTATACAGGCAAATGACAACATATGTATGAGGTTTGTGTGAATATAGCCTGTTGTCACTACCACCTTGTTAGTAGCTTCATGATTGTGAACCTGTTGCGGGATTCCCAAACGCCTTAACGACGATTGTCGCTGTAGCTAACTAGCAAAACCTGTCATTTACTATGAAACTGTGCATGCACAATGACCGATAAAAACAAGTACGATTATCGTTAACTGTTTGGGAATCCTGCTACTGATGGCACTACAAGTCGTATTAAAAATATAAAAATGACTTACAATATGATTGATTTGGTTGTAAGTGATTTCTATTTCTCCGCAATAACTCCTAAGACCTCTTTCACATTGGTGAAGAATTGAATTAAATTTTCAAAGTTTGTTGGCAATTCGCCGCAAATCGGAAGCGACGAAGGGGAGAAAAATTTGACGGTCTCGATGTCTCTGTACCGTCAATTTGTTCGTGTTCTCTTTTGTTCTTTTCGCATATTTCTAAGATTTCGTGTTCTTTTTATTTTATGTGTGGCGTGCGTATCTCTCTCTCTTTTAAATTTGTTGGTTTCAGTCGCTTTCGTTTGCTCATGATATAATAATTTACAAGGCAGCCTTGACATCTACCTTTTTTCTCGGAGCGTCGACCAGCACTTGTCAAAATCAATACAAAGTTTAATTTTTCATCTGTTTTGCTGCTTATTTGTTTTCTCTTTTCTCTGCGTTTTTCACAAATGCTGGTCGACAAAAAAACTATCACTCCTGCCTTGTAAATTATTATATCATGCGTTTGCTTCCTTTAAATTTTAAGAAAACAAGCAAAAAAGGTATGAAATTGAATTCAACTCTTGACAAATGTAAAAGCTTTCGTTAAGTCCAAAAGAGAACGTCAAAAAAATTGCTTTCTATTCTTGACCAATGTGAAACGGCAATATCTTTGTATGTGAAATTTTAGGAGTTATCATGGTATAAAAACCCAGGTAGACACATTAGAGTTAAGTTCCGAGAAATTGATGGCCATTTTCTGTCAAACTCGGAGTTCATATTGCCACCTGTTGAATTTTGTAAAATTTTGTGGGACAAAGTAGTTTGTTGGGATTTTTTTGTCGGATAAAAATAATAATAATATGTAAAAATGCTTTAGCTTTAGTTTATGTTTAATAATTAAAATCAAAATTATATGTATAAATGACTTGAGCTCTTGTTTATGTTTACTTATTTGCTTTCGAATACTGTTTTTAAAAAATCCTACTTAGCTTCAGTAAAGACTGGTTTTTTAAGAGATATGGCAGGACTGTATTTTGACATTATATGGATCATGGCAGAATTGTATCTTGATAGGGATAAGAATTTTTGCTGTCATTCTAATGAGTCTACCTGGGTTCATAAACCATGGGAGTTATTTCATTTTTTTTTTTTTTTTTTTTTGGGAGTTATTTCATGAAGCCAGATTTTCTGATTTATAAATTAATAGACAAAACTACGGTTTTGGCATTAAATTAAAATTAACGAAGAACAACTTTCAATAAAGGCAAATCTAAAGCATAGAAGAGGCACCTTAATTTTATGGTTGAAAAACATGACTCATCGCCCACATTTGACACTTTATAAAACAGTAAACAAATTTAACCATTTATACAAATTTTTGTTAAAAAATACGTCTTCCATCATTCAATGTATTGTAAATGTAAACGCCATCAGGTCCTTTTTTTTGGCATCGCTGTATACGCTTAACCAAAAAAACGCTCATAGCCATGGTAGAATAAGACAAGGTAGTGTTAGTAGTTAAAATTCTCTCTTGTGTTGGGTACCGCACCTGCCAAAACCAGGTTTTTACGAATAAAAGCAAAACAAAGAACAAAATTTGCAGATTATGATATTCTATGTGTTTGACAGCTGCGGTACCCACCGCTCCGAGACGACACTACCTTGTTAAGTATACCTTGGCTCATAGCCATGGTATAATGATTTACAAGGTAGGAGTGACAGTTCTGTTGGCAATTTGAAGTTGTCAAAAACACATTGAAAAGAGAAAACGAAGAAGAAGTAAAACAGATGAAAAGTTAAACTTTGTATTGATTTGACAACTCCCGATCGCCGCTCTTGAGAAAAAAGGTAGTTGTCAAGGCTCCCTTGTAAATTATTGTATCATGCTCATAGCGGCTTGACATTTCGCTTAACAATATAGCCGCTTGATATTTCGCTTTACACTTTTCGTCAACATTTGGCAGACTGCGAGACACTTGTCACTTTTCTTACCAGATATGTGCATGCTAAACGATGGACACAGGTAAAATTTGTCGTTTTTTCCACCGGTAAAAGAAAAAACTGGAATTTGAGAGAGCTTCTCTAACCGATAAATTTTGTTTACTGTCCGAAGCTGAAAACAATTCAGATAACAGAATACATGCTTTTAACAAAGAAAAAATGTTGGCTATAACCTAACCAAACCTAAAATGAATAAAAAAAAAGATTGCGAAACAAGGCCGTAGATAGCGAAATATTGCTCGCAGATCTAACAATTTTTTTTCAAAATTAGAAAACAGTAAAATGAAAACAAAAATGCAAAATTTAGGGGTGGTTTCGAGCTAAATTTTTTCTAAAATTAATTTAAGAGGCGAAATAGGGTAATTTTAAAAATATCAAAAAATAAATTCTTTTTTAAATAATTTCGACGATATGTTTTGCTCTAAATAAACAAACTAGTTATAAATAGGCTTTCCCGAACATCGAAAAAAATTTTTTAATGATTTTATGATCAATTTAATATATTGCATATCATTTTTGTTGAATGATCACAAAAATATCATAACTGGTGATGTAACATCTTGCTTTAAATATTACCCTAAAACACAATGAAAGTCGAACCAAAACCTAACAAACTGCGTTTTCAGAAGTCCAGAATCAAGGCAATGTTAATAAATTTCTACGATTCGAAGGGTGTTTTCCACAAAGAATTTGTTTCAGAAGGTCAAACTGCCAATGTTGATAATTATTTAGAAGTTTTACATCGTTTGTTGTCGAGAATTGTTCATTTTAGAACTGAATATCCAGCTATTTTTTGTGCACGATAATGCACCTCCTCACAAGACCGAAAAGTGAATGAACTTTTGATGGAAAAACAGAGCTGTGTCATGGTACCCTCCGTATTCACCTGATCTATTACCGTGCAACTATTTTATGTTCCCGAAACTGAACACTGCCATGAAAGGATCGATTTACGATAATATAGCGGCCATTCAAGCAGCCGTGACGCAGATACTAAAAAACATCCCGGAATTCGATATAAAAAAAATCGATGCATGCATTAGTTGATCGTGCCAAACGTCGTATTGACTAATGGAACCTACTTTGAATAACTAAAAGTGGTATTCACGATTCAGTGCATTTGGCTGTGCAATTGCAAATGATATTATGCATTTGCAAGAAACTGTGAGCGTACCTTAGGAGTGCACAGTGACAGCATCATTGTAATTTAAAAAAAATTTTTGAAACAGCAGGAAAATCAGCTGATTCAAACATTATAAAAGTGTTCTTTCGTGGGTTAAAGGTAATTACGCAAAGAAAAAGCGTGAAAAACAAATTTTGGAGGGTTTAGTAGAAATTTCTGCACAAGAGGTATTAGTTAACACATTTTTGGCATATGCATGTGTGAACAATTTATAAATAATACGAATTTTAAGATAATTGTTTTAATTTTAATTGTTTTAATTTTTCTTCCTTCCATTTAGCGCGTCAAAAAAATAAGCACATGCACGAAACATATTTATGCACCAGGGTAGACGCTGTGCATTTGTGGAAAATAGGAGCATGTGTATGCATGTATATTTTGTTAGTGTAAAATTAAAAAATGCATGAATATTTTTTTCATGCTCAAATGCACAGTCAAATGCACTGAATCGTGAATACCACTTATAACTTCCAAACATAATACAATGTATATTTAAAGAAGAAAAAAAGGAAATTGCCATTTCAGCCATTGAAAGGACTTTGACCGAGCTTTTTCTGACCATGTATGTTGTGCGTTTTGAAATGTTTGAACACAAATAATCAAGAACAGGACCTACAAGCTTTATACCGTCTCCGAACGGCTTATGTACTCAAGAAGCTTTTCATGGTAGTTTTTACTCTATGAAGCCATTGTCTGTATTCATTTTGTCAAAATTAATTCAATTGAGAAAAATATTCTGTGTCAGATGGCATTTGAACCTGGGCTCCATCGCAGACAAGGCACGCACCTCAACCAGTATGCCACGGCCGCCACAATGTGTATTTTACTCTATATATATATAAAAAGTTCGGTTATATAATTCACACTTTGTATATAGGCATTTCCAAACTGGCGTTACGTACGATTCGTAGGAAAAAAACCTTAAAAAAAGAATGAAAAAGTCAAATTTTTAAAAAGAGGTTTTTTATATTTGAGTAATAATTAAGTAGCACTATATTAAGTAAAAGAATTACAACCATCGACCCTAAGGATTTAAAGATATAAGCAAAACTATGCTCTGGCGTGACGTTGCAAAAAACAGAAGTCGTTTTCGACTTGGATTATAAAATTTGCAAAACTCTGCGACTCTGAGACTTTTTGTATAAAAAATTTTTTAGAAGGTTTTGAAATAATATAAGTTTATTTTCCAAGTAATCAAATTAAAAAATCTTTTCCCGTTTTTTTTTTTTATTAGGCTTAGTCATCTGACGTGACGTTACTGGCGTTAGATGTAAATGAAGGTCAAAGGAAAACTTTCCTTCGTAAACTTATGAAATATGAGAGTTATCTCTTAGCTTTTTTAATTAGGTATAGCACGAATACGGGCGCGACATCATGGACACGACAAATTTTTCCAACGTGAATAAAATATAGTAATGATGTTCATTATAACACTTCAGCTTTTAATGAAAATAAAGCATAAGTTAAATTCAAGTTACACAACAGTAATAGTAATCAATATAAGGAAAAAATAAAGTTTACAGCTCTTACTGATCGATTCTGTCGCGGTAACGTTAATCTTACTACCGAAGAAATTCACCTTTTGGTAACTATTACACTCTTTTGGAATTCTGCAACCAAGCATTACCAGTGAATAACAAGCAAAACAGCCATTTGAAAGAAAAGAGCTTTATTTCTTCTTAAAAGAGCTTACGACGTTTGACAGCGCTACCTAGTACACAGAAACCGATTACTAAGACTGGCAACGAATTTCGGTAACAAGATACTATTCCGGTAAATTGACTGTTGAAATATGAAAATCAATGCAAACTTTTAACTCTGATATTTGGAACATTTGTCATAACTCTGACAGTTGATTAGGAAAACTCTGAATTTGTTCTCCAGAGATATATAAAAGGTTGACTCCATAAAGTTGTTCTTAGCACATTCATAAAAAGATAGAGCATCTTCGAGAGCTTACGGTTACAGACGCTTACGGACACGACAAATTATAAACACCCATACAAATTTTTTTCAATTTTGCCGGATTCCAATTATTATATTTTCTTAACTAGTACAATGCACTTGTTTAAAAACTGATAAAAAATGTTTAGAATTTTTAATGAATTCATTAAAAAAATATAAAATTAATTATAATTTTTTATTTTATATACAATATGTAACATAATTATAAAAAAGTATGAAGTTTTATATAATGAAAATATCCCATGCTTTATTGGGATATATTAATGCATATTAGCTGAACTTATAAACCGGAGTATAAAATGAAAGCATGAGCAAAAGTATACGAAATACTCTGTGAAAATCATTAATATTATTCTATTATTTTAAATATAATAATATTACAATGAAATGACAGATTTAACTTTAAGTGGCATTCATAGAAAAACTAGTCTATAGATTTATGAATTTGCTTTAAGATTACAAAAAAAGAATAATCTGAATAAAATCATTTGCTTAGTTGAACATTTTTTATAAGTTGAATTAAGTTTAACACATACATTTGTTCAGTATCTTTTTCTTTAAATTTTCAACCCTTTTTAACCCATTTCATTAATGGTATAATATACTAATTTTAAAATTTGCATCACCGAGCAACTGCCTATACTCAACGTATTGAGAATTTAAAATCATTTATATATTGCATTACACACAAGAAAAATACCATTTAGGTGTGATATAATTTATTTAAATATTTTACCCGTGCATTTTAAATTTTTTGTGTCAGATTAGAAAGATTTTGAAATTGCATTGTGATTTTACACATTCCTAAGCATTTGACTAAATCAAGAAAACCGGACACATATAGTTTCGGCGTGTGTCCGTATTACTGGAAGTATCCGGAATTCACAAAGCTGAATAATTATTGAAGGAATTGTATGTAAAATGTTTATTTCAGCTATATTCGTTCAATCGCTTTTATTAAAACAGTTTTGTAAAAAATTATAAGAACATAAGTTCTTATTATTAATAACCAATAATAAATTAACATTGTTTCACAAAAATATTTTACATAAATGTACATATACATGTAATTATGAAATAATATAGTACACATAGCAATAACAATAATAAACTGATTCGCATTAAAAAAAAAGAGTCAAAGTATAAGCCAAACATGATGGAATTATTTTCTGTCCGAACTAAAGCGGTACAGTATTAAGACTATACTGTATACATATAGAGCCATTTGTCGAAAAATCGACCATCTGTGTTTTATCACACAGGTAACACATAGTTAAATTAACCTGTGTTGTCCAAAACCAACTGATTCTCATATTTTAGTCTTTTGGCTGCCTGGTTATGGAAATAGTTTTATTATACATTACATTTATATATTTTTTTTAACCGCTTACCTGAATAGGTAAAAAAAGGAAATTTAAAAAATTTATTTTTTTTCTGAATTTCCATTTAACTGAACCGTGTATATGCGGAAAGAGTTTGAAAACATTTTTTTATTAGTGGTCGAAAAATCGACCAGCGGGCTAAAATGGGTTATAGTAGGTGATCTACGACATTGTTAAAGATGAACTTATGCAGGTCTGAATTCCTTATTATATGTTTGAAATCATAACTATATTGCTTAAAATCGAAAAATTTTTTTTATGTTATGTATTTTAATTTTATGCGTGTTTCAAATATACCCTAACTTTTAAACATTTTATTTTTTAAATGATCAAGGTAATCATATTACAAAAATTTTAAATTTTGTCCTGATAGTTCGATCAAATCTCACACAGTGGAACGGTGTAAATTGCGACAATGTTCACTAAATTTTTACGAAACATCTCAGAAAACAGAATTTCAATGGCCAACAAACTCAAAAATTTCCCTTGCTCTCACTTTTTCTAATGCATAAGATTGTTCATAGTAGAAAACTTTTAAATCACAGCAACAATATAATATTACTTGAATAAGCTAAAACCACAATAAAAAAATTTTTCTTTTGCAGTAATATATTTCGGACAAAAATTTTAAGAATTAAACATTGTTGTACATTTATAAAATATACATATTAAAGCTTTATTATTAAATAATCTACAAACAAGGGAAGTCTACAAACAAGGGAGCGCGGCGTGTAGACTCCCACGTTTCATCCGGCAGCTATAACTTTGAAGTAGTCAAGGAGTTTGTATACCTTGGCACCGCCATTAATTCCAAAAACGAAATCAGCCTGGAGATAAAGTGAAGAACAATAATTGCTAATAGGTGCTACTACGGGCTCAGTAAGCAACTAAGTTCCACAGCCCTCTCCAGATCGACAAAACTAACACTCTACAAGACGCTCGTTCTACCTGTGCTGCTTTATGGCGCTGAGGCATGGGTAGTTTCGCAAACTGACGCAGCCGCTCTGGGGGTGTTCGAATATTTCTTCTGTCGGTGGTGGTGTCCTTTTGGCTGTAAGGAACTGCTTTGTCAGTTTTATTGTTGACATTCCCTGCTCTTCTAATATTGAACTAATTTGCGTTAAAGTTATACATTGTAACTCTAATGTATATGTTATTAATGCGTATGTTCCTCCTAAGAGTAGTGTAGAGGTCTATGCAAGCCTTGCGGAGTGCATAGATTACATAATTGATTTACTTGACGTTAATGACGACATTTTATTATTGGGCGATTTTAATCTACCTGATTTAAAATGGCATTCTTCTGACGATGATACGTACTATTGTGCATCTAATTCGAAGACTCGCCAAGAACATATATTTGTTGATAATATATGTTCAGACTTACAACAAGTGAGTTGTATTTATAATAGTCTTGAAAGACTTCTTGACCTGGTCTTAACTACAGACAGTAACAATGTTGTTGTTAAGAGGGCCTTTCATGCTCTAACTACTGTTGATGAATATCATCAACCATTGAGTATTTGGTACGAATCCGACAGACCAAATATAGTAAATTCTAATTCAGCAGATAAGCTTTATGAATTCAATTTTAAAAAAGCTGACTTTTTGAAGTTGAATCAGTTGCTTCATGGTAAACTTAATGCAATTCTGGAATATATAAATGGAAATTGCCTTGATGACTCCATACATTTTTTTTATATGAAACTCTTTGCTGTGTTTTCTCAATCCGTACCTTATAGTCTCAAATTTGCGAGGAATTCTGCGTACCCGTGGTACACAAAGGATTTAAAGACTCTTCGCAACAACAGGAATAGGGCATGGAAGAAATACGTCTGTAGCTTAGGCTCAAACGACCTAGAAACTTACAAACGTTTGTTTCTGGAATTTGAAAATCGCTCAGCTACATTATATCACGAATATTTAGATAATGTTAAGCTGAGAATATTGACAGATCCAAAGAAATTTTGGGGATTCGTAAACACAAAGAAGAAATCTGATGGATTTCCTTCTTCTTTTAGAACTCCTGAGGGATTTACTGACAATCCCGTCAAAATTTGTGGCCTATTCGCCAATCTTTTTAAAGAATCATTCTGTTCAGATTCTTTTAATCCTGATGGAGAGTACTTTGAATATATGTATTCCGAACCCAGAGTATCTTTGGAACATATATCCTTCACTCCAGAGGATATTTTAATGTATATTAGATCGATCGATGAGGAGTTTGGTGCTGGACCTGACGGTGTTCCTGCCGCAGTGTTAACACAATGCGGTTCCGTTTTGATTATTCAATAAATCTATTAACGAAAGTTATTTTCCACTTTTTTGGAAAAAATCATTTATAAGTCCTATTTTTAAAAAGGGTTGCAGGAACGATGTCAGTAACTATAGGCCTATCGCTAAGCTCTCATCGATTCCAAAACTTTTTGAGCGGATGGTGTATGATCGGGTGAAAATTCACTGTGGAGAAGTCATAACAACTCGTCAGCATGGTTTTGTGAATGGCAGATCCACTGTGTCTAATCTTCTCGATTTTACAACATTCTGCTTAAATTCTATTGATTCTGGTAACCAGGTCGATTGTGTTTACACTGACTTTAGTAAGGCATTTGATAAGCTACCACACAATCTAATCTTATTTAAACTTGAGTTAATGGGATTTCCACACTATTTTGTGAACTGGATTAAATCGTATTTGGTGGAGCGATCTTATCAAATACGTTTCCGAGGCGCATTGTCTTCTGAATTTATTGCTGGATCAGGTGTTCCCCAGGGTAGTCACCTTGGTCCTCTTCTGTTTATTTTAGCTATCAATGATGTAACTCACGTCATTGAACACTCTCATCTGCTTATTTATGCCGATGATATGAAAATATACAGAACGATTAATTCTAGAGATAATTCAGATCTACTCCAGTCTGATCTAAAATCCTTTGAAGTTTGGTGCTCTAAAAATAATATGTTTTTAAATCCAGATAAATGCCAAACTATGACCTTTTCGCGAAAAAGGAATAATTTTATTTTTGATTGAAGATACTGTCTTGAGTCGTGTAGACACCGTCAAAGACCTAGGTATATGCATGGATTCTAAGCTGTCGTTTAACATTCATATTGATAATATTTGTAAAAAAGCGTCTTCAATGCTTGGTTTTATAAAACGCTGGGCCAAAGAATTTAATAGCATGATTACAACTACAACGTTGTATTATGCAATCGTGCGTCCTCACTTAGAGTATGCAAGTCAAGTTTGGTCCCCAAGTTACAATGTGCATGTTGATCGAATAGAAAGAATCCAAAAACGTTTTGTTAAGTTTGCTCTAAGGGGCTTAAGTGGAACTGACATATTAGACCTTCCTCCTTATGAGGATCGTTTAAAACTATTAAAAATGCAGTCTTTAGGTGATCGAAGGAAATCGGCAGATATCGTATATTTACACCAGCTCATAACAGGTGTATTCGATTCTCCAGAACTTCTTTCTCACATAAATTTTAACACTAACCGTAGAAGCAGTAGAAACGCTAACAACTTAATTTATTTGCCATTTAGTAGAACAAATTATATGGCTACTGCTCCTTTAAGTCGCATGAGTTCCTTTGTTAACAATTGTAGCGTTTTTGATGTTAATTTGTCAAAAGGTCAACTCAAAAGTAGATTAAAATTAGTTGTGTAATTAGATCTATGTATACGCATGGTTAGTTGTTACGTCTTGTGTTGTCCCTGAGCCCAACCCATTTATTGGTGGGTAAATTTTTCCCACATTAACTTGTTTGTGGTCACGGTATCATCCATAACATTGATATTTTTTTCAATGATTACTGGGTAGTGGCTTTAGATGGGTTAATGCTGAGGAAGTGCGATAAAGCTGTAGTAGCTGAACTCTATTGTTATTGCATGTTTAAAATCTTCAGTCCTGTTCGAGTCGGCGATGACTATCGCATCCGAATGAACCACGAGCTGTATGAGCTCTACGAAGACATTGACGTAGTTCGGCATATAACTGTGCAACGACTACGCTGGCTGGGTCATGTCCATCGTATGGACGACGATGCTCCAGCGAAAAAGGTGCTCGAGGCGAGGGTCGCTGGTCAACGACGACGAGGGAGACCATGCCTCCGATGGATGGACCAGGCTGAGGAAGCCCTAAACGCACTTGGTGTATCCGATTGGAGAAGGCGCGCGCAAAGCAGAGGCGCCTGGCGAGAGCTGATGAGGTCGGCCGAAACCCGGAGACGGGTTGTTACGGCTACCTAAGTAGGTATTGAATAATAAAAACTTTTTCTGACCAGCTTTAATTTTCCACTCGTGGTGGACCTTTTTTGGGAGATGCCCATATGTCTACTTCATTCTCACCGTATTTTCGTATTCAGAAATTTAATTTTCTCACATTTTTTGTACTGGGTCAAGCTTAATTAGGAGATATGCTGCATCTGTACTTGTGCAACTATTTGAGTTAGTGAGGGAACTCAACAAATACTTGGCGTGGAATATTTCATCTTGGACCTAACCGATGCTATTTTCTAGTTTTTGCTGTAGTAACCATTTCAATCGCAGTTTCTTATTTAATAAAACCCATATATTAACCCTTCAATCAAGTTCACTTTTTATTTTCCTTATTTCTTGTTACATTTATTGTATACATGCACTTTAAATTTTTAAATTTTTTTTTTTTTTTATTTGACAGTTCATCAAACATCATACTTTTATCAAACCAGAATCCTTTCAAGCAGGTTTTTTTATTGTGGTTAGATATTATTTTGAACATTATATTATTTTTTGCTTTTTATTTTAGTGAATAACAACTGAGTGTTTTTTTTTTTTTAACTTTTAAACTTTCAAAAGTAGCTGCAGTAAGTTATAATCATAGTTTTGTTGTTGTGTGTATCAACTTTTTATATAGGTACCAAAGCAAGCTGCTCATTTTAAGCTTAAGCATTCCTTAGTTTAATGGTTTCAGCTTAGTTTTAGACGCATTAAATTTATGGGGCTTTTTTATTTTAGTTTTATTTTAAGAGCGCTTTAGAAACATCTAACAATTGCATATTTTGTATTGATATTTACAAAGAAATGTGATATATATACTATATTCATTTAAATACAAGCTTGCGTAAAATTACATTACCAATATATTTATTTTTATATATTTATCAGAATATATACTTTTTTTTATATTCATATATTTAGAAGCATGCTCTCAATAAATTATATGAACACAAAAAATTATTTTTTTGTTTTCTTTCAATTTGTAAATTTATTATTTAACATTTATTGATAGTTTAAATCCAAAGCGTTTTGTGACTAACTCACGACAAACATATGTATATCAATGGCACATATTTCAAACAAAATAAAAATATATACGCTATATACATATATCTAAATTCCAAGAATCTTTGTTCTAATGTCTAATATTTATTTAATATGTTCATATTATATATGAAATGCACAATTCTAAAATATTTTCATTTAGTAAATTGTATGAAATAAAATTTAATGCTTGGTCTAAATAGCAAATTAATTGAATAATGAAAAATATTTGTTATGTATAAATTTGCAAACAATCGTTGGCAATTTCACAGATCTAAGGTTCGTCAAAAATATATTTTTATTTCTTTCTTTCTTTCTTATCACTTTCATGGTTTCAAATGAAATTAAATTGACAAATTAAACATTTCAACCATTTTCAAAAAGCATTTTAAAATTATGTTGCCCATCCATGCTGACAGTCTAAGAATTGATGTATAAATATTACTTTAAAATTAAAACTATTGTAGATCGTCACTTGGAGTTTCTGAGACGACAATTTTTTTAAAATCCATAAATTGCAATATGGTTAAAATTTCCTTTTAAATATTCATTAAATTTGACTTTAGTCATTTCCAAAAAAAAAAAAAAAAGCTTTCCATTTAACGTTGCAGCAATGATCACAGGAGCAAAGTTAAATCAATTTTAATGATTTACAATTTAAGCATTATATTGTTGAGAGTATTTTCCATTCCATCATATATATTTGCATTATTATTCCTTAAATAGGGCTACCCACAACTGTACACAAACCATTAACGTTACTTTATATTGTCCGGTTGTTAGTTTAAATATTTCAAAAGCTCTATATAACTGGAGTCAATTAAACATCCCTCGAAATTGAGCTGGTTTTTTTTCTTTAGAGGTGTTTTTACTACTTTGGTATGTTTAGAGTAGATACTTGTCTCGTATTCTATACAAAACTATATTGATTATCTACGGCACGTCCAGTTTCGTTGACATTATTAGTTGCAATATTATTATCTGCGACATGATGATTTTGTTGTTGTTGTTGTTGTTGTTGTGGCTGCTGATGGATATGTTGAACTTGTGTTGTCGATCCAGCTTGTTGTTGTAAATGTTGCGTATTTGCTGTTGGGCTTGGTGAAATTTGTTGCTGGTGTAGTGTTAATGTTGATTGACTAATATGGGAATGTGAATTTAATTGATATTGTTGTTGCTGTTGTTGTTGCTGTTGTTGTTGCTGGTGTTGTTGCTGTTGTTGTTGCTGGTGTTGTTGCTGGTGTTGTCGCTCTAACTGCGGCTGATGAATATGATGACTGTGATTCTGATGTTGCTGCAATTGTAGTTGTTGTTGTTGCTGTTGTGTTGTGAATGTAAATGGCAGTTCAATTTCACATGTCTTTAAGCGTACACTTGCATTCATTGTAATCACGTCATGAAACTGAAAATTTAAAGAATAACTTAAATGATTTTTTATAAGCATACATATATTTTTATACAAATTAAGATAAAAAAATAAAAAATAAAAAACAGAAAACATGCAGTCTTTTTAAGCATTTAAGGATAAACGATATGAGGAACTTTGAGTGAAAGAATGTTTGCACTCAAAGAATCTCCACGTTATTAAAAAGTTTTCTTAAACTTGAAGGTTTAAAAAAATATATATATATATATTCGAGTTAATATACGCCTGAAGCACATAGTAGTAAATTTATAAAAAAAAAATATTTTACAACTTAAGGGGTTGGGTACGAGTATATAAAAAAATAGATAATTAATCTTCTGAAACTAGACTTATTTACAAGCAAAATAATAATAAATAGTATTCACACTTAAGTGGTTGAAATTCGTATTCAAAGAGAGTAAGGACCGGGCGGGACAGCCGCTGCCCGCGTGAGTCAGTGAGACCCTTTCTTTCCATTTATCTTAATCCGATCAACATATAACTTTAAATTCCATAACAATGTTTTATTTTACATACTACAAATAAAATAATCTACATATATATATATATATATGTAAAATCGTGTGGGTTAATCTCTTAAGATCTCAGGAACGGTTATACCTACGGCCATCAAATTTGCACAACTGTTAAGATAAATGTCTGGAATAATAAAAAAAAAGTTACCACACCTCTATTACCGCCCACAAATCAATAAAAATGCTATAATTCAGAATAATTTGATTATATTCAACTAAAATCTTGTAATTTCGTTTGGATGGTTACTGTCGGCAACTGCACTAAAAGTTATAATTCCTGAGTTATACATGTGTTGATAGTGAAACTTGATGTGTAGATGCTATGAGTACAAGTGACAGTCACGCCCTAACCACAAATATTTTGTTGTGAGCCAAATCTCCGGCTGTGAGACAGTAAATTTTTTCTATTTAATTGAAACGGTAACCCCAATATTAGTACTGTCAATGGCAACACTTTTCATAATTTCACTTTTGCTGTGTCATTGCGCTGGATAGACGTGTTGCTTGATATAAAACAAAATATCTTGTAAAAAAACGGTAAGAAAAGTAATACTGAATTTTTTCAAAGCGGTTGTGAATCGGTACAAATGCATTAGTATTATTGCTTAAAATATGGATTGGGACTTGTAGCTCAATATTATAAAATGATATGGGCGAATATGAACATCATAAAAAAATGCGATGTCATGTACAAATTGCTTATCAGATCCGGTTATGAGCCACTCGAGTTCCCGGTTGTAAGCCAGCTTACAAAATTAAATATTTAGCATTTTTTTTTTGTTGAAACATTGTCATTTAAATTAAATTGCAGTGAAAATACTTAATTATTTGTGTATGTTATACATTTGAGCTATTTTTACAGGTTAGGTTAGGTACAGGCTGGCCTGTACACCTGCAAGCACTGTGCTTGAATAATTTTTCTTTATTTTTGATTTCCAACTGATTTTCTGGGGTGGCTTATAACCGGAGACACATTTTTTTAAGCAAAAATATCTTTTTAAGCAAATCTTTTATAATTTTTTTTGTTTTTAACTTAATCGATCAGGTATCTTTAGAAAAAAGTAAGTTAAAAGAATTACCTTTCGTTTGATATAGCAACCATGGAATATTAAGCAGACAATTTTATGTCGATTTAAAGAAACATGGCTCATAACCGGATACATTCCCTTACAGCTGCATTTTTGAACATAGTAGTTTCTTTACAAAATGTTAAAAAATTTATCGCACATTTTATTTCTGTACATTTATTTTGAACGAGTACAACGAGAAGTTCTCTAATGTTTCACAGCTTCTCGAACTACGATCGGATATAGAAAAATCGCATTTTGGCAAACGTTTCAGCCAAAAAAGGTTACAGATTATTTTACTGGTACAAATACCAATTAAGTGTCATCCGAATTGTTTTGTTTATTTTTCTATTTTTTTTCATTTTTCAATTTAATGTATGAAATTCATATGAACAAAGTCTGAAATATAAATAAAAAATATGCATATATGATATGTTTGTAAATATACTGTTTTTGTTCTTATTTTCATACATTTCATACATTTTCTGTTTTCCGTTTTAGTTGATTATAAACAATTATTATTTAAAGTTAACTATAGTTAAGGTTTTTATAAAAACAAGTTGCTGACCATTTTCATAGATTTCGTGACCAATTTCGACTTTTGGTCGATTTTTTCATACATTTACTCCTTTGTGCGACGGTATTTCGGCAATATTTGCATTCAACAATTAAAACAAATAAACACACAAACGACATTAGGCATAACACACATTTAGGCATAACAACATAATATAAATAAATTAAAAGCACCACTAACACTGAATTGACTCCAAAATTTTGGCTATCTCACATGTCTCGGCGATGGATGTTGTTGCTGATATTGCGCATGTGTACCGCCGCCATCGTTGTTTGCGCTAATAACATCGTTAGCACCATAAGGAACTCCTAGATTATACACCCATTCCGTGAGCGTAACATCTGACGTGCCACCAGATTCGAGTGGAATTGGATTATGTCGAAAATGTTCCAGCATTTCTTGTATGGAAGAAAACCATAAATGTTGCACGCGACATTGTCCTTTTTCGGACAGAGTCATGCGTAGATGCTTGGCACGCCCTTGAAAGTTAAACGTTAGCACGAATTCACCCTTGCGTGTTTCACTCTGTCGCACCAAGAAGAAGCCATGCCCAGCAGCTTCTGAATGCAGCACCATGCGTGCAGCATCTGAACGTGGCAGTGTGCCATGAAACCAAGGATATTGACGCATTTCTGCTGTCAAATCGGCAACATTTATTTCTGCCGTTGTCTCACACTCGCCTTCATTCACTTCAAAGTTACTCGATGCAGACAAACGCTGTTCACCACGCTCACCTGGACCAGGTCTTCGCGGCGGTATTTCTGGCGCACTGCTATTAACTTGGCTACTGCTAGCAACAGTATTATCAGCAGCCCCAATGCTGCTAGCACCACCAGCAATAGCATTTTCCGATTGTGATGTTGTCGGTCCAACCAAATTTGCACTCGAACTAGCACCGAGTGCATTTTGTTGATGATATTGTGGATTTTGCACCGCCGAACCACCACCACCTATTAAATTGCTGGGATTAACAGACACAGGAGAAGTTTGCATTGCAGCTGCAATGACATCGGACTCAATGTTTGGTTGTTGTGTTGGCGGCGTACGCATGCAGTAACGTATGGTAGCCAACCAGCTGCGCATGTCATTGGCATCATCTGCTTCAATAACATACTCCATATTGTTGTCTGCTTTCAGCACAAAAGTATTTTCACGATCTGGCATTTCGAGCGCAGTGGTTTCACGTGCCTCCGAGATGAGAAAACAAAACACTCCGCTGCGTGGCTGGTCCGAAATGGAAAAAAAGTGCGTAAGAGTGCATTTTGCCATTTTATGGGTTCGAAATAAAAAATATAACTTGATTTGATATTTACCTTCTGTGATTTTGGTGGCGTATAAAATTCCAGCATGTATCCGCCCACTGCCTTTACTAGTGCTAAACGACATTTTTCCCATTTTTGTGTACCAGTCGGTTGATCTAAACTCTCTGCTGTTAGATTGTTAACGATGCCCTCCTTGCGACATTCAACAACTATTTTTGCTAGTTTTGTTTTGCTCTGTTTGCTGCTACTGGAATTTCCATCTAAATCATCTGAATTCTTATGGAAAAGCGCCTGCAAGAATAGAAAATTCTAATTTTTAAAAGATTTTTATACTGCTGCTCTACTACAAAAGAGATTGGCAGTTGATGCAATAGGAATGCAAACCTTTCCCTTGCGTAATCCTTTAAATGAAAGACGCCGAAAGAATGCTTTGTGAAATATTTTAGGTGATTCATGTTCTTCCGCATAGTCATTCTCCTCAATGGCGCCATTGCCAGTCTAAAAACAAAACACAAATAATGTTCAAATTAACTTTCATGGGAACAATTTTTAGATAAAAAGTGGCGCGAGTCTTTTTTTTTCTTTAATGCTCAAAAGCATTTTCAAAAACTGCAAAACAATAGCAATGTGTGCTTCAATGTTTATGGAAACACGTTTTTGGAAAGAGCAGCAAAATTTTATTTTAAAAAGTACAGAAACTTGAATACGAGCTATTACAAAATTCAGAACAAGAATTTCATACGATAAAATTTCATTTCGATCTATTAAACTATTCCGATCTATTAAATGGTATGCTGATGTAAATTTACTTCAATCAGACAGCGACTCAATCTTTACCTGGTGTGAATTTAATAAATTACAACTCAATGTTTCCAATCATCTCTTTTAATTAGCCCTAATTCCATAAATTCATGTCAACTTGAGAGTGTTACCTCATCAATTTTATTATCAATAAATCTCACTCTATGCTAAACTTTTTAATAAGAAATTCTAAAGATTTTAAGGACCCCTACACCCTCAAAAGTCTGTTTAGAATACTGTTCACTTTTATGAATCCGGCTTCCTTCATACAATCTCTTAGAATTGAAAGAGTTCAGAAAAAATTCACAAGATTCATGGTTTTAAAACTTAACTGACACCTCACTCAGTCAATACCATACACCACTAATTGATATTTGTTCACTTGAATCTAGATTCAATCTTGAATCTAGTAAAATGCAGTCATTTTTATTCGTGACTTAATTCATCACCATATTCAGTGTTCTTTTCTTCTTGGTTTATTAGACTTTATTACCCCATCTTTTCCATAGAGGTGCATATGCTCTAAATGAGCCTATATTACGTTGCACCATTGAAGCGAACTTCTCGAAATGTTTCATGTCTCTTAGTGCTATTAACTTTTGGCTGCTTTTTTTTTTTTTGTTTTGCTTTCTCTATATTTTATTGTGTTACCTATATATAAATATTTTTTTTTTATTTATACTTAAAATCTCATACGTCTCATTAATATAATAATTCTGGCTGGTGGCAGCGCATCCCTTTGGACATGCTATTCCTCAAGCCATTACAGGTATGCTCCTTTCCATATCACAAAGAATTAAGCGAAAGTATAGGCTCTCAATACTTTCAATCAGTGTTGCCATTTTGGTCCTTTTGGGGCTAGATTTAGCCCTTTATTTTTAAATTGCCCCCTAAATTGGCATTTAGCCCCTAGCTCTTTTTTTAGCCCTTTTTTAATTTGAAACAGCCCTTTTTGGCTCCAGAAATATTAACTTCATTTTGAACACATCACAGTTCAAATAAAGCATTTTTAATTTTTTTTTTGTTGTGTTTGCAACTCAAAATAAAATAAACGATAATGGCAACCTCAGCATAAATTAATCGATTATTACAAAATATTCATTTCTAATTGCAATGGCGACAAAATAGTGCGAAAATGGAGAGGATTTAAGCAGATATCTTAAAAGGCGAGTAAAAGGGAACAAGAACACACAATAAAACATTGATAGCAGTGATTCGGAGAATTCTACGGATGCAATTTCTTGCAGATATCTTAAAAGACGAGCAAAAGGGAACAAGAACACACAAGAAAACATTTATAGCAGTGATTCGGAGACTTCTACGGATGAGCAGTGCTCTCCTAAACGATCCCGGTAATATTTTTATAAAGCACACAAAAATTGAACAGAGCGCGATTGGAATAAAGTTATTTGGACTGATGAGTCTACGATTAATCTTTTCGGACTTGATGGGCCGAAGTATGTTTACAGGAAGCTCAATACTCCATTGCGAGACTCTGACGTTATTCCAACAATGAAATTTGGAGGCGGAAAACTACTGTTTTGGAGATGTTTTTGTGCAAAAGGCATTGGAAAGCTGCATAAAATAGAAGGCAACATGGATGCAAACATGTACATTAATATTATAAAATCTGCCTACATGGATAGTCTTGGGGTGCATGTATAGGATACAACGGTAGTGCAACAGGATAATGATCCTAAGCACAATGCGAAAAACACTCTTGAATTCTTCAAAATTGCTTAAATCTCATTGATGGAGTGGCATCCACAATCTTCGAATCTAAATCCGATCGAGAATTTGTGGAGAGTTCTTAAAAATCGGGTTTATAACGATGTGTCGATGTTTGGGCTTCTATAACGCAGAACGAGTGCCAAAAACTTGTTGGAAGTATGTCATCTCGTATTCAGGCGGTAATTAAATCAAAAAGAGGCTATTCCAAATAGTAGATGTGTCAGGATTATGTTAGAAAGTTAATTTTTATATATCACGCCATAAGTGTGTAAATGAGTTTAATTGAAATATTATAATTTTTTTACAAAAGTGAACTACTCTTATATTTTCTTTTATGTTGTAAGCAAACTATTGAAAATTGCGACTCTAACTCGATGCGGTTTGCATGAAAAATATCGAGCTGAGTTTCTTGAGTTTAACGAAACTCAACTCAACTCTCGTTTACATGCAGGGTTAACTACGAGTAAACGCCGAGTTATCTCTTCATGTAAAATCAGTAATATATAACTATAACTCCGACCTTTTTTCAAATTTCTCAAAAAAAAAAAATATATAGGAGGTTTTCTTGATTAGATATAGAAGAAGAAATTTTAAAACCCCATCTTATACCTTATTTTAAAAAAATCCCGTAATTTTTCTTGGCAAAGTCGGTAGTTGAAATATTTTCATACATGATTTATCTTTGCTATTATTTTGACTGCAGCTGTATACAAAATTTAGCTTTGAACTAATTTTGTTTTGTGTTATTTATTATACTAATATTAATAAAGACTTGGAGGGTATATTTAACGTTAACGGTTACATACCTTTAGGTTATTACGTCTACGAAAGAACTCCACCTCGTAGTGTTCTGCAAAGGAACCCAGAAATTTATGCATAAAATTTCGATGTGATACATTTCGAGCCTCCTCCGGCGGCAGATTGCTATTGATGTAATTTATGCATGCCTTAGCAAAGTCAGATGCTGCTACACGTGCATGTCTATCACAAAATTCTTCCCAGCTAGTGCCGTACTGATAGGAGGAGCTGCTTGCAGCACCTGCTACACCTATAGGACCAGGTATTAAATCACCACCAACTGCACCAGAGTTGCTACCCAAGCTGTTGCCGCCACCACTTGTAGGACCAATGTAGCCACCAAAAGAGTTTGTTGCTGTGCTGTTACCACCCATACCTCCAACGGATGATTTAAATATGGATGTAAAAATAAGCTGCTCTCTATATTTACTGATATCTATGTAGCAGATAAGTTTCTAGTTTTTTGACGCCTTTCTTTTCTTTTCGATATTTCTTTTTTGTTGTTTATTTAAAGTCTTGTCATTAAATCGTCGTTGTAGTTATTGTTGTTGTTTTCATCAAATCTGCAATATGAATGGAATATAACATAGTAATCGACAGTTTAACAGCAATATAAAAGCAAAAAACTAGACAAGATTAAGTTAGAGAATGGATGCAACAAATATAAAAAAGGCAAACTTTTGGCTAGTACGTAATAGTGTAAGCCTTGCAACCACTTCAGATGTAAAAGAATCTTAAGTGAAGAAAGTGAAAGAAGCTTAATTATGGAAATTAATTTTTTGGTCAAAAATGTAGACTATGAGTTAAGCTTTAAGAACTTAAACTAGTTACTGGTGATTTAATAAAATGTTCCCTTTCTAAACGATATCAACATTCTTGATTATAGAAAAACATTTTCAGAAATTTATAAAATTACAATTCTTATCAGCTTGTTTATTTCTTAAATCAGCTTTAATATACATAGCTATATTGCATTTTTCGCATACAAGTATGCAGTCTCGAAACATGTGATTTAGACAACAAAAAATTATAAAGTAAAAAATATTTATTTTATTTGTCTGCTGCTTTTATTTTGCTCTTTTTTTAGTGGTTATTTTTAACCTTATTTTCTTATTTAGACAAATTTTCTTAATTATACAATTGCCTTGTTTTTGTTTACGTCGTCGATGTCGTTGATATAGAAGTTTTTATACAAAAACAACACCAACAACAACCATGATAAGCACGCGTCGTGTACACTTTATTATGTAGCACATTCCCAAAGTCCACACCACTCCTCACCACTCCGTACGGAAAACACCCAACTAACTACCTTTTGCCATCGCGCTCTAGTTATTAGGGATAAACAATAATAACTTTCTTGGTGTTCGCTATGTCGCCGACAACCAAAACGATAGCATCCGATGAGTTTCGGGGTGGGGTTTTCTTGTGGGACAAGCCAGGTTTAATAATGTAAAATCCTGCTGTAAAAAAATTTTACTTGAGACTTTTTTACCATGTTAAAATAATGCTCATTAACACTTTAATAATATTATTTAAACTGTTACGAAACCCATGTCTGCATGTCTCCTCCAGCAAAGTCTCACATCTATTCTTTGTGACCTATTTTTAGTTAGCAGCATTGTTACATGTTCTTAAATTTAATACGAGCCATAATTTATATGCTTTATTTTGTGTTTTCATATATTTTTGTTAGACAAAAAAGCAATAAAATGCTTTATTATATACTTTTGAACGCTCATTCACGATTTGTGGTTTTTGCACGGGGCTCCTTTGGACGGTACTCCGTTTTCAGCGTATGGCTTTGTATATTTTTATCTAAGCTTTCTAGTCGTTTTGCACTGAACTCTATATACTACACACATAAATTATATATTTTTCTTACTTAACACTTTTATGTTTTGTTATTGTTTTTGATTTATGAAACAATTTATTTTCAATTTACGCAGCGCAACAATGAGCGACAAATGTAAACGCCTCCCCCGCGTGAAAATTTACAAATATTCACTAGATTGTGGAACCTATTTAAAATGAAAGATGTCTGAACAGTGTTGTTAAACGATTGTTTTACGTTGTTCAGAGTTGCAGCGCAACGTACTTTTGTACTTGTTCAAAAAGGTCACCGAGGCGAAACTACATGTTGGATGGACTAATGATGTAACTAACAAGGTGTTAGTGACAGCGGGCTATATTCATACAAACGGAGTTCATTCATTCTCATTTTTTTTTTCTTTGGACTATTTTTGACAACCTATGATCTCCAAAAGAACTCACTACCACCTTGTAAGTGGAACACGAATATCATATCGATACTTCAGATTATCGATACTTTTTATTTCGATACGAGTACTCTTATCATATCGATACTTTTTACCTTGTATCGAAACAAAATGTGAATCTTTATACGAAGGAAATAAAACGGCGCCTAAACAGTAAAAAATATGGCAGCAAGAAAGCGGGGAAGATGTTGAACCATTGGATGAAGGTAATGCCGTTCCAAAAGGGAAGGGCAGCTCATTATTCAAGAATCCTTTAATCGATGGCAAATCAATTTTAATCTATTTTGTATGTTAGTCCCACACTTAAAGACAAACTCGTACATATATCAAGCAGATCACTGTTTTGCAGAAGATGGTGTGCAACACGCAAAACTGATAAAGAACTTCCTTCGTTTCATGTGTCAAGCTAAATTAAATTTAAAATATATATAAGTTCTTTACTCCAAGAAAAATAATAGATTCATATATTTCCGAAATATTTATTCCCATTTCTTGAACATACATTGCATTTAATATATTTTAAACTAACTTAAAAATTAACGAGAACAACAAATTCATCATCAAATATATCAAAAAGAAACTTTCATTTTTTTTGTAATGAAAAATAATTTTTGCATGTTTTACACATAGTTTTATAGTTTTGACGACTTACTTAGTTTTATAGTTATTTTGAACGAGAAATTAAAAATTTCAGTTTGAAAAATATTCGAAGATTATTGTAATTTCATTGTTAAAATAAGTTATTTTCTTTTCGAGAGTGCAACTTCTCTATTCTACCATACAAAATAGTAGGAAAAAGTATTCGATATTTACGGTATCGATGCTTTTCTTTCAGTATTTTGTGGATATCGATTCATTTCTTTCGACGCCACAAAAAGTAGGTATCGATATTTTTCTTTCGGTATCGTGTCCCTACTTGTTAGTTGCTTCATGGTCAAGTATTGTGTCTGTTACGTGAGGATCGTAATAGAGGATAAAGAAAAAATTACCGTACTTTAAATTTCTTGGCAATTTGGTTTTGTTCTTTCTTTGCTTGTCCTATTATTTTTTTTCATGCAAAGCCCCGGCTTGCACTCGTCAAGAAATGACGATCAATTGATCTTGCATTTATGGATGAGAGACCTTGTAAATTGCTTCACGGATGGACTTGTAGTTCAGTAAAATAACGGGACTATTTTGTTGCTCCTGTACTTTCGCACATGCTGGTTAGTCTTTATTATTTTGTGGCTTTCAAGGAGTGAACATCGAGCGTATAAATTATTTTGTAGCGTTTAGATGGTGAACACATTGATTGTTGAAATCATTTTTGTACGCTCCAATTTTTATTCCCAATTTCAAAATTTAATATTTCTTACGTTAGTAATTTTTCGAGCGAGATAGGCTTTTCTTAAAAATTTTAATCAATGATGATCATCATTTATGTTTTGTTTGCTGTCAATACTTAAGTGTTCGTCAAAATTATAAATTCCACAAAAAATACAATAATATTGAAGAGCTTTTAATTGCGAAGAATTGGGCTGACTACCGGGAGCTAATCGACTTCATGAAAGATGCGAAAATTGATATTTAATAGCATGTTCACACACAGGCCGAAAAACCGCTTTTCAGCTGAAAAACCTCTTTTCAGAAAAAGGTGTTCACACTTGAAAAGCAGCTTTTCATTTGACAGACAGTAGCCATATGTTTGTTATTATAGCGATTTGTTTCATTGTGCTTGGCTTAGCAAATAAAATTCGTTAGAATAACTTTTCTTCTTGCAAAAATTATTCCATTTATTTGGATATCGATGGCTATTGCGTTATATTTGGCTTTAAAAGATAATTGGCAAAAAAACACTGAATTGCTGTGTAGCAAAACTTGTAAACGCCAAAGTGAACGTCGGCAAGCATTGGCAAATATATTAAACTTGCGTCAGGAGCAAATCTGTACTCTCGTGATGGCAGCATCACTTATCTCCCACAACTCCACAAATATCGCCTCATGAAGGTCACTCCACTTCACGCGCTCATTGTATTTTTTTCCATTTTTAAGATTTTTTCTAATTGGGAAGAAAGTTTGTCTATAAATCACATAAAATGAAAACAGCTTGAATTTTTGTAATAGATTTTGACTTAACTTCAACGAACAGACTTCCGAACCAGGGTTGTTTTCTAACTTTCAGAGTTTTTCGCTGGAAAGCAAACAAATATCAGCTTTTCATTTGACAGTTCTTCTGTGGCAAAAAACTTAATATCATGTAGCTTTTCAGCTTAAAGCCATTATTGTTCGAAAAGCGGCTTTTCGGCCTTAGTGTGAACATACTATAATCTCCATTTTACATCACTCAACTTCCTCATCACCAATCCACATTTTTCTTCTATCAATTTTTGTTTTATATTTCTCTTCCATCAATCAACTTTGCTATTAAATTTCTTCTTCAACATTAAAATTGATCAATCATTGTGGTGTTTTCATTCTGTGCAACCCTGATGTGCATTTTAGTTTTGCCAAGTTAACTTCACCGACTCATTTTCTTTGATATCATGAAGTTTTTGATTTTCATTCATATCAATATTTTGTTTAATGAGTTTTGATTAACTCGTAATTGGTGATGGCTGTTATTTCCAAATATCTGTGGTCTGGCCAATAATATTAAATCTAAAAAAAAAAAAAATGTGAATATGCACCAATTTGTATGGACACGCACCCAAACGATCGCACATGTTAAATGGGCTGACAGAAAAGTCAAAAATGTTCGTCTCTCAACGCACATTTTCGTCCAACCTGCACTTGTTGGATCACACACGAACATGTGTGATAACATAACAGGTTCATCCAACATATAGTTCGGTCCAAAAACAAAAACGAAATGGCTATTTAAACCCTTGAAAGGACTTTGACCGAGCTTCTTATGATCAATTGTGTTGTGCGTGTTGTAAAATTTTTGAAAACAAATGATCGAGAACTGGACCTTCAAGTTTTATGCCGACCCCGAACGGCTTATATTCTCAAAAAGCTTTCATGGCAGTTTGTACTCTCTGAGGTTTGCCAGTCTGTAATGAGATGACGGCCGAACAGAAAAATTAGTTGAATTGAAAAAACTTTCCGTATCAGATGGAATTTGAACCTAGGTTCTCTGACGTATGGCCGCTCACTCTACTCACTATGCCACAGCTGTTCAGTCTAGGGGGCCATTAAATGGAAGTACTAATACGATTTTAATTTTGTGTATTTTTATAATGTTAGCACTGAAGGAAAAGGCATCATATTTTTTCATCACTTTTGCAACGATGGAAACAAAAGTATGTAATTGTACAAAAAGTAGAGCTTCGAACAGAAAAATTTTTATAAAAAAAATAATTTTATTTCCAAGAAAAATTAATTTTTGAAGTACGTTTTTATTTTTCTCCGATTTGACGATGAATTCTTGCCGTGCTTTTCATGAACAAAATAATGGGACAGGGAAATCAAAATACTTTGATTTTCTTCGTCGATCAAAAGTTGCTGTCGAACGTGTTTAATTATTCGAACGTAAACTTCATACCTTATGGAATTCCGTAGAGACAACATGACCAGCATAAAGACTTATCGCTTATGTTGCTGCGCTACTAATGTCTATAGCAAAATTATAGCGAAAAACAACAAAAATTAATCTCTTGTTCGACGCACAGGTTGGTTTAATTTGAACGCTAACTTGTCTCAACAGGTTGGTTTCACCATTTTGTTCGACGAACAGGTTCGCTAATGTGTAAGCCCTTTTACGATCCTCTCGAGAACGAACACTATAGGCACTGCTTAGGTCTATGTTATGGTGGCGGTCATATGATCTTCGGTCACGTCAGTTTTTACGCTCTTTTTTGATTTGATTCACTCTATGACCAAAGTGTGTTATGGTGGCGGTCATTTGATCCCTGATCACTACTACACTTTTCACTACTTTAGTACTTTATTCAAAAAAGTATCATTTATGTTAATAAAAAATTGTTAATCTACCACTTTTTCGCGCGCATTGTACGTATTCAACAAGTTTTAACGAATTTTTAGAAATCGAAATGGAAAAAATTGATTACGGACTGCAGGCGTTAAAATTTGGCATCGCCTATTTCAAAAACATTATATTTTGGCAAGATAGGCACAGGAACATCATTAAGAAATGTTTGAAAATATATTTATTGACGCAAAATAAAAAACGCAACCGCAAAAGCAGATCATGTCAGCAGCAGAAAATTATGCGTTATTAATAAATTCATTACTTACGCTATCCTTTTTGTTTTCGCCACTTTCGATAAATGCAGTCAAACAAAAATTGCATAAATTGCACAAATAAACATGGCTAGCGTAGTGTTGCTTTGAGCAAGTTTTATTTATGATTTCCTACATTTCTCACAAAAAGTGTACTATTTTCATACAAATCAAGGAATGTCGTGAATAATTTACCAACGCAACACTGCTGTGATCCCGTGATTTGGCAAAGACAGCCGAATCATTTGGTGACCATTGCGGTCAAAATTTATTCCCTCACTCACTCTCTCAAATTTCCCATTTACATTCAAACAACAACAATGCGTGACCGTGACGTGCCCATGACCGCCAGCATAACATAGCCCTTACACGTCACCCAAATTGAAGGATCATTCAAAATTTGTTGTTGTTTTCCCAGCGAAAAAAAAGATGAACTCTCTGCGAAAGCGAAATTAACTTTCAACACTTCATCTCATCAATCAAAATTTTGATGGAGCTTCAGACCTGCATCAATCAATCACAGGGTTGCATAATCAACTTTCTGGTACTTACAACAACACTTTTCGTCGACATCGGCCATTCAATCAAAAAATCTCGTGTGAGCAGCTATTCAATCAAATATCTCGAAGAGAGTAAAAGAGAACAAAAAATGCGATATTCTTTATTCAATTTGAGTGACGTATAAACTCTGCCATACTTGACCGTCAATTCCTGACAAGTGTAAATCGAGAATTAATAAAAGCTATTACAATTAGACCTTCCACATTAGAGTTGCACCGAGAAGATACGAAGTATCAAAGTAAATGTACTAAAACAATTTCGAAAACAGTGGCAGAAAAGGGAATGGTTAAACATTTTTTATTTTGAAAATTGAGGAACATTTTTTTTGCTCATTACTTTTTAAACGACGCACAAAAAATATTCACAACTTGTTTGCCCTTCTTTACTAAAAATACTCTAACATACAGTTTACTTACGTTTAGCAAAAAGAAATGGTGAAGAGAACAAGATGCAATATGAAATTTGCAATGTTTATGTTTAACGCATTGCACCTTAACAAATATGTGTAACAATTTAAATTTATAAATTTAATGTTATATTCTATAAACAATCCTTTAATGTTATTGTCAATGTCATGTAAAAACATTTTTTATTGATTACTGAAAATTTTTAAGTTTTGAGTTGTGTGACTTTTGATGTTATGGAGCGACATGTTATTTAAATCAGTACAATCAGTGATATTAACATTGCAACTGTTTATCGATGATAAGTCTTTTGCATAATTACAAGGGAAAATGTTTTAAAAACATAATTTAAATAGTTTAGTGGTGATTGTAAACGAAACTGTACTTACTTTTTGGGAAATCATTTTTTATTGATTATTAAGAATGGTCGAATTTTATATATTTCGCAGAAAGAAATATTTTCTGTTTAACGTAAAACAACATTTTTGTTTTTTAATATTTCTTAATAAATTAAAAAACGTATTTTTTCTTTGGGTTTTTATCTATTCAAAAAACTTTATATAATGCGACTAGAAGTATATTTTTGGTAATTTTGATGATCATGTTTGCTGAAAAAAAGTTCAAGTTTGAACAGCTGCAGCACCTACACCAGTATTAAAAATGTTGTTTTCTCTTATTTGGACAATTTCCTTTTCAACGATGCCGAGCATGTTGGGCTTCTTTTCGATGAATTTTTTTGATATTTGTCCAAGGGGCGAAGTACTGTGCGATGGGAACAAAAGTTGGTAACTGGACATAAAAAGTAAATGGTTCGAAACAAACATTTTTATTAAAATATAAATTTTATTTGCAAAAAAAAAATGTTTTCTTTTTTAAGTACGTCCCTATTTTCCTCCGATGCAATCCTGTTCCTCATATCACAGAACCGGAGATACGAACTATTTTTGCTGAACTATTTATTTTTGTTTTACTTTTTGTAAAACTTTCCGCAAAGAACTGGGTGTTAATTTTTCGATACACACTATACATAAAAAAAAAAAACCGAAATCTCAGCCCTTGAAAGGACTTTGACCGAGCTTCTTATGATCAACTGTGCTGTGTGTGATGTGAAATGTTTGCACAAATGATCGAGAACTGGACCTACATGTTTTACGCCGACTCCGAACGGCTTATGTTTTCAAGAAGCTTTTCATGGCAGTTTTTACTCTCTGAGGTTTGCCATTGTCTGCAGAGAGGTGACGGCCGAACAGAAAAATTAGTTCAATTGAAAAATTTTTCTGTCAGATGGAGGATTCGAACCTGGGTTCTCTCTCTGGCGTAAGAGCCACACACTCTACCCACTACGCCACGGCCGCCACTGTACACTATACACTCTACACTATACATATGTAAAATAAAATTTATTAGGCCCTAAGTCGGTTCATGAAACGTTTTTTTAAAAGTTTATATAACATCTTAACAACTTTATAAAGATATCTTAAATTATAAGAAAGATATAGCGCCTATAAGCGTTTTTGTGCTTGTATTGAACATTTTGTGTTAGTATTTGACACAATTAGGACATAAGGCTATCCCTTTCCCACAGTCCAAAATCGAAGATGCCTCTCTTTATCTCTGATATGTATTTCTAGCAGGCCACAGTTGCCCGCGGCTTCACCACGGACTTTTTTTAGCTAACTTGTAAGCATAAAAAATTTAACCGCGATAATCTCAAACCTACTTTTTCAAAAAACGCATACAATCTCATTTCAAAACTACCTAACCAATTAGTCTAAAATTTTCAGGATTTATTAAGACACCAATTATCTACAATATAAGTGAAATAATTTTTAAAAATTCTTTTTCAAAAGCCGTTATTTAAAAAAAAAAAGCACGCATAAATTACTTTTTTTTCTTTTTCTTCTCATTCAAAAACATTTTTTTTCAATTCTGCTTCACTCATATCATTGAAAACTAATTTTTTTTACTTTTAATATGTTTTAGATGGATGTAGCAGACGTAATCTTGTACGCGGCCAAAATTAAGGCCTAAATTGAGAATGTCAGAAAATTCGCCATTTTGAAAAAAAATATTTTTAAATTCTGTAACTAATGCACAAATAAATGCTACAATTTCAATGCTCCAAGTTTTATTTTGCTACCTTAAATTTGCTCATGAAAAAAGGTAAATTACCTTTTAATGCACCGACTTAGGGGCTTTAATCAAAGACATATTTTCAGCCATAAAAAGTGAAATTGTATACCCAGAAATTGAACTTTATTATCATGAATATATTTTCATATATTTAAAGCCATAAAAAGTGAAATTGTATATCCAGAAATTGAACTTTATTATCATGAATATATTTTCATATATTTTTTAATTTCACTTTTTACCATTAAATTAGAAAGCGTTAATTACCTTTAGTCCGCATCCGCCTTAAATTTCATGCAAAAATAGTGTATTTCTTTTTACTACACGACATAAACTTATTTTTTAAACTGTAATGACTTTTCAGGAGCGCAAAATAACCGCTTTAGTGTTATAATTAGAGCAGCTAAAGCCTTAAATTCAAAACATTTGATTTGCATAACAGGTCATTCAATAAGTCCGTAGGATAAATAAGAAAAAAACAAAATTTTGATAAAACTCGATTATATTATTCAACATAGTTGCCTTCGAGAGCGATACGAGTATAGCGATTTTCCAACTTTTCGATACCACTTTTATAGTACGATTTCTCTTTCTCGTAAAAATAGGCCTCAGTTTCAGCGATTACTTCATCATTTGACTTGAATTTCTTTCCAGCAAGCATTCTCTTGAGACCTGAAAACAGGAAAAAGTCTCTGGGGGCTAAATCTGGAGAATACGGTGGGTGGGTAAGCAATTCGAATTCATTAAATTTTGCCATCGTTTTCATCGATTTATGACACGGCCTTCAATCGATCCAAAAGTGCACAGTAATAGTCGCTGTTGATGGTGGTTCCTATTTGGAGATAGTCGATGAATATTATTCCTTTCGCATCCCAAAATACAGACGCTATCACCTTACAAGCCGACTGTTGGGTCTTTGCTCGCTTTGGATTCGGTTCGTAGACTGCTGTCCAGCTGACTGTCTTTTGGATTCTGGTGTGTAATAGTGAAGCCATGTTTCATCCATGTCACATATCGACGATAGAATTAGATTTTATTGCGGTTTAACAGCGCCAAACACTCCTCTGAAGCACCAATTCGTTGTTGTTTTTGGTCGACTGTGAGCTCACGCGGCACAGCGGTCCACGTTGCACATACCCAAATGTTCGTGTAAAATGGTAAAAACACTACCATCTGATATCTTTACAATGTCAGCTAGCTCATGCACCTTCAATTTGCGATCGTTCATAACCAATTTGTGGATTTTTTGATGTTTTGTGGAGTAACAGTCTGATTTGGGCGTCCACTGCGCTCTGCATCATTTGTGCTGGCACGATCGCGTTTAAATTCAGCAATCCACTTTTCTACCATTTGTCTCGATGGAGCAGAGTCCGGATAATGTTTATCAACTCATTGTTTGGTTTCTACTGTATTTTTTTTTTATCAAAAAGCAATGCTTTATCAAAACTCGAAATTCACTTTTTTCCATTTTTTTTTTCAATAACAATAGTTGCACACAAAATGCTAACTCACAAATCTATTGTCAGACTGTTGTCAAATTTTTATAAGTCTCGTTTGAAGGTTGGTACTAAATAAAAATCATATGGAAAAAAAAAGCCATCTATGTGTCATCCTATGGACTTTTTGAACGTACTTCTTCTTTTACAACATAGTGCCAATAGAGAAACAGAATTTTACAATAATAATAATGACATCGGGTTTCTATTGTTTTATAAAATTAAGTTGAGAGCTAAGGATAGAGTTTTGGATGGACTAAAAAGAAGATTTCGTTCCATCTAAAATAAATTTAATATTTTATTAAATATAGAAAAGAGTAAAATCTGTTTTTTATGGTCATTGAGGTTATATCCTAAAAAAAAAAATCAATGGATGCAATTTTTTTATAGTAAGAGTAAAAATAAATTTTTGTGTTTTTGTTGCTCATCGATGATATCTCGAAAAAATCAATGGAAGACATTTTTATAGTAAATTATTTTTTATTAAATAACTTATATGTGTTTGTTAAACATAGAACTTAACAGTAATGTTTATTACATTTTGTTTGTGTAAAAATATAATATGTAATTAAAAATAATTTAAATGTAATTAAAATTTCTAACATGTTTTGAAAATACTTTAAAAATGTTGGTAGGTACTTAGAATATAAATTTATATAAATGTTTTGTTTTGCTTGCTGTTTTTCTAAAATAAAAACTTTCTTATTACTTAATTATCAGAATACAACACATAACGGTACGTACTAATTAATTACTCTACGACATAATTAATTTGAATTAATAGTATTTATTAGAGGAGGTTGTATGTCAAATTCACTTTGAAGCTTAAAACAATTTTTTTAAGTATGCTAAAATTTACTAAGAAGATAAGTTATTGATTGCTTAAAAATCTAAAAGTTGTTTCAGAAATAAATTCATTAAATTTTGTTAGTAATAAATTAATATCGAACACTTAATTGGCAAAATCATTAATGTTTAAAAAAACAAAAAAAAAACATCAAGATCAAAGTGCAAGCCATCCTTGAAGAAAAGGACAGCAAAGGACCGAAGTCGCATTTCAAAGAAATAACAAAATGGTTTTCTTTTTAAAGGTTTAAAATAAAAATAGCACGTTTCCAACTTATTTGTTGTATACATATCGAAACAAGCCTTCAAACAATATATCTTAAAGTATGCAGGGAATGAAAAACTATGCTTAGCTGCAGTTTTATTATGTAACATTTGCAATCAATTTGCTTAAAACTATTTAATTGCTTTAGTAAATAATTTAATTAATTATTGAATAATGCTGTTTTAATGTTATGTACAATGGTGGTAGGATAATTTATATGGACTGAATTTCGAGACAATATAACTAGCACACTATGCATAGAATCAGTAAATTCTAATTGACTTTACAATTAGCAGAAATTTACTCGAGTGCTGATGTAATAAGCCATTTTATTAAATAGCTAATTTTAAAGTTAAAATAATTTTTATTACTTGAGTGATTTAATTATAGTTAAATCTTAAGCTTTTATATAAAAAAGTAATTTCTGCAAACTTAAAACTTTAATAAGCCACCAAAAGTGTGAGATTTAGTTTGTATTCTTATTTTGATCTGGTTATTTTCGATTATGTGATTGATCATTTTTGCTTGATAATGTTCTTTTTGCTTTCGAGCTAAATTTCTAACTTATAATTTATACTTAATAGAGATGGAGAGATAGATAGAGAGAGAGAGAGAGACAGAGATGGAAATAACTAAAACTCAGACTTCTAGTTGCTTAGATGGTTGGTGCGTTATAAATGGTTCACTCCACATGCGACGCAAGTCACCCTGAAAGATTAAATTTATTAAGAAAAATGGTTTAAATTAAGTTAAATAAAGTTAAAGATTAAAGTGAGCCTGACCAACCTCAAGAAGCCAAAATTAAGGAAAGTGTCAAAAGTTTTTAAACCAATGAAATTTATGTGCATAAAGTTCACACCCCCATTTTAGATTAATAATGATATAAATATATGCTGTGATGGGCGCCGTTATGTGCCACATTGGAAGCAAAAAAAAATGTTGACCAGATCGACCAATTAACTTCTCGTCGAGAAGTCATCGAAAAAAATATTTTTTGTATTTGCTGTCAAAATATATCGAAATTCCTAACAGACCTGTGAAGTACTAAGTACACATATACTATTCAGTACCATTTAAGTACAAGTACCTAGGTACTTAAAAAATAAGTATCAAGTTCAAGTACTTTACTACTTATACTAGAAATTAGGAAGTTCAAGTACCGTACTTCCAAGTATTTCTCAAGTGTTGTATGAAGTACTTTGCCTTAAAGAACATGGCGCTTACTAATCTTAATACTGACGGTATTTATGGCATAGTTGTTGTAGAAGTTACTCGGTATGCAAGTTTGAGTGACTGCTTGATAGGTCTTGACACAACATTCACTGGACATCAAGAAAATATTTAATATTTTAATATTTTTATGTAGATAAATCGAGCGAAGATTTTACGTGAACTCAATTCATGCCATCACTTGTCAAAAACGCAAAGAAAAAGAGAACATTAATTAGCAGCAAACAAATGGCAAGTTTAACTTTGTATTGATTTTGACAATTCATGGTCGGCGCTCTGAGAAAATAGCCAGTTGTCAAGGCTACCTGTCTAATTATATCATGGTCTAGACTAGCAAAATTGTACAAGAGCAATTTTATAAATACACTAGCTGGAATACCCGGCGTCACTCGGGGGTGGTGTAGCATTTAGGATGTATATAATGTATGGAAAATAATACAACCCATAATGGACAACGAATAATGAGCTCAATCTCAACCATATATTTTTGGTTACACAATTTCTGGTTATAAAATTTCAAAATTTAGAACGAAAGCTTCAGTCCTCATAAAAAAAGTAGCTCTTAATCCAGTTAAAATTGTCAAATAAACCTTTTTTGTCTATGCAAGATATTAATTTCACAAAGTTCCCGGACAAAATTGTCTAGGCTTTGAATTTAATCACATTTACAAACGATGTTCAAAATGTTGATATTTGGAAACGCATGCTAAGCTGGATGCTTGTTGAAAAGTTTTTAATTGCAGTTATTGCAGGTACAGTTTATTTTTTTAAATGAGTTTACGCACAGCTTTATCTTTGACCTGGAAAGTTAAAAAAAAAAATGGTTTTTCTTCCATTAAGCCCTTAAGCTGTACAGTCATACTCTAATTATGAATTTTAAAACTGATATATAGTTTTTAAAATATTTTCACGCCCCTTTTCTAGTCCAGTCCACTTTTAGCATAGAGCTTGAAACAGAACCTACCCACCCCTATGCCAAATATCAACACTTCAATGTACATATTTACTGAAAGAATTATTTAAATTAAACTGACACGCCCCTTGTCTAATTCCGAACAATTTTCTAAACAACAGGCTGCTCATTACACCGAAAATATATGTGCAAAATTTAGTTGAAGTCGGAGAGACGGTGTAAAAGGAGTTTGATTAAAATTATAATATTAAGTGCCATGCCCCCTGTCTAATACCACCCACTTTTCTATTCTGCGAACCGAAATAAAAAAAAAATATGCAAAATTTTATTGAAATCGGACAAACGGTATAGGAGTTCGAATAAAATTAAGGTGACACGCCGTATTGTCTAATATCACCCACTTACTAGGCTCAAAACAGCTCATTATACCAAAGAATCTATTAGCGAAATTTGGTTAAATCAGAAAAACGGTGTAGAACGAGTTCGAATAAAATTAAAGTGCCACACCCCTTGTATAATGCCGCTCACTTTTCTAAACTTCGGACTACTCATTATACCAAGGAACATATCGCACACTAAATACAAAACAGTCACAACTCAAAATTTTTAAATTTCTAGGAGAAGCAAAAAACTATTTAATTTTTGAAGGAACTCCATACAAAACAATGAGACAAACATGTGTAGAAAATTTTGACAAACAAAGAAATCATCTCCTTTTTAAAACTACGAATAGTTTTACATAAAAAAGTTAAAATTTGTAAATTTTAAGTTGTGACTGTTTTGTATTTAGTGTGCGATATGTAAAAAATTTGGTTGAAGTCGGACAAATGGTGTAGAAGGAGTTCGATTCTATTCAACTTTTCCAGGCTAAAAACAGATTATTATACTTTAGAATATATGTAGGAAATTTTGTTGATACGAGTATTGGACGAACGGTGTAGAAGCAGTTCGATAAAATTAAAATGGTACGCCCCTTCTTGTCTAATCCCGTTCATTTTATTAGACAAAAGACTGCTCATTATACCAAAGCATATATGTGGAAAATTTGGTTGAAGTCGGACAAACTGGACAGAAGCTGTTGGGGTACATACCGACACGATAATATTCAGATGGGCGGCAAAAGTAGGCGTGGCAACATTTATATATGTAGTGACCAACACTTGGACTGATAGCACCTACACACCAAGTTTATGAAATCTTAAGTGACACCACACGAACGATTTTATACATATAGAAGGTTGGTAATAGTAGGCGTGGCAAATTTTATATATATAGTGACCGCCACTTGGTCTGATAGCACCTGCACACCAAGTTTCATTATTAAAACATGTGCAACTCAGAAATGACAACGATTTCTGAAAAGTGGGCGTAGCTATATTTAAACCACGCCCATTTTAAGTGCAGTTACTGATAATAACCATACGAACTAAATTAAAAAATGTTAGTCCAATACAATCAAATTCATCTGAAATATAGCATTCTCATTGATTTGTGGGCTGTAATAGGGGGTGCGGCAACATTTTTTTGCCCTAAGGTGTTACCGTTCCTGAAATCTTAACGGACACCAACTCGCACGAACGATTTTATATACAGTATTGTGCAAAATCTAAGTAACTCGCTTCGCTCTACCCATTTATAAAATATAGTCCATAAAAGGCTGTGTAAAATCTAAGCAACTTTACTTGTTCCACTACATTTTAAGACCAATTTGCATTACTTTTGTACATTTTCAATTAAATTTTATAAGCTGATAAAGAAGAGGAATTATGATATTTTATTCATTGCTGGTTGCCCGTTGTGTTAAATTTTTTGGTTTTTTTTTATCATGTGTACTAACATGTGTACTTAACTCTTAAATAAAACATCAAATAATTATAAAAAATACAGCAATTGTAGCTAAAAATTATCAAAATATTATTTAATATATGAATCAATATTTTTTTGGGTTTATCAACTAATATAAACATAATGGAAAAATTGCAAATACCAATTTTGAAGAACCACCTCGAAAAACTAATTTAGAAAGATTTCCATATCATAAAAAAAACTAAAATAAATAGGTAATAAAACTGCTTTTAATATTTTGAGGGAATTATTGGTACTTTATATTTAGATACAGACTCCAGCAACACACGTTATATGGCTTTTTAAGATAGTTATGTAATGTCAAACACCATCAAAACAATTATTCCTCACAAGAAAAGACTGCCTCAAAAGATTTGTCTAATATAGAGTTGTTATAAGGTGAAATAACACTTACATGCTACTTACATGCACCTGCTCAGTAAACTTATGGGAAAACTGCTATTGTCAATAATGAATGGTTGTCATTGACTTGTTGAACAGTGTTCAATACTCGTATATAGCAGTAGAATACTTAATCCACATTTTTAAAGGGTCTGTTAAAAATGCACGGGAAGTGGTATTGAGTTAAGCTTACTTTTCTAATTTCAACAGTGACTTCAACCATGAAACTACACATTTAAAAGGTAATTTCATACATAAGAACATTTTAGAAATTGGGATTGTTCATTATGCTGAGGAAGCATAATTCACATTAGTACAAGTTTGACTACACGGGAAGTGGTATTGAGTTAAGCTTACTTTTCTAATTTCAACAGTGGCTTTAACCATGAAACTACACATTTAAAAGGTAATTCATACATAAGAACATTTTAGAAATTGAGATTGCTCATTACGCTGAGAAAGCATAATTCATATTAGTACAATTTTTACTACAACAAAGATCCAGAATACACTTATTTACTTAGGTGGCACCAACAAACGTAAGTCGGTTTTCGCCTGGTGTAAGAAATTGCGCCAGCCATTTCTGTTTTACGCTTGCTGGCGCCAGTTGGAAGCTCCAAGTTTCGTCAGTTGCCCTCTACTTGGTCCTTCCAACAGAGATGCGGTCGTCCTCTTCTGCGTTGACCGCAGCTGGTTACCGAATCGAAAATTTTCTTCGCTGGAGCGTCGTCTTCCATCCGCTCAACATGACCTAGCCAGCGAAGCCGCTCGATTTTTATGCGCTTTACTATGTCGATGTCAGCGTATAGCTCATACAGCTCATCGTTCCATCGTATCCGGTACTCGCCATTGACGCAGATTGGCTCGGAGATCTTGCGAAGGATCTTTCACTCGAAAGCTCCCAAAGTATTTTCATCAGAGCTGCTCAACGTCCAGGCTTGTGCTGCATAAACAGGACGGGCATGATTAGTGACTTATAGAGCGTGTCTTTTGTTCGTCGAGAGAGGGCTCTGCTTCTCAATTGCCTACTGAGCCCAAAGTACCACCTGTTGGCAAAAGTTTTCCTTCGTTTTATCTCTCTACCGATATCATTGGTGGTATCGTAAACGAAGTCCTTCACAACCTCGAAGGAGGTGTTGTCAACAGTGACGGGGGTGCCAATACGCTGGGACTGTTTGTTTGTTGGCACCAGATATTTCGTCTTTTCTGCGTTTACTGCAAGACCCATGTGACTCGATTATGGCCAATGATATCAATATCATCATCATACGCTAGTAGCATAACACTCTTTAGAAAATTGTGCCGCTTTGTCTCAGATCAGCAGCTCGAATGATCTTCTCCATAATTAGATTAAAATAGTCGCACGATAAAGAATCACCTTGTCTGAAACCTCGTTTGGTAACAAATGGTGGGGAGAGGTCGTTCCCGATTTTAACTGCGCTGCTGGTGTTGCTGTGTCATCCTGCACAGACGGATTAATTTTGCAGGTATACCAAACTCAGACATAGTGGAGTATAAGTGATTCCTTATTGGACTGTCGAAGGCGACTTTGTCGACAAAAAGATGGTGGGTGTCGATTTGTTTCTCTAGCGTCTTTCCAAAATTTGTCGTAGCGTGAATATCTGGTCGGTGATAGATTTTCCAGGTCTGAAGCCACACTGATAAGGCCACATCAATTGGTTTACGATGGGCTTCAGTCTTTCACATAATAAGCTCGACAGGACCTTATATGCGATATTTAGAAGACTTATCCCACGGTAGTTGGCACAAATAGTGGAATCCCCTTTCTTGTGATCGCCTTGTGTATTCTTTCCAGAATACACATCAATGTTTAAAAAGGAGATTAACAACATTACAAGTAACAGTTTTTAATTGACTGATACTATTTTTAAACTTTAGTCTCATCTAAAATACGGCCAGGTTAATCAAACGACTATTGAATACTCTTTCAAAGTAATAATAATTTCGTGACTATATTATATCGAGTGTGGTAGAAAATATTTGAAAACATTATTTGAACTCTGAGATAATCAGATTCTCAAAGTAGTGCTAAATTTATTATAAATTAAAAATATTATTTAAAGTTGTAGTAAAAGTTGCTCAGATTTTGCACAGTCTATTTTGGAATGTTTTTTATTTTTGATTTTTAACCCATTTTAGTCCGCTAAAAAAGATTTTTTTAAACTCTTTCCGCATATACACGGTTCGGTTAAATGGAAATTCAGAAAAAAATAAATTTTTCAAATTTCCTCTTTTTACCTTTTCAGGTAAGCGGTTGAAAAAATACCCTTTTTTCACAATTTTTGAAAAAATCAAAAAAAATATATAAATGTAATGTATAATAAAACTATTTACGTAAGCAGGCCGCCAAAAGACTAAAATATGAGAATCAATTGGTTTTGGACAACACAGGTAAATTTAACTATGTGTTACCTGTGTAATAAATCACAGATGGTCGATTTTTCGACAAATGGCCCTATATGTATACTTTTATTATAATATTTTCACATGTCTCTTTTTCATATTTTTCATTTAATAAAAATAACAATATTTTATATAAAATTTTTGAATTTTTGTATATAGATTGGGCCATTTTTCGGTCTTTCGACCACTTCGTAGCCGAAAAATTTTAAATCGGAAAAATCTTAAACTTTGGAATTTTCTTAATTTGATCACTAATAACAAAATCCGAAAATTTCGTTACGAAATTCCAACGCGTTCTGGTAGCGGACCAAAATGGGTTAATAAACTGTTGCCGAAGGGAAAATGTTTTAGTATTTTAATAAATATTTTAATTACTATATAAGCTTTGAAGGATAACCTCTTATTTCATTTACTGCGTAATACAAAAAATTGTAAATTTGAATCTAATGGTAAGAGCGAAATACTTAGGTTCTTCACAATACTGTATATAGAAGATGCATGATACATAACTCGCGTTGTATTGCAAATCCAACACCCCTGGTCCAATTCTTCTCGTTTGTTTTCCGACGTGACTTCCTTTAATTACTCTATTATTAAAGTAATTACAGGAGGTAATTGTAGTAACCTTTCTTTATTATCTATTAATAAAATTCCTTCACAATCCCAAAAACTATAGCCCTCCGACTCGGACACCTTAAATTTCTTTAAACTCATGTTTCATTATCAGTTACAATACGCTCCAAAACCGGGGCGTGAGCCCATAGTACATTGACTTTAGTTATGCCAAGATGATCGTGTAGAATACTCGAAATTGTCCTATCTGATACTCCAACCATAGCAGAGAGCTGTTTCCTTTCCAGACGTGCATCTTCCACTACTAATAATTCGAATTTTTTAAAAATGTTTGAAGCTTTATCAGGCTGTCCAGGCTACATAAGATAGTGCCATTGAAATACCGCGGATCTTTTTTTTTTTTTTGTTAAAAAGTGCCGACAATTTTTACGAAAATGAAGGCAGATATTTAGATAAATAGCACCGAATTTTACTTTAAAATTAAATTGAAATTAACATATTAAATTCTTGAAATTTCGACACTATTTTAACAATTTTAAAATGTTTCGCTTTAAAGTCGACACTAATTCAAAATTTACTGAAATAGCTCCGAATTCGGGGCAAACTCATTTTCGGCACTCTTTAAAAAAAAAGTCGGAGCTATTGCAATACACCCGAGGGTAATTTTCAAATGATTCTCATCACAACCACCTTCAAAATAAAATATGCCACTTGCAAATAATATTTTTATCAGGGCATTTATCGTCACAAACGACTCTAATTTCACTCATTATGGTTTAAGCAAATTTTCCTATCACATTAAGAACTTTAGCACAGCACGAAGCTCCATTTGCTCCATAGCTGCACTTTTATTTTGGAATCACTTGTTTTTCGATTCAATTATTCGTAAACGAATGACACCATGGATTCGCACTAAAATCTCCCACCCCATCTCTTTCATTCAGGGGACGTTTGAATCTCTCCTCGAAAGTACGATAGATTTTAATATTTTGATACACTTGAGGATTAATAAATGACATAACAAAGTCTTACCTTCAAATAAGCCATTGTCAAAAGCGGCAATAACGTAAATGGTACAAGATACAACAAAGCTGGTTGTGCTGCTTTAAATACTTCGGAACTCACGGTTGCCGTTAGCAGACCAAGAAAATATCTAGTAAAGATATTAAAAGATTTATTTTTTTATGAAAATTTTGAAGAGGAATATCAACTTACCCCAACAGAGAACAGTGAAAGTAGGTAAGCCTTGAACCGACTCCTCTCGGTGGTGGTAATGTTGGATCTGATGTTATACACTGAGCCTTCTTGTATGCATCATAACGTAAAACAAAACACAAAAGCAGCCCCGGCATAACGATGTCACCTAAGCCAAGCATTGAGAAATGTCCGCTGTTGTGTATACTTGGAAATACAAGTTTGCCGGGAAGATTTAGTTTTGGCGTGTCCTTAACAATATTGCCCAGATTTAATTTGCGCGCAACTATACCAACTGGATTATCTGCAGGTCGTGTAGCAACTTTGACCATGACATTTGTGCTAAAAATATACGACGAGAAGAAAACCCAAAAGACATCATATATCAAGAGTCCGGTGAGAAGCAATGTCGACACCTTGAGACTAGGAAGACGTACAAAAGCGATGAATGCTACACAAAGACCCATTCCCATGGCTGTAATTAATGTGTAATATATTAAAAAAAAAAAATTATGATGATGCTCTTCTAAGCAGTAACAGTGAGAGTAAACGAACCATCCATAAGCAACCAATGACCGGTTAGAACCCAAATACAAACAATTGACACAGACAGCGTAAAACTAAACAGTTCAGCTGCTGTAAAGCGTCCACAGACTCCAAATGATATACGATTTCCAGCTGTGCATGGACGTATGATGTACTGGCACATGGGTAGCAATAGAAAAGCTAGCGCAACGGTGGCAATAACTAAAATATATAAAATAATGTAACACAATAAAAAAAAAAAAAAAGAAAGAGGAATTTATGAAGTGAGCACTTAAAAAAATGTAACATTAATAAATCAATTTAGCCATGGTTTTAAATTTTAATACTAAATCCACACCATATATACTTCTTATAAGGATATATTTCTATATTGGAGTTAATAGTACTAATTATGGATTGAGTTAGTTGATTATCATCCACATTTTTTAGCTAAGTTCTACCAAGAACAGCACTTCAACACCACTGACACCAAAGCAAAAATCCAAAAGAATTTTAAACTTGACTATGACAATTTGCAACTAGATTGTGCATTAGGCCGGAGCGACTTTCAAAAGTATAAAGTATCGATTTTGATCAGGACTCATTCGAAAGGTATTGTTAGATATATGTAAAGTACAAATTTTTGTTTCGATCTGTTTGCATCTTCCTTCCCGAGTTTGGCCTTAAAAACATGAAATTTTTTAAAACTAAATGGCCATTTCAGCCCTTGAAAGGACTTTGACCGAGCTTCTTATGATCAATTGTGCTGTGCGTGTTGTGAAATGTTTGAAAACAAATGATCGAGAACTGGACCTACAAGTTGTATGCCGACTCCGAACGGCTTATGTTCTTAAGAAGCTTTTCATGGCAGTTTTTACTCTATGAGGCTTGCCATTGTCTGCATAGAGGTGACGGCCAAACAGAAAAATTAATTAAATTAAAAAAACTTTCTGTGTCAGGTGGGAATTGAACCAAGGTTCTCTGGCATATGGGACACACACTCTACCCGCTGCGCCACGGCCGCCGATTTTTAAAAACTAATTTTATAAAAAATCTCAAAGGCTGAATCGGTTACTGCAAAGATAAAATGGAGCAACACAAAATTTCGTCCTTTTCTGATCACATCTTCCTTCCCTAAAATGTTTTCAGAGAAGACATAACCTATACAGAAGAATTATATTGCAATGGTTATTAGCTGATGTGGCATATACTTAGCAAAATATTGATTATATGAAATTTTTTGCGTTCTGACGTCATTTTCCTGGTATTGAATATCCTTTAAAATAGCATAATAATTCAAAATAATAAATATCGTTTTAAATATGGGCCAGATCAGTTGATAATAGGATATTCAAAATTTATAAGAAATTTCATTTTGATCTCCACTCAATTGTCTACTCCTGAGTGTCCTTGGAAATAACGATTTTTTTTTCAATTATTTGTACCGCAGTAAGTAATTATCAAATTATTCGGTAGAACAGCAGCTATTTAAAATTTGGTCTCAATATAACAACATTTTTCTATTCCAAAATGTCTTTTAGCTTCATGATGTTTAAGGCTATTTTATTTTTTTTCCAATATTGTAGTCGATCTCAATAGATTAATGGCAACCGATTTTTTTATATCTCTATTCGATGGTGAGATACATAGTACTTAATGAAAAAACCCGAGTCTTGACATCCAACCGAAGCATCGTAGCAGTTATAGCTATGGATAAGTAACACATCGTCGCCCGAGTAAAATAAGATCGTATGTTACATTCGCAGGTTTTGGGAAATCGCAATATAAGTTTAGAATTGAATTACTTAACAATTTGACGGCCAATTTTATTCTAACTCGTAAATATTGTAAAAAGGATAAAAAAACTATTAGTTTATAAATCGTTTACTTCACAAATTGAATTATCAAACAAAATACAGAGGATTTTCTTTAATAAAATTTTGTCGTATGTGTCATTTACAAACATGTTTATGTGCTAAGCCTAATATTTGGTATGACATACGACAAATAATTATTCAAACATTTTAATATAAAATAAAATTCATTAAATAAGAACAGAAATATAAATTTATTCAAATTCAGGTCGGTAAATAAATATTAAGGAACAATTGAGATCTTACAACGGTTATGGAACATCAATTTTCACTCATAGAAAAAATTGAATAAGTACGCGCATCTTGTGGTCAAGTATAGAAAGACTACGTATTCTTTTTTCTAACAACGTCTGAATTTTTTAAAGGACCTCGAATTTAATTTATCAGCTTGAATATTCGTTGAAAATTAGCTTTTGAACTTACGTTCTTACAACGAACACATACGACATTATATTACTCAGCACAAAAAAATCTGAATTTGTATAAAAGAATTGTCGAATATAGTTCTTCGCACATACGACAATATTTAATTCAAACGATAATTGACTGTCTAAAGAGAATCATGTCGTTGTCGTTGTCGTGTCGGCGGGCAGAGCGCTGGCAGAAACAATAAAAACCTTATTCGAGACAATTGCGGCAGAAAACGACAACAAAAACGTGAATATAGAAATATTTCTATTTCTATTTTTCTTTGTCGTTTTCTGAAAGCTCTCTCTCTTTTCTCTTAAAAAATGTTACCATATTTTTATTAAAATTACACACATTTTTTTGAAGCTTTATGTCAGAAAAACAGTGTTTGCTATGCTTCTTATTCTAAAAATGACTCCAAATTCCAAAATTCCAAATTCTAAATTCCAAAATGTACTACATTTCGTTGAAAACTTACTACATAGAGGAGTAGAATCAATTTTAAAGGAGTAGATCTACTTCAATCAAAGCATGAACACTGCAGCAAGTCAATTGGACGACAACGCTAAAGCCATAATTTTGGGCCAACTCTTAGCGATTTCCTCTTGTCGACACGACAACGACATGATTCTAGTCAGACAGTGAGTGTCACATACGACAATGTTTTACTGAATATCTCGAAAACTAAAAGAGCTATAAAAAAATTAATGATGACATTTGAAAGATCTCCTTTAAAGATTAAGGATGGCATTATTAACTCAAAACACGCCAATTTACACATACGACCTTATTTTATTCAGGCGACGATGTTTCGCCACCGAATGCAGATAGAAAAAATCAATCAAATTGTCTTCAATATTGAAAAAAAAATTATATCTTAAACACCATGATGTTTAAGGACATTTTGGAATAGGAAGAGGTTGCTATGTCGGGACCAAATTTTGTTTAATAGACGCTCTTTTACGTTATATTTATTGATTATTCTCATGATTATTGTGATAAAATGAATTTTGAGAAATATGTTATTTTTAGGAATCCTTTGCAGCTGGAGAATGAGAACAGATCGTAATGAAATTTTTTACTATACATCATCACACCGAAATTTTTGCATTCCACTTATAACAATTTTTTTTAAAAATCGTTTAAAAATGTCCTGTTTTTGCCTCAAAACTGGGGAAGGAATATGAAGTCCTATCCACTCAAAATTTTGCTGCGTTAATAAGTGGTATCATATCGTACGATCCCCTAGGATTGCCAGGTCGCTGGGATTGGCCGGGATTGTCCCAGTTTTTCAACTGGCGTGTCCCGAGTCCCGTTATTAAAGTCCCGTAATTTGCCAAAAAAAAAAAAATGGTTAAATATGGCCGCATTTCTTTAGGAGTTCAACACTGGAATTCTTTGAATTAAAAAGGTAATGCCATTGGTTATTTTTATTCCTATTAGCAATGCATATTGTGAAGAAGTTTTTAATTTCATTATATAATGCCTCAAAATCGAACGCAAAATTCATGTGACAATAAATTACAAGCTTACTTGAGTAGTTCAAATTCGAAATACATTATATTTTATGTCAAATTGTTGACATAAATGTTGACATAAGTATTGAGTTGTATTGTTATTGGTCTAAGGCAAATTTTAAGCTTTTATTTGATTCTAAATGAACATTTTATGCCTATGAAAACTCGTTTAAGATACTATTCTAGTCAGTCTCCAAGAAAATATCTAAACTACTTCTCGAATTGTGTGTTTTGATTTTTTTCTATCATTTTGACCAATTTTCGAGACGAGTGACCAATTTTCTGAAAAATTATACATCCGATTTTGATGAGGATCTGTGCATTCTGTGTATTTTTGGGTCTAACATTCATTTTACCTTAATTAATAAAAAAAAAATAGTGAAAATTCAAAAATTTTTCGTCCGTTTTTGCCCTCTTTTTTCGGATCTAAAACGTTTTGAATTCTGGAGGTCCAGTGTGTGTAAGATCCAAAAATATAACGAATACACAAAACCTCATCAAGATCAGATTTAAAGTTTCCGAGAAAAATTGTCACTCGTCTCAAAAAGCTGATTTCGGGAAAAACTCCGATTTCGGTAGAAACCACTGGAAAGAAACACGTGGTAAAAATAAAAAATTCGAAAAGTCAGAAGAGATTTAAATAACATAAAAACTATTGAAACAAAAATTATAGAAATTGACACTGGGTTTTTTTCATGGAGCAAAAAATCGTATGTTTGTATAATCATATTAACAGAAAGTAGTATGTTTTATCTATTATCTTAAAATATTTAAAGGTGGATAAATGGTTTTCGAATTTGAACACAACACTTTGCTTTGGCTATAAGGAAAACATTTAAACTCAAACTATATTAAAAAACAATTAAATTTGGATGAAACAATCTTATTTCGAAATTATTGATGGATAAATGGTTAAAAATTGACTGCAAGTAGTGAAAATACAAGATAGTTTTTTTACGATAATTTGATTTTAGTTGTTTTGCTTTGCGAAACTAAAAATTAAAAAAATATTTTACATTAATATTGCTTTAACTATCCGCCTCATTTTGTATATCGAAAACGCAAGCAAACCACAAGAAGCAATAAAATTTTGTATACAAAAAAGTATTGCTGCTCGTGTCTTACTTGTCGTTGGTTTGCGTTTTCTATATACAATATAAAGCAGTATGTTTACTTTCCAACCGAAAAAGTACCTGATAAGTTTGTCAGAGGCTTAATGACCATTTAAAATTTATTTGTTCTAGTTTTTAAGATATTTCGACATAGGTTTAAAACAATCTAAACTAAATACCGAATGTGATGAAATGAGGTTGGTATTTCATACATACAATAATTTCTTTTAAAAAATTTTAACTATAAAACAATCATGTCTTTAGTTTTGAAGTGTTTTTTTTTTTTTTTTTTTGCTCAAAATATCTTCGACGAAATTCGTAAAATCCCGGAATTTTCTTTAAGTGTCCCGATAATGCACTTTCCAAACCTGGCAATCCTAGACCCCCTGAGTCAGTTCGATGCAAGGGTACTTTTTATCATATCGATAAGGTCTTTTTAGAAAAAAGTAAGTAGAAAGAATTAACGTTCGTTTGATACAACAACAATGGAAAAATATTAAGCACAGACAATTTTAAACCGGATGCATTCCCCTACATTTACCATTAATATGCCAAAATACAGTTAACACTCTCGCATTCTGGAACGCATCTTCATTAACACATCTTTGTGCGAAAATTGAAGAGTATCCAAGGTGTATCCTTTTGGTATTCCATCAGAACAATTTAAACATCAGGATAATGTCAATGGTATCGTGTTCGCCTAGCCTCAGTGGATGATTATTACCGTGCTAACAATTTATTGCATAAATGTTACTGCTTTGTAGGCACTTGGCTTCTATTGACAAAAACATATGTTACATTTTTTACGTGTGCACTCCTTATGCGAACATATTTTAAAGCTTTCTGATTTAAGCTCTATTTTAGATTATTAAGCCGGATTGTTGTAACTAGCTTATGGCTAAATATTTTAAAGACAGTATTTAACAATTATTATGAGAATGAAAACGAGATCTCAAACATAAGACACAAACTTAAGAACTTACAGACACATATAATACTCACTTGCAGTGCAAACAGCAAATAACATTTGCATGGAATCGAAGAAGAAAAACATGACCAAAAGTGATACTGAAGCACCTAATGGCAAGCATAGAGCGTGCATGGTATCCAAAGTTGCAAATTTACCTGAAATGAAACAAATGGAAAAACATAAACAATAAGTGACTTAAAAACATAGATATAAAATCATGTAAAAATATTACTTGGCTCCGGTTCGATTGGTTCGCCAGTCAAGAGATTTGTCATTGATTCATTGCGTTTCTTTAGCTCACGCTCACGCGCTTCTTGCTCTATATTTAAACTGCGAAAACTACCGTAAACAATCAAAAGCATCGAAATCAAGCATGTGGATACACGCGATGAGTCCATCACGGTGTAGGCCCAATGAATTTCACGGTATTCGCGACCTTGTGAATTTATGCTGCTGGCGCTATCGACTCCTACTCCTTCATTCACTGAACCGTGCGACATTCTATGTTAAGAGCTACACGTCTGGTAGCGTTACACTCTGCCGATTACTCGACTAATGAAATAAGTCGATAAAGAATTCTTCAGCTTAGTAAATAAAACCAGAGTTGCTGCAGCTGATGCAAATATTTATTCAGGCTGATAAGCCGATGGTGGTCGATGCACTACAAAACAAATGATTAGACGACTATGCTTCAACCGGACACCGTTGTAATATAATAATAAAACGGTGTCTCGGTACGCTCAGTAAAGGTCTTAAAAGTGACGTCGTCGCGTGCTCTTATCAGCTACATACAAGCGTTTTGTTTGTTGCAGCTATCTATGCACCTATATAAATACAAGTAAAACATAAATGAATAGTTTTATAAATTAATGTTTAAGTTATGTTAATACTAATTAAACCATATATAATATTCTTCAATATATTATTTAGAAATATTATGAGTTTTTTTATATCCATGAAGCGTTAATAACAGCTGAGCCGGTTATGGGAGAGGAGATAATATTTTTATTTTTTCATATTCTTGTTTGTTACTCTTTCAGATTCAACTCTGTACCCCATCCATGTCATTAAAGTGATTCTCTACCGCTCCCTCACACTGTTGTTGTTACAGTAACGAAACATATTCATCTAAAAAAATTACTAGCAAATTAAAATAAACAACAATCGCAGCACAAACAATAGAATTGAGAGAATATATTTATGTTTGTATATATGTAAGTTCGCTTATGACTAGAGGTTGGGGACTGAGAGGTAATCAATTCAATTGTTTGTTGGTGTGAACAAAATTGCGCCAACTTTTCTTATCCTACTTCCCATGTCATACAAACTGTTAATATTTCTGTCAACCTAGTCATAGTTTGAAAAAAAAATCAGAAGGTTTTTATCTAAAACAAAGTGAACATTATTTGAATTTGAACAAATGTTGTATTTTGCTTAGTTCAATGTTTGCATAAATAATGTTAGGGAGGAAATAAAAAGTGCAAAAGTAGCACAGTCCACAATCGATATAATTACCAATTGAGCACATGTAATGCTTAGAACTTGAAAACTTGTCACTAACAAGCAGCGTTGTGCATTGTGTTTTGCAGACTTTTGTTTTGAAAACTCTGTATGCAATGGCGACTACATTGAACTCCAATTAAATCAGCAATTGATCAACACATATATGTAAAGCAGACAACGAAGTGGATAGATTTTATACAGTAGAAATTTGTGAGAAGATAGACAATGTTTGGTTACGAAGATAAGAAGTTTCAGGTCAGACAGGGCCATAAAACCAAGTATGTATGAAATCTTAATTTAAAATTAAAATAAAATTTGTAGAATTTTGCGTGTCTGGAAAGATTGACCCATAAATTAGACCATTTTATGGACATTGAAATTTAAACCGAAATGTGTGCTTAAGCTTAATGACTCTTTATGATAAATACTACTCTCAGGGAAGTTTCAAGATGAATGAATATGTTTCAATTTTGAGAAATGACTTCTCAAAGTTAACTAAAACGAGTTCAGTTGAATAAAAGTTTTGGCTTTCAAAATCTAATATCTCAAGAATGAAAAGATAAATAAGTTTATAAGAGGACACATTTTAAAGCTTAGCACACGTAGAATTAAAAAAAAAAATATCCTTATGCTGAATACCCAGAGAGGCTACAACTACCCCAAGCTCGAAAAACGGCAATAAATTATAAGGTGCCTATTTGAAAAAATTGTGTTCTAATAGCATCAGGAGGAAGAAAAACTCCAAATCAGCAATATACAATATAGCTAAAGCTTGCACAATATATCCCATGGGTCGCGGTGCACAAGACCCATTTTAATGAAACTTTCTCATTGGAAAAAAAATTTGTTTTTTTTTATAAAATAGTTTAGAATGTTGAAATCAAAGTTTCGATCAATATCTTGAATAATATATGAATGCTTACGACTTTCTTTGTTGTCCTAAGCAGGGTTTAAAAAACTGGCAAAAATTCAATTGGTTTTGCTTAACTGTCATTATTGTAAATGCAAAAGCAACAGCAAAAGCAAAAGCAATAGCAATAAAAATAATTTGGTGCTTTTCATTTTATTTTGCTGTTGTTATGAAACTGTTGCTTTTCATTTTATTTCATTTTGGTTTCGTTAACTGTTGCTTTTCATTTCATTTTGGTTTTGGTAACTGTTGCTTTTCATTGTTTATATGCCACACACTTTTAGGGAAGGTTACCATTTAAAAATATGTTTTAAATAGACAGACAGTACTTAAAAGGGCATCTTAAAATGGGGGCCTTACAATTTTACTTACAATGGACGGTTAAACATGTGATCCGACGTTCGCCCATAAAAATGTGCAAAATGGGGGACTGATAGACCCCTCTATTTGTGCGTCTCAGAAATGCTTCCCTCCTTAGAAACCACCAAAAAATGGTTAATTTATTTTTACCTATTTTACTTCCCCTTCGAGATATGGCACTTTTTCTACTTTTTCGAAGATTTTTCGAGTTTTTCGAGAATTTTTCGACATCTTTCGATTTTATGTTGTTCCATATCTCGAAGGGGAAGCAAAATAGGTAACATCTAACCAATTTTTGGGGGTTACTATGGGGGAAAGCATTTTTGAGACACACAAATAGGGGGTGTATCTGCCCCCATTTGCAATATTTCTAAGGGGATAGCCGAAACTTGTGTTTGACTTACAATTTGATTTACAGTGGACAGTTAAACACGTGTTTCGACGTCCCCCCTAAAAATGTGCAAGATGGGGGACTGATAGACCCCTCTATCAGCGTCTCAGAAATGCTTTCCCCCTTAGAAACCACAAAAAAATGGTTAATTTTAACCTATTTTGCTTCCCCTTCGAGATATGTCACTTTTTCTATTTTTTCGAAGATTTTTCGAGAATTTTTCGATATCTTTCGATTTTATGTTGTTCCATATCTCGAAGGGGAAGCAAAATATGTAACATCTAACTAATTTTTGGGGGTTACTATGGGAGGAAACATTTTTGAGACACACAAATAGGGGGTCTATCACTCCCCCATTTTCCACATTTTTAGAGGAGACGTTGAAACAGGTGTTTAACTGTCCGCTGTAAGTCAAATTGTAAGTCAGACACGTGTTTCGGCTTCTCCTTAAAAATACGGCGAATGGAGGGCTAATAGACCCCTCTATTTGTGTGTCTCAAAAATGCTTCCTCCCATAGTAATCCCCAAAAAATTGGTTTTGCTTAACTTTCCGTTTTCTTTTGTGACCGAAATGGTAAAAAAGGGCACTTTAAGTATTTTTGAAAAATAAGTCAAGTTATAACTTTTTATAACTAAGTTATAACTAACAGCTATAACTTTTATCCCGAATTTCGGTTTTTTTAATTTCTTGCAGAAAATAGCTCAAGACTATGATTAAATCATCCGTACTGAATTTGTTTCAAATTTTGCATTTTTGGATTTTTGGAATTTTTTTTTAAAAAATACTCAAACTCGAAATTTTCAAAAAGGAACACTCATAGCAAAAAAATTCATAACGACCAGGTTATTCAACATAATTACACATTTTTTACTTTTCCATTTCGTTTAGTTTAAGAAAATATTTCCACAAGATTTCATTGAAATTTTTTCAAATTTAGATATTTTTAAATACAACAAGAACAAAAATTAGTTTTTTCGAAAAGTAAAAAATCACAATTCTGGAGGTTTTCTATTTTTTTACATTTATTTCAACATCATACGAAAAAGTAGAGGGAAAAATACATAAAAACAACTTCGACTTTTTTGGGACACCCTAATATATATATATATATATAATATAATTTTCTATAATATAATATAATGCTTCATATACATATATTATATATATATATATATATAAAATTTGCGCGATTTTTAATAACAATTTTTAATTTTTTTAATTATACTTCAAAACTATTTTCGGTAGCTAAAAATTGTTATAAAATTCGCGCAAAATAAATAAATATAAAAAATGCAAAAAATTAATTTATTTTTTTACGCACATATGTTTGCAATTTTTCGCCGTGTCGGCTTTTTTCTTATAAAGCTACCAAAAAAGTTTTGAAATATAATTAAGAAAATTAAAAGTTGTTATTAAAAATCACGCGAAAATTACTTTTATTGTGAAATAACTCCCAATCAAATATTTAGGGACTTATTTCATTGTAAAATTTTTTGGGAGTTTGGAATTACATAATTTGGAGTTATTTCATAAAAAAATTAAGCAATTCCTAATAAAATCGAAATAAATTGAAATTTAAATTAAATAACTCCAATTGAAAATTAAATAACTCCCAAAAATGTTTGGTTCATACTAGACATCTGCATGAATACATTTCTTTTGTCTGCAGCAAAGTGCACACAGTTCGTACTGTACCACATTTTATAGTATCTTTCAAACTTGTGTACAGTACTTTCAAATCAAACACAGGCTGAAGCGAGTTGTGTCCGGTTGGATGTTAACAGATTGTGTACACAACTTTGGGTTGGTTGCATAGCTATTTTTCATGCAGATTACTTTGTCTTTTCAAAACATAGGAAGTACACCAAGTAGATTTTGCTGTAAAGCTCGAAATATATATGAAGATCAACTTAAAAAATCATGTCTAAAAAGGTCAACTTTATTTTTAGTTTTTTTTATTCACTTTCTTTTAAAAGTATTGAAGTTTAAAAAATTCAATTTTATTATTTTTAAGGTTTGTATAAATTGTTTTCACATTCTTTTATTTAATCTAACTTATATACATGTACTTGGTATACGAGCACAAGTACGCGAGCATATTCATATTGAAAACATTTCGGTTTTGAGTACAGTACTTGAATGTTTTTATTTTGCTTTGTAGTATACTCACTCGTAGTTGGTTGTTGACAATGATAGACTGTATGTATACGTGTTTCAAGCAAATGTTTTGAAGAGGCGTTCGGATGTATTCGTGCAGATGTCTAGTTCATACTGTATGTATGAAATGTATGAGTTATTTAATTTTTTTTTTTTTAATTATTTAATTGGGAGTTTCTCACTGCGTCGAAACATGCATATGCTTCACATACATTTCCGAATATTTTTTAAAGACTTTTAAAAACTTTTCTAATACAAAAATCTCAAACGGCTCTTAAAATCGACTTTTTGAAATACAATTCTTTAAAAATTTGTAAAAAACTTTTAAAATAAAAGTCTTCAGACTTCTACGTTTTGTACACTTGTATTTATCAAAGCTAAAAATCTTAGGGATATTCAATAAGAACTAAAAATAAATGTTTGAAATATTTTTAGCTTTTATATAATAAAGTTTCTTCAAACTAACGTTTTAAAGAATATGTAAACATTTTTTTTTTCAAAATTCCTTCTCTAACTTTACTTTTTAGCCTGTTTTGCACGCGCCGTCAAGTGTGTTTTTTCTAAAGTTGAACAGATGACTTTATTCTCGCGTCCCTCTCCTAGCTCTTTCAAAAAGCTTATATTGTATTTATTATGTACTAGCAGGACCTAGTTGTCCGCGGCTTCGCCACGAACGTTCCAGAAACCATACTTTTTTTATTTGTGGGCGGTGAAAGGAGATGTGGCAAACATTTTTTCCCGTAAACCGTCTTGTGCTCGAAAACTTTTGGAGTCTTAATGATTTTTTAAAAGTGGGTGTAATTATAGTGCCACATCGCCCATTTTTAGCACAGTTGCCGACATACAAACTTTATTACCAAATTTCAGTCTTGTACGGCCAAAATCGTCTGAAATATATTTTCATTGATTTGTGGGCGGTAAAAGAGGGCGTGGAAACCCATTTTTCCTGCAAATGCCGAATATAACCATGCAAGCTAAATTACCAAATTATAGTCTCATACAATCGAAGCAGTCGGAAATATTGCCTTTTTATTGATTTGTGGGCGGTAAAAGGCGGCGTGGATAAAACTAAGTATGGTAATAACCTAATAAGTTGGAACGAAATCTGTTCAGCCGTTTAGATTTGTATAAAAGTCAAACAAACAAACAAACAAGCACATAAACAAATAAACAAACAAACAAACAGAAAATGATTTTTACTAATATAGAGATTATATTATTGATGTATTATATTTTTGATTTTGTATACGAAAGTACATCGCCAAAAGTTGCAGTAATGAATTGGCCAAAAAAATAAAATCGGACCACCAAAAAAAAGGGTCAGGTGTAAGCAGAATATGAGCAAGCAGAAAGCTTACTGTATGCACCCGAGATCGCAGACGACTTGTAAGTTAAAAAAAAATTTTTAGTTTTTTAAACCATGTTTTTACTCTATCTACTTAAGATTTCTGCAAAAATACTTAACCGATTTTTATGTTTATGGTCTAGATTTTTTTGTTATGAATTTCTCGAAAAACTTAAATCCGATATCAAAAACCGATCCGCTACCAGAACGCGTTGGAATTTCGTAATGAAATTTTCAGATTTTGTTATTAGTGATCAAATTAAGAAAAATTCCAAAGTTTAAGATTTTTCCGATTTACAATTTTTCGGCTACGAAGTGGTCGAAAAACCGAAAAAAGGCCCAATCTATACACAAAAATTCAAAAATTTTAAAAAAAATATTATTATTTTTATTAAATGAAAAATATGAAAAAGACATGTGAAAATATTATAATAAAAGTATACATATAGGGCCATTTGTTGAAAAATCGATCATCTGTGTTTTATCACACAGGTAACACTTAGTTAAATTTACCTGTGTTGTCCAAAAACAACTGATTCTAATATTATATTTTAGTGTTTTGGCTGCCTGATTACGGAAATAGTTTTATTATACATTACATTAAATATATTTTTTTTGATTTTTCTATATATTGCCAAAAAAAAAGGATATTTTTTAACCGCCTACCTAAAAAGGTAAAAAGAGGAAATTTTAAAAATTTATTTTTTTCTGAATTTCTATTTAACCGAACCGTGTATATGCGGAAAGAGTTTGAAAAAATCTTTTATATTTTTTTCAGAAAATAATTTGAAAGTTAGTGGTCAAAAAATCGATCAGCGGACTAAAATGGGTTAAACGCGTTTTTCTCGAAACAGATTTTTTTAAAATCGGTGTATTATTAATTTCAAAATTGCTGAGTAATTAAAAATATATATTTTTGAGGGTCTGAATTCGAGTTTTTTTTTAAGGTCCTCAAAAAATTTGTACACCTACTTTTGTTCAAAAATCTTAGGCCTTTTTTTGAATTTTGACTTTGCGTAACCGCCATTTTTTTCTAATTAATTTTTTTGAAAAAACTCGAAGTCAGACCCTCATATTAGGTTTAAACTCTCACCAAATTTTTTATTTTTTTTTTTCAGATAAGCCAAACTCGAGATATCCTGCACACCGTTTTATCTATTTTTTTTTTTTACTGCTTCATTTACACAAGTGTGACGCGGAAGTAACGTTACGAAAAAAAGCAAAAAATTTTTTGTTAATTTTAATAATTATGCTAAACAATTATTAAAATATTTACTCAAATATCTCTAACCGTTTTTTCACAATCCTTACATAAATAGCTCATAAAATTTGGACAAAATAAGGTTAAATGTCCCTTAATTACGAGAAATTAGCAATGCGTTATTTAAATTCGTTAATAAAAATTTTGTAAGACTCGCGAATGAATGGAACATTATTTATTTTCAGCACTTTTTTGTTATCTTACACTGATTTACCCTTAAATCTTTTGAAACATCTGAAACAGTCGTAAGCTGCCGCAGATTTCTAAATGAGATGGAAAAGCAGCTAAAATCTCCCTATGCTGCATAGCCGAACATCCTAGAAACTACAAAGGATGAACTGGCTTGCACCGGTACTACCAAACAACTTTCGTAGTACCGAGGAAGGAAAGGAAAGGAAAGTACTGGTATACATCTCACCACATGCAAACTACTCACAAGTCAGCTATCCCTAAAAGAACAAACAATAGATATTCAGGGAATATTCAGGGAAGCATAGTCGTATGTCAGTCTGTAAGTCTGGCCAACACTAGCCTTAAAGCACTCAAAAGAACTGATGTCACTAAGAAGGGATCAAATCGGTACTATGATAGGTGTCTTAACTGGGCATTGCCTAATAGGTCATCACGCCCGAAGATTAAATATCTTCCATAACGACTTCTGTAGAAGTTCTGGTTTTAACAACACTTCGACCATTAAATTTGAATGACGTGTAAAGTCTTTGCTTCAATTTTTAAAAACCATGTTTAGTTTTTAGTAATATACTGCCACATCGATATTTCGCTTCGAAAGTGATGTTATAACATGTTGTGACTGATATATTTGTGTATGTATTAAAATATTTCAAAATATATTTCAATATTTATATTAAAATGTATAAATAATCGCAAAAATTCCTGGTTAAAACCGTGTATATAAACTATAACTACACTTTAATTCAACATTTTTAAAAATGTTGGCATTGTTTACACATGTTTATCGTCTGCAATGAAACACTACTTTCGAAACGTTAAAATTTTCTGATCGGTACAAAAAAAAAAATCAAACTATGAAAATCAAACTTAAGTAAACAACAACTATGAAAGTTTATTTAATTATTGAAAAAAGAATAAGATACCCTTTGTTCAGAATAAGAATATTCAAAGAAGCTCTGATATATACTAACGAAAATATCTTTTAACATTCACCATATTTTTTAAACATTGTGTTTTTAATTAAAAATGCACTTGAATAAAAATAAAAAACTCGACTTACAACAATGAAACAATCGGAATTAGAAAGCTTTTTGGCACCAACTTCAACTGTCGAATATGCATATTCATTGATGCAAATTCAACATTGGTTTATCAAACTTGATATTTCAATTCAAATATATATTTTTTAGAGATATAAGCTCAAAAAAATACAGTCACAGGTGCTTGCTCGGTTAAGAAAGTTAATTTGGTGTTGTCTCCTCGCACCATCTCTTTGAACCAGCTATCAGCTAAACATCCAATGTGGACAACACATATTAATATTACTATATTCCATTGTTTGTATTTTTCTTCACACCTGCACGGACCGCAACCATCCATAGACTACATGGTTCATTACAGTTCATTACTGGTATAGCACCACAACACTGCGCCGAAACGTTGAGTGGAGGAAAGTTGCTCAAGATTTGTTAAGCTCGCTAAAATTACAAGTCGGGCCTTTAAGTACGAACGTCTGTCTAACTTTGGGCTTTGTATTTTTAACCAGTGTTTTATTTTGTGCATGAAATATCTTTATTAGCTGTAGCAAAAAGAAAAAAAAACAAATTAAGTTAACATGCACACACACACACACGCACGCACACACACATCTTATACAACCAACCATTCTAACAAAATTTTTAGCAATTATCAAATTATTGCAAGTTCATTTTATATCTTTTGCAAGTGCTTTTCTTGCTTTGTTATAGTTCTTTTTCCAAATATTATGGTTATACTTTACACTCCCAGCCCGATGGTTTCACAATTTTCAACTTACTTTCTTTGTTTTTCTTTAGTGGTTTTCTTGCTGCATTTCTGAAAATTACATTTCCAATTTTCTGCTTAAGTTTTGTTGATTTTAAGCGAAATATGTAGTTTTCCTATTAAACTTTATTTCGCTATTGCGTTAATTATTCATTCAATATGATTACTCCATAATTTTGATATATTTGCACAAATTTTAACAATTTATTAAAAATGTTCAATGAAAACAACTGCACCACGACTAAAAATCATCTTCTCGACTCGAAAGCAACTGCAGCACTGCCATATCAGAAATTTTGTTGCGTAAACATTTTTATGAGTACTCGTTCAGTCGTAGTTTACACGTATAAATTATACAATTTTTAGGTGAGCTCAATTAAAAACAGCTGCTCAAACGACAAGTTTTACATCAAAGCTGTGAGGATCATAAACGTCAAACCATAAAGGCAACAACAACAGTAACTAGAAAAACTAAAATTCAAACATCTGATTGTAACATCCAGCTCCCTTTTTACTCCAATCTGAAAAAAAACAGGCCTAATTTTCGATCTCCGTTTGAACAGCTGGTTCGCATGTTCGATTTGAAGTCAATTATTCAAAAATACACTGAGAAAAAAATTATTAATTTAAACAAAAATAAAGTAACAATAATCTTGGTTAAAATAGCATTAACAAGAGGCAATTGTTAATTTCTTGTTAGAAATAACTTTCGAAATTTAATTTTGATGGTTGAAAAAGTAAGTTGTCATTTATAAATGACAAAAAATAAAATGTCGACTACTGTCAAATGTTAAAAAAATTAATTTCAGAAATGTATATATGTCAAAATCAAAACGTCAAAAATTAACAAATACAAAATTAAGTGCCAAATAAATAAAATGAACTGTCAAAAATGATAAAAATCAAAGCTTTCCAATTGAAATAGGAATTTTATTATATCCTTCACTGCATTAAAACAGAATATAAAGCATTTTTCGCCACAATCAGTTGTTAACATTCGCCTGCGGGCCTTATGCTATAAACACAATTAGGGCTACAAGCGTGTGGCGTGAGCCTGTCAATATAGAATAATGTATTTCTTATCTAGTGAACACAATCCACATCACATGCAGAGCTTGTCGTGCGGCTACAGAATACGCTGTAGCCGGACAGTTTTTATTTTCTAATATGACAGGCGTGTCCATGAAAACATTAACAAGCTGGCTCTTTTTTGCTCTCTGCTTACAAATTTTTAATTTGTGTATCACAAAATTGTTTAAATTTTGGATTTTTTATTTTAAAGTATTTTATTTCACAAAAATTCAAAATATAAATATATGATTTAAATAGGCATAAAGTAACTATATTAATTTTTTTCCTGTAAGGGTAGTTTACAGCTTTACATCTTATGTAGAAAGAAAGGATCGTTTACTAGCTTCTTTTTTAATCAAAAAAGAAATGCTTCAGAAGCGTTGTTAGTTTTGTGAAACTGAGAATGTTATAAGAGCCTGCTGGAAAATTAGTCTTAAAATATAAACTCTTTATAAGCAAAGAATATAGTAAAAAAACAAAAAAAAATATACATTTATTTTTAATTTATGGTATAACCCTTAAAATGTGTTCAATCATAAACAAAGTCGTGAGAGAGGTTGTGTTGTCATAGTAATATTTTGTTAGTTAAGTTCCACTCGCCCCAATTGTGGTTATAACATTATGCGCAGTCTCAAGAGTGCTGCGCTGGTGCCGATGGCGATAACAGTCAGGGTGCCTTCAGATATTGCTCCAAACCAAAGGAGCTATTTCTTCAAGAAGTTATAGTGCATTATCTCCAGCATATTATTTCCTTCTTGCTCTTTTCCTTCTGCTCCTTTCTTTCTTTAAATCCATAATGTTAACAAACTTTTTGTTGCTGTTGCTAATTTTGCTGCAACCACTTAAATAATTTATAAAATTAGTTGTTATTACATAGATATACTTACTATTATTTTTCACAATTTTTTTTTTTTTGATGTTGCAGTCACCAGAACATAAATAAATATTACGTTGCGCTTGAATTTTCTTTTGATTTGACAGTTTCATTTTCGAATTCAATAACTTAACAATCGAATTGTCGAATTCAACAATGAAAAACAACAATAAATTTAACAATCGCACAATAAAAATTGTTGATTTTTTAAAGAGAAATCAATATTCAAAATCAATAGATTTTAACAAGGCAATTGTTAAATTTATTAACAATCGTAATTGTTGAATTTCAACAATAATTTTGGCAGAAAGTAGGGCTAGCCAAAATAGACGAGATCTATTTTATCTAAGAATTTTAAGGTTTTTCGTTATCATTCTTCTCATCCAACTTATTTTTCCTGGAATAAAAAAAAGTTTTGATATTTTATAAATTTTATATTACTATGCGATATATTAACCACTAAATCACATTTTAGAAAAGCAATTTATACCAAATAAGTTGACTTCTGTGTTGAAAAATTTTGAATTCCTAAATTAATGCATAATAGGAGCCAAATAATCTTAACAAATTTTGATATAAAACATTTTTTGTCCAATTGTCCTTAGCTCTGTTGGAGTTTTTATTGATTTTTGATATACTATGATATATAATACTGATTGAAAACTTTTTTTATTGCGATATGGTATCAAACGGAAGCACAACAATTAAACCACACTAAAAAAAAAAAAAATAAATTTAGGCATTTTATTGAAAATCTTAATATAATACTTGCCAACGTGAGCTCCCAATTCTAAAGCTCCCACCGTCAAATAAAATCATAACAAACGCAACAACATTAATAAACAAAATGGAGTTTTAAGGTAAGATTTTTGATTTTTAAGATTTTTAAGGTAAGATTTTGATGATGTATTAGATTAAACTAAATAGCTCCACATCATTTTATGCCCATACGTTAACATAACGAAAAAAAAAAACGAAATGGCCATTTCAGCCCTTGAAAGGACTTTGACCAAGCTTCTTATGATCAGTTGTGTTGTGTGTGTTGTGAAATGTTTGAACACAAATGATCGAGAACTGGACCTACAAGTTTATTGCCGACTTCGAACGACTCATGTTCTCAAGAAGCTTTTCATGGCAGTTTATACTCTCTGAGGTTTGCCATTGTCTGCAGAGAGGTGACTGCCGAACAGGAAAATTTATTCAATTCAAAAAACTTTTTGTGTCAGGTGGGAATTGAACCAGGTTTCTCTGGCGTATGGGCCACGGACTCTACCCACTGCGCCACGGCCGCCACTACATTCACAAATTGCTCTTTAATAAATGAAATCCCAAATAATAACATATAATAGGTGGTTTAGTCAAGAGCATCATAATAATTCTAAAATTTAATACACAAGCTTTCTGTGGTTGTGTCTCTTTTGTAATTTTAGGTGACGACACATTTTTTCGCGTTCTTAGTGCATTGTGAAACGAAGTTTCATTGCGAAGAAATCATCTGGATAAAATTGTCATTCGCTGAAGTGTTTCAACTGTTTAAGCATTTTCAAACTTTCTTGTTCGTTCGATGTGAACGCTAAAATAATTTATTTACAATCACCAGCTATGATCGAAAAAAAGCGAAATGGTCATTTCGGCCCTTGAAAGGATTTTGACCGAGCTTCTTATGATCAACTGTGTTGTGTGTGTTGTGAAATGTTTGAACACAAATGATCAACAACTGGACCTAACAGCTTTATGCCCACTCCGAACGGCTTATGTTCTCAAGAAGCTTTTCATGGCAGTTTTTTACTCTCAGGCTTGCCTTTGTCTGCAGAGAGGTGACGGCCGAACAGAGAAATGAATTCAATTGAAAAAACTTTCTGTGTCAGATGGGGAATTCGAACCTCGGTTCTCTAGCGTATGAGCCACACACTCTACCCACTACGCCACGGCCGCCACAATCAGCGTTGATCAGTTTTTGTTAATATAATAAATCATACTACTACTACTCATACTATAACTTCTTTTCGTATTCACTTAAATCAAAAATAAAGAGCATAATTATTGAAATTAATATAAAAAGATAGCTATAAAAGTTCCAAAAAACAAAAGTATAAATAAAACATCATTAATGTTAAAATGGTACTGAAAAAAGCTAATCACAATATTATGGTTGTTAATGTAATACCTTTTTGCTGTTTCTGAACTTTTTTTTGCATACTTCTCCTTTTCAGTATCACTTTATTTGCTCAAAAAATCAATAGTCTGAAAGAACAAGAAAGGTGTTCCCATTTTGCTTGAATGAAGCTCACGAGTATTCGTACGGAGCATTGAAGAACTAGTGTTCGTTCCGATAAAGCGTTTCGACGATTTGTTCATTCATTCGTGCTGCGGAAACTCTCTGTTTTACCAACCGATTCTGTTGACTATTGTATTGTATTGTATTCAGCCCTATTATGAATAAAATTTCCCCCGGAATTCGAAAAGGGAGTTTTCATTATTTAGGCAGGAGGTATTGTTTTAAAGATTTTTTTTATTTTGTTATCTTAAAAATTGACGATGAATGCAAATGGGTCCTATAGATGAGCAACTAATCGCAAAACTGGTTGATAAACTGGTTGCTGGTTGATAAAAACAAGTCGTGTATAGATGAGTTGAGGTGTTATTTTCAATTTTTCAACAAGTTTATCAATCAGTTAGTAAAAATTAAAAAGTTTTGATTTTTTCCGATTTCACATCATCCAGTTCTTCAACTAGTGGTGTGTTTGTAGCAAAATCAGCAACCAAGCGCCAGATTTATAGTAAAAACTATTATATACATTCATTTTCAATATACTACGAGCGATGTTTTCAAGAAGAAAAAGGTTTAGTACTGCAATTGGAAACTGGTCTATTCGTCTGTCATCAAATTCCTCAATCAGTTTTTCAATCAGCTTTACGATTAGGGGCTTTCAGATGAAAGCCTTACAATGGACGACGACAAAATAACGGGAATATTTTGTTGAGCTTTCAAACAATCGGACATGTACGACGACTTCATTCTTTGCAGATTCTCACGCAGAACACATCGGCGTAGTGGCTAAAGAATTTTTGGATGCTGTTATAATTGACCGACATTTTTACTCTATTTTTGTATGTTTTAAATTTAATATTTCATATTGCAGGAAAATTAATGAATTCTATTCAAAACTTAGTGTTTGGAACGTTTGTCATATTTATATTCTTCATTATTTTTATCCGCTCCGTTGTTGTTCACTCGCTGACGATTTTAATAAAATGAAAAATGCACCGAGTTGGCCCGACATGCTTTCACATGAGCGACATGTCGGTCGAACAGGCAGAAAAATCAAAATTTTTTGATTTTCATCGGACATATCGGTCCGACCGTCTCTTTTGCTTTCGAACGATCGTACATGTCGTCGGACATGCCCAAGTCCGCTGACATATACGTTCGTCTGAAAGCCCCTATTAGTTAGCTCGTCTATAGAAGCCTTTAGTGACAAGTTATTTGCGCTGCCACATGTCAAATTATTGTATATTCGGCTGTGTTCAAAATTGCAACTATTTCAGCAACAATTCGCAAAAAGAGCTGTCCACACTGGCCTCACTACAAATTTCAAAGGTACTGTTTACACGTCATTCAAATTAAAGGATCATTCAAAATTTGTTGTTGTTTTCCCAGCGAAAAAAATATAAACTCTCTGAGAGAACGGAAATGAACTTTCAACACTTCATCGCATCAATCAAAATTTTGATGGAGCTCCAGACCTGCATCAATCAATCACAGGGTTGCATAATTAACTTTTCTGGTACTTACAACAACACTTTTAGTCGGCCTCGGTCATTCAATCAAAAAATCACGTGTGAGCAGCTATTCAATCAAATATCTCGAAGAGAGTAAAAGAGAAAAAAAAACGCGCCAGACAATTGAGCTGACAACGACTTGACGTATGCTAACAATTTTTGACGTTTCCTTGGAAAAAATGCTGAGAAATGTTAAAAAACTTAAAAAAAGCACTTCGAAACAGAAACGCAGTGAGAAAGTTAAGTTTTCCGCACAAAATTTAATTTCTCCGTTGACCAACGATCTCCCGGTGCATTAGTTAAATCTTACCTAAACATTTTTGTTAACATCTTCCAAGTGCCACTACCATCAAGAAAAGCAAGTGCAACTCAAATTTCTTGCTTCTTTCGCTGACCAACGTCCTCCAAGTGCCATCATCACAAGCACAAATCAGTGTAGCGCAAATTTCCTGCTTCTTTCGCTGGCCAACGTTCTCCAATTGCCACCACCAGCAGCATAAGTAAGTTATGCTAATAAGTGTTTTATTAAATAGCAATATAATAAATGTAAACAATTTAATAGTGCAGCGTAATTTTTGTTAACTTCCTCGAAGTGCCATCACCAGCAACAAAAGCAAGTGCAACGAAAGGAGCAAGAAAAATGCGTTGCACTTGCTGTGTTGCTTGTCAAAATAAGGCAAGTCAAAAAAAATATATTAAGGGTATTCATGCAAAGTGGCAAACTTATATATTGGGCAACTAGTTATTTTTATAAAGTACGTTGCATGAAATTATCTTTTAATCGATTGTGCCTCTGCAACATATATGTCAGCTGCCAGGCAAAATTTTCACAAACATTAAACAACTTTCAGCATGCCCAGACAAATAGATATTATCGTGAGATAATATCAACAAAATGCAATATCTGAATTCCTTTTACTAGAGTAATTGAACTTTTCCTCTGCCATTTCGAATTATTTGCTTTCTGATTAGAAACAACTTCACAAACTAAAATCAGCTGATTCCTGATATAAAATTGTCAGATCGATTGCTCACCTAAATCGTTGAGCAAATATATTTGGTTTGTGCCATGATATAATGATAAGGTAGGCCCATGATACTAAATGCTCTCACGCGTCAACGAAGAGCGGATAATGAGAAGGAAGATGCTTGTCAGTTGATGGCTTGGCCATGCGATGTAGCACCAATTTAATTTCCTCCCATAAAGTGTCAAACATAAACATCTATAAAGTGCGGTCGCGTGTGTTAAATTTGTGATAATTTGAGTGAAAATATTATAACAGTGTAATAAAAACTATAAAATGTGAAACTCTTAAAATTGCAAACAAATCTGTAACAAATTCTAACCTACAAACTGCGAACGTGAGTATAAAGAAATTTGCGATGAACAGCTGATTTTGACATCAATCTAGCTTTATTCTGCTTTCTACTCCATTCCTCTCCGTGATGAGCTTACCTTATAATTCTGCCATGGTTTGTGCAAAAGCTTCTCCATACATTTCATTTATAAGGCTGACAAAATTATAGGGCTTATACCATTTATAAAGGTATTGCCCATTTGCAATAATACCCTTACTGAAAAATATCATGGGATAACTACCTTATAATTATTCCACCATGGTTGCATCATACGTTCTAGTGTACCTTTAGGGCTGCTCAGACAATACAGCATGTTGTCAAGCTTTGAGTGATGGTTTTGATATCAAAAGGTTCGATTGCAAGTCAGCATGTTGTCAGTCTGCTGTATCAAGCGTTTGATCGATCAAACATTACAGTTTGTATGGCAAGGTTTAACAACATGCTGTATCGTCTGAGTATCTTATTGCTTTATATGAAACTTTATCGATATCCGGATTTCTGCATATATCTTTACATTTTGTTCAAAATGTTTTCATATTTATGATTCTAATATTGTTCTATATAATGGCGAATTCGTTAACGGTAAGAACTCAAAATCAATAGGTATGTTTCCGTACACAATTTCGAGCAAAAGTCGAGTAAAGTTCAATATGAGAGTAAAATTAAATTGGGTCAAAAGTACGGAAACGACTTCTAGCTAGTTCCAAGCACGAAAACAGCTGATTGCCTATCAAACGTAAACAGTGCCAATTTTAACTTGATATTTTATATTTATTTATGTGTATTGATATTTAACAATATATAAATTTACTTTTTATCGCACAACATACGCAAACTGGAAATGTAGCTGGAACAAATTTCTTCTAGCACACTTCGAGCTCTTTATGCTATGTTCACACTGAGGGCTAAATGCGCATTTAACGAAATGCGCATTAGCAATTTAGAATGCGTAGCCGTATGCTCCTTGTAAGAGTAAAAGAGACAAATATATACATTCAATTTCGTAAATGCGCATTTAGCTCTCAATGTGAACGTAGTATTATGCTTGTTCTTCTAGCTAGAGGAAGTACGGAAACACGTCCTAGCACATTGCAAGTTACTACAATAGAGTACGGAAACAGACCTATTGTATTAATTGTTTTTATTCAACATTATTTTCTATATAAAAATTGCACAAAAATACAAAATTTTAGTTAACATTTAAAACCATTTATAAAAAATTATCAATATATTGTAAAAAAATATTTTTTAATTTCTCGATAAATTGATTATGCACCGATTTACTGTTTTCTTAAATAGTTCTAAAAATGTCGTTGCAATTTCGTGTTCAATGATTATGAAATCAGTATACGTGTATATCTTTGATTTATATAACTATTACTCGATATAGAATAGATAAAACCCAAAACATTGCTTCCTTATTATAAAATACCTTGCACAAATATGTTTAAAAGCCGTTTTTTAAATACAAAGTTGTAAACATATTGTTGAGTTAAATTCAATTTGAAAGCTCCTTCAGTACTGCACTGGCAATAACCAGTCTCTGTATTTCAGATGTTCCCTCGTATATTTCAGTAATACGAGCATCGCGATAATAACGCTCAGCGGCCATATCTGTGACGTAACCCATACCGCCCAGCACTTGAATGCATTGATGCGAACAGAAAGTTGCCGCTTCAGATGCGGTCAATTTTGCAATGGCAGCTTCTTTAGTATATGGTTTCTTTTGATCCTTAAGCCACGCTGCTCTCCACGTCAATAGACGTGCAGATTCCAATTTGACTGACATATCCGCAATTTTCTCTTGAATGGCTTGCAATTTCGAGATAGGTTTGCCAAAAGCATTGCGTTTTTGAGCATAGTCGACAGCTAGCTCCAAAGAGGCTTGAGCAATACCCAAAGCTTGACCAGCAATTCCAATTCGTCCAGAATCAAGACTTTTCATGGCAATCTTAAAGCCAGCCCCAGGTTGACCTAAAATATTTTCTTTTGGTATCATACAGTCTTCAAAAATTAACTGGCATGTAGAGGATGCACGAATGCCAAGTTTATCTTCTTTCTTTCCTATCGAAAAACCTTTAATGCCTTTCTGAACAATTAGTGCTGAGATGCCTTTATGTTTTAGAGACTTGTCAGTGGTGGCGAAAACTACACCAGCTTCTGCCTCATATCCATTCGTTATCCACGCTTTTGTACCGTTCAGTATGTAGTGATCGCCTTTATCTACAGCAGTTGTTGAGGCAGCACTAGCATCAGAGCCATTACCTGGCTCTGAGAGTGCAAAAAAACCAATTTTCTGACCATTTCCATAGGGTGGGATGTATTTTTCTTTCTGCTGCTCACTTCCGAACGCCAGCAACGGTCCTAAGAAAAGTGAATTGTTTACTGACATTATGACGCCAGCAGAGGCACAACCACGTGATATTTCCTCCATTGCAATAGCATATGCCAGGTAATCCAGACCGCTTCCTCCTGTGTAAGGAACAAAAGAATTAGTAAGGGTTCAGAACAATAGGTTTTAAGTTAACTCTTCATTTCAGCTAGCTTTATTTCTTTCACCTAAATGCTCCGGCATTGCAATAGCCATAACACCAAGTTCTCCCATTTTCTTAATCTGTTCTTCGGGATATAAATGTTCGCGGTCATGTTTGGCAGCGTTTGGAATAAGTTCAGCGTTGGCAAAATCTCTACAAGTCTTCTGCAGCATCTGATGTGTTTCGGAAAGTGCCGATAAGCAAGCTATGTGACGTTGTGGTTGTATGGCGTGACCCATACGGAAAGGAAAACTTCCTAAAAATATGGTAAGAATTTAATTAAATTTCAGATCAGTTCAGTCAAAGTCCACTGGTCAAAAATTGAGCAATGAAAAATTATGGATTTGGAATTTACCTATGTGCAAAATATTCCTAATTGATGCCTGCATTTTATTTCTAAAACTTTTAAGCTTAAATTAAACAAAATATAAAAATACGCTTAATTTTAAATGAATTTTTAATTATAAATTTTTACAAAATAAGCTATGATTTCAAGCAGCAAAATCAAATTGATTGTAATAGATTAAATGTTGTTGTAGAATTTGTACATTTGAAAAATTCATTTATGGTTATGGTCAGTGCCATGATACAATATAAGGTAAGCTCACATTTAAATGGCTGCTAAAACAACATGTATTGTAACAACAAAGCTAAACGTCAAATGATAAAGGCAACAACAACAATAAGAAAACTAAAATGCGACCAGCCGATTTGGACATACAGCTTCCTATTTACTCCAACTTGAGCCTACCTTATAATTCTGCCATGGGTCAGTCCAAGGTATATTTAACAAGGTAGTGTCGTCTCGGAGTGGTGGGTACCGCAGCTGTCAAGCACATACAATATTATAATTTGTAAATTTAGAGGTTTTTTTTCACAACTACCTGGTTTTCACAACTACTAACACTACCTTGTCTTGATATACGACGGTAGATCTACAACTTTTTTCAACATTTCACAGTTTATGCTAATTAAGGTTTATTGTGCTAATTCTGAAATCTGCTATTTTGCCTGTTAATTTTTTGTTTTTATCTTACATGTAAGCACAAGTTAAACCGGTGTGTTTAATGTTGTCAATTTTGTACTTGCCCTAAGGCATGCTTTTGTAGAGTGTTAGTGTTATTTCGTGAACAGCGTTTTACGTGAATCAAAAAAGAGTCGACTGGTAAGTAATTTTGATAAAGTTATCAATAAAACTGAATAAAAAATTGAATTGTTTAACTTTTAATAGAATCCAAAACATTTGAAACTACAAACTAATACTTTTTAATTAAGTTGTGCTCACAGTTGTCAAATACTACTACATTAAAATATAAGTATATTAAAACATTACAATGAACTGTGAATTGCCCAATTTTTTACTTCTATCACTTTTATCTGTGAATTGCCCAATTTTTTACTTCTATCACTTTTATCAACCACTCTTTCTAATTTTCAAAAATGTATCACATTTTTACTTCAGCGTAATTTTCATTATTTTGTAATATAAATAAAATGCAATATTAGAAATAAATCATTTTAAATAAAAAATTAAATGTTTTAAACTTTTTCATGATGTACTGTTTTTAGAACATTTTATGATTATTATTTGTTTTTGTTGCAATGAAACTAAATTAACCTGAAAAATTTCTTTGTTTTGTATTTTTATAAGGTTTAATACAACAACTGTTAAATCAAATTTTTTGTTCATAGAAAAGTCTACCACCCTTTTTTAAATCTACCATTCATATTAGACACCATCTTCTACTATTAATAATATTCAAGTAGTAGCGCTGGTTATGTTCTGGCCCAGTTCCCAGTCTTGGAAGTAAAGAAAATTTCCGCGCTTTGCGAGCGAAAACGGGATATATAATCTTAAAAATAAGGAAAATGAGGTTGGCCTTGTTTTAGTGTGAAAAATTTAATATCATCACCAAATCAAAGTCTTTGTTTTCACATCTTCTACTATTTAAAAATTAATGAGGCTGTGTGACAATAGAAAACCTTTCGAATGATGAAATTCGGAATCAGAATATTTGGCATTTGTGCATATGGTTGTCCAAAATTCTACGAGATCCAGAGGCCTGTTTGTGTGAATCAATTGTTATTCATCGTTATATTGTTTTTTAGTTAAATTATTTTTACATCCTTACCAAGTAGTATTTTCGATTATCACCCATACCCTCAGCTACTACAAAGTCACACTTTTCAACTCACACTCCTCCCAAATTTCGTTGCTGGATCCGTCCTTGAGCAGAAATAATTTAAAGAGTTTATCAAGCGGCTGGCAATGTTTTATCTACACAATTCGATCCGGCTTAGTAAACATGTAAAAAAATTAACTTAATTTTAAAAAAAAAAAACGAAAAAACAACAAAAGGAAAAATTAACTTTATGCAGCGCATAGCTGAGAAATACACAGTTTCATTTAAGATTAATTAAATACGAGAATTTCTTCGTTTGATCAGGCAGTAGAAACAGTGTGGTCTGAACCAAGGTTCGAAACATTGGTTTTTGTAAAATGTTCGGGAACGCTATTCGCGCAGTGGATACACTTTTCCAGCACGAACGAACTAAGATTTCTTCACGTATTGGCATTTTTGATTTTTTCCGTAACACAAGCTAAAAAAAAAAACAACAACAACACCTCGGTGTGGCACACTTATTTGAACGCTCGCTGCTTCACAGAGGTTAAAAAATAGCCGCCGCGTGGCACATGTGCACATCTCATTGCACTCGCATTTTGGATTAAATAAATAAATAAACGCAAGCAAACAAGAAAACATTCCAAAATCAAAGTGTGATGCTAGCAACCTGACGCGTTCGGTATACTTGTATGTGACAAAAGAAACGGCTGTGTTGTTGTGATCTATGTTTGGCCATGGTAGAAAAATTCTTCCACCATGTGTTTTGGCTAATTAGTTTATTACTTACATTTCAGCACACACATGTAGCACACAAAAGCTTGTGTGATAGAGCAAATCGAAAATGTTTGACAACAGATAAAAGGCGTGGCATACACGCAAGCATGCTGACAGATAATCGAACCTGTGGAATGTTCGCTAATGTGTAATCTGCCTAAAGAAGCAGCCCTGATTCAAGTCATCTGGAAAGCTTTTAATCTATTACAATTTATCTGTATTTTCCGTAAGATTTCCAATGTCAAAATTGTTTCTATATTTTTGATGTCTTCAATTCGGAGGTGCAATCGTGTCGATGTATCAAAATAAATTATAAAATCTGTACAAAAATTGCAAAATAGGGTGAAATTTGTTTCTTTATAACAATTATGTGCTAATTATACAGAAAACTAAAACATGTTATTGTATTCAAAGGCTTCTTTCAATAAACTACACAAATTATTGCGCAAGAATAACAAATGAAAATATTGCCAACTAGAAAATACGTATAAAAAACTAACTAGAATAAATGGAATATAAAACAAGATCAATGCAACTACCAAAACTGCTATTCTAATGGAATTTCTCGATATATAGCGAATAAGAATAACAAATTTATTGATGTTTTGAATTGTGTTTGTCGACGAAAATAAAAGCATACAAAAAAAAAAAGAAAGCAGTCAAAATTTTTGGTAAGTAAAAGGCAAAGATTAAAGAAGGCAAGAAAAAAAAAGAATACCTGCCTGCCGCGTTCGAGTTGTAGCTATCAATTTAAAACACTGTTGGGGGCGGTGGAAAAGGTAGTTGTGTGTGCGTGTGTGTATCTACGTCGAGGAAATGATAGCTACAGCAATAATTAATTACTCATTGCTATACTTTGCACGATCGTTCTGTTTGTCTTTAAATTATAACTTATGCACTTATATTTATATGTTTTTTGGAATTATAACCCAAATGTTAAAATAAACATGTGGTAATTATGTGACCTTAGTCTGTTGGACTAATTAAGAAATTAGATTTGGATTTTTATAAATAGTTTTAGAATATAAAATTAAATGAAATGCTATGAATAGTATCACAAATAAACAATATTGCGCATATTAAATCATTAATGAAAATGAGTTTCTCGTTTTAGGTGCGTAGTATGTAGTTATTTATAAATTACACAATTTTTTATGCTTTACATTACATAAAATTCTAAATTATAACTAAATTATCATTACTTGCAAGATGATTAAAAAAAGTACAATTATAGTGCCTAAAAATATGCACATTACATCAGTCTCGTATTCAAGGGGGAGATTCAGGGTCAAGGGTGTCTGTAATATCGAGAAACTGCTCTGTGATTACTTCCTCTTTAAACCTAAACTGTATTTAAACTGTTGTATGAAAGATTTTTAATTTCATTGTGAAAAATAACCGAATATTAAGGAAAAAACACTCCAAAATTGATGAAGAATGAACCAAAAAATTTAATAACACCCCTAAATTATTATTTGTAATCATGTATGATGTTATATCTAAGAAATAATTAATCTTACCAAGAACTTGAAAAAACAGTATTTACCCTGTACGAAATGTTTTTATAAATTTGTATTCGAAATCCATTGAGTTTATTTGACTCTAAAGTTCTTACATTCATGTTCATTTCATACAAGGGACATATATCCAATGAGAACTCAAAGATATAAGCTTTTTAGGGCCTGCTTAATTTCTGACTTTTTGGAACATAATTTCATTATGAAAAATTATCCCACAAAAAATGAAATATGACCCCAAAAGATGATGACCCCAAATTTGTTTTTTTTTGCTTATTGTATAAGTTTTTGGGGCCTCTATCCATTTTTCGAAAATTTTTTGGAGCCTCTATCCTTTTTTTTTACATATTTCATAGGGGTGTATTTTCATAGCGCCAATGTAAAGTTGAGAAACAATTATTCCAGATGCAATTTAAAGTAAAAAAAAAAGTATCCCAAATAAAATTTTTAGAAAAAACAAATAACATTTTTTGTTTTTCATTACAAAATTAACTAAAATTTTGATAACTACCATAATGTAATTTGATATATTGCTATTTTATGCAAACAAATATAAAGTTGAAAAGGTTTTCCCGTTTGAATACGAGGTCAATTACGGGGCAAAATTTGTGAACGGTTAATTAAAAAAGTGGAACAGGGGAACAGGGGGCGAACCTTCACATGGCAACGTGTCTGACCGCCTCAACCTGGCGAGGCCAGCATTATCCATGTAGAAATCGTCTCAAGTCGACTCAAACCTCCAAGTGGTGTTCCCTGGGCAACGGCAAACTGGCATCCGTCAGTTTGACGGCTAATTTGAGCGGCGGGTCGATCCATAGACCTTAAACATGGAATGTGCGCAGGGTTTGGGTCCCGCCACATTACAACTGCCCAATGAAAACTAAACCAGCCTCGGATAAGAACCCCAATTACGTTGACGACCACCGCAAACGAAAAACGGACAATGATTTACGGATATGCACCTGGAATGTCGGAACCCTTTATAGGGAAGGTGCCATTATCCAACTGGCGGAAGCCCTCAAAACGATAAAGGCTGACATCACCGCCATCCAGGAAATGCGATGGAAAGGGCAAGGCTGCTCTAAACAAGCACACTGCGATATCTACTACAGCTGCCATGCGGAGAAGCGCGAATTCGGATGTGGATTCGTTGTTAGCCGGAAACTACGCCACCTTGTTTCCCGGTTCACACCTGTGAACGAAAGATTGGCCACGATCCGCATCAAGGCAAAATTTTTCTACATAAGCCTTATTTGCGCGCACGCCCCGACGGAGGAAAAGGACGAAGCCGTCAAGGACGCTTTCTACGCTAGTCTTGAGGACGTATATGACCACCTTCCGGTTCATGACGTGAAAATAGTCCTCGGCGATTTTAATGCGAAAGTCGGAAGGGAAGGCATCTTTGGCCCCACTGTCGGTCAGTTCAGTCTTCACGAGACCTCTACGAACAACGGTCTAAGACTGATCGACTTCGCCGCGGCACGAAACATGGTAGTTAGTAGCACCAGATTTAAGCACCTCGACATCCACAAGGCCACCTGGCTGTCCCCTGATCAAAAAACGCGAAACCAAATTGATCATATTGTAATCGACGGAAGGCATGCCTCTAGTGTTCTAGATGTGCGTACATTTCGGGGGGTCAACATTGACTCCGACCATTATCTTGTTGCAGCCAAGATCCGCATGCGATTATGCAATGCAAAGAACATACGCACAGGAATGCAACGAAAGCTAGATGTCGCTAAGCTGCAATTACAACGGACTGCCGAAGCCTACTCCGCTCAACTCTCGGTTAAGCTCAACCAACCAACCTCTGGACTCGACGACGCCGGTGGACTTTGGGCGCATATATCCCACTCCATGCGCGCTGTCGCTGAAGAAGTCATTGGTTTCCGGCGCCCGCAAACTCGGAACCAATGGTACGATCAGGAGTGTCGCATCGCGACTGCAGTAAAAAACGCCGCATACAGAAAAACGCTGCAGTCAGCTGCAACGCGAGCCGTGCGAGAAAACTACCGCGAAAAGAGGAAGGAAGAGAGGCGCCTTTTCAGACGCAAGAAAAGAGAGCAGGAAAAGCGTGAGCGTGAGGAACTAGAGGTATACCAGGGCAAGAAGGATGCACGAAAATTCAATCAACAGGTTAAGCGTCTAACCCAAGGTTTCAAGCCCGGAGCATCCACTTGCAGAGACGAAAATGGAGATCTGAATACGGATACACAGTGTGTGCTTAGATTGTGGAGACAGCACTTCTCCAATTTACTTACTGGCGACGATTCCACCAATGCCGCCCATCGAGAGCACAGTGCAGTGCCACCAATCGACGATGACGGAGTGGAAGTATCACCACCTAGCCATGAAGAGGTTCGAGTTTCTATCCAACGACTCAAAAACAATAAAGCAGCGGGTGCTGACGGCCTGTCAGCTGAATTGTTTAAAACCGGCGGCGATGAATTGATAAGGCGCATGCATCAGCAAAATATGGCTAGAAGAAAGCATGCCCGACGATTGGAACCTCAGTGTACTGTGCAATATACTTAAGAAAGGAGACCCTACAATCTGCGCTAGTTATAGAGGTATCAGTCTTATTTCCATCGCATATAAGGTTCTCTCAAGCGTACTGTGTGAAAGATTAAAGCCGATTACAAAAACACTGATTGGACCTTATCAGTGTGGCTTTCGACCTGGTAAGTCCACCATAGACCAGATTTTCACGCTACGACAAATCCTGGAGAAAACCCACGAAAATCAAATTGACACACACCATCTCTTTGTCGATTTTAAAGCTGCGTTCGATAGCCCGAGAAGGGATTGCCTATACGCAACAATGTCTGAGTTCGGTATACCTGCAAAGTTGATTAGACTTTGCAGAATGACGTTGAGCAACACACGCAGCTCCGTCAAGGTAGGAAATGACCTCTCCGAAACCTTCAATACCGAAAGAGGTTTCAGGCAAGGCGATCCACTGTCTTGCGATCTCTTCAACATCATCATGGAGGGGATCGTACGAAAGGCCGGTGTGCATCGTAATGGCACCATTTTCTATAAAGGTGTCCAGCTCCTTGCGTACGCTGATGATATTGATATTATTGGCAGAACCAAGAGAGATGTTACCGCTGCTTTCGCCGCTATCGAAAAGGAATCAGCCAAAGTGGGTTTGACGATAAATGAGGGTAAAACAAAGTATATGCTGTCTACAAACAAGGGAGCGCGGCGTTTAGACTCCCACGTTTCATCCGGCAGCTATAACTTTGAAGTAGTCAAGGAGTTCGTTTACCTTGGCACCGCCATTAACACTAACAACGAAATCAGCCTGGAGATAAAGCGAAGAACAATAATTGCTAATAGGTGCTACTACGGGCTCAGTAAGCAACTAAGTTCCAGAGCCCTCTCTCGATCGACAAAGCTAACACTCTACAAGACGCTCGTTCTACCTGTGCTGCTTTATGGCGCTGAGGCATGGGTAGTTTCGCAAACTGACGCAGCCGCTCTGGGGGTGTTCGAGAGAAAAGTTCTTCGCAAAATCTTCGGTCCTGTTCGAGTCGGCGATGACTATCGCATCCGAATGAACCACGAGCTGTATGAGCTCTACGGAGACATTGACGTAGTTCGGCGTATAACTGTGCAGCGACTACGCTGGCTGGGTCATGTCCATCGTATGGACGACGAAGCTCCAGCGAAAAAGGTGCTCGAGGCGAGGGTCGCTGGTCAACGACGACGAGGGAGACCATGCCTCCGATGGATGGACCAGGCTGAGGAAGCCCTAACCGCGCTTGGTGTATCCGATTGGAGAAGGCGCGCGCAAAGCAGAGACGCCTGGCGAGAGCTGATGAGGTCGGTCGAAATCCGGACACGGGTTGTCACGGCCATCTAAGTAAGTAAGTAAGTAATTAAAAAAGTAGTTTTTGGTTAAAACAATATTAAAGGCGACAATGTTAAGTATGTATATGAAATCAATATTTATGTTTATTTTTTTATATAAATTTTCATCTGAAATCGTTTATAAAAAACTAGCTGAACTCCTGCCCGCTTCGCCAGGCACTTTTTTAATAAGCTTATATTGAAATTTGCATTTCAATTCAATTTAATTTATTTTTAAAGGGAGGATGTTCCCTTATTCAAATACCGAATTCCGAGGCTGTGCGGCCTATAACTCCAAAGAGAGGTGGCATGCTCTTGCCTAATGCCTGACCATTGGTTCGATCGGCATCAATCGATCAGTTTCCCTGAAAATTTCATAAAAATTGGTTTAGCGGTTTCGGAGTCTATATCTGACATACACGCCCACATACATAAATACATTCATTTTTATGTATATAGATAGATTATGCTCAACAAAAGTCGTTGGTCAGTTGATAGCAACGATCACTCTTTTCATAGAATGTCTCAAAGAAATCTTCCTTTGAAAACATTATGGAAGCACTTCTGGAGAATGACCCAATTACATGCATATGTTGAAAGAATGCCTTCTGGGTATAAAAGTGGAAGGGCTGGAATTCAATACTTTCCCTTCCACTTTACATTCTTTTGGAAGCACTTTTTTGCTGGGTTGTTAGTCGCAATGACACACAGACTTAATTGATTAAGTATCATTTTTACTGAAATCGGCTCAGCTGTTCACGTCTTATTATGTTTTTTTTTTAAATAATGTGAGCGGGGCAGGCAGGCTTTGTAAACTGCAAATCTGCAAATCGACTAAGCCGTTCTCTTCTTGTTATATTTTTCAATATTGTGAGCGTTTCTAAAAAGTGTCATCTAAATGCAATCAGAGTTGTTTGATACATATGTTGTTCAAATCGATTTAGTCGTTCACTTCTAATTTTGTTTTTAAATGTTATTAGGCCTAGCAGGTAGGCATGGGAAATTTTGTTTTTCTCATCTCAATCTAATACAAAACAATTTGATACCTTTTTCGTTCATATCGGCTGATCCGTTCTTGTGTTTTTTTTTTTGTTGTCTCAATATAGGGGTCATGGCTTTTAAACCTTTTTTTTTAATAAAATAACATCGATTGCTGTTTTTGCGTTCAAACCTCTTGAGTATTTCTTGCTATTTAGTTTTTTTTTTTTTTTGGCAACTTTAATGTCATTCGTATTATGACAGAAAGTTTTTATATATTTGCGGCTTCCGAAATGCGACAATATACGTTTGAACAATGTTACAAACTAATAAAAATCCACTTGCAAAATAGTGTATCTTCTTCCGAAACTGTAACGTTCCAGCTCCGGTAGATATGAAGCGCTTTCCACGGAATTTGTGAATTAATTTGTGAGACGTGTCAGTAAAACTGTCTTCTTTAATTTTGGCCTGGGCTTCAACCACAAAACAATACATTTAAAAGATCATTTTATCCATAAGAACTTTTTAGAAATTGCAAAGATTCTTTATGCTGAGGAGGCTTAATTCACATGAGAGGTAGTTACACTACAAAAAAGATCCATAATACACATAACAGCTTATAATGGAGATTAACAATGATACAAGTAACATTGATTGATTGATAACACCTTCCGCATGTTGAGTTAGTTTTTTTTATATGGAGTTTTTGCGCTCTATCTCTCCTCCTATACAATGTGAGAGTAACAAGAATATGTTGCACGCTCTTTGACTTGATTTGCTAGAAGTCTGCTTTGCTTTGAGTTGCTAGAATTGAGTCTCTTATTTTTTTTTTTTAATTTTTGGTAGCTTCATAATTAGAAAACATTACATCTGGAAATGTTTTTTAAAGAGCAATTTGTTGTACGTTTTACATGTCAGTGAATCAAAATCCGCACATCGCTACCTTAATATAGAAAAGCCCTAACTCAATTTTTGTTTTACATTATAGGAGAAGAAAACAACTCTTCTTCACAACTTCTTCTTCAACTCTGAATGTAATTCGAAATAAAAGTTTTATATTTTTTTTTATATTTTTATTTATATTTTTATTTATTTTTTATTAAATGGAATTAACGAATCAAATCAAAAATCAAAAAGTTTTATTTAAATTTTAGAAAAAACTAGTGAGGGTGGAGCTTCGGCAGGGTACAAAAGCTAAAATACCCCCCGCGACAATTTTGAAGTATATTCGAAGTCTTTAGCCACGACATACACGATGACATTCAATTTTATATATTAACGAAAGTTTTCCTATTTTGATGGCGTCACTTTGTATGGGAAGTAGGCGTGGTTTTGGTCCGATTTTACCATATATCATAGAGATGGTTCATATTAAATATCAAAGCTAAAGTGTAAAATTTCAAGACATTTCATTAATTTTTGTGGATTTTTAAGAGATTTAACGTTTAAAATAAAGCCAATTTTTATGGGAGGTCGGCGTGGTTTTCATTCGATTTTGCCAAATATCATAGTGGGGGGGGGGGGGGTCTATGTTATATATCAAAGCCTATATGAAAAATTTCAAGGGGCGTGAGGTAGGCGTGGTTTTCATCCGATTTCTCCAAATTTCATAGCCAGGATTAAGACTGAAAAGCAAAGCTCACCTGCCAAATTCAAAAATCAATCCTTTGATTTTTGTGGATTTTAAAGACATTTTACGGTTAATATAAAGTCACTTTGTATGGGAGGTAGGTGTTGCACAAATATCAAAATGAAGCAGAATATGATACCATGAAGCAGAACTTCTGTGTTTATCTATGTATTCAAAGATGATTTTCTGTTTTTATCTGAGCATTGCCATGCCATGCAAATTCTATTAATCAGATTTCTATGTGGCACTTCTTAAGCCATGCAGTGCTAATGGTCTGATTATGCAAACTTGACGTAACACAGGTTAACTTGACGCAACGTACATGGCTTTTTGTTGATTATGCTACCAACGTAGCAACCACAGCAAGTGCCAAATAATTCACTAGATCAATTAGTTTTTCGTCGTCTACCATTCTAAGACATATTTCAATTATTAATAAGAAATCAATTTAAATTAAAATACTTACATTTCGCTTCAATAAATAAACGCTAACAAGAAAATATTACTCAAAAACCAAAGTAAAATGCTAGTAACCTTACTAAAATCACACGTATGCTGAAATGTCAGCCGACGTAGCATAGAAATCAAAATTCAACAGACTTCTACGTCGCGTTACGTTTCGGCTAATTAGATACACAGAAATGCATTAGGTAGATTTCTATGCAACAAAAGAACCGGCTGTGTTGTGTTCATAAGGTTCATAGGTCATAAGCTATGCGATACTAATTGGACCATAATCCAGTCGTTCGCTCACGGTAATGCTATAAAAATCTATGTCGTTTGCGCTGCAAACTGTGAGAGCTTAGCGTGCGCGATTTGAGTTCGCACCAATACTAATAAGGCAAAATTAAATGCGACTGTGTTAGAATGCCCAGCCCAGTATTGAACACTTTTTAAAGCCCAAATTCCTTAAATTTAAATAAAACTCCTCAAAAAAATTTTTAACGATATTTTAATTAAATAAAAATGATTTTGGTGGTTGATTTTTTTTTTTTGCTATGATTTTTCTCTCAAAATGGCGGCTCAAAAAGCAAGACTTCAAATTTTAATTTTTTCCATGGTGACCCTAGAAAAATTTAAATAAAAAAAAGGAGACAATTTTCTCATGAGATAAACATTTTATTAAGGAGTCGACTAAGCAGAATAAAATTTTTGAAATATTAATTTAAATTTTTTGGCTTTCTGGTTATTAATTGTTTAATATTTCATTCAAGGTCGCAATGGAAAAAATTATAAATTTTAAGTCTTCCTTTTTAAGCCACCATTCTGAGAGAAAAAAATCGTAGTCAAAATATACAATTACAAATTGAAAATCAAATTTTTGAGATTTTTCAACAATTGCATAGTGTAATGCTCCCTAAAAAATAGTAGAAATAGGTATTTTTTTAAATATATTCGGGCTTATCGTTATTTTTCTGCTCAAAGTTAACGTCTATGGAAAATGTTGAATTGCTGTGTGCAGTATTCTTAAGGCGACTGTTCCGGTCTGAGGCGTATTTTTCGAGCTATTTTTAAAGGCTGATTTAAAAAAAAAAAAAAATACTGCCGATATTTGTAAAAACTTTTTTGTTATTTTAATCAAATGTTCAAGAATACAAAAAATTTATTTTTTAAAATGCATGTACATGCAAGCCAACAGGTGGCGTTGCAAATTGAGGTCCAAAAAAAAAATTACTTTTCCGGTGGGACAAATAAATCCATAAATTAACCACAAACTTTTTTTTTCATGACTCAGTATGAATTTATTTGTCACACCGGAAAAGTAATTTTTTTTTACGTCAATTTGCAACGCCACCTGTGGCGTAATACAAAAATCATTTGTTTTTGTATTCTCGAATAAAATAATAAAAAAGTTTTTATAAATATCTGCAGTAGTTTTTTTTAATCAGCCTTTAAAAATCGCTCGAAAAACACGCATCAGACCGGAACAGTCGTCTTAAGCTGGAAAATAGAAGTACATCAAATTTATCGTAACAATTTAAACTTAAAGTGAAACGCCGCTGCAAATTACATCGCTGCAAATTACATCGCTTTGAAGCTGCGCATTGGTATGGGTTGAATGCAAAACAGAAGGATTTTTTTAGCATGTTTTTACGAAGTACATAGCGTTAGTATATAAATTCGTTCACTGATATAAGACGTTTTTACTTGATTTGATTTTATTTATAAATATTTATAAAGTGGTAAAAATTATTATTAAATTCATTCAATAAAACGAAAATTTAAATTTAAAAAGGTATGCACTTTTTAATAAGTTAATAAATTACTAAGTTTTTATATCTTCCCAAAACAATTCACGTTGTCGAATACGAGTTTTATATACGAGTAATATATACGAGTTGTTATATATGAGTAAAAAATTGTCTTAATTAGCTGAAGTGCATTAATCCAATTTATTTTCATACCATTTAAAAATGGTTTAAGTACTCGAAAAAAATTGAACACACCAAAGTTGACAGTGCTGCCGTATATTAACCCTTTCCGGTTACACGGGCTGGAATCAACCCAACACCTTTTAACGACAAAAATTCATAAAAAATGCAACAAAAAAAAAATATAAAAAAAAATTCTGTAATGTTATTTGTACACTATTTTTCAAGAACATAATATGTTCATGAATATTTGATAATAAACTTAACTGAACGTAACAAAAAAAAAAAAAAATTATGCAAAAAATCGAAACGACTAAAATGGCATCTTACAAAAACTACTGTAACTTAAACAAAATTTCCAAATTCTATATTAATAAAATTAATTTTCTGTTTGTTTGTTTGTTTGTTTGTTTGACTTTTATACAAAACTAAACGGCTGAACGGATTTCGCTCAAACTTAAAACGTGTATTATTGCGTCCTAGATTAGGCTATTGCATGCTTAGTTTTAACCACCCCACGCCCCCCCCCCCTTTACTGCCCACAAAACTATAAATATGCAATATTTCCTGCTGTTTTGATTGATACTTTCGGCAAATTGTACCAAAAATGGGTTTTCACACCCTTTTTTAACGCCCACAAATCAATGAAAATGCTATTTTTCAGATGGTTTTGGTCTTATAAGACCGAAATTTGGTAATTAAGTTTGTATGCTTATTGTTGTAACCTGTCCTAAAAATGGGCGTGGTGGAACTATAATTACGCCCACTTATAAGAAATTATTAAGACTCCAAAACTTCTGGTGCGATTGCGCTGAAATTTTGGACGTAGGTTGTTTGCGAGCACGAGATGTTTTATGGGATAAGATGTTTGTCACACCCCCTTTCACCGCCCACAAAATAAAAGGATGGTTGCTGGAAATATATACTACTGGGTCCTGCTAGTAGTATATATTTTCGTTACGTGTCGATTTCTACCAAATCACTCCACCCGCAAACCGCGTTAAAGAACTTCGTTCCAAAAACAAAGTTCTGCAATTCTGCAGTAAAAAAATTGTAACATCATGGCATCACTTATAGATTTAAAAAAGAAAAAAAATCGTTTAGAAAAAAGTTCGAAACTACAGAACTTTATTTTTTTAAAGTTTTTTCCTTTTCCTATTGAGTTAGGCCCTTTTGAGATAAGGCCTTTCTATGTTAAGGTAGCGACATTCTCTTTTTGAGACCAATAGAGCGGTCTTGAGAAAAAACTTTCCTGAGTTTTTGAAAGACCACAGAGGTGGTCTGTGAATTCACCTTTACCGATGAAAAAATGTTTTGGGTCTTTAATAAACTAAAACATTTTTAGCTTTTAAAAAAACTAAATTTTAATAAACTGTTATAATCACTACTAATAAGCTTTAAAAGAAAAGCTTTTTCTAATTTTATTTAATGCGCATTAAAAGAAATTCGAAACTTAATTAAAAAAAAAAGATAAAAAGAAGATCCAGTTGCTTAGATTTTGCACAATACTGTACATTCTGACTGCACTCTAAATTGTTATTTGTGCTTGAATTGATTTAAATTTAATTGTTGCCTACTTAAAACGAACGCATTCAATCTGCGAATTTTTGATTTTCCAAGGAATGTTTTATTTTTTGGCTAAAAATAAAACTATTCGCAACTTAAATAAATCGATTTTTTGCACTTGATTAAAAATGCTGAATTCTTAAATATTTTCTATTCAATTCGCCTTCTATGTGAATTGCGCATTATTATAATTGTAAGTTCTTAGCATAGAAATGGCTTGATTAAAATTGCTTTTGGAAATAGATATTATTTGTTTTTTTCCATTTATTTGCCTTTATTTTTAAACCAATAAGAACAAATTGTATATACAAACTATCGAAACACTCCTAAATCATATGCAAATTTATAAATCATCTCATTAGAATAAAAATATTTACACAAAACTTGATTTTTTGTTTTCTTTTCTCTACTCCAATGTTGTGGGCGGCCAATTAAAGATTTTCTTATAATGCTGAATATTAGTTTCTATTTCCAACGCTTTCATTACATATTTAAAATATACTCTTCATTCACTAGCTTGTCATGGCAATATCACCGCGTTCAGTGGACACAATTTCGCTATGCTCAACGGTGTCAAGTTGTCCTGATCGTAATGGCTTTTACGGCGGTTTCCAACGCACAGACAAACCAAAGGAGCCTCTTTCTAAAGCACAAATTATAGCGCGTGAAAAGAAATGGTTGTATATGATCGAAAACTGGTCGATTTACATGTCAAAAAACTATAAAAAGGTAAATTAAATCGTTATAAATGCGTTAGAAAATAATTATCTTGCTTAATTTTTGGCAGATACGTGATCGTTGTCGCAAAGGCATACCCAAATCGGTGCGACCCAAGGCATGGTTTTATTTGTCCGGCGCGTATTTATTAAAAAACAAAAATCCAAATGTTTACACAGAGCTATTGGAGAAACCCGGAAATCCACAAATTGTTGAAGAAATTAAAAAAGATAAACATCGCCAATTTCCGTTTCATGAAATGTTCTTGGATGAGGACAAAGTGGGACAGATCGAATTATTTAACGTACTAAAAGCATATTCAATTTATAATCCAAAAGTGGGTTTCTGTCAAGCACAAGCGCCAATAGCGGCTTTTCTATTGATGCATTTACCGGCCGAAGATGCTTTCTGGGTGTTTGTTAGCGTTTGTGATGTGTAAGTATATTATATATAAAAAAAGGCACCGCTATGGTCATGAATAAACTTAGCACATTCTTGAATTATCTTATGAGGTCCAAATTTAATATTTTTCAAAAAAGTTTTTTATTAATAATTGGGGACCAATGTTGAAAAAGACTAGCCTGTAGACATCAAGTTAAACTGTATATAGGACTACCCGCAAGAAAGGGAAGGTTTATGAGTATAGAAGTACTTTGCAGCTTCTAGTTGCGAAATGAGCTTTAATGTTATCAATTGTGTTAAAAAAGTCAAATCTAATCAGTGATAGCCGGTAGATGTTGGTGTTTGTACAAGGATGAAAAGAAACAAAATTTTGATACGGTACGGTCTCGGTATACGACTATCGTTAGATCTATACTAAACTATGGGTCGATTGTATGTTGAAGAGTCAAAGACAAATCTAGCTTCTCAATACAGCCTCTAGAGTACAGAGACTGATTCGTTTAAGAATAAACAGCAATCAATGCCTCATGCAGGCCTAAAGGTTATGCTTAGACATGCCAACCGTACAGATTTTTTCTGTACAGTACAGAACTTTGTCTCAGCGTACAAAAAAAAAAATCGTACAGACTTTGTAAAGATCTTCGGAATCAGGATTTAAACTTATTTGCAAATTAAAAAAACTATACTTCAAATGGCAGATTCACAAAATGTTGTGTCGTCTGAACTCCCCTAATAATATTGAAATACCGAATAATGCGATTAGTTTTCTTAGATACTTTAAAACATCACTAGTTATCCTTGTCGCTTGCCACGCTTTTTCTAATTAACGTTGATTTTTGACAAATGTCGCTACCGCGTCGAAAGTGTATTTTTAATACGGATTTACAAAATAATTATTTGTATATGAAAAAGTATACAACTTTAAACCGACGCGTGACCTCAGCAGCATTGCTTGTAGAAATGAAGCTGATGGCACTAGCAATATGTCAGTTGTTAACGCACAAACCGCGCATTAAGTCGATTTTTAAATGTGTCTGATCGTGGTTGAATAACTATAAAGCAGCCGGTACAGCTGGAGATTTTCTCAACGAGAGGTAACCGTAGGTTGTCATTTCTCTGCATCTTTTACTTTGTCATTTTCTTCTTCTTCTTAAAATACTATTCTATCCCGAATAGTATTGATTCCTAGAAAAAGGCTGCCGTGAACACGAGGTCCTTATCACAGCCTTTGATATAATGCTTTATCGTAATGTTAATTTTTCGAAAGCTTGAACGCTTACTTTTTTAATTGTGGTCGTGATTGTATCCAGAAAGATCGAAATGGGACTTCCGCGTAACTGACTGTATAATTTTACTTAATACTTTCACATTAAATAGATTTTTTGCTTAACGATTGGTGATTTACACCTGCCATTGTGAAAGATTTAACCGGAAGTTCATTTGTCATTTTCATTCGTTCTCTATTTTATACTATTTTTGATATTTAATAGTCGCCAAAATAACTATTATATAAAATATTCTACCATGTGTCGGATTCAACAACATTAAATTATAATTTTTTTTCTCTTGTTGTTTTTTGTTATCTTTCCTTTAAAATGTAAATTTTCTTATATTCTTTTTCTCTATTATTATAATAAATATCAAATAGCGTACAGAATTGTACAGATTTTTGAATTGAAATTTTGAATTTTTGTACTGAATTTGACCGCACGATAGTTAGCATGCCTAGTTATGCTGTACCTTTTCCCTCTTGATGAATTTATTAAAAAACAATGGCAGCTAAAGCAGAATTACGACTCAAGGAATTCAATCTTTGAAAGCACTGAACCAATAAACATGCTTCTATACTCTAAAATTATAGGTCTGTGTATCACTCTACCAATACTGAATAAAAAAAAAAAACAACCTCAAAAAACATTTCACCAAAACCTGCCCATTTCCTTTCCGAAAAGGCAGGATTCAGGATTCTGAATTGAATCGAATGAAGAACGGCACGGTAACCCGGCGTCTACTGTAATTCACCACAAATATCTCATGCAGACAAACTACTGCAGAGAGTGGCTGAGTTGCTAAACATCTTTTTACAAAGCATTGGTGTGCTTTTTCTTTGCACGAAGCAGAAGTCTTCGTGATTGAGTAAGCAGCTCTGGCAATTCAATTAAAAAATATCAATCTTTTAAGAATTACAATATTTGTAACAGCCAAACAGCAATGAAAGTACTCTTTTTAGCTAAGTCGAGTCGATCAAATTGAAATATGTGGAATTGTCGTCAAGTTCTGCTAAGAATTAAACATCGCCACAGAGTCAATATCTGCTGGATACCAGGTCATCGCAAAATAGATGGCAGCGAAATTGCAGACAAATTAACAATAGAGAACTCTGAACTAGATAGAAATACTGAATTAGCAAGAAAAGTATAGAGGATAAAACTAGAGATAGTATAAACACCTCTTGGTCAAATAGAGGCGACTGCTATTACCCGTTATTACAATTCGCCTAAACTCTCCGTAAAAATAACTAAATCCTAAATATCAATGAGTAAAAATGGAAATCGCATACTTGTAGGGGTGCTTACGGAACGATGACTTCGAATGTAGATATCGAAAAATGTAAACCCATAACCATAATAAGACTCATAACCCGTATCCTTTAAGGTCTAATTATAACATTCATTTTACGCGAGAACAATGCATTATTTTGGGTAGAATAAGACTTGGAAAAACCTTATTTAGCACAAAACATTATTTTGACAAAACCGAGCCATTGCAATGTATATTGTGCTCAACAGATTTGACAGTTCCACATTTACTTCTGGACTGCCCTATTTCAAAAATCAACAAACCTCTTAAATCCATCTTGAATTGCGAAATATATGATACCATTAACACAGTCAACGAAGCTATCAGAAAACAAAATCTATCCCATGAAATATAATTACACATTGTAAATTTATACTTTTATATGTATTAGAAGCCGTTTGAACATAAGCCATAACAAAAGTAAATACTTTTTCATATACTGCCCGTGTATTATGGCCTAGCTGCCCTGCACCTTCTCATACTTTATAAATTAATTTTTAAAGTATGCTTCGATAAATAAATAAGTAAACCCTCAAACTTTTACTATGAGACTGTACTAATCTCCAACAACGAAGCAAACTTTAAAAAGATCTGCAGAAGCTTTTGTAGAGGTCCCATTGATGGCACTTATTTATATTTAAACCATGGGACCGCAAATAACGATTATCGCTATCGATAATCAGTTTATAGCAATATTTTTGGTCGATATTTTTTCGATCAGAAATAAGATTTTTTTATCGCTATATTTTTGATCAGAAATAAAAACCAATCATTGATAAATATTTTTCCTTCAGATTAAAAAAAGTATTTAGTAAAATTTTTTTATTTACTTACTTATTTGTAGAAATAAGTTCACTAGAGCTATGCTCAATTTATAGTACAACATAATGAGGCAGGTAGGCTTAAAATTAATAAGACAAAAACAATAATAATAACAACTCATAAGAGTAAAACATAAAATAATAACAATAATTATAAATACAAAAATGACTTAATCTAAGCAATATTATTTAAAATTAAAAATAAAACGATAATAGAAAATGGGGATGAAAAGCGATGACAGATTATAGATTACACAAAGAGATATAGAAAAAGTAAGCCTTCGTGGCAGAGCATTCCACAACCTAATCGCGTGAAAAATTAAAAACAGATGGAAAGAGTTTAGCAAATAATGCCTCGGAACTGTCATGACATGACTTCTTCTAGACATACTAAACTGAAGTTTATCATAAAGATACGTAGGTGTTTTATCATAAATAAGCTTATGAAGGTAAATTCAATTTCTAGCCTTAAGATAAGCTATTACATCACATCATATTTCATATTTACCCATAAAAATACCTCGCGGCATAATTAAACGCAATTTGGAGTTTAAGCTGGGACGAGGAGTCAAGTTTACTATAGACTATTTCTACATATGTAATGATAGATAAAGTAAGTTGAAATACCAACTTGCGCCTAATATCAACTACAGTTACACTAACGGACAATCTAAAATTACGCAGCACATAATATACGTTTTTGACTACACTATTAACATGATCAGCACAGGACAGAGAAGAATTTAAATGGAAGCCAAGATTCACAATTTTCGACACAACAGTAAGCTTATTTGACCCAACAAACAAATCAGGGACATCATTTAAACAAACAGAAAAAAATAGAATTTGGAAGAATTAAGTTGAAGACCATATTCCTCTTAGCTCATTCGTTGCTTTTGCTGAGGTCTTCATTCATCCTACAACCAAGGTCATCAATGGCTGTGCGAATAATCGCCCAAGAGAAAATTGCCCAAAGTGCCAAAAGAGCAATCGCCCAAAAATTTGGCTAAAAATTTTGAATTTGGCACAATACAAAATGAAAACATTTGTCGCCACAGATATATCTGTGGTCACAAGCAATAACGACTTAACTCAAAATATCGTAAAAAAGCGATACGGCATTTTCTTTATCGACAATCTTTGGAAGGATGCAGAAATCTGTTTTTTCCACAGAACAGATTACCACTTATGTGTGTAAATATTTCTTTTGTAACGGTTCATATATTTCAGAATAAAGGGTCGTAGTTAGTGCAATTAAAATATCGTTTTGACGATATTTTGAATTATGTCGTTGAGGCCTGTGACCACAGATTTATATACATTTATATATTCAAATCCTTACCCAAGTCCTTTACCAAATCCTTACCCAAGTTCTTGTCCAAATATTTGTTCTAATCCTTGACAAAATCCTTGTCCAAATACTTTTTTAAATTCATGCCTAAAATCTTGTCCTTATCCTTGTCAAAATCTTGTATGACAACTTTTTAATTTTAGCTCAGTGACAGCTTTATTTGTAAATATTGATTTGATTTAAAAATAAATCGATATAATTTTAATCAAAAAATATTTTTGTTTTAGTCGGATGATTTTTATTTCTGATCGAAGAATAACGATTAAAAAATAATTTCAATTTCTGATCGGAAAAATAACGATCGAAAACTAATTTTTTTTTCTGATCTATAAAATATATATCAATAATTGATTTTTATTTCTAAACAAAAACAAAAAATAAGTATTAAGAAACATATTTATTTTCTGATTGAAAAAATATCGATAAAAAATAACTTTCATTTCTGTTTGAAATAGTTGAATAACAACAAAATGTAACCCTAAGAATTTGAAACAATACCTTGCTTGGTATATAAATAAATAAATAAAAATAAAAAAATATTTTTTATTTTTTGAATAAAAAATAACGATAAAAAAATAATTGTTATATTTGATCGAAAAAAATCTACCTAATATAATTGGTGAAAGGTGGTTTCTATCTTAAAAAATACATATTCGAGCTGCAACCTCATGTTGCTTGTCTCTCTCTTACCTAACTTAACCATAAAAAAACTGAATAAAAGGTGCTTCTTTCATATGTTTCTGTTTTTCGTAGAAGGTAGGGCCGTAGAAAAATCTTTTTTAGAAAAGAATTTTTCTAGAAAATTTTAACGCTCTTTATCTAAACATTGGGTAATTTTTGTGCCTTTTTAAGCTTTGTTTTTACATAAACCAAGGATTCAAATTGTGTTTTTTTTTACACTTAATATAACCTACTTTTGGAACATGTTATTAGAGTATTCAATAGTGTACTATTTACCAAAGATGTTTATGGATGATAGAAATTTTAATCTTTTGTTTTTAATTTTTCTTCTTTAGTTACTTGGAGGATTACTTTATAGCTGGTCTAGAAGTGTTACAAAACGATGCCGGAATTCTTGAGGGTCTGTTAAAAAAGACCTGTCCTCCTGTATATCGTCATTTGCAAAAACATAAAGTTGAACCGCTGCTCTATATGACCGACTGGTTCTTGTGTGCCATGACACGCACTTTACCTTGGGAAACTCTGTTACGCGTCTGGGACTGCTTTTTAGCCGAAGGTATACGTGTTATTTTTAAAGTGGCCTTGGTTATTCTAGGTGCTACACTTAATCGCCACAAAGTGCGTAAACAATGTAATGGTCTTTGTGAGACTCTGGAAGTGCTGCGCTCACCGCCAGAAGAGGTGCTAGAGGAGGAGTTCATTTTGAATAACATACAACGTTTGAATTTACGTGTTGAAGATTTTCAAATTGAACATACCCGACAAAAAGCGCGTCGTGCCAAACAGAAAGCAATGCAAGAAGCTGCTGCCTCTGCCTCAGCAACAGGAACATTAAATGGTAGCAGTAGCAGTCAACATTATTGACAAAAATAATGTTGATAGAATTGATTGTTTCGTCTTTAAATTAAATATACTTATAACGATAATCTGAGGCTGCATCCCTGGCTCAGGAAACTTCGGCGCTCAAGCCTTGTGCACAATTGAAAATTGTTTTGTTCACAACGGCATGTTCAAATATCTAAAAGCACAAAACTAAAATCGTTAAAGCATTGAAGATAACTTAAAATGCCCGAAAAGCGATGAACAACAACAATAATTTGTCAATTAAAGGTGATTTACGTTTTAACTAGGGCTGTGCGATTTAGCAAACGATATGTGTATTAATTAGAATCCTGATGAATTGTTAAGACACAATTTTATTTTATATATTTAAAATTATGCAAAGAAGTTGATTTAGATTACTACAATTTCCTAAATTTAAAACTTTGATTTATCACTTAGAAGGATTCTGATTTATCAAAACGCTCTTATTGCGCAAACTGCAAAAAAGAAACATTTTGTAACATATAAAAACTGAAAATGGTAGCTATTTTAGCTTAATCTGCATATGCACAACATGTATTTGAACAATATTCTAATCGTTTTAGAACACTAAATGTCATTCCAAATTTATATATGAAATCTTAAATTAATTTAATATTTTACCGTTTCTTATACCTTAAATAACAATATTAATTGTAGTGAAATTTAACGTCTTTTTTTATAAATAAAACGTTTTTACCTGATAAAAACACGAAAAACTTACCTTATTCTGTGCAATGTCTCTTTAAAAGAATGCTTTTAAATTAATTCCTACCTACCTAACTATATTATATATATATATATATTTATTTTAAACAAACATATCTTCATTAAAGAGAAATACAAATGTTATTATTCTTATTTATATTAACTTTGAATTATCGTTATTGCCGTATCATAGGCGAACATGAATTGAGTATTAAATATTTGTATTAAGAGTCAAGAACTCGTTTAGAAAAATAGCACAACATTAACTTTAATTGAAAAACAAAAATGTTTTAGCTGTACATACAGCTGAAATAATTTTAAAAATTTACACTCCACCTTTGTCATACTAAAAAAAGGATTGTTTTATTTTAAGTATTGTTTATGAATGTTTAAACCGAATTTCATCAAAATTGCGATTTCTTAAGTTTTGAAATACAGAGACAATCGTATGCATTATTAAAATCATAATACAATGTATGTTAACAAAAGTTGACATATTTTTTTTTTAAATTATACCATAACAATATAAACCAGAAACGAATTATAAGAATATATGTACAGCAAACATGCAATATTTATACATGATACTTTTATTATATACTGAAGTTTTTAATTTCTCTTGTTTGGCTTGACTCTAGAACGAGGATTTTCCAAAGGTACGATCTACTTATTTTAAGTAAATATTTTCACAACTTTTTTTTGAATTTTGAAAAATTACAAATTTTTATTTATTTAATTCATTTAATAATCTAAAGCCTTCACTTGGCCATAATGATTACAATGTTCCGTAATGGCAAGATATTATAAATGTTATTACAAAAATTCTGAATCTTATTTCAAAAGTTCAAAAACTTATATAAATGTTAAAACTACTCACCCAGTACGAATATAAAGGGATAAATTGAAAGAAATTAACAAACGTCAACCCGTAACGCAACCAACCAGTTACGGAAATTTTCAATTTTTTTTTTATCTAAAAAAGAAGAAAAAACAATTTTTTAAAAGCAGTTAATAACACAGAGCCTTAAACTCAAATGTGGCTGCTCACTATTGATTTGAATTTTTTTAAAGTGGGTGGAAAAGTGCGTTCATGAAACGGCAGAACAGAATTCCACAGTCTAGTAACCCGTACAGCAAATGATCTCTGCATCACAAGAGTAGTAAATCTTGGAGTAAAATTGTAGTAGAAGACGTATCTTAATGAAATCTCCAAAACTATTAAACAAGAAATCCAAAACATGTGCTGATACATGGTTGTGCAACCGTGTAAATAAACCGAATAACGCGATAAAAACATTTTTTTAATTTGTCCATATTTTGTTGGGATGTTCCAGTGATCAGTTCAAGTCCATATAAAAAAAGGGCATAAATAACTGTTTTCTGGAATAGCAAACAGGAAAATGACCATCTGAAAAAGGGCCCAACAATAACTGGAGTTTACTACGCAGTATTATTTGACAAATTACAGACGGCAATCATCTGAAAAGTCTGGTGTCATCATACGTCCGCTGTCACAATGGCAAAATTTATGAACTATGCTTTGAACAGATTGATCATCCTCCTTATTCACCAAATCTAGCCCCCAGTGAATAATTTTTATAACTCAACACGAACTGCCGAAGGGTTATATTAACTTTGTCATTCCGTTTGTAACGCCAATAAGAAGGCGTGGCAGGTATAGAAAATTATATATATTTGTCCGTATAAAAATATATCTATCTGTATCTCCGTATATCCGTAAATATATCCGTCTGTCTTTGATCACTATTACAGCCGTAATTTTGAAGGTACCGCGTTGAAATTCAAAATATAAGCTTCTTTCTAAAAAAATTTGGTCTTTGTTCGAAAATAACCCAAATCGGATGAAAATCACGCCTACCTCCCATACAAAGCGTCTTTATTTTAACCGTAAAATCTCTTAAAAATCCACAAAAAGATATGTAATGAAATTATGCATACAAGCTTTGATATTTAATATAAACCAACACTATGATATTTGGCAAAATTGGATGAAAACCACGCCTACCTCCCATACAAAGTGACATCATCAAAATAGGAAAACTTTCGTAAATATATAAAACTGAATGTCAAAGTGTCTGTCGTGGCTAAAGACTTCGAATATACTTCAATACGGCCCCGGGGGGCTATTTTACCTTTGGGACTCTGCCGAAACAGATATTTTTTTCTAAAGCAGAGGTCATATCACAGATTAACGAAAATATTTAGAGAAACATTGATTTCCACCTATTAGTGGCGGTAACATATCGGTAAATATCGGTATTTACCGCCACTAATAGGTGGAAATCAATGTTTCTCTATATATTTCCGTTAATATCATATCACATATTCTAGTCCCTTCTTTAGAAAAAAAATATTTGCCCTCCGAGTCCAACTTTTATTTCTTGGGCTAAATACCCTACATTTAGCCCAAGAAATTTAACTGAAGAACCAAATCTTTTTTATTAAAAAATGTAAATCACAAAAATTTGGCGCATTGACGGCAAAGAAGTACGATTAAAAAATCTTTACAATAAAAAAAAACATTGACTGCTTCTAAATATCTAATCCATCATTCAAATCCTTTGGCCACCGTGCTTCAGTAGCGATGCTATCAACATCAGTATCATCTTCGAAAGCTGGTTGCTTTGTTAAAATTCGTTGAAAATTTTGGTTGCGGTCAAATGTGGTTTGTGTTGTTGTTTGAGCATATTTTTTGGCTTTGCATAACCGCTAAGTTAATGGAAAAATTTTTATGAAAGGCCGCTCGGGCCATTCTGGTTGATCATACAAGCTTCAACAGAACAAGCTTTAAGTTTTTACAATTTATATTGAATGGTTTATTTCAAATAAATCACATTTTTAACCTATTTTACATTGTTCAATTAAAATTTAAATATTATTAAATTTTATTCATCACCGTTGGGTGCCTTCATCATATCAGCGAAAAAATCTGATGCATTTGAAAACTTAGACGATGGTAAATTATGACGACTTTCTTTGTGTGTGTTGTGTTTTTCATTGTATTTGATATCCCCAAAGTCTTCGAAGTACTTGACATTCCAAAATCGAACATCATTGTTGTGTGATGAGGAGGCAATTAATTCACCTGAGCTGCTTATATCTAGTGATTCTACAGGCATACTATGTTGTCCAACTATGCCCAGATTACGAAATGGTGCTATATGACAGGCACGTATGATGCCTTCTTCGCCAGCTATACAACCAATGCGATCTGTTACTGGTATCATTTCACTAATGGGCGTTTTTATGCCGGGGTACATGTCGCAATGATAGCCAAACTGGCCCCAATTGTACGTGTATAGGCGTCCTTTCGATGTGCCAGCAACTAATTTTGAATCACCACGATAGGTGCCCATGCAGGTGAGTTCCTCTTCGTAAGGTTCGGACTGCACGTAGAGTTTTCTATAGAATACAATTTTTTACTAATGTTTATTTGAATGACTAGACAGTTGGCTTACCTGGCACCTATGTTGATGGTCGTCAAATATCCATCACCACTTGTGAGCAAAAGCAGTTTCTTAGCATCATTTGTAAGCATCTGTGATATATAATCTTCGACTTCCTTGAGTTCAAATATTGCTTCTTTTGTGCGCAAGTCCCAAAGTTTGACCGTGCCGCCATCGTCGCCAGACGCGAACAGATGCTCATCAATAACGTGCAACTTATTAATGGCTTCATCGTGTGCAGTTTCGTAGAATTTTTTTAGCTTTTCAGTTTCCATATCGGTTACCATTATCGATTTGTCTTTGGAACATGTCAGCAGATCGCAGCCATCATCTGTGAATTCAACATCGCGACAAGCCTTTGCATGTATCTCAATAGTTCGCAGTAATGTGTTCTCTTCGTTGGCAAACTTGTACAGGTGAACATCTCCAGTTATAGTGCCCAGTGCTATGATATCTCTTTCTGGATGAAAGCAAATATCCGTTATAAAATCATCCAATTTGATTTCCGGTGGTGATGTTCGTGGTTTTTTAATGGCAGCTATTATCGCACGCACAGTTTCGTCATCTTCTTCATCTTCATTAAGTTCGATATTGGAACCTTCGGCTGTGGAGCCACTTGGCTTGTCATCATCGGTACGACGTCCAGCTTCATTTGCATTCGGTTTCAATACTTTCTTTGCTGTACCTTCGCCGTCTGAATCGTACATTGAATCATCGTCTGAGTCTGGTGCGTCTGGATCGAATTCAGAGGAATCATCGTCATCCACGTAATCCTCTTCAATGGGATAGTCATCGTCATCGGCGACTTCCACATCGCTGAGTGTAGCATCTGAGTCGTTGGCTGCTACTACTACGGGTATTCCAAACTCATCTTCGCCTTCAATAAGTTCATCCAAACTATCTGACTCGGAACCTTCTTCGGGGTTTTTAAAGTTTTGAAACCTGAAATGCAGCAGTCCTTATAAAACCTGATTAATCTATGAATGGCTTGGAGCTTACATTTTCATTATTATATGTTTTAACTAAACTTTTAAGCAAATATAAGCAGAATTAGTAAATGAATTAAAATTGCGCGGAGATAAACAACTTCCACGCTCTTCGAACAAAACAAAAACAATTTTGACATTTTAGCCAGTGATGTGTATTTTAGACAAAAACAGTCGATTCTGTAGCGGGAGTCAAAAATACGAATGCCAATAGTAAAATTGTGACTCATCGATTCATTTTGACTCGTTTAATGCATTCTTTTATTGCGTTCTTTTTTTTTTTTATAATGCGTTTTTTTATTGCAATAATTTACTCATTCTTTTTATTAATAGCATTTTCTCACTGCAGTCTGAATTAAGTAATTCGGCCTATGAATTACGAATGTGAATTACCCTGTTCTCACGAAACAATCTTAATTCGGTTTGGCAGCTGTGTATTTTATATTAATTTTATTTGATTTGTTGTGGAGAACGAAAATGGGGAAAAATGTGCAAAATAAATATTTGTTTATTATATTTAGGCTATTCACTGTTTAAGTACGCAAGCCTGTTTAATTTACGATTTGTTATTTTTACGCCAACTTAGTTCTTTTGCATGCAAACGCAAATACGCAAACACACATAAATAAAAGTAGCCCTTGGACGTATTTTTTGTGTCTCGTATTTTTATGCGCTATCTACAGCATATATAACAGCGTTTCAAACACATACTGAGGTGCTCATAGTTTGAAAAATAAAAAAAAAAATAAAAAAAAAGTGAATAGCCTAATTACTTACTTTTTTAAACAATGATGCTCACTTTGTCTGCTGACTTTGAGAATTTGACTATTTGTTTTGTCTTGTTTTTATTTCTTCTTGTGTTTTGCTTGTGGTTTTCCATTAATTTTCGATAAAAATTGGAGATGTCAAATTTTGTATGGCGAATTACTTAATTTAGAACATAATTCAGCCTCGAATTACGAATGAGAGCCGAATTACGTTGTTCAGGGTGCCATGAGAACATGCTATTAGTGCTTACATTTTAACGGACTTGTCCTGGAAGTTGGATTGATGTCAATTAAAGTATCATTAACTTTTTTTATTAGAAAAAGAGATAGGCATAATAAAGGGTGTTTTTATAGGTATAGAATTTCCTAAGGGGATAGCTGCCAAGCCAGATGTCAAAATAAACACAAGTGTTTGACATTTATGTTCAGTATACTTGGGCAATTTACCATGCAACGACTTACAATGGAACAACGTTTATAAACTGTTGAAATTTATTTAAAAAATTTGCGTTATGTGCGGGAAACTTACAGAGCATTTTTACCGAGAAATCATCTTCAGCAATGAAGCACATTTCTCGCTTAACGGGTACATAAATAACCAAAATTTCCGTATTCAGAGTGATAAAAATCCTGAAGAGACTCTCCAGGCTACTTTACATCCAAAAAAGGTTATTGTCTGGTATGGTTAATGTCATAAGTTCATACTTTTTCAAAATTAAAAATACAGCTAACGTTACTGTTAATAGTAAGCGCTATAGGCAAATGATTCGCAACTTTTTGATTTCCCACATTAATATCAATCGTCTAAGTGCCAATTGGTTCCAGCAGAACGGTGCAACGAGACATACAACGCACCACACTTTATTGAGCCGAACTTTTGTGGCTAAATCATGTCAAGAAATGGACCTGTTAATTGGCCACCTAGGTCATGTGATTTAACATTGTTAGACTACTTTTTGTGAGGGTAAGTGAAGTCACTGGCATATGCTGATAAACCAGCGTCTGACCAGTTGGAAACCAACATTCGGCGCGTTATAAGCGAAATAAGGTCGGCTATGCTGGAAAAGGTTCTGCAAAATTGGACCGACAGGATGGTCTTCATAAAACGCGGTCGCAGTGCCCATATGCTCGGAATTTTGTCAAAACATAATAATAAAGCGAAATTATTGGCCATTTCATTAATTGTTCTGTGTTAAATTTTAAAATGTGCTATACCTCTAAAAAAACATCCTTTATAAATAAAAAATTTCTTTACATGCATTTTTCTCAGAGTCAAATTTTTAAAATGTTTTCACGCTGATTCAGTTATCTCAAATTCTAATTAGCCGATTGACTTCATATTAAATAGATTTTCTTTTTTTACTTCAATGGAAAGCTTTTCACCTCATACGACCTATATATATATATATATATATATATGCATTGTAACATGCATCCTTTCAATAAGTGACGCAATTTTTTTTTAATTTAAAATGTTTGAAAACACTTCCTTCATTTCCAAACATCTTTCTATTAAAATATTAATGACATCCAGGACTTCCAATAAATGTTTTGAATTGTAGTTGATCTTTATTTTTTATAAATGAAGTTTCAAATATTATTTAATATACTGCTCGATTATTTCAATAACATAATTCATAAAGAACTGATATTTAATAAATTTTTTTTGGGTTCTTAGTACTGCCGCCATTCACCAACTTGATCCATGATTTTGACAGTTGCAACTCAGAGACTGAAAGTATTTGGAGCCATTGATGAATTTATATAATATATTTTATATAAATAAAAAAATAATATGGTGCGTTACATACATATGGTGCGGAAACTTTTCACAAGATGCACCAGAATTATATTTTAGCCACCTTGCCACTTAAAACTTGCAGTAAAAATTAAAAATTTTTTTTATATCATAGTTTCACAGGAAATAATCGACCTTCTGTATTTTTTCATAAAAATTTTAGTAAAATGTTGCTCCAGTGATTGGCAACGTAATAAGTGTTGCATGACAATTGACACACCATTTATTATGCTTTAAGCGTGTAACAGAATGCGATGTAGTTGTCTCGATTCCATGAAGTAACCTCGTCAGCGGTTCAGTGTGTAGCAGCGCTTCAGAGAACACTTGTTTATACATTTTTACGATTATACAAATATTGTTAGTTTCGAACACTTATTTCGGTACCGACAACGTTTGCAGTATCGATTTGATATACCCGATCCTTAAAAAAAGCAACATTAATACAACTTTCAGAGCAGTGTAGTTATCAAAAGTTAAAGTTAGCTCAACTTGCGCAACAACTACAGCTACGAGGCACAGACGTACTACGCATTCTGTGCGATTCCGTGCATTTAGTATATTTTAACTTTTGACAGGTCATACTCAGCTGATTGAGGTGTCCAATTGCCAATAACAATTCCTTTAATGTAATTGACGAATTTTTCCAATCACTTTCCTGAGGATTTGAGATGGCCAATAACCAATTCCTAATACCAAGGAATTTTAATTAATCAAAATAAAGTTTGGATTGCGTTAGTTTAGCAAAATTTCTTCACAAATACTTAAGAAGCAGTATTTTGAAATTTTAGGAAATAAGATATTTTATTACAAAACAAAAAAAAAATTAAGTTACCATTTCAGCCCTTGAAAGGACTTTGACCAAGCTTCTTATGAACAATTGTGTTGTGAAATGTTTGAGCACAAATGATTCTCAAAAAACTAAAAAAAAAGAATTTCTTAATGAAATTGTCAACATATGAAAAGCAACTGACAATTTTCATCAAAATTTATAATTATTGCGCTTAAAATTTTGTTTTGAAATCAAAAAATTATAACAAACACATAGAAATATGAAAAATACTGGTTTACCATTATAAATTTACAAGAACAGGGCTGTTTATTTTATTTCAAACAATGTTTTTTTCGGACTATATTCGGAAATTATTTTATTAAAAAAATTTATTCATACTATTAAACTTAACTACTATAAAATAATATCTGACAACGGTGTAATAAAAAATTGTATGTAAACCTCTGCTTGATCATCTGATTGTATCATAAAATGCATCTCAAGTAAACCGCTAGAATCGGTTTTCATAGCTACTTTACTAGCCGATGATAAAGCCTTTAGTGTCATACGTATTTGAGAGCACTTATAACGCGAAGCTGTTATATTACGACAATTAAATAGCATCATCATATCACTAGTTTTAGCTACTTCAATACTTGATTCAGACTGCATAACACCCAGTGTATCTATTTTGAAATGAGGTTTTTGCGGCGACAAGGTTATTTCCAATTCTTCAGCTGACTTATCGAGTTCATGGAAGATGATTGCCAAGTCTGGGCCTCGAATAAAAACAACATTTAAGCTGGGACTATCTTCATCTAAAACAAAGTCCATTGGTTCTTCATGATGCGTAGTTTTAATAGAGCACTCTGTTGTAATGTTATCCTCATCCTGTGGTTCCATAATAATAATCAAAGGTGCACCTTGACCTTTATAAAACATCTTCATACTACAATCAATGCCAGTAAAAATTCCAAGACATTCGGATATGACATTCATATTGAGACTGAAATTAACAATTCCATCCACATGATATTCGGAAAAGCAAGATGTGGTTATGTACAAATTTGCCTGAACGCATTTTCCATGCTCTACAGATACACGAAAGCCATCTTCATTGATTTGAAAAGATCCATTCTTTAAAGACAAATAGATATAAACAAATTTTCCCCTTAAAGAAAAATTAAATATTAAATACCTCTCCAAAGTTGATAGCCTTAATACCAGAATAAAATGTTTTTATGTGATCCAAACGACCAACAAATTTAAAATTTGAATACTGCGATTGCGTCAACATATTCAAATTCTTCAAAATGCCTTTTTCATACAGGCTTTTTGAGTGGTGCATTCGGAATATACGCGGTCTTAAACAAAAGGAAATTTAGGGGCTCTCTGGTACCGTCATTCCAGAAAGAATAAAATTAAAATTATGTTTTGGCAATATTTCTTTACGTATTCCTGGTAATTTAAGCAACTTCACCAAATGCATGGCAAGAACATGAGCACAAGTGTAGCTACTGCTCGGTGGTGTGTTGGATTCAGTGACGGTAGATGAGGATAAGTTTAAAACTTGTGTTACAAAGTAGTCACAAGTGCAAAAGTTTACACCAGGATATATTTTAATAACTTTAGCAGAATTTCTATGTTCTCCAATTTCCACAACTTCTCTTAATTTTTGGTTCAAACCATAGACAATAAATTGTTGCTCATCCAAAAGACGTAAGGCACTTTTTAATATATCGCCAAAGATTGCATGAAGTTGAATCAGTAGCTCCTTATATTTTTCTAAAAATACTCGTTTCCAATATATAATTGAAGCCTGCTTTAAAAGGTAACTTACGATCTCTTTCTTCTTCATTTAGTTGGTCAAGATTTTCCGAGTATTTATTCAGAATTTGTTTTAAAAGATAAGGAATAATTGATGTCGATTGTATAGGCATTTGGAGTAAATTAAACACAAATGTAAATAAATACAAATAGTAATAGATGTGAAGTGGAAACCAGACATGCCACCACGTTAGAAACTGAAAAAGGGTATTTATTGTTCAATCAATTTTACGAACTGAGAGATCAGACCTCAGCACTGCGTAGTTTGATTTTAATGACCGTATTTTATAAAACGCAAGCGATTACCTCACTTGGAGCAAGGTTCATTAACATAGGTTAAGTCACTTGAGAGAAAAGCACTCTTTTTCCGCCTTGCTCGAACTGTCAAAGTAGCTGTTAGCAAAAAATTGTACAGATTCAGGTTTTTTTTTCTTGATTTCCTCTTATCCAATCTGACAGTTTGACCGAACTTCTCTCCAGTGACTTAACCTATATTAATTAACCTTGACTTGGAGTTTTTCTGTCTGGCAGTCACATATTTAAAGTAAAATAAACTCTTTCTCTCACTGAATTTTTCGAGTGAAGTTTATTGCCAGACAAAAAACCCCAAGTCACGTCAACGGCCGCGTTTTACAAAATACGGCCATAATATTTGTTTTACTGAACTGAGCCCTGCATTTTTAAACTTATATGGTGACGAAGCCCGAATTCGAAAATCTATAATAAGGATATTGCATGCAATGCCGAAAACACGTCGAATATGTCCAAAACCGGAAAAACCGTAAACGCCCGAATTTGAACTGTCTAAATTTGTATAGAATCTGATATTCAGCATAGTTTCCAGTTTTCCACACGATTTTGATGCAATACAACTTAAAGAACAGCTGATTGATATACGACACTAGCCAATAATTAGCGAATATTTTCCAATAATCGGCATCGAAAAATATTCGGCATTGCAAGAATACCAAAAAAAAAAAAAAAACGAAAAGGCCATTTCAGCCCTTGAAATGACTTTGACCGAGCTTCTTATGATCAATTGTGTTGTGTGTGTTGTGAAATGTTTGAACACAAATGATCGAGAACTGAACCTCACGAAGCTTTTCATGGCAGTTTTTTACTATCTGAGGTTTGCCATTGCCTGCAGAGCGGTGACGGCCGAACACAAAAATTAATTCAATTGAAAAAAACTTTCTGTGTGGGATTCGAAACTGGGTTCTCTGGTGTATGAAAACATATAAAATTTCGCTTTAACCCATCTCGTAGAGTGTACCACTCTTGTATGTGACTTACTTAAGTATATTACTTTTGTAGTAAGAGTTGTACTCTTATATGGAGACATCAACTCTTGAAACTGCCTTATAGTGCATTTATTGAGAGTATAGTCTATGTTAATTTAATAAAACTTTTAGGGCCGCTTTCTCAGTGTCCCGTTCGTGTAGCTCTTAACCAGGAGATAGCTAACCATACTATAGCTAAAAAAAGAAATTTGCTTTGACCAAGTGCTGCTTAAGATATCGTCGGTTACATCACTAATTGTGAATTTTTCAATTGTGAGTACACAAAAACAGCTGAGCTACTGCTCAGCTGTTATTTGCTTACTTTTTTATGATTTTGTTATGCCGTGGTTATGCTAGCCAAACATGATTGCCGAACATTTGGTGTTCATTTTCGTTTATTTATTCTCTTCGCTGAAATGTTTGTTTGGTGTTTATGCTTCTGTTTGCTGCACAGTTGCATCAATGTTATAATATTCCAAAACACAAATTAAACAACAACCCTAATTTTTATGTATTCACTTTTTAATACACTTCGGTCAAACTGCGACTCCAAGTAAATACCATTCCTACATAAAATATATTAAATTAAATACAACACAACAACAATAAGAATTAATGGAAATTAATATGCAATTTGATTTAAGACTATTTTTTTGTAGTAAACTTGTGAAGGCACAAAATTGTTAATGTTTATTTAAAGCGACAATAATTACTGAAAATTTTTGCTCAACACATGTTGTTCGACTTTTTCTTAATGTCTGTTCTTTGTTTTTAAGGTTGCTTGTTATTTAAAATAAATTGCTTTATAACTTATTTCAATTTTTACTACTTTTTGCTACTCTTTTGATGCTTTTGTGGAAAATGACTGCAGGCAACACCGAAAAGTTCGGAATGCTTGCTGTTTCAATCAGCAATCAAAAATGTTCGGTCTGAGAGCGAGAGAATGAATTTGAGAAAAAGTTAATTTTTCACTTTACACGAGAAGCAATAACAACAAAAAATATTCGGCAATCATGTTTGGCTAGCATAACTACGGCATTATTTATTTGTCAGTTATTATTTAAAATAGAAGAAGACTACAGAATACTACTGGCTTAAATTAGTTCAAATGAAGAAAATATTCTGGTTTCTTTAACAGAGGATCACGCATACGAGCTATTTTTAAGTTATCAAAGAAATTGAAAAATATCAAAAGTTCTTTGATTTATTACTACATTTATTAGTTTTAACTGTAAATATTAAGAGCTTGTACTCTGCTTGATGAAATCTATATCTATATCTATACTATTAATAAATCTGTAGCCACTTTTTATGTTCACTCATCACGTTTAAACGACAACTCAGATTTTTATAAAATTTTGTACACATATTTATAGGTCAGCAGAGAGTGCAATAGGATTCTTTATTTTAACCCATTAACAACCAATGTTACTATATGGAAACATATGCGTCTCGAATTTTCATTAAATACTGCATAATATTTCAAAAGTTTTAGTGCCAGTTTTTTAAAAAAAGTAAAATTAGCATGCAATAATGAAAAATAGTTTTTATTTCGGCTTTAGGTCTGTTTTATTTTTTCCTTTTTAACTCGATATTTCGAACCGTCATCGACAGTTCATCATCAGGAGAACTATTAAAAACAACAAAAATTACAACATTAGAAACAATATAAATCACAAAACCGATTGCTTATATAAAACAAATATATCGTATTAGTAATTATAAACACAGTACACAGATCATTTTAACAATTTAAAAACAGATTTAATAACAATTAATGTTTAGAAATTACATTTTAAATTTTACACTAAGCACTAAGTAGGCAGCGACAGATTTGTGTTTATTGGTTGCACTCCAAAATTATTTGAGATTTGTTTATGGTTTCTTTGGTTTCTCTTTTGTCCATATTTCGTTATTAGATGTCTGTATGTTTGTGCGCATTTTTCGGTGTCCACTTTGTAGTTTAGTCTTTTCTCCAACGGAACGTTAATGATGTGTAGCATTTCTAATGTCATTCGTTTGTGGTAGTTACTCTCTTGTTGTAGTATCTCCACGTCGTCCAAGTTTGCTATGTGTTGAGCTTTCGCACAGTGGGCTGCAAGTGCTGTTTTTTGTTCCATGGGCTTAAGTGTAGTTTTTTGATCAGATTTGTGTCCTGCCATACCGTTGCCTTTGCATCCAATTTTGTATACTAAATTATGTTTGTCCTTTTTTTCTATCTTATTTTTTGTCTTGCTGTAAAGTTGATCGAGAGTGTTGTTGTTTTTCATGGCTAATTGAATAAGGTCCTTGTTGTAAATGTCAGATTGGGCGATGTTTTCTGTGAGTTGTGGTATGTATATCACAGATTTATAAATTTTTCCTTCTCGATTTTCTTTAATATCATGGTTAGGTGGTGTTTTTTTAGTTCTTTTATAACGTGTCAAATTCTCAATGAGTTTATTTGGGAAATCATTTTCTCTTAGTATATTTTTAATTTTTTTAATATTGGCTTTATGAAATTCTTCGTCACTAATGCTAAGTACTCTATTGATGAAGATATTGGCTGTGTTTATCTTAATACGTCTGTGATGTTTTGAATAATAATTAATGATTCGTCCAGATGCTGTGGGTTTTTGATACCAATCTACTTTGATGGTGTTATTTTCCCTTATTATAAGGGCATCTAGATAAGGTAGTTTGTTATCTATTTCTTCTTCTTTTGTTAATTGTATTTGTTTGTGAAAGTTATTCAGCGTGTCTAGAGTCTTTTGAATAGCGTCTCGTTTGATAATAGCAAATAAATCGTCCACATATTTCGTTAAGAGCCTGGGTTTTTCTTGCAATGATTCTATGGTCATGTCTAGTAGTTCTTCCATAACTATATCCGCTTTAATAGGCGATAGGGGTGAACCCATAGGCATTCCTTTTCTTTGTTCAAAAACCTTTTCATCATGTTTAAAATATCTATTACCTAGGACTGTGTTTATAATTACTAATACGATATATTTGTTTTATATAAGCAATCGGTTTTGTGATTTATATTGTTTCTAATGTTGTAAGTTTTGTTGTTTTTAATAGTTCTCCTGATGATGAACTGTCGATGACGGTTCGAAATATCGAGTTAAAAAGGAAAAAATAAAACAGACCTAAAGCCGAAATAAAAACTATTTGTCATTTACCAAATTGGAAGGTCAAAAAATAAAGAATATTATTAGCATGCAATAATAACTTATTTCTGCTCAATGGCATACATAGTTTTCACCAAAATGTTGCTTCAAGTCTAAAAATGTCTGTTTTTTATGGTTTTCTTTCGGCCCTAATGGATTAAATTGCACTTCGGTTAAACGAGAACAAAATCAATAAACGCTTTTAAATTTCCTTCAATTTGATACCAAAATCATGTATGTAGTTTGAAAACTGTGAAAAATTTTAGTACCAGATCTTTTTAGTATTAATTATAAGCTGAGAATGAGAGAAAAACGACTTGAAATTCACACTTTTAGCTTTGAAGGCAAATATTTCAGTCAGTTTGCAATGGATTTCAATAATTTTTTTTGAAAAATGTTGTTTGTTAAAATATCCTTCAAACATAAGTTGAAATTTTTACTAAACCAAAGTATTAATATTTTTAAAAATTTTTTTAAAAACTGTTAAAAAATTTTTAGTTTAAGCCAAAAAATTGGATAAAAGTTGTTTTTGTTGTAAAAAAAATCAAATCCAAAATTTAGGTTTTCGATTTCCTATCAGATGATATCACAATCAAGGTTAATAATTTGTAGTATTACTTAAACAATAAAAAATCGTTTTGGTAGCGAAAAATCAAGCCTACCCACTATCAATTTTTGAATGAAAACTTTTTGAAAACCCGGCGAAGCGGGGGGTTTAAGCTAGTAAATAAATAAAAAAAAATATTGGAATGGAAACCAGGAACATGATAAATTGTGTTAAAATTAAATATAAATGCTAATTTGAGAATTAATTTTATTATTGTTAAAAATTCTTAGCATGCCGTCTGCACTGCCGATGCTCCACATCAAGCCAGCGCTAGATGTAAGCCAAACAAACTGATTTTGTTTTGATTTTATTGACAGTTTACACAATTTTTATTCGAAAGGCGTTCCCGTAATTTTTTGTGTTTTTCTCTATTTTTGAGAGAATTTTTCTTACCATCACGCTTTTGAGTTTTGCCATTTTTAGTTCATCTTGGAATATTAGATATTTCGATGAACTAAGTGGGATAAAGAGATATTTTATGAGAATTTAGGCTGGCCAGTACATCAGCTGTTTCATAAAATATAAAATGTTTTCCAATGGCGGGTTAAACTGAAAAGCAATCGGAATCAAACATTCTGCAAATTTAATTGAAATTGGGTGAAACGTATTAAAGAAGATAAAATAAAATAATGTCGAGAAATACTAAACAGTTATCGCTAAGTTCATTTTTAGGCTATAGCCAATCAAAATCAAATGAAATAAAAACTCAGAGCACATCTACAGGCTACGATGATAAGCCAAAGACAAAATTGTCTAATCCCATCTATTTAGATTCATCAAGTGATGATGAGGCTGAGGGCAAAGATGAAAAACTTAAAGCCGATGCTATAACAGCAGCCTTAATTAAAAAATATTCCTTTGATGATTCAAGCAAGTCACCACTAGCGCCACTCAACCGTGCTAACAAGGATATAAACAATGATCCCAAACTTAAGGAGTACTCATTCAATAGCACGGAAGAATACTCTAATCTGGTTCCCAAACATACTTTCACTGCTAGCCTTAAGGAGTCTCCAAATAAACTTGATATAGAATCTATTGACGATATAATCAAAAATGATTCCAAGTATCAGTCTGCGTTGACAAAACTTAATGGTAGCATAAGTAAACTATCAAATGCACCAAAGTTGTGTTTGACCCCTAGTTGTACACCCGTGAAGAAATCTAATAGCACTTTGTTTGATGAAAGTTTACAAGTTCTGGAAGAAAATATAAACCTGCATGATAATGAGTCCGCCAAGGCAACTGCAACTACATCCTTCAATAAAGAGGTAAGTAAATTAAAAATTGAGGAGGGTCCAAAGAAATATGGAAATCGAGAAACTAATATAGCGGAAGAATCACCAAAGCAAAATGAAAGCCGTACAGATAATACTGCAAAAATGCTGCCTCCTGATAAACCTAAAATATCTGTAGTTTTTGAAAAAGGACTCGACACGTATCTCCGCAATTTAGTTCAAAGTGAAGATTTCCAAGCAAATGCCAATCAGGTTTGTTACATGAACATATTTGATAGTTCTTTTTATCTAATTGTCATTATATACATAATTTTAGGAAAATAGTGTAATACTTAAAACTATTCTGGTATTTTTCAAATCTACATACTTGAATCTAATGGAAAAATACTGCAATATTATTGATCAAATACCAGCAAATTATTTCAGTTCTATTGATGGTTTTGATACGAGTGCATTTCTCAAATTAAAAATAATGCGTCAAAAATTCAAAGCCAAAACTAAGTTGATACAGGCTAATATTGAAAAACGCCAACAATTAGAAGCAATACAAACGGCCGAAGAGAACAAATATTTTTCCGAGCTCGAGGCGGAAGAACAGGAAATGAGGGAGGAACAAAGACAGATGGAAAACAAAAATTCGTCTTACATATATGAAAATGGTGCACCAGATGATGAGGATGATTTAGTACCAGTTGCACTAGCGAAACCTGAAAAGCATTTAACGACCACTTCATTTAGTGCAGATGTGTCGAAAAGCAATGCGGATTTTTCGCATGACATACATGATGAAGTTCGTAAACGTGAAGAGCTTGTGCATGATTTGTGCGAAGATTCCGAGGATGAAGAATCTTATTTGGCTAAAACGCTTGTACTTGACGACGATGAGGAATCATATGTTAACAATAGCGTCTTAAAAACAAACAATAATTCAGAAGATGAGTGCGAATTAGATGATTTGTTAAATGATATCAAAGATCAGGATGCAATGATGCAGGGACGCAAAACGGAATTCAATAATTATACATATAGTGATTTTGAGCTAAAAAGCAAAATCAAAACAGTAAAAACTTCGCCTTCAAAAATAACATTTCCAAATGAAAATTATACAAAAGAAGCCAGTGAAACAATAGATGACGATGGCTGGCAGGTAAGAAAAATAGAATAAAAATAGAAATGTATTTATTTTAAACGTTAATAATTAGTATGTTTAGATTAAAAGAGCATACATTAAACAACTACTAAATTTATTAAATTTTATGAAAGATATATGATGCCGATCAATTCGAAATAATATCCTCGCAAGCAGAATTGAAGCCAGCAACTTCCAAGAAATCAGCAGTACTAACAACATTTGATAATTTGTATACCGACTGTGATAGAGGAACCAGCATCTCTCTCTTAACAACACCGCCTCTCTCTGCAAATTCTACCAGCTCTACTTCGATTGCTGCCACAACCAAATCTGTCCAAAAAGTAGCGGGAATTTTTCACTCTTGCATTCATAATGATGGAATAACTGGTGAATTCGATGGTTTGAACTTTCCACATTCGGATCGTGTTATGGAGGCACTACGTTTCAATTTCGGCTTACAAACTTTTCGACCAAATCAACTTCAAGTAATTAACGCCGGTCTTTTGGGTCATGATTGCTTTGTTCTTATGCCAACTGGAGGTGGTAAATCTCTTTGCTATCAACTGCCCTCATTATTAACAGAAGGCGTTACCATTGTAATCAGTCCCCTTAAGTCCTTAATTTTGGATCAAGTTAATAAACTTGCTTCGTTAGATGTAAGTATATGCAGCATATTTTCTCATAATTTTTCATAAAATAAAAATATTCATTTAATAGATATATGCAAAAAATCTTTCGGGCGACCAAAGTATGCAAGAAGTTCGTGGAATCTATTGTGATTTAGAGATTAAACCACCCCGTATTAAGATTCTATATGTAACACCGGAAAAAATATCCAGCTCTGTAAAGTTTCAGGCAAGTATAAAACTTTTTTGAAAAATATTTTGAAAATTTGCAAATTTTCACTAATCTATTAAAGACATCTGCAATTTTTTTTACAATTTTTGTGAAATTTTTTCGTTATTTAAATTAATATCAAGCCTATAAACTCCATATTTTTTCAGGACATTCTAGATGTTCTTTATAGTGGCAACTATATAAGTCGTTTTGTGATAGACGAAGCGCACTGCGTCTCTCAATGGGGTCACGACTTTCGACCAGATTATAAAAAGCTGGGTATACTACGCAAACGTTTTCCAAAAGTACCTACCATGGCACTGACGGCAACTGCAACTCCCCGAGTACGCATGGACATTTTGCGTCAATTAAATCTTACAAAATGCAAATGGTTTCTCTCCAGTTTCAATCGTAGTAATCTTAAGTATTGTGTTCTACCGAAGAAGGGTTCTTCAACCATTGAGGAAATAAAAAAATTCATTAGTGCGCGCCCAGCTACGGCTAGTGGTATTATATACTGCTTATCACGTAAAGAGTGTGACGATGTGGCAGCTAAAATGTGTTCTTCTGGCATTAGAGCTTGTGCCTATCACGCTGGTTTGCAAGATAGCGTGCGTGAATCTCGTCAAAAAGATTGGATCACTAATAAGGTTCGTGTTATTTGTGCTACTGTGGCATTTGGCATGGGTATCGACAAGCCAGATGTACGTTTCGTCTTACATTACTCGATGCCAAAATCAATTGAAGGCTACTACCAAGAGGCCGGTCGCGCTGGGCGTGATGGAGATATTGCACATTGTGTTCTATATTATAATTACTCGGATATGATGCGCTACAAGAAAATGTTGGATAGTGCGTCAATGTATTATTTTTTTTCACAATTAGAGCATTATAAATTTTTTTTTACAGTTGATAAATCTGTTTCACTGGATATTAAAAAAATTCACATTGACAATTTGTATCGTATTGTTGGTTATTGTGAGAATGTGACTGATTGTAGACGTGCCCAACAATTGGATTACTTTGGTGAACATTTTACCCGAGAACAATGTTTGGCTAATCGAGAAACAGCTTGCGACACCTGTTTGAAACAAAGGCAGTACAAGGTATGTCAATGCAGAGTTGTCATTATTTTTCTTAAGTATTTTAAGATCAGACTATTGGAAACTATTGAAACGAAACATTGAATTCATTTGGCAACAATCACGCCTATCATGAGAAATTATAATTTTTTTTTTTATTCAGTTCATTATAATTTCAAACATCATTTTCGATTTCGGACAAAAAAATTACTCATGATATGTCTGAATAATATGGATCAAATTATTCAAATAGCGCTGAGCTTTGCTCGAACTGTAACCGAAATCTCAGCCTCTATACGACTTAAGTTTGCATTTACTGTGACGATAAATGTTTGAATTGCTTGGAACATATTGAAAGTTTATTTGATTTTTTTTCAAACGATTCCCTTAAAATTTTAAAGTATTTTGGTTTTAGTAAAATTTACACACTGTGCTTAAAAAAATGGCATACATTTTTGGGATCTAGATCTATTTAACCCATTAGAAGTCACTGTACAGCAGCAGATCTTGCAATCATGGTGCCGTTATTTAGTTTCACAACAACAATACCAAAAGCTTCTGGAAAAAATTTGAGTGTGGTTTTTATTTTGCGTGCAAAATTATCAGTTTGATTTGTGTCGCGAAAGCAGTGTGTAGCTAAGTTAACTATTTTGCTAATTTTTAAAACAAAATTTTACTTTTTTTGGTAATTTTACATAATTATTTAAAAAAAATTATGAGCATAACTCACAGATAATAACAAAACAAAAAATATTAAAAACTGATAAAAGTATAAAATTAAAACTTTAAAATAAAAATATAAATAAAAATTTAAAAAATCTATTTTTAAAAGTATATTTTTTAATATTTTTCCATTTTATGTTTTTTTATACTTATTTTAATCAATAAATAAAAATGAATTTAAAAAATTAAAGCCAGTTTCCATTTGACCTCTAATGGGTTAACTCATTCACTCTTTAGTGTTGGCTATGCAAACACAAAAGCAAAAATTATCGCTGGCATACGGTTCAGCAACACTGATCTTGAGTGCGTATAGTGCCAGCCAGTCGCTTTTTTTTTAAATGCTTGACTTATTATCTTTGAATGATAAATCTATCATCCAGGATGTCTCTTAGAGTTTTAAAGTTACGAGCAGTGATTTGAATAATTTAAGATAAACTTCCTTTTTTAAACTGCAACAAATATTAGTAAAGAATAATAACTGCAGCAACAGAACTGCAAAGTCGTACTGAATTAAAAATTGGTTTTCCTCTAGACCATCTTTTAGGCGAGTTTTTTACAGTTATGAGTTAAAAGACCATTTTAAGTTATTATGTAAAAAATCAGAGGAACTCTTTAAAAAATTATTTTTTTTATCCTAAAAATTTAACAAAAAAAAATTAAAGATCTTATAAAAAATAAAAATTTGAGTATTAAATTAAGAAATTCAAAACATTTTTTCTTATAATTAAAAAACATAGAATTAAACAAACTTACGGCTAACACATTTTTTATTTAAATATCAGTCACATGAAAAAATAATTTTTCTCCTCCCTGAACAAAATCGTGGCTTGTCAAAATCCGCACATGTTATTTAGATTCAATTTATGTTCATATTGTTTATGATTTTATATTTAGTTTTATGTTTATGGTTTTTTTTTGTACCGACTACATGTAAGAAATCCCAGAATTTTCTTGACTTGTCCCGACAACAAGCTTTCAGGATCTGGCAATCCTAGGTGGGCAAATATCAAGAAATTATAATTTTTAATAACTTTTTATTAATTATTATTGTTTATTTATTTATTTATTATTAATTTTTTGTGCGTCAACAATAGAGCTCTGCATGAGTATGCTTTTTCGCCTCCCTGAATATATTCTCTTGCTATAGAATAAAAAATTTCCTCTATCCCTTTTCTGCTTTGCACATACCTGATCCTACACTCTCTTTGTTTTATTCAGATATAAGAAATTAAGAGAATAAGAGCATAATAAAGCATAAAAAGCAGGGTGCGGAAAAATTCGTTCGCGATTGATTAAAATACGATCTTTTGTTGTGTGTGTGAATTTTTCAAACGAAAAATTCAAAAGCAAGCAAACGTTCACAATCGAATGAGGAACGCTCTGCTTGCGTCGTTTTTTTTTATCACTGATAAATTTGTCAGCTTCGTATTTTTTCAAACGAATTTTTCACACAACAACAAAAAGCAACAAACGTTCGTTTGTTATCATTCATTAAAAATGAGCGTTTGAAGAAAAAATTCAGGAATGTTCGTTTGCACGTTTAATTTTTAGACAAAATTCTCAGATGTTGAAGCTACAATTTTGCTTATTCCACTGAAGTACCGGTTTGAAAGATGTTTTATTCCTTTAAAGTTTGTGGAAAGTTTTTGCAAATCGACGATTGAGTTCAAAAATACTTATACCAACTCCCGAGTAACGCCAGGTATTCAATTAGTTTTTAAAATGTTTAAAAGTTTAAAAAAGTGGCGGCCGTGGCGTAGAGTGTGTGGCTCATACGCTAGAGAACCCAGGTTCGAATCGCCCATCTGATACAGAAAGTTTTTTCAATTGAATTAATTTTTCTGTTCGGCCGTCACCTCTCTGCAGGCAATGGCAAACCTCAGAGAGTAAAAAACTGCCATGAAAAGCTTCCTGAGAACATAAGCCGTTCTGAGTCGGCATAAAGCTGGTAGGTCCAGTTCTCGATCATTTGTGTTCAAAAATTTCACAACACACACAACATAATTGGTCATAAGAAGCTCGGTCAAAGTCCTTTCAAGGGCTAAAATGTCCATTTCGTTTTTTTTTTTTTTTTAATTTTTTAAATTATTGAATCTTAAGAAAAACGTTATCAACCTCATATGCTCAAACAAACCGAACTTATCTGATCCACTTCTAAGTAAAAGCTACCGAAACTTACAAATGTATCTCGGAGAAAAATTATGCTTATTTTCGATTGCAATTCTCATTTCAACGTTGTTTTATAAATGTATTCAAATTTGGTTTATTAAAGAACTAGAAAACATTTGAATTAAGTTCAGTATTTATTTAATACTCCAATATTACATACACCTCAGGTTTGAACAGAAAATTTCGACACTTTTTTTAATTATAAGATTTTATGGACAGTACTTAAAAAAATTATAATACAAAATTTCCTCCAAATTACAGCAAGTTGAAGTTCTTGCACAGTGCCGCAAAATTGCCCATACTGTCAAAGATATCTGCAGTGGTCGTTCTAGATTTACGCTTTTACATATTGGTGAGTTTTTTTTTTACTAATCACGCAAGTTTACAAATAAGTGTCAACTTTTGGACCAGAGAAGACAAAAGTGGTCCTATTTACATTTTTTATGCTAAATTCACATCCGTAGTCCGTTTTTTTCTATCTGGTCAAGTTTTGGAGATATAAGCAAAAATGTGGAAAACGGTCCGTTTTTCTGTTCATTGGACGTTTTCTGTAATTTGGTTAAAGGGGTTTGAATCAGTAATATTAGGCCTAACCATTTCTGTTTACTTTAGTTCTTTATCTTTTGTAGTTTTCAAAATATTACATTCCTCCCAATCATGAAACATTTTCTCCCGGGAGTTATAAAAGGGAGTTTACGCTTTTAATATAGCAGATAAAGACATCTCATTTTTTTTATTTTAATAATTTAAGATTTATTTTGAAAAAAACGAATTTTGATTAAATTTATTAGAAGAAAATCTGATGGCGGGAAAATAAGTTTCTTTTTAAGTACTTTCTAACTATATTAGGTTTTCCAAGAATAACTTTAATAAAAATTCGGGTTCGTTCAAAATAGCTCTTGAACTATAAATAACACTGAGAGAAAGTAAACTCCTTACTTAAATTCCAGAGATTGTCCATACAATCAGCCATAAACATAAAAAAGTTCCATGGCTGCAAATATGCATATAATCAACCCAATCGTGAAACATTTTCTCCCGGGAGTTGTAAAAGGGAGTTTCCGTTGTTAAAATAAACTTCAAAAACTTTTTGGAAATTTTTAATGCAAATTTGTTCAACTGTCAATTTTCATGAGTGTAAAATAAAAAAATGAGATGTCTTTATCTGCTATCTTAAAAACATAAACACCCTTTTACCTTACACCTTTTTAAAAAATGGTTAGGCCTAATATTACTTATTCAACCCCTTTAAAGGTCATTGAAATCGACCCATGCCTTGAAAAGATATGGTCCCAATCACAGAAAAAGAACCGTTTTTCACATTTTTGCCTATATCTCCAAAACTTGACCTGATAAAAAAAACCTACTGCGGATTTGAACTTCTTTGGTCCAAGACCGTGCAAGCCTGTGGTATTATTAAAATAAACTGATTGTTCTAAAATTATAATTTAAATTTGTTTTGTGATTTTAAAGCCGATATTCTGAAGGGTTCGTTAATAAAGAAAATCGTCGAACATAAACACAATAGAAACGCACATCATGGATGTCTAAAAGACTGGGATAAATCTGATATACAACGTTTACTTAGAAAAATGGTTATCGAAGAGTTTCTACGCGAGGATTTAATTTTTGCCATGGATATACCACAAGCGTACATATATGTAGGACCAAAAGTTGATACTCTTATGAACGAAAACATTAAGATACAATTTTCACTCACCTGCAAAGACGTCAAGACAACAACATTAGCTACCGGCAATGAAAATATAAATACTAAAACTGCTGGTAATTCTAGTTCTTCGCCTGAAATAAGACAAATCTACGATCGCTGCTACTCAGATTTGCTGGACTTATGTCGCACCATTGCCGCAGCTAAAAATGTTACCATGGCGAGTATAATGAATATACAAGCTATCAAAGCAATGGCAGAGTCGTTGCCGGAAACCGAGGCAGATATGCGCTCCATACCACATGTGACAAAAGCCAATTACGACAAGTATGGTGAAAAATTATTGGAGATAACACGCAACTATGCTGCTGAGAAGTTATGTCTTTTGATGGATTTGGAAGATAATTCTGCTATTGTGGATGCCGATACTCCTACAACTTCCAGAGCTGCGGCTGCTTCAAACTTTAATCATGGCGATGTCTGGGCTTCAGTAGCAGCTTCACAAGGCGCTACTAGTGGTTTTAGTGGCAGAGGAGGAGGAGCAAAACGAAAACGAAGAGTACGCGGTACAGGTACAAAAAGATTTAAAACTTCCGGCAGTGGTAGTACAGGTAGCACAGGTTGGGGAAACACTTTTTCAAGTCCTTCTAAGCGTTCGGCTTCAAGAGTAAAAAGTTTTGGTTCACCAACTGGTCGCAGTAAGGCCGTTCGCGGACGTAGCAACAGAGGTGCCGCCAGCACAAGAGGTGCGCGCGGTACTGGCTGGAAAGCCAAGACAGGTAAGTAACTATATTTTAAAAATCAAGTAAATATATTTCTAAAAGCAGTTTTTCCTTACACAGGTAGCTGCGGCGGTTTTGAACTAATGCCACTACCAGGCTCAAGATAGCCAATGCTCATTTATTTTAGAGATAAAAGTATGCATATAAAAAGAATATTTCATTAAAAAATTGTATTGCTAAGATCAGTTAAGAATATTAAGCAGTGTAATATATTGTTTTCTACTAATATATTATTAATACAAACATCTGTTCAAGAATCATTTTTCCTCCTCAATAAAAAAAAAAAAAATACTATAGCAAGCTCAGCAATTTACAAAACAGTTCGATTGCAATTTGGTTAAAAAGCAGATATCAATAAAACTATTTTAAATATATTCCTACGCTCTAGAGCCCCATTTTAAACCTTAACTATCTAAAATCAAGTAGCCATTGACTTGGTAACAATTTAATGCAGAACCATAATATGATAAATATTCTACTTGATGTTTATCTTTAATAAATAGTTTAATCTGTTCCCCATTATATTCTTCTATTTAATTAAAACACCTTACTATAAAAAAACAAAAATTAAATAGATTCAATCATCATCAAAACTAAAAAGGCCCATAGACCATAACAAACAACTATCTGTTTCTATATATACGCTCTCCGAATCATAAGTATTTGATGTGCTCACCATCTCACCAAATTCCAAAACTCCACTAACTAAAAAATAAATATTTTAAATGATCAACAAAAAATGTATCGATCGTCTCCTACCTATATTCCATTTTAGACCATTCGTAGTTACACAATTCGCTCTCCTGCCAATTGGTATAAGCGCACACCAACGCTTTTGCTGCACCAAGTCGCTGGGTATTTTAATGGAATGTTTTCCTGGGCGTAAAAGCCAAGTCATTGAATTGCCGCTGAGTAAGTAAACATGCATGGACTCGTTTTGTACTTTGTATAGAGTGTTGATATTAGCCATTATCTGATCCAGACGTCCGGACGTGTCATGAAATACTATAATATTTTTTGTTTTTGAGCCATCTTGCTCCAGCAGAACTGGTCGTATAACTCCAATAGATTTGGTAAAATCTGTAGCATTCTGATCTGGAGTATGCACTCTTTTTATTGCAGGGTCACTGAAGAATTTCGAAGTTTCTTCTGTTATGGAATCAAAATCACCAGTTATAAAGTCGGGTGCTTTCATTTCCTTCCCTTGGAAATGTGTGTTCAGAAAGTCTAGCCAACGATTGGTGCCACCATCAACCGTACATCGAATACTAGCTAGTGAAACAAGTTATTTATCACGTTTTTTCTTAGATTTTAATTATTTATATTTACCATTTTGCCAAATGTTTTCGGTCACACTTGCTGGAATAAGTATTCTTCTGTTAAGTACTACACAGGCATAACAGAAGTTATCTTTAGTTGACACATTAATTATGCTTCCAGGATTCCACTGGTAACGTGCACTAGCTATACTATTTTCCATTAAAATTATATGGTTATGTTTACAAAATTGCTTGAAAGCACCCAAAGCCAACAGCTGTATTTTGGAGTTATTTTTGAGTGCTCTGCAACACCAAGACGAGCTCCAAAGTGCACGTGCCCTCTCCAATTTTGCACTGTGCATAAACAATACATTAGATAGAGTTGCCATATCTTGAAAAAGCATGGTCTTACAAACAAGAACTTTCGAATTTATTTAGAAATTAATTATTGTAGTATATTAAAATTTAATAGGAACTAAGTTATTTTGTCAAAATCTTGAAGTATTGATTATTTATAACAGGAAAATAAATTTAAGTTGAATATTTATAATTATTTAGGGTTAAATCACAATGATTTATTCCAATAACGCGTGAGATGCATTGCGTTTTGCGCTGCGAAAGATGCGGAAAAAATCAATTTTCAAAAGAATGTGTGCGTGAACATATTGCCGTACTTCTGCTAAGCGAAGCATATTTTTGAATACTACCCGGCTCAGTAAATTTTGTAAATAGGATTTTGTTTGTGATGTTTTTTTTTTTAATTCTACCGAATTTTGAGTTTTTACATTCAAGACGACACAAATAATGCAAATATACATTCATATTTTAAAAAAAATTTTGAGAACATTTTGTCAATTTTAACTGAAAAGTATTCGCATTCGTTCCAAGAACCTTGTAGTCAGTTCTCAATCTTTTGTACAGCACTATTTGGTGTTACTCTGAAAAGAACAACAGCTTCGATTTCAAGATCTGTAAAATTTTCACGCGCGTGAAATATTAAATTTTTCCAAAATTTTAAGCTACGTGCACACGCATGCTGTTTATTGAAACTAGTTTCTTTAGTTTTCATGCGTTGATTGTTTGCGTAAATTTACGCAACGCATCTCAAGCGTTATTGGAAATAGGGCAGTAGGGGAATCTGCAGCTGGATTACCTCCTTAGGCTTTGCACATAACTTACCATTTTTAATGATGGCGTTGTTATGTGCTATACGCTATATTTGTAAGAACCTTTTCACACAAAACCACTTGCGTGGAAAACACGGCAATATTTCTTGAAAGTAAGTTGAGCTTGAAGCGAGACAGAAAGCCGAGAAGTTACAAGCTTGCCCGACCATGGTATAATAAGATAAAGTAGATGCATGACTGAATGCCGACCACCAAAACTGTCAGAAAAAAAACACAAAGGGCCTAAATAATAGTTAGCTACTTTCGTAGAAAGTGTAGACATTTTCTAAAAAATCTTACACTTTCAAAAATGTCGTAACAATAATCAAAACAGTACGACACTTGTACTAGTGTCATACTTTAATTTAATGTGGGTTTACCTGACGGTAAATTTTTTAGTTGAATGTTCATTTTGTAAATACAAACGAGCAACAACTACCTTCCACCACAAAGCCGCGGAAGATAGTTGTTCTCTTTTTTCCTTTAAATTTGTATCTGTCGAACACTTCAAAGCGCATTCACAATTGTTTAGAGGTTACACTATGAAATCGAATACTTATTTATTCTCTAGGTACTGCGAAATAAAAAGTTGACGACTAACGCAAAGCTTTCACTTACACTAAACACTTACACACTTTCACACTTACACTGCGTTCAGCAAGTACAACCATGATTCAATCATAAGGCTACCCAGATATTTGACATACCCTAATTTTATATATATCTTTTTAAGCAAAAGACACAGATCCGATAGTATCGTAAACTTTTTTGTTTGATATATTTGGTGATGAATTTGTTGTTCATACTTGTATTAATTTTTATGTTGGTTGAAAATAAATTTGATTCAATATAATGTTTAATTAATGGAAATAAATATTTCGGAAAAATATGAATTTATTATTGTTCCCTAGTAAAGAACTTATATGTATATATATTTTAAATTTAATTAAAAAGTTTAATTTTAAAAAACCAAATATATTTTTTATGTTATAAATATAAAATTAATTCAATAAATAATTAATAATAATCGAAATTATTACGATATTTAAAAAATCAATGGAGTCGAAAACGATTCTTTTGGAGAAAGAACACGATGTTCGTTCGTGATTTTGGCACGAACTAAAACAACAAGCATAAGAACGTCAGCAGCAACTGAGGCATCAATGCATGTTTTTTCTCAAACAAATATGTGAATTTTTCTTTGTATCTATGTATTTTCTATATAATTTTCTTTGTACGATGAATATTAAAGGCTGTAGGCATACCCCAAAGTGTTCACCAAAAACTTTAGCATGTGCTTGAGAAAATTACCCCCTTACAAACCGAGCTGTAAGACGTAATTTAACTTCAAAAATATTTTTACGCTCTTGGAAAAATAACAACCAGGCTTGTGTGGTCTTCCCGAAAGAAGTTATATCCCGAAACACTTAGAAGACATATTAGCACAAACATTAACCATAAAATACGGTTTTATAGTTTTTGATAAAATACAAAAAAACAAAGTCTCTGCGATGTCTTTATGTGAGGTCTTTTGTTAAAAGGGGAAACGAGTAAAAATTTTTGATTTCCACAAATATATATGTAAAAATAGATTCATACTTTTGGTTAAATTAACTATTTTAAAGCTTTGTTTTAGGGATTTAAAAACGTATTTACAATAAATTTTACCTCTAACGTAACTTATAATTTATAACTTATTTTAACTCAAAGCTAAAAAATATATAATAAAAATATTCATAGAAATTCTTTGTAAAATGTGTGCAGCTTACACAACTTTACTTTTTTTAGTATTATTAAACGCCAAAAATGTGACCATTGCATTTTTAAAAGCTCGTCTGTTCTAAATGGATTTTAAGTCACTAAAAAATGGCTGTTTTGCTCTCCCCTTCAAATAAGGGTATGCATTCTTAGCTTGAACACATTGACGATGACAGCAACAACAAGCTGTCAAATTTGGAATGATTCTATATCGACGACAAAATGCCGTGGCATAAGATCAAATTCTGTCCATAAAAAACATATTTAAAAAAATTTGGCAGATGCGGCAATGTTGCTGTCGTCGCTAATGTGCGCAAGCTATTGTTCTTGTGAGTAAACGTCAAATCAATGGACAACCTAATAATAATTCAATAATGGCTACATGTTGTGACTGCGACCAGGAATCACTTTACGTTTCATTGTGTGCCTCTTGAACGCGTTTCGAGTGGTATGATACATTTTGTGTGACCACAATTAATAATAATAATAATAATAATAATAATAATAATAATAATAATAATAATAATAATAATAATAATAATAATAATAATAATAATAATAATAATAATAATAATGATAATAATAATAATAATAATAATAATAATAATAATAATAATAATAATAATAATAATAATAATAATAATAAGAAATAATAATAATAATAAATAATAATAATAAAATTGTTTTAAGAGTAGTCAAATAGTGGAGAAATTGTGTTTTCTCGTTTTATTTTGCGTTATTTATTTAGTTATAAAAGCAAACTTATTCTAAAAATGTTACATTTTTAACTGGAAATATTCAACATGTTGAGTAAATGTATCAGGAAAATAAAGTGCAGTGAAAGACACACAATATTCACATGTTCAGGTGATCAGAACCTGATATTTTTGCGTTCGGCTGGCAAACACTCAACGGTTGCACAAGAGTTGTACCTGCTGAGCGCAGCCAAAAAGATTTGACACTAATCAACAGTTTTTCTCTGTCAGAATTTTTTGACAAATTCGGGGAAATTTATTGAGTGGTAAAAAATTTCGCTACCACCTGATTTTCTTACACCATGGGTAACTGAGAAACAGCATGATCAGACACGATGTTACCATAGCAAAATTATAAGGTAGGGCCGACTCGGAGAGAAATGGAGTAGAAAGCAGAATAAAGGGAGATAGATGTCAAAATCAGCCGTTCATCGTGAGTTTCTTTATGCTAAAGTTTCGCAGTTGTTTTTAGGTTAGAATGTCGTTTTGTTTTTTTGCAGTTTAAACACTTTCACATTTTATAGTTTGTATTACACTGTTGCTATAATATTTTCACTCAAACTATCATAAATTTAACACACACGACCGTACTGTTTGCAACTTTATGGGAGGAAATTAAGTTGGTGCTACATCGCATGGCCAGGCCATCAACTGCTGCTGGCCACCATGCAGCTGGCGAAGGTACAAGACGACAATGCTGATGCCTTGAAGGTAACCTATGGCTCCTTGGTGTTGGTGTGCAAGGTTTTCTCTCGCTTTACTTGCACAATTATCACAAATTAAACAGACGTCTGCACTGTTTACGATTTGAAAACATAATATTCTTATTTCATTTGACGTTTCTACGTACTTCGTCGTTTTGACATCTAACGAACCTTTTCATTATCCACTCTTTGTTGGCGCGTGAGGGCACTCAGTGAAGCGGCCCTACCTTATGATTCTGCCATGGATGCTACCTTCTTTTTTCTACCATGCCCATACCGGCAAGTTTCTTTAGGGTCGTTCACATTATCAAATTCTTCATCAAATCGTTGGTCAAACAGTTTGACCACGCAAGTGTTTATATTATCAAATTTTTGTTTATGTCAAATTTTTCATCAAATTGTTGGTCATACAACCGAAAAATCAAAATATTTTGTTTTTCGTCAAACATTTTAACCAACAATTTTATGAGTGTTCACGTGTCAAATTGTCGTCAAACTCCATATATATTTGTGTATCAAATTTTATGATGACTTGTTGGATGAAAAATTTGATAATGTGTAGACCCTTTTTGGTGATGTGCTTTCTTTGGTGCTTCTTTTTATTCTGTCCATAAACAGGCGAACGTGTTCGTGAACTTGGTTGTTCACTGATGTTGACGAGTTAAGACGCTAAAAGTTTGGTTCTTACGGAACAAAACGTCTGTCAAACTGTTTCATTCAGTTTCGACGAGCTTACGCTGGCTTATTTCGGACAACAACATTGAATTGCATTAAAGCGAACATTTTCGTCTTTACTCGTTACGGAACAAATCTTCTATTTTGGTTGGGCTTTATATCGTCTGAGACACTCTAATCAAAATGTTTATTTTTGGGTGGTTCCGATAATCGCTTGGATGCTCCAAACGGCACGCTGACAATATATTGAAATGCAATCAAAAATTTTTAATTTCCATATTGATTGAAATTTGATTTTTGAATATAATTTTCAATTTATATGATGAAATTCATTCATTCAAAATTATATGATAAACGTGTGTCATAAGTTTTGAGGGATTAAAATAATTCTTATTAGAAAAACAATTCTTGTTCAAAAAACAGTTTGCTTAAAAATGGATCAAAAAGCTATATTCCCATTTTATTAAACATTTATGGCCGTATTGTTCACCTCTGATTTTTTTAACAAGTGGATATTTTCTGGTTTACTGGCACCTTAATCTACTAAAAATCTAGTACTTTATCCAAATGCCTTAACGACGATTGTCACTGTAGTTAACTAGCGAAAACTGCCATTATGAAACTGTGCATGCACAATGACCGATAACGACAACTATTACTATCGTTAACTTTTTGGGAATCCTGCTACCGGTGTGAATTCATTGAGAGAAAAAGCATTTTTTCGATTCAGGAAATTTTCACTATATATACGGATTAACGCCAAGAAATATATTGGAACCACGTTGAAAAACGTGAGAAAGGAGAAAATATTAATCCAACCAGCAAAATCTGTTAAGAGCACTGGAGTTGACTGGAGGTCGGCCGAAACACGAACACGGGTTGTTATGGCCACCTAAGTAAGGAAGTAAGATTTTTTATTAAGAATTGAAATATGTTTTAGAATGGTAGACGACGAAAAACTAATTGATCTACTGAATTATTTTACTCTTGCTGTGGTTGCTACATTGGTAGCATAATCAACAAAAAATTATAGTACGTTGCGTCATGTTAACCTGTGTTATGTCAAGTTGCATAATCAGACCATATGAAGTATTTCAATGCATCCCTGCTATTTCAAGACAAAACGAACGCATTCCCTGCAAGAACCGATGCGGCGTTTAGCGCCCAATCGAACACACTGAACAAACGCCACGAACAGTGACAAAGCGAATGCCAAGTACATTTTTTTGTTTCATTTAGTGACAGATTGTCGCGCATAAACAAAAAAAGATGGCAAATTTCAACTAAATTGTCCTTAATAAAAGGAACAATAAATGCAATGAATTGCTATTTATGAATTTTTTTGCATCTAAATATTATTATAAAATAGTGAAAGTGCAAGTAAGGGTACACAACAGAAGGCGAAAAAAAGGAATACTAGCAGCTACAGACAAGAAAAATCGTGAAGAACACATAAAAGAGGAAAGTAATATAAGGGTAAAAATGTTAGGAAAGTCAAAAGTAATTTTTCAATTATATTTTTAGAACAAGCATTTGAATAAAAGCTAGAAAGCTGTTAACGAAGGAAACAATTTGGGATATTTCAAGGAAATCATTATAATGGATGATATAGAACCTTGGAACATGTTCAGCAGTGACTTCGTCGCTGAGGAAACTGAAGAGCTGCTAACCGACGAGCTAGTGGCAGAATATGGTCGAAACGAAAATGATATGGTAGCGGTCAAACAGGAAATACCTGAAAGCGATAACAATGTCGATGATGATTTTAATGGGCAACTTAAAGCAGAAAATGAAACTAGCAACTATAGTCGGCCGGAAGAAGATCCCAACGACAATGAATTGTTTAATTTTTCCCTCGAGCCTGAGGTCGACATCAGGTCAAATCGCCGACCAGCTCATGAAGAGGACTTTCTAGGAAATGATCATCTCTCGCTGCAGCGTATCGACTATGATTGTGCTGTTATATTTGTGTGCCCCGCTTGTGGTTATGAAATGGACTCTCACGAGAAGTGGAGGCGACATATTGACCATGTACACAAGTACTCTACCAGACGTGGTCTGAACTTTATGCAAGTAGACAAGTTGTATCATCAGTGTTTGGAATGCAAACGCAAAATAGCCATGCACAGTATGGAAAACTTGCTCAAGCATAAGTTTACACATTTGCCATATAAGCGCGCAAAGTGTAGAATTTGTCAGAAGCAGTACAAGTACCGACAGGATATAATGGTACATTTACGCATGAGTCACCGTGACGAATTGCTGACCATCGCCAAGACGGTTAATGCTGAACGTCAAGCAATGCGTAATGCAAGCCAATTACCGCGTCAACCAATAAATTTTGCAATTAAGAATGTACAGGAAAATGCCATCGATATATTTGAGAACACAGTCGATGGTGTGGAGGTCAAGAGTGAGGCAATTAATGATGATGATGACGTGGATGAGCAGCCAACTTCTTCAGCAGCACCACCAAATGTAAGTAACTTTGAAGAGTCGGTCAGTCGCAGCTCATCACATCAATCGGATACATCAATGCGGCAGCACACTGCCTCAGGTGTGACTAACAAAGAAGAACTTTGCGAAAAGCTCTACATACAGTACATCTGCCCGCAGTGCGGCGCAGAATTCGGCTCCCAGCCGCAGTGGCGTCAGCACATTGAGTTTGTACACAATTTTGGCACCCGCGCCGGTCTAAATTTCAAGGAGGTCAACATGAAGCAACATGCTCAATGTTTGGAATGTGAAAAGGTCATTAACATCAATGTGATAAGAAACCTACAAATGCACAAGTTTATGCATCTTTCCTATAAATCTTGGCTACGTTGCAAGCTTTGCTTCCGCACCTTTGTGGGACACAAAGAAATTGTGAAGCATCTGATGACACAACATCGCTTGGGCGAGGAGATTGACAACACCTCCGATAGTCAAGATGCACGTTATGACTGCGATGAGGAGCCTGATAACGGTAACGACTCACAGCAATCGGAGCAGCCAAAAGAAGAGAAAAACGATCAATTTGAGCCACATATCGACTATTTGTGCCCGCAATGTGGCAAGGAATTTTTTGACAAGCGTCTCTGGCGCAAGCACATTGTAAAGGCACACCATTTGACCGACATGAAAGTTCTAAATTTCAAAGTCATTAACGAACGTCAGGTTATCTGCTTGGAGTGCAGCAAGATAATAACCAATGCTTATGGAGTACAAAATGCACAGCAGCATAAATTCACCCATCTACCCTGGAAGTCGTTTGTGCGATGTCGCCTCTGCTGCAAGTCTTACACTGATCGTAAGGGTCTGGTCAAGCATCTAAGAAGCAGGCATCGGCTCGGCGACGAACCACTAACAACACGACCCACTTCTTATTCACCTTCACTGCAGCCACAAACTCTTCCGCAACCCTTGCAGAAGGAAATTGTCAAACACGCCGACTTCACATTTGAAATAAAGTATTTAAACAATGATGATGATGATGATGATGGCGATGACAACGATCTACTTGATGACGACACACCTGTGCCGGAATTAAATTTCAGTTCTTCTTTCAACCAGTTTGGCGGCGGGCCCTTTAAGTGTAGGCAATGCAGCTTAAGCTTTGCATCGCAAAATGAGCTACAGGTGCATATAAATGATGAGCACGAGTTTTTGGATTTCAACAATTTGCGCCCATTACCAGAGGGTCCACGCGCAAGCTATCAACGCAGTCAAGCTGCAGGAGGTGATGTGGTTAGGTCGACGCCGAAGCAGGATAAACCCACACAAAAACAAAGATATGAACGCGAAGAGGTGGAGGACCAACAGAGCAGCAGCCGCGATGATTTTTTGAATTCGAGCGACTCAAATAATGATTTACTTGTGCCCACCGGCGATGAAGATATTAGTTCCTGTTCACAGGAGGCCGCAGGTATTGAAAGAAATTTCTGTTATCTTTGTCCTAATTGTGGTTTTGAATGCGCCACCCAGATGCTTTGGCGTCGTCACATCAATGATGTGCACAATTATGACAAACGCCACGCACTGAATTTTCGTCAAATAGATAAATTTCGCTATCAATGCCTGCAATGCATGGATATTGTTAGTGGGTCCAAACTGAAGGGCCTGCAGGATCATAAGTTTCGCCATTTGGCTTATAAATTATATATCAAGTGCCTGCTATGTAGCACTTGTTACAATCACAAGCCCAACATGATGAGTCATTTGCGGCAAAGGCACAATATTATTGATGCACGCACCTCGCACCTTGAGGCGCCTTATGAACCCACCACGCCACACACCATGCTTCCAAAAGGCTACGCAAATAAAATCTCACCCACAATAAGCCCAGCCATGGCTTCCTCATCATTGTCTAAATCAGGTGCTGCCAAGAGTGCCGCTGATGATTCGCTCAGCTATCACAATGCCGTCGATCATGAATCTATTACATATTTTTGCCCCAAGTGCAATGAGAATTTCACGACACATGTGTATTGGCGCAAGCACATCGTGGAGAAGCATAACTTAAACAATAGACAAGGCTTAAATTTCCGCCAAATCGATGAACATCACTTTTTATGTCTCCAATGTTACAAGCGCGTCACAGTGACACACACAAAGGGCGCTATTGGCCAGCTACAATCGCATAAGTTCCGCCATCTGCCATTTAAGTCATTTAAATGCAATGCTTGCAATGGGCTGTTTGTGCGCAAACAGATGTTTTTCAAACATCTAAATAAGGAGACCAATTTATGCGACAGCAAAATGTGCGAAGATGAGCCAGATGAGGAATGCACAACGTCAACGCAGAAACCTCAGCCGCAGCCTCAACCTCAATCATCCAGTGTGAGTGCCAACGAAAATAATGCCGTCACTCCGTTATATGACAGTAATTTCCAAGATTGTTTTATACTCATCTGCCCCCAGTGTGGTCTACAGTTTGACACCCAGCGACAGTGGCGTGAGCACATTAATCACGCACACGACTTTATCAAGCGAGAAACTTTAAATTTCAAAAAGGTCAACTCAAATCTACACGAGTGCCAGCAGTGCTTTGAGCATGTCAATGGCAATAAATTGCGTGATTTGCAGATACATAAATTCAAGCATTTGCCATTCGGGACGTATATACAGTGCAGATATTGCAGCGCATCATACTCACACATGCGTAATATACAGGATCATTTAAAGCTTAAGCATCGCAATATGCTGGAGAAGAACAGTGAATCTTTCGATGAGATAACTTTTCCCGAAGAAGCATCGGAAGCTGCTGAGCCGGATGAACCTTTTGTATTGGAATAAAATTGAATACTAGAAATAACCTTACAAAAATTATATTATATAAGTCTTAAGAATATTTCGGCCAAATACCCTTTTCTTACAAAAACGAAAAAAAACAACTAAAAGAATTTAAGAGATTATTAAAATTCTTACTTATTCGAACAAATAGTTCTTAAAAATTATTTTCGCAAAAACCTTATAAACTCGTAGAAACAATTAAGTTCTTCTCTTTAACATTGTTAGTTGTTAGAACTCAATTATATAGGTTTTAAAGTTCAAATTCAATCTTTTGCATTTCAAATTCAATTTATCAAACTTCTTGCAACTTGTATAAAGTTTGATTTGTAAAAAGTTGTGTTTAAAATACAAAAGGTTGAAATTGAACTTAACCTGTAGCTGACAACTTTTAATGTTGGATATTACACATCTCGTATGTTCCTGACTCTCTTCATGTTTTTTGTATAAAAGGGTGTTGAGTTTGGTCCGAATTTATATACAAGTTAAGTTAACTAAATATTACGTATAATTTTTATAGAACTTTTATTTTTATGAATACATAGTTAAAAAATAATTTTTTTTTCTTCATCTTGTATTCATTTATGTGCCCATCGTATTCTATGATAAATTAAATCAAGTGATTGTATTTAATTTGAAAGTACTTTGTTAAAATATTAAACACTTAATAAAAAAAAAAATTTTAACTATCCAATTTGTGGCTGCATTCCATTATCCTTAAAGTTATGCATGTTCCAATAAAATAATATTAATTTTGATTGTATAAAAACCTTTTAATTATAAAACTTAAAACCTCTTGTATTAAGTATGAATACGAAATTAATAAAGGCAGCACTAAAGAATCTCCAAACAGAAAGCAAGTCTTAATTGTTAATGTTTCAGAAATAATAAATAGATGAGTTGTAAGTTTATTCCAATTATATACAGAAACAAGCCGAAACAAGTGTGCGCTTAACTGCCTTTAAATTGAATTAAATATTTTTGTTTTTTTATGTAACAAAAGGTTAGCATTTCGAAATGGGTAAAATTTGAAATATCTTTTGAATTAAAAAAAAAAAATACGCAAAAACAAAAAACAATTAAAACGGGTTCTTGCTGAAAAAGCATTGCAAATTAAAAAAACAAAAAAAAAAATGTTCTTTCCGTATCATGTCAGCAAAAATTGTGAGTCTTTTATGACACTTTTTAGACTCATATTTATGAGCCTGAGGCGCTCATAATATTTATTTATTTATTTATTTATTTAATTAAGCTTAATACAAGCAATTTAAATACTTAAACTAAAAACTTAAATTTAAACAGTGATACATTATCTTAGTTGTAAGAAGACATTAAAGAGGGGGAAGACGTGGCGTTGGAGTTAAGAAGGATATTTCGGAGTCGAGGTCTACTAAGATGAAAATCGAATTCGCTAATCAAATTATTGGTTATGCGAAGCATCCTGGTTATTGGTTCACTGCATCCATAATCGGTGCGATGAAAGTTAAGGTGGAAGAGAGGTATAGACCTAAGGTTGCGTGGGTTTGTATTAAGAGATGTTAAGTGTAGCAGTGCAGGGCAGTTGATGGTTCCGCATACTAGTTGATGAATGAAAAGTACATCGGCAACCTCCCTTCGTTTTTCAAGAGTATGCATATTAATCAACTTCAGACGGTCGGCATAAGGAGGTAAGTTGAAACTGTCAGAACCGGGAAGACCACGTAGAGCGAAACGAATAAATCTACGTTGAACGGCTTCGATTCTCATTGAATGGGTGTTGTAAATGGGAGACCAAACTGGGCTGGCATATTCGAGAATGGGTCTAACAAAGGTAAGATAGAGAGATTTTGTGACGTAGGGATTGGAGAACTCTCTGGACCAGTGTTTCACAAAACCAAGTGCAGAGTTAGCTCTACTAATAATTTTATCCATGTGAGATCTAAAGTTAAGTTCCTTGTCACAAATAACACCTAAGTCACATAAAGAGCTTACAGAGGGAACTGGCTTACCGAGTATGTAATAGGTTCTCGGGGGGAGTTGGAGTCGCTTACGAGAATATGTAATAGCTTGGCATTTACTGACGTTGAGTTCCAGCAAATTTTTTTGACACCAAGTGGAAAAGCTGTCAAGATCGTTTTGAAGATTTCGTGAATCGGTGCTGGTTTGTATGCGCCGATATATTTTCATATCGTCAGCGTACACAGAAAGATTGGATTCTTTGATGATGCCGTCAACATCAGAAATTGTTAAGACGAAAAGCAAAGGACCAAGGTGACTGCCTTGTGGGACACCAGAGGTAGCTGTAAAAGATTCTGAGTTGGAAAATCTAAAGATGACATTATAATGGCGTTCTTCGAGATACGATTTGATCCAGGATATAAACAGGGATGGAAAACCAAAGGCTTTAAGCTTAAGAAGGATGATAGTGTGTGAGATTTTGTCAAACGCTTTACTGAAATCGGTAGAAACAGCATCAACTTCGAAACCGCTTTCCAACGAGCATAGAGTGTTTGAAACAAATTCTGTGAGGTTAGTGGTAGTTGATCTACCCTTGAGGAAGCCGTGTTGATTATCAGGAAATATAGATTTGCAATGGAAGAAGAGAATGTCATAGATAATGCTTTCAAAAATTTTAGGAGCACATGACAGCTCATTTTGGACTCCGACATGATCATGTTTCCTTTTCTGTAAGGCACACTGATCTGAATACAAAATATGAGTCGTAGAAGAGTTCAACATATGTGCATTTTATGAATGATTTCCAAATTTTTATAAAAAAATTGTAATTATTTTCATTGGCGTTAAGCCAAATTGATGATAAATAAGTAGTTGAATTGATAAGGATTATATGGAGTATAAGAAGAACTAAGTTGAAGACTTTTTAATGCTGCTTTACCACTGTATTATTTATTGGAAGCATTAACGCTTAAACTGTAATTATTTTTTGCCATTTTACAATGCTTTTACTGTTCTACTGTTCTGAAAAATGTTCAGCCTGAAAGTATGCACATTAGTGTTCGACAGATTAATCGGCATCGGTTGGTATCAGCAGAAAATTCGAGTATCAGCATCGGCACAAAATTATATAATCGGCATAGATTTTATATCGGCATTGGTTGAAATTCAGGAATCGGCATCAGTTTTGTATCGGCATCGGTTGAAAAAAAAAGAATCGGTATCGGGTGAAGTGTACAACTATTATGCCGATACAATTGTGATTTTGTGCACCACTAAAAATGTTACATGCAATACAACACAGGTGCGTCGTTGGACACACGAAAGAAGCGAATTTTTACAGTTTTATAAATTTAATAATTTAGTGGTTTTCTTTAATAAAATAGCTTTTAATAAAAAAAATTTTAAATAACATAAAATAAATTAAAAAACACACGTTAATATTCACACCATTAAATTTTATTATTTTTCAAAAATATTTTATTTCGTGCTACATTCATTGTTATTTCAACGCACTTGTGGGCAATTGTTAATTTTTGCCGATGCTGATGACATCTTGTATGTATGTAGCAAGTAGAAGCAACATTTTTTGTTATATTTGGATAGATGCTAAATATGCTGGATATGTAGAAAATCTAATACGCAATTTGGCGTTTGGCCTTTTAATTATTTTTCAATCTGCTGCTTTGAAAATGAACTTTATTTAAACACCGATGCTGGTGACATATTGTAGCAAGTAGTAGCAAGAGGAACATTTTATGTGCAATGTATTTGTACGTAGAAGAGCCAATACACAATTCTCTATCTGTAAATATATTAGTGGTATTCAATGAACGAAGTATTTGTGATGTAAACTGCGTATGTGTGGTAAGTTGTATGAACTTACGGCAAAGACGCTATTTACACCACAAATACGGCGTTAATTGAATACCACTATTATTGTGATCTGCTGCAACATAGTTTAAGCAATACTACTTGATATTGAATCAACAACTGTGCTTTACAGAGGCTTTTGGATCAGTGAATAGTGTATTGATCTCCTAATCATAACGATGCGAGTTCGAATCACCAGCGCAAGATCGAAGAAATATTTTCAATATATATATGTATTGAAAAACATTTTCTTATAATAGACGCTAGGAACAAAGAAACATAAATTTCTGTGTCGTTTCTGAGATTTCACTCGAGCAAATCCCAGAACGAGGCGTAAAAGCTTCGCTTCAAAAATACATGAAAAAATTACTTGTGAGTCCTGAGACCTGTAGCAGGATTCCCAAACAGTTATCGAGAATCATAGTTGTCGTTATCGGTCATTGCGCATGCACAGTTTCATAGTAAATGACAGTTTTGGCTAGTTAACTACAGCTACAATCGTTAAGGCGTTTGGGAATCCCGCAACAGAGATCCGTCAAACTGATGGTCACGTTTTTTTTTTGCGTATTAAACTATTTCTTGCTATAAAATAATTACGCATACCAAATTTTATGGATCTGGAATATTTTTTTTGGATAAATACACCATATTATCGATTTCGGTTATATGAGAGGTAGGCATATTAGTCGGCCGATCTGGTTTATTTTCACATCAATTATTTCTTGCTAGAAAGTAATATTCCGTACCAAATTTTATTGTTCTGGGAAAATTTTCTGGGGAAATATACTAAATTACCGATTTCGGTAATATGGGAGATGAGCGTGTTAGGTAACCGATTTGGTTAATTTTACATTAACTATTTTCTGTGACGAAAAAACCATGTATGCAAATTTATATTGTTCTGGGATAATTTTTTTGGGAAATATACCAGATTACCGATTTCGGTTATGGGTGGGCTTTTCATTCTATCGATTTAAAAAATTTTTATCGAAATTTTGTGTTAAAGATTCTCTTGTTGTTGAACCTATTTTCACGAAATTTCATGAACCTGCGGCAACTCCTTCTATTTTTGTCCGTGGCTTACACTGCGCGTCGCTCACTGTTTAAAATTGCGGCAACCCCTAGCCTTGACCGATTTTATATAGAAATATCTATAGAAATATCAATTTGAATGAGAAAACAGATGAGTGCAAATATCGTTTTAAATTTCCCTATTCGTACCTGTCAGCCCTGTACTCTTGACCAGAAAATGACAGGCAACCCAACGGTTTCTTATTCCTTATGCTTCCTTCTTTCCATTAATATTGATTTCGTTTGGCAAACAGATGGGTGCAGAAATCGAAAAAAATGCATTATATTAATTATAATTAAATATAGTCTTGACTTCTTTCCACTAGGCAACCTATTCGCCTATATGTTTACTCATGTACAATAATTGCTAAAAAGTACTTTTCATTCAGAAAACAGATGGGTGCAGATCGTTTTATGGTGGGTTCTTGTACTATACCTTATAATTATTATATCATGGTTCCGATCAAATACCTTTCAGCTCCTCCGTCTAGTGTTGCAAATGAGCAACCTTTTAGTGTTGCAGGACAAGTATACAGTGATAGGAGATTTTATTTAAAAAGAGTAAATCCTGAAAAATTGTTTTTAAAAAATATATTATTCATTTGCTTAATTTTGATTACTTAAAAGTTTTTATAAGTTCTTTCTTTCGTTTTTTATACCATTCAACAATTTGAACACATACTGGAATGCAATATTTTTACTTTTTATGTTGAATTAGTTGTATTTTTATATGTTGAATAAATAAAATATATATTGGGTTGGCAACTAAGTAATTGCGGATTTCACTCATAGATGGCTTTAGTTGAATTTTTAGGTTTCCTGACGTAATCGAAATGCCAAACACATTTTGTTATTTGATAGTTGGTACTTCAACTGTCAATCAGTAAAAACATTTTTTTGATCGGTTGTGTAGTTTTTGTTTGGCGTCTGTTGAAAAATGGAAAGTCAAAACGAACATTTTCGTCATATTTTGCTTTTTTATTTCCGGAAAGGAAAAAACGCATCGCAAGCTCACAAAAAGTTATGTGCTGTTTATGGTGACGAAGCTTTAAAAGAACGGCAGTGTCAAAATTGGTTTGCCAAATTTCGTTCTGGTGATTTTCGCTCAAAGATGAAAAACGCTCTGGTCGTCCAGTTAAAGTTGATGACCAAATCAAAGCAATAATCGATTCGGATCGTTACAGTACAACACGTGAGATTGCAGAGAAGCTTCATGTATCACATACATGCATTCAAAATCGCTTAAAACAACGTTGCTATGTACGAAAACTCGATATATGGGTTCCTCATGAACTGAAAGAAAATCATTTAACACAACGCATTAACATCTGCGATTTGTTAAAGAAAGGTAATGAAAATGATCAATTTTTAAAACGATTGATAACTGGAGATGAAAAATGGGTTGTTTACAACAATGTCAATCGGAAAAGATTGTGGAGCAAGCCAGGTGAACCAGCTCAAACAACATCAAAAGCTGATATTCATCAAAAGAAAGTTATGTTATCAGTTTGGTGGGATCACAAAGGAATTGTCTACTTTGAACTTTTACCACCCAACCGAACGATCAATTCAGATGTCTACATTGAACAACTAACAAAATTGAACAATGCAGTTGAAGAAAAGCGGCCCGAATTGACAAATCGAAAAGGTGTTGTATTCCACCATGACAATGCCACCCACATCTTTGGTCACTCGGCAAAAATTATTGGAGCTTGGTTGGGATGTTTTGCCACATCCACCATATAGTCCTGACCTTGCACCATCTGATTACTTTTTATTTCGATCTTTGCAAAACTCCTTAAATGGTAAAAATTTCAGTAATAATGATGATGTCAAATCGTGCCTGGTTCAGTTTTTTGCTGATAAAAACCAGATGTTTTATGAACGTGGAATTATGATGCTAAAGGTCATTGCTCAAAATGGGCAATACATTACAGAATAAAGTTATTTCGTTCCATGAAAAAATTGTCTTTTATTTTCTAAAAAAAATCCGCAGTTGCCAACCTGATAGATATTTTGTTATTTTGCAAAAATGCGTTTATTTGAATTCAGTTTTCATTAGTGTGTGACTTATTCATCGGCATCGGCAGGAAATACAAGCATGGGTTCAAAATTATAGAATCGGCATCGGTTTTGCATCAGCATCGGTTGAAATTCAGGATTCGGCATCGGTGCAAAAACCGGCAGTCGGTCGAACACTTATACGTAAAAGGCAAGCATGTACATTAGAGTGGTCCTTAGTTGTATGGAGGAAACATTTTTTTCTGATCTTTAAATACGCACCGGGTGTTTGTTCCTTAACATGACAGAGAAAAAAATATTTATATTTAAACGTGCCTCAAGCGACCTCTATATTGATAATCTGATTTATATGGGAAAATAGTGCTGTTTCCCAAAAAAATCCCAATCACGTTTTTATAAACTAAAATTTTCACTTCGTTTTTCATTTACATTTTCTTTAAAATGAGTCATCACATATGAAAATCGGAATAAAATTATGAGAGATATGATTTTTTACTTTTGGAAAAGAATCCATTTTTTTTTTTGAAAAAATCGCAAAAATCGGAATTTTAAAAAAATTTATTGAAATGTCTTCTAAAACTATATCTAATATAGAAACAAAAAATGGTGCGATTACGTTCAATAATTTTGTCGTTACGAAATTTTTTGCTAAAATTATGCCTTTTTGAAAATGTCGAGTTTGGATATTTTTAACCAAAAATAGTATCAAGAAGTTTTAACTGTTGAAACTTGACTGATATATAGAAAAGACAAAGATTTCTTTTCTGAAATTACTTCAATAATTATTACAAATATATATATTTTCTTTCGAAAAGTTTTGGAATTCCAAGGTTGCCAAAATATATATAAAAAAATTGGGGTGCCCTGGTATAAAGTTCAATATTCTATTAAAATTGCTAAGTTTTGGAAAGTAGAACTTACTGTTACCCACCGGTTAACACCTTTTTCTTTTTTTGTATGAAAGCTTATATATTTTTTTGTGTTTTAGAGTACAACTTTTTGACAAATAAATGGTAACTGTTCTAAGAACGGGAAAAATTCCCCAAAAATTGTAAGAAATTCAGCCTGTTTAAGTTATTGAGCTTAAAGTATAACCTTTACGCAAGCTCGGGAAGACTCAATAACAAAGAATTAAAATTTCAACATTTTGCGCAAAATTGTTAAAAAAATGGAACACTTGTGGAAAATCAAAAGAACGATTTTTGGTTAAAACTCAAAGGTTCTTCCTTGAGATATTGTGTTTAAAATATATAAGGACGTGCAACACATTTTTTTGAAACCATCTCTTGCTCGAAACAAGTCTGCAATCGGCTCAGTAGTAAATTTTACTGATTTCTGAAAAAGTGGGCGTATGTATATTTCGATCACGCCCAATTTTGGTTCATTTGTTGATAATAATTATACGAACTAAATTAGCAAAATTAAGTCTTTTACGACCAACACCGTCTGAAATATAGCATTTATATTGCTTTGTATATATTGAAATTTGTGGGAAAAAGAGATTTTGCCAATTTTTTTGTTGGAAAAATTTAAAAATAAAAAATCGCCCGGTATTGAGGGCATAAACAACAAATGCCTTAAAGTGCTTCCGAAAAAAGGCATTAAATACCTCACAGTAATTTTCAATGCCTGTCTGCAACAATTCTACTTCCCACAGGTCTGTAAGGAGTCTAGGGTAATTCCTATAAAAAAACTGAACAAACCTTCAGAATGTCCCTCTTCATATCGTCCAATCAGTCTTTTGTATTCTGTAAGATTGTCGAAAAAATCATAAAAAAGAATCTGACTGAGTTTATTGAAGCTCGTAATATTTTGCCCCAACAGTTCGTCTTTCGTAGTGAACATAATACTACGCACCCATTGATAAGAATCAAAAATTTGGTCAATTCCAATTTTAAAATGTCAACCGGTATGGTATTGCTCGATGTCAAGACTGTCCTTGATTCAGTGTGGCACGATGGCCTTATTTACAAAATGATCAAACTAAACTTTCCTCTTGAACTTACAAAAATAATACAAAGTTTCCTGCACGCTCGAACGTTCAAAGTTTACATCGGCAATACTTCCTCTGACAGAGTTGCTATTACAGCTGGGTGTCCCCAAGGTTCGTGTCTGTTGCCAATCTTACACAATCTATTTGCAGCCGATTTTCCACAATTACGCAGATAACTCTTATTTATATAATAACTCTTATTTTCTATATTTAATGCAGTTATTTTCTACGCGGCTCCAGTATGGTCTACAAGTGTTAAATGTCACTTGAAGAAGCTACAAATTGCCCAATATAAGCTACTAAAACTTATCCATAAGACCAGGTTATTCTCTGCTAGGCGATTGCACACAATTGCAAACAAGGAATTAGTTGTTGATAAATTGAATACTCTCCGAAAATTTCAATATCAGATGCCAAAGGTCTGTATTTACGCATATAAATGAGCTGGCCTCATATTAAGAAGGTTTTTAAATATCTGCGTACATTTTCAAATAAATAAATAGTTAGGTAGTATATAAGTAACATTTACATAGGGTTTTGTAAAGTTTTCCCCTCCATATTTGTGTTTTTTTTTATTTTAAGTATCCATAAATATTAAACAGCCATTGTTATATTTATAAAGTAGAAAAAGAAATTATATCTTGAACTCTTTACATTTACTTATCATAAGAAACATTGTAATATTATATGTAATAAATAAATTGTATTGATACTTGTCTTGCGGGCCGTGGGTTGGACAGCTTTTATCTAAAAATGAAATTCTTCAATTCTTCGTGGTACTTTGCAGGTAATCACAAATAATATGTACGTCCGTATTACCGAAACAAACCAATTTTTTACACTGCCTTAATCGTTAGACAATTCAGCCATTTTCGAAAAAAAAATTTTTTAAAGGTCCCTACGGTGCTCATTTTTTTTTTTTTTGTATATCTTCGATTTTTCTTGTCCGATCTTAAAGTTTATAAATGTGCGTGTTTGTTTATTTTTTGCAAATTTTTCCTGATTGATCTTAACTAGAGTTTCTGAATTCTCGGGGAATTTCGATTCCCGGGATAGCGGGTTTTTTTCCTTTTTTTGGAAATTACAGGATCATTTTTCTTGCATCCTGTTTTGCCATGAAGAAGCTTAGAAGCTAACTTCAATATTAAACAAAAGATATTCAAAAAAATTAATTTTGTATGACACTTTTTTTTAAAGATTGAGAATGAGCCAGTGCAGTTGAAGACTTGGGCACTTTCCAAAAACAAAATACACGTTCGTCAAAAATCTGCACACAGTTGTTTACAATTAAAAATTTGACATCTTTATGTTTGGTTTATGAAATGTTTTCTTTTGCTACCCGCCAATAATAAAAAATGATTTTGACAAATAAATACTTCAATAAATTTTTCAATCACAAGTGTAGACTGTTCACGAAAACCTATGTGCATAACAGAACCTCAGCACATCAAGCACAAGTCTTCAAGTCTTGTCTTATAAATGAGATAATATGTGTTCAATAAAGAAGTTTTTTTATTTTTTAAAAAACAATATTTTAATGATATCAACGCATTTATTGTTTGGTCAGAACCATTTCGGGTTTTTTGGGACAAAATTGCCCGCAACAGAAAAAACCCTCTCATTTTCTATTGATGTTGATTTAATTGTTGACAACGCATTTTCAAAAGTCCTGTTCGATTTGATCTTGTTGTAAGAAAACTATTAGTAGTGTTGATAATCTTGTAGTTAATTGCTAGAACAAAATTATACATTGTTTTTTCTTAGATTTCCCGGGAGTCCCGGACAAAATTTCCCAGACTAAAATGTAAATTTTCCCGCCCCTACCTAACGCCCAAGCGCACAAAATATTTTCAATGCTAAAATCTAAAATATTTCGCTTTTTCCTGAATTTTTTGATAAAGCAGCCAAAAAGTTTTTGCATTTATTTTCACCATCCAACGGTCTAATAGGCAGTGTTTCTATCCAGTTCAGAACCATCTCTATACAAATTATAACAAAATACAAATAGAAGTGGCAGATCAAAAGTAGTTATTTCGAGTTTTAAGCTATTATTTTTGCGCTTTGATTGATCACAATATGCGTGATATCTTTAATCGGCAAATTATCAGTATTCAAAATTTTTAAATAAATTTCGTTAAGAATTAGAAAGACACATAAATACAAAACCTATGCACACTATAAATATGATCAAATCTTTCTTAAATTCGGACGAACATCCGTCAAATAATTACATGTTTACATATTGAGAAAATGGCTAAAAACGAAAAAAAATATATATATAATTTTTTCGCCAAATTTTTTTTTTCTATATATTTTCTTTACAATCATTACAATAAATCCAATAAATGTGTTCAATGTAAATTAATCAAAGCAATATAGATAGACTAAAATATTATAACAAATGCACGATATATTGCCTTCTGGGAAAACCTTTCTCTGTAATCTTTGTTAAAATATTACGTGTATTGATGAGAACATTAAAACGACTGCTAATAGCATATATATTGTATATGTATAATATTTTAAGTAATATTATAATTTATATTAATTTTAAACGTATGTAGATGATTCCACAGAACATCTATATGTGGTGTTGTGTTATAAATGATACATACACTTGAATGTATTCATCAATTAAATGTCCCTTTGCGCCTAAAGACATAAAAGATTTTAGACTTAGACGGCTGGTTGTGCAGCTGGACCATTTGCCAGTTCCCGATAGGCTTCTTGCAATGCATGCTGTTGCTCTGGTGTCAAGTTGCTGGCACACAATTGGAAGACTTCGGGATTCGATTCCACTTGTTTTACAATGCCCAGCATGCGGGTACCCACTTCACTTAAGGAAACAACAACTTTTGCAGCAAACGCTTGAGCTATTATAGAAACGATGCGCGGTAGATTGGAGTTGTTGGCGCCTAGAATGACGGGATGGTTCGCTTGAATAAGATCACACATGTAGCCATAAATATGGGGAGCTTCGTCTTCATCTTCCACCACAGGTAACCAGGAGAACCTAAAAACAGGAGAGTTATTAAAATAAAACTCAATGCCGCACATTTGACTGCATTAATTTACCAAACGTTTATAACGTCATCAACGTTTTGTAGTGCCGATTTGTTGTATTTCAAAATTTTCGTAACTGCAGCAATAGCGTTCTCAGTAGGATTGACATTTTCAGGCTCACGGCTCTTGGGATCGGAAATTACTTGAACAAGTAATGGAATGGCTTGAGCACATGTAAGAGCAAATTGTTCTCCTCCAAACTGAAGAAATAAATTTGGTCAGTGCGGAATTGAATACAATAAAAATAAATATTATTCTACTTGTCCTAAAACACCGCAACCGTATGCAGCAGCCTGACGCACTTCGGGCGTTTTATCACTAATGTACTGCAACATGGGTGCTGTGAAAATTTGTTGATAATTTGCACTAGCTGGACCACAGAATTCTAAAAAAAAAAAACATTTAATGCATGAAATCTTTAGTTTTTGTGCAGCCAGATTAAGTTAGCATACCGATAACATCATCGAATACACATAGGCCCCATTGTTTATCGGACCACTGTCGACTGGGATCCAAAAGCTTAACAAAATGTGGTGCAACTTGATCGAAGTATGGCAAAAACTGCGTTTTATTAGTTTTGAAGAGAGCATGCAAAATGTCTACTATTTTCGAAAGAATATATGTATCAGTATCATCCTGTTCAGCTAAAGCTTCCTCTACACCATCGTCGTAGTCCTCTTCATTACGTGCTTGCAAACGTTTATCGGCACGTTCAAAGTGCTCCACCATGTATTTTGAAATAATTTCCAAGACCTGCTTCATGGCATCATCATTTAAGCAATTTGGACCAAGCGTCTCAATGCACTTGGCCAATGAGTTCAAGAGCTCTGACTGCACATCGGCTTCTGGTTCAGTGCCAATAACTTTGATAAGCTCTGGGCAAATGTATAGCCACATTCCCTCCAAATATTGAATACCCTTTATTTTAGCACAGTCCAAAAGATAGGGCAATGACTCAGCTGCAGCTGAGCGCACACCATCATGGAAATAGAATTTCAATAAGGGAACCATTAGACGCACAACTTCTTCGGCGTAGTCGGCAAAACCGTCCTTTAGTTCACGCGCATAGCACACAAGCATTTCACACGCTGAAGCTTTATCCTCCATGCCAGCGGTGCGAATAGCAAAGTTTTGCTGCTCGCCAAGATTGATAAAGGACCAATCCACATCACCTTGAATTCAAAAAGAAATAAGATTGATCTTACGGGTTAATATTTTGCATTTATATTGATTTTAATGATCGATAAGACATATTAAACAATGCCAATACATACCTTCAATGTCTTCAACTTCATCATTATCCAGGAGTGCGACTTCGGGCTTCATAGCCGCAGTACGCATGACAGGGCCCATAACCAAGGGCAGGTACTGTTCAAACTGTTTTCCCAAAATCTTGCACATGCGTGCCCAAGCTGTTATCAAGTATGATGTTTGAGGATCATCATCGGGAAGATCACCTTCGGTGTGTGTCTTCAACAACATATCCATGACTTCACCAGCATCGGTAATGAATTTTTCCCGCCCAACAGCTAGCCCAATCAAACTAACGCACTCAATGGTCTTACCGCGTAACATACGCAACTCTTCGGCATTCGCGTTTTGAATGATAAATTTGAGACATGGCATTAGACGATCGTAGTACGTGACAAACTCTTTTTCGCAAGTATCCGCTACGGATGCAATAGTAGTAACAACTTGTTCAAGCACAAGCTTGTTGCCCTTTTCGACGAGCTCCTTAAATTTAGAGTTGAGTATGGTTTCCAACTTTGACATGATACCGTCCAAGTAACGTGTTAGAATATTTTTGGGACAGTCCTCGGAAAAGTTGACAAGGGCAGCACCTGCGTGTGCCTGCACACGTGGATTTTGAACGTCATCGAGCAGTGAAAGAAGACCAGGAACAACCTTTTAATTGAATAAAAAAATAAAGTGGAAAGAATAAAGTTATTAAAATAAATCAGAATTTCGAGATACGTAAACGAAGTTTATAGAACCATGTCATTTTGCCTACCTGTTCATGGAATTTCTTCTCAAAAGTTGGTGCAAAATCAGTGGACATTTGTCCAATAGCATTGCAAGCTGCGTAGCGCACACGTGGATGGGGATCGCGCAAGAAGTTCAAAACACCGGCCATTATCTGATCAAGCATAGTTTCCATTTGCTTATGACAACCTTCGCCAATTGCAGAGATGGCCATAAGAGCAGCATAACGTTGTTTCCAATCACTGTGTCCCAACATAGCTGGTAATGAGTTCATGACATGCGGCAGCACAGCTTTGCCACCCAAACCACATGCTAGGCGATCTAGCGAGGATTCAGCAATAACATTATTATCGCTATTATCATCATCAGCAACTACATCCGATGTAGCCCATTCAGCATCATCATCCATGTCAGTCATCATTTGCAAAACGAGTGGAATGAGTGCAACAACATATTTCTCAGCGCGTTTGCGTACCATTGCTGGAGCGTTCTCTGCAAGTGAAACCATGACTTCCAAAACAAGATGGCGCCAACTATCTTCGATATCTTGCGTGCCAAATACCTAAATTTTTTTATGAAATTTTAAACAACACAACTGAATTTTATTAATTTTTTCAATCTACCTTCATGCACATCTCGAAGATAACTTCTAATTGTGGACGCAAGAATTTGGGACATGTTTCAGTCATATCAATCAACAATTTCAATAAACTCTGATCGTCCTGTGCCTCAATGCTCTCAGCTGTGATCATTATCATACGCGGCAAAAGATCGGCAAAGTGTTTAAAAACCACGGCTTCCTTCTCCTTATCATGATTTAATATGAACGCACCAACTGCGCGTACAGCTTGGAAACGTACTTCGACATCTGCGCTCGGCTCAAGACTCTTTGCCAACATTTGCTTGATTAAATCTAAATACTGCGTTTCCTGATTGCCAAAGATCGCCGGAACACTGGCGAAAATTCGCAATGCAGATTCTTGTAATTGTGCCGATGCTGAGTTGGCGCATTGAAATAAGAATTGCAAAAAATCTGGCCATTGATTATTGCCATCGTCATCAATGAGATTGCGTGCAGCTTCGGCGACAACTTCGCATATTTTTCTACGCAAATTCGGTGTGACATCTTGTTGGACAGCCAAAAGAATTTGTTGCAAAAGTTGTCCCTGCGATTCTTGTGGCAACTAGAAAGTTGAATAAAACCCAATTTTTTTTTTTTTTAATTTAAAGTTAACACAATTCGAACTCGAGATATTTTCATAATTTAACGTGTATATTAAAGAAGATTTAAGGGTAACATTTTTAAAATTAAATAAAAAAAACTTGTGTCTCGCAATGAATGACGCCTATTATTATGACTAAGGTTATAAAAATAAATAATTGTTTTTTGCTGCCGTCATTTAAGAATACAAGATAAGATACCGCCTTGTGCATGTGGAATGACATCACACCAATTTTTCTTTGTTTACACTCTCCAAATAATTTTAAATCTGTTAAACTACATATGTTTTAACAAAAATTTTCTAGTTTTCACTTTTAAAATATGTACCGGGAAGGGAAATGTATCATTTCCGTCTTTTCTGCAAATTTTGCATATTTTTTTCACAAATACCAAAGTGCAGGAATAAACAAAGTGCAGGATAATTCGCATATAAGGTCCTGTCGAGCGTATTATGTTAAAGACTGAAGCCCATCGTAAACCAACTGATTGGATCTTATGAGTGTGACATCAGACCTGGAAAATCTACCACCGATCAAATATATTCACGCTACGACAAACCTTGGAAAAGTTTTGTCACCCTAGAGAAACAAATTATCTTCTTGTCGATTACAAAGCCGCCTTCGACAGTCCAATAAGGAGTCACCTATACTCCACCATGTCTATTTTGGTATTTAGACATTTGATATTTAGACAAAATTAATCCGTGTATGCAGGATGACACTGAGCAACACCAGTAGCGCAGTTTATATCTGGAAAGACCTCTCCCCCCTCCTCATTTGTTACCAAACGAGGTTTCAGACAAGGTGATTCCTTATCGTGCGACTTTTGTAACCTAATTATGGAGATATTTCGAGCTGCTTATCTAACACAAAGCGGCACCATATTCTATAGAGTGTTATGCTGCTAGCGTATGCTGATGATATTGATATCAATGGCCACACATAATACACGTGCAGTCTGTGCAGTATTTTTCAAATTAGAAAAAGAGTCGAGTCGCATGGGTCTTGCAGTGAACGAAGATAGGACGAAATAACTGTTGTCAACAAAAAGTCCCAGCGGCTTGGCAACGACGTCACTGTTGACAACACCTCCTTCGGGGATGTGAAGGACTGCGTCTTCCTGGGATCAAGCATAAACGACACCGATATCAGCATTGAGAAATTGACAATTGGAATGGAATTGACAATTTTTTTCAATACCATTAATGAGGAATTGAAACGTTCAATTACCAATTGTTTATTCACCACTGTTTGTGAAAATTGGAACGGTATGAAAGATATGGACCAAAAACGGTATAAAACGGTGGGTACTTTGGGGCATTTTTCCAATTTTGAGGCTTCGATAGAGTTTTTTCAGGTCAGTTTGTTCTGCACTATTTTTCCCCTAGTTTGTATCTTAAACTTTGCTAAAGAGAGGAAAACGAAATTCCAAACTGCTTACGAAATATAGCCATTAGGTAAAAATTAATTTTCTTTGAAAAATCAAGTTTGAGCCAAAAGTCAAAAGATAAAAAAATCCGAACGGTAGTCAAACTAGCAAAATCCAGAAGATCGAGTTTTGCTATTTACGTCAAGCACTTTAATAGATAGGTAATTAAACCACCTTTCTAAGGATATACTACTCATTGTGGCCCGCTAAGGATTTTGTCCAAAGGAAATTTTTAAAAAGTTTTTGAATTAAATTTATTTACTTTGAATTAAAAAATCTCAATACCTACTTGTACGATTTTAATAGCTTGTATTTTAATAGATAGGCAATAAAAGCACCTTTCTAAGGATATATTACTCATTGTGGCCCGCTAAGGATTTTGGCCAAAAGAAATTTTTAAAAAGTAGTGAAAAGTACTGCAAAGTTCGATTCATAGTACTCATTTTGAATTAAAAAATCTCAATACCTACATGTACGATTTTAATATTTTGTATTTTAATAGACAGGTAATTAAACCACCTTTCTAAGGATATACTACTCATTATGGCCCGCTAAGGAGTTTGGCCAAAGGAAATTTTTAAAAAGTAGTGAAAAGTACTGCAACGTTCGATTCATAGTACTCACTTTGAATTCAAAAATCTTAATACCTACTTGTACGATTTTAATAGTTTGTATTTTTAATAGAAAGGCAATAAAAGCACCTTTCTAAGGATATATTACTCATTGTGGCCCGCTAAGGATTTTGGCCAAAAGAAATTTTTAAAAAGTAGTGAATGAGTAATGAATAAAGTAGTAGTGAAAGTAGTTATGTTGAATAACCTGGGGCCGTATCTCAGCTTCCATGAACGTACATCTCGTCACAGAATATTTTTAATTTGTCATTGAATTGCATTCAATAAAAACAATTTTACGTGACGACTTGTACGTTCACGGAAGCGGTGATTCGGCCCCTGGTTGTTATGAATTTTCTTGCTAGAAATGAACTTATTTGAAAATTTCGAGTTTAAGTATTTTTACGAAAAAAATTCCCAAAAATCCAAAATTTTAAGAAATTAGTATGGTTTAAGGTTTAAGCATAATACTGTGATATTTTCTGCAAAAAATAAAAAACCAAAATTCGGAAAAAAATGACTGTTGAACTTGTTTTTTTTAAATACTTACAATAGCACTTACTTACATAAGCAATAGAATTTTGTATATAAAAAAGTATTGCTTCTCGCGTGTTACTTGTTGTTGGTTTGCGATTTCGATATACAAAATGAAGCACTTAAAGTGCCCTTTTGCAGCATTTCGATTACAAAAAAAATTATAAAAAATCGAAAAACATACATATCTCACTCGGAGTAACTTTACTAATCCTAAAAAAAATATTTTTGGTTCTCATTTAAAAACTTTTGAAGAACGTTCTCATCACTTAAAATTTTTATTTCAATAAAATCATTTTTTAAAATTCCACTTCTAATCATTTTAGTATAGAATAGGCCATTTAATTTTAGTGTTAGGTTCAGCGAAAAATCGATTTAACGAATTGGCTTGACAATCAGCGTGTTCGTTAAATCGGAAAACTACTGTATATTTTTTTTCAAATGATTACAGATCATGTTATTCTACAAGCAAAATGGTCCTGTTCTTATCGCATCGCTTCATGACACAATGTACAAGCAAATGACGTCAAAATAAAATTTTTTTTTATGTACTTTAATAATTGTTGAAATCAATCAAAAAACGTATATCAATATCCCTGAAAATTTTTTTTTAGTATTCTTTCAAAAAAGCCTTTAGAATCGCTTATATTACATAAAGGTACCCTTCAAATTAGCAAAATTAATGTTGTATAACTCTTTAGAAAAATTCCTGAACTTTTCGAACACTTGATTCGAAAAACTATGAATATTTCTTAAAGATCTACATATAATCTATATCAAGAACGTTCCATCTGAATTGAGAAATAACTTATAAGAAACAAAAACCCTGCAGAAATAATGATTTTATTTTTGAAATAGGTTAAAACAAAAATAATAAGTTTAAAGACTTCCCTATCATCTGGGAAGTCAAATCTATTTGATAAAATGTACTTGACTTTGAGAATAAATTACTATCTACAATTTCCCCGTTCTGATCACTATTTTTCCCGTCATTCCGTTTTAGTCGAAAAATCCCAAAAAACGGGGAAAGTCCGCCATCTGGCTCTAATCTTACTTCGTCAGACGTTCGATTTCATGATATAATTTTTAGGTGGGCATTTCACTCCATTTTATATTTATGTACGTTTTTTTATTTGCAGTTTTTGCGAACAGTAGCAATTAATGCACGCACACACACGCATAGATATTTTAATGAAAAGTATCATAAAATGATAGCATCTCTCATGAATATTTCAAGAGATAAATTCCATGATATGAGAATTTCATGATATGAGCGGTCTACACTTGCGATATCCATGTCATGAAGTTTATCATGAAATCAAATATTGTAAGTGGAGACGGCCTGTTGTTGTCGGAAATTTACGGCGAATATACTCAATCGAATAAAAGATGAGATTTCTGATTTCGACGCTTTTAAAAGAAAAACCCTGGTCAATTTATCAGGGAAAAGCCCTGGTCAAGTGAAAAAGCTCGCAAAATTAGGAATTGGATCTAAAACCTGATGAAACTATTACAAGTGAGCTGTACACAAAAAAAAATTGATTCGTTTGAGGAGAGCATTGATTGAAAAACGGCCTGAAACTATCGAAAGATACGAGAAATTAATTTTGCAGCAAGATAAAGCCAGGTCTCATCTCGAAATTTCGCCTCACCTACTTGTGCCGATCGATGCGAAACGCACTTCCCCTTATTTGATGTTATCAATTGTTTTGATTCGTTGCTAGCCTGAAAAGATGACCGGTTTTTATGGAAAGGAATCATCAATAAATTGGCTTAATGATGGGGAAATGTCATCCGTTCCACAATACTTTAAATAATGTAGACAATGTAATGCAGATAAAATGATTGTATTATTTAAATAAAACTATATTTGAAAAATCCCTAATATTAAAGTTATGCACCCAAACATACAGATTTTTCGATATTTTCTAAATTGGCTAAGATTATCAATAAAGTTAATAATAAAAACAAACAATGATGCACAATTTGATACTAAGCTTATGCATAAGTCACATGGAAATAATATTGTATCGTTATTACAAACACTTACCTCCTTGTAGAACTCCAAGAACTCTGAAGTAAACAAACGCCTAAGGAGTACAGCGGCCATTTGCCGAGCTTCTTCAGATTGTTGGCCATTATGCAAAGCAGCTAACAAATGTGTTACTTTAACATCTCGTGGCACATTGTTGTATGCATCCTATAACAAACAGTTTTGTTTAAATTAGTTTTAATAACATATGTGAGCATGAGGAAAAAATAAGACATTCATGATGCACTAGCTGGAAATTGTACAAACATATTAAATAAACAAGGAATTCCAACGTTCGAGGTTATCAAGGTCATGCCAGCAAGTAGTGGCATTAGTTTATAGCAGAAATCTAATTGAAATGCTAAAAGAAATCAATATGTTATGAATTTTTAAGTGTTGTGCTTTGTCACAATGCTATTTTCAGCAGCATTTCAAGATCATCAGTTTTCTTTTGTTTCCGTTTGCAATTATTGGGGCGCTGTCAAAAAACTAAAAATTGCTGCTGCAAAAATAATAATTACGTTGTTTTGGTGATAGACAATAAAATTTAGATTTTGTTGGCACTTCTTTGGGGGATTGAACTTCAATCACTCACCAACCAAATCATATGAAATCTCATCCAACTTCATCAGAAGTCACAGCAAAGTAATCGATGCATGGGAAGCAAACGAAAAAACACGTTTTGAGCTGTGCGCTATATCTAACGAGTACTTTACAAACATGAAATTCTAAGACTATAAAACATATGTGGGAATAGTATTCATCATTTAGATTAGACCTTATCGGTCCTTGTATTCGGAATAGACCCATATATTTACATCTGTATAATTTCTTTCCCTTGGTAATTTTTGCTAATACATAATTTGCGTTTTAATTTTTGGACTCACCTCGGCCTGCTGTCGGACATCATTGTCAGTCGATAGCAACGAATTCAGTAATTGTTGGAATTGAACTTGATCGGCAGCCATTGTTTTGCTTGACTTCTGCGTTTGTCAAATATCCTTACAACTTGATACAAAACTTCAGAGGACTGGATGTTAAGAACAATATTGATTTTGATTTTATAGAATTTGCAATATTTTTTTCTCAGATAAATGTGGAATAATTTTTCGCAACGCTCGCACAACGAACCGCACTACAGCACGACAGTGAGAAAGAAAAGAAAATCAGTGCGAAGAAAAGAAGGCAAAAGTAAAGAATGAAAAGAATAAAGATAACTCATGTAGAGATGGAATTCCTTGTGATAGAAATTCTTGCCATATCATAAAAATATTTACAGTTATCCACTTTCCCAGTAAAGAGCCTAGTTCAGACGAAAACGAGATTTTATTGATATATATAAGTACAAATTTCCATCGCATATAAGGTTCTCTCAAGCGTGCTGTGTAAACGATTTCCTAAATATGATTTAGGCTTATTATGGGCTTTCAGATGAACGTACATGTAAGCGTACATTGTACGACGACAAAATAACGAGCATATTTTGTTGAGCTTTCAAACAATCAGACCTGTACGACAAATTCATTCTTTGCAATTTACTTTTAGCTATAATCGCTTTCTTTTAAATTTTTTTTATGTGTATTTTGATCTAAAAAAGCTAATGGTGAAAAAATTTCGACACACTCTCAAGTGGCTTAGAAGTTACAGGTCTCGAAATTTGGGAAAATGGACATGAAACCCAACAAGCATAAAGATTGTTTATCAACTTACACTCAAGTGAAATTTCAACCTTTTTCTCATATCTCTAACGTTGGATATTCATAGCATTTACAGCCGAGAATCATAGCCTTCTCCACAAAAACGGAGCCATTATTCTCCAATATAATCTCCACTTAATCTGAACTAATAACTAAGTGTTATTTTTCACTGTGGAACATAAGTTCTCCAATGTTTTCTCAACTTGATATGGAGCGTAAGTTATAGTGTTATTCTCAAATTGAGAAAAAGTGACTTCTAAAGGCAATATCTAATATAATTATCTGTTTCTATTATTTAAATTCTTCACATAAGTTATAAATATAAATAAAAATCCCTTTATTTTAATTCAAATTTATATTAAAATTCATGTATAAAATAATAGGTATCAATAAAAATTAAGAAATATATTAAACAATGCTTGAAATATAATATTTAAATTCATTTCAATTCAATTGCACTTCCGCGCCTGCATATTACCATCTAATTCGATAGATCCTGCCTCAGAATCTACCTCCAGCTCAGAACCCACTTCCTGATAGGAAATTACGTTTCTACTTGAGCACATGAACTTTTGAGTCTACAACTGCACTGCAACTTCACTTTTAACTTTTTTCCGATGCATTTCCAATTCTTTTTAATGTTTTTTCCTTTAATGCTTTTCAATCTTCTGTTGATTTATATTGAAAAATATTGGTTGAAATTCTTGTTCCAAAATGGTTCATAAATAGTATTGCACTTGAGAAAGAAAATTTAGGTGTTTATTGGGAACTTGGGTTTTTTTAAATTTTCCTACAAAACTTATCATTATGGGTAAAATGAACGGTTATGCTGTTACCTATTCATCGAGCTATCAATCATTAAAATTCATTTATTACTTTTAAAGATATAGCATTTTACATATTATACACAATTTGATGTTTGTACTTACGTTTGTTTATTTCGTAAAAAGGTGAACCGCCAACTGTGCATAATATGTAAAAAGCTAAATCTTTAAAAATAATTCATGGATTTTAATAATTGATAGCTCGTTGATAGGTAATAGCATAACCTTTCTTTTGATACCAATAATGCTAGGAAAATTAAAAAAACACCCAAGTTTTTCACGCCCATTTTTCCAACTTTCCATAAAAAATCCCAATTTTGTTATGTACATCTTCCCAACTTTCGAGCCCTATAACTTCCAAACCAATTGAGATTTTCCATTAATTTTTCCAGGTTTGGAAAGAGAAGGGCTTAATACATATATATATTAATCTACGAAAAAAAATTAAAAAAAAATAATTTTAGCTAAAAGTAAATTATTCCGCAGATTCTCACGCAGAACACATCGACGTAACAGCGTTTTTGGATGCTTTTATAATTGACCAACTTTTTTACTCTTTTTTATATGCTTTAAATTGAATTTTTCATATTTCAGGAAAACAAATAAATTTATATTCTTCATTATTTATATTCATATATATTCATACTCATGTAATATTCTTCATTTTAATTTTTCGCTCCGTTGTTGTTCACTCGCTGACAATTTTAATTAGATGAAAAATGCACCGAGTCAGACCGACATGCTTTCAAATGAACAACATGTTGGACGGACCGGCAGAAAAATTAAAATGTTTTAATTTTCATCCGACATGTCGGTCTGACCGTCTCATTTGCTTTCGAACGATCATGTGCATGTCCGACGACATGTACGTTCATCTGAAAAGCCCTATTTAAAGGGCCGTATAGACGAGCAACTAGTCGCAAAACTGGTTGATAAGCTGGTAGCTGGTTGTTGAAAACTAGTCGTGTGTAGGTAGGGGCTTTCAGACGAACGTACATGTCAGCGAACTTGGGCATGTCCGACGACATGTACGATAGTTCGAAAGCAAAAGAGACGGTCGGACCAACATGTCCGATAAAAATCAAAAAATTTTAATTTTTCTGCCGGTTCGACCGAGATGTCGTTCATGTGAAAGCATGTCGGACCGACTCGGTGCATTTTTCATTTTATTAAAATCGTGAGCGAGTGAATAACAACGGAGCGGATAAAAATAATGAAAAACATAAATATGGCAAACGTTCCAAACACCAAGTTTTGCATAGAATTTGGATAGAATCCAGTAATATAAAAAATTCAAATTAAAGCTTACAAAAATTGAGGAAAAATGTCGGTCAATTATAACAGCATCCAAAAATTCTTGAGCCATTACGCCGATGTGTTCTGCATGAGAATCTGCAAAGAATGAAGTCTTCGTACATGTCCGATTGTTTGAAAGCTCAACAAAATATTCCCGTTATTTTGTCGTCGTACAATGTACGCCGACATGTACGTTCATCTGAAAGCCCCTGATGAGCTGAGGTGTCATTTGCAGTTATTCAACCAGTTTATTGTTGTTATATAGTTGATAAAAACTAAAAAATTTTGATATTTTGCGATTCACATCAATTTCACATTTCTTCAACTGATGTTGTGTTTGTAGCAAAATCAACAACTAAACGTAAGATTAATAGTAAAAAAATGATTTGCATTCATTTTCAATATAATAGGCGCGATGTTTTCAAGAAAAAGTTTTTGTACTGGAATTGAAAAATTGGTCCAAGTGTCTGTGGGTAAAACCATCAACCAGTTTTTCAATCAGTTTTGCGATTAGTTGCTCGTCTATAAGGGCCTTAAGAGCTGTATAACTTCAATGCCAAATATTGAACTAGCCCATAAATTACTTTCCACTTATATGGCTTACAATGATTCCAATTAAGGCAAAAAACATTTCTTTTTTAATTGATTGAGTAGGCGGAAAAGTAGGGGGGTGACCGATTGATGGATAAATTCAACAATATAACCAAGGGATGTATCTCTGGTTATAATTATCACAATTCTCAAGAAGACAAATTTAAATTAATTTTCCTTGCTGTTGCGTTTTCGCTACTGCTCACACTTAACTTTAGCTTTTTAACTGTTATTTCGATTGTAGTTGATGTTTATGATATTAACATAATTAAATGATAATGCATCAACGGGAAAATAGTTAATTTATGCAATTTGGCCAAGTTTTGCATAAGAGAGTATTAACTAGAAAGAAAAATTTATAATCCCTTCAATAGATTTAATTTTTTGACACCTCTAATAGACTTGCTCCATAAGTGGCTAGTGCAGTACTTTTTTGAATAGAAACAATTAAATAATTGTGATTATTTAGGTACAAACCTTAAAAATTTACATAATAAAATAATTTCTTTTTTAATCTTAAGTGCTTACACAGTTCGGAACAAAACGATCGCTCAACAATAGTTTAGAAATCCCTACATAATTGAAACTCGGTTTAAGTTTGGAAACCCATAAAATAAGGTTACACATAACCCTCCAAGGGGCTAGGTTAAAATAATTTGGGTATAGGTAACAGGATGTTTATTTTTGTTAAGTGTTGGCGTTAGAAACAGAAATCAGCTATTGAATGCACGTTAGGTGAAAAATATTCAAAAACATAATTTACTCAATTTAATTATCATTAAACTATTCTCTATTCTATTATGTTCATAAAATTCTCAAAAAGTACAGAAAATAAAAATATATGTCTCTATTAAACATTCAACATTATTAACCCGTCGCGTGACTCATGGGGTCTTTCGCGTCCAAACGTGTTTTTATTTTGATTGAAGCTTTTTACAGGTGTATAGATGAGGCTGGGAGTCCTGGACCTGCTGACAAGAGATAAACGGTATGCTTCTGAGTTGTAATACGGATCTATTGAAATTTTTCTGAACACGAAATTTTTCTGGACAAGTACATACAAAATTTTTTATTTGTTATTTTTTTTTGTCAATAAAATTATATTTTTCGGACACTAGCAGCTTTATTCATAATATCATTTTAGAGGCTGTGTAACTTTAAGCCAGCTTTATCATAGACATGCTCCATATCCGGCATTGTTAGTACTTTTTTTCAGTAACAGATTGGCAAATGTACAAGAATTCTTCATTTTTGTAAAAGATTTTCGATTGCTTAGACACAAACCTTACAAAATTAAGCAATGAATAAAAAATGTTTTTGAATAGTAATTTAAGCAAGGTTGCATCCTTATGCGTAAGAATGCATAAGGCCTTAAACAGTCCGTATCGTTGTAATCGTTAAGCGTTGAACGATTGTATAAGCAAATATAGTGAATAAGGCTGTTGATTTATAACGCCAACAAGATCGGCAGAAAAAAATCTTGCTCATCTTAGGCCGGGGCCAAATTACGCGATTTGTTTACCTTAGCGACAACCGCCAAAGCGGCAAAAATTTGTGGCCGCTTATACGCAACACTTCAAGTTCCAAAAATAACTAAGGTTCAGATAGCTGACATTTTTAACATAAATAATTTTATAATATCGACATTAGTGACAAGTTGGAGAAAATGAAGGCGTGCTACTACTGCAAACGAGTAGAGGAAAAAAAACAAAATTATGTTGCGTTCTATGCAAAAACCCAGTTGGAAGCAAATGAATTTTGATTGTCAAATTTTTAAATGTAAACAATTATTTTTATAATTAAGTTTTGAATATTTAAACAATAAAAATGTGTTTCATAATTATTGTATTTTCATTTAAAAAAAACTTGCTACCTTAAAAAAACTTATTAAATTAAAGCACCATATTATATTAAGCAATTAAAATAATTTTTTTTTTGTCAAATATTTTTTGCTTATATTTTGAAGATTTGATTTAAATATCTCATGGGATTTTTTGATTTATCTTTTTTATATCGAAATTTATGAATTTTTTACATTTAACATACATTAATAATTTTTATATTTTTTATAATAAATTTTTTTAACATATAACTCTTTTAAAATCAAGAGCAATGCTCAAAGTATGTGTCTACATGTATGTGTCTACCTTTAAAAACAGGGTCTTTCGTGTAGACCCCATGTGTCACACCGAGTAACTACAAAAAATGTGTCACACGAAAGGTTAAGCATTAGTGTTGGACACATAAAAATATATATTTTCGTTTTTCTTTATTTTATAACAGCTTAAGTCTGATTTGTATGTTTCGAAAAATTGTACTTAAAAGTTTTCAATAGCCCTTCTATGAAGTCTTCTTTATTTTTGTTTTGTTCATAACTTTGATTAGGATTACGCTAGAAGTTCCAGACTTTGTGTGTATGGTGCATACTCCACTATCAACACCGACAAAACTTGTTTTTTTTTCGCGGGTGAATGAAAAAACCTGGAATTTGAGAGAACTTCTTTTTCATCCGGCCGTGGCGCAGTGGGTAGAGTGTCTGGCCCATACGCCAGAGAACCCTGGTTCGAATCCTACATGACACAGACAGTTTTGTCAATTGAATTAATTTTTCTGTTCGGCCGTCACCTTTTTGCAGACAATGGTAAACTTCAGAGACTAAAAACTGCCATGAAAAGCTTCTTGAGAACACAAGCCGTTCGGAGTCGGCATAAAACTTGTAGGCCGTGTTCTCGATCATTTGTGTTCAAACATTTCACAACACACACAACACAATTGATCATAAGAAGCTCGGTCAAAGTCCTTTCAAGGCCTAAAATGGCCATTTCGTTTTTTTTTTTTTTTCTTTCATCCAAATACTTCCAAGCAACCGATGAATAAGCTTATGGTCTAAAGTTAAGAAAAATTTTAACAGGCATAAAACAGGTTTTGAACAGAAAACAGAAGAATGTTGGCTTTGGCCTCGCCAAACAGTGGCGATATGTTATAACTTTGCAAGCTTTGTTGTTTGACAGCTTGGAACACTTTCGACGGGCGATAATTTCGATAAAACATGTCTTTGACTTAATTTTATAACTTACTGGCACATCGATATTTCGATTCGATGTTCGCTTCGAAAGTCGCCACAGTAAGCTATGTGTAGCATACCATGGACAAGACCATGGTAGAATAATGTAGGTAGGAGCAATAAGGAGAGTCGCTGACCGCTATTGTCAAATTACTTACTTACTTAGGCGCCTACAACCGTAAGTCGGTTTCCGCCTGTTGTAAGAAATTACGGCAGCCATTTCTGTTTTGCGCTTGCTGGCGCCAGTTGGAAGCTCCAAGTTTCGTCAGGTTGTCTTCCACTTGGTCCCTCCAACGGAGATGTGGTCGTCCTCTTCTGCGTTGTCCGCCGCTGGGTACCGAATCGAATATTTTCTTGGCTGGAGCATCGCCTCCACATGACCTAGCCAGCGAAGCCGCTCGATTTTTATGCGCTTTACTATGTCGATGTCGGCGTATAGCTCATACAGCTCATCGTTCCATCGTATTCGGTACTCGCCATTGACGCAGATTGGTCCGTAGATTTTTCGAAGGATCTTTCTCTCGAACGCTCCTAAAATCTTTTCATCAGAGCTGCTCAACGTCCAGGTTTGTGCTGCATATAACACGACGGGCATGATTAGTGACTTATAGAGCGTGACTTTTGTTCGTCGAGAGGGCTCTGCTTCTCAATTGCCTACTGAGCCCAAAGTAACACCTGTTGGCAAGAGTTATCCTTCGTTTTATCTCTCTACTGATATTGCTGGTGGAGTTAATGCTGGAACCGAGGTAGACGAAGTCCTTCACAACCTCGAAGGAGGTGTTGTCAACAGTGACGTGAGTGCCAATACGCTGGGACACCAGATATGTCGTCTTATCTGCGTTTACTGCAAGACCCATGTGACTAGACTCTTTTTCTAATTTGGAAAATGCTGCACTGACTTCGAGTGTTATGCTGCTAGCATAACACTCTTGTAGAATATGGTGCCGCTTTGTCTCAGATCAGCAGCTCAAATGGTCTTCTCCATAATTAGGTTAAAAAAGTCGCTCGATAAAGAATCACCTTGTCTGAAACCTCGTTTGGTAACAAATGGGGGGGAGAGGTCCTTCCCGATTTTTACTGCACTGCTGGTGTTGCTCAGTGTCATCCTGCATAGACGGATTAATTTTGCAGGTATACCAAATTCAGACATGGTGGAGTATAGGTAATTCCTTATTGGACTGTCGAAAGCGGCTTTATAGTCGACAAAAAGGTGATGGGTGTCGATTTGCTTCTCTATGGTCTTTTCCAAGATTTGTCGTAGCGTGAATATCTGGTCGGTGGTAGATTTTCCAGTTCTGAAGCCACACTGATAAGGCCCAATCAGTTGGCTTACGATGGGCTTCAGTCTTTCACATAATACGCTAGACAGAACCGTGTAGACGATACTTAGGAGGCTTATCCCACGGTAGTTGGCGCAAATAGTGGGATCGCCTTTCTTGTGGATTGGGCAGAGTACACTGAGGTTCCAATCGTTTGGAATGCATTCTTCCAACCATATTCTGCATAGAAGCTCGTGAATGCATTTAAATAAAGCTTCGCCTCCGTTCCACTTTATCAAATTTTTCATACAACAAGTCACCAAAAAATTTGTCAAACAAATATATATGGAATTTAACGACATTTTGCATGAGGTAGATTTTTGTCATGATTTGATTGAAATTTATAGACAACATCCAGAACTGTGGCAGATTAAATCGGAAATTTATAAAAACTGATTTTTAAAAAATAAAGCATATGCAGTGCTGCTGTTTTCACTTCGGTATACAAGATAATAATGAAATTTGACGAAAAATTTGATATTTTGAAAAAAATGTAATATGCTATTTGATAACGACTTCGTGAAGAATTTGATAAAGTGAACGCCCCTATTAGACCAGTTTCTCTCCGTAACCCGCGATCCACATTGGCAATAAATTATGGTATACAATATTGCTTACCATGGATATTGCTCATGTAGACCACTTATTGCTCATGGTATGCAATATATGTCTTGTAATCAGGGATCGCAAACAAACTCTAAAGAAAAGTATTTTTGTGTTCTTTTTGTTTCTTTTTAAGACCACAAGTATTTTTGTTTTTTTTTGTAATTGCTGTGTGGAAACGCAATTGGCAAGATCAAAATGGAATTGAAAACTTGCTAGCAAGAAAAATTGCCGTGTGGAAAAGGGGACTTTGTTTCCAATCTCTGCTTGTAATATTTAAAAAAGAGCGCAAAAAGTGATGTGACCAGGGATCCATTTGACCGCCAAAATAACATCACCCTTAGGATGTGTTACATCACTCTTAGGATGTCATGCTGGCGGTCAAATGATCCCTGGTTACGTCACTTTTTGCGCTCTTGTCTCGTTTGATGAGCTCTGTGCCCAAAGTATGTTATGCTGACGGTCATATGATCCCCAAACATTAGTATACTTTTTGCTACTTTTAGTACTTTATCCGAATAAAGTATCATGGTAGAACATGGTTGAGTGTTGCTATTAAGCAGAATTCATTATGGCTTTCATACATTTCGCACTGAAATTGTACTATTTCAATGCAAAAACACAAATGTTGTGAATTATTCCACAACGCAACACTGTTTTGATCCCGTGATTTCATATTTTTATCAAATCATTTGGTGACCGCATGGTATAATAATTTTCAAGGTAGGAGTGGCAGTTCTGTTGGCGATTTGGAGTTGTCAAAAACACATTGAAAAGAGAAAACGAAGAAGCAGCAAAACAGATGACAAGTTATATTTTGTATTGATTTGACCAATGTTCATTAATATAGGTTAAGTCACTTGAGAGAAAAGCACTCTTTTTCCGCCTTTGCTCGAACTGTCAAAGTAGCTGTTAGCTAAAAATTGTACAGATTCAGGTTTTTTTTTTCTTGATTTCCTTTTATCCATTCTGACAGTTCGACCGAGCTTCTCTCAAGTGACTTAACCTACATAAATGAACCTTGGATTTGACTACTCCCGATCGCCGCTCGTAAAAAAAGAGGTAGTTGTCAAGGGTATCTTGTAAATAATTGTATCATGGGTGACCTTGGTGGGCAAAATTTATTCTGTCTCTCTCTCGCTCTCGATTTTTCAACCTACATAGAAACAACAACAATGCGTGCCCATGACGTGCCCATGACCGCCAGCATAACCCTAAGAAACATGGTATAATAAGACAAGGTAGTGTTAGTAGTTGAAATTTTCTCTTGTGCTGGGTACCGCACCTGTCAAAACAAGGTTTTACGAATAAAAGCAAAACAAATAACAAAATTTCCAAATTATAACATTCTATGACAACTGCGGTACCCACCGCTCCGAGACGACACTACCTTGTTAAATATACATTGCTAAGAAATACAAGTAAAAAATTTTGACAGATGTTGCACGGCTGCAGATGTCGTCAATGTGCTTAGGATACACATCTGCGATCTCGTATACCACACGGCGCCCATTTTTGAAGCAGTGAGCATTGGTTGTTGTTGTTTTTTTTAGATTCTGTGACAGCAAAAAGCCAACATGCGACACACTCGCGAACATGCTTTTTAATTAGCGTATTTTCGAAATGTACAAGAATTCTTAATTTTTTTAAAAGATATCGATTGTTCAGGCACAAACCTTACAAACTAAAGCAATGAATAACAAAATGTTTATTAATAAAAATTAAAGAAAGGCTGCGTAAAACCTTTATGGTGCTAACAGTGCTAACCAGTAACTAAACAAGCGTTGTACGGTTGTTAAAGAAAATCTATTTGAAAAAAACTGTAGATTTTTAGCAGTTACTTGTGGGACATACCATCCACTAAAGATATCCAGATATCCAGATATCGTTAAAGATATCCAGAGATCGACTTCTGGCTGAAGATATCCAAAGGTGAACGATACGCTTATACAGTGTATTTATTCCATATTCAATTGACAAGAGCGTAACTAAAGAACTAACAGCCTTATTTAATAGATTTTCATAAATATTATTTCAAAGCTTGTTTATGTACGCACAGTTTAGGGCTTTACACATTCTCTACGCAACCTTGCTAAAGTTGTTATTTACAAGCATTTTTTTATTCATTGCTTAATTTTTTAAGGTTTGTGTCTAAGCGCTCGAAAATCTTTTACAAAAATGAAGAATACTAATAAGAATTCTCGTGCATTTGCCAATCTGTTACTGAAAAAATACTACAAAGGCCAGATATGGAGCATGTCTATGATAAACTATCATAAACATCAACCTTAATCGAGAAGATAACAAAAAGTATAGGTTAAGTTAACGCAGCCTTTAAAAGCAATTTTCGGTGTTTAAGTTACGCAGATCTTAAACAAGCTGGAAAACCTTTACAAATAACGATGTGTTGTTTAAAGCCGGTTTAAAGTTACGTAGTTCTAAAATGAGTTTATAAATAAGGCTGTAAAAATATAAGAAAAAAAAAATATATATTTCCGAAATACCCGATATTAACAATCGGGTTAATATCTTTTTTTATTTTTCTCTCCATACTAAAGTTTGTGCAGTTTTAAATTTGATACGTCGTTAGATATATCTGACGTTGTTAGATATGCCTTATGTGTGAATTACATAATTTTTGAATTTTTTTGAATCTTCAAATAAAGTCAATTCAAATCCGAGCCAAAGTTTTATAAAATATATATTTACATAAATCAATATAAACATAAGACATGATTTTAGCACAAAGTCTAAAGTATACTTTAAAACCACATGTTTTCTTAACTATACATATATACTTTATAAAAAATTCAACAAAATTCAAACATTTTAAAACATTTACATAAATTGCTTAAGTTTCCCTCCTTTCTGGTCATTCTTCAATTCTTCCCTTTATATTAGACCACATTCTCAATGTAAAATGGTAAATCATTTCAACAAGACTTAAAATTGAAAAACCCATAAATAAACCAAAAATACCTCCACAGTTAGCTAAAAAATCCGTGATACCAAATAGCTCGGATCGCTTTGATGTGATGAACTGATTCTCTTTAAAGTATATAGTTAGACGAGACATTTGTGCACCTTTATTGACTTCCAAGTACTCCGTATCTCCAGCAGAGGCTAACAGTTCTTTCAGATCAAAGTTTCCTTGAGATATTTCTGCATTATAAACAAGTGATGTACATGCAGGCATACAATTACAGTCGGTTTGACCACGATGGTTAAATGAAGTTTCCTTTAAGCCTTGTGTAAATTCTCTCATTAATAGTTCATCCGCAGCATTGTCATAGCAATATATTTTACTTTCATCACAAACAGGCATATCCAGCGTACGAGGCATAGAAAACTTAACACAACCACACCTGCTTAGAGTAAAATTAGAAAGACACTCTAATTCACAGTTTCCCTGAGTATAGGTTTTGAAAAATTTCAGCTGTCGTTCACTTTCCAGAAAACATTGGCGACGATATGGATGATAATCCGCAATGCCAGACGATGTAGTTATCATATTGGGCTTAACAGCAATCAATACTTCCTTACCCATTGGTATTCGTACAAACTGCTTTGAAACATGCGGACTATCATTTGGCGAGTGCAATAAAACTTTGAATCCCTGAACGGGTCCACGACAAGCATAATCAATTTCTTGTATAAAGTTTTGAAGGGCAATAAAAAGACCAGCTCTGGCACCGGCACCTAAGACCCTAGCTGGATATGTTTTAATGCCACTTCCTTCAGTATATCCACCTTCTAAAGACCACATTAGTGTACGATTTGCTATAATTTTGTTGTGTATTGTGTAATTTAGATTAAGGTTTCTTTTATATTGATAAGTGTTTTCACGAAAAAGATCTTTTGGACTGAGCCCGTTAAATGTATAGCATATGCCTTCTTCTGTATACGTTTTCATAAAGAGCTCTTTGCAGTCGCCCACAAATTTAAGCCATTTGCAAATACTGAAATATCTCTCAAATGCAGGTATCATTTGGTCCAGAACATCGTAAAAATCAATTTTCTGCGGGAATATCACAGGCATGCCTTCATCAATTATTTGGGTATTACAAATTTGGAGCAGTGTTACAAATTCTGCCAGTTCTTGACTTGTAATATTTTCTGTTGAAAGTGGTTTATTCTCATGTAAAAGTTCAGTTATACCTTCGTAAAACTTAGCGTATGTTACACCTAAAATAAAAAAAAATATGTATATACAAAAATAATAATTTTCTCGATATAAATTTCAGTTAAGTAAGAAATTAGAAAATAATTGAGAATTTATTCAAAAGGAATACTTCTTTGGAGTTTTAAGGGATCTTTATTATTGGAAAAGTTTTGAAGCGTTAGCTTCTTTAGCGACGTTATTAATATTATATGGGTGTAAAATGAAAAGTTTACAAGCGTCCGTTACAATTTTTAGTTTATCATCAAATTTGAATTTGCACTTATGCAAAAACAAAAACATTTTCCCATAAAAATTACCCCAAATCAATAAAATTTGGGGTAATTGGGCGCATTATATAATTTTATAACGAAAAAATAATAAAAATTGTATAAATTGTAAATTGTCTTAAAATAAACCTAAATAAAATAAACTAATATGCCTACCTGCCATATAACCGTTGATAGCATTGTATATTCTAGTATATTTCTCCAAAAATGTATTGCAGATCTATCAAATTTTTATTATCAATCAAAACTAATACGCCTACCTTCCATACAACCGAAATCGGTAATCTGGTATATTTCCTCAAAAAATTATCCCAGATCAATTTAATTTGGTGTGCATAATTAATTCATAGCGAGAAATAGTTGGCGTAAAAATAAATCAAATCGGCCGACTAATACGCCTACCTCCCATATAACTAAAATCAGTAGTCTGGTATATTTGCCAACAAAATTATCCCAGATCCATAAAATTTGGTATGCATAATTATTTTATAGCAAGAAATAGTTTCCTTTCCCAAAAAAATACATGACCATCAGTTTGACGGATTTTAAAATAACCAATTATTTTTCAATATGAATTTGTTTCGTATTTTAGCCAAAATATGCTTAAACCAATTGCCTATAACTTATAAAGTTTTTAGCAGGCGCAGCCTAACTTTTCAGGAAAATGTTAAGAAAGCTTCCATTGAATCATACTGAAATTAAAAAGATAATAAAAATGCGTTTTTTTTCATTTTAAACTTTTGGATATTTTTGCATTTATCCCCATACAAATTTTCGCATTTTGGCAAAAATACCTCCAGAAATTGCATATAGCTTCTTAAGTTTTTAGCGACTCCACAACGAGTTCTGCAGAAGCTGCACAGATGAAGAGTAGGAGGAATCTAAAACACATCTTCTCTGCCCTTGCCCAGCCTTAGCTAAAAATCGCCAACTTCACTTAGGTAGTAAATGGTTCTTTAAAGATCTGGATGATCTCTCAGAATCTTCGGTCAACCAAATCCTTAGCTTTGTCAACAGCTCAAACTGGTTTAAATAGAGAAGGAAATTAACCCATGATATCACAACGGGTCTTATTGGCCTAAGTGTGTCTCAAGGAAGACAGGCGCTGGATAAAAACTTTTTAAAAATGCCTTAAAAACTCATTGAATTCCCTTAAAACCAAAATTAATATAATTGGAGCGGGCGAGCGAAGCTCCCATGGCATTGCTTGTTCGAAAAGCGTTATCAGAATTTTATCTCAGCCATGCGTTGACCGATTTAAAAATTTTTCCACTGAACAGTTCTCTGCTTCAAAAACTAGAACATCATTTAGTCAAATTTTTACTAATTCAAAAAATTTTACTGAAATCAAATTCATATGCATAAACGCAAATAATATTTACAACAATTTCAAGCATTTTATTTGTGTTGTAATTCGCCGAATATAGTGTCGTCAAAAATATTAACATTTGAATGTCGAGAGCGCTGCCAGCGTTGTTGGTTTTTTTTTTTTTTTTGTTGCGTTTTTCTTGTTTTTGCAGAATATTAATATAACCAGATATAAGCAATGGGTTGACCGATTCTAAATAGTTCTTTGCTTCAAAAACTAGGATATGCCTGAACCCAAATTTCATTAAGTCAAAAAGTTTTACTAAAATTATATTTGTATATTTGAATACAAATAATATTTACAACAACTTTAATAATTTCATGTTTGTTGTAATTCATCGAATTTAACTTGTGTGGTAAAGCAAACGCTGCGAGCAAACGCATTGTTGTTTATTGATTCAGATATCATATCAGATTTCATCACATTTTATCTTCAGATTTCTTAACATTTTTTCACTGAACTGAAGTTTTTTTATATTTTCTTAGGTAATTTCTGTGGTAAAAAAGAACCCTTGGCCTATATTATGACAATTCCCCTAATATTCGACTCTAGCGATAAGTATCCGTGAGCTGAAATAGTTTGAAATATCCACTAAAAATTAAGTTTTTTTGTAAAAATGTTAGGTGGTGTGGTAATTAAAAAAACCAGTCAGAAATAAAAGTAATGAAAAAATTTTTCCAATCTGCATCATTAAATTTGATATTTTTGCAGTCGGACCAAAGATAATGCGGATTTTCATTAATTTTTTTACTTTTTTTATTTTATTTTTACTAAAATTCAAATTGATTTTTTTTTATTTTTTTTTTTTTAGTCAAATGAATTGTCTATTGGTAAAGGTCGGCGCTAATATAATCAGACTGTTAATCAGAAGCGCCAACTTCAAAGCATTTGTATTCATCAAGAAATTAATATATTTATGATAATAAAACAAATAAGAAAAAAATTAAGATAATAAAATTTCATATATAATAATATGTTTAAATAAATTATCAAATATGACCAAGAAATTAAAAGGAAAAGTATTTTTATTAAAATTATTTTTTACTTTGTAGTGATTTTGTAGTCGGTTGTTTTTTTTTTTAAAAAATTTTATTTCTTCCTTTTTAGAGAATATGATAAATTTTCGAAAAAAGAGTATAAACAACATTAGAACAAATGTTCCGAAAAAATTTGTTCTTTTAAATTCTGAAAGTTTGTTGGTTATTTCAAATATAAAAATTATTATACCCATTCTTGTAACGAGTTTTATAACCCTAGTGTCAATATTATTCGAAATATAGTGTTTTTCTAATATTTCCACGTCCCTTTGTTATGTAAGAGCCCACTTTCTTGAGCATTATTTCCAATAATTGTGCCTACCCCTGTACTTTATTTCAGTACCCCAGCGTCAATATTAACTGCGATAGTGTTTATCTAGTATTGCCACGCCCATTAATCGAATAACGCATACTTTATTGACCATCATTTTTAATAATTCTGCCTACCCTGTACTACAATAAATTTCAGTGCCCTAGTGTCAATATTATTCAAGATACACTGTTTTTCTAATATTGCCACGCCCAGTAGTCGAAAGCCGCCCACTTTCTTCATCGTAATTTTTACTAATAATGCCTACCTCTATATCAAATTGCAGTACCATAGTATCAATATTATTCGAGATATACTCTTTTTCTAATATTGCCACTCCCATTTGTCAAATAACGCCCATTTTCTTGATGGAAATTTGTTATAATTGTGCATACCACTACACTAAATTTCAGTACCCTAGTGTCCATATTATTCGAGATACAGTGTTTTTATAATATTGACACGCCCATTTGTCGAATAACGCCCACTTTATTGACCATAATTTGTAATAATAATGCCTACCCCTATACTAAATTGCAGTACTCTAGTCTCAAAACTATTCAAGATACACTGTTTTTCTAATATTGCCACGCCCATTTCTCGAATTACGCCCATTTTCTTGCCCGTTATTTGTAATAATTGTGCCTACCCCTACACTAAATTGCAGTACCCTAGTGTCAATATTATTCGAGATACAGTAGTATTTAATATTGCGAGATCTATTATTGCCACGCCCAGTTATCGAATACCGCCCACTTTTTTACGGGCACCTCAATGCTTATCATATCTATCTGTTCCCCAAAAATTATGGCAATCAGGCATATAGTTTAGGAGGTATCGATGTACATACATTTAAAAAAAAAAAAAAAAAAAAAAAAAAAAAACTCAGAAACCGACGAACTTGAGAACCTCCTCCTTTTTGAAATCGGTTAAAAACTTCATGCCAATGAGTTTTCCAGAACGCATCAAATTTTATTTTATTTTTATTTTTATTGATAAGAAAATTCATCATCCACATATCGCTCCAAAGTATAAAGAAGTTCTTAGAGCTTAAACGTACCAATATATGCTGCTAGCTAAGCTTATGCTATGCGACTGCAGCATCCTAGTATTTTATTAAAATGAATAAAAGAAGTCAAAATTAATCCGATTTAGTACGTTTCTATGCAACGTTAACTGATTAACGCTTATATTTGCACGCATTAAATCTAAGGCCCCTTTTATGAACTCGTATAACAACTCAACTAAGGGCCACTTTCTCAATGTCCGGTTAAGCTCTAATCAGAACTTTAACCAGCGGTTAGTAAAAAAGCTCTTTTTCAATGTCTGGTTAAGACTTACCTGTCGGTTAAGTGCTGATTAAGTTACCTGCAAGTTGTGGTTCCGGTTACCTGCTAATCAGAAGAACTCCTCTGCGTGCTCTTCTGCCAAAGAAAGACAAATACTTTCTTCATTTCAACTAAAATTAGGCAGTCTTGTGCGTTTTTTCTTTTTAAATAATAACTAACAATCAAAACAACAAACAATTTCACAAAAATAAATCTTTAAAGAATTTTCAAATTCCATGGTTCAACTGAAATGTATGCAATACGTTATACGTAAAATATTTAGTTAAATCTAGTCAACTTAGTTGAGTTGTTATACATAATAGGGATCTTGTGTTCGTGCAATGGAAACACTTATGACCGTATTTTGTAAAACGCACGCCATCACGTCACTCAAATTTCAGTGAGAGAAAGAGAGTTTGTTTTACTTTATATGAAAACGGAACTGCCAGACAAAAAAATTCCAAGTGAGGTTTTGCGTTTTACAAAATATGGCCATTAAGGATATCTAGGATTCGATACCTAAAAAAAAAAAACGAAATGGCCACTTCAGCCCTTGCAAGGACTTTGACCGAGCTTCTTATGATCAATTGTGTTGTGTGTGTTGTGAAATGTTTGAACAGAAATAATCGAGAACTGGACCTACATGATTTTATGCCGACTCCGAACGACTCATGTTCTCAAGAAGCTTTCCATGGCAGTTTTTACTCTCTGAGGTTTTGCCATATTGTCTGCAGAGAGGTGACGGCCGAACAGAAGAATTAATTATTTTAATAAAAAGTTATATACCTAGAAATATAAAAACAAAGTTGTTTAGAATCAAACTACTAAGAGAATAAGTATGACTATAAGGCTGAAAGGCCCAATTCCAGACCCAAGCGGAACCAATAAACAAATACTGTTTTGTTCTTTAGCTGGCGCAAGGTAATGATATGGGGATTGGGAATAGTTTTACTTTAGGGCCCACGACCTTTTCTTTTTTTTTTCTTAACGTGTATTTGGAGCCCCTAAATCATCTAATGCAAAAAAAGGCCAGTCCCAAATGGCTTAGGAGATATAAAATCTGAAAGTTTGGAGAAGTTATCTTTTTTGTATACGATTTATCAGTTTAGTAGCCCAAGAGGGGGAGAAGGGGGCTGAAACGGCTTTTAAGGCTTATTTTCATTATTTTCCCATACAAAAAATTCTCCAAGGAGAAAGGGGCCTAAAACCCTTAAGCCCGTATGTTGATCTGCCACTGATTAAATTCAATGTTTGCAAATATCAGCGTTGATCAGTTTATGTTTATAAAATCGTACTAAATTGGATGAATTTTGACTACTTTTATTCATTATAATAAAATATAATAATCACATTGTTCATATAAAAAACGATATTGCCATCTCAGCCCTTGAAAGGACTTTGACCGAGCTTCTTATGATCAATTGTGTTGTGTGTGATAAGAAATGTTTGCACACAAATGATCGAAAACTGGACCTACATGCTTTACGCCGACTCCGAACGGCTTTATGTTCTCAAGAAGCTTTCATGGCAGTTTTTACTATCAGAGGTTTGCCATTGTCTGCAGAGAGATGACGGCCGAACAGAAAAATTAATTCAATTGAAAAAATTTTCTATGTCAGATGGAGGATTCGAACTTGGGTTCTCTGGCGTAAGAGTCACACACTCTGCCCACTACGCCACGGCCGCCACACATTGTTCATATTCAAAACAATATTAATAATATTAAGAACAATCACATAAAGTGCTAATAAAAAATGGGTATAGCTTCATTTGTTGTTATAACATCTCTATTAAAGGAGAAAAAGAAAAAAAAAACGTTGCTGGGTTACCAATTTTTTTTTTTTTTTTTTGGTAAAAGGGAGTGCGCAAAACACTGAGAAATTTTTAAGAGAGTTTAGCATAGATGCAAACGATGTCCGTTTTAGTAATTTTATTTATAAAATTGAAAAAAAAATCAAAAATTTTTAATTTGTGCCTGTTTATTTTTTCAATTTACCTTTACCTCACTAAAAGAGGTAGATGGAAAGCTGAAAAAATGCTGCATACTCTTCAAAGTACATAATTTATTGTATATAAAGTTTTTATATAGTTTTTTTTTTTTTTTTTTTTATAATAAATAAATCGCTTAAAAAAAATTCCAATAAACACATACATTTGCTTAACATTTCCAATGGGAATAGAACCTTTCGTTAAGGAATAATAACTTTATTTGATTTATGAATCAAAAAGTGTATTCTCTTTAAACACAGACGGTATAAAAAAACTAAGCAATAATATCCTTTTTAATGATTGTAGAAATGTTTTTCAAATACTTATATCAATTCAAATAATGTTACCTACCTTCTTTTTGGACAATTCGTTTTGTTTCCGAACAAATTGTTACTGCTGGAAATGGAATGTTCCACACAGGTGTTGATTTTTCTGAAAAACTTACAATAACTGGAGTTTCATTCCATTTTAAATAAACATTATTTATAAGAATCGCGCAGCAATAGATGGAAACAATAAAGACAGTGCACCAAAATAATTTTTCTTTTAATGGACGTTTTTGTCCAAAGTACTGAACACCGTGAATAGAAGTATTTGAGCAATATTCGTAATAGACTTGCACTATTCCTTTTAACAAAGACTGCTGTGGAGGATCTTCAAGTTTTTCGTTGAAAATTATTGTTTCCTTGGCTTCTTTCTCCTTAGCAGTTTGATTTTTATTAATATCATATTTTTTTGAGTTTTGTAAAAACATTGTGATAAAATAAATAATTAAAATTAATTTTTAATAAACAAAAAACGGACGTGATCGAACCGACGATAATAACTCCAATGGCAAAATGAAAAAACCTTGCGGTTCAGAGAGCATAAAAATATGTTTAACTTTTCCACAAACAAGGTTTTTATTATGTATGCGAATTGCTTATTTGTATATTGTATATATATATATATGTATTATATTGAATGTATTTGTATTTGTATATATATATATATATATATATATATATAAGTATATAAGTATATATAAAACCTCTCATTTTCTCTAAAAATATTTACACCTCTTCGAAAAAATTCCCTCTGAAATAATACCTGTAAGCACGTTTAACCTTTTTGGTACTCTATTTATTTTAAAGGGATAAAATAAAGGTCAATAGCTTTAATGGCTATAAAATTCTGATTACTAATTGATCATTCTCCCTTTTTCTGTTTTAAGTTTAAGGTGGATTAGGAACAGACTTGAGTGTTTGAAATAAATTGCAAACAGAATTTTTGCAGTTAGAATATTTAGAAACATTGTGTCAAAAATAAATTTAAGTAGTGCTACTGTGTTAATTGAATAAAAAATGAGGAAAACACAGAATGCGGAAAGGAATTTTATATAAAAGTATAAATAATTAAGTGTGACTTGATCCACGCTCTTCTAAACTCAGTCACGGTGCCCACTGCTTGAAAATAAAACTTAACAAAAAATATCGAATATAATTATATAATTACAAATATTACAATTGAAACAAAAAAGTGGAAAATTTTAACAAAACATATATGGCTCGTAGAAGACAAATGCAAAAAAATGGCGTTATCAATAAGGTTACAGCGAAAGAGTGACCCTAAATTTAGCCTATTTGACGTACTTCGAATATTAAACCAAAACATGTGGCAAATTAAAGCTTATGATCGACTACTACTACTTCTTCTTTTCCCAGAGAAATTTCAAGTTGAAATGCTGAGCAATCAGTTGAATATGAATATCTCAAGAATAAATACAAATAAATTAGTTTATTGGGGGTTCCATTTAAAGCTAAGGATACGTAGAATAGGAAAATATTATCAGTGATATAAAAGAATTTACAAACTTACGAAATTTATAGTTTTACAATCGTTACTGAATCAGATTAACCTCTGATTTTGACAACTAGCTGGCATTTTCTCTGCTGTCTACTCCATTCTTCTCGTAGTCGGCCCTACCTTATAATTCTGCCATGACTAATGCCTATGGGTGATGTTACAGGGCGTCTCCATTTACAATATTAGATCTCATGAAATATTTCAGGATATCGATATCGCAATTGTAGACCGCTCGTTTCATGAAATTTCACATCTCATGAAATTTGTCTCATGAAATATTTTATGAGACATATTTCATGAAATTAGCTGTCAAAATATTTAAGTGTGTGTGTGCATTGCTTGCAATTGTTCGCAATAATTTCAAAAAACAGTTCAAAAATATAAAATGAAGTGGCGGATGAATGAAACTATAAAAATAATAAAATTTTATAAACAATTCGGTTGCTTATGAAACTTTAAAAGTTCCAATTATAAGCGAGTTTATCTGAAACAATCTGCTTGACACCATGCTTAAAATGAAATTTCATGAGATGAAATACCCACCTAAAAATTAAATCATGAAATTTGGATTTCATGAAATTCATTTTGACAGATCGCATGCAATCAAATATTGTATGTGGAGACGGCTGAATGAGAATATTTGGCACTTGCGAGGTGAATATGATTGCATGTAGCCTCAGGGGCTAGTATAAATTTTGACAATCAGCAAGAGAATTTTTGACACAAGCATAATTAGAAAAAAAAAACACTTGTAAGTTCGCGCTTAAAATAACTAAAGTTAGCTAGACATTTTAGTTAATTATAAATTAAAAAAGCACAAAGAATTAAAAAATAATGGAAATCCCAACAAAACAGCAAAGGAAGTTCTACGTAATATGTAGAACTATATTGCATAGTCCGCAATCCCATAAGGCCACTTGCTACTCGATAGCAAACCACTTCATACTCTATTGACCATCCATGACGCTTCGCTGGAATAAACTCCACAATTTTGCGAAAAAAGCTAGCAGACACTCTTCAATGCATTTAAGTTTGTGCATTGTCTCCATTCAAAATGGCATTTAATGTTTCGGAATAACCTCTTGGCCGAATATAGGTAATATCCTTAAAGGAATAATGTTTAGGTAGTTGTCCAGAGCAGAAAAGCAAAAGCAGTACTTACTCTTCCCCCTTCCTTTAAAAAAGTCATAAAAAAGCTCAAAACTTTTTGCTTCCGACAGCAAAGCAACCAGAAGTGGAAAATATTTGGGTAAAATTCTGTTAATTTTCAGTTATATCAACAATTTTGCAAAAAAAATTAAATTCACGCGCTAATACTAACGAAATCTAAAACGCCAAAATTTCTAGTTGTCAAAATTTTATTGTTCTTTTGGCACAGCAAAAATTACAATTTTATTTCAACAGACAGAAATTGTATTCAACTCAAGGTTGATTTATAAGGTTGTCGCAAGGGAGAGAGCGAGTGCCCATAATTGTCAAATCGAAGTTGACATCTCATAGAAAATCTGCAAGTGCTCTCTATTATCATCCGTTTTTCTTTCGTAGTCATTCGCAAAATTGGCTGGTTTTGACAATTATGGCTACTGAGAAGAGAGTGCGATTAGCCCTGCGACAACCTTATAAATCAACCTTGATTCAACTCAGTAACTTCTTTCCTACCACGAGTGAAAAGTTCCCGAATAGCACACAGCCTTACAGGCCGGTTACACTGGCCAGTGGCAGTGAAAGTACGAAAGAATACGTGTACTGTTCGAATGATTCGAAGAATTTCGAACTCTCATGCTTTCATGCAAGAGATGCTACAAGCTCTCTGTCATCAAACAGATGACAACCTAAGCCTTATATTGATTTGACAACTCCTGATCGCCGCTCGTGAGAAAAAAGGTAGCTGTCAAGGCTACCTTGTAAATTATTGTATCATGGAATGGAGTAGAAAGCAGAATAAAGCGAGATTTGTGTCAAAATCAGCTGTTCATCGCGAATTTCTTTATGCTCACGTTTCGCAGTTGTTTTAAGGTTAAAACTGTTACAGGTTTTTTTTGCAATTTTAAGACTTCTTTCACATTTTCTAGTTTTTATTACACTTTTTTTATAATATTTTCACTCAAATTAGCACAAATTTAACACCCGCGACCGCACTGTTTGCAACTTGGAAACATAAAATATTTTCTTCATTTGCAATTTCTACGAAATTCGTCGTTTTGACATATATGTTCCTTCTCATTTATGCACTCTTCGTTGACGCGTGAGAGCACTCTGCGAAGCGGCCCTACCTTATCATTGTATCATGGGCCAGTATACTAGCCTGTGTACCATGCCTGTTAGTACTTTATCCGAAAAAAAGTGTCATCTAGGCTATTCACAGTTTATGTACGCAGGCCTATTTAATTTACGATTTGTTATTTTTACGCAAAATTACGTAAGCGTATTTTTATTTGTTTTGCATGCAAATGCACATACGCAAACACGCGTAAATAAAAGTAGCCCTTGGACGTATTTTTAGTGTCTCGTATTTTTATGCCCTATCTACAGTCTATATAACAGCATTGCAAAATCATTGAATACGGCAAACACATACTGAGGTGCTCACAGTTTCAAAAATAACAAATGCTATAAATACGCTTTGTTAATATACGTTTAAATTGTGAATAGCCTAATCTTTGAACATGGATGAGTGTTGCTTTTAAGAAGAATTCATTACTGCTTTCATACATTTCGCACTGAAATTGTACTATTTTAATGCGAAAACACAAATGTGAATAATTCCACAACGCAGCACTGTTTTGATTTCGTGATTTCATATTTTTATCGAATCATTTGGTGACCGCATGGTATAATTGGGCTATTCACAGTTTAAGTACGCAACTTACGTAAGCGTATTTTTCTTTGTTGTTGTTTTGCATGCAAAAGCAAGTACACAAACACGCGTAAATAAAAGTAGCCCTTAGACGTATTCTTTGTGTCTCGTATTTTTAGGCCCTATCTACAGCATATATAACAGGGTTGCGAAATCATTGAATACGGCAAACACATACTGAGGAGCAATGTTCATTAATATTTATTAATTATTATTAAACCTTTAAATATTAAATATTAATAAACCTTGCTGAGGAGCTCACAGTTGCAAAAATAACAAATTAGCTGTGAATAGCCCAATAGAGAACTCGATAAATGCACGTACGTTCTCATTCGTGTCGCTTCTTTTTTTTTTTACAACGCTGCTTTCACTTCATAATATTTATGAATTTTTTTTAAGCACAAAATTCACAACTTTAAAAAAAAATTTAACGCATCTAATGAACAGTGAATAAAATACTGTACTTTTCTCACACCATACAACATACAAGCACATTTATCGTTGATAGTTTTTAAAAATATTACTTTTTGTGTTTGATAAACAAGCCAGTGTGAATATTGGTTGAACAAACATTTGAAATGTTTCATATCAAGAGGCAACATCGACAAAATATTATTTAAAAATGTTTGGAAAAATTTACAATCATTAATTATTTTTTTGCATCAGTTACTAGGCCTAACATCTTCACAAGTGTTGTATAAAACAAGAACTGAGGTGTCTTACTTTAAGCTTATATTAAATAACTCTTCAAATTCAAAGCAAACTGATTGTTTATATTAAAACCATATTTTATCAAAACTTATGCAACAAAACATATTCAGAACAGATATTATTAAAGAACTTAGCCCAAATAAATATTTATTTATTGACCTTAATGCTTAAATACATTTTTCCCTGTATAGTTTGTTTAACTGGATTTATTTTCTTAAGTATTTGTGTCATTGTTTCCACCAAACGTTCACTGGAAACTCCAGTCTTTTTGTTCTTGAACTTGGTAAGCAACTCTGTAGCCGTCATAGGCTTGCGCATGAGATAACGGCGTACAGCTTCTTCGGTTATGCCATAATCACTGAAAAACAAGTTTGATAAACATTAAATAAAATAAATAAAAATATGATGAACTCACTCTTTATTGTTTACATTAACAACGCCCGCAAATGTTGATGGCAATGAAGGTGCTGATGGCTCCATTTTGGAACGTTTTGCCGGTGTGCTCAAGGGACTGTTACTGTTTTCGGAGCCAGTTAAATCACTTGGCATACTGTTTACTTTGCGTTTATTAGCATCATTGACAAATGTAGTTGGAGTTGCAGAACGCGAGGTGCTCGCATTGTTTTTAACGTTTTCTTTCGATTTTTTCTTGCTTAAATCATCTTCAGAGTCAGTGCTGTCTGAACTGAAGTCCGAAGAAGACTCTATATATAAAAGGGGTGAGTTTATTTTAATTTTTTCATCGTATTTTTAATCATGGTCAAACCTTTCTTTTCGTCTTTAGAAAGCTTTTTGCTTTTTTTCTTTTCTTTAGATTCTTCTTTTTCCTTTTGATTCTTTTTCCTTCTTTCATCTTCGTCTTTATCAGACTCTTCAGATTTCTTTTCCTCTTCGTCCTCTTCATCAGAAGTAAGCAACTTTCGTAATGCATCTTCCTCGGCCACCGATTTCATGTCCTTGTCTAATTTTGATTCTGGATCAGGTTCGCTACAAAATAAAAGTTTAATTGGCATAAACGTATAAATATAAAATTCAACATACTCTTCACTTGATTCTGTATCGTAGTCCATTTCTCGTCCTTCTTCATCACCATCATCGGATTCTTCGAAAGCCTCATCATCTACATCGCGCTTCTTTTTCTTCTTCTCTTGTTCTTTTTTACCCTTTTTGGATTTTCCATCATCGTCGCTATCCTCCTCCTTTTTCTTTTTTTCTTCTTCTTCTTCAGAATCAGAGTCTTCATCAGAATCAATCCACTCATCCATGTCACTTATTTTAAGTTCCTTAGATTTTTTAGCTGTAGAGCCCTTTACTTTTACTTCCTCCGGATCCTGTTCCTCTTCCTCATCACCCTTTAGGCGTTTGCGCAACATCAATGAAAAATAGTTCATTACTTTCTTTCTACGTCCAAATTCCTGTTCAGCCTCTTCAGCCGATAGCGATTTGTATCTGTTTTCAATTTTAATGGATAGTATTTAATTTTAATGAATAGTATTTAAATTAAATTTTAATCAGTTTGCGAGCATTCACCTTTGAATGGGTTGAAAATTGTACCATTCATTTAGTGGGTAAGCCTCAATAGCTCCGTCAGGTGCATGAGTGAACACATAGAATGCTGCATTTTCGCTGACACCACCTTCGCGTATCCCCTTGAATTTTTTTCCACTTTTTCCACCTACCTTAAGTATCCATGGCTGTGCCTCAGGACGATACTTGCGTGCAATAATACCGAACTTTTTACGTCGCACCTCCTCGCGCAAATCACGATTGTACTCTGAACCAGCTCCGAACTTTGGCATGTCTTCATCCATGCCACGAAACTCTTTCATATTGTTTTCACGTTCCAACTTGACGGTGCGCCATTGGGCAAAATCAACGTTGAGCGTCGCATTAAAACGCATTACATGATGTTTCTTTCGAAGGTTTTTTGGAACTCTTATATTGAACTCCTGTACATTTGCAGGTGGTATAGGAGTTGCCACAGAGGCAGGTTGTGACCCACCAGCGCCAAGGGCTGTGAACTGAAATTTTTTGAAGTTGTGACGAAAAAAATAATAAATTATTTTATTATAAAAACTTACGGCTGGTTTTGTCGAAGCTGACATCATTGAAATTCTATAAGAGAAAACATACACAGCAATCAAAAAAAAAACGAATCCAACTAGACACAAACGTTGAACTTTCGCTGCTGCACATTAATCTATTAGAGTCACAGTCGCACGGAACGTACTTTTGTACTTTTCAGTACGTTTTTATTTTTCAGTTTTGTGTAGTTTTATTTTGCTCGATGGGATTCTTTTCTTTTTTTTTTTTGACACTTTAAAAGAAGTGGGAGATAAAGATCTCATAATATAGTATTGTATGGGCTGAAGGACTTTTTTTTTGCTCATCACTTTCGGTAAGTAGGTAATTGTAGATGTAAAAGTTAATTTAAGAAACAAAAGTTTTTATGAAAGGAAATATTTTAATCACAATAAAAAAAATTTTATTTTTAGGTACTTTTTTATTTTTCACCAAAGCGACCCTGATTACATTAAATGACGTCTACCTTCAGCACGAACCTTTTTTTATTTTGTGAATGGTGCCACCCGTAGCAAGCTTATAAAGAAGGCTCAAATTGAAGGAATAGCTTGAACAAATTGACGACGACTGCAACTTTGCCGCATCTGTCGAATTTTTTACATGTATGTCTTATGGAGGAAATTTGATCTAATACCGCAGCGTTTTGTCTTCGATAGAGAATCATTCCTTATTTTACAGCTTGTCGTTGCAGCCGTCGTCAATGTGTTCAAGCCATAAAAAATAAGTTGGATGTCAAAAGCAGCTGTTCAACTTTACTTTTCTTATTGTTGTTGTTGCCATTATTATTAGCTGCATTCCCCTGGCACTGGATCAGATCAAATCTCAGTAGAAAATTATAGTTCAACTTTATTACAATTCGGCACTACTGACGATGAAGTATCAAAATACGAGTGCAGGCAGTGGAACGAAAACTCGTCCAAGGTTGATTAATATAGGTTAAGTCACTTGAGAGAAGCTCGGTCGAACTGTCAGAATGGATGAAAGGAAATTAAGAAAAAAAATCTGAATCTGTACAATTTTTAGCTAACAGCTACTTTGATAGTTCGAGCAAAGGCGAAAAAAGAGTGATATTCTCTCAAGTGACTTAACCAATATTAATGAACCTTGAACTCGTCGAAGAGTAATTCAGATTTGCCAACTATTTTCGTTTTGAAAAAAGTGCTTTAAGTTGAGCTAAAATTGTTCCACTGAGATATGATCTGTTGCGGGATTCCCAAATGCCTAAATGATGATTTTCACTATCGTTAACTGGCGAAAACTGTCAATTTCTATGAGAGTGGCATGTACAATGACCGGCAATGATAACTATTATTAACATTGACTTTCGTTGCCGTTGTGTCACCGGATAGTGTGCATGAATACATAAGAACACAGGGTAATTATTTTTTGTAGTTCCGTTACGTTCCGTAAGTGAGCAGAGGCCTCAATGGAATACGATGAATGGAATACGTATTATTTCCATTCATCCCTCCATCATATGAAATTCGAAGTTTGACAGACAACATATATTACATTACGCACACTATTGTCTTTATCGTGGAAAAGGCTGTTTTGGTATATACCCGACTAGATTTTTGAGTCCGAGTACATGAAACTATAAATGTGATGGGTTTTTTTCGAGTACATTTTAGTTTTTTGTGTATAAATATTTGAATTTCAAATATGAATTCAAAATACGAACACTCGTTCGTTCGTTTGGGCTGTAGAAGCATGTGTTTAAAGTTAACACTTTTATCTCTCAAATGAGCCATCTGATAGCTCAATACAACCAAAATCATCGAAATTGTATACCTTTGATATGTTTCCCATTTTAGTGGCGGCCGTGGCGCAGTGGGTAGAGTGCGTGGCTCATACGACAGAGAACCCTGGTTCAATTCCCACCTGACACAGAAAGATTTCCAATTGAATTAATTTTTCTGTTCGGCTGTCAACTCTCCGCAGGCAATGGCAAGCCTTAGAGTGTAAAAACTGCAATGAAAAGCTTCTTGAGGACATAAACCGTTCGTAGTCGGCATTAAACTTGTAGGTCCAGTTCTCGATCATTTCGCACACTAAATACAAAACAGCCACAACTCAAAATTTACAAATTTTTGATTCTTTATGTAAATTTTTTCTTAGTGCCCATATACCATATAGTTAGGTAAGTAGGGTCGTGCACCGTTACCGGCGCTTCCGTGGGGGCTTGTAGGTCTATTGCGAATCCCTTTTTATGTTTGTGGTACCATTTTACTGTAACACATCAAATTCATTTTATACACATCTTCTTTCTCTATAGTTTTAAAAAAAAAGTTTTTTCTCATTGCTTTGTATGGTGTTCCCTCAAAAATAAAATTGTTGTTTGCTTCACCTAGTAATTTAAAAATTTAGAGTTGTGACTGTTTCGTATTAGTGTGCGATTTGGGTTCAAACATTTCACAACACAATTGATAGTAAGTAGCTCGGTCAAAGTTCTTTCAAGATCTGAAATGGCCATTTCGTTTTTTTTATGTTCCCTGTTTTCCTCAAAAAAAACATCTTCTTTTTTTGTATATCCTCATGTCATATAAAACAACGGCAACGCTTGTCAACAGTTTTAGCATATGGTAATGCTTAATGCATTTTTTCCGACCAAGCGTTTGTGTTAAAATATTTTTAAGCAATTGGGTAGAACGCGCTTAAACCCACTTTTTTATTATTAATAATGTCTGTTCCCGAGTTAATTAAAGCTGCACTTCCTCTTAGCGGCACACAAAGCGATTTGAACTTGGTCAATAGCGGCGTAGGGAATGGGACACCGCTTAAATCAACGAACGCATCAGGAACGCCACTACGGTCTAGAAACTCACAGCCAACACCTGCTGGGACTCCTAATGTCTCCAGTAACGAAAATTCTGTGCAAAAAGGTAAATCGTTGCCCAAGCCGCCTGAAGAGTTCTTCAAAGATCTACAACAGTTTCATGAGAAGAGAACGTGAGTCTTGAATATTATTACGTTTAATGCATTAAAGGTTATCGCATTTTTTTGAATTAGTACGCCTTGTACGCATCTCCCAAAAATCAGTGGCAAAGTCATCAACCTGCATCAACTGTACAGCTTAGTAACAGAACGCGGAGGGTTTGCTAAAGTTAACAACCGGGATGAATGGGATGATGTGCTACCATCATTGGGCTTTAAAGATAAATGTGTGAATGCCTCCGCGGCCATAAAACACATTTACAGACGCTACCTTGAGAAGTATGAACGTCTTAATTTTTTTGGTGAAGATCCAGACAAAGTTGATGCGGCCGATGTATCGGATTCAAATGATGGTGGGCGTTCACGCCGCTTTTTTTCTTCCGTGCTTTCTGGTGGCGGCAGTAGCGTAAACACTGTGCCAATGTCATACAACTATCGGCAACATATTGTTAATATGGAACGCAGACGCTCCAACAAAATGTCCTTGGACCTCCACAAACCGTCGGCCTATGAGAAACTTATGCTTTCATTAATATCACCATTACCCAATGAGCAGGATTTTGCCATAAACGTTTGCACGCTGATGGCTAACGAAAGCAAACACACACTCAAACTGAATGAATATCCAAAATTGTTGGATGCTCTGCTCTCACATGCGGGTGTGTTTCCAGATGTTTCAATGCGCCAACTCTTTACACATGTTTATAAAGAGTTGCGTCATCATTCGTTGTTTGGATTCTGGCGCGATTTATTGCATGGCAAACCACAAATACTGGAACTTTATAACAATGAGCAAGTGCAGCACGATCCAATTAAAATAGTAGCTGATGCGGAAGTTATTAAACCAAAATCGGAATGGGAGGAGTGTTTGGACATGGATTTTTTAAATCTTGGACGTGGCAAAGGCACCCAAGAATATGTGGGCCAGCGTGTACAACAAATTCTTGCAATTTTGCGCAACTTGAGTTTTTTCGAAGAAAACATGCCTGTCTTTGCTAAAAATCGCACCTTTCTGCGATTTATTGTAATGAGTGCCAATGTTCGCTGGGGTAAGATTGTCTTATTTTATTTATTTATTTTCGGTCTACTGATTACAAACAATCTAACAGACAAATGTACAAAAATAACTTATAATTAAGTAATAATAATAATTTAAATAACGAAATTTGTTAAATAGTAATCGATATGTACGAGAGAGAGCAAGATTGCACAATTTAATAATTAAATCAAGTAAAAGTTAAGGTACAAAGCAAGTAAATGACAAAATAATGAGATTAATTATACAAGGAGAATAAATCAACCTTAAAACGCGATAGACTAACATTGAAATTCAAACACATGCGAGGCTATTAGAGAGTCGTTTACAGCGTGTTATTGGCGATTTTAGTGCGTTGTTAGTTCTATGAGCACTGACCTCAAATAATCTGTTAAATCTTAATTTTCTAGGGGGATCATACAAATTAAATAAAATTTAAATATCGTGACAATATTACCGGATAGCACATTCTCTTTATCACATAAAGATAGCACATTCGTCTATCTTTAAGTGATTGCAACCCTAGTAACTTCCTCCTAGACACGTATGAGGGGAGACCATTCGGCCATCTCAATTTACGTAGAGCATATTTTGTGAACAATTTTTGAAAAGGATTCCAGATGATTGAACAATATCCAACCTTACTCCTAACTAAAGAGACATATAGAGCATTTAAGGTCAATGGATCTTTAAAATTAGCCGAGTTTCTCTTAATGAATCCCAACAATGCAAAGGATTTACCAATAATAAAATCAAAGTGACTTGAAATTAAATTTTGAGTCAAAAATTACTCCCAAATCCTTATATTCCGCCTTACGTGCCAGAGTACAGTTATCAATGTTGTAATCAAACTGAATTGGTTGGGCACACTTCGTAAATGAAACTACACAACATTTATTGATGTTTAATTTAAGGTTGTTTAACAAGCACCAGTTATTGAATTTAGACAATTCTGCTTGCAATTTTAAGCAATCAGAAAAATTATTTATATACGAAAAAAGTTCGATATATGAAAAGTTTTCTTTTTCAAACTTATAAAGTAGTGAATTTAAAATATTTGGGAACACCAAAATAATAAAAAAAAGTATTTTTTTTGCCTTTTTGCTTTAGGAAACATTCACAATCAAGCACTTGACATTGCCGGCAATGTGGCCACTGAGCTGGAATTGCTTGATCCGACATCTGATGAACTCACGCGTAGTCTTTTGGCAACTTTGTGCGATGGCATCGAAGGCATGGATCGTGCAGTTATAATTAATAGTTTGGAGATCATGTATAAACTCTGCCAGCGGGAGAGCAATGAGGATTACATAAATAGTTGTCTTAACTTAAAATTTTATCAAACACTATGTTTGTTCCTGTCGCTCAATGATATCATGCTGCTCATATATACCTTGGAAGCCATCTACGCACTAAGCTCTATGGGCACACATTCCTGTCATTTGATTATGCAGGTCAGGGGTGTTGTTGATCAACTAGTTTCCTTAATCACAGTCCAAGTACAATCGTATGGCCCAGATGGCTGCATTCTTATGCGTGTTGTGGAAACGGTACCTGGAAATATGTTACCAATGGTTGCGCAAAATATAGCAAATTTGCAAAACGTTGCAGTTATTCAAAACAAACAGCATTTAAATCAAACTTCTACAACACAACCACAAAACGAACATCAGGACCACATGCCAATTGTTGAGGCAGCACCAGTTGTTGCCGTTCAGCCGATTGCTGTTCAGTGCAATGCTGTAGCATCGCATGATGATGAACAATATGCACTATCGTGGTTGGGTGCCACTTTCGAGCGTGCCTGTTCGCAGGATAGTCGAGTAGAACAACAAGAGCTGTATCGCTTGTATTTGTCACACTGTCAAAAATTCGGCAAACATTCTGTTGTCACTCATACACAATTTCCACGTTTGGTTCGCTTAATTTTTAACGTCAATGTAGGGCCTACTGTGGTCAAGCGTAGTGATAACACCGAACTGCCTGGTTTATATTATGTGGCAATAAGGTTGCGAGCTCAGCCATTGCCAATACAATCGAAAAGTGGCCAAGTCCAACAAAAGACTCTTGATGTTAAGCTGGGTAAAGATATAAGCGGTTCTGTGCGCAAGTTTAAAAAGAAGATTAAACTACAAGCAGAACTTCCTCAACAAATAATCACAAGTAATGCAGTCGTAGTCAAACAGGAAGCAACTGAAACTCCGAATACTATAATTTGCAAAACTGAAATTCAAAACCAGGATCTGGTACCTAAGTCTTCAAATGCTACACTTGCATTGGCGAACGATGCAAAACCTGCTGCTCCTGCTGTGGACATGAACACAAACGTTCCACTCAACAACACAACAAAATCTGAAGAGAAAACATCAAATATAGTTGAAGACGTTTCAATGCGTAAGTTTTCCAAACTTGTATGCTTTATGCTTATTACTTTCAATATTAAGATACAACAGAAGCCACAGGAGATTGCTGATGAGTTAGTTTAGAGTTAATTAGACTGATATCAAAAATATTTCGAGTTTTTATCTAGATTTTAACCAAGCAGTCTTTTATAGAGCTTTCTTACGGCTTCATACTTTTAGTCACTTGACCTTTACATAACCACGATTTTTCTTTTTTTTTTGCCCGGAGGCATAATACAGCGCCACATCATATCTGCATACAAATACCCTTTGCGTCTATTCTGAGGTCTATCCTTTTTGTGCATTTATGAATGGCATTTACATTTTCTAAAATTTTAGCTTAATTCATGCATGCGTATTAACGAAGATTTTAATGAAATTATATGATTTCTCATTATATGAATGAAAGCCTTAACCTGATTTTTAACACAATTAAAACTAAATCTATCTTTATCTCCAATGTTATGTTACTACTTAATGTGTGTGTAGGATAAAATGCCAATGATAAGGCCGAACCTAATTATGGCCAAAATGCCGTACTTTAGAGGGTAAAGAAAATGAGAACTCAAATGTTTGATGTTTTAAAGTTAAAACTCATCTTAATTTTATTTCCAAAAAGTGCTGGTATTCAAATGAAAAATACCAGTATTAATTATGTTACAATTTTTACATTGTCTCTTGAACTCCTCCCCACTATTTAATTTTCAACATCGTTTCGCAAATTGAAGTTCACGCTTCTTTCCGTGTTTGATTGTGTAACAAAGAAATTAACTCAAATTTAAGTTGAAAAGATAATTAACTTTTGTAATTCGACCTCGTGCGGTGTTTATAGAACTTTGGCATATTCCACAATAAACAGTTTGGCATTAATCTCGTAAAGTAAATTATTAATAGATGCCGTTTTTAAATAATTTTACTTTGCGATAACACAAAAGATGTACTATATTAGACATGTCTAACTAAGTCTTTGTATTTTAACAAAATAGTACGGTGTAATGGCCAAGAATTTTTGGCAAGAAATTTAATGTATCCATTCCCTCTCGCGAAGAGTGGGCGACTGGAAAACTTCCACCAAACAATGTCATCAGAATCTACAGTGATGGATCAAAATAAGATAAGATGGTTGAAGGAGGAGTCTACTCTGACACATTGAACATAAATCTAGCCTTCAGGCTCCCCGACCATTGCAGTGACTTCCAAGCGGAAGTATTCGCAATACATGAAGCAGTAACTTGGCTTCAGATGAATGCAATATTGTCCATGAATATCTACATACTATCTGATAGCCAGGCCGCCTTAAAAGCCTTAGAATCTGTTGAAACAACGTCCAAAACAGTACTTCGCTGCCGCAGAACCCGAAATGAGATGGCAGAGCAGCTCAAAATACTCATATGCTGGATTCCCGGGCATAGAGACTTTCTAGGAAACTGCAAAGCAGATGAACTCGCTCGCACCGGAACAACCAAACAACTCTCGAAAGTATTGATATATCCCTCACCACATGTAAACTACTCACAAATGAGTTATCCCTAAAAAAGCCAACAATAGGTGGTCAACGGCAAGCACATGCCATACAGCGCGTCAGGTTTGGCCAAAAATCACCCTTAAACGCTCAAAAGAACTGATCTCCCTGAGAAGGGATCAAATCAGTACTATGATAGGTGTCCTAAAAGGACACTGCCTAATAGGTAATCATGCACGAAGATTGAACATCTTCCACAACAACTTCTGCAGTAGCTGCAGAGATGAAGAGGAGGAGGAATCTACAACACATCTTATCTGCACTTGCCCAGCGCTAGCTAAAAATTACCACCTTCACTTAGGTAAATGGTTCTATAAAGATCTTTATGATCTCTCAGTCTTTGGTCTATCAAATCCTTAGCTTTGTCAACAGCTCAAACTGATTTAAATAGAGAGGTAAATTTGCCCATGGTAACACAACCGGTTTTATTGGCCTGAATGTGTCTCAAGGGAGACAGCCGCTTCAACCTGCCTAATGGTCGTATGCCAAAAATTGATCAGCTCTGCAAACAATGGCAAAAGCTCAGAGAGGAAAAAATGTCATGTAAAGCTTCTCTTCCGTCTTTCTTCATAGGCCGTTCAGTGTCGGCGTAAAACTTGTAGGTTTAGTTCTCTATCATTTTTGTACAAACTGTTCCGTAATTTCACTTAAAGTTAAAAAAATATATGTATACATTTTTTTATTAATATTTCACTTTACAGCCTCCCAAGCAACACCATCTCCAACAGTTGTGACACCAGCAGAACCACAAATTGTATCAACTTCCCAAGCAATAGGTCCAGTATATGCTGCAGCTATAGCCACAAATGCGCCCTCAACTGCACCACAGCCGTCATCCTCGCTAATAAAAAGTTTGCTAGCCAACAAAGTAACACAAAGACAACAAAAACAAAAAGAAATGGCACAGCCCGCTCCCCTAAAGATAGCCAGTGCATCGATCAGTGCATTAGTCAATAATACGCTTATGCAAAACACACCACTTAAAGTTGGACAAACAACAATAAAACCATTAAATTCGCAAACGAACATTGACAAAAAACATATAATTGAATCAACCCCACCGCCATTGGCACCACTCAGTGGCAATAATACAACAACTGTAACTAAGGACAGTACTGGGCGTCCCGTTCTTATAGCAAATCAAATGCTAGTAGATATACTCGATAAAAAAACTAATGATCCACCGCTCACAAGTGCTGGAGTAAAAAGAAAAGCCGATGAACAGTTCATTACTGGCAGCAGAGATACTCTTAAACGTTTAGCAGTAGACGCTGGCAAAAATAATGAACCTCAAGTGACGCCATCCAAAAATGCAGCAAACCTTTATGCTGAAATGGCGGCATCAATACTCGAAGACGAAGACTTGGAAGATATTCCTCCGCCCATGGCGCCTATGATCAAAACTCATGATAATCAACAGCAGCCACTTATGATACCGGCGACAATACAAACAACTGGCGTTCCAGTGCAAAACGTTCAGCGTCAATTATTATTTCAAGCCAATCAATCGCAACATTTGAAGATAAACCAATCGCCACAACATACTGCAATGGCAACAATTAAAATAGATCAAGGCCTTCAAACTGTGCCAGTCATTTTGCACCAGAAGTCAATGGATCAACAACAACCCCAACAACAGCTCATACAACAAGTTTTACAGGTATTTCCCAAAACGGTCCAAAATAATTTTAGAAATCGGCTAAATATATCGGGCAGTTTTATTTTTTATTTTAGACATTCTTTCCCTAAACCATTTTAATGCAATCCAATGTTCTCCTACCATATTATTTTTTTTTAGGCTCAAGGACAAGTCTCTATACCTCAAGCACAACAAACACAATATGTGTTGGCTACAAATCCGCAAGGTCAGACATATTTAGTTGCGCAACAGTCGCAAGCCTCTACACCACCACCGCAGCAACCCACTCAGACCGTGCTCGTAACACAAACTCCACAACAACAATCGGCAGGCACTAAAACAATAATAATACTACAACAACAAACGGTTCCATCACATTCACAGCAACAGCAAATGATGACAGCATCAACGGGCGGTGGACAAAAAATGATAATGACAACAGCTCAAGGGCAACAAGTTCTAGTGACGCAGCGGCAACCAGCTACAATTAATTCACAAACGCAACAACAAATTTTTATTAATCCACAGACGGGCGCTGCCACACATATTCAGCACGTGCCCGTTAGCTCAGTATCCACAAATATGCAACAGACGAGTGCAGTAAATATGTTGCAGCGACAATTGATTCAAACAGCGGCATGCAATAATGCACAACAACAAACTGGACAAATTTCGCCATCACTGCTCTCACAGTTGAATCACATTCCGGCAACAATTAAACTGCATAATCCGAATATTCAAATGGCTTCATCTGGCATGCAATCGCATCAACAACAACAACATTTGGGCTCAGCAGCATTGTCACGCTTAGGCAAATCCGTTTCAATTGTACATACAGCACCAGGTAATCCGATACAAATACCACAACTGCAGCAGCATCAGTCCATTATACAACAGCACATTATATCTGGGCCATCTGAAAAGCGGCAGGTCATTGTGGGTGGTCGCACTATAGAAATTAAAGAAACAGTTATTACCCAAGCGCAACCACAACAGCAGCAACAACAATGTCAGCTCAATTCACAAACTATTATAACCACACAACAACCGCAACAGCAGCATAAAATGATTGCAATGCCGCAACAGCATCAGCCTCCAACAATAATACAACAGAAAATGCCAGGTCCAATGCAGCAACAGCAACAAGTGCCATTGAGTGTTAATGCTAAGGTAAGCATTCTTTCCATTCTACCCACTTTTTCTGCTTCCTCAACTTTTGCAAATGCTGTTTAATTTTTAGTCTAATGAACACGTTCCATCTCTAAAACAGACTTCCATTAAATATGCGCCGCAGTCACAGCAAGTCACTCAAATGACTCTACAAGCGCCGACTCAAGCTACAGTAACCACAACTTCAACTCCAATTCCAATAAAGAAACAACTCTTAACACATCCCAAGCAGCAATTGCAGCCCAACATGCAAACACAAAATGTTGCTTCTCCAACAATAAGAACGGCGTTTATCAGCTCTAGACCAGCAACACCTATTTCTGTTATAACAAATAACGATATGAATTCAACACAAACACCTGTTCCAACTATGCCACTTCAACAGCAGCAGCAACAGGACCAGTTAAAGTTTAACTCGGAAAATAAGAACTTTGATTTGCCTACGAAACCAACTATGACAACATCTAATTTGACAGCGGCTTCGTCGGTGACTACACCAACACATGCTGCTGTTCAACCCTTTATCGATCCTAACTGGCTATTTATTTGTGACTGGCGTAATTGTCCGCGTCGCAAATATAAATCAATACAAGATTTGCATCATCATGCTTGCTTTGCCCACTGTCCCGACCATCTTGAGGCAGGTGCTGAAATATTTTGTCAGTGGGGTCCTGGTCCAGGACTTTGCGATGGCATACCGCGCAAACGTTTCTCACTAATGACTCATATACTGGATCGTCATTTAACACTGGAGAGTCTACGTAATGCTGTCCAAAGGCGCATTCAAAGCGGTAGCATCAACACCACGCAGCAGCCAGCTCAATCACCGGTTACAATTGTGCGTAATTTGGATGCAACACAACGTGGCAGCACTGCTTCTCCTGCTCTCTCGACATCATCGTCTAGTTCACTACCATCTACTGGCAGTTCCGCTATTCACGCTATTAAGCGCCATACAGCAGATTTTGTTAATCCCAAGGAGCTTATGGATGAGAACGAGGGACCCGTAACGAAGAGCATCAGACTAACTGCTTCGTTGATACTACGCAATTTAGTCACTTATACAACAACTGCTAAACGTAGTTTACGTCGCCATGAGGCGCATTTGGCAAATGTAGCTTTAAGCAATGTTGAGTCGAGTGCAACTGTTTCTCACGTACTATTCGAAATAAACAACTGAAATTTCGAAAAATATTCTACATTATTAACTATGAGAAGTGTAAAACCACGGAAAGGCTTATTTTTTTTTTTGTCACATTTGAAATCTCTATTTTTTAAAATTAAATTTTTTTAGCAGTAGTTAAGATTAAAAATGATTATCAATGAAGTTCAATGATGTAATAAATTCAGTCTTCTTTATTTTCTGAAGATTATTTTGTTTCCTTTGATTGTTGTCTGATATTCAAAATAACATTGACTAACGCGATGCTTTTGTGTATGGTTGTGAAATCTTTAAAACTTTATAAATTCTTTAGTTTCCCAGTCAGAAGAATATGAATAAATTTTGGTATTGTACCAAAGTGGCAACACAGTACTTGGAAATTTCTCAAACTTAGAAATGGGTTGGATACGAAATATCCAAACCAAAATATCCAAAGCTAAAATCTCCAGAGCATAAAATACCCAAATTCAAAAACTTGGGCCCCTATTATGAATTACAACTCAACTAAGTTGACCTGTACATTTTTTTTGTATAACGTTGAAAAATTTCAGTTGAACCATGTAGCTTCAAAATTCTTAAAAGATTAATGTAATCTACAATGTAATAATGTAATCTTACATTAAAAAAAAATAATGTAATGATGTAATTCGTTATACGAAAAAAAAATTAGTTGAATCTAGTCAACTTAGTTGAGTTGTTAATTATAATAGGGGCCTTAATCACCAAACCCAAAATAGCCGAGAACAAAATCTCCAAAAATTGCACCATTTATGAATTCGCGCAATTTACATTTTTGAAGATTAAGTTTCAAGTAAAAATTTTATTGAAGTTTCAAATTGTAGTAGGTATGGATAATATAATAAAAGTTAAATTAATCTAACTTAACTGTAATGTTCCTAAGATAGTCTGCTTTATTCATAGTTTATTTGATCTATACAATTTTGTATTCGTTTATAACGTCGAAATATCAAAGTAATGAACTTTTTTTTTTATTCAATTTTTATTTCATATATAAAAATTACAAAAAATATCGTATGATCGTATAATGAAAAAAAAAAAAATAAATTTGGTCATTTTGGCTTGGACATTATGATTTTAGATATTTTGTCTTTGGAGAATTTCTAATTTGATATTTTGACTTTGTAACTTGGATATTATGTCTATGGTGGAGATTTGTCTCTTGAGATTTAATACCGCTCCGCTAAAAAATAAAACAAGTCGCTGTTTTGACTTGACTTAAAATGTGCTTATAAGCTGTTTAGCAGAAGCTTAGCTCAAAATTATCGACGAAATTCAATCAAATTTAACGTTTTTTTCTTTCTGGTTTTTATTTTTAATTACAAAAATATACATTTAGAATATAACGTCGAACAATGTCTCTATTTAAATAATAATCAAAAAGTACTTCATAAAAGAATTTTAGCTGTGTTAATTCAGAGTAATACAGTCGATCGCATGAGGGACATCGCGCTAGAGCTTTATTTAAAACAGTATAGCAAGTTATTTAAAAGATAGATGGGGAAGTTTATAATATAAAACAGCGTTTGAAGTGTCTATTTCACCACGTACCGCACCAACGCATCCAATTGCACTGGCTGCTTTATGATTAAGGGTTCTTTAAAAAAAAGTTGTAATTATAATAATAAAAGCATGAATAACAATTAGTTTACATATCTAATTTAACTCGTTTAATAATTGTTTTTGTGATGCTTGTTAATAACTTTTAAGTCGTCCGCACTAACTAAGCTTCTCATGCGTGCACGCATTTTCTTTAAATGTACAATTAAGTTAAGGTTATTTGTTATATTGGAATCGTTAGAGTGTTTTGAGCGAGCATTTTTCTGGCGAGCATTGCAATTTTGGCGATGAGCCTGCAAGCGATCGCGCGTTTGGAATGCTTTATGACAATATGAACAGACCAAATGAGTAGCAGCCTTCCTATCTATCCATGGTACCGCAAGCGTTCCAGCATGGAAGTTCTGCATATGTTGCATTATTTTTGGTTTACTTGATTTAGTTTTCGCGCAAAAGGTGCACTTTAAATACGACTTAAATGGCATGTGTGTAAATCGGTGTCGCATTAGCTCCTGGACCTTTGAAGTCTTCAAGATTTGTCGACATACCAGACACATGTGAGCAGTACCATTTCTTAACGCTTGATATTTTCCATGCATTGTATTGGTTAGATCGTGCACTTTAAAGACATGATCACGCCATTCGGATTGAGTTTTATATTCCCTACCACATTCAGGACATAGATAAAGTATGAACGTTTCTAGCAGCCGCTTTATTTTTTCATCCATTTCCAAAGTACGACTAGGCGGCATGTCTATTTTCAAACGCTTCCTCTTGGGTGAGCTATATATGTTGCGTCTTTCACTTTCATTTATTGTATCAATTTCAATGCTTATAATTTTCTCTTCATACGGTTCGATGGTGTTATGTTCTTTGTCCACTACATCTTTATCTTTATGCTCTAATTGATGTATTGGTTCGCTATTTACTTGCTCAACAGTCTCTTCAACTTCTTCAAAAATGTCTGCACATATTTGCTCCAAAAGTTCATTATCATCATCTAGCTGTTCGGGCGCGATGGTTTGCGATCCATACTGATTGAATGGTTGCTCTGTGTTCGTATAGTGCTCAGCTAGATTGCGCACTTCAAAGTCCCCTTTGAGAATTGCCTCCAATTCATTGAGACTCTGATTTAGCGCAAAGTCATTGACATCCCCGCTATTTTGACTAAAATCACCTAAGGTTTCATTTTCCAAATCAATAAGACTATCCAGCAAGGCTTTTTGTATGAGATCTCCTGGATCTTTTTTATTTTTGTAGTAGTCGTCCATACCAAATTCATCCAAATTCCCAACTTGCTTTTTTGTTGTATTAATCTGTGATTCGTGCATTGGCGGTTGCAAATTAAAGTTAGTGTCTTTGATAAGATCTTTGTGCTCGTTCAGTAGATGATCGCAGAGAGCGCGTTTGCGCGCAAAAGCCTTAATGCAGTGCCTGCACTTGAAAGTAAGGTTATAGGGTAAATGAGAGATTCGATGATACTGTAACGTTGTAATGGACTGATTTCCGTTGGCCACCCACTTGTGACACTCATTACACTCATGGTAGCGCGAGTTGATTTCCTTAAAGTTGAATACATCGACGGTCTTTTTATTGTAATCATGTGACGTATTTAAGTGTTTACGCCATATGATTTGCGTCGGAAGATCTACTCCACATTCCGGACAAATAAAGCGCATGTGCTCCTCAATTTTCGGGCCATGAAAATTCATTTTTATTATTTTTAGTTACTCCATAAACGGAATTACTTTTAAACTTTTAAGCACTTTTATCTTTTTTTTTATATTTTAGCGTGAAGCGAAGCAGCACTGCCAACAATAGACATATATGTTACAGTGTTGCAAAACTATTTAAGCTTTTTGTACAAATATTACTGATGCCATCAATCAAAAAGTAGTGAATTAGAATAATGACGTTTAAAGGATAAATTCAGATTGAAGAAAAGTAAATTTATTCAGACTTATTTCATTTCTTTTACATTAAAACTTATATTCATTGCACTCATATATTGAAAAATTCGATTAATAAGAAAAACTTAAAGCTATTGTGCTAAAAATTTAGATAATAAGTAAATATTCACAAATCAAACCAAAGAATTCACAAATCATACAAAAGTTATACATTAGAAAATCCCTTCTTCTAACTAAATGGAGAACTGAGAGCGACAATGGGTATTAGTTTTTTTTGTTTTTAAATGTGTATTTGGATCTAAAAAAGCTAATGGTAAACAAGTTCGGCTGGGTGCTACAAGGCAGAATTGGCATTATTTCATCTTTAAATGGAAATAAGGTGAAGTTTGCTAATTGGCCATATTTCTACTTGAAAATTAAATAAGAACACAAAAAAAAAAAAATGATATGAGAATAAAACCAAAAACCTGTTTCTGCAAATGGAATAAGTCTAATTTAAGGAATCCACTTACATTTCAGAAAGTTGTTAGGTACAAGACATCGCAGAATTTTAGTTGTATTATGCGTACAAGGTAGCATTATTTTCGTAGATTATAATGGCATTGAAAAAAGGTCACTATCCCCGCCCCTGCCCTTTGGCCAAGCAAACCTTGAAATTCAGCGGGTTCATTAAAGTAGACTTAAGCCTACTTTTAAAATAATTTCCTCTTGTAAGGAATGACATTTTTATAAAAAAAATCACGCTCTTTAGATAAGTACTGTATATATCATGCGTTTGATTGCTTTATAATATTTGTTCCTTCTAAATGGTAATAAGGCAAAATTTGCTTTTTATGTGATTTTATGTTGTAAAGGACCTAAAATGTTTATATTATGTTAAATATTTAGGGCCGTTTTCTCAATGTTCGGTTAGTCTAGCTCTTAACCGGGAGATAGCTAACCATACGATAGCTAAAAAACAGTTTCGTTTTCACCAACTGCTGATTAAGTAACCTGCACAATTAAATCATTAATTGTGAATTTTTAAATTGTGAATACTGTCATATACTTTAACAACTGTTGTGAGCTGTCATTTTTTTGTTTATTATTTTTTATTTTATTTTGTGCCGCAAAAAAAAATGGAAAAACGCAACAGACTATATGAATAAATGAATATGGCCATCCTCTATTCTGATTGACAATCAAATTATAAAGAAACGCAATTCTTTCCATTTTTGTGTAAAATAAATTTGAACACAAACAATAAAAAAAATTGCCTACTCAACCGTTCTGCCGATTAGCAGCTAACCGGAACCACAACTTGCCGTTAACTTACTCCCTAGCCACACGTGCCAGTTCGAAGACACTAACAGTTCGAAAAACTTAATACACTCTCACTTTTCACTAATCACTCACACCTTGACATCACTGGCAGTCCACTGTCAACAACTTTTACTGAGACGGTGAATTTTGACAACCACAGCCAGTGCGAAATCGAAGTAACCCCCTAGCCACACGTGCCAGTCCGAAGACAGTAACAGTTCGAAAAACTCAATACACTCTCACTTTTCACTAATACACTCACACCTTGACATCACTGGCAGTCCACTGGCAACAACTTTTACTGAGACAGTGAATTTCGACAACCACAGCCAGTGCGAAATCGAAGTAAGAAAACAGTGTTGTATTTTCTCCCTAAAATATTCGAACTTTAAATATGCACTTTTCTTTCATGTCTTGTAGTGAAATATATGCAATTATTTTAATTGCCCTTATATGACACATAAAATATCATATGAATAAGTTGCATTTAATTTTGAAAAATATTGATAAGCACATTTTACAACATAATTAGTTCCCCATTTTTATCCCGTTTAAGTTTGCTGCTGTGTTGGCATGTAAAGCATCACTGAATAAAAGCAAACAGAACAAAAGAGTAGTCGAAGTACTATCACGTGTGGCCGCAACCAAATTTGTTGATTATTTCGGAATATTTTCGAAGTAAATACATATTCTTTATTAGCATGCCAGTACTATCACGTGTGGCTGCAGCGTAAGGAAACAGTGTTGTATTTTCTCCCTAAAATATTCGAACTTTAAATATGCACTTTTCTTTCATGTCTTCTAGTGAAATATATGCAATTATTTTAATTGCCCTTAGTTGACACATAAAATATCATATGAATAAGTTGCATTTCATTTTGGAAAATATTGATAAACAGATTTTACAAAATAATTAGTTCCCCTTTAAGTTTCGTGCTGTGTTGACATATAAAGCATCACTGAATAAAAGCAACCGAAATAATAAAGTGGTCGAACCTTTGCCTTTGACATTTTTCAAATGAACATTTACTATCACGTGTGGCCGCAGCGTAGATTTGTAGATTATTTCGAAACATTTTCGTAGTTAATACATATTCTTTGCTGGCCTGCCAATACTATCACGTGTGGCTGCAGCGATAGAAAAAAAATTCGTTTTTAAGTACTTTTTTATTTTACTCCGCAGCAACCCTGACAACTTTTATATCTAAATATTTTGTGACATGTATTAATTGCAAATTGGGTCTAATGTGTAGAATTTTATGTTTATTAAATTATTAAGGCGATGAACACCTATGGTTTGTAAACTATTCAAGTCCAACTTGGCAATATTTGTATATTTGTCTTTGAAAAAAAACAGATTGTAAAGCAATGAAAGTATACGAGTTTCCTAGAGTGAAATATTTGTGCTAATATTGGAAAACAATTTTTAATTTTTTAGCTATACTATTTTCCGCTAGCTATTGGTTCTTTTGTAAATTTAATTGGTGTGGTAGTTTCTGAAATCATCCAAGACCTTTGTAAAAAGCACATGCCATAGTTTAATGTGGAAAGCCTCAAAAGTCCAGAATGGGTTATTTGCATATTAAAAAATAAACTGCTTTTCTATTCAGATATTCGAGAATATTGTCTCATATGTACCATGTTGCTTGTACTAATGTACTGAACTAAGATCCTTGCAGAAAATGACGGATGGAGACAGGTTTTTAAGGAGCATAACTGTTATATAAAAGTCACATTGGGATTTTCGCATAATTATTTTGCATGGAGAAAATTTAAATAGACTTCCAGTAACTTTGCAACCTTCTCAATCTATGTTGAGACAAAATCTGCTGTTTAGATTATATAGTAGAGTTGGCATTCATCTAAAATTTCCATCAATTTCCATTATTGCGACATATCGCAATCCTTAATTGTAACTTATTTCTTTTCTTATTTTTTTTTTTATTATAATATTTTGTGTATCCTCGAACAAAAAGTGCGCCAATTACAAACTATTTTTATATAAAAAAAAAACGCAAACACCAACCATACCTCACACATAAATTACCACTTGTCACACATCTAACAACATCCACTGCTAAGCGCCAACAAACCTTTTCCATTCGTTATGGCTAAAATGTATGGAAAGGGTAAGAGTAAGTAATTTTCTTTTTTACTTTAATTTAATTAAGTTTGAATTATTTGTTAACTTTGTAAAGTAGTTGCTTTAAAATAAAAAAAGAAATCGGTTAAAACTATATTCTAATTTTTAAATTCTTTTACCTAGCTGCAATCGAATCGGAAGATCAGCAAAAACTACGTTGGCAGGTTGAGCTGGAATTTGTTCAGTGTCTGGCCAATCCAAATTACTTGAACTGTAAGCTATTAATATGCATAGTTGCATCAACTAATAATAATTCTTTGTAACTATCAACCATTTAACAGTTTTGGCTCAACGTGGCTACTTCAAAGATCAGACATTTGTTAATTACTTAAAATACCTACAGTACTGGAAACAACCTGAATATGCGAAATATCTCATGTATCCCATGTGTTTGTATTTTCTGGACTTGCTACAATATGAACATTTCCGACGTGAAATTGTGAATGCACAATGTTGTAAATTCATTGATGATCAAGCTATACTGCAGTGGCAGCATTATACGAGAAAGCGTACAAAAATGTATAATGCTGTTAATGGCGTGGGCCAGCTTAATCTATCAACCGGATCTGCTGATGCGGGAGAACACACGCAAGCTGCTGCAAGTCTTCAGAATGGTATTGTCAACAACCAGCAGCAGCAACAGTTGCCAATGCAGCAGGCGGCTCAACAACCAGCACAGCAATTTAATGGTGTTACTGCAATTGGTGCCGGAGCAATGGCACAAAAAATACAATAGTCTTAAAACATTACCATAGTGTAAGCACGGGTAATCGAGATAATTTAAATCATGTTAATTTCTTGATGTCCTAAGAATAAAATCTTTATAAAGCTTTCAATAAATTTAGTAATGGCTCAAAAAGTAATTTTAGAGCGTTTTCTGTGAAAAAATAAGTTAAATTTACTCTCAAGACTTTTTAAACAAGATTAATTCTATGGAAAGTTTTGGTTTAACTTGATTATTGTGAAGAGACGGTATCAGCCTTAAACTATAAATCAGTTGCAATCGTCTTCAATAATTGCAAGTTTGTGAAAGCAGAGTTGGTATAATTATCTAATACTTTTTGTACGTGTAAAATAATATTTAAAAAATGTTATGGCTTGTAATAAAGTCTATATTTATTTTATTACAAACTGTTTTCTTTGTTATCCTATTGTTCCGACTTATTACCAAATTACCCAGACAACTCTAAACCTACCCCTATACAAATCCAATTGTTCGTTTTTATTTGCAGAATTTCACAGAGGTAATTAAATTTAATTAAAGCAAGGCAAGCAAATCATATGGCTCTTAAAACAGACATTGATGCTAAGTTTTATGGCGTTTATTTGCTCTGCAGCCAAAGTTCTGAAAAACGTTACAAAGGCAAATGTTACATTGGTTTCACTGTCAATCCGAATCGGCGTATCAATCAGCACAATCGTGGTAAAGAATTTGGCGGTGCGCAAAAGACAAGCAATAAAGGTCCTTGGCTGATGGTCATGGTAGTGCATGGATTTCCCAACAACATTGCAGCATTACAGGTAAATTTCGAAATTATTAAACCAATATTAGGAGTTCGAAATAACCTTATAACCAGGGCTCGGATTTTGTTGACATATCAACTTTTTTGTGTTCTAACGTAGACATTTTCCGATGATGCAAAAACACCGTTAATAATCTTCAGGTACCAAAACCAAGAATTTCTATGGATTCCATTCTGGTTCCATTCTTCTAATCATTTTTATGGATTTTTACAGAAAAAGCATTTTTTATCGCTTTTAGGGACTTTAGTAATTTTTAGGGACAGTAAAAAAGCCTCCAAGTCAAAGTAGTTGAAGGGGCTCAATCAAGCATTGTTTTTCAACAATGAAATAAAGGTTATAATTTTCAAAATTTTTTAAAAAGAAATGATAAGTTCAATCTATACCACGAGCCACGACATTTCATCTTTTAAATGTGCCTCTTTCATCAGTGCTAAAGTGGAAAAATGTATTTCGATGGTTTTTTATTTTGATAATCTAAAAATGAACATTGTTATTAATTGCAACGTAATGCAGTTGCAAACATTTTAAATACCAAGTAAAAATATTAATTTTAGTTTTATGTGGTTTTTTTTATGGAATTTTTAATGGTTTTTTAGGGCATCAATGCATTTTTTAGGGTTTTTGAATGTTTTTAAGGGCATCAAAATCCGAGCCCTTCTAATTGACTACTAATTCAAATATTGAGCAGACGTGAAAATTATTTAAAAGCTAAGATTGAGTCCAAATGCGAATTATTCGAGACCCAATTTTGGTTAATACTTTTTTTCTATTGTTTAATAGTTTGAGTGGGCATGGCAGCAACCAACGCTTTCGTCACGTTTAAAAAATTATCCCGAATTGCGACGCAAAGCACCGAAAGAAACTTATTTCCAGTACAACTTTCGTATTCTTTGTCGCATGCTTCAAGTTGGTCCATGGAATCGGCTTCCTTTGATAATACGTTGGCTCGAAACAGACTATGAACAGAACTTTGACGTGAGCTCGAAAATATGAAGCTATTTTTCGGGTTATTTGAATTATTTACTATTTTTTTGTCATAGCTATTAAATTTACCACCGAATCACATGAAGATAATCAGCGGCAACATAAATGCATTAAAACCAACGCAAAATTCGAAACGCAACGTCGTTGTCCAATCACAGGCGCGCATTCTGTGGGCACATGAATGTCATTTGTGCATGCAAGAGATTGAATGTCCAGCACGTAGCAGAATTGGTTGTTTAAACAGCACTTGTAAGTTAACGTGTCATATTATATGCTTGGCAAATAACCTAATTGCTGCGGATTCTACAAATCGTGGTCATTATATACCCATTGGTGGTCAATGTCCGTTGTGTGAGACAGAGCTGACTTGGGCTGCACTGCTGCAGCGTAAAGCTGAACTACAGTTACGAGATTCAGGTATAGCTAGCAACATAGAAAGCCTTGATGATGAGCAGTCAAATTCAGATAATGATTCCATAGATCAACGACTAATTGACTGCATATCTGATGAAGAATGTGAATTATATGAAATTTCTGATTAAAACAATCGTGTTTTGAGTAAATAATTTTAAAACTAATGACTTAAAAGAGAAAGATTTCATCTCAAACTATTTGTATACTGTTAAATATATTAACTTTGATCCAATACACTCAATTTTTGTTTAATACTTTTAAGGGCGTTTTCATATCTTTCTATTTTTTGCTTTAAAGCAAATTTATCCCTCAAATATTGATCTTTCGGCATTTGCACATATTCTTCTCCCTTAAATATGAACGTAGTAACATGTTGCGTATCAATTAATACGCTCTCATCAAAATCATTATGAACTGCATTATTGCCGTCCGGCTCGGAAATTCTTTTTGGCAATGAATTCAATTTCGACCTTGAGAGTTGTGCATTTGGGCTTGTCTTAACATTTGTGTGGATGTTGGATTTCTGCTTGTTAGCTAATTCTTTCCATGATGCAGTTAACCTTTTGTCGTCTTTTGACTGAGAAACCGTGTCTGTTAATCTTCTTTTTTTATTTGGCGTCATTGAGGTTTTTTCGCTTTCTCCTCTGTATGATGCACCCAAATTAACGCAAGCGTAAGCTTAAAGAAATTACATATAAATCAAATACAAAAATATGTAATATTCTTACAGTTCTCTGACTCCTGATCGTCTGATGCATTTCTATCCGCTTCAGCACTGATTTCCCTGTATGCCAAAATATTAACTTCATCATCCTCTATTGTTGATTCTACCGGGTATTGTTCTTCTTCCACTACTTCATTGTGTTCTTGTTCAGTAGCACCCACTTCAACTTCGTCAAAGAACATATATGGTGTATTTTCCTGGTTAGAACATTCTATGGTTTCCATTTTTGCGGATACCGTGATTATGGCATTACTTTCAACTCTACTACTTTTACCAACATAAGCATAGGGTAGGGCTGTTCCAAGGAGAACATTTCTTCTTTGATTTATAGACATGTGTTTCGAGTGATCAAAATGATCAGAGCACATATATAAACAATTCGGCGGTACTTCCTTATCGACCAGACCTAGTTCCAACCATTTCTGGCGGCGAATCGGATCTTTTGGAAACTGGAAAAGTGTAAAAGATCCATTCGGAACGCTATTAACGCTGAAGTTTTCACATCCTTTGTAGACACACCTTCGAAAGCTCATTTTGACCAAATTTGTTTATTTATAATATAGTTAATTTGTGGCTAAAACTAAGTTTAAAATGCACCACTTGCGTCAATTAAAATTTGTGATAAAGACTACACAGATATTTGTTTCGATAACTAAAGTTGAGCCTGCACTTATTTCTATACCCAACAAACAAACCTATCCTATTTTTGTCATATCCCATCATGATACAATTCGTATGGTTGAGGTCATAACAAGAATGATATACTACCAGATTGCGTATTGTGCATGTTGTCCATATTTGTTGTGAAGTTGGCTGCGAAAAATCGTGACGTAGCTTAAGTTTGTCAAAGTGGCTAGTCAAATTATTTATAGATATGAAGAAATTTCGACATTTTTTTATTGAAACTTTGTGTTTTAAAATGAAATGAATAACATTATAAATATATTCATAAATAAATTTAAGTAAATACGTATTTCAGTACTATTTTTGAAAAGAAATGCTCATATAATAGAGGGTTTTCTCGCATTTGTTCCCCTACACAAAAAGCAGGTACGTATTTGATCAGCTACGCTTGATGTGTTTGACAGCACCTTAATTGCTCTTTAGGGGGTTTCGGACTATCCTACATGTAGGATAAACTTGACGCGTCGGAAGGCAATCCGTCCGACATGTAGGATGAAAATCAAAAAGTTTGCATTTATTTTGTTGGTCCGTACTACATGTAGTAAGTGCGAAAGCACGTTCATCCGACTTCACATATTTTCTCATTCTAAAAAAAAGTCGTGGAGTGAACATATGAAAAAAAAGGTAAACAAAGCGCAAAATTTAAAATGGCAGCTGTTTCGCATAATGTGTTTTTTCATTTATCTTATTGTATTTTCCTTACCTCTTCTTCCATAACTTAATCAATTATTAGAGCAGCAAGAAATTGCTTTGTCTCCTTTTACACTGGTCGAGAATTGACGTCAATTCTGTGCTAATCCTTTTTAAATTTATCCTCTCACGTTGATGTCCGCGTCTTTCATCTACAAATGCAAGACTTGATCGTCAATTCTTGACGAGTGTAAAAGGGGACTTTGCAATTGCATAACGCTATCTTTTTCAACGCTGAAAAATAATGAAGTCCATCCGACATGTGGGATAGCTTGAAAGCTAGAACAGACTTTCCCGTCATTCTGCCGTCCTACATTTTCCATCCTACATGTAGGATAGTCCAAAACCCTCTATTTGCGTATTTAAAGCAATGTACATAATGCTTATTTTTATTTTTTTTGCTGTTTATTTGCTGACAGTGGTTAAGTGAATATTGTTAATAGATCACTGATTGCTTTAAATTCTAGCATATTCCTCCAAATTACTATTTTTGCAATAAAGTCACAAGAAATATTGGAGTTTATAAATTATTCTTAATACTTGTATTTTTCGCTTTAATGTTTTATTTTCTAAATAAATAAATTCTGTGATTTTTTACATTGCTTTTTTTATTGATAACTGTATATGCAAAAAATATCGATATTGGCCAACATCGATGTTTTTTGTTCGATAAACATCGAGAATCGATGTTGAGCTTTTGATAACATCGATGCCATCATCGATCTTTTCACAACATCGAACATGCCTAGTTCATGGTTGCAATAATTAGGTGTGTTTCCGTACTCTACACTGTGTAAAATTTGTGTAAGTTCAAACTAAGAGAGTAAAATGAAATGTGAGAATAGTTGCAAGAGTACGGAAACATCTTCTAGTAAGTTTCAAGCACAAATCAGCTGATTTTTACGGCAGGCATGTCAAACGTAAATTGCGCCAATTAAAATTATCGTCAAATTGTTTGTGAAGTTGATGCTTGTTCTAAGTTAACTCGGAGTCTTGAGTTCTAGCACTCTCTGTGCACTATGTGTGCTCGAGAGAGCGGTTTTATGCTTGTTCTTCTTCTCCCATTTTAAGCACAGAAAGTACGGAAACAGAAAATAGTGTCCCACAAGTTACACAGTGTGAGTACAGAACACACCTATTCTAATATGTGTCAAAAAATTTTTTTTTTTTTCGAAGGACACTGAATTGCTCCAAAAACGGGTTGCTTCCTGCAACCAAAAAATAATTATTAACACGAAAACTGAACGGATTTGTATTAAGCATTTCCTTCTAGATGACATGTAAAGAAGTATTAAATTTGAAATGGGTATGTACATTTGGATATAAAATTTTACAACATCAATGAAATTGTGAATTTTTAGGACCATGTGCAAGGCACAGAAAATTGAAGTCTGGAACGATTCCATCTGTACAGCCGAACTCAAAAGCAGATCATGGTGTTCCTAAAAACTCTTCAAACACAATGGATCCAGCAACGCGAAAAGAAATAATTAAATCATTAACGGAGGAATCAAATGCAGTTGTTGTAACGCCCTGCACCGCCAACGACGACAAGGAAAATTGTTCTGTTGCAGCAAATAAAACTGCCACTCATGGTGTTGCTGAAAACTCTTCACAACGAATAGAAGTTCCGATCATGGTGTAGCTGGAAACCTTAACAGCACAATGGTTGCAGTGGATAGAAGTTTCACGGACCATGAAGACAAAATAAAATTTTTTAAAAACAGTATTAAAAAATGTATTTCCATTTCAATATGCTTTGGCATACAGGCTCATCCAGGACTTGCTAGAAAGTTTCTATGGCATAATTCGCACTAATGGAGGTCTACACGACCATCCATATCAACAAGAGTTTAAGTACCGCCTACGGTCTTACATTCTTGGCTACAACGATGGTGTGATTTCACAACGCAAACATTGAGCTGGATGATACGATCGAATTACGCGAAGAACTTCTTACAGGTAATCCATGCGAACAATAAGATATTTCCTTTACTTATATACTTATATATATAAATACTTATATATATAAATACTTATATATATATCTGTATGTAGTTATAGGTTCAATTATTATAACTGTTTCTTCACCACGGAAGTTAAACGACACAATCCAGGACGATGAGCTCAATGATCTAGCTTACAATGGGCTGGAAAATTTAGCTGGATACGTTTGCCATACGCTTTATAAAAAAGTACCAAACATTCGCGATCTCCCCGAAAACAACACTTCTTTTACCTGGGTAGATCAAAAATAGACAAAAAATGACTACAACAAAGTGTGAAGTTTCAAAGCAAGACTTAGTAAGCATTAATACTAAGTTTTAATACCGTTTCAAAATGTGAAATAATGCATTTGTGTAATAGAAATGAGTGGTGATAAAACGCGAAATTTTGTTAATCGAAACAATGGATATTCAATTTTTGCCAATGGATACTCAACCATAGGGGAGATTACGATTTCCCGGGCACCGCGATTTGACAATGGATTCGTAAAATACTTTCAATAAAAATAAAAATGGCAGAAGGAAAAATAGGTTTATCGATTTCTTGTAAAGTTATTGATTTTTTAAGAAATTATTTTTTTTATAAGATCTTCGAAGAAAACTTGCTATATTTTTCTTAGTATATAATTGATATCGATGGTGATATCGATGTGTTATTTAAAAAACTATATATAAAGCTTACACATAAATTCAAAATGAATTAAATCCGTTGAGTATTTCTTGTTTTAAAGCTGTTTGTATGCTAAAGTAAAATATTTGTTTACATAAAACCGTTATGTTTTAAAAAACTACCGTTATTAGTATGGATAATAGAAAGTACATTATAAAAGTTTGAAAATTTATCTTCCATTTGGTGTTCTTTTTATGATAAAATGATTTGTCCTTGTAAAGGATGTTGATATTTCAAGCAGCATAATTGAAGTTAAATGGAAACTCATATTGTACTTTTGGTGGATTTCCACTTTTTTTATGGATTATATGCATTATCGAATCCGGAAAAATTTCAAGCTGCTCTCAAGTCGCATATTTAGAACTTATAAGGATCCAAAGTTAAAAAAATTGGCCCGAAATACTTGTGATTTGTTTTTAATTTTCCTACAAAATTAAGCATTATGGTTATAACTAAGCAAAGAAAATGTTATGCCGTTTCGTATTTAACGAGCCATTATGCATAAAAACTCTGTGCATTACTTAAAAGATATAACATTTTACATATTATGCAAACTTGGTGGTTCATCCTTTTACGAAATAACTTAAACATGAAAAACTTTTATAAAAAACCGCGTGATTTTTATTTTACATATAATGCATTTTACACATAATACACACTTGATAGTTCATCATAGTTTACGTAATAACTAAAACATGAAAAAATTTTGCCTTTTAAACTTTATTTTCTTTTGAAATAAAGAAAGCGTCACATCTTTATTCACAATTAACTGATTACTAGTGACAACTAAATAAAAATCATATTTTAGGAAATAAGTTGGGTTTTTTTTCATTGCATTTCGACTTTCAGCTACATTAATAAAAACATGAAAAATAAATTTACAAATCGCGCGTTCTGAGTACAAAGCAGTTTTTTAAAGTAATGCGGTTATTTTTATGGTTATCAGCTCGTTAAATAGGTAAAAGCATAACCTTTATTTTGATACCCATATTGCTTACTTTTGTAGGAAAAAAATGAAAAAAAATCAAAAAAAATCAGAAATCAAAAAATGAAAAAAGTTATTATTTCCATTTTTGTAACTTTTGACACCTATAACTTCTGAACTACTTGAAAACGGTCTAAAATTTTTCACCATTGGCTTTCTTTGCTCTAAGTACACATTATGAAAAAAAATTAAGAAAGTCCATTTCTACTAATATTCAATTCTTCCGTGGCTTCCATTTTATTAAATCAAATAGTTGGTCTTAAGCAGTTTTATTTAATATTGTGTGAATTTTAAGAAATATATGCATATTTTTATGCATCAAACGAAAGGTTGAACTTTAAGCTATTACAATAAAGTATATTTTTAGTTCCGTAATAATGCAAATTGAGTAGAAAATAACGGCTCTTTTAATAAAAAAATAAATGATAAAAATTTGCTTATAAGACTCAAAATATTCTTGTAATGATATTTGTGTGGCAAATCATTAAAAAGGAAATTTAATTGCCTTTCAAATGGCATATCAATCTTTCAGATTTATTGGATAATGGGGAAGATATACAGTAGCGAGCAATACCGTTCGGATGTTTGTCAATGTTAATTTGTTATTGCTGTAAAGAGAGAAATAATACTCCGATCGTTTTGAAATTTTGAGCGCTTGTTCTTTATTTGTACTCTTTTCTCCCAAGTATAACATTTTAAAACAAAAACAAAAAGAAACTAATAATATTCTATTAATATGCAAATATGTCAATGCGAACGGTTTTGCACGTTCTCTTTAATTTTGAAATAACATTATACTCCTTCCAATAATCCCGTTAGTTTACTCCCAAAAATTATGTTTATTGCATTTGATGTGTTATATTTAATCATTCTCATTTGGTATTACGTAAAGTTAAGTTCTAATATTTAAATTTTTTCAATTCGACTCAAGATAAGAAAAACAATGAAAAAAATTCCGGCAGATCTTGAAAACCGTGTTGTTGTTTTATTACGAAATAATAATAGCATAGGAAAAGTTGCGAAAATTACCGGCCTTAGCAAATCAACAGTTTTTTCAGTGCGAAAAAGAAATAATTTGGAGAGTTCTGACAATTGTGGTGGACGACCCCGAGTTTTAAATGACACTGATGCTCGGCATATGGAACGCTTGATACGAAATTCATCAAAAATTACACCTAAGGAGGCTTCACAAATGATTAATAAACCAACTAGTGAGTGGACAGCCAGAAGAGCTTTAAAAAAAATTGGTATGGTCGCGTCAGTAAAGAAAAAAAAACCAGCCCTTTCAAAAAAAAACATTGCTGCACGTTTGAAATTTTGTCGTGAACATGCAGAGTGGACTGTGGAAGACTGGAAAAGAGTGATATGGTCAGACGAAACAAAAATAAACCGTTATCTGTCCGATGGTAAATCATACTACTGGCACCGTCCTAATGAGTCTCTTCAACAACACCAAGTTAAGCAAACTTTAAAGCATGGAGGTGGTGGCATAATGGTGTGGGCTTGTTTCACTTGGTGGCATGCTGGACCAATTGTAAAAATCAATGGTATAATGAATAAAGAATATTATTTAAACCTTTTGAAAACTAATTTGCCAGACTTCGTCGATGAATGTGCATACCCCATTGATGAAATCATTTTTCAACAAGATGGGGATCCGAAGCATACTGCAAAAATCGTAAAGGAGTGGCTAGAAAATCAGCAGTTTAAGACTTTAAAGTGGCCAGCGCAAAGCCCAGACCTCAACCCGATCGAGAACCTATGGGCTATTGTAAAAAGAACGCTTACGCGGCACGATAGTCCTCCAAAAAATTTGGATGAGCTATGGGAGCGAGTTCAAGCAGCTTGGAACGAGATTCCCCATTGCACGTTGGAAAAACTGGTAGAAAGTATGCCAAATAGGATTAAAATGATAAAAACAAGAAAAGGACTTTGGTCCAAATACTAAAAAAATTGAAAAATTAATTGTTATTTCAAAATTAAAGTGAACGTGCAAAACCGTTCGCATTGACATATTTGCATATTAATAGAATATTATTAGTTTCTTTTTGTTTTTGTTTTAAAATGTTATACTTGGGAGAAAAGAGTACAAATAAAGAACAAGCGCTCAAAATTTCAAAACGATCGGAGTATTATTTCTCTCTTTACAGCAATAACAAATTAACATTGACAAACATCCGAACGGTATTGCTCGCTACTGTAGATGTTTTTTTGAACATATCCTTTAGCAAGGAAAAAATTTAAAAAATCGATTACTCACTATCTAGTAGAGTTATCGATTTTTTGTTTGGCCAAAAAAACTTTTTTGTTGTGCTCTATCAAACATTTTTAAATCGCAGCACCCCGAAAATCGTAATCTTGCCAAGCCAAGAACAATAGATATTAAATTTGTGCAAAACAATCAAATAATTTGAGCCGCGTGACACACGAGATCGAAGATGTGTAACCCGCATAAAAAAAGTTAAAGTTGTTCAAACAGACATCGTGTGGTCTCAGCCATATAAAGATGGAAGTAGTCGCTGATATAAAAAAAAAGCAAGAAGAGATTATGTAAACAGACCTATATAATAGGTGTGTGAAAGAGTGGGTTAAGACAAGGCCGAAGTATTTCCATGCGCTTTTGCTTAAGCAATTGATAGAAAGAAGATAACTGAAAATTTTTAATATAAACTTTTAAAGCTTTTTAACTTTTAAAGAACTTATTGCTAAAGTAAGACCCCATATTCAGCTCAAAGATACAATTTAAAGATAAGCAATTTCCTCATTAAATCTTTCATATGCCAGAGTTCAGGATAATGCTTGTATACTTCAATAAACTCATTCTAAAAGTCTTCGCTTTTATCTGCTACTATTTTAACTGGATACGTTCACTATAAAATCTTTTTTTAAGCGACAAAATCACACTAGAAAATTTAAAAAGTGCCTACATTGTCAAATTCTTCTTCAAATCGTTGGCCAAACAGTATAAAAAATTAAAATATTTTGATTTTTGTCAAAAGATTTGACCAAAGATTTGACCAACAACATGAATATTAACCGTACGGATCCAGCATAAGACTTTTTGGTTCAGTCTGTTAAAAACATTCGATAACACTCACAGCAAAATCGATTAAATAAATACTTTTCTTCTTACGAATGGTAAACAATTCTTGCAAAACGGTGCCGTGAATATTGATTTGGGAATTTTGTCCGCTTAATTTGCGGTCATAACACCCTAAACGATTTTGGTGGTTATGACCATCCCAGAAAAAAATCATAACACCCAATTTGTGGCATAATCCCCAATAAAATTGACATTTCATACAAGGGAAATCATTAGGTATTTTTTGTGACATTTCGTACGAGGAAAATTAGTAAGTATTTCTTGAAAAACGGACATTAGCCCCAACGGGTGTTATGATCACTTGCAGGGCGGTCATAATCCCTAAAATCGTTTTGGGTGTTATGCACGCAAATTAAGCGAACATAGCCCCAAAATAGATTTTGGGAATTATGTCCTTGGGTGTTATGTCCGGGCACCTTGCAAAACACATGAAACACGAAAACATGATTTGTTTCAGTAAGTAAGGCTTATTTTTATGTTGTTTGGAGGGCTTATAGATAATTTTTATTAATTTTATTTGTTCTGTAAAATTCTTGGAGTTTTTATATAAATAGTAAGTCAAAATGTGCCCATTTCAGCCCTTGAAAGGACTTTTAACCCAGCTTCTTTTGATCAATTGTGTTGTAATTGTTGTGAAATGTTCGAAAACTGGGCCTACAAGTTTTATGCCGACTCCGAACGGCTTTTGTTCTCAAGAAGCTTTTCATGGCAATTTTTACTCTCTGAGGTTTGCCATTGTCTACAAAGATGTGACGGCCGAACAGAAACATTAATTCAATTGAAAAAATTGTCTGTGTCAGGTGGGATTTGAACCTGGGTTCTCTGGCGTATGGGCCACACACTGTACCCACTACGCCACGGCCTCCACAAAAGATCGGCCGTTTGCATAATTACGGAATGCAAAATAAAAAGTCTCAAATTTTTAAAATATATATTTTTCTACTTTGACACCTAAGAACTCTTTTACTAGATATTACAATTTCAATGCCAGAATCCTCTGACAAGATATCAAACATAACCTTATCATCGATTAAATCGATTCTTTGTCCTTTTTACTTTTTTCATACAAAGCTTCCTTTTTCTTTGAACTCTAAAATCGATAAGTTTCATTTTTGTGATTTATTTTAATTTATTTTTGCTATGAGCCATTATAGAAAATGAGCGTAGCCAACATGCAGTGAATAGCCAAAAACTAGCGTATAAAAGCGGATATTTTATAGTTTTAGCTTATAACAATATTGTCTAAGCTTCGTTCATTCTGTTCTTAGCATTTTATTTTGAAAGTTTTTATGTTTTTTGCACTTTAAATTTCTTATAAATATTTTATAAATTTTTCAAAAATTTATAAAATAAATTACTAAAAACTAAAATTTAAAATTTTTTAAATATTTATCATATTAAAGGTCATTTTAACTTTCTTATCTTTTCCAAAATATGTTTCAGACAACATTATATTTCTCTCGAATACTTTTCCACCCCACATTTTTTAGTTTTTGATTAAAACAGCCAAACATAGATCTACGCAACACAGCCTTTGCTTTTGTCGCATACAAATCTACCGAACGCGTTTTTCGTGTATCTAATTAGCCGAAACGTAACGACCTAAGCACATTGATTGCGGCTGCAACGACAAGCTGTCAAATTAGGAACGATTCTATGGTATATTGACGACAAAGCCGCAGCGGCAAGGTTTCATTAGTTTCTCTCCATAAGAAATTCATGTAAAAAATTTTGAAGGAAGCCGCAGTCAATGTGTCTAGGCTATAACACGACGTAGAAGTCTGTTGAATTTTGATTTGTGTGTTACGTCGACTTACATTTCAGTATACAATGAGCTTTTTGCAAGGTTGTTAGCATCACACTTTGAGTTTTGAGTAATATTTCTTTGTTTGCGTTAATTTATTGAAGTGAAATCTAAATATTTTAATTTAAATCGATTTTTTAATAATAATCGAAATATGTTTCAGAATGGTAGACGATGAAAAACTAATTGATCTAGTGATTTATTTGACACTTGCTGTGGTTGGTAGCATAATCAACAAAAAGTCATAGTATGTTGCAACATGTTAACCTATGTTACGTCAAGTTTGCATAATCAGACCATTACGTAGGCTCATATTGGAGTAAAAGGAAGCTAGATGTCAAAGCCTGCTGTTCGAATTTTACTTTTCCTAATTTTTGTTGTTGCCTTTATCATTTGACGTTTATGGTCCTCACAGCTTTGCTATTACAAAACTGTCTCTTCTAAAATGGCAGCCAATTTAAAAAAACGTACTTTATATTGGGGTTCAGACGATACTGCATGTTGCCACGCATGGTAGGACAAGCCAGGTATTTAATCGTTCAAACGCTCCAAACAGCAGACTGACAACATGTTCAAATCAAAAAATTTTAATTGCTGGGCCATCCCACCAGGCTTGACAACATCTAGTATCGTCAGAGCCCCCTTATAGTTATATTATGATTGCGAATATGTAAGTTATTGCAATAAAATCTTCGTTTAAAATATTGTGCCGACTGCACGAACATCAATCGCTAACAAACATCAGCTGGTTAGAATATAGAAAATATAACATCTTTCAATTTTCACTAAGAGTTTTAATATCCCGTTTTAATTTTGGTTTAGAAATACGATTAATTTTTCTTCTTTTGAGGCTAAGAGTTTTAGACAAAAGTACCCTGTATAAATTCAAATCTATTTTATTGTTTTAGAATATATATGATAAATTCAGAACTCTCATTGTGAGTAGAAAAATGCAGAATTTTTTCGAAAGAGAGAAATTTAAAAGCTTATAGTGTACAGTGGCTTTATTCTCCAACTGTGGAAAAAGAAGTGTACACTAAATTTTGTCCACATGTCACTCTCTGATTCTTTATTATTATTTGATTTTGGCTTTAAAATTCTTCTTCATCAAATTACACTGCACTGCCTATTACAAGCAGCACATGTGTTTATAGGAAAGACTGCGAGTTACGCTAGGTTTTTATTGTAGTCTTGTTCTTATTTGTATTTTTTAAGATTTTCTTTTTTGAATCTTTATTTTTATCTATCTTGTTCCATGTGTTGCAATCGTTACGTTAAATTTGTAAGTTTTTCAGTTATTAAAATTATTATGTCCACAACTTTTTTGTTCCGTATTTGCCATAAGGAACATTATTGCAAATACATATCGTGAAAATCATAAAAAAATTTAAAACGAGACCAATGTGTATATTGGAGAGTACATAGTAGTGTTAAATATGTTATGTTAGCCACATTTTATATAAATATATGTATCAGTAATTTAAAGAAAGCTCGCACGCTTTCTATTTTATTTTAGTGGTGATTGAAATGAAGAAAGCTCGAAGTGGGACTTCCGCGTACCCGGCTGTACGATTATACCAAACTCTAACGCACTTCAAAACTTTCCCCGATTCCTTCACAATTAGTTGATTATTTTTTTGTCAAACGATTGGTGATTAACACCCGCCCTGGTGAACCCTGTAAAATTCTTGCTGTAATAAATAATACCCGCCATATTTGAGATTTTATTTTTAAAAATGTTATGGCCAGACAAAGAATTCATATAGACCCCTTTTACATTGACCCCTTTCACATTGGTCAAGAGTTGAAAGCAATGAAAGTGAGAACAAAAGGAAACACGAAAAAATTTAGCTACCCGAGACATTGGTACCGTCAATTTTACTCCCTTTCGTCGCTTCCGATTTGCGGCGAATTGCCCACAAACTCTGAAAATTTAATTCAATTCTTGACCAATTTGAAAGGGGTGATATTTTTATATATTTGTATACAATTTTTCGTTTCACGTTTAGATTTCAGTTAGATATCTAATATAATGGCAGCCCTACAACAATTGTCAAATCTTACCAAATTTCCCAATATATTCACACACTCGCACAGCTGTCATCGAGCAATTTTATTTTTCATTTGGACAGGAAAGAAAATTAAATAAAAATAAAAATTTACAATAGCAGAAAAGTGAACCTTTTGTGTAAATTGTCGCAAAAAAGCGATTATCTAAAACTTAAAATGGTTCCAACAAGAGTAGTTAATATATAGAAAGCAACTCAAACCAGACAAAATATACCAAAACAGTGTTCTTCGGAATTTAAAAACAAAAACGCAAATAAAAAGGAATTAAGAACACAAAGACGAAAATCTAGCAAGAAGAAGAAACTCGATTAAAAGATGTAAGCTTGTACTTAATATTATCTGTTTTAAAGATTAAAAAAGTAAAACAAAACACGCAGCAAATGAGGAAAATAGTATTAATCATAGAAAATAATTAACGTGACGATCCCACAAATCAAGTGCAGAGAAAAAAAAACAAGACTTGGCTCTAGTGAGTAGAATAAACTTATTTTGACTTAATTGAAATCCTTGATATACTTTTATGTCTCCGTTTGTTTGTATGGTTATTTGATTAAGAAAACAAAGCAAAGTAGGCGTGGTTAATATAAAAGTCCTAAGAGCTTGCTCAAAATCCTTGGAGCTAGTTATATTTCCTTGAAAGAGTTTTCGAAATTATTGACACAACCCCCTTCCAGAGAAGTCACTTCAATGATAGCCGCAACCTTCGCCTTTTAATCTGTGCAAAAACATGTTTGCGCATTTTTTAAATTGGTTTGCTAAGTTTCAGAGATTTATTTTGATTCAACAAAAATTACTATACAGGGTTTGTAGATATTGATTTAAGAAAAAAAAAAAACAAAATTGTATTCCAATTGTTTTTGTTAATAGGTTAAGCTTATCGAACAAGCGTATGTGACCAACTTCGAGTAGTGAAAAAGCGTTAAGTTGGCGTAGTTAATGTATTTTATAAGAACATATGTCTTTAAAAATGCATACCTTTTTGAAGATAAATAATTAAGAATGGAATTCTTCAAAAATAACTTTAAAAATTCGAGTGAAACAGTTAAAGTTAGCTTTGTAATGGTCAAATTAAGATACGAAACAAATTCAATTAGTTAAAAGTTTAATCAATATTGAAAATTGTTAAAGCTTAAGAAGCTCTTGATTTATGTAAATCAATCAATTGGCAAAAAACTAATGATAATAATCGTTATCTTTAACGGTCATTTAGCTTTCCAAGTTCATAAGACTTTATTTTTTGCTAGCTAACAAAATCGAAAATTGAAGTTAAGCCTTTTTTAAATACGCTACAGATCAAAATTGCCAACAATAACTAGTTATTATAACCTATAAAGAGCTAAAACAAAGTTTTTAAGTTTTCGATGAGCTTTTTGCGGGCATCATTTTACCTGTTAGATTTCTAATAATTCGGAAGCAATTATCGCCATAAAGAAAATACACTAAGCGGAATTGCTATAAGGAGTAAACTTATTTAATTTTTATCGCAAATAATTTTCGAAATAAATTTTTATCTAATGTATGCAAAATCCGGTGGTAAAGTTTCTCTTTTCGGGTACTATTTAACCTTTGAATCTTTTTTTTTATTTAAATATTTAGAGGGAAATAGGAACAAGCGCGTTGGTGATAATTTTTCTTCGCAAAGTGAATAATTTTATAATCTTCTGATCATTGAAAGGCTCCTTAAAGAAATTTGAATGTTCTTTATAATAAATAAAAAAAAAAATCATTCAGAGAACTTAACACGAATCTAGAGGCTCATTTCACAAAATAGCGCTTAAATGTATGAAAAGTTAAAATGCAGCAACAGCTTTCTAAGCTAATCTTTTGGTCGTTAGTTAATAAAATACTAGACCTTACTAAATAGTCAGTGATCTATCTGTTAAAAGTTATTGAAGAAAAGAATTCAACAAATTTTGAGTAACTATTTGAACATAAAATATCAAAATCGGCTGGATAAACTGAAACCGAATGTGGCACGCACAAGGTAGCAGAGTAATTGTTGGGTACTGGTGCTCTTATGATATGCATAAGCTGCTTTTACAATAGCTATCGTGGCAAGACTACATGAATTTTTTTCTACACAAAATGATAGCCGAAAAATATAAAGAGCTCATGGATAACGTGCTTATTGAATTCGCAGAAGAATTTCATTGTGAATATTGGACTTATTAGCAGTTTGCTGCGTAAAAATATTCCTTTTTTGCAGTGGTCAAAAAAATATTAATTTCTTGCAGTGGCCAGTGCGCATGTTAATCCAAAAGGATTATAGTGATTTATAGTGCATTTCAATAAGAGCTTCCTACTTTGTTTTCTAAATAAAATACTATATAAAATATTTATTTGAAATGATAGTTTGGTTAATACAACTGAATTTTTAAAAATTATTTCCTTCAAATATTGCCCACGACTAACTCTTAAATGGTCCATTCTGTGGGTCCAATTTTCGACAACTCTTTCGAGCATATCGACTGGTATTCCTTGAATAACAGGAGTTGGTTGGTTGGTTTCTAATGCGTCAATAGTTTCGGGTTTGTCATCATAAGCAAGAGATTGAACATATCCCCAAAGAAGTAATCCAATGGCGTCAAATCACATGATCTTGGTGGCCAATTTACAGGACCATTTCTTGAGATGATGTTTTCATCGAACGTGTCCCTCAATAAAGCGATTGTTTCACCAGCTGTATGACATGTTGCACTGATTTTGGTAGTAAGTTTCCACAATTAATAAATATTGTTCAGGAGTAAGGCCTTTTCCACACGGAGCAATTGAAAAACAACGCAACATAAACAAATGTTGCTAACCCATGTAAATATGCCGGAACCTTCAGATGAAGCATTTTTTTACAACTAGTTGGCAGCACGTGTGCGATAAGTTTTATACAACACAGCTTGCTGCAATTTATATCACCGACTTGTGTTTTTCTTGAAAATTTAAAACAATTGTGTGGTACTTCAAGTTGAGAAAAGTAACAATTAAATTCAGAAAAATTGTGTTTTATGTTTTTTATTTTGAATGCAGGAAGCAGCAATGAGCGAGCAGTTAACAAATTTATATCTTTTATAGAAGTAGAGAAATATCGCTGCATATTTAATTATAAGCTGCAATGAGAGATCAACGTTGCGAGGTGCGTGACTTGCTCATCTGAAAGCATAGGTTGCAATAATGTTCGGAATTTCAGTGGCATGCAACTATCTAAGCAATTGTATTGCAGTTGGGTTACTTTTCCGTTTCACCGTGTGGCCTAAGTCTATTTATAATTGAGTCGTATTGAATACTGAACACAAACGCCATATAGACAAGTCATTTGACACATAACAGCTGTCAAAACAGCCCAGTTGAAAAAGCGACCTCGTATTGGATCACCCTTAATAAAAAAACTTTATGATTTTAAAAGCCTGATTATGATAAATTTGGTATGGATTGTAAGATTTGGGCCGGAAGATGTGCAAATCAAGCTTATTTTTTGAAAACTATTCAATGCATTTATATTTGTATAAATTGTTGATGTTTTTAGTGATAGCTATGGAAATAAAATTTTGTTATCTGAAAAGAGACAATTTGCTAACAATTTGCAACTCAAAGAATCAATTGGCAGCCAGATGGCGCAGTTGGAAATGCATATGCAAATCGTTGTTGAAAAAGATAAAATTTAGTACACTTGACTTAGTAAGTGTTTAAACCACTGTTTTGTGTCGTTTTGCTTAGTTAAAGCACAGTAAACATTGCGGCTGATTCTTGAACTATTTATCGCGTCATCGTTTCGTTGTTCCATATTTTCGAATGAAATTTAACAAAAAATTAAATGTAAATAAAAACGATATTTTTATTTTATCCAATTTTTGTAAAACTACTAGTATTATAAAATGTATAATATATTTATCTGAGGGTCCATCCATTAATTACGTGAGGTGATTTTGGCGATTTTTTGACCCCTCCCTCCCCCTAGCGAGATATCGTGAGATTTGACTCGACCCCCTCCTCTAATCGCACTTGAGATTGTTCAAAATGCGTGTTTTCAGTGTAAATTGATTAGATTTATTGAAAAAAAGTAATTTTTTTAATTATTTTTACTTAGGACTAGTTAAGACTAGTATTTAAGACTACTGAGTAGTAAAAACAATAAAAAATACTTAAATGAGAACTTCTAAGATTGGTGAACGAATATTTATTCTAATTCAGTCCGTGGGGACTCATGTGGAGTATCAAGAGTGACTACTGGAACCAGCATGTACATGTGATTTTCAGTAAAGTCATCTGCTCCTTCAACCTCGCTCTGATTTAGCCACTCTAAACCGTTATCGCTTGCACACAGAAGCTCAGTAGCTTTACGTGTGATAACCCGTTAAGGTCGCACTTCGCGTTGGTGCACGGTGGACTGCAAGCCAATGCTGTGCAGCTTTTGGGATGAATGAAAAATGAATACCGCATGTACTGCATCATCTCTCTTCTAGATCACCACGTACACTGGGGAAATTGAGGTCATAGGGCAAGTCCATGAAGGCATGCAAAGGTTTAATCGGAAAGCAGTGGCGAATCAAAAAGGTAGCAAATAACTCTCCGTCATGCTCACCAGGATTTCGGATCGTCAGATGCCCATAAATCTGAGTGAAAAGGTATGGAGGTGACAGAAAACGATCGTGAAGAATCAAATGCAGAGCTCTCCGGAGTTGGTTGCACCAGGCCCGATTATCGCATTTTACAACATAAAATAAAATTTTAAAAAATTAATTATTTTGACTTCCGAATCAAAATCTATTTGTCGAGGCCGTTGTCGCGGTCGTTAAAAAATTAAAAGAAAACATTTATTTCGCTCGCATAACCGCGAGAAATATCGTGTAAAATTTAGTCATATTTTAGTAGAGAAACTCATAGAAGTTATCTCATAATTCTACACCGTTTCTTGCGAATAAAAAAATTACGTAATCTCTGCGAGAATCCCCCTCTCCCTACGTGAGAATGAGTGAAACTCGGCTTAACTCCCCCACCCCCCTAAATGCCTCACGTAATTAATGGACGCCCCCTTATATCGAAATTTTATCTAATAAAAAAACGAGTGTGCAAATGTAGGATACCGCTAACTTCAGAAACTAATAATCCAAATTTTTAACATATGTGGGTCTTTGCTGTATGTTGGCTTGCGCTTTTAATTGGACCCGCCAGGTGGCGCTTGGGTAAAGATATAGAAAACCTGTTATTTCTCCAGAACCAATAGACCAAATGACACCTGGTCACATGTTAGTCTGGCCCTAATAACAGGCAGTCTGCACTTACAATATTTGATTGCATGCGATCTGTCAAATTGAATTCCATTCCATTCCAGATTTCATGATATAATTTTAAGGTGGGCATTTCATCTCATGTAATTTAATTTTAAACATGGCGCCAATCAGATTGGTTCAGATCAACTCTCTTATATTTGAAACTTTTATAGTTTGATAATAAATCGAATTGTGTATAAATGTTTATTAACTTTATAATTTCGTTCATCCGCCTCTCCATTTTATATGTTTGCACTGTTTTTTGCAGTTTTTACAAACAGTTGCAAACAATGCACACACACACTTAGATATTTTAATGAAAACCCTGTAGGAAAATCAACTAATTTAAAAGTAGTTGATAAAATAGTTTTTTGTCAACCACAACTAGTTTAAATTCTAACTTTTCCATAGAACGAACTAACATATTTTGTATGATGATGTCCGCTAAGTAAGTAAATTGACTTTCGTCTGCATATATTTTCAACTACATGTTAAATTAGTTATATTTAAATTATTTTTTTAATTACTTTAAAATAACCAACTGAAAACTATAACTGATGGCCAAAAGTTAATAATATATGATGAAATACATGGTTAAATATATGTAAACTTGTAATCTAATAAAAATTTGCAATTAAAACATGCAAAATCAGAGTAGTTGCCGCCTTAATATAATTCAAAGTAGTTCATATACTGGTTTATTTTATATTAGTTTGTGAATTAGTTGTTTTTAAAAACAAGTTAGTTTGTTCCTATAGGGGGGAAGTGTCATAAAATGATAGCTCATCTCATGCCATATGTCTTATGAAATATTCCAAGAGATATATTTCATGATATGAGAATTTCATGATATGAGCGGTCTACACTTACGATATCGATGCCATGATGTATATCATTAAATCAAATATTGTAAGTGGAGACGGCCTGTAATAGGGTGGCGCTGGGATCGGGATATTTTAAATAATAGATTTATATGGAGAAAGCATAATCGAACTTCTGCACCGTCTATTAGACTTCAACCAAATTTTTCACATATTATATGCTTTGGTATAATGAGCACTTCGTAGTCTAAGAAAGTGGGCGGTGTTATAAAAGTGAGGGGGTATTAATTAAATTTTAATCGAACTCCTTCTACACCGTAAGTTAGACAAGTGAGGGGGTATTAGTTCAATTTTAATCGAACTCCATCTACACCGTAAATAAGACAAGTGGGCGAGTCGCTTTACATCATGGTATTGATATTTGGCAAAGGAGTGAGAAGTTATTTTTCCAGCACCATGCAAAAAGTGGATGCTTGTCCAAACTATAACCGGTTTAAAATTCATAATTCGACTATGCTTTAATCATTTTAAACTTAGTTTGATAACCTAATAAAATTGAAATCGCAGACAATTTGGCCCGTGAAGTTGATATCTAAGTAATAAAAAAGATTTATTTCATAATTTGAATCTGATTAAAATCATATTTCTTTAAATAAACAGGCTTTAGTTCTAAAACTAAAAATTTTACTACTGACAAAAAAAAAACTTGGTTGAGATTTGATCCATTGATCATTGTGTACTATTGGTTATATCACGTTTTACACATATTACACACCCCCGGGCGGCGCACAATGTGTCTTTTTCAATTTTAGCGTGCCAAAAGTCGCAAAAATAATATGTGGACTTTTAAGAAAATACTTATTTTCTCAAAAGAAAAATATTTATGCAAAATAACTCTTGCATTTTTTTTTAAGATTTCTGAAAGTTAGAACTTTAACTAAACGAAGACAAAATGAATTGCACGCTCTAGAAGTAAGCCAAAATTAACCAACCATAACTTTTGATATAGATAATATTTTGCAATAATTTTTTGTTTGTGTAAATATTTGGTTAAATTTTGATTGATTTTGATTATTAAAAGAAAGTATTATTTACAAAAAAAATAAAAAATGCTTTTTTTTCTTCATAAAATTATATTTATGGTCTAATTTAGTAAAATATATCTAAAGTATTACAGATTATGTAACCTGGAGCATATAACTAAAATAATATTAACTGTATTTACTTTTAATTAAAAAAAAAACACTGCGGAAAGTTGCGGAAATAAAAGATATCATCATAATGCAACTACAACTTTTCTCACAGCTCAAGGTTTTTAAAACCTTAAAATTTTATCAAAATCGCTTCAAGCCAAATTACTCATTTATCGGATTATTTCATCAATTATTATAACTATGCTAAATCCTTTGGCTGATGTTTAAATATCTAGCTAATGCTTTTTTTTTATTTTCAGAGTCTTCAAGAGCTAATTCCATTCCAATCATACAATGCCCTCAACTGTGTTAAGAAAAAAAACACAACCATTTTGACCTACTTTATGTTTGGCGTTCATAAGATAATTCCTTCCAATCTGCAATCTGCTTACAAAATACATACATTTATTAAAAAATTCATTTGAAAAGGATTGCCTCACAGAAATGGATTCGCTCTCAACTTTTCTTAGAAAATGGACCACTTTGGAAATATCTATTTTAAGTTTTTGTATACTATTAAAGAACACTGATGCTCATATCTTGGTGTATTCCAACAATACCAATCAGGTTTGTTCACAAATAAAATAATAATCTAAAAATAATATTGCACATTATGTTTGAAACTTTGTTTAAAAGCCAATTGAAGAATACAATGATTTGCCAGCACAATTTGGTCCAAGTTTACCTTTGAACGGTTTAAAAGTTATTCCAATATTACCACAGAAAGATGTGTATGCATGCAAGGCTATCGATCCACCACCTCGAGCTGATTATCCAAGTTCAGCTAAGTTCGTAGCAATAATTCAAAGGTAAGTTTAAAACTACTAGATTTATTTTAATTGAAAAATTTAATCATTTTTTTTTGCAGGGGTGGATCTAATTGCTCATTCGAAAAGAAAGTTCGCGTAGCACAAGCCGCTTTGTTTAATGCTGTGATTGTTTACAACAATGAAGGTGACGAATTAGGTAAATGAAATGATGTTTCGAACTTATTTTTCAACATTAATATTTTAAGCATAACACTTGCTAGAAGACTCAGTGCAGACCAGTTTTATATAGAAAATATAAAAAAAAACGTTCGATAGAGCTAAACTTTTGGTTTTAATTGCTTCCAAAACATTCATAGTTAGCTCTATCGCGCTTAGCAGGATGAAAGTGATAAAAAGTGATTTATGCGTTTCATTCAATATTATGTACATAAGACTGGGTAGATTTGTATGGAAAATGCTAAAGTATTTCGGATCCGGCGTTCCCGACGGATCCCAGAATTATAAACGATGGTTATAAATAAAACAATTGGAGCTAATAAAAGTTCAAGAATTGTCGAAACCGGCAAAAATATATCTGACGGCAACGATAACGCCGAGAGAGCCATTTATCGCATGCCTAGATTCAACGAAAAAGTTACGTTATTGGGAAAACAGGCTTGCGTCACGTGTCACGTGGTAGAAAAACATTGCAAACTTTATCCATGCGAAACGACCAAAGCTCACATTATAGAACGTACGCAAGAACAGAACTGCATTAATTTTTATGTTTTTTCTTTAATTACTGTCTACGCAAAACAGCCTTTAATACTGCATAAAAAAGGATAGACCTAAGGGGTAAGCATGGAAAAAAAATAGTTTGAAAAAAATCGAAAATTTCGGCTTTCAGTGAGTTTTGTGGCACCGGACTAAATTATTTGGTAATTGCAAAGCTCAGAATCAAATTCTGGGTTCTGGGTTTGGGTTTTTCGTTTTTCGAAAAGAACCGGACCGGTTTCAACAATTTTTGAACATTTATCTCAAATTGTTTCATTTATACCATCGTTTATAATTCTGGGGGGCACGCAGGATCCGAAATACTTTAGCATTTTCCATACAAATTTGACCCAGTCTAATGTATAATTTCGGGGGGCACGCAGGATCCCAAATACTTTAGCATTTGACCCAGTTTAATGTACATAGTTGTTTCTCATATAACTTCCAACTGTATTCGACATCAAGCAAGAATAAACCTTTCGTAATTCTGTCCTCTTATCCAAGTTATACCCGATTAATATATAATAAATCTAATCTACATAGCTTGAATAAGAAACCAATTTGTGATTGTTGTAAATTTTTGTATGTAGAACAAATGTCAGCTAAGAATTCAACAGGCATTAACATACCATCTGTATTCGTTGGTCATACAACTGGAATCAATTTGATATCAATTCCTCGCTATCAAGTTATACTTGTTATAAACGATGAGCTGCCATTCAATATAAATACACAATTAATTTTACCATTTGCTATTTTGATTGGACTTTGTTTTCTCATTATGGTAATTATAGCAAGTAATGCATTATTTTATAATATGTATGTATATGAAGTGATTCATTTTTTAGATATTTTATATGATTTACAAATGCATACGCGAAGAACGACGCCTACGTCGTTATCGTTTACCCAAAAGCATGCTGAAAAAACTACCTATAACGAAATTTACGAAAACAAATGAGCTATCCTATGATACATGTGTGATTTGCTTGGAAGAATTTGTCGAAGGCGATAAAATGCGCGTGCTACCTTGTAAACATCGTAAGTCAATGAATATCTTTTTGCTTAATTTAGCGATAAATGATTTCGTTTATATTGCAGCATATCACAGTCACTGCATTGATCCATGGTTAACTGAAAATCGAAGAGTTTGCCCAATTTGCAAGCGTAAGGTTTTTACGAAAGGCGAAGTGAGAACAAATCGGAATCGACAATCCTCTTTGGATAGTGTCACAGACACAGATGATGATACGACACCTCTACTGCGACCTGCAAATAGCCAAGGAGAGGTAACAACTACTGCTCCAGCAGCAGCTGAAACAACACATCATGGAACATTTGAGCGTCGTGCGGGCGTCGTAGTAGCAGCTAATTTAAATCCAACATCCGACGATGAAAATGGTATCTATATTAAATTTAACAAAAAAAAGCTTTGCTTTTAATGCAATAACTTTAAATCTGCTCTCAGTTTTATTGCCTCAATCACGTACACACCGTGTCAATCCATTCAATCTACCACAAAATGCTAACACGGAGGCCAGAGAACCTCGAAGTCGTTTCTCTTCATTTGTCAGGTTTATTACATTGTCATATTTTATGCTTTTGAACTTGCATACATGCAATGTTTACTTACAGGCTCTTCCGACGACGCTCTCCTATAAGTATTGCAGCTCCTCCCTATCTCGAGGAAATATTTCCCGAAAATGTTATTCATGTACCTGCAGCAGCACGCAGCGATGTTGCAGTAGAAGCATCAATAACTTCTGTTGCGTCAATTCCATCATCGAATAATATTTTAAATCCGCATTTATGTGGATCTTTTAAGGATGATGGTGATGATGATGATGACGACAATGAATCACCACCTCATTCAATATACGAACCTATTGCAGCTGTTACATTACCAACAACTGCTCAAGATGTAGTTAATGTAGATGACGATTCTGTGTTCATTCAAACACCCACACAAGGTGGCATTGGTGTGGCCGCCTTGCCCAATTCAATAAACAGGCCAACAAATCAACGTCAGTATCACATATGAATACCAATGGTTAATGAGTCAAAAGAAGGCACGTTATACAACATAGCAGTGACTAAAGAGGTTACACTTCAGTGCAGTATATTTTTTAAGATGTCACAAATAAAAATTGTTTGCTCTGCACCATTTAATTGTGATGTTAAGGATGCATTGAGAATTTGATTTGTTTCGTTTTTGTAAAAAAAAAAAAATATTGAATATAAAATGTGATTTATTTAATAACCTTAAAAAACTTACACACACATTGATATGAAAATAGTACTGCAAATACATGCAGTGATAATTATTATTATTTTTTGTTTTACTAAAACTAACTTTTATGTTTATATATGTTTTTTTTTTTTTGTTTTAATTCAGTTGTGCAGAACTTTTAAACCTAGTGGGCATACATAATTTTAAACAAATATGGATCATACTTTAAGAAAGCCCATTCTTAAGCCATTGGGCTTTAAATTGTAATAGTGTTTGAAAAATTTAAGGGCCTCCGGGAGTTTTTCGAAGGAAAAAAGACACCTATTTAAAAATGTTTTTTTTTAAGCTGTATTTTATTTTAGACCAAATTTTTTTTTACATTTTTAAAGTATAACTATTGAAGATTTATCCCTGAAATGTTGCTCCAAAAATATTCGTCGATAAGGTAGAATAGAGCAATGCCGAGAAAGAGACCTTAAAATTTGTGGTGAGCAAGATATCTGCAGACTGGTTCATGTGAAAAAAATTTTTTTTTGGTTTAGTAAAGAGACCTTGGGCGTGTTTAATCTTTGATTTTTGAAAAATATTATTTTTTCGGCATTATCGACCTTATCGACGAATATTTTTGGACCAAAATGTCTGGGATAAATCGTCAATAGTTATACTTTAATAATGTAAAAAAAATGTTTGGTCTAAAATAAAATAGAGCTTCAAAAAATTTTTTTAAAATGGTGTTTTTTTTCCTTCGAAAAACTCCCGGAGGCCCTTAAAGCTGTTGAAATTTTTTGTTTGTAACATACATATATATATTTATATATATATATATATATATACTAAAAAAAACAATAATAATTAAAATAAAATGTTTTAAAAAAAGTCACATAAAATATGTGGATGTAAAAAAAAATTTTATCTAATCTGTTAAAGGTATACGTATATGTATATATACCACACATAGTTGATAAAAAACAAATTCAATTTATAAGTTATTAATTGAAATTAAAATAAATGTTATAGTTTTATGAGTGCCTTGTTTTATTCTTTCAAACCTCTCACCTCGATGTTCCACAGAGTTATTCAATTTTTGTTTAAACTTTTTTTTAACAATAAAACTAATTCATATAAACATCAATAGAGAAAAAAATTTATTTGTTTGTTTTTAAGAATTCTGTATTAGGAGGAAAAAAAATCTCTAAATGATTATAATTAAAAAACAGTTTAATATTTGAAGCTGTATAAATGAGGGGAATAGATTTAAAAATGGCAAGTCCAATTATCGAAGATATTGTAGGAAAACATTTGTCTCAACGTTTTTTTTTACATTAACGAAATTTAAGATCAAAAAGAAATTATTTTCTTAATTATTCCTTAAATGAAAGTAGGTAAACTTTTTACCACTTTAGTACTTTTAGAACTTTTAGTGTAAAACGGATCAAAGTCCAACAGGCTTATTTTCAAAAGTGACCAAGTTCAATTACATAAGGGGGAGATACATTTATAATTTCGGAAAAATGGAAATTTTTTCATATTTCGAATGTATAACATGCTAAAAATATACTGTAAAAAGGAAAAAGCGAAATATTGAATATTTACGGAGTTATGGTCAAAAACGTTCGAGTCAGCAACAGTCACTTTTCAGGAAGTCTGAGCGCTTGGGGCAGAGCAATGCTTCTTTCACGAAAGATTGTAAATTCTATCTACAAAACAGGCACAACTCAAAGCTTACAAACTTTTAATTTTAATGTTAATTCGTGCTGTGCAAGAAATTTTTTTGAGATCGAAAGAAAAGATCGACGTGAAATATACAAAATACATAGGTGATGGGGATGCTAAAACTTTTAAGGCAATTTTAACTTGAAATGCTTATGGTGATGAATTAAATGTTGTAAAAAGTGAATGTGTTGGCCACGTTGAAAAGAGAATGGGTTCCAAGGCTGCGGAACATAAGAAAAGAATAAAAACTTTTGGGAAAAGGGAAGTTGAGGGAAAACGTTGTAAAAAAATTCCGCAATATTGTGGTTAAGTATTCCAAGAAACGTTAATAGTGTGGATGATATGAAACGAAAAATTATGGCTGCTTACTTACTTATTTAGGTGACCATAACAACCCGTGTTCGGGTTTTGGACGACCTCATCTCTCGCCAGGCGCCTCTGCTTTGCGCGAGCCTTTTCCAATCGGATACACCAAGTGCGGTTAGGGCTTCCTCGGCCTGGTCCATCCATCGGAGGCATGGTCTCCCTCATCGTCGTTGACCAACGACCCTCGCCTCGAGCAGCTTTTTCGCTGGAGCTTCGTCGTCCATACGATAGACATTACCCAGCCAGAGTAGTCGCTGCACAGCTATACGCCAAATTACGTCAATGTCTTCGTAGAGCTCATACAGCTCGTGGTCCATTCGGATGTGATAGTCATCGCCGACTCGAACAAAACCGAAGATTTTGCCAAGAATTTTTCTCTCGAACACCCCCAGAGTAGTTGCGTCAGTTCGCGTAACTACCTATGCCTTAGCGCCACAAAGAAGCACAGATAGAACGAGCGTCTTGGAGAGTGTTAGTTTTGGCGTTCGGGAGAGGGCTCTGGTACTTAGTTGCTTACAGAGCCCGTAGTAGCAATTATTAGCAATTACTGTTCTTCGTTTTATCTCCAGGCTGACTTCGTTGTTGTTATTAATGGCGGTGCCAAGGTATACAAACTCCTTGACTACTTCAAAGTTATAGCTGCCGGATGAAACGTGGCAATCTAGACGCCACGCGATTCTTTTCAATAGCGGTAAAAGCAGCGGTAACATCTCTCTTGGTTCTGCCGACAATATCAATATCATCAGTGTGCGCAAGGAGCTGGACATCTTTGTAGAAAATGGTGCCATTACGATGCACACCGGCCTTTCGTACGATCCCCTCCATGATGAAGTTGAAGAGATCGCAAGACAGTGGATCGCCTTTTCTGAAACCTCTTTCGATATTGAAGGTTTCGGAGAGGTCATTTCCTACCTTGACGGAGCTGCATGTGTTGCTCAACGTCATCCTGCAAAGTCTTACCAACTTTGCAGGTATAGCGAACTCAGACATTGATGCCTATAGGCAATCCCTTCTCGGGCTATCGAACGCAGCTTTGCAATCGACAAGTAGATGATGTGTGTCAATTTGGTTTTCGTGGGTTTTCTCCAGGATTTCTGATTCTGATTTTCCAGGTCGAAAGCCACACTGATAAGGTCCAATCAGTGTTTTTTAAAATGGGCTTTAATCTTTCCTTACATGCGATGGAAATAAGACTGATACTTCGATAGTTGGCACAGATTGTTGGGCCTCCTTTCTTATGTGTAGAGCAAAGTACGATGAGATTCCAATCGTCGGGCATGCTTTCCGCTAGTAATATTTTTTTGATGAGCTGATGCATGCGCCTTATCAATTCATCGCCGCCGGTTTTAAATAACTCAGCTGACAGGTCGTCAGCACCCGCTGCTTTATTGTTTTTGAGTCGTTGGATAGCAACTCGAACCTCTTAATGGCTAGGTGGTAGTACTTCTACTCCGTCATCGTTGATTGGTGGTGCTGAACTGCTTTCTCCATGGGCGGTATTGGTGGAATCGTCGCCAGTATTGAAACCTTGGGTTAGACACTTAACCTGTTGATAGAATTTTCGTGCATCTTTCTTGCCCTGGTATACCTCTAGTCCCTCACGCTCACGCTTCTCCTGCACTCTTTTTTTGCTTCTGAAAAGGCGCCTATCCTTGCTTCCTTCCTCTTTTCGCGGTAGTTTTCTCGCACGGCTCGCGTTACAGCTGAGCAGCCTTGTCCTTTCCATCGCATTTTCTGGATGGCGGTGGTGCCTATATTGTTTTGAGGGCTTCCGCCAGTTGTATAATGACACCTTCCCTATAAAGGGTCCGGGAATTCCAGATCCTTAAATCATTGTCCGTTTTTCGTTTGCGGTGGTCAAATTATGCGTCAAACTAACGGATGCCAGTTTGCCATTGCCGAGGGAACACCACTAGGAGGTTTGAGTCGACTTGGGACGATTTCGACATGGATAATGCTGGCCGCGCCAGGTTGAGGCAGTCAGACACGTTGTCATGTGAAGGTTCGCTTCCCTGATCACCTGATTATGGCTACTTATTATCGTATTTTTTCAACAAAAGAAAATCCGCATTATGAAAACTGTCCTGGAGCCGAGAGCTGGTGTAAATGGCAGAAAGATGTCGCTTTAGACAAAGATCCTGAACTTGAAGATCTTACTCCATTACTTGGCGATGAAACATCTTCTACCAATTTTCACTAAATTTGTTTAAAGTTGATTTATCTAAAGTTGATTTATTGGAAAGATGCTTGAGTGGCCATACCCAGAATGCGAACGAAAGTTTCTACGCTGCAGTTTGGCGAATATGTCCGAAGCATCTCAATTCCGGCCTGAAAATTTTCGAAATATCAGCTAACATTGCTGCTATGTATAATGTATATGTATAATGAAGGCTACACCTCCATTCTGAAGCTTATGAATGAGCTGGGTATAATTGTTGGCACCTATTGCGAAGTTTTCGCCGAAAACACCGATGAGGCACGAGTAGCAAAGCAGAACCGATCGAGTTTCCCCGAGACAAAAGCAGCTCGTACAGCTTGAAAACAGCAGCAGCTTGAAGATAATCAGTTTTTCGAGCAGGCCGAAGGGTTATTGCATGGACCCAAAATCGCAGATTGACCCGTAAGTCACTTAAATTTACCGTATCGAAACTTTAAACGTGATTATCTCGGAACAATTTTTTCAAAAAATGCTCGTACTGCAACTCAAAAAGTAGTTGACCGATAGAGCTGAAATTTTGATAGGTTTCTTTGTATATTAGTACCTTATGGATGTAACTACAAGTTTAAAGATATTTTGTGAATAAATCATTTTTTCGTGGTCAAAACTGTTTGGACATGTCGACCTTTGATTAAACAACCAATATAAATTTTTTATTTTTAACTTTTTTATTATTTTAAAGGTTTATCCTTCCTTCCCTTTAACATATCAGTAATAAAAAAAAATCTATTTTGTTTCAGATGAGTGGACAAATTTTGATAGCTGCAGCACTTTTAGATGCCTCGCAGCAGACGCCCGAGGAGTATCTCGAGGAGATACTCTGTAGACATGGGTAAGGCAGCGCTGCGTTGCGTTAATGAGTTGAAGCATTTCAATGCGTTACTGCGTTGATACACTTGTTTTAATAAAACTAACGCAATAGCGCAGTAATCCAAATGACGCGCTCAAAGCAAAAGTAAAAAATATTTATACGGCGAGCAAAAATTGCACATGTTGTACGGCGCATCGAAGATAAAAACACAAAGTTGAAAACGAACATTATTACTCTGTATAAATGAGGACAAGGGGTTGTAGGGAATATGCTTGGAGTGCATTTGACAGTTATTAATGTTTTGCCACTCACAGAATGGTTTTGTCAATTTCATAAACTGTTGGATGTGTTCGTGTTCGAAGCAGAAGTAAATTTGGATCAAACTTTGAACTTGTTTAGCATACCAGGTACGCGTATGTATATGTTTGATGGCTCGCATCAAATTTTAAACGAAATACAGTTTGGCTGCAGGCTTGAAGTTTAATATATCTTCAGTTTTCGTGGATGCTTTAATCTGCTATTCTTTTAGTTATATTTCATATTTATTACTTATGGATTTAATAATCTTTAATGAATCTATTAGCAGTAAGATTTCTTTATATGAGATATATTGACTAAAGATTTTTATTTGATTTCATTTATTTTTTCTAAGTGAACACAAATTGCGCTTAGCATTCCACCACAAAATTCACCACACTCGTAAAATTAACCACATAACGCAACGCGTTGGTCCTTACTGCGTGGATTAAATTCTTGTTGATGCAGGAATCATAGCATTTTAAACTACGCTATGGCGCAATTGCGTTAACGCATTCCGCTGATACAGCAAACTGCGTTTGAGTTGGTGTATCAACGCAGCGATTTTTACTGCGTTACCAATGTCTAATACTCTGCAGAGCGGCGATTTTTTAAAAAAAAAACTAAAATGTTTTTTTGCAGTACAAAGGTGTACTAAAAAGTAAGAAAATAAAAATTATCCAGTTATGTTGTTAACTTGACAAAAATTCATTCAACATGACTAATTTCACCCTGTCCAAGGCATCTCCCCCCTCAAAATTGGCCGGTTTAAAATTGTCTAAAACTATTATTTGCTACAAATTAGAGTCAGAGATACGTGTTAGCAAATTTCTAAACATAAATAATTCAAACAAGTTCCATCAAATGATTTTGTAAAAGTGTCTGCCAGTTGATATTCAATGTAAGTTGGTTATATTTTAATGAAACTATTTCCAATATAATACCTTGTGAAATGGTGTATGTTTACTGTTATCTTTGAAAATATCGACTGGTTCATTTGATGTAAGTCTTGAGTGAACCTCGCAGCCAAATTGCTTCTGTAGAACTCTCAGGTGGGTCACATAAATTTTTATGGGTTTTATGGACTCTTCAGAGAAAAGTCCATCGCTATTATTTTTCCAACAATTGGGTTCCATTTAAACTTTTTTGGATTTTGTAGACTCCTTGGACAAAAACCACATGGGATATTTTTGAAAGTAGTTGGGTCATTGCAACTTTTTGGGTTTTGTGGACTAACAGGTCATTCAATAAGTCCGTAAGATAAGTAAGAAAAAAACAAAATTTTGATAAAACTCGATTATGTTATTCAACATAGTTGCCTTCGAGAGCGATACAACGAATATAGCGATTTTCCAACATTTCGATACCACTTTTATAGTATGATTTCTCTTTTTAGTCAAAATAGGCCTCATCATTGGACTTGAATTTCTTTCCAGCAAGCATTCTCTTGAGATCTGAAATCAGGAAAAAGTCACTGGGGCTAAATCTGGAGAATACGGTGGGTGGGTAAGCAATTCGAAGTCCAATTCATTCAAGTTTGCCATCGTTTTCATCGATTTGTGACATGGTGCATTCTCTTGGTGAAACAACATTTTTTTTTTTTGCAAATGTGGCCGTTTCTTGGCGATTTCAGCCTTCAATCGATCCAAAAGTGCACAGTAGTAGTCGCTGTTGATGGTGGATCCTTTTTGGAGATAGTCGATGAATATTATTATTTTCACATCTCAAAATACAGACGCCATCACCTTACAAGACGACTGTTGGGTCTTTGCTCGCTTTGGATTCGGTTCGTCGACTGCTGTCCACTGAGCCGACTGTCTTTTGGATTCTGATGTGTAAAAGTGAAGCCATGTTTCATCCATTGTCACGAATCGAAGATAGAATTCGATTTTATTGCGGTTTAACAGCGCTAAACACTCCTCTGAAGCATCAATTCGTTGTTGTTTTTGGTCGACTGTGAGCTCACGCGGCACCCACTTTGCACAGAGCTTTCGCATACCCAAATGTTCGTGTAAAATGGTAAAGCACTACCATCTGATATCTTTACAATGCCAACTAGCTCGTGCACCTTCAATTTGCGATCGTTCATAACCAATTGTGGATTTTTTTGATGTTTTGTGGAATAACAGTCTGATTTGGGCGTCCACTGCGCTCTGCATCATTTGTGCTGGTACGACCACGTTTAAATTCAGCAATTCACTTTTCTACCATTTGTCTCGATGGAGCAGAGTCCGGATAATGTTTATCAAGCCATTTTTTGGTTTGCACTGTATTTTTTTTCATCAAAAAACAATGCTTTATCAAAACTAGAAATTCATATGGAAAAAAATCATATGGAAAAAAAATCAAGTAACGTCATCTATGTGTCATCCTATGCACTTTTTGAACGTACTGTTACTTGGGCAAAAATTTTGGATTTTTTAACAGGTTCCACTTGATTTAGTTTTAGGAAAATTGGCTATTGGAACGTTTTTGAGTATAGTGAACTCCTTGAACTAAAAACGTAGACTTTTAACAAATAGGTTCGATTTATACCAATAGGTTCCACTAAAAGTTACAATAACTTTACTGCGAGCTAAACTTTTCTATAAACTGCTCAGTTTTCATTCTTGGCATGATCATGAGCATTAAGTGTCATTTGCGTTCTCGTTCACGAGCGCGTACGTTTTGGTAGGTACACGGAATAAGATCTGAATTCTTGTGTACCATTTGATATGGTACGTTCACAAAAATACGCGAGCGGATCTTTCCGTACCGTGCTTTAAATACATATTCGCTGATTGACTTACCGGCAATTACGTCACTAGCACAATATATCAAAAAATTTGTTTGAAAATCCTACCTACCTCCATAGTACCTTTTAAATATTTCACAATTCTTTTGTCAAAGCTCTTCGAATGAATGGATTTTTGAATGTCTGCAAAACATGCATCAGGTCTGACACACAACATTATTTACATAATGCTTCCTACCATTTCGCGATAAGGTTTATCAAATAGCTTGCTGTTCTCCTTAATAGAGAGTTGCAGATCTTTTTCCATTGGAGTTCCAACTGGATGGCTCTCCGATATCCCATATTTTATGAGTAATTTTTCTGATACTGGACTCTTGCGATACATTTATGCTACCTTTCTCATCAACATCGACTTTTATCCCAACAAAATACCGTCATTTGCCGAAATCTGACATCTCGAACTTTTCAGCTCAAAAAAAGAAGAAGCTGGAGTGGATTTAGACTTCTTCCTGCGATTACTAAATAATCAATTTACTTGTCGATATTTTTGTATACAAGCAGTTTCATGGTTGGGCCTATTAAAATTCCAACAGGTAATCGTTCGGTAAATTTCTCATTCCAACACCTTGGAGCTTGTTTTAGTTCATAAAGGGATTTGTTGAGCTTACACACATGATTTTCTCTGCAACATCGCCTTCGGGTATGATCATATAAATTTGCTCCGTATAGAAACATAATTTTAATATCATGCTGATGAAATTGAAAAATTTTCCTGAATTCCAGCAGCTAGAACTACTCAGATCGTCGTGCATATGTTTCCGTATAATAAATTCCAGCTTATTTCTTTACTTCAAGCATGGCCATATATAGGATTGGTACACCATTTTCATCTGCTTAAACGCGAGACACCCACTTTGACCTAAGCATCTTGGCATCATTTGGATATTGAATAATTTACACACTCTGCGGAATGTTGTCTATTTAAGTTTTGCCCATTTTAACTTTATTAAAATAGTTCTTTAAAAGTTTTGAAAATCCTCAACAGTTCAATTAAAAGAAAATAACAGTTTTTCAAAATTAATTATAGTTTATATTTTCTTAAAAAAAACTTTTAAATAATAAATGGAACTTTGCGAATACATTTTACAAAGGCGTGCCAATAGTTGACAGAATTATTTTATAAATTATAATACAAATAGAAAAAATTCATTAAACATTTATGTTTGTCCACTTGCATACAGATATTTTCTTTTAAAGTGAGTGAGTCTTTTTAATCCAATTAGTTAAATGTGATGCTTGATTCTTAATTCAAATTAAAAAAAAAAAATTAAATTAAATAATTCTAATACTTATTTATAGGTATATTTATATTATATACAAATTTTATTTAACAACCAACGATTCTTTTAAATGCCGCACTAGTCCAGAACCAATATCCTGTACATCAGGCCATTGTCGTATCACAAATATTATAACGAATATAGAAAAGAATGTCGTGAGAACGCGCACTCTGTAAACAAAAACATTAAATAAATTTTAAATGAAATTGATTATAAATATTTGTATTATACAGTGAAACACACATTTTCGGGGGTAAAATTAACCAATCTCAAACGATGGTATTTTGAAATTTAAATTTTTTGGTCAAAAATCGAAAAAAACAATATGAGAAAATCTTGTTTTACACTCCATTCATTCAGGGTGGTTTTTTTTTTTTTTATTCGGGGAATATTTTTTCGGAATATTTTAAACCTGTAGCTTTCACCTACAGAATTTTTTAAAAAATTCTCTTAAAGTCTACGTTGGATGAGCCTAAGGTTTAAAACCTACCACAAAAATATTCATCAGAAAATTTCATTTACAAATTGATACTGTCGCGGTAACGTTAATCTTATTACCGAAGAAATTCATCTTCTGGTCACTTTTACAGCCTTTTGGTATTCTACAAGGAAGCGTTACTAAATGAATATTGTTAACATCTCCTTAGGTGGTAACAAGCAAAGCAGCCAGATGCAAGAAAAGATTTTTTCGTAAACGAGCTTACAACGCCTCCTGACAGCTTTGCCAAGTGCACAGAATACCGATACTAAGACCGGTAATGAATTTTTGTAACGAGATTATTATTACCGGCAAGGCACAGAATTGATCTGAAGTAAGGGTCACTGAAGACAAGTTAAAGGTTACACGTAAAAACGAAATCAAATGAGAAGAAATTTGTTGTCAATTTTTATTTATTAATTTCAAGGGGGCACTTTGCAGTAACATCAAATTTTATATAACGTCCGTACCATTATCATGAACACTATTAAGATATGAAAAATCCGATACATTAACATACATATCGATTTTTTAAGGTAGAATTCAAGTGTAGAATTTTGAAAAATCGATTTTTTTTTTCCATTTTTCGAAGATTAGACCTTAAAGAATATATCCTCCGAAGGAATTTTTAAAATTTTAATTATTTATGAAGTTATAGCTATTTAACCTTCCTATATCGCGCGTTTGTCTCTCGGAACGACAAATGAACTGTTATTGATCAATGCCACTGATAACTATTAATGGTTTTTGTTTTTTTTTATATGCTGTAATTAATATTATATTTAAAAATAACCAAATACAATATAATAAACAACAGCTACTGATTATTAATAACAATTAATGATGGGCGATCGGTCTGAGAGACCAACGCGCGAGTATAGGAAGGTTAAGTGGCGCAGCGAGTAAACCGGTTCCGCCGTGGCGAATTTAATAATTGGCGGCTGACGTTCTCTGACTACATAGGCATGAACAATCCCCAGAAACTCCTTTATATTTTATGCAACATGAATTCTGGCATTTTGTTAAAATATATTCATTTTTATTAATAATATTTTCGTGGCGGCCATGGCATACTGGTTGAGGTGCGTGGCTTGTATGCGATAGAATCCAGGTTCGAATCATGACACAGAAAATTGTTTCTCCCAGATTACGTAGGGAGTTGCCTCTCAAAATATTCCAAATGAAAGAGCAAAAAAATTAATTTTAAAGAAAATAATGGCCCCAAGTTTTTCGAACGCATCCAATATCTCTGTTGCAGCCATTTTATACGATTGGAGCTGTGGTTGCTGATGTCAAATACTATCGTTTGAGATTGGTTTGGTTTACCCCGAGACAATGCCATAGTGTTTTAGACCCTATAGCACATAGTTAACTATAACACATTGACAATGTCATAGTGTTGTAGACCCTATAGCACATAGTTGATTTATTTTTATTAAAAATTCACCTTGTTTTCAAAAACGGCATTATAATTCCAGCTGCTGTTGCAACAAGCAATAAAACAACTTGCAATATTGTCAACACAACGTTGATAAGTTTAACGACAAGCGCTCGTGCATTTGAATTATCTATACCTTCAACAGTAACGTATTGTTGTTGCGAGAGGTGTTCCATTTTTGAAATCTGTAAAGACATTAAATTTTCTTGCATAAATATTATAATTTATTAGCTTAACGTGCTTACTCTTGTTTGACAGTTTTCTAAAACTTCATTAACATCTCTTAGTCTTTCGTCACTTTGATACTGAACTTTTTCTTCCATATCCGCAATAGTTTGTTTTAAATTTTCTATTTCGTTCTAAGATAACAAGGTGTTTTTTTACTTATACAGCAATGCTTAAATGCAAAGCAATGTTTTACTAACCTGATGCAATTCAGTCAAGTCATTGATTTGCTCCTCAAGTCCTTCGGCACGATAGCGCTCGGTCTCCAAAGTTGCTGTTAAACTGTTGAATTCTTTTTGTGTGGTCTGCAAAAGTATAAAGTAAATATAGGTTTAAAGACTGTTAATCATAATAAATGAGAAAAATACATGTAAAAAATGGAAAATGTACGATCTAGTGACAATATCGTGTATTTCTCTTGAAAGCTTTCCATGTTAGCACCTGTAAGGCTTAGGCATCCAACATTACGTCAATACTAAAGTGAGTTGAGAGAGGATGAAATACTTTTATTCCATGTCAGATATATCGCCCAACGTTGGATTCGGTCCAAAAGATCCAAATAAGGCATTAAAACCCCTGCTTAAATCTGCGAATTGTACTCAATTTTCGACCTTATACATGAGATAAACATAGTACGAAGATCAGCTGATATTCGAAAAAAAAATCTTTCCAACAAAGATTTTTATTGGATCGATATGTCCTTAACGTCAAAAGCGGCCGAATTCCCAAGCTCTATACCGAGCATATTAGCGGAAACTAATGGATAATTCATTCGCTTGTGAGTTAACAGTAAATGCTGGGTCTTGCTTAAACTTTGGATGCGCCCAGTAATAGAGGGTGTCCCAAAAGTCACTAGCATTTTAATATTTTAATAAAACGTATTGTTTTGTTGAAGTGTCTATGAGTTTTTATTGAATTTAAAAATAGAGACGTGAAGGGGTTATTGATGGAACATAATATCGCTTAAATGGCCGCCTCGACCTTGCTTGCACACGTGAGCTTTTTACATGAAATTTTTCATGACATTCTGGTATAATTATTTACAAGCGATTATTTTCTTCCCTCTCTTACTTTCTTACCTCATAGAAAAACATTCCCCCCCCCCCCCCTTACCCCCTTCCCAGTATAAGATCTAAGGAGTTTTTTGGGTTTTTCATTTTTAAAGTTTACATAACAGTAATTGTTTTTGCAGACTATGTGTTGTCACCGCTTGAGGAGTGTCAGGAGTGTTATGTTTTACTTTATTCGCCCTAATTTTTATTTTAGTTACTGATATACCGTCAAGTGCATAACTGCAATTAAAAACACGATTTATCGATTTCAGTTTTACTAAATAAGTGACATTTTAAAATGTTTATTAAAATTAAATCAGAAGATTATGGTAAATATAGATTAATATGTCAAGAGTGTTGTCTATGAATGAATTGATTTTAATTGAATTAATTTTTCTGTTCGGCCGTCACCACTCTGCAGACAATGGCAAACCTCAGAGAGTAAAAACTGCCATGAAAAGCTTCTTAAGAACATAAGCCGAGTCGGCATAAAACTTGTAAGTCCAGTTCTCGATCATTTGTGTTCAAACATTTTACAACACACACAAAACAATTGATCATAAGAAGCTCGGTCAAAGCCCTTTCAAGGGCTGAAATGGCCATTTCGTTTTTTTTTGTCTATGATTTTGCGGTTTTAAGTATTTAATATAAAAACAGTGTTTGTATTTAATTGCTTTTATTTAACTAGTTCTTATAATTTTTTCAACAAAACTGTTAAAAGAATCTTTAAAAGTCCTGAGTGTTGTTTTAACACCAAAGTCTATGCCGCCGAATTACTTAATTATTTTCATATTTTTTTTAATTTTCAGCCTAAGACAAATAAAGTGTCAAATGCTAAAATTCGGAAATTTTTACTAGACTTAAACACTTTTTAGAGGTATAACACTCAAGACAAAAATCGTATGCACTTCTGTAAAAACTTAAAAAAAAATTTTAACAGATTTAACGAGCGTAACAGTGATTTTCGATTCTCTTTTTTGAGAAATTTAAAGAGCGTAACATTGATTTTGGATTCTACATTCATTTTTACAACAGCGGGCATGTTTAGAGTTGAAGTATATTAAAGTTGAAAAATGTAAAAATTTCTCTGACATCCATCATATTTTTGAAATTAACCCGCATAAATTTGACAGCTTTCGGACAATTAGTTCGTGAGATTGTGACGCCGAACGAGGCTGTTACGGACGATAGTATAAAAAAAAATTTATAAAACAATTATGGATGACTGTAAAGTGAAGTTGATCGAGATGGCTGATACTCTGAAGATATCAAAAGAGCGTGTTGCACATATCGTGCATGAATATTTGGAAATGCTAAAGCTGTGTGCAAAGCTCACAATCAATCAAAAGCATAAACTTGCCGTTGATTCGAAGCAATATTTAGCAAAATTCAACCGTAATAATAAGCGAATTTTTCCGAGCGAATGCAATAAGCAATATATGACAATGGATGAAACATGGCTCCATCACTACACTCTATATTCCAATCGACAGTCAACAGAGTGGACTGCACGCGATGAACCGAATCCAAAGCGTGAAAAGACGCAACAGTCAGCTGGCAAGGTTATGGCATCATCAGCATTCTGCAATGCGCATGGTATAATATAAATTGAAAACCATTGAAAAGGGCCAGACCATCAACAGCGATTATTACATAGTGTTGTTGAAGCGTTTGAATGATGAAATCACGGAAAAACGGCCCCATTTGAAGAAGAAAAAGGTACTGTTTCATCACGACAATGCACCGTGTCACAAGTCCATGAAAACACTGGCAAAATTGCATGTATAAGGCTATGAATTGCTTCCCAACCCACCGTATTCTCCAAATCTGGCCCCCAGAGACTTTTTCCTGTTTGCAGACCTCAAAAGAACCGCTCGCTGAAACTGAGGCCCATTTTGAGGCTTAAGAGAAATCGTACTATAGAAATGGTATCGAAAAATTGCATGATCGCTATAATCGTTGTATCGCCGTCGAAAGCAACTATGTTGAATAATAAAATCGAATTTTAACAAAGAAATGTGTTTTATTATGTTAATCTACAAATTTTTCAGATAAACTGTTATTCAGAGAAATTTTATAAGGTACATGTGGAATTAGTTTAATTGGAACCTGCGCTCAATACCTTCTTCTTATGCTACTCGTTGTGCTTTAATTTAACCTCGACCGCTTCGATTTTTAAAACCTAAAAGTATGACATTGCAAATTTATACACAACGTTTTGATGTTTGCTACTAAATGATTAATGCAATACCAACACCCACTAAGAAGATATCAGCTTTTACTACATAAACTTCGGTCCAATAGTTTCTTTGTAAACAAATGGAATTTTGTTCTTACAAAATACATACCTACTTATTGCATTTTTCATTTTGATTCATGCATCTATTTTTCTGTTAACTGACTTACCTCAAGTCGTTCAACTCGTTCTTTCAGCTTTTCAACCTCGTCCTTACGTTCAGCCAGTTCCGTAAGCAGCGATTTTAAGACAATATGATATTGGCTCGCTCCAGATTGACTCTTTCCAGAGCTATGTAAGATATGGAAAATTTAGAATTAAATTCTGAAATAGTAGCAATTTATAAAAAACGCATACCCTGCCGGAATGCTCTCGCTAGTTACGCTGCTGCATTCGCTGCCATTTTCACTGTTGAATTTACCGCTACCAGCACCACCAGTATTGCCGGAGCCAGTAGAAGTGGCTGGAACTGCGTTGTTTAACGTTGAGTTTCCGCCAATAACATCAGCTGCGTTGACTGGCATATTATTAATGGTATTTAGTTCAGAATCTGGAGTTACAAAATTGTTATTTTATGATGTAAAGAAAATTTAAAAAACCGGAATTTTGTAAATTAGCACCTGTCATTTGATTGATGTTGTCAGCACTGCCAAATTTGTTCTTTATTAAATGGGCAAATTCTCTAGGTTTCGACATAACCGAACCAGAGAAACCAGTTATGCCATCACGAATATTACCACCAACATTTCTAAAAATATATGGAATCTTAAAATACAAGTTAAAAAAAGATGAAGGTATGCAATAAACACCACGAATTCGTAACCTTCATATTTGTTATAGCCGTTTTTTTTTTTGACAGTGACAGCTATTGCATTTTAAAATGCGCCTAAAATTACATTTAATTCTATCTGTCAAACTTAATATTTGGTCTAGGGATGGGCACTTTTTAAAAAAGTTCCGTTTCGGATAACCGGTTTTAGCAATTTCGGTTTTTCACCGTAACTGAAAACCGAAGAAAAACACTTAAAAAAACTTAAAAAAGAGTTAAAAGATTTTTTAAGTTAGTATACTTATTAATCTGTATTAATTTGGACTAAAATTGTCAAAAAAAAAGTTCTGTTTTTTGCAAATGTTTAAGAAACTGAATAGCTACATATTTATAAAAATATAATGGTGTCCGTATGTTACTTCATCCCTTTTGAACCCTTCCAATCGTGATGTTCAAATTTTTGGCCAGTCATGATTGATTGATTGGTGATTTCTTCCTAATAGAAAACTTGGACGGTCATTGAACAAGGGGGTGTGGCTCCGCCCATATAAGACAAATTTTTGATATTGAATACTTCTGAAAGTAAAAGTCACAGAATATTGAAACTCCGAATGGAATTACTGTTTAGTGATGTCCTGCTACCAGGAAACTGGGACCGTCATTGGACAATGAGCATTGTGTCAAACGAGGGGTCAAATAAATGTTTTGAATTTATTTATTATTTTCCAATATAGTTGCCGGGTGTAGCAGCGCACACCGGGTATAAGCTAGTTTATTATATAAAAAGAATATCTGTGGCCACAAGGAATAACAACTAAGCTCAAAATATCGTAAAAAAACGAATTATATTTGCACTAACTACGGCCTTTTTTTCAGAAATATATGAACCGTTAAATCAAAGAAATATGTGCAGACATAACTGGTAATCTATTCTGTGCAAAAAATGTATTTCTGCATACTTCCAAAGATTGGAATAAAGAAAATGCTATATCGCTTTTTTTTACGATATTTTGAGTTTAGTCGATATTAATTGTGGCCACAGATATGAACAGGTTTTTAAGGAAAAACTAGTGCCTTTTTTTAAATATTTGTTCACATATTTTACTGCTTCCACATATATAATGAAAAGGCGCTAAAGTGGAATGCTGACATTTAGTTGCAAAGTTTTTAGTTTCCAACTGATGTTCATAAAAAAATTGTTTTTTTTAGTTTTATAAGTAGTTATATATATCTCTATCAAATTTTAATCAGCTTGCGCACATTGTGTATACTTTGCAAGATAACCATGTTTTTCACCAGTATACTTACTTACTTAGGTTACAGCTATTTCTGTTTTGCGCTTGCTGGCGCCAGTTGGAAGCTCCAAGTTTCATCAGGTTGTCCTTCCAACGGAGATGCGGTCGTCCTCTTCTGCGTTGACCGCCGCTGGGTACCGAATCGAATATTTTCTTCGCTGGAGCGTCGTCTTCCATCCGCTCAACGTGACCTAGCCAGCGAAGCCGCTCGATTTTTATGCGCTTTACTATGTCGATGTCGGCCTATATAGCTCATACAGCTCATCGTTCCATCGTATTCGGTACTAGCCGTTGACGCAGATTGGTCCATAGATTTTACGACGGATCTTTTTCTCGAACGCTGCCAAAGTTCTTTCATCAGAGCTGCTCAACAAAGGTTTTTACTGCATATAACAGGACGGGCATGATTAGTGACTTATAGAGCGTGACTTTTGTTCGTCGAGAGAGGGCTCTGCCTCTCAATTGCCCACTGAGCCCACAGTAACACCTGTTGGCAAGAGTTTATCCTTCGTTTTATTTCTCTACTGATATTGTTGGTGGAGTTAATGCTGGAACCGAGGTAGACGAAGTCCTTCACAACCGCGAAGGAGGTTTTGTCAACAGTGACGTGGGTGCCAATACGTGGGTGCTGTTTGTTTGTTGACACCAGATATGTCGTCTTATCTGCGTTTACTGCAAGACCCATGTGACTAGACTCTTTATCTAATTTGGAGAATGCTGCACGGACTTCGCGTGTACTACCATACTCTTGTAGAATATGGTGCCGCTTTGTCTCAGATCAGCAGCTCGAATTGTCTTCTCCATAATTAGATTAAAAAAGTCGCACGATAAAGAATCACCTTGTCTGAAACCTCATTTGGTAACAAATGGTGGGGAGAGGTCCTTCCCGATTTTAACTGCGCTGCTGGCGTTGCTCAGTGTCAAAATTCAGACATGGTGGTGTATAGGTGATTCTTTATTGGACTGTCGAAGGCGGCTTTGTAGTCGACAAAAAGATGGTGGGTGTCGATTTGTTTTTCTAGGGGCTTTTCCAAATTTGTCGTAACGTGAATATTTGGTCGGTGGTAGCTTTTCCATCAGGTGGGGGGGTGGGGGGGGAACCTTCACATGGCAACGTGTCTGACTGCCTCAACCTGGCGAGGTCAGCATTATCCATGTCGTCCCAAGTCGACTCAAGCCTCCTTCGTGGTGTTCCCTGGGCAACGGCAAACTGGCATCAGTTAGTTTGACGGCTAATTTGAGCGGCGAGTCACTCCGTGGACCTTAAACATGGAATGTGAGCAGGGTTTGGGTCCCGCCACATTACTACTGCCCAATGAAAACTAAACCAGCCTCGGTTTTATGAACCCCAATTATGTTGACGACCACTGCAAACGAAAAACGGACAATGATTGACGGATATGTACCTGGAATGTCCGGACCCTTTATAGGGAAGGTGCTTTTATCCAACTGACGGAAGCCCTCAAAACAATAAAAACTGACATCACCGCCATCCAGGAAATGCGATGGAAAGGGTAAGGCTGCTCTAAACAAGCACACTACGATATCTACTACAGCTGCCATGCGGAGAAGCGCGAATTCGGATGAGGATTCGTCGTTAGCCGGAAACTACGCCACCTTGTTTCCCGGTACTTGTGAACGAAACAAGCTTATCAGTGTGACTTCCGACCTGGCAAGTCCACCATAGACCAGATTTTCACGCTACGACAAATCCTGGAGAAAACCCACGAAAATCAAATTGACACACAACATCTCTTTGTAGATTTTAAAGCTGCGTTCGATAGCCCGAGAAGGGGTTGCCTATACGCAACAATGTCTGAGTTCGGTATACGTGCAAAGTTGACTAGACCTTGCAGAATGACCTCTCCGAAACCCTTAATACCGAAAGAGGTTTCAGACACGGCGATCCACCGTCTTGCGATCTCTTCAACATCATCATGGAGGGGATCGTACGAAAGGCCGGTGTGCATCGTAATGGCACCATTTTCTACAAAGGTGTCCAGCTCCTTGCGTACGCTGATGATATTGTCGGCATAACCAAGAGAGATGCTACCGATGCTTTCACCGCTATCGAAAAGGAATCAGCCAAAGTGGGTTTGACGATAAATGAGGGTAAAACAAAGTATATGCTGTCTACAAACATGGGAGCGCGGCGTCTAGACTCCCACGTTTCATCCGGCAGCTATAACTTTAAAGTAGTCAAGGAGTTTGTATACCTTGGCACAGCCATTAATAACGACAACGAAGTCAGCCTGGAGATAAAGCGAAGAACAATAATTGCTAATAGGTGCTACTACGGGCTCAGTAAGCAACTAAGTTCCAGAGCCCTCTCTCGAACGCCAAAACTTCTACCTGTGCTGCTTTATAGCGCTGAGGCATGGGTAGTTTCGCAAACTGACGCAGCTGCTCTGGGGGTGTTCGAGAGAAAAGTTCTTCACAAAATCTTCGGTTCTGTTCGAGTCGGCGATGACTATCGCATCCGAATAAACCACGAGCTGTATGAGCTCTACGAAGACATTGACGTAGTTCGGAGTATAACTGTGCAGCAACTACGCTGGCTGGGTCATGCCCATCGTATGGACGACGAAGCTCTTGCGAAAAAGCTGCTCGAGACGAGGGTCGCTGGTCAACGACGACGAGGGAGACAATCCCTCCGATGGATGGACCAGGCCGAGGAAGCCCTAACCGCACTTGGTGTATCCGATTGGAGAAGGCGGGCGCAAAGCAGAGGCGCCTGGCGAGAGCTGATGAGGTCGGCCGAAACCCGAACACGGGTTGTTGCGACCACCTAAGTAAGGAAGTAAGGTAGATTTTCCAGATCTGAAGACACACTGATAAGGCATAATCAGTTGGATTACGATGGGCTTCAGTCTTTCACATAATACGCTTGATAGGATCTTATATGCGATATTTATAAGACTTATCCCACGGTAGTTGGCACAAATAGTGGTATTGCCTTTCTTGTGGATTGGGCAGAGTACACTGAGGTTCCAATCGTTTGAATGCATTCTTCCAATCATATTCTGCATAGAAGCTCGTGAATGCATTTAAAATGAGCTTCGCCTCCGTTCTTAAACAGCTCAGCGGGTAAAACATCGGCGCCCGTGGCTTTGTTGTTCTTAAGCCGTGTTATAGCTGTCAAGACTGCATTATAGTCGGGCAGCGGAACTTCAACGCTGTCATCCATAATTGGAGTTTCTAGGATATCATCTCTATTAGCGGGATTGTTGTCATTATCGCTATTCAGAAGACTAGAGAAGTGTTCCCTCCATAACACGTCAGTGTACTCTGGATATCTGTTACTAGATTCCCGTTTTCATCCTTGCAGGAAGAAGCCCTGTTCTTCGGTCAGGCGTCTTATCTTTTCGAAAAATTTTCGGGCCTCGTTCCTGTCGCCATACATCTCAATCTTCTCACACTCGCGCTTCTTATGCCTCTCTTTTTTTACGTCTGAAAAGACGTCTCTCGTCCCTCCTCTTCTGTCTGTATCGCTCCTTAGCAGCACGCGTTGCAACAACCGACTGCAGGGTGCCACTGGTTTCGGCGGGGGCAGTGGTAGCCAATAACCTCTTCGGCAGCCGCACGCATAGAGTGAGAGATGTGTGCCCACTGCGCGCATATATCGTCGATCGGAGGAGTGCTTTCTTGAAGCAGGAGTGAGAGTCGAGTGGCGAAGCTTCGGCGGTCCATTTTGATTACAGCTTGTCGACGTCTAGCTTTCTCTGTATAGGGTTGCGCGCATTCTTTGCGGAGCAGACGTATGATACAATTAAATTTCTTGGAGTTACATGCGACCGAATACTAGAAAAAGTGATTTTTTCTGCCATTATTAAAAATGATTAATATTAACTTTCTTTGGATTTTAATCGACTGTAATGCCATCAAATCTTATCGGATTCTTTTATGAATTATACGGTTGGAAAAAATACATAGTTATCTTGCAAGCGGTATAGAATTTTTGTAGGCCAGAGAAAAGGCCCAAATTTTCAGTTACATTCAGACCAATATTTTTCATTTATACGATTTAAAAAAACTCTGTGTAACGTGTGAATCCGTCAGACGACTTGCTTTATTGGAAGCTACTTCGTTAATCGTAGAAACCAGCCTCTCAGAGGCGAATGAGCCGCCTGGTACTGAGATACATAAGAGCTGTTGTAGACAAATTTTTACAGCGTGAAACAAAGTAACTGTCGCACTTATTATGCTGTCTACTGAGAGTTATTCTAAATGCCCCGTTATGATTTTTTTTTCGCTGCTAAGACTTTGAACAGTTCTGCTTGTAAATGAAGCTACAGTTGACAACAAATCTTTGAGCGAAATGCGCGCTTGTATTAGAATGCCACTTAGCCGGTGAAAAAACAGGAGATCGTTAAAAAGTTAAAAAAATTAAATATCAACCGCCGATTTGTTCAACGTACGGTTTCGAAATACAAGAAGACTGAAGATATTAAAATAAAAAATATACCGGGCAGAAAACGATGGGTCCGAACAACGGCGGTAATCAAAAAAGTGCGTGAAAGAATTCGTAGAAATAGAGGAGTATCAACCAGAAAACTCGCCAAAGATTTGAACATAAGTCAACACTCGGCCCATTTAATTCTTAAAATAGATTTGAGATTGAAAGCATATACAAAAAAATGGATTCATGGCCTCACAGCAAAACACCGAGAAATGAGAAAGAAAAGATGTGAGCAGCTTCTTCGTCGGCACACCAACTGCGAAATAATTTTTACTGATGAAAAATTATTTATTGATGAAAAATTATTTATATTGCAAAAATCACACAATCCGCAGAACGAAAGGCTATATGCAGGAAGTATGAATGATATTCCCACAAGCCGAGGGATCGAGCGGTTCCAAAATACTTCGTCCGTTATGGTATGGGGAGCCATTTCAAAAAGGGGCAAACTTCCCCTTCTTTTCATTGACAAAGGGGTAAAAATTAATGTGAAATTTTACCAGGAAGAAGTGCTCATAAACCATCTGATTCCTTATGCCAAAACACTTTTCGGCGAGGATGAATTTTGTTTTCAACAAAACTCCGTGCCAGCTCATAAAGCAAAACTTGTCCCGGGCTGGTGTCGCGATAACTTGCTTCTCTTCATCTCCACGGAAGAATGGCCTTCATCTTCACCAGACTTAAATCCTTTGGAGTTTTGTATTTGGACAAATTGCTGAACGAGCTTTGCTGAACGTTTGAAAGCCGTAAAGAAATTAAAAGGTGAACGATTTGAAATGGCAAAATAAATTTTTGAGAAAATACTTAAATAAAAACAAAACTTTAACTTTTAGTGAAAATATACTGTTAACTTTGGTTTTATTAAAAAAAAAAAAATAGGTGCGACAGTTATTCTGGTTCACGCTGTAATACAATACATGGCATGTTATTTTTCACAACTTGATGGGCTCTGTTGCCCGTTGCACGATGGTCCGCCTAATATCGTTAGCTCACTTGGCAGTACCGAACACCTAACTGGCTCATCATTTCGCACAGCAATCGAAAAACTTTTTTATTGTCTTCACTCTTCATTATCTTAAAAGATTCTTGTTTTGTTAAAATATTTTGTCTTGCAAATTTTAAATGTTTTTCCCATTTGCCTTTTTTTCAGGGTTGCATTTGAATATAAATTGTAGTTGTCCGTTTTTTTATATTCTCCAGCGGTGTTACGGTGTTTTTCTTCTTCAAAAACACCGAAAAAACTCAGATTTTTTAAAAAAAAAAAAACGATCTCTCTTAAACGCCGACCGATTTTGCCCCCATCCCTAATTTGGTCATACACACAAGTTTTTTTATCTCGTTTGAAATGTTAAGCTACGTGCCAACAAAACAGCTCGAAGCATACCCTGAATATGTTCTTTTGATTGAAGTGGTTTGCCCGTTTCAGAGGTGGTGATATTGACATCGATGACAAAGAACGCCCAGGCCAGCCGAAAAAGTGCGAAGATGAGGAATTGAAGGCATTACTGTATGAAGACTCGTGTCAAACGCAATAAGAACTTGGAAACTTCGTTGAGAGTTGATCAAACAAAAATTTCCAAGCCTCTGAAAGTATTGGGAATGATCCAAACGCAAGGGAATTGGGTGTCGTATGATCTGAAGCCGAGGGACGAATTTTCGCATGTGGACATCTGCTCCAACGGTTTTTCACATCGTATTGTCACTGGTCACGATAATCCAAAGCGTAAAAAAATCATATTTATTTACCCCGGCCAAGTCTCAACATCGACAGCAAAGCCAAAGGGATCAGCAAGGTGTTATTTATTATGAGCTGCTCCAACCTAACAAAACAATCACAAGAGATCGCAACCGACTACAATTGAAGCGTTTGAGCCGAGCTTTGAAGAAAAAACGGCCGCCAATTCCAACAAAGGCATGACAAAGTTATTCTTCAGCATGGCAAGGCCAGTTAAAACATACTTGGAAAAGCTGTCCTACCACACCCGCCATATTTACCAGACATTGGCCCTTCCGACTACAACTTGTTTCGATTGATGGCCCATGACCTGGCTAAGCAGCACTACGAATTTTCGCATGTGGACATCTGCTCCAACGGTTTTTCACATCGTATTGTCACTGGTCACGATAATCCAAAGCGTAAAAAAATCATTTATTTACCCCGGCCAAGTCTCAACATCGACAGCAAAGCCGAATATCCATGGTTCCAAGCTCATGCTCTGTATTTGGTGGGATCAGCAAGGTGTTATTTATTATGAGCTACTCCAACCTAACAAAACAATCACAAGAGATCGCAACCGACTACAATTGAAGCGTTTGAGCCGAGCTTTGAAGAAAAAACGGCCGCAATTCCAACAAAGGCATGACAAAGTTATTCTTCAGCATGGCAAGGCCAGTTAAAACATACTTGGAAAAGCTGTCCTACCACACCCGCCATATTTACCAGACATTGGCCCTTCCGACTACAACTTGTTTCGATTGATGGCCCATGACCTGGCTAAGCAGCACTACCACTTCCGTTCTTATGAAGATGTCAAAAAATGAATCGATTCGTGGATAGCCTCAAAAGACGTGTGCTTTTTTTGAAATAGAATCCGTAAATTACCAGAGATATGGGGAAAAGTAGTGGCTAGCGATGGACTATCTTCGAATAAAATACATTGTACGAATTTTTCACAATAAAGCTTCCATTTTAGCAAAAAATACGCGGTTTTTAATGCATACTCCTAATAATTAAAAATATACCTTAACCCTTGTCCAACATCTCGCAGCACTTCTCGAGGTTGTCGATGTTGACTTTTATTTTGGAATTGATGATTTTGTAAATCCTTGGCTCGTTTCGTATAGTTATCTAACTTTTTCTGCAATTGTGAAATGGTGTGTGCGCTCTTCTGATTCTTTTTCTCAAAAACGGCCTAAAAGGTATTAGAAAAAAAACAAGTTGAATCAGTTACTGACAGGTTCAATAAATGTAATAATAAATACCTTTATTCGTTGAAGTTGTTGCTTATCGGCACTAGCTGCTAGCTTTAGGTATTCGTTTACATTGTCTGAATTAAGTTGAAGATTACTTCTTAGTTAACATTTAAATGCAATGCAAATGAATAAGTTACCATCTCTGGACGTTTGTTCCTTCCGGATAGATTCCTTTGTACATTGAATTTTCGTATTTAGTCGGTCGAGCGCCTGTAAACTTGACGTACGCTCATGACGACGGTGATGTTTCTTACTGCTATCAGTCAACAATGACGGTGGATTACCATCTAAATCATCGGACGCAAAAGATTGATAGCAAAGGTCTTCGTTGCCTGTTTTCATTAAAAACGAAATGGAAAAGAAACAAAACACATAAAGAATCAATATTAAAGGTCAGAGCTGGAAAATCTTACAAGAAAACATACCGGACAAACGCGAGTCTTCCATGCTGCCAAGGCCAACCATATCCATGGCATTTAAGTCGCTTACCACCATACCGCCAGTTGTCATACTGCTGCTGTATGCCAATAAGCCGCCCTGATCCGAGCCGTGTGTGCGATTAAATTCCCGACGATTTCTTTCACGGCTGCGTCGATTCGATGGACTGTGACTTCGGAAGCCACGAAATGTAGGTGCGGCAGTAACACCGCCAACGCCACCGCCACTGCTGCTGCCACCGATGCCGATAATGACGGCAGCGTTGTTGCCGCCACCGCCGCCACTACCACCGCTTCCGGTCACCGTGGTGCTACCGCTACTTGTTGCACCCGAAACGCCTGAAGCCGCCTCAATACTATCACCACGTTGTTCGCGCTCACGTGACACTAACGAATATTTCATTTAAGAAATAAGAAGAACAAGCATATGAGTAAAGTCGGTGGCAGTATGTGATGTGGTCTTATAAATTATGCTCTTCTTTGCGTGCTTGGTTTTTTTCTTTGCAACGCTTACAGACAAGCATTGAAATCAACATTGAAATTTAGTCCTTGCAGTGCAAGCAGTTATTTTTTTTTAAATAATTTAAACATAAACAACTAAAAAGTTTAAACTGCAATTTAAATTAACAGTGGTGAAATTCTGTGAATCCTTTCGAGATTTTTTTTTTTTTGGTTTTTTTTTTTAATAACTATTATTATTCTGTCAAAAAGAAAAGAAAACAAAGGGATTAAGCAAACATACAAAAAATGGATTAATGCGTGTATGAAACGTTATGGTGAGAATTTCTATTTTAAAAATCATGCAAATATTTTTACTGGGGTGACTATGTACTACTTGCTACTAAATACTGGTTTAGAGATTATTTTTAATATATGGGAAAAATATAAGTTTTGTAATATAAGGAATAGAAAAAATTAATTTTTTAAAAAAGAAAAACTTCAATCGATAGCATCCGTGAGCAATCGAACTAAAAATAATTCCGTTCTGTCACGACGATTCAAAATTTGTTTAGGTTATAATCGAAAATATTTCATTCAAAAACAATCTCAATATGCTAAGATGCTTAAAACAAAATAAAAAAGAGCTAACTCAGGTGATGCAAAATTATCTTAGAGGAGGTCAGCTAATCCAGTAGCTATCTCTGCGTACACATGGGAGTTTTTTTCTTGCGCTGCGCTAATCGGAACATTTATCGGCCCATACTAAGGCTGTATGCCATTATGAAACTTTTCACTGGGATGATGACATTTTGACAGTCGGAAGGAGTTAAAGGAGTAAATATTTGGCATTTGTGAGGTGAATATGATTGTCAAAAACACTAATAGCCCCCGGGTCTACACAATTCTACAATACACATTTTGAAAAAAGAAAGGGGTCTGGCCCCTAAAATAAAATTATTCCCCTTTTTATAATGTTATTTTATGCAAAACGATTACATTTCTTTAAGCTCATAAAATAATTTTGAACAAAAAAAATAAGTAGTAGAAAACGTGGTAGACAAATGCGTCTTAAGAATTCTCGTATTAGGAAAAAGTATGATATTAACCAACTGATGTTCATTCGTTGAGAAGACGTCAAATAGCTGGATAGCCTTTTCATGTTTCATTTTGCACATAAAAAATAACAGTTCAATTTCAACATATAGAAGTGAAAAGTTTCCGAATGACACACAGCCTAATATGAAGACCTGTTTTTAACATTTCTCAGCACAAAATCGTTCAATACTCTGAACATACCTTGTTATCTAAAAAGTTGCAACTAAACGAACCTTTTCATATGAGCATTAGAATGCTTTTAGGCATTTCTCAAAATGATTTTTGAGAAACTCAAAAAGCAAGCTGAGTTTAGTTGAGTTTCATACTGCATAAGTTCAGCTGAGAACTCAGGAGTTTATTTTAAATTCAACGGCAAAACTCAACTTTGCTCTGAAAACTTAAACTAAACTCTATGTGTAGAAATAGCATAACTTGAGGATGCGGACACTTTAAAATAAAATTCGCGGGTGTGGATGTTATTAAAACAGCTAAAATCTGAATTTTCTAACATGATGTTTTTATTAATTTTAAAAATACGTAAGAGACTATTTAAAACAAAAATTCTTAAGAAAAGGTTTCGAGTGTCTTAAAATAAACTTTTAGTATTAAAATTTATAAGCAATATTTAACCATTTCTAATTAAAAATTGGAAAATGGAACAAGAAAAGTTTTGAGCGTGTACGTCGAAACAAGCTAAGATGGAAAGACAACTAAGCCTTTAAAAGTCACAATTTATACCAGAGAATGTCTTAATCTGAAGTGCATAAATTTTATTACATCTCTTTACTCCGTCAATGTTTTCTTAGAATCGAGAATGTTTCTTTTTTGCTTAGGTCCATCACAGCAAGAAAATTTAATATCAAATTATTAAAAAACATTTCTTCACCAGCCGTAGGGATCAAACCCGTACCCACGGATTAAGGGTTCAATACACTATCCACCAAATCAAAAAACGTTTGCCTTTAACAAACCGATGCTGATTCTTGTTTCAGTAGAACCTTCTCAACATTTCCTTTTTTTTTTAAATATTGTAGAGCGTTACCAACCATGCTTTTAGAAACCTTTAAGGCTGCGGCGATTTGTATTCATGAGCTTCAATTTTGGTGCATTTAAATAATTACTTTTCATTTCAGATTTATTTTTGCTTACTATAAATTTCAACGAAACATTTGTTAAATATCTTGTAACTACAAAAAATTATAAACAAACCTTTTCTTTTTGATTATTTAACCAATAAGTTCAAAATGCTTAATTAAATGCACGAATAGCTTTTCAACAGAACATCAAATTGCTTCAATTCTCACAAATAACGGTTAAAAAAAAGTGTTGCATATGTTGTATTTTTTAAGTACCAGGGTTGCATTATAGTAAAAGTATTGATACTAAGGGTTGTGCTACACTATTGAAATTTTATTATTGTATGTTTGTTTGAAAAAATTACTGTTCCTAATTATGTTCACGAAGCATATAAAAGATTTTATCAAACAATTTCAAGTTGTTACATTACTGCAATACTCTAGTGCTAACCATTCAATTACTGCCTATTATTTTAATCTTAAAATCAAATGCTGCAAAAAAGAAGCAGCTCATCAGTCAGTATTATACTTGATGCTAAGCATTTACCCTAAATTACTAACATATTTAAAATATACACAAATGAAAACTTGTATGCTCAACACGTAATCGATTGTATATTATAAATTATAAAAGAAATTAAGGCTACATAATTCATAGGCTCTGAATAAGGTTATCGTGAAAATTAGAAACAAGCAGAAACTACAATACACTTAATCTTACAATTAATTCTAAGCATGCAGTTATTAAAAAAAAATATATAAATATTTACTTTGATCGCTGCTCCGTGAAGCCGATGGTGATCTACTTGTGCGTAGACTACTTCCTACTTTAGTGTGCTGATGATGATCTTTGGACATTTGACCACCAATATGTAATGAATCCATATTTATTTTGTTCACTTCATAATCAATTTAATATGGCGCGGATGTATTTTTTCAGAGCACAACATAGTATGCTATATAAAGAGCCGATAGTTATCTGCAATTGGATTCAAGCAAAATAAAAAAATAAACATTAATTAAAACTTTAGTAGAATTTTTATAGCTTTGTACGAGTATAAAGTATGTATATATAATCTACGCGTAGTATAAAAAAGCTAGTGATTAGAGGAAAGAAAAAAAAAAAAAAAAAAAATAGAGCGAAAGAAATGATTATAAACTGAGAGAAATATTTCATATTTTAACAAAGAAAAAAAAAAACGAAATGGCCATTTCAGCCCATGAAAGGACTTTGACCGAGCTTCTTATGATTAATTGTGTTGTGAAATGTTTGAACACAAATGATCGAGAACTGGACCTACCAGCTTTATGCCGACTCCGAACGGCTTATGTTCTCAAGAAGCTTTTCATGGCAGTTTTTACTCTCTAAGATTTGCCATTGTCTGCAGAGAGGTGACGGCCGAACAGAAAAATTAATTCAATTGAAAAAACTTTCTGTGTCAGATGAGGGATTCGGACCTGGTTTCTCTGGCGTATGAGCCACACACTCTACCCACTACGCCACGGCCGCCACTTTTCAAAGACTAACAACGACTTTTCTTAAATTTTAAATAACTTCTAACTTTAAATATAACTTTTAAATTTTAAATAACTAATTCACATTGAATTGTAATAACAAATGCTAATAAAGCATGAGGTAAGTTGTAGTTAAACAAAAAAACTAAAAAGGGTAAACAATGGTAAAATAACCATGCATAAATAGTGCTAGATCGATAATTTTCACAACTTTACGTTAAATAGTTAAGTCGTTTAATAAAAAAAAAACACATATTTCTCAATTATAAAAGGTGGTTTGGTAGGCAACATCATTATACGAATCTTTCTGTAGTTGAGATAAAAATAAAAAAAAAAATTAATTACATTCGTTTGAACTGAAATTTTTTCGTGTTTCAAGTTATTAAAATCTGTTTTTAAATTTGGAACATGCTTTTTTTATCGCTCACTTCAGTTAGATAACAAAGTATTTCTTTACGCAAGGCAAAAATTTAAATATTTGTTTTTTTGTTAAAAGTGGCATATATGAGAATTCAAAAAATTAGCAAACTCTTTTAGATAATAATTCAATTTTAGGGTCGATTTTATAACCACAAGATTATGACACAATTAAAAAAGTTTTTTGTGATAACCTTTCATTTTGCACAAAAAGCTAACAAAAATTTATGAAAAATTGTTTTTTACTCACATTTCCTAGGCTTTAATTGACGATACCGTGAAAATCAATACTAAAAAGTCGTTGAGTACATTAATTTTCACATTTTGTTAAGTGTTTATATGTATCAATAGACAGTATTTGACAACGTATAATTAACGCTCGTATCTGTACTGTTTTTCGCAGTATTGTACTGTTTTTTAGACTCAAAAACTGCGTACTGCTTTTTTATCAAAAAATACTGTTTAAACTGACTTTGTACTGTTCTTTTATTGGGAAAAAATGCAAAGCGTCAGACAGAACAATGGCAACCCGTAACGAGTGTGAAACCAACAGCGAAATAATAATGGCAACCAAGATGAATTTAGAGCTTGAATTCACCTTGATGGCAACAATGTCATATAGATTTGTCTCTTTATTTCTTAATTGATTACTGTCCTGTCATTACTTTTGGTTGCTAATTTAAAAAATAAAAAATTAATCAGTCAACACATTAAGCAGATTTAAATACATTTCGGGTAAAGTATCCATGTCTAGAAATAACAAAAAGTCAAAATGATGTTTTGTATAGAAAATAATAGTCATATCAAAATAAAAAACATCAATTTACTTAAAATGCTGGTAGAAGCACATTTTTATCAACATATTTTGAATTGGATTTGAATATTCATTTAGAGGCAATAGAAAAGTGTCGGTTAAATTCAAAATTATAAATTCAGATATGATTTAAAAGATTTGCTTGTAGAAGCGCCACTTTCAGCAATTTGATGTTTTTTATTTTGATATGACGAGCAATATCCGCGTTACCAACAGACGCAACGGCAAAAGTTCCTTTGCTTTTTCTGTACAAAATATCATTTTCACTTTTGGTTTTTTCATTGAATAAAATTTGTACTCCGAAATGTACTGTTTCTTTTTTGATTGATTGTACTGTTTTTTTAAAAGTTGTGGAAGAAATGCACTGTTTTTGGTAAAAAAAAAATAAACGAGCGTTATGATAATGAAAATGTATTTAAAACTTACTCCAGAAAGAAATGCAACTTTAAAAATGTATTAAAAAACAATTTTAACGTGATAGCGCCAAGCTGACTATATGGTATACCAGGGTTCGCAAAAACTATCTAGTGTATAGAAAAATTGCACACACCCCTCATCACCCCATTATTAATTGACGAACGATTCTCTTTGCTCTCCACTTTCCTGAAAAAAAGTAATAGTATAGCGTGTATGGTCCAAGTTAGAAGATGATCGTTAGATCGGCGTTTGAACTATTAATACTCTCTTTCACATTTTGATTGCTGGTCCGTCAGACGATAATGAAGTGATCGCCGATCAACGTTTGATATTTGTATATACTTTCTACCACGTAACACCGATTGAATGCTGATCGCTGTTCTGTACAGCGTTCAAAAATTAACAAATTTTGATCTTTTTACGATGTGTTCACCCGCTCTCACTCTCACTGTTTGTTGACAGTTTGCCATTGAAAGCAACAACAAAACCATTTGAACGTCGTTCAAACGATCACCGTTTTCTCTCAGCCTATACAGTCAAGCAGTCAAACTTCTTCTCTGTATACACTTTTTCTCTCTAAGAACAAATCATGGCAGAATAAATGAAGGTAGTCGCACTGCTGAGAGCCGACTACTATAACCGTCAAAAAAAAGTAAAAACAACACTACGCGGAGATTCAGTTGAACTCAGTTTACCAAGTGACAGAAAATTATTTGTATTGATTTTGACAATAATGGTAGCTAAGAAAGAGAACAATCAGCCGCGATGCTACCTCTTTTCATTGCACCATGGAACAAATGAGATTTTAGTGTAAGTGACAAAGAGAACAGGGAGGCGAACCTTCACATGGCAACGTGTCTGCCTCAACCTGCGTTGAGGCCAGCATTATCCATGTCGAAATCGTCCCAAGTCGACTCAAACCTCCTCGTGGTGTATCCTGTTCAACGGCAAACTGGCATCCGTTAGTTTGATGGCTAATTTGGGCGGCGGGTCACTCCGTGGACCTTAAACATGGAATGTGCACAGGGTTTGGGTCACGCCACATTACTACTGCCAAATGAAAACTGAACCAGCCTCGGATAAGAACCCCAATCACGCTGACGATTACCGCAAACGCAAAACGGACAAAGATTTACGGATATGCACCTGGAATGTCCGGACCCTTTATAGGGAAGCTGCCAACTAATCCAACTGGCTGAAGTCCTCAAAACAATAAAAGCACACTGCGATATCTACTACAGCTGCCATGCGGAGAAGCGCGAATTCGGATGTGGATTGGTCGTTAGCCGTAAACTACGGCACCTTGTTTCCCGGTTCACACCTGTGAGCGAAAGGTTAGCCACGATCCGCATCAAGGCAAAATTTTTCTTCATCAGCCTCAATCACCACAAAAAACAACAACAACACCAATAACATCGAATGACGAAACGAAATGGTCATTTCAGCCTTTGAAAGGACTTTGACCGAGCTTCTTATGATCAATTGTGTTCTGAAATGTTTGAATACAAATGATCTAGAACTGAACCTACAAGTTGTATGCCGACTCCGAACGACTTATGTTCTCAAGAAGCATTTCAAGGCAGTTTTTACTCTCTGAGGTTTGCCATTGTCTGCAGAGAGGTGACGGCCGAACAGAAGTATTAATTCAATTAAAAAAAACTTTCTGTGTCAGGTGGGAATTGAACCAGGGTTCTCTGGCGTATGGGTCCCGCACTCTTTCCGCTGCGCCACTGCCGCCACACTAAAACTTGTTATGGTTTCATTAAATCCAAGGCAAGGTTATCATATTTAATAGGCGGTCCTCTATCAAAAGTATGGAGCTTTTACCCAGAAAAAATATTGGAATTCATAAAAATTGTTAGCAAGGAAAATAAAATAAGAGGAGAAAAACAATTAAAACAATATTATTGTTTGTTCCCTGTCATTATGACTTAACTCATGACAACAGAATTTGAAATATAAGGCATGAACAAGATTTCTTGTTAATTACTAACAACTTGATAACGATATGTATCAGATTTTTTTCTCGGTATAATATATCGATAAATTATCGGTATAATAATGAGCTGTTTCTATTATTTTTATTGATATTTGATTGAATAAATATAATATTTTATTTGCTAACCATTATTATGTGGAAACATAAACTTACTAACACGGAACACAACAAAAACCAAAATCAATGTAAATGTAGATGACTTTATACACTGTTGTTGTGTTCGTTTCAAAGGTTGAAAAGAATGAAGTCAAGTGTCGATGATATCAGATGGCATGCATGAATCACGTTTTATTAAAGAGAAATAATCATACATACATATACTAGTATATTTATTCGCGTGTTTATGCTTTGTAATGAAAATCTTAAGTTTATACAAACTTACATATATAGACAAAAAATAAAGTTGTTTTTCTTGTCATAAATGGCAATTAAGCTGTCGGTAGCAATAATTTCAAAAAAATGATAAGAATAAAAAATAAAAGTGAACGCGCGTGAAACCTGAATACGTAATAAAGAAATGACGCAGAGGGGAAAAAATAAATGTTTCTTATTTGCCACTAGTTGAAATACCCGATGTACTCGGTAGTTTATTTTGTCTCTTATACTTGGGACAGTGTAAAATTTCCTCGTAAGCTCGTTATACGTTATAAAAAAACCGACTTTAAAATAAAAATTAGTTTTAAATTACTTTTCCTATTAATTAAAATGGTCAAATATGATAACTTTTGAATTTAAAACTTCTTTAAACGCGTTGAGCCTTTTTTGGTAGGGAGCAAAACATAGATTCGAGATATCATCACGCTTTTAGCTATTTATTTTATCGTATTGTACAGCATTGCTTATGCCGTGGTTATGCTAGGCATACATGTTTGGTAAGCTTTTTTTCTATTACCGAGGCGATTACCAACCGATTACCGAACCAATTACCAAAGCGATAACCAACCAATTACCGAAGCGATTACTAACCGATTACCGAACCAATCACCGAAGCGATTATCAACCGATGCCGATTACCGAAGTGATTACCAACGAATTACTGAACCAATTACCGAAGCGATTACCAATCGATTACCAAACCAATTACCAATTACCGAAGCGATTACCAACCAATTGCCGATTACCGAACCAATTACCGATTATCGAAGCGATTACCAACCAATTACCGATTATCAAACCGATCACTAACCGATTACCGAAGCGATTACCAACCGGACCAATTACCGAAGTGATTACCAACCGATTACCGAACCAATTACCGATTACCGAAGCGATTATCAGCCGATTACCGATTTCCGAAGCGATTACCAACCAATTACCGAAGCGATCACTAACCGTTTATCGAACCGAACCAATTACCGAAGTGATTACCAACCGATTACCAAACCAATTACCGAAGCGATTATCAGCCGATTACCAAACCGATTACCGAAGCGATTAACAACCCATTACCGATTATCGAAGCGATTACCCACCGATTACCTAACCAATTACCGAAGCGATCACTAACCGATTACTGATAACCGAAGCAATTACCAACCAATTACCGAAGCGATCACTAACCGTTTATCGAACCGAACCAATTACCGAAGTGATTACCAACCGATTACCAAACCAATTACCGAAGCGATTATCAGCCGATTACCAAACCGATTACCGAAGCGATTAACAACCCATTACCGATTATCGAAGCGATTACCCACCGATTACCAACCGATTATCGAAGCGATAACCAACCGATTACTGAAGCGATTATCAACCCATTACCGAAGCGATCACTAACCGTTTATCGAACCGAACCAATTACCGAAGTGATTACCAACCGATTACCAAACCAATTACCGAAGCGATTATCAGCCGATTACCAAACCGATTACCGAAGCGATTAACAACCCATTACCGATTATCGAAGCGATTACCCACCGATTACCAACCGATTACCGAAGCGATAACCAACCGATTACTGAAGCGATTATCAACCCATTACCGAAGCGATTACCAATGATCGAAGCGATTACCCACCGATTACTGATTACTGAAGCGATTACCAACCCATTACCGTTTACTGAAGCGATTCTTAACCGATTACCGTCGTTACATGACCGGTTATGCCGAAGAAACAGGCTCACAATATGCCTTAAAACATTTGCTTAGATGTGCTCCTTGCTCGATCAACTTTTGTTCGACTTAGCTCGCTTTGGAAGACTCATACAGTCGGTTGCTGTTTTATTTCGGGATCATATGCATAAATCCATGATTCGTCACCTGTGTAGAAGTTATACACAGCCTTTGATGCACCTCGGTCGTATTTTTTTTAACATTTCCTTGAACCAATCGACACGAGCCTTTTTTAATCATTTATCAGATTATGTGGGATTCAATGCGAAAAAATTCGTTTTTAACATCCAAATCATGCTTGTCATACTTATACCCAAAGATGCCTTAATCTAACGGTATGCCATATGTCAATTTTGCTTTATCAGTTTTCAAGTTGCTGTAAACAATACAAATCAATCAAAGTATGTTCAAATGATGTACGTTTCCAATGGAAAAGTCAGATGGAAAGTGTTGCCACCTACTGTGGCCAGAAAATAAGCTACTCGTTTTTATAAAAAATATTATTTTTCTGGATTTTATACTGATCTGCTTTAGTCAAAAGTGGCGGAAGGGGTGTGTGGTTAAAACTAAGTATGCAACAATTCATTCTAGAATGCAAGTAATATACATGTGTACCAAATTTGAGCGAAATTCGTTTAGATTTGATAAAAGGTCAAACAAACAAACAGATATTGAGTTTTATTAATATAGATATTGACAAAAAATTTAAAGAATTCGTCATAGACATCAAAACAAATTTTTAATTTAAGTGAATGCAATAAATTAAACTTAAACAAGAAACAATTATTTCATTGTTCTCACACGATTGCTGTAATATAGTGACTAAAAATTCCAACAATAATGAAAACAAGTAATAGATTATAAGTTTATTATATTACATGTATATATACAATTATTATATTATGTTTATATTATATTATGTTATTAGATTATATGTACAACTGTACAGTAATCTTTTAGTAGAAAAATCTTGCACATTCGGTTATAGGTCGTGTTCAACGCTTCGAAAAACATTAGTTATATTGTGCTATAGAGTCATTACACTATAATTTTATGTGACCAAAATATGACGTTTTGAACTTGGCGTGCTCTGCTAGCAAAACATTCCATACGAGCTGTCAAACGATAATAATTGTAAAATAACGCGACATATAACCCGACCCAAAAATGTACACATACATACATAGCGAAACAAGTCAATTAAATAATAGTATCAGCCCGAGTCTGAAGGCAACAAACTCAATAAAAGTGTCAAAGATCTTTGAGATAATAGCAATGTAACGGAATGAATCAGAAAATTTAAATAAATTAACAACAACAAATGGATAATTAATTACAATTTACATTTACAAATATATTACATATATGTATATTATTTCGTTGCCATGCCATAGGCTATCGACCCGTATAAATATATGTAGTATGTAGTTATATTGTTCATGCATGCGGCGTCTGATTGTTTTTATACGTTTTTGTTTAATTTTCCATATGAGCTATAGATAAAAAGACGACGATAATGAATAACTTTTTTTTTATTATGACACTTAGTTCGTATTATATAATTATTTTGAAATCATAACTTGTACAAATTAACGAGTTACTTAATACAAGTCCAAATTAACTACAATCATTATAAGTACCTTTTCCTTTGTTGTACGTAATGAGTTGTACGTGTATTACCAAATTCAGTTTGTATGTCATAATTTCAAATTTTAACTTCGCACATTTAGTATATTTAATGTATGGCATAACACATAACTTAGCATTATTATTATTGGCTTGTAGGCTTGTGCCTAAAAAATTAGCCACACCTCCCCTCTCTTTAAATTTATTTTCAATTCTAAAGCACAACTTCTTTATTTAGAAAACTTTTTAGCAGTTTATTAAGTTAACTATTAACTTGATTAATTGAAACTCTTAAGTTAATTGAGCGCGGGTCAAACAAAATTTACACCGTTTTGAGAATTGAAAGTACATATTAATATATTAAGTTTGCTTCTCATATTAGTTTCAAAACAGAAACCTATATAAATGAGGGTGTCTCGACCTCCATTTGAAAAAAAAAAAAAAGACACAGTTTTGGTAGTATCGTAAGTGTAGACGCATAATTTTTTTCGAATTGACCCGATGAGGGGCCGAATATATTTCTTCTGAACACACCTACCCCTTTTGGATAGTTTTCAAAACATCACCGGTCCAAGGACCTATTCGATTCTATGTTTAAAAATAATTTTTTTAAGACCCGGATGAACTATTTTGGATTACATTTAGAACTCGTGTCGCAAATTTTAAAAGTTAAGTTTTTACTAAAAACTGAAAAAGGTTCGCTTTTCCTTAAAACCTTACAACGAAGTCATATTCAACTCAACTACTATTTTCCATGTCACCATATTTTACCAAACATCAACGGAAACAGCTTACAAGACATTGCGACCCGCGTTATTTTACGTTGAGACCAGCGCAACAGTGAGGATTGCCGAGCGCCGCTGCTATTTTTGTGCAACTGCGTGTGTGTATATCACTTCCGATACCTAGTGTTTTCCATACACTTTTAGAGTGTAAGGTTAGTTCTTCACTGGCTCAAGACTTCCAACAAAACGGAAAGCTCTGTAGCTTTTTTCCTATTATCATCTCACGTTGGGTAAAAAAAAATCGCGAAGCTGCTCGAAAAACGATAGAGGATATTTTTAAATTTGGGCAGTGTGCACGGATTCCTATTAAACGCAAATGCCACGCGACTGATAAGTTACTCTTATTGCACAAGGAGTACCCGAATCTTAAGAAAGACGTATCTCAGAGCGGTGAAACGTTAGAAGCCAAAAGGGATGCTTTTGAAACGAGCCTGAAATTTTTGTTAGACGTAGCTTATGAAAAAGCCTTCAATTTAATCAAGATCGAAGAAGACCGTCTTTTTCATCTTGCACAGCGGGAAAATGGGTGCGGATCGATGGGTGGAGTAGACAAGAAACTTGCTGATAAAGAAGGTTCAGCTGTTTGCTGAAAGGCACGCAATCACTTATACGTCAAAATCGTGTTTTGATGAAGAAGGGACGTCAAGCTGTGAAGAAACTGATGACAAAACAGAAAAAGACGAACAGAAAAGAGAGTCAAAAGCCATGGGAGACAAAGCGCAAGAAACTAGTAGCCGAGAAGCTGGCTATGGCGCTTGATAGAAGCGGCACTTCAAATCGGAAAACTACTACAAATGATCCTTGCGGCTACAGTGAAAAGTTTAGGTAAAGATGTCCGCTAATACAGCCTCTCACATGCGACGCACAGTGTTGCGCATCATACACACAGAGAAAAAATATGTTTATATACGTTTGGTTACAAAAACAAAATATTCAGAGGGAACCACCTAATGATTAAAAACTTTCCTTCAATAGCATTATTTTTCGGTATAAGATATTAGTTGTGTCCAACATTAATATAATTGCCTTAGCTAAAACTAAAAATTAATATGCTTGTGACAAAATAGAATTGTGTGTTTCTATCAAATAAAAATATTTTTGCATCACTATTAGACTCAAAAAGAACAGAACTCTGCAAATTTAAAACAAACAGAACTCCTTTCTTTTATGTGTTTCGCCTAGACATACATATATCTGTTTCTTTTGCACTTGCACGAAAAATAGCGGGAACCTTGTTGCTTTATGCGCTTGCTTTTAACAGTTGCCAAGTCTTGGCGTCATTTTAAGTTTCAAGCAGCCGCGCCAAACGTGTTGAAAAGTTTAGGTCTAGTGAAAAGTGTTTCTAAAAATGTTTGTTTAAATTAAAAGTGTTTGTGTTTTCAAATTAATAAAATAAAAAACAAAATAAAAGAAAAATAAGGCGGTCCAGCAGTAAAAATACGTGAGTTTTGAAGCAACTTTGCTGATAAGGCGGTGTGTGTTTATAAAGTGTGCTTATAAAAATTATTGTAATGTCGGAAAAACATAATATGGTTACTTCTCAACATAATTAAATCCGAGAAAAACTTATTTACTGTTTTCTAAACATATTTTGTTTGCTTCAAACCAACAATTACTTCTAAGCAAATATTTTGTAATCACAGTGAAAAACTTTTAGCATTTCTTTTGCTAAAGTATGTTTCGAAGTAAATATAGTGTAGTCATCGGTACATATTTTATGTTGTTATTAATTATCGTTTTGAAAATAATTGCTTGACTGCAATTAAATTATGTATTCTCCAATTAATATATGTTTGTCCGTGAATATTTAATGTTATTCTTGACTAAATTATATTTCTAAGCAAACAAATAGTAATAGACTAAAAGTGTTCTCAGTCCATTGATAATTACAATATATTTATATGAAAACATATTTTGTTTAAAACAAATTATATGGTTTTTAAATTCAAACAACAAGTGCTAAGGTACAATTAAATAATTTTAAGATGCAAATATATATATAAAGAAAAATCGCATTAATTAATCATATTATATGTGGAACCAATTATGATTACTTGTTTACAAGAAACATGCAGAAACATATTATACTTCCTGCAAATTATGTTTGGGAAGGCCTATAATTTTTCAGCGTGTACAAGCTAGACGGAAAAATTATTTTGTTGATTTTTTTGTAGTTTTCCATGTTTAAGGCAAAGGAAAGTCAAAAAAAAGTATTTCAGAAATTTTGGACAAGTGGGCGTGGCAGCCCCCATACAACTTAAACACATTTTACGCTATATCTTCAAAATGAAAAAAGCTACAACAACGAAACCAAAGGTGGACGCAAATTATATGACTACTAAACAATTTGCAAAAGTAAGACGTAATCGCACAAGTGGGCGTGGTGGCCCCAATACAACAAACACACAGCCAATAATTGATTTTTATATAAACCATTTAAGCCATTTTTCCCTCTCAATGATTCGGTTAACAATGCAAAATATCTTTGTAAAGACAAAATTCATTACTATATAATTTATGGTAGCTCTTCCTGACTATGGTAAATTGCATAACAGACGCTTGTCATGTAGAACAAACCACTTAATATGCGATTTCCATGGAGGTTGCAATTTAGTACCGCACGAAAAAGATAAAAATAAATATGATGTGAAGTGACCCACTATACCTATACCTACTAGGCCTTTACTTTTTTTATTATAAAAAAAGACAACATTATGAATATAAAAATTTGAAGGCAGAGACAAAGCTAGTTTTTTCTTAAATATTTTAAAAAAGAACATTTTTAGCTTACAAAATACAATTTTTTAAAAATTTAAACAGAAAACATATAACTAATAGATTAAAAACATATAACTAATAGATTAAAGTAATGTTGTCAACTACCGACCAATATTGAAATAATCTAACATTTCAAAACTCTTCGAAAAAATCATGAAAGTCAAACTTCGTTTCTTAATTAAACGGTACATTTGCCTTGAACAACATGGATTTGTTGCTGGTCGGTCAACTGTGTCAAATTTAACTATTTGCTCTGAATACTGTGTATCCTCTTTTGGACTTGGTCATCAAGTTGATGTGATCTACACAGACTTCTCAAAAGCATTCGACAGAATTTCGCATAAACTTTTACTCTTGAAATTATCGAAAATGGGTTTTCATTCGTCGTTTTTCAATTGGATTAAGTCTTATTTGCATGATAGAATGTGTTTCGTTAATATAAATAATGTAAAATCATTTGAATTTATAGCTTCCTCAGGTTTTCCTCAGGGTAGTATCCTAGGACCCTTGTACTTTATTCTTTTTATTAATGATATATCGCAGTGTATTTTAAACTCTCGCTTTTTACTTTATGTGGATTAGCTCAAACTTTTCGTAAAATTTCCTCCTCTTCTGACATTGCTGATCTGCAAGCGGACATTACAAGAGTCGTGACCTGGAGCCAAAGTAACGGCCTTGCATTAAACTTTGCAAAATGTTTTCATTTAACACTCTCTAAACTCACGTTGAATACATTATCTAACTCATACTTCTTATCTGATTCAGAAATCCAATCAGTTTTTACATATCGTGATTTGGGGGCTATTTTCGATTCAAAATTTACATTTAGTGACCATGTCAATTTTCTTATTCCTAAAGCTTACTCTTTATTGGCCTTTATACGTCGAAATAGTTTTGAGTTTTCGAATCCACATGCCCTAAAAATCTTGTTTAGTGCGTTTGTGAGGTCGAAACTTGAGTATGCATCTATTATTTGGTGGCCTTTTTATGCCTCAACGTCTTTTAGACTTGAGAAAATACAAAAAAATTTTACAAGATATGCTCTGCGTTCTACAAACTTTCATGATCCGTTGCCACCTTATAACACACGCCTTTTGCTTTTAGAACTTAAATCTTTGGAATCAAGACGAAATATATCGTCCCTTTTATTTATACATGACATAATTTCTGGAACAACTCACTGTCATAATTTATTAGAGCTTATCTCGTTCAATATTCCTTTAAGACATTTACGTAACTTTTAACTGTTTAATGTAAAAACTAGCAAAACAAATTATGCTTTAAATGAGCCAATTACAAGAGCTTTGTCTCTTTTTAATGAATTGTGTATCTCGCACGAATTTGATTTCTTTGGTCCTAAAAATATTATTCAAAATTTAATTAATAATATTTTCTTAACATAATTATATAAGTATTCTTATTATTATTATACGTTTGGTGATAAATTATCAGTAATTGTAGTAAAATAATCAGTAAAAAATTTGAAGGAGGAGTTAAAGATAGTCTTTTTAAAATATTTAAAAATAAAAAATTTTAGCTTTAAATATAAAATTTGTTTTAACCGTTATATGACTGACGTAATAAACATCTTGATCAGACTGACGAGGTACCCGGGTACCTTCATATAACTTATGTAGAAAAATAGCGTGTAAATACTTTAATGTTCAGCTAGATCGATGTTTCGTGAATTCTACAAATTAAAACAATTTAGCTTGGCCCTTTAGCTTGGTTATTAATGATCAAATTCTTTGTTTTAAATTGCAAAAGGTGCCGGGTAACTCGTCAGTCACATAACGGTTAAATATAAAAAAAGGTACAAATAATGGATAAATTTTTTGATATCCTAAGACTAATATACATACTGTAGCGTTTACAACAAGTGGTCTACGGTGCTTGTGCAGCTCTTCGTTCAGGATTTATGCTATTTGAAAGAAAGTGGAAAAATCGTGATAGAAACAAGCGAAAAGGCTTATTTCACATACAAATTTTTGTAACTTCGGTTCCACATGAACTATCGGTATGAAATTTTCATGGAAAGAAGATATGCCACTCAGTAGCCTTAATTCCAGAGTTACAGATTATTGATTATAATTAACCAGAGTTACAGATTTATCTCCGTCTAACTAGGCCATTCGAAGTGTGTGCACCGGTTCGACAGGAAAAAAAAAAAATCAGAAAAAAGATGTTCCGGTCAGCTGAAAGAAGACTTCAATCCGTGTCATTCGCTCGTAGTGCATTGGAATGGCAAGCTGCTTTCCGACCTGACTGTTGATTGTGACGGTAAGCAGTGATTTTAATTTTAGTTTAAAGTACACCATAGATTTTTAAGGCAAAAATTCTTCTTTTTCATTCTCCTCTCAGGGATAAAGGTTGACCGTTTGCCCGTGCTTGTTTCTGGTTTCGGGAATGAGCAGCTGCTTTGAGTACCTAAATTGCACGACTCCACTGGCGTTTCGCAGGCAAATCAGTCTGCAAATGCTTAGAGGAATGGAATCTTATAGAATGGATTGAAGGTTCATCAACCAGCCCTTTGATACCGCTCTTTGACAAATTTAAGACCGCCTGGAGTGATATGAATCTAGGTGGTAGTAAAAACTCAGTAAAACATACTCGATTTTCCTCCAAATAAGTTCAATAATAACTTTCAATAAAAGGACCCATCACTGCTGATGGAAATCCGCGAAACGGAGAAGTTAGCATCACGTTGTAAAGGAATGATCACGGTAAGCTTTTTACTGAATAAAATTTAAAGGTTCCATCCATCTCATGGTTTAAGACTGCCACATTATGTTTGTTTCATTACAAATGCACCTGCCCAGAGAAAATAATTTCTGGAACTAGTTTGATATATCTGGCCGAAACTCCACCAGCTGGTGCCTCGCTTAAAAAACTGGGGGCTGTCCACCGAGCCAGGTGGATGAACAAGGTCATTTACGCGTTAAAAATATACATGTTCAGGAGCCAATTCAAGCTCACTTCAGCTGAAGAAGAATCCCTGCGCAAGTTCTGCGTTTTCATCTTGGACGCTTACTTCGAGCCGTGGCTTACAGCACCAATGCCTCTGAGTGCCCCTCTATGTTACCTGCAGCTCCTATAGAAGCTTGTAAGCTACAGCAACGAACAATTATGGCTCAAGGTTGCAGAGAACCTAGTAAGAAGCTCTGGCATTTTTCGATGAAAACGTATCCTTCGAAACCAAGAGACACATGATAATCGCAATAAAGATTCCTTGTGAGGCAGATAATATGCGACGTGCCGACATTCTTCTTTCAATTTCTGTAGAGTTAAGCTTAGAATACTTTGTAAGCGACAAAGCCAGAAACTTCTTAAGGTGCTTCAAGATTGACACATCTTTTATGGACGACGATGGTTGTCTTAGAGACCATCCGCTGCATTCGCAACAATATGCATATCAACCAGGGACATCCACGACTCATGCTCTTCAGATCCTTACAAACAAGATTGTAAAATCACAGGGGAACAAAGAATATGCAATAGGGTGCTTCCTAGATATTGAAGGTGCTTTTGACAACACCGAATACGCTCATATAAGCGAATGCATTCAGCGCAAAGGTGTTGATGGAACAACAAGTGCTTGGGTGCATAACGTGCTGAAAGTCAGCAATATGAAATCAACTTTGGGCACGGTAGAACTAAGAGTACTCGCCGCAAAAGGCTGCCCACAAGGAGGAGTTCTCTCTCCAACACTGTGGTATATATGCCAGCATGGGCACAGGTAATTCAGTTCAGAGATCTGCCTAAGAGAGTATGTAAACAGTCCCACTAGGTACAAAAACATTTACATTCACTCTGATAGTAAAGCAGCTCTACTTGCACTTAGCGCATATAAAATCACGTCCAAACTCGTATGGGATTGCCTACAGCTACTTATCAAGATATCTACCCATAACAGAGTCCATCTCATTTGGGTACCTGGTCATAGCGGCTATTTAGGTATCGAACTATAAATCGCGGACGAACTAGCCAGGAAAGGGGCTGCAAGGTCCTTCATAGGCCCAGAACCATTCTGCGGGATACCATGGGGTACTATGCGCCATAACATTAAAATGTGGCTAAACAGAGAGGCACTTCATTACTGGAGGGAAACTGAAGGTAACAGACAGGCGAACACATTCATGCCAACCACTTCGCTTCAAAGAACGAAACAATTTCTGACTCTAAGTGGAAGATCTATCAGACTTGTCACAGGTTTCCTAACTGGACATTGTAAGGTAAATATCAACCTCTTATCAACCATGGGTATAGTCCAGGAAGATCTGTGTAGACTATGTAATGAAGATGAAGAAACAGCAGAGCACATCTTGTGTCACTGTAACGGTCTAATCAGGACCCGTCTTCGTTACTTATAGTGGATAGTTCACCCAAGGACATCGCTCGGTTCCTAACGCACTTAACGATTAAGGATGAACTATAACTTATAGAGGTTTGTTACAATAGGCCTTTGAGGCCGCAGTAACTAGGTGACTTGCTCCCTCCTCACTTAATTAACTAACTAACTAACTATGGACGACGATCCCGAAACATGGGATACCAAACTAAAATTTTCCAGCGACAGAGACAAGTTGAAACTTCTTTGCGTTGTAAATGACAATGCTGAGCGTGGCGTAGGCTAAATGACAGAATTTAACAACAAAATAACACGCAACAAAGATCAGTAGCAGCACCTTCTTCATGTTATAGATGAACATCGGAAGAGAGTACCAGATACTAAAAAGAGCATCTTATTGTAAAAATTCCGTTATCTTGAGTTAAATTTGCAAGCTATATGAGGTTTAAGAATACGCTTGGAGCGTATAAATGTGTTTTATTCTATTAAAACTTCGTTATTTCGAATAAAAAGTAACGAAGCAATAATCGAAACAGGCATTTTTATTAATTTTTCTAATGTGCAAAAAAATTTAAATTTAAAGAAAACGATGAAACTTTGACGATCCTGCACGAATTCTAAATACAATCTAAATTAAGTCATCTAGGTCTTAAAAAATTTCTTTTTAAACATAGAATCGAATGAGACCTTGGCCCGGTGAAGTTTCGAAAATTTTCCACAATAAAGCACCCTAATATCGGTGATTCCATATCAAAACGCCCACGTTTGTTTCTGACATCACTATTTTTGAAAATTGTTAAACTCTCTGGGTTGATAGTTCTCCTGAAACGTATTATATCTGCATACTTCTTTTTTTTATTTTTATTTCTTTTTAAAAGATATACACTGTAAAAAATTGGAAAATATCTCCAAAAATACAATTAGTACATGTATTCAAACAGCTGTAACTTCGAAACCGTAAGTCGTACAGAAAAAAAACTTGCATATATTTTAGAGACCTTGAATTGTTGTGGTGTCCTTTTTATGGACTCTTTTTATGAAATTTTTTTTTTATAGCTGTATTGTATTTTTGGAGATATTTTCCAATTTCTTACAGTGTATAACTTAAAAAAGAAACTGTTTTCGCAAAAACAAAAAACACAGTTTAAGTTATTCTCCCGAGCACTACTAACCTACGAAGTTTAAAAAAAATCGGAATCACAAAGGTCAGATTTTGCTCAAAAATAGTCGAATTGATATGGAATCATCGATATAACATCCTTCTGGACGTCCCAGAAACATTGTCCCAAAAAGTATAAAAACATTGCTCACGTTAACAGTGCTGTTGTGATTTCATAACCTTTCCCCTACCAAAAAGTGATCAATGCGCCTAAAGAAGTTTTCACTTCAAAAATGCTGTAAGTTATGGCCTCAAATTGAAACACATTTAAAGCAAAACATTTAAAAATCACACAAAGTAATTGAGTCAGATGTATTTTGTTAGTATTTCTGACTCACTTCACTTCCCGATTCGACTGACTTGTAGTGAGTGACCTTAGAAACAGTCACCGTTTGTCATTGCCTTAAGCTAAAAACGTTGTTAATTGGTTTTCTACAACAATATCTTATCGAAAATTATGACAGTTCTTAATGATGTTATTCTCAAGCTAAGCGTACATTTTTAGATGCTGAATATACTGAAGATTTTGTTATGGAATTGACAATAAGTTTTGTTTTTTATATTTGTTCTTAATAAATAAATGCCATTTTTGGCAATGGTTGTAGCAGCTGTATTGAAGAGTTGATTTGCAATATCAGGCAGTGCAGCGAAGTGAACAGTTTTGCGTCAATTGGACAGACTTTTCGATTTGGAGAAATCGAAATTCTTTCAGCATTTCCACGAAACTGTCCAGCTGAATTGATGATTTAGAGTTGTGATAAAGTTATAAAACACAGTCTAACAATTTAAAACTGTTTAACTGCAACAGGGAAACTATGCTATACTTTTGACAAAGCACAAAGTTATATTTATGCGCGTTTGAGTATTTATGGATCATTATGAGTTTTAATCTAAAAAAACAAATAATAAAGTTTATCCTAATAACATGTAAAACATAGAAATGCTTTATTCTAAAAAACACGCTCTATTTTTTGAAAATTTTTGATAATTTTTCACAAAAATGGAAAGTAAAGTAATTGGAAAGATAATCTAAGATCTTTCTAATCTTTTAATGGAAAGTAAAAAAAATAGTTTAATTATGCGTGTTGTGATAATTGTGCGTGTTGTGAAAATGTTTGAACACAAATGATCGAGACTTGGGCCAACAAGTTTTAAAGTGCGTTACGATAAATTCGTAAATCCGACGCTGACTTAGCAAAGACACAAACCCAAATTTCCTAAAAGTACGAATTTTTTGCGTACGTATTTAAATAACAGTACGAATTTAACTTTGATTCGTACTTTTTGGAAATATGAGTTTGTGTCTTTGCTAAGTTAGCGTCGGATTTACGAATTTATCTTCACGCACTTCAAGTTTTATGCCGACTCCGAACGGCTTATGTTCTCAAGAAGCTTTTCATGGCAGTTTTTTTACTCTCTGAGGTTTGCCTGGTTTTTCTGCAGAGAGGTGACTGCCGACCAGAAAAACTAATTCAATTAAAAAAATTTCTGTGTCAGATGGAAATTGAACCAGGGTTCTCTGGCATATGGGACACGCACACTACCCACTGCGCCACGGCCGTTTAATCAATTAACACTAAAAATAAGAACCTTTTTTTATATATGTATTTTAAAATTCTGAACTCGAAATTCAAGGTTAAAAAAATTCTTTTGCTGCAGATTTCATACAAAACCAAAAATGCCTTTATTTTCTCCAAAATGTCAAATTTAACCCAGGAACTTTAAATCAGAAAAAAAGTGTGGCGCGCACCTTCGAATCTAAGCCATTTTTGCAAGGCATTTCGAAAAAAAAAATTTTTTTTTTACCGAACGTGTAGGGGTTGCCTTTTTAAATTTTTTAATTTCGGCATATCTTCTGCATTTACAGTCCGATCTTGATATATGATATGCCGATGTTTTTGTCTCGAAGAGACCAATTTTTTTGACGAAAAAAAAGAAATCGTCTTTGAAAAATGCTTCGGATTCGAGCAAAGGGTTTGTATAGTAAAACAATTTTAAAAATCGGTCAAAAAACTGCTGAGATCTGAACCCGATAACATTCTGCAAATATGTTGCACCAACAAAAAGTCAACCACAAGAACAATTCCTTGAATAAGTGGCACAATAAGAAATTGAAAACAAAAAACATCAATGGATCAGCACACAAGTTCAAATTATTGAAGATGCAAAGTTCAGTGAATTACAACAAACATAAAATTATTGATAATTATTTGCGTTAAAGCCTACAAATTTTATTTTACTTAAATTTTTTGAGTTAATTGTTCTTTGTCACGACCTAATTTAGGAAGAGAACAACTGTTCAGAAAAGAAAATTTTAAAATTGGCCAACCCATTGCTGATATCTGATCCTATTAACATTCTGCAAAAACAACAAAAAACAACAAAACAAAGCAAAACTATATTAAATTCAAATTATTGATGTCACTAAATTCGGCATGCATACAATTTTTGAAGTTGTAAAGTTTATAAATTTTTATACCCCAACGCGTATTGCGTTCACCTCCTGAGTCGATTTCCGTGTGTCCGTCTGTCTGTCTGTCTGTCCGTCTGTCGACACGATTACAGCCGCAATTTTAAAGCTATCGCGATGAAATTCAAAACATAGGTTTATTTTTAAAAAAGGAAGATCATGTTCGAAACCATCCGCAAATGGATGGGCCAAATCGGATGAAAACCACGCCTACCTCCCATACAAAGTGACTTTATACTAATCGTAAAATGACTTTTAAATCCACAAAAATTAAAGAAATGCTTTGAAATTTGGCACATAAGCTTTGGTCTTCAATCTTAATCCTGGCTATGAAATTTGGAAAAATCGGATGAAAACCACGTCTACCTCCCATACAAAGTGGCTTTATTTTAAACGTAAAATCTCTTAAAAAACTGCAAAAATTAAAGAAATGTTTTAAAATTTTGCACATAAGCTTTGATATTTAATAGAAACCATCTCTATGATATATGGCAAAATCGAATGAAAACCACGTCTACCTCCCATACAAATTGGCTTTATTTTAAAAGTAAAATCTCTTAAAAATCCACAAAAATTAAGGAAATGTCTTGAAATTTTGCACATAAGCTTTAACATAAAATATGAACCATCTCTATGATATTTGGCAAAATTGGATCAAAACCAGGCTTATCTCCCATACAAAGTGACGTCAACAAAATAGGAAAACTTTCGTTTACATATAAAACTGAATGTCATCGTGTATGTCGTGGCTAAAGACTTCGAATATACTTCAATATGGCAGCGGGGGGGTATTTTAGCTTCGATACCCTGCCGAAGCTCCGTCCTTACTAGTTTGAGTTAAATTTAAGCTTCGTCATGTTTTAGTTTTAGAAGCGAAGAGCTGTTCAGTGAAAACAATTTTAAAATCGGCTAACCCATTGTTGAGGTCTGATTCCGATAACATTTTGCCCATGGGAGTTTCGCTCACTTGCTAGCTCGCATTAACTTTCACGAATTGCTTACTCTTTTATAGTTTAAATAACACAAAATATATATTTTCTGCTCATTGTAGCATGACGTTTTTTTTTCGCAAATATATTTTAGTTAATCCGTTTCAATAACACTGTTGGACTGTGTTATATGAGTTTAGTAGAAATTTGGTAAAACTGCTAAATTTACATGCAATTTTGGGCAATGCACTTCAAACGTAAAAATCCTCAACAGTACATCGGAAAAACTCAGGTATATCGCATTCCTGCTGCTTAAAATATTTTAATTAAAAAAAAAAAAAACAATAAAATAAACATGCGTTCATGCACGCTTGTTTATTTAAAAATATGTACATGTGTACATCTTGGCAATTTTTTTTTTTATGTAGCTGATTCAGCAGACCAGCCGCGCAATGCAATGTCAGTGATAATTTATAACTTTGCAAAATATTGACAACAACAGACAACAACCACGTGAAACAAACCGGAAAGTTTTGTTGAATTTTAATTAATTTATTCCAAGTTTGGTTTTGTTTTGATTCCAAGTTCTTTTGATAGCGCAGTGAATCATCAGCATAAACATAAATAAGTGTAAACAAAAAACTACTATTGAAAAGCAATTAAGTTTTTATATCTTATAAAAGAATTTCGAGTGTAAATAAACTTTTTAAAAAATAAAAAAGTAAGCACTTTGTTAAAAACATAAAAACAATGTGTAAAGATGGAAGATATAATTGAATTGAAAGAAAATCTTTAGGGAGCGAAAATTTGACATGGATTTTAAGAATGAATTTGTAAATATTTTTGCAGAAAACTATCTGAAATGTCTAGTAGCTCTCTATAAACTATTCTAGAGCAATACGTTTATCATAATTAATATATTATAAGCATTATAAGCTCATTGTATCAAAATAAGATCGCAATGTTAGAATTAAAATCAATGTTTATTCTGGGTAAAATTAAAAATAATTAGTTCCACTTTCACAATGACGTCTCTTGGGGCAGCCAAAAAAGGCATCCCTGTGGCACCAAATGATAACTCACTAAATGTGTTTATCTAACATTACTTTTCCATTAAATAAAAAAATTAATTAGTTTCTTATCGAAACCCGAAGTTTAATTTCAATTTAAGGGCGTCAAGATAAATTCGTAAATCTGACGCTAACTTAGCAAAAACACAAACCTATACTAATAAAAAGTACGAATTTTAAATTCTATTGCAAAGTACGAATCAAAATAAACTACGAATTTAATTTCATTTGATAAGAAATAACTTTTACACCGACTTGGAAACTTAAAATTCAAAACATTAATAAAAAAAAGACACAGTTTCGATAGTATCGTACGTGTGGATGTAGAATTTTTTGTTTGATATATATGTTGGTGAATTTGTTGTTCTTGTTAATTTTTTATTTTATTAAAAATTAATATAATTTAATCTTATGTTTTTACCTGCAGTGAAGAACGTATATATATTTTAAATTTAATTGAAAATTGAAATTTGAACAAACAAAATATATTTTTAGTATGTAATATATATAAAATTATTTTAATAAATAATTCGAATTTATTATGATATTTTAAAAATAAATGGAGTTTTTACATAGCATAACTATAATGCACAGTCTCCGTATATGTAAACCTGCATAGCAGTAGTATTAATCTTGCTAAAGATTACACAATAAATTTAAGTTTCACAAATGTCATTTTTCTTTTTAGTTAATGTTTTGTAAATGTTTCGTAGACGTTTTTGTTTTAGTAAAAATGGAAAGCATAGGCTAAAAACAATGAAAAATGGTTGAGGCCAGGAGAGGCAGAATATATTAAATTTGTTTTTTAATAACTAAATCACATAACTACTTAATTACCCAAATGAATTGGAATGGACAAAATGTCACGTAACGCCATGTCACGTTTCATACTAAGCAAAATAAAAAAAAAAACGAGAAAGGGTTTTTAAATTTGATTACTTTGAAAATAAACTTATACTATTTCAAATCCTACAAAAAAAAAGTTTTATAAAAAAACTCTTGCAAATTTACAGAATTTTACTAATTTTGTGCTCCAAGTCAAAAACCACTTCTATTTTTTGTCACGTAACGTATCATTTTTGGTGGCTTCTATCTAAGAGCCCAACTTTGACAACTCTTAGGTTTGCACCTTGTATAGTGTGCTTAGTAAGCTATTGGAAAATCAAAATAAGGAACTTGTAAGTCAAATTTTTCATTCTTCATTCTCACTCACTCATTAAAGTTGTACGATCGTCACGTGCGCCACCACGAAAATGCCCATATGCAAATATTTCATACATACGTATTAATAACAACATAAGCAATTCCTCGTAAAAAAATTCTTGTTTTATATAATTACAAAAATATCAAATATAAACTAATATAATTAACTATGCATCGCTTTTCCGTATTGCAACGTCTTATTTTCTATGTGTATCAGGCGGACAAAGTGAGCCTCCCCCTCCCCCCACCATAACTGACTGGAGTCTGGCAGCAGACTGAAAGCTTTTTAGCAGCGCAAGAATTTTTATACGTTAACATTGATTGTAAAGCTCTGAGAAATTCATAAAACTCTTCTATTCAACAAACAACACGATGTTGTGTTCGAGATTTCGGCACGAACTAAAACAACAAGCATAAGAACGTCAGCAGCAATTGAAGCATCAATGATTTTATCATGCAAAAATGTGAATTTTTATTCTTTTATTTTGCTATGTTGTGACTTTATTAAAGAAGTGACAAAATCCAAAGTTAGATATTCCTTTTATTGACGATGGAACTGATATTTTTGCATAAATTTTATCTTTGTACGATGAATATGTATACCCTCCTAAAGTGTCCCCCAAAAACGTTAGCATGACCTTGGAAAAATTTGTATTTGTGAAAATACATTTTTCTTAAACTCGACTTTAGCTTTCAATCAATGATAGGCTAAAAGTTGAGTTTAAAATAGATTCGACTTAGAATTTCCTTATTACTAAGGGCCAATATCTTTAACAGTTATTTCATAATTCGCTCGTAAACACACCTAAAGTTTTCACAAAAATAGATATAAGTTTCCTTAGGCCTTTTCCACACTTGGTCAACGCAATTCCAATGCACCTTCAACGCAACAGCGAAAATGTTGAAAAGCAATGCAACTACAAGCCGAATGCTTTCAGACTTGCTTCAAAAGTCGTGCAACATGTGTAATTATATAATAATTCATGTTTTTCGACTTCTTGTACTAATTTAATATTTAACAATTGTTCATTTATACTGCAAACTATTTCTTCTTCTTCTAGATTCTATTAACGAAAAAAGGAACTTATTAATTACCTTGATTATGTAAAGCGTACTGCACTACAAATAATTGAATTCTCAAAACAAACAAACTGATGCAACAAGCCGCCGATGAAAATTGCGGAAAGCCGCGTTGCATTCAACAAGTTGAGACCGTGTCGAGAACTTGTTGCGTGCAAGTTGCTTAATCTAATGGTTTCGGTATAAATACACTGGCTAGCAACTTAAGTTGGAGTCGCGTTGACCAAGTGTGGAAAAGGCCTTAAAGGCCAAAAATCAAAGTTCGCCTGTGTCTCAAAAATATCTCGGAACGCTCCTGCACTTTCATATAAACCTGCATTTTAACCCATTATGGACTGACCCATGTTCCCGTTGAGCTAGAATGATGAAACTTTCCAAAAATATTTAGTTTGGTCTAACTTAGAAAAAAAAAACAAAAAATCAAAAAATTTTAAAAAAAATTAAAAGTGGAGATGCCACCTCGAGATTTTTAATTTTCAAATTAAATGATATTTAACGATATTCTACAAGAAAAGTCGAGCTCAAGAATTTCCACAAAACAACAAAAAAAATACTAAAATGTATTTCGTTAAAGACCAACGTTGTGTCAACCCGCGGGAGCCACGTATGTCAGTCAAACTTCATAAAAATTCACAAAAGTTAAATATAAAGCCTAAGAAAGACGATAAGAATATAAGACGTATAAGAATAATACTTTACTTAATTTTTTTTTTAGATTTTTCAGAGGTTTAAAATTTAAGATAAAAAAAAAATGGAAGATTTCCAAATTTCCCAAGCTTGGAAATGTAAGTAAACGTAATTGTTTAGCCTTGAGCGAAAACAGGTCGATTAAATAAATTCTTAAAATTTTATATTCTTTTTGGAGATCATGAAAATCTATCACTGTATGACCTCGAGGTTAAGAAAAGCATACCGTTGCGTATACGCAACGCTGGACAAAAATGAGTTAAATATACTGTTAAAAGAACTCATGAATACCTTAGAAAATTCAATAAATATACGTATACACTTGAAATAACTTAGCAATAATGAAATTTTGTGAAAATATCTTTTGTAATAACGTGCTGCTAAGCTGATTAATGCAGCAATAAAAGAAACGGTCAATCTAATCGTAACGAAATTAATTTAAAACACGAGCATTTATAACAGAAGAGGTTATCGATCGATCAATGGGTGTAAAGGCATTGCCAGGCATTTACTATGTGTGCCACTTGTGTTTAATTAAAAAAAAAAAAAACAAAAACAAAAAAAAAAATCCATCAAAGAAACAAAAATATGCAGAAAATATTTATGTAGTATATCACTTAAGACAAAATTTATAGATACATCAAGAGCCATGAGCGCCGCCCCGGCTTCAAGAGAAATTCTGATGAATAATTTAAAATTCAACATAAACATTTGTTGAATGAATAGGAATGACAAATAAAATGTTTCACCTACGTTCCTAAGAATAATAAATAAATAATATGTGCACCAACATATTATATAGCTTTTCAAAGAAATTGTGAGTGAAAACATTTAAATAAATATAAAACAATGCGTCGTAAATAAACAAAATATTCAAAATGTTGGCTAATATGAGGAGCTTTAAAATAAGACGAAAATTGCAACAGCTTTAATTTACTTCTTTCGTTATTAATGGGTAAAAGAAATCGAAAAAGAGCTAATTAATAGATAAGATATTTAATGTACCGTTGCGAATATAGAAAAAGCCAAGGCAACTAATGACTTTTTGTTAAAATTAATATTGTTATATGTTGTTAAATTTAACAAATAATCTTATCGTGTTTCTCAGTTTTTATTTTCAACAAGCACTTTACACTGAGCCACAAGTGGAAATTTGTTGAAAAGTGAGAGTTTTGCAAATATTAGCCAATATTTTATTTTTATACCAAAAAAAAAAGATTTTGGCAAAAAACTAAATTTCATTAAATTTTTTACAATATTGCAAAAGGTATCTTACGTAAAATACAAAATCTTGTGAATATATATTAAAACATTTTATTACTGAATATGTTAAAGATCATTGAAATAATAATTATATATGTAGGTATAAATATTTTTCTTTTAAATTTTCTCACTTAATAATAAATACACTCTACGATGAAATACACTAAAATTAAACAATGTGTAATAAATTCTTTTTAACGAACCCTGGCCTACAGAGAGTGGTACCACCTCTGCTTAAAATATTGATTACAAACGGATTAAAAAATTTAACAACATGCGGAGTTATACAGTGCAAAAAGTATCGGATAAGTTAGAAGAAAAATACGCTGAAGATAAGAAGAGTGCTCGAAAAATGTATCGCAAGTACCTGACCAAATTTGACTGCTTAATCATGAACGATGAAATGTACTGCAAAGCTGATTTCAAGCAGTTATCGGTATATGAACATTATACTGCGGTTAAAAAGGGTGGAGTATCCTCGAAATTAACAACACAAAAGCATACCAAATTTCCAAAGAAATACATGGTTTAGCAGGCCATTTGCAAATGTAGTCATAGAAGTAAGCAATTTGTGACAGATCGCACCATCAACACCGAAATTTACATCAGATAGTGACTGGGGCGGTGTTTGCTGACTTTTATTTTATTTTATTTAGGCCAACAGCTCATTACGCCTTTAGAACGATGGTTTGGTACCAAGCCAACAATGCCACCGTGGTACCAAAGAGTGCGAATCCTCCGAATTGCCTCGAACTTCGGCCAATCGAAAGATTTAGGGCTTTTATAGCAAGAAATCTTAAGAAGACCAAACAAATTGAGAAAAACATCGAAATATTTCGAGATAAATGGCGTCGAACATACACTACAGGCAATGAAAATACGGTAAAAAAACCAATGGAGGACCTTAATCAAAAAGTTAACAAATTTTTTTAAGTGTATTTTTTTGATTGCAAATCAAATATTGCATTTTACCAATGTTCCTTTAATATTGGGTCTATAACTGAATTCGTGCGGTTTGCTAAGAGATGGCGTAAGTTGATTATTATTCCATCGTTCCAATATTCCGAACATGCGTTGGAAAGCTACTGTCATTGTGCGTCTTTTTCAGTATATGTCATTAATTTGAAGCGTAAACAACAATATTTTTTTCTCACTCAAATGTGTCGAACTTTGTGCCTGAAAAAGTGTTTTTGCGAGGAGTTCTCTTCATTACTTTAATATGAAGAAAACTGCTGGCGAAAGTCATCGTATTTTGGTTGTGAAGTTTATGGTGAACATGCTTTAGCTGAGCGAACGTGCCAAAAGTGGTTTGCACGATTGAAAAGTGGTGATTTTGGCTTAGAAGACGAAGAACGTCCTGGTCAGCCAAAAAAGTTTCAAAACGAAGAATTAGAAGCGTTACTCAATGAAGATTGTTGCCAAACACAAGAAGAACTTGCGAAATCGCTGGGAGTCACTCAAGCAGCCATTTCAAAACATTTAAAAGCAGCCAGATACATTCAAAAGCAAGCAAATTGAGTGCCATATGATTTGGGAAGCCGAGAGATGTGGAAAGACGATTTTGCATGTCCGAAATACTGCTTGAACGCTACAAAAAGTAATTTTTGCATCGGAACGTGACTGGGGATGAAAAATGGATCCATTACGACAACCTGAAACGCAAACATTCATACGCCCGGACAACCAGGACCTTTCCAGCCAAAGGCAAATATCCATGGTGCCAAGGTAATGCTCTGTATTTGGTGGGATCAGAAGGATGTGCTCTATTATGAGCTATTCAAATCGGGCCAGACAATCACAGGTGACCTCTATCGAACACAATTAATCCGTTTAAAGAGAGCCATAGCCGAGAAACGACCGGAATATGCGACCAGTCGCGAAGCTATAATTTTCAACAAGACAACGCTCGACCATATTTTGGAAGACCGGTTAAAAACTATTTGGAAAATATTGGATGGGAAGTTTTGGCTCAACCGCCATATAGCCCGGACCTTGCACCGTCCGACTATCATTTATTTCGGTCTATGCAAAACGCTCTCACCGGGATACGCTTCACTTCAGAACACAGCATCAGAAATTGGCTTGATTCATTTTTGGCCTCAAAACCGGAGCAGCTCTTTTGGTGCGGAATCCATATTTAACCAGAAATATGGGAAAAAGTAGTGGCTAACGATGGACAATACTTTTAATAATACTGTTGTACATTCTTTTCTTAAATAAACGTTCAAATTTTGGAAAAAAACGCACGAATTAAGTTATAGACCCAATAAGGACAGACCATGATACAATAATAAGGTAGGGTAAGGAGATTCACCACACCGACCTGGAATGTCAAAATTATAAAATACTGTGCTGCCGTATCTTATAAAATATCCACGAAAAATCCGTGATAGCTGTGGCGACATGTTATAACTTCGATAACTTCGATCTTCGGCAATTCGTCCAAAATTGCAACACATTCGACGCGATAATTTCGATAAAATATCGCTTTGTTTCCTATTTTCAGACAATTCTTTTATTTTTTTTTAATGCTCTATATACTTTAATATTGATATTTCGCTTCGACGTTCGCTTCGAAAGTGAAGTTATTAAATGTAGGCACTGGCAATCGGGAATGAACATTATTTTATTATTAGACAAGCTTTGAAATTTTTTTAGGGTTTTTCCATTCGCCATTTGCCCTAAGGCCATTCGCTATAAAATCGTTCTGATACCGCAGTGCACTTCAATTCTTATTATTTGTGAATATATTAAGTAAATATATATATACAGTTAATTTAAAAATTTTTAGTAATGTCAAAAAGAAGTTCTGCCATCTTTTATACAGCGGTATCTTCTTCATCATCTTTCATACAACCAGCAGATTAAATAAAAAGATTAAAAAGATGAAATAAAAGCAATGTGTCGATTTTCAAACTCTAATTTTTGATTTATGTTCAACAGTTTCTCCGTCAAACGGCAATAAAAAATTATGTTTTACATTTATAGTGGGCAATAGAATAAAAATTTTAAATAAGAAATAAAGAACACAAAAACTAAAATAAAACTAATATTCAATAATTTACTGAAAACAAAGCTTTAAAATCACAAAACAGCGATTTATTTCATTGTAAATACATTTGTCCGAATTTATCCTATTTATCCTACAAATAGTTTCCTTTCTTATTATTTGTCCCACATTTATCAATAATACGGAAAAGAAGTGGAGATGCTAAAACACATTTTGACATTCGAGGTCGGTGTGGTGAATCTCCTTACCCTACCTTATTATTGTATCATGGGACAGACCATACATAGATACATTCAAAGGAATCAACAACGTTTTAGTTTAGAAGTTACAACATCTGAGAACAGTCGAATTGGACGCACTTAACTGATTGCATTATACGAATATCTAAAGAAATAAACTGCGATTTTTCGAAATCCTCGTGTTGAATCAGGCAATTAGCGTATCCGCTCGCTGCTATTAAGAATATTAAAATAATGCAGATTATCCGCGCATATAGATTTGCATACAAATATCCGTTCATTGTTGTTCTAGTAAACAAAAATTACATGACTCATGCAGCTAGCTGCTTATTGTTTGAGTCACAACAAAACCCTAAAAATTAGCTTTTTATTTATATAAAAGTATTAAATTAAATAACTAAGCCATAAAATTCTATTCACGCTTCTATCAACAAACAGTCAGTGAATTTAAGCGGTAATATTGTGAAAACAAGTGTGGCAATTGTTGACTGTCACTGTCAGTGCCAGTCAGTCAACAACAATGACCAGAGCTAACAACAGCATTTTCACTTTTTCGCACACACGTTGCTGTTCGCCGAATAAATGCCAAAACATATGCATGTTTATTTTTATTTTTTTTTTTTTTAATATGCATAAATTTCAACTTCCAAGCATTTATATCTGCGTCAATTGCGTTTATTGTACACCGTCCGTCGTCGCACTATGGCAGCAACAACGTAGTTGCGCTCCAGATACGTTATTACAACTACAACAATAATAATAATACATAATAATTGGGATTTGCGGGATTAGCGGATTGCGCGATATCGCCGGCAATAAAAGCAGCAATTGAAGTCAACTAACTACTTGCTGCTCTGGACCAATGAACGAATGTTTACAATGGAAATATAAGCATATATAAAAAAAAAAATATTTTGCATTTAATTCAATTAAAATTGAATGAATGCATGCATATCTGCTGGACAGAAATAAAATCATTTGAGCTCGGACAATGAAGTAGAACGACGCACAAAGTCGCGTCCACTGCAACTATACGATATGATCGAGAGTCAACAAACTGCTATGTTGACTCCGCTTTATGAAAGTTATTTTTAGCGTTTAAAATGCAGTTTATTAAATCAGGGTTCAATAGAATTTTAAATTTAATATTTAAAGACATGCAAGTTTGTGTTATATTTATTGAAATGAAAAACAATTCCGTTGCCACCATAATTAAATTAAATTACTAAGTTTATTAGTATTAAATGGGGGGAGGGGAGAGGGGAGAGGGGCAGGAAGATACAAGTAATGCAGCTACAGAAGTATAAAATTTATGAGAGGATATATAAACTGTTATAATTTCTATATAAGTATGGTTGATAGTTGCAATAATCATTACTTTATTTGCATATGATTCATTTAAAAAAAGAAAAAGAAAAAAATAATAAAAACTAGATGATAATGGCAAATATATTTCCTACAATTTATTGACATTTGACTTGGTTTTGTCGTTTCTATAGCAGTTCTATTTAGTTCAATCCATGATCGTTACATATTTTTTATATAACAAGAAAATTTAGGACTTCTTTAAATAACTTTGAAAACTTTAAATAACGTCTGAGTTATAGTATATTAGTGTTTAATTTACACTTAATTTAGCAATTTACTAATATAAAGTGCAAGAAAACTTTTAAGTATTTGTAGCATAGTGACAAAAAAGTACTATTTTTCATGTTTTGAATTCAAACATGCGTTAACACTTATTGGAGAGGGTGTATTTAGAGGGTGCATTTAGGGTATTCGAAAAAGTTCGGTTACAAATGTCACCAAAAATGAAAAACTATTTGCCGTTTTGATCGATAACATTTTGCCATTTTTGGGCTAAAGGCATCATTCCATCTGTGTAGAACTTCGGGGTTTTCTGAGCGAAAAACTGGTCGAAGTGCGTTTTGCAGGCCTACACAGAATTTAAATTTACACCAATAAGAGAGTTCTGCATAGATCGAAACAAATAATAATCTGAAGGTGCAAGGTCCGGGCGATATGGTGATTGTATAAAAACTTCCCAGCCAACCTCTCTCAGTTTCTGCTGGGTCATCAAAAATGTGTGTGTCATGATGAAACACAACACCTTTTCTGTTAATCAATTCTGGCTGTTTTAATTAAATTACTTGCTTCAATCTCGTTAATTTTGTACAGGTTGTAGAATCTCATAATGAACAATTCAACTCCAATTCCATCAGACGCACAACTTTACCTTTCTTGGTGCCATTCCTGAGTGCCACCGTGAAGCTTCTTCTTGCTTCGTCCATGATCTTTTTCGCACATTATTGTCATACGTGATCCACTTTTCATCGTCCGTAATCATTCGTTTCGAAAATGATTTAATTTCGTTCTTTTTTAGCAGTGATTCACAACTGGATATTCGGTCAATTAAATTTTTCGCTGTTAACTCATGTGGCACACAAACATCGAGTTTTTTTGTGTATTCAGCTTTCTTCAAATGGTTGATAACTGTTTGTTTGGTGATGAATGCCTAGTTCCCTAGCAAAGTCCACGCCGCTTATGTGCTGGTTTTGCTCAATTTTTTCCATGGTTTCATTGACTTTTTCAGTGATTGGTCAACCATAGCGAGGTTTACATCAAAATTATCAGATCGAAAATGAGCAAACCACTTCGCTGTAGTTACAGCATCATCTCCGTAAGCTTCACACATTTTTTCAGCAACCTGCGACGCATTCTTTCACCTTTTCTATAATAGAAAAGCAAAATATGACGATAATATTGCGAATTTTCACTAATTTTTAAACTAAGATAACTTTACACAGAACAATGCGATTTTAATAATTTCCTATAAGAAAATGAAGCTTAAAATGTCACCTTTCAAACAAGCTATAGCATTGCCAGATGCAGTTAATATTAGCATATATATTACATTTTAGAGCCCTCTAGCGACAATTTGTAACCGAACTTTTTCGAGTACTCAATATTTAGCTTAATTTTGTAGTAGCTTAATTATTTTGTATTTTTATAAAGAATATTTACATCGAGGATATCTTTTTTAAATTGCACTATTAAATACACAAGTTTTTCCATGGTTTCATTGACTTTTTCAGTGATTGGTCAACCAGAGCGAGGTTTACATCAAAATTATCCAGGGACCGTACCGGTTATGGTTTTTATCGAAAAAGTCACATATTAACAGTTATCTTATAACTTTATTTTTTTCCGACAAAAATAAAAGTTATTTTGTGCCTTTTATTTATTCGGGCAAATATAACAGTTACTTTAGACTTTTATTTTATCGGTCAAAAATAACAGTTATTTTCTGCCTTTTATTTTTTCGGTCAAAATATCAGGCAATTTGTATTTTTTCAAAGGCCGTTTGACCGACTAAAAAACTATTGATGCCATTATTTTCGCCTCATCGGTGCGCACATTTTGAGATATAAATCTTGTTATAACTTTAAGTACAAGGGCCGCAATGAAAAATCTTATTAATGAATGTTTTTAACTAATACCTTAGAATCAAAAACAAACAAAAAAGAAAACAAACAAGTAGAAGTAGGGTGAGGTGGGGTGATTTGTATCATGGGGTAGTGTGTATAGTAGGGGGATGTGTAAGACGTTACCGAAAGTCTTTATAGCAGTGTTGGCACCCGCAAGAAAATTAGTAATGTCACTCATTTAAGTACAGTCCAAAAAATTATTTTGTTACTGGTTTGGAAACCTATCGCGATGGTACGGTAACTTAAAAAATTTAAAGATTTGCTTTACATGTAATGTAAAAAAAAGGTGCGCACACAATGTTTTATATGTGTTTTCAATAATAAGCAGCCCAATTCTGAACGAATTTCTCCCAGGGAATAGTAAATGGGTATAGCATCACGGTACAGTAGCGTTTCCCAACACTGCTTTATAGTGTTTAATTGCAGTTGTACTGAAATTTTTATATCTCAAAATGTGCGCACTGATTAGACGAAAATAATACCATAAATAATTTTTTAATCGGTCAAGCGGCCTTTGAAAAAACAGGAATTGCCTGATATTCTTGACCGAAAAAATAAAAGTCAAAAAATAACTGTTATTTTGGACCGATAAAATAAAAGGCAAAAATAACCGTTATTTTTTCCCGAAAAAATAAAAGGCACAAAATAACAGTTAATTTTTACTTTTAAAGAATCAGTCGAAAATATAAAAGGCACTCTATATTCGTGGAGCTGCGGCCATTTGTATCATAATGGTATATTTGAAAAAGTCCTTCGACAATTTTTTCATTATGTCTTTTTCATTGGAAAATTTCAAAGTAACAGTTATTTTCGGTCCCTGAAATTATCAGATCGAAAATGAGCAAACCACTTCGCTTCGATGAAACCGAAAAGAGTCATATGATCAACTTTTGTTTATCTAAAAAATATCTTGATTCCTATCGGACGTTTCTACAATATTTGATTACGGTTTCCCAGAAAAATGGATCCAAAAAACGTTATTTTTTACTCATTTTCTACATCAAATGGCAATCTAGCCTTTATAAACTAACTGCGTGAAAATAAATTCGTAAATCCGACTCTAACTTAGTAAAGACACAAACCCATACTTCTTAAAAGTTCGAATTTTAAATATGTACTATTGCAAAGTACGAGTTTAACTTTGGTTCCGAATTTGAATAAGAAACAAACCTACGAATTTAATTTCATTTGATTAGAAAAAGCTTTGACCCCGAATTGGAAACTTGAAATTGAAAACATTAAAAAAAAAAAAATTAAATTTATTCAATCGTGTAAACTTAGGATTAAGATCAACAGAATTTTCACAATCAGTCATATATCGTTGAAAAGGTGCGCGCCAATTAGATATCCATTGGTATGCAATGAATAAAAATCGTACGTTTAGATGATACAATGGCATCGAGTGGAAAATTTTCGATACATCGAAGCAAAACATCGATATTTCGATGCATCGATGTTTTTTCGACATCCCTAGTGCAGGGATGGTAAAAAGATCATGATTATGTTGCAAAGATTAGCGTCGACTTCAAAGCTTTTATATACATAAAGAAATTAATAAAATTGTTGTGCCAAGTTGGAGAGATTGTAGACATACCAAGAAAGCAACAAAATATAATGGGCAAAATTTTTAGTTATCCGCTTCCCGTGAAATATTCCATAATGTGTTATATTTCGTGGTTCATGTATTTTGTGCATTCGACCGCTTTTCAAAATTTAAAAAAAAAATCCATTCAAACGAACGCTTCTCAAAAGTTTTGGTTCCAATAAGCGCTTAGAAATTGCATAAGAAATGCGAATTTTTTTTATTTGATTCATAATCCTATTTACAAAGGTATAATAATTCATTAAATATATTTTGTGCTCCATTGCCTCAGCGGCTTATCAAGGAGCTAGATAAACTGGCTTAAATACAGTGACACTAATGTAATTTACATTTCAATAAAATTACTAGATTGTGTTACGATTGCCACCTAAACTTCAACTTATCATCTTCAATATATTGTCAGGTACTTAGCAAATATTGTTTAAGACATGATATGAACTGGCTGAAAGATGGTGGGTGTCGAAACTACGTTGGTAACTTATAAAATTCCGTAGGTACCGCATACAGGTATCGCTGCTTGGTAAGCTCCAGACGACATCATATCACGGCGAGTTTGTCTCCATGTCTCGTGTTAAGCCCATGCCGCCATCTCCTGTAACTGCATCGTGTTGTAGCTCAACTGCCTGTGTGTTTATAGACTTGTAACAACAAATGGTATTTTTAAAGCTTGGTAACTGGGAGAACCTTTTTAAATTTTTGCGCGTATAGCACATGACTGGGTTACCTAGGATGCAACCCAAACACCGCCTTTAAACATTAATTTTGCATTCTCTGCAACATTTTTAGCCCCATAGTGTTCTTGTGTGCCCATCATGTACGAGAGATGAGAGTGAATTAGTGACATATATCACCCCTACAAATTTTACATGCTCTTTCTCCAAAACTTTAGAAACGTTCAACATGAACTTAAATTTGTCCTCTTCGGAATGTTGGGGTGCGATAATTGTGAATATAGTTTTTGAATCATTGATAGCCAGTTTGTTTGTTTGTTGAAACAAATTATTTAAGAGTGGAAATATCAAATTCTAAGTGTGCTCTTAATGCCATTCTAATCACGATGGGGTAGAAAACAGCAAACATCATCCGCAAATAGGAACTATAGGAAATAGTTCATATATATAGTTCAAATATAGCAAATAGGAACAATAGGAAATATTTTGAATGTCATTTATAAAGAATCCCACATAACTCTAAGCGGACCACTAATTGCTGTGCCATTGAAGACTGTTTGGCATGTATATTTAAAAAAGCTGCGCATAAGACCCATCGCTGTAACATCAAGACCCACATGTTGTAGTTTTTTGATAAAGAGCTCATGATTCACGCATTCAAGTGCTTTTTGGAGGTCCACTACCTGACGTACCGCATATTGCGTATTAGAACCACTCCTAAATCCGCATTGTCGATCAAACAGGAAACCAGTTTTTTCTAAGTGATTCAATAATTGTTGCTTCAGAAGTTTCTCACCTGTCTCCACCTTTGAAAATAGGTATAACTTTGTAAATCTTTAGCTTGTTCGGATAAATACCAGTGGCTGATTCTATCAAACAAAAACTTTAGTACATTTGCCACTTCCTTTGATGAGTTTTTGACTATAGATACTGTAAAATCATCGATCCCCATCGCTTTGTGCTCTTTTAAATTTTTTATGAAACAAACAATATCTTCAACAGTAAATTCTGTAAACCTTAGTACACTCCGAGGTAGGCTTAGAGTTCTGAACGCATTTTTTTTTTTTTTTCCATTTTTTTTTTTCCAAGGTTTTCCATGTTGCTCTTATATCTCCCTTGACTTTACTTAATTTTTCCTTGTATTCCTTGTAATGCTCATCCATCAGAACCTTTTTCGCAGCCTTGATTTTCTTAACTTAATTTTCAACAATTTATAAAATTATATTCGTTCGAGGTATAATTTCAAAAAGATATTTTTTCGAATATCAGGGACTTTTTGAGCATCAAAATCCATGATTTAAAATGGTTCTTTAATATACAATCTTCTAACAGTTAAATTTAAATATAATGATGGTGACTTTTATAAGCAAAGATAATCTTTCATTTGGCCAAAAAATTTGTCATTGATCAAGCGAAGTTTCTTAAATTTGTGTTGAAAAAGTTAAAAATTTTGGATCTTCAAGTAAATTTACATCATCATTCTTAAAAAATGATCACGTTTTGATTTATGTGTCTCATTTGTTTTATTTTTTTATACTTTCTGGACCCTATGGGAAGGAGGGGTTTATGACCCTAAAATCCCTCTGGCTACGGGCCTAATATACATAAAAAAAAAATCTAACGAACTTGAGAACCTCCTCCTTTTCGAAAATGGTTAAAAAGACAAATCCGTACAATAAAGATGTAAGGTGATAAGTTTACAGGATTAAAAATTTTTTGAGTGTATAAAATCAGAACATAGCAAATGACCTACGAGAGAAACTTAAAAATTTACATTGTGATACATAAATTATTTGTTTAAAGATCAAACCCGTTATTATTAATTAAAAAATAGAACTCTCAATTTCATTAAAGTTATTGGTGTTAAAGTATACCTAAGAATTATAGTTTTAAAACAAAAGCAATCACAAAATTTAGACCATTCACAAATGAATTGTATTCCAACCCCTACATGTATATGTAATCATATATAACACTGTATAATAAATCTTTTTAAAGACGTTTAGTTAACTAAACAAATAAGTTTAGTTAGAAATATTTCCGTAAGATGTCGCTTTTCTAGATTTTTTAAAAGATCTGCCATTTTTGACAGTTAAAAAAGTCAGATTTGACAGTCAAAATGTCTTGCAAAACATTAGATTATCGGGAATCGAAAAATGCCTCTAAATTTCCATGAATAAAAATTGATGCCAAGTCCCCAAACAAACAAATTGGCTGGCAAATTGAGGTTTCGAGCTTTTTTTCACCTATCAAATTGACAATCTGTCAGTGGATTTGTGTTCCCAGTACCAACATTTCAACCTTTATTGCCATTATTTCAACCTTGCCAGTTAGAGGGTAAAAAAGATTTACTTAAGATTCGGGATGGAATGCATATATTTTTTAATTAAATGTTAGGAAAATTAGTATCTACAATTATATTATTGACACAAGGATTTTTTTAAAAAAAACTTAAAACTTTTTCGGAATAAAAGAAAAATATCCAATTTATTATTTTCCTTCGAGCAACAGCAAAATTCATTGGATTTCTCAACGCACTTGACATTAAGATATGAGGGATTTTTTTTAGATTTTATTGTTATACGTTGCGAAAATTTTACATTAATTAAAAGAATGGGAAGTGGGCGTTTCCAATCACGCACTACTGTGCAAATCTTTTTTTATGAGTTTTCAAGCCGCTTTTCAACCTTATACAAAAAAAAAAAAAAAAAGAGTGAAAGTAAATAGGAAAAAAATTTTCAATATAAAACAATGAAAATTGCAACAAGCAGTATACATTTCTTATTTACCTTAAAATCAAAGCTTTTCATTATTCAATCAGCAGAGGAAACAAAATTACCAGCCTTTGAGATTACCTTTGATTTTTTCTTGCTCCTCATTCATCACCATTCATTGTTATAACTTGGTATTCTTGTGTTGATCACTTCAATTGCACTGCACTGATTTTCTTTAGTTTAGTTTTAGAGTTTTGCAATATTTATGCTTTAAAATTCACACAACTTTTCAGCATTTATTTATTTTATGAATTCTGCAAACTATCCAATCTATTTTTTTTTTTTTTATTAGCTTTTCCTTTGACTGACGTGTGCGCAGCCCAAAAAACAGCAGATTTTCTTTAGTTTTTTCTATACATTCTGGCACAAATGTACATCAAAAAAGATCAACTAATTAAGACAAAACTTTAACTTTGTTGTTTAAATAAGTTGATGTGAAATTATTTCTTTTCGAACCCATTTATTATTCAATCTTGGAAATAATTATAATGTGTAAAATACGCCAAAAAAAGGCGTCTGGATTCCCTTCATATATTTTTCACACAAAACCGACAGCGAAAAAATGTAATGAAAACACAGCGCAACACACGACATAACCACATCAAGAAGACAGAAACTGTAGAATAAAATAAAACTCAAAGCAAAATACACAATTATGCAGAGTTGAAAACTTTGATGATTTTGTCTACTACTATCTTACATACAATTTTTATATAAAAAGCTTTCACAAAAAGTGGCTTTTGTAAAGATATCTTTTCAAAGTTGATTTATTTAATAGTACCCATTTTATAATGTTTTCGTTTCTGGAAAGATATTCTGCATTTTTCTGGAGGTCGTTTCTCTAAATATGGTAAATCATGTGTACACGAAATTTTGTGAACACTTGTAGCTTGCGATTCTGTGGCAGTGTTGTAAGTTGAAAAAGTGTACACAGTTTATTACTTTTATTCACTAAAATTTTGTAAGTATAATTTTGAATTTTGATTGCAAAAATTTAAAATAAATCAAAAAAAAAAAGCTAATGAAGTAAAGAAAGGCGGCCGTGACGCAGTGGGTAGAGTGTGTGGTCCATACGCCAGAGAACCCTGGTTCGAATCCCATCTGACATAGAAAGTTTTTTCAATCGAATTAATTTTTCTGTTCGGCTGTCACCTCCCTGCAGACAATGGCAAACCTCAGAGAGTAAAAACTGCCATGAAAAGCTTCTTGCGAACTAAGCCGTTCGGAGTCGACATAAAACATGTAGGTCCAGTTCTCGATCATTTGTGCCCAAACATTTCACAACACACACAACACAATTGATCATAAGAAGCTCGGTCCTTTCAATGGCTGAAGTGGCCATTTCATTTATTTCTTTTTCTGTAAGTAAAGAAAGAATTTATTACAAATTTTAGGAAAAAAATTACACAACGTTTCCCCAAGACAACTTAGTACTTGTATTGTGGCAAGCTACACGATGGACACCAACAAAATTTCTTCCTGTTTTCGAGGGTAAAAAAAAACTGGGATTTGAGAGAGCTTCTCTTTTATCCAAACACTTTTAAGCAACCGAAAAATTATGTTTTCGGTCTGAAGAAATAATGTAGTAGTATTTTTATTGAGACTTTTATAAAAGGGTATTAAATAGTAATTAAGAACAGTTTAATGTTAATGTTAAATTAGTGCCTGTAGTAGTATGGCCAGCATTTTCTGGTATAATATTAAATTAATAAATCGGAAGCCACATGGCTACAATTTTATTATAGAATATTTTAATCTTGCTATTTATGGACATAAGGTTTGGAACGGACATAATGTCCATGGACTTTATGTCTACTTAGCAAAAATACATAATGTCCATGGACCTTATGGCGTTTTCAGATTGGATATTATGACTATTTCGTCCGGCCATAATGTCCACGGATACTTAAATGGATTCAATATATAAAATTAAAGCAAACAAAATAATTATATTGGTTTTCAACTTACTTAAAAAATGGGTGGAATGATATAACGTCCACGGACAAAAGGTTCATTAGCATTTCACAGCACACACAACACAATTGATCAAAAGAAGATCGGTCAAAGTCCTTTCTAGGGCTGAAATGGCCATTTCGTTTTTTTTTATGATTTGATAACACATATGACCAAATGTCAAACTTTTATAGCAACAATAACATGTATTCATCTCGCTCATTTTAGCAAGAGTTTTTGATATAGGATACTAAAAGTTAAATTTGTACAGTTATAAAGAAAATAACTACAAGAGAAAACAACGACAAGTTTGACTAGAAAAGTACACAATAATTAAACCTAATATATACAAAATCTTTGATACATTCACAGTAGTGAATGTCATCACGAAAAAAAGAGATGAACATATCGTTGAATAAATTTCATTAAGTTTATCTTGCATAAAACGAACACACAAGCAAAAATATTTATCTGACTTTAAGTGTTAAATAAAATCAAATAGCAGTCGTAACATTGACTATGTTAGCACATATTTTTTATTAACCTTCGCCTTACCAATACCCACCCGGGTGACTCTTTTTGCATGTAATTTAATACATGTACAAAAATCTTCGGCATGGCGAAGGTTAATAATAAAAAAACTTTTGACCTTATAGTCAGTTAATTTTTAATACAATAAAGGCAATTCTGAGAATGATATAAGGCAGTTATAACTTTTAAGACATATCAATATATTGTTGTTAAAATGAAAAATTTTCATATTGACATAAAAAATTTAGATAATAGTACACAAATATACCTTATAAAAATATGCTTAAAATAAAAAAGACAAACATATACAGAATAACAGAAAGAAAGATATTGCCCTCGTATATTTATGATATAATTCCTTAAGGATCTCTTGGAGTTTTTTTAGAAAAAGACACTTTTTTAAACACTTTTTTCAAAAAGTTTTTTCTACCTTGCAATGCCGCGAAAGACCTTAAATTTGCGGTGAGCAAGATATCTATAGACTGGTTCATTGGAGTTTTTTTTTAATAAGGAATTATTGGGCTTTTAATTGTTAGATTTTTTTTTTGTTACATATTTTTTGATTTATAATCTAAGGCGACCTCAATTTTATGCACAATTTCATGCACAATAGTGTAAAAAAAATGTTGGTCTAAAATAAAGCTTGAAAAAACAAAATTTTACATAAGTGTCTTTTTTTATTCAAAAACTCTCGGAGGCCCTTAAAGTGAATTAAATTAGGTACTCTTAAAGTGAAAATCAAAGTTAGAATAAATTTAGTCCCGGTTGTGTGCATGAACGGCTTTCAAAAAATAAGGTAATGGTGATTCATCAGGGTAGAACTCGATGACTTCAGATAGAATACCAATCGGTGTATGATACAGGATGTTATACCAGGGAATTTTCGACAGCGAGGAGCAGATCTTATTGATGATATCATTCTTTGAGTTATTCATGTTGACAATGAATTTTTCCATAAGCAAGGTGGTGTGATATTAGCCTCTTTGTAGATAGTTTCATTGTAAAAGTTTTATCCCTCGCCTTGTAATTCATGTCAATGCATAATCTGAGCACCCTTTTCTCCAAAATTTCCATTTCACCGACCACCATTAGTGAAACCGAGAATCAGCAGGGAAAAGCAAACAGCAGCACAGGTCAGATTAATATTTTGTAAAGGAGGAGTTTAGTTTTCCTCTAAAAATTCTTGCGACAAAGAGGGGACAGGAGAGATTAGTGACTTTCAAAGCTTTTTCAATATTATTTCAACCATGTTTATTAAATGTTCATAAAATATTAAAGCAGAAACCTAGATATTTGATGATATTCTTAAAAAGAATGAAATTATTGTCGATACGAAGCGAAAGATTATGGCTTTCTCTAACAACTCCTACCTTTCCCTTACCGCTCACATTTCTAAAACAAATGCATTTAGATTTTAGGTTGTTAATGGTAATTTTCCATTTTTTGTAGAAGGTATTAATTTTATTAACATGAGTTTCAAGAATTCTGAGAGCAACCAAAGGATAAGCATCTTTGGCATAGGCAAAGGTGTCGACCGCAAATAGGATTCCCGTTAAGGCAACAGCGTTATCAATCTCGCAAAAGTGAGAAAATTCGTGCATAAAAATATTGAAAAGGGAAAGAACAATAAAAAACATGTGCAGAAATTTAATTTTAATAATTCAAAGAGCAATTCTTCCCTCAGGGCGTTGTCGAAGGCCTTCTCCAGAAAACGCAGCTGTACAACTTTCATCCCTCAGACCAGTCGTTATTTCATTGTATACCTTCAGTAGCGCATGAATTGTGGAGTGTTTTCATTTAAACCCAAATGGCAAGTCTGATATATAATCAAAAGTAATGTCCTCCGGACACTCCATCTTCAACATTATCACCCTCTCAAAAACCTTTCTCACGTTCGAAAGTATTGAAATGGGATGAAAATTATTCAACTGAATGTTATTCTGTTTTCTAATATGGGTAGAATTCTCGTTTTTTTCCATAATTGAGGAAAATAACCATTATTAATACAGCTATACAGTGTAATGCACTATACACTATGACAAGAATTTTTATTGCATATAAAGAATTCGTTTTCAACGGAAAGTTGGGTATCATATCCGAACAACTTGAATTCTTGGCTTTTAAAGAATGCAGAATGCTAGCAATTTCTCCTTGAGAGGTCAAATCGCCAGTTGAAGGAGCCGATATCGCCAAAATCATATCGTTAAAGATGAAAATGTGTTGAGGCCACTCTGACTGTTTCACTGACCTATTTAAGCAAATCCTTGGCGTAACTATTTGCTCTCTTCTGAAGGACTGCCCGAAAATAATTTTTGAATTCCGGCAAAATTTAATGCTCCTCAGTTACGGTGTTATCATTCACTATCAGTTTGTTACAGCAGAATTTATTTTTTCTCTCAATTATTTTAAAGACTTCCTTAAAGGCGTTAGGTACCGGAAATATATCCTCAAGTCATTTCCTAATTTGATGATTTACCCAAATTCTCACTGTGTCACTACTGTTTTTTTTAAGAAGTGCAATTCTATCTGATAACTCTATACTCTCTATTTATTCTATTATGCCTTTGCCTTAAGGCTTGCTAAACAGAAAACTAATGGCCAATTTCTTCACGGAGAACTGGCTTTAAACAGTGGATTAGGCAATTTTTTACACCACGGATAAGTGAAAATGCATTTCTTCACCGAGTATTAAGGCACTTATACTCTGATTTAGAACTCGGTACTAGCGTAACTGCAGTTTAGCTAAACCACTAAAATCGGAGTTCTAGCGCTCTTAATTCGTGGACTAGCATGATTTTCATTTCTTCACCACATAAAAGCAAGTATGTAGTTCAATTTTGAGTTAGATGCGATTTATCAAATAATGTTAATTATAAGATGAATAAAACTATATTGCATAAATAAAATATTGCAAAAGTTTTTAAAATTGTAACTGTCTCATTACTAATGTCTAGTGTAAGCACCATGAAAGTGTATTACACCATTAACTAAACAATATAGCCATAATACATCATGCACACCTTGCTGACGCTGTCATATGTTAGATGTCAAATTCAATTCAAAATGGTCGACACCCAATTCAGCGTCGCCATGGTTGATATTCAGCAAATTGTGCTGAATTTTCGATACGACATGAGAACGGAACGAATATTTTTTCGAGCCAGACGTCGTCGGCCATTGTTGTGGGGAAAATTTCAGTTCCTTTTTCAACTGCAAGCGAACGAGTCGTCTTGAGGGGCCGAATGATGGCGCTGGCAAGAACGCGTGCATCAATTAATTTTTTAATAATAACCACTCAATAAAAACAAATTTAATAAAATTTAAATATTGCGAGTATTTAAACAAAAAAAGAAAATTATGCACGAGTTGCAGCTGCAGTGAGAAAGAAACGCATGGTGTGGTTAAAGTGAGCAATCTAGAAAGTGTGAAGCTAAAAAATAATTTTATTTAATGAATCCGTGGAACAACAGTTTTAATAAAAAGTGTGGCAGACGGAGAAACGGATGAGAAAAGAACACAATATCTGAAAATTCTCAACATTTTCGTTATACAATAAGTGGAAAGATCTAATTAAAAGTAAGAATTTAAGTGATTCTATTAATTTTTCTTTGCACTAAATATTAAGCGAAAAAATAGTGTCTACATTTAAAAAAAAGCTTGTAAATTTTCGAAGCTAAAGAAAATAAGCGGAAAAGAAGAGCCAAAAAAATCTAAGGTGTGTGCGTGCAAGTTGAAAGAATCAACAGCAGCAGCCACAGTAGCGGCTACGTCAACCGCGGCAGCAAAAGCATAGAAATATATAAATTGAAGAAGTAGAAGAAGAAAATTATTAAGAAAAGAAGAAGTGGAGTGTTTAGTGATAAAGTGCAGAAGAAGAAGAAGCTGTTAAGTAGAAACAGCAGCAGCGGCGCAAAGTAAACGCATAAAGTAGAAATAGAGGAAGTAGTAGAAGAAGAATAAGAAGAAAAATCAATGCGCGCAGGGCTGAGGGGCGCGAAATCTAAATCTTCGTTGCGCTCACGTGTGCGTGTGTATATTTGTTGCTGTGAATGCAGCACAGCGTGTAAAGCCAGGAAAATTCAATTCACAACTTTTCCAATTGCCGTGGCGCATACAGGGAAAACGTGTTTGTGGGTGTGTACCACATAGTGTGTGCGTGTGTGACAAAATAAAAGAATGCAAATATAACAAAACACAACAAAAAAGCAACAAAAATAATTGAAAAATAAATCGAAATACAGTGAAAATATCGAAAAGATAGAAAAAGAAGAGGAAAAACTGAGCGTAAGAACATTTTTTGTAATTTTACAACTAATCAGTTAAGTCGAACGTGCGAATAAATTAAAATAAAACAGAAATTTAATTAAAAAATATAAACTAAGATAAGATTTATTAAAAAAGTCTTTAAAGGAAATAAGCAAAAGCCAGAAATATTTACATTCATTTGCGGTTTCATAAAACGGATGTCTTCCAAACACCAACAACAAGAGCAACAACAATTTCTGTGCCAGCAGCTACAACAACAGCAACAATAATCGTTATCAACCACCACAACTAAAATAACAATACTGAAAATGTGCGTGCTAAGTATTTCAACAAAAAGCATAAATTTTGATTAATTATTTTTATATTTTGTTATATTTTAATCACAACATGCAACAATTTTGTCTATTTTTTTATATTACACATAAATATTAATCATTTAATTGCTTAACTTTTGGCATTGTTTTCAGTTCAAAATTCATTTATGTCCACAAAAAAATAAAAAAATTGCCATAATTTTCAAGCGCAGTATATAGGGCTCGATAATTTATGTGTTTAAATTATTTAAGCCAAAACAGTGTTTTTACTTATTTTCTAGCATAAATTTAAAACAAAAGTTTAAAAACTTTCTAAACAGCTGCTGCACTTTGCATCCTTTTATCTTGTTCGTGATAACAGCAAAAACTGGTTCTGGCACTTTGATTACTAACCTATAATATATCGTAGAGTTGTAAAATTACTGACCTTGAAATTTATTCATTGTCATTCATACGCTCGCAATGGAACGCATGTGATCGGAAATGATTCCCATATGATCGATCTTCAACTAATATACATATTTTTTTAACCTCACTGTTTTCATTAAAAACGTACTCTAAATTCTCTGGACAAAGTTATCGTTGTCGGTTTTTTCTCGTGTTCATGCTATTCATTAGCATTACAACAACAACAGCCCTTAGTTTAAGAATGTGTGCCTGAGGCCCCGGCATCTGTTGCTCCCTCTCTCTCTCTCTCTCGTTTGTTTAAATTCAGCTGTCATCTATCATCTTTCACTGACGTTTGAACTAGGTCACATCTGTGTTGACAGCATGAACAATTTCAATATATACGCCTTCACGTTGACTTCGTTGACTATTGGCAACATTTTCATAGTAGTTTCCGTAGACATCGATCACGGAAGAACTATAAAACAGTATTAAATACTCTCAACTTCTCTTTCATAGGTGAACCGACCTTGAACATGGCTTGAGGAGATTACAATTTCCGGGATGCCAAGATTTGACTATGATCTTGTAAATACTATCGATATATTTAAATTTGTTATCGAACTGAATTTTATTCTTAAAATTTTTATAGTTATATTTTTGAAGAACTTTTTTTTTTTGGTAATGAATCTGGTAAAAAAATTTGAATTTCGATGATCATAGGTTTACAAATCGTAACTGACCATTCGTAGATTTTATAGAAGAACCAGAAAACTTAACAACCCATAAGACGAAATATTGAAATAAATTAAAGTTTAATATAACGAAGACAACTTTATTGCAGTATTCATTCTCGAAAAAAATGAAAACAAAATTTATATTATTTTTCGAAAAGGGATAAAAAAAAATCAAGAAATTAAAGCGAAAACTTGTTATGGTTTGGCCAGTCACTGCAACTTTGGAAGAAAATGTTGGGAGAAATTTTTAAAAATATTATAATATTATTATAAATTATGTTTTTTCTTGCGGCTAGAAATGTCGAATTTTTTGACATGCTTAACTCGCTCAGTCCCGTACAATAAAATAGAATCACCCTGATCACAAATGATTATATACATTTTTTGTTCCTTTCAGTTATAAAAAAAAAAATAAAAATTCAAACTTCTATCCTAAAGATTCCTTATTATAAAATACGTTAAAAATGCTTGCTGGGTTTCGTTCAAGCACAGCTGTTTGTTGGGTTATTCCCGAAAATATAAGTACAAGTGTAAATGTAATAGGACAATATAATAGAATCACTTGATTGAAATAAGTTAACTTAAACAGTTTTCGATTAAAGTGTAATGTTTTTATTGGAAAGCAAAGATTAGTATACAAATTTATTTAAAAGGATAAGAAAAACTATACAAAAGCGTGTTGCCAAAACCTTAGAAAGATCTCAAAAGTTTGTATTTAATGCATTCACGCCCCCAAATTCTAACCTCAAAAGAGGAAAACCTCGAAAAACAACGGCACAGCAGGATGACTTCATCAAATTTTATTAACTCGTGACGCATTCAAGTCTGCAGAAGCAATCCGGGTGAGATAAGCTTTGGAATTTCTACTCGAACTATAAGGCAACGACTGGCGGAGAAAGAACTGTTTGGTAAATTTGCGCGTAAGGTTACTACGCTGACCTTGAAACATAGAAAAAAATTGCATTGCTTTTGCAAAAGCGCTCAAAAAAATGGAATGGTCCAGAAAATATCAAAAAATCGTGGAAAGTGCTGTGGTCCGATGTAACACAAATAAATTTAATTGAAAGTGATGGTAAATCATGAGTTCGGACCCAGAAAGTAGAATATAATTTAAAATACAGTACAAATTGGGAGAGTAGAGTGTCACTTAAAAATTTAAGTTGTTTTTTTGTATGGTTTACCTTCTTAATTTCTTTGTATGATGTTAAAATAAATGTAAATAAAGTTTGGTGTGCCTAGAACCACGGGAACCCGTGCCGACATGCATTAGTACATGTCAGACATGACGATATGGGAAAAAAGTGCTAATTTTTACAAAAATCTTAGTAACTTTGGTATAAGTATAAATTTTCAAAAAGCTGGTTCACAGATCGTTTTCTATTTAATATTTCTTTAAAAAAAGCTATCAAACATGAAAATTGGACGAAACCTCCCGAGTTGTCATGGTACGGAGTTGGGCTGCTTTACTGGGTAAAACAAAACATGTATTATGACCTGACGGTATGCAGCCATTTGCAGGGTAAGAAATCCGCTTAACTGGGAATTTCAAGACGATAACGAAATACAGCGCTGTTGCAAAGTTTGATTGAACCAAAATAATATCAGTGTTATGACATGGCCAGCACATATACTGGATTTTAAGCCAATTCAAAACTTATGGGAAATTGTAAAAAAGTAGTACCTGCCAAATCGAATAATAAAACGAGTTTTTGGAAAAGAATTCCGAAGTATTGGTATTCCATACCTCAGGGGGAAAAAGAAAAACGAAAATGGCCATTTCAGCCCTTGAAAGGGCTTTGACCCAGCTTCTTATGATATATTGTGTTGTGTGTGTTGTGAACAAAAATTATCGAGAACTGGACCTTCCAGCTTTATGCCGACGCCGAACGGCTTATGTTCTCAAGAAGCTTTTCATGGAAGTTTTTTACTCCATGAGGTTTGCCATTGTCTGCAGAGAGAGGTGACGTCCGAACAGAAAAATTAATTAATTCAATTGAAAAAACTTTCTGTGTCAGATGGGGGATTCGAACATGGGTTATCTGGCGTATGAGCCACACACTATCCACTACGCCACGGCCGTCACGTTAATATCCTGCCAAATTTGAAAATTTTAAAACCCTAAACAAATTTCTTCTAATAAAAACCATCACCTCAATAGCACTCTTTTTTACTCTCCTCTAAATGTTTTGCCGGCCTTAATTCTATGATAATATTGGATTTGTTTGGATTTGTATTTTATAACGGGTTTTTATAATTAAAGTTTTCATGAGCAAGTAATTCTATTTTGTTGTCCGGCATCGTAAATGTTTTTTTTTTTTGGAATAAAATAATTTCTTTACATATTAATGAGCCTTTGGTACAAAAAATGTTATGGTTATTTTGCTTATAAATTTAAAGTTATTAATTAAATATTATTTATATTTCTTCATTTAAAAGATGTGCAAATTATTGTCATATAACACTTTCATTGCTCAGTTCGGTAGCATATTGGCAACGATAAATTCTAACAGCTATTGCAGCAAAAACAACACTTTTCGATAAATAATCGAATGTCGATTTTACTGTTTGGACAAAAAAAAAGTATTGTTCACTCTCTACAAAACAACACCTTCAAATTGTGACGACCCTTAATCGTACCCCTTGCTTTATAGAACTAATAGAGATCGTGAAGAATTTTTTAAAATTTTTCGTGTTGAAATGATCAGAACAAAATCTGCCTCAGCTTTGCAAATTTGTGCTTTTAGAGATTTTAACGAAAAAAAAGCTTTAATAGATTTGAATTGTTTATTTCTGCAGATGTTTCTGATGTTAACTTGTTCAAAGGTCAAATTAAAAGCATATTAAGAACTATTTTCTTTTTACTAGTGATAACGCACTGAAATCGGGTGTACTTACTTAATGCCCTTTGGAGATAACACTTTCTCATTCACTATAGAGCCAGTTCATGTCTTAAGTCTTTTTTTCAACCATTTTTTCAACCATTTTTTCAACCATTTTTTCAACTTTATAGGCTCATATCTGCTAAACGTTTCTACTTATAAAAAAATCTAAGGCTTACCTACAGCTCAAGACCTTTAAATTGATATATTAAGTGTTGTTGTAGCGTTTGTATATTTGCTGGAATAGGGGGACCTTTACAGGAATAAATATATAGAAGACTGATTTTCTGCGCTATCCGTATACACGGTCTTTTTTCGTACAATATTAAAATAACACGGTCCATCAATATTTTTTTAGCACGATTTTTTTTTGGTTTTGCATGATAACAAATTTTTTTTCTTCACCAATAATTTTTATGCTGTATTCAAATCTGATCGGTTTATGCCCACACGTATGCGTACTTTTTTTACACGTTTTACTTAGGAGTTGAGTGTATTTTTTGTTATATTGCGGCTAAAAAATAACATTTAAAAAAAACCAGCGCTAGTAGAAAAAAACCAGGTCCCTGGCTAAAAAAAAAAATAAGATTTGTTGAAAAAAATAGACATCGGTAATGGAAAAAACTCAACCCCGTAGACTTTACAGCCCAAAAACGGCCTAAAAATGGTACTTTGCTTAATTACTATATAACTCTTAAAATAACAGTGAAAAAAATCGGATTATTGCTTTGAAAAATACTTTGAAAAGAATTTTGAAACGCTCTAACGTGAGTAAAAATCTATTTTTTGAAAGAAAATAAACTTTGGATTATGCATTACAGGTAGGATCAATTTGTTTCGTGCGAAAATTTTCATGCTGGTAACATTCAGTTTCGGATTCTACATAAAATTCTGCGTTAAAAAATTTCCTCGGTACCATATAACTCCGATAAAATTTTTCCCAGCGAAAAATCGTTTGAAGATTCCCATCTTAATATATAAAAGGAAAGCACGCTGCTCTGCGCACGGTATCGCTCAAACTATAATCATTTTTTGCGATCAGCCTGAAAGTATGCACAGAAAATTCATTTGATACTTACCAGTGACATGCTTGCCTTTTATGTACATGTGTGCATACCTTCAGGCTGAACATTTTTCAGAACAATTGTGAAAGCACTGTAATAATAGCAAAAAATAATTACAGTTTAGCGTTAATGCTTCCAACCCGTCGTAGGACGGGCTTTTATACTAGTTTTATAATAAAATCACAGAGCGCTCGTTTCTTACTGTTTGACTCGTTTACTGATCGACCCACATCCTAAACTGCTTGACCTAGAATAAATAAATTTAATATAATATAACTTTGATTATGCAGATGCGTATTTAAAAAAAAACAATGTTGAAAGTTATGTCTTTAAAGGGTTAAAATTTGGTAAAGAGTTTTAAAAATGGGTAACGGGCTACTTGAAGTTGTATCTGAGATATCAAAGTTCTGTAAACGGTTTCTGATTATCTTCATTAATGTTTAAAAAGCATTTTCAGGTTTTTTGAAAATTTGATAAATTTGAGGAGCTAAAGGGCTAAAACTGCATTTTATGCTTCGTGGCCTAGAAAATTATTCAGTCTTGACTGGTCCATGGTGTTTTATTTATATTTAATATTTATTACCACTTATTTTGTCGCGACAAATTTGGTTTTTATTGAAATTTTTATAGTGTTTAGTTGCACACAGTTTTTTTAGTTTTGTAACTAAGATATACGGTACAACACATTCGGAATGAGTTTGAAACGATTTGATTGATTTGATCTGAACGATTTTGATTTTTCTAGCCCAGAGCTAAGTAACTTGTGTATCTAGCCAAAGCAAGACCGATTTTTTTCCTGATTTGATAGAGGAAAAATTCATCCGGATTTTAATATATCCAAATTTTTACCTTAGAATCGTGAGCTACAACCCCAGAAACCACTGTATACGAACCAATTTGGTTCTTCAAAAGCGAATAATATAGATATCACAATGGTCATGTCCAAAGCTGCCATTTTGAATTTCAAAATGTTGACTCCAGATTTATAACCAGCGAACCTGGTTATAAATTTATCCTTAGCCCCCTGTAAATTGATGCGCATTTTTTAGCAGTTCTGTGCTATAAAAAAAAACACAGGTGCGTCGTTGGACATACGAGAGAAGCGAAGCTTTTTCGTAGTTACATAGATTTGATAGCTTAATAATTTTTTCTTTTTAGTAAATAAACTTTAAAACTTCAAAAATTTAAAATAACATAACATAAATTACATACAAACAGAAAACATATTTACTGCTTATTTTTTTATTGTTGAATGACAAATTTCTACGCCAATTTACATATACGGGCATATAATGCCAGCAACTCTCCATTTTAACTCTCCACACATGGTTGTGAACTTGGCTGCACTGAACAAATTTTTTCCTTCAACAGCGTACTACCTAGCGAAAAAATCTGTCGAAAATTTTTCAGATTTCATTCCAAGCAAATCACAGAACGAGGAGTAAAAAGCTTCGCTTCAAAAATATATATTAAAGAACTCACACGAAACAAAATTTAACCAACATTTTAAATACCTTGCCGATTTCATGCATGCATCATAGAGTGTAAATTATTATCTAGAGATTGCATCAACTCTGCTAAATCTCTGGCATGTGTTAACAGAGTTATTTCACTTAAAAACATGAAGAAAAAAACTCTGTTAACCTCTGTTAACACATGCCAAAGATTTAGCAGAGTTGATGCAATCTCTAGATAATAATTTATACTCTATGAATGCGTATGCAATTTCATATTTATTGATATCATCTAGATTTTTGACACTTAAAAACGCACTTGTCAACGTATTTGTGGGCATTGCTAATTTTCCTCGTACCAACAACACCACAAACGCATTCACAATACAAACACACCGATGCTGGAGACACCTTGTGGCAAATAAAAGCAAATTTTTGTTAGTTGTAGCATAGCAAATACACAATCCTCTCTCTATTGATAGTTGGTGACGATCTACTGCAGCATTACTTCTGTTATAATTAACATTGAGTTAACAATTGTTTCTAACAAGTCTTTGTGGCCTGCTGGATAGTGTATTGGACTCTCATTAAAGAGGACACGGGTTCGATCCCCACGGGCGGGCCAAAAAATATTTTTAGTATTTAATATTAAAGCATTAAATTTTCTTGAGCTAGCAACAAAGAAACCATAAAATTTCCAACAAAAAATCTGTCGAAAATTTTCCAAGCAAATCACAGAACGGGTAGTAAAAAGTTTCTCTTCAAAAAATTTCTTTGGTATGGGAATCTATAAACGATTTTTCGCGGGGAAAAATACCATCGGAGCCATATGGTCCCGAGGAGTTTTTTTACTCAGAATTTCATATAGAATCCGAGACTGGATGTTACTAGGATGGAAAACTAGTAAGGATGGAGCTTCGGCAGGGTGCTGAAGCTGAAATACCCCCCCGCGGCCATATTGAAGTATATTCGAAGTCTTTAGCCACGACATACACGATGATATTCAGTTTTATACATATATTAACGAAAGTTTTCCTATTTTGATGACATCACTTTGTATGGGAGGTAGGCGTGGTTTTGATCCGATTTTGCCATATATCATAGGGGTGGTTCATATTATATATCAAAGTTAATGTGCAAAATTTCAAGACATTTCATTAATTTTTGTGGATTTTTAAGAGATTTTACGTTTAAAATAAAGCCACTTTGTATGGGAAGTAGGCGTGGTTTTGATCCGGTTTTGCCATATATCATACTGATGGTTTATATCAAATATCAGAGCTTATGTGCAAAATTTTAAAACATTTCTTTAATTTTTGCATATTTTGAAGAGATTTTACGTTTAAAATAAAGCCAATTTGTATGTGAGGTAGGCGTGGTTTTCATCCAATTTGTCCAAATTTTATAGCCAAGATTAAGATTGAAGAGCAAAGCTCATCTGCCAAATTTCAAGGCATTTGTTTAATTTTTGTGGATTTTAAAGATATTTTACGGTTAATATAAAGCCACTTTGTATGGGAGGTAGGCGTGGTTTTCATCCGATTTGGCCCATTCTCGAATTTGATCTTCCTTTTTTTAAAAAAAAACGTATATTTTGAATTTCATCGCAATAGCTGTTAAATTGCGGCAGTAATCGTGTCGACAGACGGACACACGGAAACCGTCTCTGGAGATGATGCTGATCAAAAATATATATATATTTTTCTATACCTGACACGCCTTCTTCTTGGCGTTACAAACGGAATGACAAAATTAATATACCCCTTACGCAGTACGCGTTGGGGTATAAAAATGACTGCTCTCTATTATACATCATCTAATACTCTGCGACACGATGTTAATGGTTCAAATATAACTTCCTCCAAAAAATTAACGAGGGTCATTAAAAAAAAATCTCCTTTTAACTGTATTGTAACCCAGGGCCTGGGCTTTATCACTACCGATGTCCAGTTTTTTTTTTTTCAATCTTATTTTTCAACCGTAACGAAAAATGGGTGCCGAGGAAAGAATATCAGAAAAATGCCCATTCCATATGTCTCATGGGTGGTCTAATCTATATGTATAGTTAGACGTAACCGTCTTGTGATGTCCTTGAGCACAATCGCTATTTTGTTGGCCAACAATTCGCACATTAACTTGTTTTGGGCCACCTTTATCCATAGTGTTTCCCATTTCAAAATGGGTTAATCAGGCATGTTCTGAAATCCGATCCACCTCGGAATCGGATTAAAATTCAATGAAATGTCATTGGAAATAAATCCGATTCCGTTGTGAAACGGATTCCAGAACATGCATGAATGTTGTGAATTGGCGAAAAATCTGTAGTAGCTGAAATCTATTGTTTTTATATGTTCACTAACACAATCAACTTATACATTTAATATTATGAAACTTTCTTTAATTTGTTCTATTATTAAAAATGGAATATTAACTAATGCTATAATTAGTCAAAACGATCAAATCTACTCCTAATAGCGGTGTGAATAGCGAATCCTGGCGCGTGTGATGAGGACAAAGTTTGCCATGTCTGTTGTTTGTTTGGGTAATGTTTTTGATCTTGTTGCTGTTTTGTTCTTCTATGCTTTTATAGTTAATCCGCGCGTCGCCTCGGTAGCGCCTTATGAGATGAGAAACACTAAAGAAACCACAACAACAGCAACTTGAACAATAACAAAAACTTAAACAACACATAACGTTCGCATCCTAATCAGCTATATAGAGATATATTTTGCAAGATTTTTTTTTGTTGTTTTTTGCTTTTTCTGTATATCTGTGCTGCTACGTTGTGATCACATCTTCTACTTTGCGCGTCTTACCAATTGTTGTTGGCCATTGTAAGTGCCAGTCAGCCAGCCAGCTTCTAAGTAAAACTTTGTGCAACTTTGGGTAAAAGCAAACCAAAAACCAAACCAAAACAAAACAACGCACACACAAGCAAGCAACAAGAAGCAACAAAAATTTTCATCTTGCATGCAACTGCGCAGTCTTTGCCAACATTTCTTTAGATATACTAACTAGTATATCTACATACATGTAGACAGATATACATACATATCTTCATACATATTTCTACAAACAATATCGTTGCATATACATTTTATTTTCAATTTTTAATCTTTTTGCTTTTATTCTGTGTAATTTTTCATTTTCTATAAGTTGCAATGCTCTTTGGCAGTTTTGGTAGAAAAAAAAAAAAAAAAACAAGAAATACACAAAACAAACTAGAAAAGACAAACATGCATGCTGAATGTTTAGCATTAAAGTTAATCGCTGGTGCAAAATACACTGAAAGAAATATGTAAAATTTTAACAATCTTAAAATATAATAAGGGTTATATTAAAATTATATTTTTTCTTTAACAAATATTAACTAAGCTCTTGCAACATAAAAATGGAATTTTATAGAGGGAGGTGGGGTAATGTGTACCATAGAGTGATGTGTAACACGGCGATTTTTCGTACTAAATGTTAGCATATGAGTTAATCAGTGGCGTAGATAGCTTTTGGTTCTGGGGGGATCCATAGAAAAAATACAAAGATCCAAAGAAACATCTGTTACACAGAATAATTTTGTTTTAACGTCGAAAAAGTATGAAAGAAGACATTTATATCGATGGTTAAGAGCACAAAAGTGATAAGTGCTCTTTTGACAAAAATGGGTCAAATGCATTTTCCAACTCTTCAAGTTATAATATATATTGTGTAATGTTATATGAGGTGAAATCTCATTGAAAGATGATAAGTACAAGGCTAAAATTATTGTTGTTGTACTAAAATGTCTAAATTTTGAAAACAAAATTATCGTTGCTGTGAACCATCGATATATACAGGGTGTCCCGCAATTGAGTGCAACTATTTACGGAGCTGAAAGGTTATGTTGAGCTGAGCAAACAGCTCTATTAACTTCCGTAAATAGTTGCACTCAATTGCGGGACACACTGCATATATTTGTCTGTAATTACAGGTTCAATTCTTAGATCTGTTTTTTCACCACGGTAGTTAAACGACACAATCCAGGACGATGAGCTCAATGATCTAGCTTATAATGGGCTGCAAAATTTAGCTGGATGGACATTTGCCATACGCTTTACAAAACAGTACCAAACATTCGCGATCTCCCCGAAAAGAACACTTCTTTTACGTGGGTAGATCAAAAATAAACAAGAAATGACTACAACAAAGTGTGAAGTTTCAAAGCATGACTTAGTAAGCATTAATACTAATTTTTAATATCGTTTCAAAATGTGAAATAATGCATTTGTGTGATAGAAATGAGTGGTGATAAAACGCGAAATTTCGTTAATCGAAACAATGGATATCCGATTTGTGCCAATGGATATTCAACCATGGGGGAGATTACGATTTCCCGGGCATCGCGACTTGACAATGGATGTCGAGGTGCTTAAATCTGGTGCTACTAACTACCATGTTTCGCGCCGCGGCGAAGTCGATCAGTCTTAGACCGTTGTTCGTGGAGGTCTCATGAAGACTGAACTGACCGGGAGTGGTTCCCTTTCGACTTTCGCGTTAAAATCGCCGAGTACTATTTTCACGTCATGGACCGGAAGGTGGTCGTACACGTCCTCAAGACTAGCGTAGAAAGCGTCATTGACGGCTTCGTCCTTTTCCTCCGTCGGGGCGTGCGCGCAAATAAGGGTGATGAAGAAAAATTTTGCCTTGATGCGGATCGTGGCCAATCTTTCGTTCACAGGTGTAAACCGGGAAACAAGGTGGCGTAGCTTCCGACTGACGACGAATCCACATCCGAATTTGCGCTTTTCCGCATAGCAGCTGTTGTAGATATCGCAGTGGGCTTTTTTAGAGCATCCTTTCCCTTTCCATCACATTTCCTGGATGGCGGTGATGTCTGCCTTTATTGTTTTGAGGGCTTCCGCCAGTTGGATAAAAGCACCTTCCCTATAAAGGGTCCGGCCATTCCAGGTGCATATCCGTAAATCATTGTCCGTTTTTCGTTTGCGGTGGTCGTCAACGTAATTGGGGTTTTTATCCGAGGCTGGTTTAGTTTTCATTGGGCAGTAATAATGTGGCGGGACACAGCCTTCAAACTAACTGATGCCAGTTTGCCGTTGTCCAGAGAATACCACGAGGAGGTTTGAGTCGTCTTGGGACGATTTCGACATGGATAATGTTAGCCTCGCCAGGTTGAGGCAGTCAGACACGTTACCATGTGAAGGTTCGGCCCCCTTGTTTCCCCCAACAAATGAAGAAACCAAATTTTATTATCATAGCATGTATACAACCCAAGTTAAGTCGTTATACATGCACCAGTGGTATGGGAGGTAGGCGTGGCAGCTCACCGATTACGCCCATTTTTTTAGGAATTTTTTTTTTTTTTGCCTTATTAAGTTAAAATTTAAAGAGCAAAATTTCATGTCTCTACCTATAATACATTTTGAGATATGACTTTTGGCACGCTAGAATTGAAAATACCGCCTGTGCTATCTGTTCCCGTACGTAAGTTTTTCTTGGCCAAAAGTATTTCTTCCAAAAGTGAACTTTGGCCATTTTTTAAAGTATGTATGTCTCAATTGTGCTCCGAAACTCTGCGACTAGTTGACTAGAAATCATAACTGTGCACATTCTACAAAACTGTTTTTTATAATTTTTTTGAATCTAAAAGATTCTTTGAACATATATTTTGTGCACAGATTTTCAAGAAATGCTTCAAAGAGCGCTGATGAACGTGGTTTTTATAGAATTTGGTTTTTATGAGCATTGTATGATCAAGAAGTAACTTATGACTGACGCGACTTGATACCAAAAAATCCAAAATCTTTGTGTTAATTGTGCTTCATTTATCAAAACACCACACATGAGTCACATGTGACTCATAAACTAAAATTTCTAAATTTTGATCAAAGTTCATTCAACATTTGCCCCAAAAAAAAAAATTTTGTCGTTTTGCTGAATAAGTAGAAATGATCTTTCATAAATATTAAATAAAAGATTCCGTTAAAACATTAAAAAAAAAAAGCGAAAAGCGGAATCATAGTTAACTAAACTAATAAATGAACGAAAGCAAAATACAAATAGCGGCCAAGAGAGAGAAACATAAACACACATTATAATATATATTTTTATTTTGGTGCAACTATGTTGCTGGTGTGTGTGTGTACCTATAATGAACACGCACACACACGTACAACCACAGCAAATAAACAGACAAACATTTATCTGTATGCTGCAACAACAATAATTTCAACAAGATTGCACTACACAGTATGTGGCGCGCTCCAATGCAGTATGGCAAACAAAACCACACAGTTGGGCGAGAGTGGGGTGTGTGTGTCTGTGTTTATGTGTGCGGGTAGAGGGGGTCATTGTGCCCATTTGGGGCATTTTATGTTTATGTATACGTAGAAATACACATACACATATTAATACAAGTTGCTTTCACAGTGGGTGGAGCGGTCTTTGCGGAGAGAAGAGCGAAGCGACAAATGATTTTTTATTTTTTTTCTTTTTCATTATTATTTTTATTTAGTTTTTCCTTTGCTACAGTGATGCTTTTTTTTTTTTTTTGAATAATTTTGTACATGTTGATGTTGTGTTTGTTGTTGTAGTGTTTGTTGTTGGTATATTGCTTTGATTTCACTTCGGAAATTGGAATTCAACACGGCAAAAACAACACCAACAACGACAACAGATTGAAAAAAGCACAAGAAAAATAGAGAGAAAGAGAAAAAAATCAGAGTTGCAACAACACGAATACATGTAGGACGTTTTAGACGCAAACATGTTTGAAAAACCAAAAAGAAGTGAAGAAAAAACAAACAAAAAATGAATAAAAACTCATAAAAATACATTTTAAAAAGAAATAAAATAATTGACAGACACTCTTGCAGCATGCAAGCAAGATAGAGACAATCGAATAGACAGACAGACATCCAAGCCGAACGGAGAAACGGACAGACAGACAGACAGCCAGGCTATGATTAAGAAAAGCAGACACGTTAGACAGATAGCAAGGCATACATAAACCAATAATAAACAGAAAGACGGACGGTGAAACAGACAATCCAACAAAAAGCATACCTACATACACACATTCACAAATCTGCTCACATTTCTTCTGGCAGACGCATTTTTAAATTTGGACACATTATAAAATTTACAGTTGAGAAGCACTGGAATTTTTTCTAATTGGTTTTTAACAGCATGAGAAGTAGTTTTGTGCGAAAGTTTGTTGAAAGAATTCTGCCATTTGTCACAACGAATATAAGTTGAAGTCAGGATTAACAGGTATCAACTGGAAAAAAATAGCATAATTATACAATGAGAGTTCAAAATTAGAATACAGATAATACCTAATATATCATTTGAGTTTTACTGTTATAGTTTAGGTATGATACAAATTGTAGGTTTTTTTTATAGGTACAAATTAAAAAATGAAAAGTCCTTTTGAGTACAGGGTGTCCCGCGATTCAGGGCAATTATTTACAGAGGTAAAAGGTAATGTCCGAGTTGAGCAAAAAATCGAATGAGGGAGGGTGGGGGAGGTAGTGTGTTTTCACATTCTTAGGAACTACAGAGTTAATTAATCACGGTTTTGATTCACATTATCGTTTCTAGCAGAAAAACTAACTAACAGCTTAAACTTATTTTAAGAGCTCATTGCAAAGGCAATGAAATAACCTTTCTAACGGTATAACAACTAACACCTACGGCTGAACTGTTCCCTAACTGTGCTCGTGTGAAAACGAAATCAGTTGGTTGAAACTACTAAATTTTAACTTGGAATGCAAATTTCTCAGAATTTTGTATAATAAATGAAATTTTTTTCATCTTCAAAATTCTATTCCTCTATGCTATTAATTTTCAATTCTATTTTCAATAACACCAAAAACATTAACATATCTAAAAATAAAAAAGTTGGCTGTACTAAAAAATATTATACCTACTTATTAGCTGCAATGATAAGCAATGAAATTATCTACTGCATAATTAATTGTACTGTACCTAGGTACAGGTCCCATTATTTTTCATCCCCAACATTTTTTCACAACATACTCCCTCTTATCTGTCACCGTTTTGTGCGTCCTTCTACAAAAACAGAAAAAAGATAAATACTGTAAACAGTTTATATATCTCGCAAATGGATTCCTAGAGGGGTCAAATATATGAGCTGGTCCTATTAATTATTACCCCCCAACAGTTCTTCTGAACACACCTACGCCCTATCTACCAACCTTCTTTGGTTCACCATACAAAACCATACCATACAAAAACACAAAAGCTGTCGAAAATAGTTTATATCGGCCATAGCTGGACTCCTAGAGGGGTTTAATATATGAGCTGGTCCTATTATTTTTTGTCTCTTCACATTTCTTCCGAACACACCTACCCTCTATCTGCCACCCTTCTTTGGGTCCCCATACAAAAAACATAAAAACTGTCGAAAATAGTTTATATCGGCCGTAGCTAAACTTCTAGAGGGGTCAAATATATGAGCTGGTCCTATTCATTTTTATCCCCCAACATTTCTTCTGTGCACACCTACCCCCTATCTGCCACCCATCTTTGGATCCCCATATAAAAAACACAAAAACTGTTGAATATAGTTTATATCTACCGCGAATGGACTTCTAAACGAGTTAAATATATGAGGCTCTATTATTTTTTTTCTCTCAACATTTCTTCTCAACAGACCTACCCCCTATTTGCCACCCTTCTTTGGATCCCCATACAAAAAACACAAAAACTATTGAAAATAGCTTATATCTCTTGCAAATGGACTCCTAGAGGGGTAAAATATATGAGCTGGGCCTATTATTTTTTGTCTCTCAACATTTCTTCTCAACACACGTACCCCCTTTTTGCCACCCTTTTTTGGGTCTTCATACAAAAAAACGCAAAAACTGTCGAAAATAGTTTATATATCTCTCGCTAATGGACTCCTAGAGGGGTAAAATATAGGAGCTGGTCCTATTACTTTTTGCTCCTCAACATTTCTTCTCAACACACCTACCCCCTTTTTGCCACCCTTCTTTGGATCCCTATATAAAAAAACACAAAAACTATTGAAAATAGTTTGTATCTCTCGCAAATGGACTCCTAGAGGGGTCAAGTATAGGAGCTGGTCCTATTATTTTTTGCTCCTCAACATTTCTTCTGTGCACACTTACCCCCTATCTGCCACCCTTATATGGGTCTCCATACAAAAATCGCAAAAACTGTCGAAAATAGTTTATATCTCCCGCGAATGGACTCCTAGACGCGTCAAATATATGAGCCGGGCCTTTTTTTTTTTGTCTCAACATTTCTTCTCAACACACCTACCCCCTATTTGCCACCCTTCTTTGGATCCCCATACGAAAAACACAAAAACTGCAAAAACTATTGAAAATAGTTTATATCTCTCGCAAATGGACTCCTAGAGGGGTAAAATATATGAGCTGGTCCTATAAATTTTTGCCCCCAACATTTCTTCTGTACACACCTACCGCCTATTTGCCTCCCCTTTTTGGGTCTCCATACAAAATCGCAAAAACTGTCGAAAATAGTTTATAACTCTCGCTAATGGACTCCTACAGGGGTCAAATATAGCAGCTCGTCCTATTACTTTTTGCTCCTCAACATTTCTTCCCAACACACCTACTCCCTATCTACCACCCTTCTTTGGGTCCCCATACAAAAAACGTAAAAACTGTCGAAAATAGTCTTCATCTCTCGCTAATGAACTCCTAGAGGGGCAAAATATAGGAGCTGGCCCCATTACTTTTTGCTCCTCAACATTACCTCTGAATACACCTACCCCGTATCTGCCACACTAAAAGTTATCGTAACCGAGCTTCTTATGATCAATTGTGTTGTACGTGTTGTGATATGTTTGAACACAAATGATCGAGAACTGGACCTACTAGCTTTATGTCGTTTCCGAACGGCTTATGTTCTCAAGAAGCTTTTCATTGCAGTTTTTACACTCTGAGGTTTGCGCTTGTCTGCAGAGAGGTGACGGCCGAACAGAAAAATTAATTCAATTGAAAAAACTTTCTGTGTCAGGTGGGAATCGAACCAGGGTTCTCTGGCTCTACCCACTGCGCCGCGGCCGCCACTTGTTTTTGCTGTTGCTTTGTTGCAAAATCAACAATATTATAAGTTAAATAAGTGAAAATAAGTTAAAACAATTCATACCAGTTGGAAGATCAAGTGGCTTTCTGCAGCTTAGTGAAGTGAGTTTCAGCTGATGTACATTTTTTAATGTGCGTTCTTTCTACGCACTTCCTTTAAATCTAAAAAAAAAAATAAAATCGAAATAAAAATGCAGCAACAAGGCAACGAAAAACGGGAGAAAACAATTGCAAAAAAGTAGAGAAATGCTAGAACGGCAATTGACTTGAAGCGGCTTGCAGTCGCTGAAAGTGCGTTTCAGCAGCATTTCTTCGCATTTCTGTCTCTTCACTTGTTGTCCGCTGGTTTGGGGAACACAAAAAGTATACATGAAATCACGCGGATTTTTTGAGGCGTCAATTGCAAAAAAAGCGTTACATATACAAACAAACCCAAAATAGTCAAAAACCAGCTGCAACAAGTCGGCGGCAGTAAAGCATTGTCCACGCAAAATTGGTACGCAATAAAAGCGCGTTACTTTTCACCCTGTGGCCCCTAAAAAAAGTGAGGGTATGAGAACTTATATCAAAAATCAGTATGCACCTCTGGCCAAATAATCAGCTGTTTCCGTTCAGCTTTGTAGTTTTTAGAGAAGATGGAAAAAAGGTACGTTGCGAAAAAATTGTGCACACATTTCTGCATAATCCAACATGGTCGTACTCGAGTATAGTACTGTAAATGTGTAAAAATTTCCAAAAACAACTGTTGCAGCAGTAATTAAAAGATTTGAACTAACTATGTCTACAAATCGGGCAAAGAAAAAAATATTAAAATTAAAGTTGTGGAAATGTTCAGCTCAGAAAAAAATATTTTCAGGTCAATTAAGTAAAACCCGCAATTGTTTGACAATGATCGAGCAAAACAATTTAATACTAGCAGAAGTACGGCTAGAAGAATCCGCATCGTAAATGGATTTAAGTCATGTGCCGTTGAGTGTGCCGATCGGTAAAGAAAAATATAGATGCCAAAAAGAGAGCCGATTGCTTTATACTAATGTGCTGACACAATTTAAGGGGTGCAGTTTAATGAACGATGCGACATATGTCAAAATGGATTTTAATCAGCTTCCACGAGCAAAATATTATCTTGCCAAGAAACGTGGAGATGTTGCGCGTAAATTTAAATACGTTGAAGTTGACAAATATGGTAAGAAGAGTTTAGTTTGGCAAGGTATTTGTAGTTGTGGATTGAAGACACGAGCTTTTGTTACCTCCTCGAATATGACTTCAGCAACCTTCATTAAAGAGTGCCTAATAAACGCGTATTGCCCTTTATTCGGGGCGACACCGAGGTCCAGTAAAGTTTTGGCCAGAGTTGGCTTCCTGTCATTACTTCAAAGGTACGCAGGAATGTTATAGAGCAAAGGTCGACGTTTTACCGGAAGAAATTAATCCACCGATCTGTCCACATCTTCGCCCAATCGCAAGATATTGGGCCTTTGTTAAATATAGGTTAAGATATTATGGCCGGCTAATGAAAAATAATAAAACATTAGTAGTTAACTATAATAAAATATCATCTCAGGTAAACCGAAAATGTGTACAAAATCTTACGATAAAGTGAAAGAAACTATAAAGCGAAACACCTGTCACTTTATTCATAGCAGCCAAAACTGACTCTTATGACATTCTGTTTTGAAGAAAAATAAACCAGCTTTAAACAACACTTTATCTTGTTTAAATCGGGTGGGAAACTTAAAAATTATGGTTCATCAAGTGCGTACCGCTTTTGCGTGGAAAACGCCTAAGTCGCGCACTATACGCACTAACAAAAGATTATTAACAAATCATGAAAAATTCTTTAGAAACAGAAAGCTTAAAACTATTTAAATTTATACTTGCTACATTTAAACTTAACAGTAATTGTGTAAATAGCTAGTCAAAATCTGCAAAAATTGCAAAAAATTGGTAGCTTAAATTGATGGTTTAACATTTATTTTTCAGTGTGAAAATGTTCATTTAAAAAAATTAAATTACAAAGAAATTAAAACTCGGAATGTGGGAAAAAAAACCCGAATGACAAGTTCAATGATCATCGTCATCATCATCATCATTACAATCGTACATGACAGCGGCGACAGTGACAGCAACAGCGACTACTACGAGTCATCAAAACACTATCAGCAACAACAAAATATCTAATAATAATCCAATACAACTCACAGTAAAAATAAAACATATAAATAAAATACCTTTCAAATGAAGATATATTCATGGGATTTGCTCATCATTGTGTGATCTACCAAGAAGTTTGTCGTTGACAGTCTTTGCCATGTTTTTATTTAAATTATGAAACAGCAGAAACATGTAAATTTGAACAAGTTTTCAAATGTTTAAAATTAGAATTTAATATAATCACACACACACGTACACTCACACACAAACACACTCAACTCGCGCTCATTTATTTGCAGCCAAGGCCTTCTTCTTGGCTCGTTCTTCTAACGTACGTAACGCATTTAAAACGAGAACGAAAAAATAAACGAATATTCATACGATGAAACTTGAAAAATTTTTGGACAGTTGAATGAACTTTTAATGTTGCTGTTGCTGCGCTGCTGATGCTGATGTTGATGTGCTTGTTGTTGTGTTTCCGTTGTATTTTCTTTTCTTAATATTTTTTTATTTTATTTATTTGCTACCACGTATCTTTTGGCTCATTTCGAAGTTTATATCTCTGCACACTAAACATCAAAACGAAACAGCAATCGAAGCAAGAATGGTGGACAATGATGACGATGCGCACCCCTATAGGAACAAACTAACTTGTTTTTAAAAACAACTAATTAAAAAACTAGTTTAAAATAAACCAGTATATGAACTACTTTGAATTATATTAAGGCGGCATCCACTTCAATATATGAAGTAATTGAAATACTACTTAAAAACCAGTGATTGATAAACTACTTTGAATTATATTAAGGCGCCAACTACTCTGATGTTGGCATGTTTTAATTGAAAATTTTTATTAGATTACAAGCTTATATATATATATTTAACCATGTTATTTCATCAAATATTATTAACTTTTGGCCATCAGTAATAGTTTTCAATTGGTTATTTTAAAATAGTTAAAAACTAATTTAAATTTAACTAATTTAACAAGTAGTTGAAAATATATGCAGACGACAGTCAATTGACTTATTTAGCGGACATCACCATACAAAATAAGTTAGTTCGTTCTATGGAAAAAAGTCAGAATTTCAACTAGTTGTGGTTGACAAAAAACTACTTTATCAACTACTTTTAAATTAGTTGATTTTCCTACAGGGACGTTACAAAAACAGATACAAAATCAACAATAACAAAAACAACATCATCAACAAGAACAACAACAACCGATAATAACACGGAATCAATATAAAAATAAGTAGTAAAAAAAAATGTATATCTTTCAACGCTACTACTTTATTCAAACAAATTAAAATGTATCTCACGAATGCGCTTCTCTGTTCGAGAATGTCGAGAGAGTCGATCGATGAAACCATTTATTTAATCAGGTTTGATTTGGTTTACACAGTTGGTTTTTTTTTATTTTTGTGCTTTTTTATTGTTGGCGAATTTGTTGTATTTGCACTGGTTTGATTTTGTTTTTTTTTTTCCCCTCCCATTTCTTCTTTGTTAGCTAATTCGTTTTACGTTTGCACTTTATCGTGATCAGCCGTTGGCAAACCATGATCGGCAGTGCTGCAAGCTTTTGTCTAATATAACAATGCGAAAAGTAGTAAATCGAGATTAAAAATAGCAGTACAAAAAGGGGTCGAAGTATAGAAAGTAGTGAAAGTACATAAAGCGAGTAGTGAAAGTGTAGAAAAAGTAGTAACAAGTATAGAATCTTTCGCAAAAAGCTGCTTGAAGAGTAATAAGGGGACTAAAAAGATAAAGGGCAGGTTGTCAGTCGCTGCAATGATGAAGCAATAGTTTTGATAAGAAGTAGTTAAATACAAGTGAGTCGTAGCTTGAAAAGAATGCAAGCAATAAGCTTAAAAAATAATTGAAACAACAAATATGTTGCAAAAAAAAAGCAATCAAGATCGAATTGGTGGTTTGGCTGTCTCTTGGCGAGGTAAAATTATATTATAAAAAACAGAAAATATAAAAAGGTTCAAAATAGCAAAAAAATAAAAAAAAACAATGGCAAAAGACAAAAACTTCAAATTGAAAAACATTCAAAATGACAAAATGTTAAATCAAATAAAATAACAAAAAGTTACAAAAAGACAGATAGTTAAAAAAAAAATAGACAGAAATTTAAAAAAACGACTGAAAGTAAAAATGTCAGAAAATCAAAAAATGCAAAAATTTAAAAAAGACGGAAAGTAAAAAAAACAAGAAGTTTAAAACATAAAGTTACAAAACCATATGTTAAAAAAAGACAAAATTAAAAAAGGACAGAAAGTTCAATAAATAGACAGAAAGTTAAAGAAAAGTCAGAAAAAAAAGACAAAATTAAAAAATGTGAAAATTTCAAATCGATAGAAAGTAGGAAAACTCAAAAAGTTAAAAAAAAGCGTAAGAAGTTGACAAAAAAATTATCAGAAAGTTAAAAAGGCCAGAAAATTAAAAGAAGATAGAAAGTTAAAAAATACAAAACGCTAAAAAATAGACAGAAAGTTAAAAAAAAAAATGGAAAGTAAAAAAATGAGGCGGACAGTTAAAAAAATCGAAAAATTTGAAATAGACAGAAAGTTTAATAAAGAAAGCAAGTTAAAAATACAAAATTTTAAAAAGACAGAAAGTTAAAAAATACAGAAAATTAAAAAGCACTGGAACTAAAAATAAAGTTTAAAAAAGACAGAATATGAATAATACAGAAAGTTAAAAAAACAAAAAGCTAAAAAAAGGGAAAAGAGAAACAGAAGGGAAAACGGGAAAAGAGCAAAAAAAAAGAGGGAAAACGGGAAAGGGTAAAAAGGAAGAAAGATTAAAGAAAAACAGAATTAAAGAGGTGAAAAATAATTAAAGAAACAAAAAGGTCAAACAGAAAAATAAAGAGGTAAAAAAATAAATGAAATTAATGGGTTAAAAATAATAAAAGGGATAAAGAGGTAAAAAAGAATAAAGAAATAAAGAGGTGAAAAGAATAAAATATATAAAGGGATGAAAAAGAATAACAAAAATAAGAGATCACAAAAAAGAACAAGAGGTATAAAGAGGTCAAAAAGAACTAAAGAACTGGGTCAATGAGAATAAAAAAGGCATATAAAGAGGACAAAAAGGAAATAAATTGAAATAAAAAGAAATTTATTTGTAAATTAATTACGACCTTCTTTCATAAGTTTTTAAGTTATGTGTTTATATAACTCCAATAATTTTTCAATTATTAAAGGTTATATTTTATCGAGCTCAAGGTCAATGTTGCTTTCCGAAGAAAACAACTGAAGGAATAACAACCAACAACAACAATACCCTTATAGAGTATTAATCACATAGCAGACTAGACAGCTGTTTCGTTGGCCGCTACACCAACTCATCAGTAGCCTTTTATCGTGATTCTTGCTGTGATCCACTAAGCTCTTAATTTTCTACTTGTTTCACGAATGCAATTAGTAAATTACCCTGAATTGCGGTACGAGAACACAAATGATATGAAAGCAGCTTAAAGTTCTTCTAATTTGTGAAGCATACTTTCAGGGAAAGTATGTTCTATTATTCGAAGATAGATCAAAGCTTTTCTAAATACTCAAAGATTTTGTTGTGCTAGTTGTTGTTGCTCTTCTATTTCACAGTCGATCTTAGCTTCAGCAATTAGCTGATATTAAACTACGACGACATGAAGATTTGTTTCTTACTATGTGATTAATACTCTATAAGGGTATTGTTGTTGTTGGTTGTTATTCCTTCAGTTGTTTTCTTCGGAAAGCAACATTGACCTTGAGCTCGATAAAATATAACCTTTAATAATTGAAAAATTATTGGAGTTATATAAACACATAACTTAAAAAATAAAAAGAAATAAAATAAGAATAAGAATGCCTAAAAAGATAATAAGAGAAATAAAAAACATCAAAATAATTAAAAGAAATAAAAAAAGAGGAAAAAGGTATAAAAAAGAAAGAAAAGGAAATAAAAGAGAAAAAAAAGGAAAGAAAAAAGAAAAGAGAAAAGAAAAGACAAAATATAAAAAGAAAGGGTAGGAAAGGACAGGAAAGGAAAGCAAACAAAAAAGGAAAGGAATGGAAATAAAAGCAAATAATTGGAAAGAAAACAAAGAAAAGAAAGAAAAGAAAGAAAATAATAGAAGGAATGATAATGAAAACAGGAAAAAGATACAAAGCAAAAGAAATACAAAGGAAATGGGAGAAAGGAGAAAAGATACAAAGGAAAAAAGATACAAAGAAAAAAGATATGCAAATTAAATGGGAGAAAGGAGAAAAGATAAAAGTAAAAAAAGAAAGGAAAAAAAGATACAAAGGAAATGGGAGAAAGGAGTAAAGGAAAAAAGGAAGAAAAGGAAAGAAAGAAAAGAAAGAAAGAATGAAGAGAAAGAAAAAAGGAAAAAAGGAAATAAAGAAAACAAAAGGAAAAATGGATAAGAGGAAAAATAGAAAAAAGAGAAAAAGGAGAAAAGTAAAAACGAAAAAAAGAAAATAAAGAAAATAAATAAAATAAAGAAAATAAAGAAAATAAAGAAAATAAAGAAAATAAAGAAAATAAAGAAAATAAAGAAAATAAAGAAAAAAAGGAAAAAGGGAAAAAGGAAAAAGAGAAGAAAAAGAAGAAAAAGCATAAATGGGAGAAAAAGCATAAAAGGGAGAAAAAGCATAAAAGGCAGAAAAAAGTAAAAATTTAAAAAAATAAAAAGTAAAAAGTAAAAATTTAAAAAAATAAAAATAAGTAAAAAAATAAAAAAATTAAATAAGGACAATGGAAAAATAGAAAAAAAAGTAGAAAGGAAAAATAAAAAATAGGAAAAAATTAGAAAAAAAAGAAAAAATGGAAAAAAGGAAAAGAAAGTAAAAAAAGTAGGAAAAAGGTTAAAAAGGAAAGAAGGGGGAAAAAAGCAAAACGAGAAAAAACGCAAAAAGAAAAAAAAGGAAAAAGAAAAAGAGAAAATAGGAAAAAGAAAAAGAGAAAAGGGAAAAAGAGAATAGGAAAATAGAAAAGGAAGTAGGAAAAACGACAAATGAAAAAGTGTGAAAATTAGAGAACAAAATAAACACAAAAAACAGGAAAATAGTAAAAAAAAGGGAAACGAGAAAAAGATGAAAAAAAGGAAAAATAAATAAAAGCAGAAAAGCAAAAAAAAAAAAGAGAATAGAAAAAAAACATAAAAAAGAAAAAAAACAGTAAAAAGGAAAGAGAAACGAAAAAAAATCTAAAAAATTAAATAAAGGGTTTTTCGGGAAATAGGAAAAAGGAAAAATAGAAAGAAAAGTAAAAAGTCAGAGAAAAAAAGAAGCCAATAAGATCGGACTTAAGCCCCTCATTTATGCAACCTCATGTTTTAGTTCCATTCAAACAAATACTACTTTTGCCATTTTTTGAAACATTGTCACATTCTTTGCTTTAACCAATTTTTGTGCTTTTTTTAACATTTTTGCGCATTTTAATTTTACTACCACCACGCGTACTGCAAAGTGGTATACATATTTACTTTGTTACTCCATTTTTAAGGCCTATATAGAGGTATGGCAAGTATAGAAAAGTATAAAAAAAAAAAAGAAATGGCCATTTCAGCCCTTGAAAAGGCATTGACCGAGCTTCTTATGATGAATTGTGCTGTGCGTGTTTTGAAATGCTTAAACACAAATGATCGAGAATTGGATCTACAAGTTTTATGCCGACTTCGAAAGGCTTATGTTCTCAAGAAGCTTTTCATGGCAGTTTTTTTACTCTCTGAGGTTTGCCATTGTCTGCAGAAAGGTGATGGCCGAACAAAAAAATTAATTTCATTGAAAAAACATTCTGTGTCAGGTGGGTTTTGAACCTGGGTTCTCTGGCTTATGGGCCACATACTCTACCCACTACGCCACGTCCGTCAGAAAAGTATTAAAGTATATATAATATTGATTAGTATAGACATCTGAGCCCATTAAGCGATGTCCGTCTGTCTGTGATCACGTTTACAGTCGTAAATATGGAGCTATTCGACTTTTTCTATCTAAAGTTTCTATCTAAAAAATAAAGATCAAGTTTGAAAATGCACTAAATCGGATGAGAACCACGCCTTACTCCCATATAATACGACTTTATTTAAATCGTAATGTCTCTTCAAAATCCACAAAAATTAATGAAATGTCTTTAAATTTTGCAGATCAACTTTGGTTTTTAATATAAAAACATGGATATGAAATTTGACAATATCGACTGATAATCACGCCTTCCTCTCATACAAAATGCTATGTAGCCTATAACCCCTAATTTTTAATATAAACTCTGACCATAAAATTTCTTAAAATCTAATTAAAACCACGCCCACCTTTCATACAAACGTAAATACAAACTCTCATACAAACTGTAAAAGCTCTTAAAATTCCACAAAAGTGAATTTACTAACTTGAAATTTAGTTTCAATTTAAAAAAATATCAAAAATTTTAGTTTCGATTTCAGAAAAAGAATATTTCTTTTATACCTTCGGGGGGTATTTCGATTCTATGAAGGGCGGGGCACTGATACCAACATATACAGCAAGCTTGACTTATTTTTACTGCAGATTTACAAATGTATAACTTTGAGGTATGTTAACTGATTTTCTTACAGTCAAATACAGTCTTACAGTCAAATCAACATAATTGTTTTAATAAGACGCCAAACACACAACCTACATCTTTATAATTTTTAATCAAATATTTAGTTTAAAATAATTTGCTTCAAAACTATTTTCTTTTTTAACTACACATTTTAAGATGTGCCTTAATTTACTTTTATTTCTACCCAAATAATTTCAACCCTCCGCTCTATCTTGATTTTGCTCTCTCTCTTTCTTTCTCCCCCTCTCTATCATTATGCTTCATTCCATCCCTGTCAGCAACAAAACAAACTGTCCTCATTTTAATACATCAGCGTGTGGAAAGAAAAAATCGCATTGAAAAAGATTTTTTTTTATATTATTTATTGTTGTTTTTGTTTTTGTTGCTAGCAGCACTACTTGCAATTTAGTATATATATTTTCGTTTCTATTTTTCATATTCACGCAGCATAGAAAAGCATAAAACAAAGCTCTATAAAATTGTTTCTAGGCTCCACACACCGTGCCATGCCAACAATATTTCCATAGCTTATGCCACCACCAACATAGCCACCATTACCACCCCTCATGCCCTCAATAAATATTTCAGAAACTTTAGTTACTGTCGCACATTTTTTTTCATTTTCTATACCCAGCCCCAGAACGGCACAGCCCGGTCCGGCATGTCGTGGCGTGCCGTGGCATGGCATGGCGCGGCGCGTTACCTTTGCAAGTTTGTGCCGGGCTCTTGGCTTTAATTTTCACGACTTGAGTAACGAACAAGGCGAGCGCAACGTGTAGAACGAGCGAGCATTTGCTCATAGCAGGCAATAACAGAGAAAACATTACAACAACAAGAACTGAAAAGTACACTTTTGGGCTTTCGCTGAGAATGTTTACAACTACATAATCAACAACAACAACAACAAAATAATAATAATAATAGCAGTAAGAACAACAATAGCAACAACAATAATAGCAGCAGCAGCTAAGCATGCCAACCGTAGCTAAAGTTAGATGCTATAAAATGATGTACAAACGTTCCAAAATTACTTTGCAGTGTATGCAGTTTATATGTGTATTTGTATATGTGTGTGCTGGCGGCTGCTTTGTTTTATGTATTTGTGTGTCTATATGTCTGTCTGTCTGTTTGTATGCTCGTATCTCTTTGCCTGCTGTCTGTCCGTTCAACTATTGCTCTGCCTGTCTGTCAGTCGGTCTGTTTGTCTGTCTGTATGTCTGCCAATCTGTTTATCTGTTGTATGTTTTTTTATAGAATTTGTTCGTCTTCTACAGTTTGTGTTGAGCTATGTTGTTATTTTCCGTATTGTGTATGTAAGTTGTTGTTGTTGATATTATTCATTCTAAATAACATACATAAATATGTATGTATGTATCTCCAAGATACATAGCACATAACTCTGTCTGTATATTTAGATTTTATTATAAAAACAACAACAACAATTTCAGCAAACAGCCGCTGCATAACAAATCGATAATAATGTTGTTGCGCTTTGTTGTTGTTCTGCTTTTTACCAACTAACACACACACTCACACAGCTACATACAGATCACGCACTTTTTATGCCTTTTGCAAAATTCAACCTAAACCGTTAGCAGCACTCTTGCCACGGACCATTTCAGCCTTCGTTGTCGTCGTCGTCGCAACCGCTCCTTTGCTGGCATTTGCGCCTCGCACCACCCCGCCGCTCCTTCTCTTTATAAGCCTAACATCCTGACAGGCTGTCATTATTTTTATTTTTTCTTTCTTTTATTTTGCTCTCTCGTTCATTTTATTTATTTGTATTACCAGCCCGCACCCTGCAACGACCCCATTTTTTTGAAATGAACAAAGTTTTTTTCCCTCTACCGCTGCATATATACACACGCACACTGTTTTAAATATAGCCAACATTAAACTCCCCCCACCCCATTTATACGCAAGCACACATACACATCCTTTCCACAACTCAACACAGTGGGTGGGTTTTTTTTTTTTTTTTTTTTTGATAACAGAGATAATAATGTTCCCTATGCTGCTTGCGTCGACTGCGCTGCTCTCCCAGCCAACATAATTTTGATAGGGTGTAGGTGGTGGAGTTGTACTTTGTTTGAATACTTACAAACCGGGTCGTCGGCTTGCCGCAATCGTAGCAGCCCCAAGTGGCAGGAGGAAGTGTTGGCCAGAAGCTGCTGCTGCTGCTGTTGTTGGCCGTTTGAAATATATTAAAAACCCAAAACTTGTCTCTGCCGCAGAATTGTGCGACGTGCCTAGAATATTAAATTGGGTTTGAAAATATTTACTTTTGTTGTTTTTGCTGCTGTACAACTAACTACACTTTATTATTTCATTGTTGTTTTCTTAGGTTCTGTTTCGGTTTCGGCTCTGTTTTTTTTTTTTTTTCGTTATTTTTGCCCGTGAAGCATATTCAAGAAGAGCTCTTTAAATGATTAAATAAACGGGCTATTTTTACAAATAATTTATTCGTATTTAACTTATTTCAATTTTGTTTATTTTTTGACTTGCGAAGAGTTAATTGAATACATAGTTAACTTCAAGAGTTACTTTTTATTTCTTGTTGATGAATACCCTTTTTTTTTTTTTTTTTAAATTTGCAGTTTCTGTGCTGAATTTTAAATTATAAATTATTCACTAAAATCGTTATATCTTAAAGAAAGAATGCCTTTTAAGCAGCTTAATAAAATTTGTGAGATAAATTAAAACTTACTTGAAAAATTTTTTAAGGAATCGAAGTTGAAGAAACTCGGAATTAGAAGACTTAATTTTAAGAAACAAAATTCTAATATTTTAGCAAATGACTGTCAAAACACTTAAATTTCATGATATTAATTTTATAACGAGGCGTGGCGCAGTGGGTAGAGTGCATGGCCCATACACCAGAGAACCCTGGTTCGAATCCCCCATCTGACAGAAAGTTTTTTCAATTGAATTAATTTTTCTGTTCGGCCGTCACCTCTCTGCAAACAATGGCAAACCTCAGAGAGTAAAAACTGCCATGAAAAGCTTCTTGAAAAATACATAAACATGCAGGTCCAGTTCTCGATCATTTGTGTTCAAACATTTCACAACACACACAACACAATTGATCATAAGAAGCTTGGTCAAAGTCTTTTCAAGGGCTGAAATGGCCATTTCGTTTTTTTTTTTTTTAAATTTTATAACGAAAAAAACACTTTTTTATCGGTTAGTAGTACGATCGGACTGATTTAACTAGTTAAAGAATTGAAATGGAATTTTTAAGTAAATCTATAATAACTAAAAATATGTACGTAGACTTCATTGAATTTCCAAAATTACGACAATTTAAGTGTTAAAAAATGACTGCCGACCTAAGTGAAAACTTGAAAGCTTTGAAATAAGACTTTTTTTAAATATTCAAATCAATTGGAGTATCAAATCATTCATATTTCAATCATTAAATTATATTCCAAAAAGCATACAAAATTGAAATTTCTGTAAGTACCGTGTTAAAACCGTATCGATGCTCGTTTTATATTTAGTAGCACTGAGATCATTGAATCATTGGATTCAAACCTAATAATTTATTAAAAAATTCAATTAGTGGTAGATTTTGTATATCTGCAAAGTTAATATTGACCAGTTAGTGTAAAATTTTTCGGTAAATCTTTTTTCTTTTATGAGTTTCCCTGAATTAAATCTTTAAAAATTCTTTAAAAAAAATCTTTCTTTTAAAAATTCCCTGAATTAATCTCTAGAGGGGTCAAATATATGAGCTGGCTCTATTATTTTTTACCCTTCAGCATTTCTTCTGAACACACCTACCCCCTATCTGCCATTCTTCTGAGGGTTCCCATAAAAAACACAAAAACTGTCGATTAAAAATCATATCCTATTCCCTATCTGCACAAAAACTGTCAATTATAGGAGGCATATACAGTGTTGGACACGAGTTAAGCACATTTAGTGCATGTTACCTATTAAAGCAAATATTTCCTTTTGTTGTTATTTCTTTTTATAACTGTTTTTCAAATGTGTGATTTGTTATTCAATATTAACGTAACATTACTTTTGTTAGGTTATATTGTTGCATTTCGATTTTATTCGTTATAAAATACAACTAATACAAAAAAAAATTGAACACATATTAGAAAACTTTATTTTAATGTCGGTCATAACTGCAGAGGCGCTTCCTGTACAACTATACTTGAAAACTACTAAAAACTTAAATTTGTGTGTTTCTTTCTGATTTGACAGATTTCATCTGTTCGATGCTTGCATAACACTTTGTACTGTTTTAATTTTTGCCTAAAGCTTTTAATTCAGCGTGAATTTTAGGGGCTCCATATCTGCATTTAGAAGCTTGATGTATTTTTTGAATATCTGCTAGAAGCCCTTCTTTTGCTAATTCTTTACTGCTTTTTTCCTTAGCAACCCATACCTAAGTCGAATACCGAATTCCGAGGCTGTGTGACCTATAATTCCAAAGTTATTCGATATAGCTTTTCATCTATGTTGTATGGAAGGTGCCACGGCCCTTTTTTACATATATGGATGGGCGGTAACAATGAGCTTTGCAACATTTAAATATATAGTGACCGCCGTTTGACCCCATAGCCATGCTTCCCTTATACCAAGTTTCGATATCAAAACATGTACATTTCTGAAGCAACTTTTTTTTTTGAGATATTCATATTATCTCAAAATCGCTTGATATTCAATAATTTCCTTTTAGACAAACCTTGTCGGTATAATACCATCATCATCATCATCGTTTCCTCGAGCTCCTAGGCGGAGCATAGGGCCTCAAACACTAAAAAAAAAATCAGCCAAATCGTTACATGCAGCAATTGATTTTTAACCGACTTCAAAAAGGAAGAGGTTCTCAAGTTCGTCGGGTTCTGTTTTTTTTAAATGTATGTACATCGATAACTTCTAAACCATATGCCTGATTGCCATAATTTTTTTAATTTTCAATTAGAAAAGTGGGCGGTATTCAAGAAATGGGCGTGGCAATACTAGAAAAACATTGTATCTCGAATAATATTGACACTAGGGTACTGCAATTAAGTGTAGGGGTAGGTACAATATTACAAATTTCGGTCAAGAAAATGGGCGTTATTTTACAAATGGACGTGGCAATATTTAAAAAACTGTATTTTAAATATTTTTGAGACTAGAGTACTGCAATTTAGTTAGGGGCAGGCATTATTATTAAAAATTACGGGCAAGAAAGTGGGCGTTATTCAACAAATGGGCGCGTGGCAATATTGGAAAACACTGTATCTCGAATAATATTGACACTTGGATATTGCAATTTTGGGCAGGGGTAGACACAATCATTACAAATTACGGTCAAGATAATGGGCGTTATTCGACAAATGGACGTGACAATATTAGAAAAACAGTGTATCTCGAATAATATTGATACTATTTTACTGCAATTTAGTATAGGGGTAGGCATTATTATTACAAATAACGGTCAAGAAAGTTGGCGGTATTCAACAATTGGGCGTGGCAATATTAGAAAACTGTGTATCTCGAATAATATTGACACTAGGGAACTGAAATTTGTATTGTATTACAGTGGTAGGCAGAATTATTAAAAATTACGGTCAAAAAAGTAGGTGTTATTGGACAAATGGGCTTGGCAATACTAGAAAAACACTGTATCTCAGTTAATATTGACGCTGGGGTACTGAAATGAAGTACAGTAGTCACAATTATTACAAATAACGGTCAAGAAAGTGGGGCACCTTTTCAACAAAGGGACGTGGCAATATTAGAAAAACACTATATCTCGAATAATATTGACACTAGGGTAATAAAATTCGTTACAACAATGGGCATAATTAATACAATACACGTGACATCTAATTTAAATTTAAGAGGCAGATATTTGAAATAAGCAACAAACTTTCGGAATTTAATAGAACAAATTTTTTAAGAACAATTGTATTTATGTAGTTTATACACTTTTTTCGAAAATTTATCATATTCTCAAAAAAGGTATAACAAAAGATATAAAATTTTTAATAAAAAACCGACTACACAAAATCACTACAAAGTAAAAAATTATTTTAAAATAACTTCCTTTTAATTTCTTGGTCATATTTGATAATTTATTTAAACATATTATTACCTTGGAAAACTTATTATTATAATTTTTTTCTAATTTGTTTTATTATAATTTAAATATATTAATTTCTCTAGAATACAAAAGCTTTGAAGTAGGCGCTTCTGATTAAAAGTCTGTCTATATTAGCGCCGGCCTTAAAAGCTTTATATTCATAAAGAAATTAATATATTTATCATAATAAAACAAATTAGAAAAAATCAAGATAATAAGTTTTCCAATGTAATAATATGTTTAAATAAATTATCATATATGACCAAGAAATTCTTTTTCCAATAATAATGCGTTCTCGGCTTATTTTGTTTCATTTTGTCATAAATGCACATAACTACCCCCTCCTCACCTTACCACCTAAACGTTTGACTTATCATAGGGATCAACCCTAATCAGAAATAGTGCTGAAATTCATAAAAATTCTAATCTTGGAAAACGAACTATAAGTTCAGGCGCATAAGATTTCATGGATTCCAGTGCAAACGAGTCCACAAAAACTAACTGTTATTTCGTTTCTTTAAAGGGGGAAAAAAAACGAAAAAAAATTTCAGCTTATGTCATCCATTAAGGTTTATTTCATTAAATTTTACTCAACTCTCTGGCATGTGCAAATATCTCAAATATTCTGTCCTAACATAATTTTGCTCAATTTAATAACAAAAATGAAAGAAAAGCTACCAACAAAATATACGCTCATTAAATGTGTGCTTTTTTGCTTTAACAACTAGAAACAAACAAAATAGCCTCAATCTGCCTCAGCACGCCTCTCAGTCCTATTGCCCACTTTTTGCACTTCATAATAAATCCTCAGCTTCAACAAAAGCAAAGAAAAATAATAGAAAACGAGATGAAAATAATGTGAATAAAGCTTCTTTTAGCCTGACAGCGACAGCTACAGCTATAGCTCCTAGCTGAAAACTATACTGGAACAAATGATTATTTTTTTCTACAACTTTTTTCTACTTGCTTAATTTTTTTTTATTTTTACTTTTCCTTCAGCCTTTGCTATATAGCTTCCACTATCTTTTCTTTTGCTTTATTAAAATGTTCTAACGTTCTTTCAACAGCCATAATAAAACCTTCTCGCATGCTTGAATATTACTTCAGCAGCAGCAGCAGCAGCAGCAGCAGTAACAGCGGCAGCACAAACATTAACGGTTTTTATGCTTACGCGCCCAGCGACACCCACAATTTATGTCTGAGTTTGTTTGTTTGTGCAAGCTTTGCTCTAGGCCTGCCTTCGCCTCCCTTCGCCTCCCTTCCAATCTCCACGTGGTGAAGTTAGCTTCGCATTCATTGTCTGCCCTTGATTTTATCGATTTTTTCCCTTTCCTTCATTTTGCTGCTGTTTTAAATTCTACTCTGCTGCTTGCTGCTGCTACTGCCGCTACTGCCGCTATTTTTGTGCTTATGTTGCTATCTCAATTGTTGGTGTGTGCGTATATATGTGTGTGTGTGTGTTTTTTGTATGTATTCAGCTGTCTATGTAAAACATCTGTATGTTTTTTTTTGTATGTATATTTAAGCTGGTGCTGTACCTGAACATCTCTTGCCGACCGACCTCCGGTAGCTATTTCTTCGCACACATCAAACTTTCGTTGGCATTTTATGACTCTACTCACCCACACTCCCACCTTGTGAAGCTGCAAATAATGGCTTTGCTTCAACTTAACTTTTCACCCCACATTACAGTAAAATGTTTAAATTTTCCCCAAATATTTTTGGGTAAAATTTAAAAAGAGAGGTTATGTTTTAAGCATGGGTGTGGTACACGGAACTCGCTTTAAGCAGACAGAATACTCAAAAGCTTTCTCAGAATGTATTTGTACGTAGAAACAGTTGGCTTTTTTTTAATAACTATCAGACTTGAATGGCTATTTATGGATGGATGGATCTTTAATCTATTGAGAAATTTTGTTATTAGATTATTTATGGTTTACTCCAATTTTACTTGCTATTATTTTTCTTTATTTGTTTAATATTTTCATTAAATTTTAAAAGAAAATTCTATTCAAATAGCATATTTCCTTGTAGAATCTTGGAATCTTGAAGTTATATATATATTCCACTTTCGTAGAGAGACTTCATCAATCTCTATAATAACGAATACGTTGAGAACAACATAATCAATACTTATCTTTTGCTTAAACAGATCAGATCAGATCAAATCAGATCTAATAGACGATTTGGCAGTTTCTAAATAGTTTGGTCAAAAATTTTGTCTATATAGCTACTAACATAGGTGAATACGTGAAACAAGTAAACATTTTTTTTGGCTCAATTCGGTTTTATTTTTATAAGCTTTTATTTAACTTGCTTCGTTCGTATGTATGTATGTCTCGAAAACTACTAGGCCGATTCAGATGAAATTTTGGTAGTAAATTTCCTTCAAGTAGAAAATGGGGTTTAAGAAAAAAATTTGACCACACCCCCTTTTACCACCCACAAAATTAATATATCTCTAAAACTACCGGCCTGTTTCAGCCGAAATTTCGGCAGTAAATGTCCTTCAAGTATTGCATGGGTTAGAGAAAAATGTTGCCACACCCCCTTTTATCGCCCACAAATCAATAAAAATGCTATATCTCGAAAACTACTAAACTGATTCAGATGAACTTTTGGTAGTAAATTTCCTTCAAGTAGAAAATGGGGTTTAAGAAAAAAATTGACCACCCCCCCTTTTACCGCCCACAAATTAATATATCTCTAAAACTACCGGCCTGTTTCAGCTAAAATTTTGGCAGTAAATGTCCTTCAAGTATTGCATGGGTTAGAGAAAAATGTTGCCACACCCCCTTTTACCGCCCACAAATGAATAAAAATGCTATATCTCGAAAACTACTAGGCCGATTCAGATGAACTTTTGGTAGTAAATTTCCTTCAAGTAGAAAATGGGGTTTAAGAAAAAATTTGACCACACCCCCTTTTACCGCCCACAAATGAATATATCTCTAAAACTACCGTCCTGTTTCAGCTGAAATTTTGGCAGTTAATGTCCTTCAAGTATTGCATGGGTTAGAAAAAAAATGTTGCCACACCCCCTTTTATCGCCCACAAATCAATAAAAATGCTATATCTCGAAAACTACTAGGCCGATTCAGATGAAATTTTGGTAGTAAATTTCCTTCAAGTAGAAAATGGGGCTTAAGAAAAATATTTCACCACACCCCCTTTTGCCGCCCACAAATTCATATATCTCCAAAACAACCGGGCTGTTTCAGCTAAAATTTTGGCAGTAAATATCCTTCAAGTATTGCATGGGTTAGAAAAAAATGTTGACACACCCTCTTTTACCACCCAGAAATCAATAAAAATGATATATCTCCAAAAATACTAGGCCGATTCAGCTGAAAATTTGGCAGTACATTTACATCAAGTAGAAGATAGGGGTTTAAATTTGGCCACACCTCCTGTTCCCGCCCACAAATCAATAAAAATGCTATATCAAAATAAAGTATATTATGCAATAAATAATGTAAATGGTTTAAATCATGTTAATATGTACTGTTAAGGTTAATGGTTTAAAAACTTAAAATGATATATGTAAGGCTTTCAAAATAAAAGATTTTCATAATAAAACTGTAAGACTAAAAAGTAAAAAATAAAAAATATATAAAAAATTTTTTTAAAAAATAAGCTTTTATTTAAAACCAAAACGTGAACTAAAAAGAAAAAAATAAATTTCATTGACATTTGTCATATATGTATATAGTAGGTATATTCTAGATTCAGAAGAACCTCTCCCTTGGTTACCTATCATCATAATAAAAGCGTACGTAAATAGGTAAGTTCTAGGGACGTATATAAATTTAGAAAATTTCAAAATGTAAAATTGTGCAGTAAACCAGTATAATGGATCGCGGTTTATATACAGATAAGCCTACTAAATGATTCAATTCCACTGATATTGTGTAGTAAACTCGTATATTTTACATTTTGAAAATTTCAAAATTTATATACGTCCCTAAAACTTACCTATTTACGTACACTTTTATTATGATGATGGGTAATCAAGAGAGAGGCTCTTCTGAATCTAGAATATACCTACAATATACATATATGACAAATGTCACTGAAATTGATTTTTTTCTTTTTAGTTCACGTTTTGGTTTAAAATAAAAGCTTATTTTTAAAAATTTTTTTTTTTATATATTTTTCCACATATATTGCTTTTAAGTCGATACAGAGAGTCAAACTCTTTTCCAACTTTCTTATCCCATCCGAAAAGTCGTTATGCGGAAGTTCTTCAAAAATTAGCCTCAGTTTCAGCTCTGAGTTCCTCATTTGAGTTAAATCAATCGCTTACCGGTGTGCCGGTTTGGTAACAAGTAGAAGTAGCTGGGGGCCAGATCTGGCGAATACGGTGGCTTATAAACCAGTTAAAACCCGAGTTTGTGCAATTTTGCACGCAGATCTTGAATATGCAATTATTTTTATCGTGACACCTCTAGTTTGGTCTTCACAGGAATTTAAATTTTGAGTTTTAAAAAGCAAACCAAGGATGCAATTTCAGTGAAATTTCGCAGACACATAGTTAAAAGAGGGAGTTTGTCTTAAGAATTTTTTGGCTTATAAATATTAGATTGAAAACTTCAAGGGCACAAAGAATTTTCAAATAAAAAGGATTTTTATACCCCAACGCGTACTGCGGAAGGGGTATATTAACTTTGTCATTCTGTTTGTAACGCCAAGAAGGAGGCGTGGAAGGTATAGAAAAATATATATATTTTTGATCAGTATCATCTCCTGAGTCGATTTCCGTGTGTCCGTCTGTCTGTCCGTCTGTCGACACGATTACAGCCGCAATTTTAAAGCTATCGCGATGAAATTCAAAATATAAGTTTATTTTTAAAAAAGGAAGATCAAGTTTGAAAATGGGACAAGTCGGATGGAAACCACGTCTACCTCCCATACAAAGTGAATTTATATTAACCGTAAAATGTCTTGGTAGGTGAGCTTTGCTCTTCAGTCTTAATCCTGGCTATGAAATTTGGAAACATCGGATGAAAACCACGCCTACCTCCCATATAAAGTGGCTTTATTTTAAAAGTAAAATCTCGTAAACATCTGCTCAAATTAAAGAAATGTCTTAAAATTTTTCCTATAGACTTTGATATATAACATAGACCACCACTTTGATATTTGGCAAAATCGAATGAAAACCACGCCTACCTCCCATACAAAGTGACGTCATCAAAATAGGAAAACTTTCGTTAATATATAAAACTGAATGTCATCGTGTATGTCGTGGCTAAAGACTTCGAATATACTTCAATATGGCCGCGGGGGGGTATTTCGGCTTCAGTACCCTGCCGAAGCTCCATCCTTACTAATTTTTCATTAATTATTATTAATTAATTAATTTGAAGAAAGAATTTGTCACCACTCTTATCTGCAGTTATCCAATAAAAAAAAAAACGAAAAGAAAAAAATTAAAAGTTCAGTAGTTGTCTAGTAATGTCCAGTATAAATTTCAAGAGTTTTTGGTGTTTTTAATTTTTAAAGTTTACATAACAGTGATTTTTTTTAACAGAATTTTTGCTGAAACCGCTTTGTGTCAGGAGTGTTAGGTTTTACTTTATTTGCTCTAATCACGATTTATCGATTTCAGTTTTACTAAATAAGTGGCATTTAAAAATGTTTATATAAAAACTTAAGGTCGGCGATACATTTAAAAGAGAGTAAAAAGAGTGATGTTGGGGTGATGGGGTTTTATTAGAAGAAATTTTTTTAGAGTTTTAAAATTTTCAAATTTGGTAAAATTTACATATACATATGTTTAAAAAAAATATTTTTGTCTTCAAAAACAAAAATATTGGCGCTGGCGACGATTGCTTCAAAAGACTTCTTTTCGCACTGCGGGCATTCTACTGGCTCCTAGGTTGACCCGAAAATTTTTTTTAATTTCAAAAAGTAGTGAAAATATATTCTATTTGAATGAAACTGATTTTTAAAATAGCATTTTAAAATATTTTTATTAAAAATTTAAAACAAAAAATAAGTAAAAACTGCAATTTTCTTTTTCCAAGTACGTATAAATTTTTAGAAAGAACCTTTTTTAAAATTCAGTATCATTCAGATAGCAGATATTTTCATTTTAAAATTGAAAATTTTTTTTCGGTTCAACCTAGGAGCCAGCAGAATGCCCGCAGTGAGAAAACAGGTCTTTTGCAGCAATCGTTGTAGCCAGCGCCATCTTTGTTTTTGGAAAAAAAAAATATTTTTTTTTAAACATAAATGCATATACAAAATTTAAAAATTTTAAAATTCTAAACAAATTTCTTATAATAAAACCCCATCACCTCAACATCACTCTTTTACTCTCCTCTAAGTAAGTATAGGTAAGTATAGATTAATATGTCATGAGTGTTGTCTATGATTTGTCTATGAAGTATTTAAAATAAAAAAATATTTGTATTTGATTACTTAGTTTCTAACTGTTTTGAGTTTTTGCTGCAGAATTTTTTTCAAACAAAACTATTAAAAAAAACACAGGTGCGTCGTTGGACACACGAGAGAAGCGAAGTTTTTTCGCAGTTACATAGATTTGATAGCTTAATAATTTTTTCTTTTTAATAAATTAACTTTTAAATTCAAATATTTTTAATAACATAAAATAAATGACATATATACAGAAAACATATTTACTGCTTATTTTTTATTGTTGAATGTCAAATTTCCACGCCAATTACATATACGGGCGACTCTCCATTTTAACTCTCCACACATGGTTGTGAACTTGGCTGCACTGAACAAATTTTTTCCTTCAACAGCGTACTGCCTAGCGAAAAAATTTCTCTAATATTTTTCAGATTTCGCTCCAAGCAAATCACAGAACGAGGAGTCAAAAGTTTCGCTTCAAAAATATATATATTAAAGAACGCACACGAAACAAAATTTAACAAACATTTTAGATACCTTGCAGATGTCTTCCGTGCGTTTGTTAATTCCATATTTATTGATATCATCCATTTTTTTGACACTTAAACACTGTGGGCATTGACAATTTTCTTCGTACCAGCAACATAGAGTGTAAATTATTATCTAGAGGTTTCATCAACTCTGCTAAATCTCTGGCATGTGTTAACAGAGTTATTTCACTTAAAAACATGAAGAAAAAAAACTCTGTTACCTCTGTTAATACATGCCAGAGATTTAGCAGAGTTGATGCAAGCTCTAGATAATAATTTATACTCTATGCCAACAACACCACAAACGCATTCACAATACAAACACACCGATGCTGGAGACACCTTGTGGCAAATAAAAGCAAATTTTTTTTAGTTGTAGCATAGCAAATACACAATCCTCTCTCTATTGATAGTTGGTGACGATCTACTGCAGCATTACTTCTGTTATAATTAACATTGAATTAACAACTATTTCTAACAAGTCTTTGTGGCCTGGTGGATAGTGTATTTGACTCTCATTTGTAATCAGTGTATTTGACCAAGAAATATTTTTAGTATTTAATATTAAGTATTAAATTTTCTTGTTGTAATAAGCACTAGCAACAAAGAAACCATCAAATTTCCAAGAAAAAATCTGTCGAAAATTTTTCTGATTTCACTCTAAGCAAATCACAGAACGAGGAGTAAAAAGCTTCGCTTCAAAAATCATTAAAAGTCCAGAGTGTTGTTTCAACACCAACGTCTATGCCGCTGAATTATAAAATTTTTTCTTATTTTTTTTTTTTATAACTTTTCAGCTTAAGACAAATGCTTAAATTAGGAAATTTTAAGTAGACTTAAAAACTATTTAGTAATATAACACTCATGACAAAAATCGTATGCACTTCTGCAAAAACTTGAAAAAAAGAAATTTAACAGCATTTTTTTAAATAGCGTGACTGATTTTGGATTCTACATTTTATTTCAAAACTGCACCCATGTTAAAAGTTGAACGATATTAAAGTTGAAAGAATTTAAAAATTTCTCTGCATATCCATATTTTTTGAAATTCACTCATAAACATGGAAAGAAATTTAATAGGGGACATCAAATAAATTTTCTCAGTAGAATAATAAATTTCAATATATTTTCAAACGAATATATTTATTAATGATACTTTGTTGTTCAAGACCAAACGAACGATTGATTTCATTTTCAAAAAGAACTGCTTTTGACCGCCCACTTGGTGCCTTCTTTCTTTAAGCACATGTTTAATGTTTTGTTGAATATGATATCAAGCTACATAGTTTTTTGCATACATTTTCAATTTTTTTTTTGTTTTCTCGCGTGCAATTAGCACAAATATTTTCCAACTATTTAACTTATCAAACAAACATTTACCACCATCTGTGATTGCATTGTTGAGATGTTTTATTTTGTTCGCCGCTCAGATCAGATAAGAAAGACTAAAATCTAGGCCAAGTAAACAAACACGCTCCATTGCTGCGTGTGGTATGTGCATGCCAAGCGCAATTTTGTTGTTTTCTAAAAATGTGTTTTTAAATTTTTTTTTTTTTTTGCAAAATGTAATTTTCATCAGCAGCATGTTGTTAAGTTTGACCCTTTGCTGGTGGTGTCAATTCTTGCATTTTTTGCGTTGTTTTGTTTTTTTTTTTTTTTTGCATTTGCTTATGCCATCAAGTTCAAGCAGAAATGCAGAAAAAATTGCGTGTAATATTGCGATAATATCTACAAAAAAAAAAAAAAGAAAAAATACCACAAAACAGACGCGGCGACATATATAATGATTATTTTAATATTTTACGAACACGCATTCTTCTGTTGCAATTCGCAACAAAAGAACACCTGGAACGTATGAGAATGAAACGTACTCGTATGTAACGTGACCGCAGAGTCAACTAACCAATAAAAACAAAAACCAACTGTTGTGCCGTTATTTGAGTTGGTATAACGGTATTTAATTTATAATATAAATGCATTTATGTGTTAGTAATGCTTAAGTATCAAACAGAAAATAAAAATCTAAACAAAACGATAGATACATAAAAATATATAGCCTTAAAAACATAAAAAAAAATTACCTAGATAGATAGATGTGAAACGATAGATAGCTAAACGCATATTTACAACTTTTTTAAAAGTGTAAAAAAAAACAGACAGCAAGAAAAAAAAAACCAAAATCGTCAGCTCCGCCAGACATTTATTCTTGAGTGACGTATTGATTGCTGCTATATTTTTATTATAGTTGTGGTTGTTGTTGAAATTACTGCCATCAAGACATGGTAGCTAAAAATATTGTTCATGTCTTTTTTTTTTTTTTTTTTTTTTTTTTTTTTTTTTTTTTTTTTTTTTTAAGGCTAAATTCACATGCTAACAAAACATTTATGAATACTTCTAAAAAAAAGTCATAAAAAAGGTCGTTGCCATTGCCCAATGTGTACGGGTTTGGCATGATTAATAATAACACAATCGACAAGAACAACAACAACAACAACAATATAAAAAGACAAGAACATCAACAAGAACATTTAAAAGCCCAAAACTAACGTGTCAGAATTATTTAAAAAACTTACCAACTTACAAGCAGACTCCCTTTTTATAGTATATTCTATACTAACTTGATTGTAATTAACAACATTTCACACACCTCATGGTGTATTATTTTAACTTTGAAAGTAAATTTTTGCTAATTCCCTTTAACCTCTTTTCCAGGGCGAAGGCTTGCGCAAATCTCAAGTTAAACGGTTCGCGATTTGACAGGTTAATATGATCGCTGTTTATGAATCTGAAGTCTGATTTCACAAGTCCAATTTGGCCAGATTTACCCCCAGATTCGTAATCAGTGACCATCAGGAACTCTTTTAACTTTTTAAAGCGTTAAAAAAAAAACGGCTTAGACTTTTTTACTCGCTAAATATTGCTGCATACAGAGGTATGAAAGTTTTTGTATATTATTACTTATATAGGGCAGATGCTTGCAGGCTGTCACCCACCACTGCTGTATTTTGACATTCTAGCAGTATCTAGATCAGTGGTGTCCAACCGAATTTGCGCTAAGGGCTAGTTTGAAACCATTACCATACCAGTGGGAAAAACCATCCTTCTGTAATGCCTTATAGCCTACCTACTTTTCGTTCGTAAGGCATGCAAACGTCCCTTACGAATCCCCATTACTTTTGCAAACGTATGGCCGCCTCTAGTAAGCTTTCTTCTGTAAGGTATAAAAAGCATCATAGGTGCTTACGTAAAATAAAGAACAGGGAATGTACTGCAGACGATCGGAATCGTTCGTGTTTCCATTCTAATGCACGTTATTTAATAAGTTGGATGTATGCATGAAAACGTAAGGTACCGATGCTGTACTGATATACGACGTGTACATAATCCATTTGAACCTTCTCGACAACGGAAATTGTAAGCACTGTTTATGTTTTTACTTACAAAGGAAGGTGAACGTAAGGCCAGATCGAACTTATTTTGTCGCTCTCCTTTCACTTTCTGTCATGTTTTTTATTGTTTTTTTTTATACGTTTTGACGTTGAAAACCTGAAATTAAAATTCTAAAAGGGATGGTTAAATATTTTTAAATGAAATATTGGCTTGGCAACTAAGTAATTGCGGATTTCACTCATAGATGGCTTTAGTTGAATTTTTAGGTTTGCTGACGTAATCGAAATGTCAAACACATTTTGTTATTTGATAGTTGGTACTTCAACTGTCAATCAGTAAAAAATTTTTTTGATCGCTTGTGTAGTTTTTGTTTGGCGTCTGTTGAAAAATGGAAAATCAAAACGAACATTTTCATTATATTTTGCTTTTTTTATTTCCGGAAAGGAAAAAACTCATCGCAAGCTCACAAAAAGTTATGTGCTGTTTATGGTGACGAAGCTTTAAAAAAACGGCAGTGTCAAAATTGGTTTGCCAAATTTCGTTCTGGTGATTTTTCACTCAAAGATAAAAAACGCTCTGGTCGTTCAGTTGAAGTTGATGACGACCAAATCAAAGCAATAATCGATTCGGATCGTCACAGTACAACACGTGAGATTGCAGAAAAGCTTCATGTATCACATACATGAATTGAAAATAGCTTAAAACAAATTTGCTATGTACGAAAACTCGATATATGGGTTCTTCATGAACTGAAAGAAAATCATTTAACACAACGCATTAACATCTGCGATTTGTTAAAGAAACGTAATGAAATGATCCATTTTTAAAACGGATGATAACTGGTGATGAAAAATGGGTTGTTTACAACAATGTCAATCGGAAAAGATCGTGGAGCAGGCCAGGTGAACCAGCTCAAACAACATCAAAAGCTGATATTCATCAAAAGAAAGTTATGTTATCAGTTTGGTGGGATTACTAAGGAATTTTCTACTTTGAACTTTTACCACCCAACCGAACGATCAATTCAGATGTCTACATTGAACAACTAACAAAATTGAACAATGCATTTGAAGAAAAGCGGCCCGAATTGACAAATCGAAAAGGTGTTGTATTCCACCATGACAATGCAAGGCCACACACATCTTTGGTCACTTGGCAAAAATTATTGGAGCTTGGTTGGGATATTTTGCCACATCCACCATATAGTCCTGACCTTGCACCATCTGATTACTTTTTATTTCGATCTTTGCAAAACTCCTTGAATGGTAAAAATTTCAATAATAATGATGATGTCAAATCGTACCTGGTTCAGTTTTTTACTGATAATAACCAGAAGCTATATGAACTTGGAATTATGATGCTGCCTGAAATGTGGCAAAAGGTCATTGCTCAAAATGGGCAATACATTACAGAATAAAGTTATTTGGTTTCATGAAAAAATTGTCTTATTTTCTAAAAAAAATCCGCAATTACTTAGTTGCCAACCTGTTATTTGCCAGAATGAATGTCACTATTCATTCCACCGGTCAGTAGACGTTTGTTCTTTACTCGTTTCTCGTTGGATTTTTGCCACACTTCATATCTTCGTAACATTAATCAAAAACCGTTGCCTTCATGCCACTGCATGTATCTTACTTTACGAAATAAAGTACATATGGAAATGATCACACGAAGACATGATCGGCTTATCCGTCCATTCCTTTTGTAGTTGCAATCGTAAGCGAAGACGTAAGGTGCTCGAAATGTAACAAACAACATACTTACTTTCGCATGATCCTGTTCATATAGTAAAAATAAACTTAATCAAGTATCACAGGCTCTGCGCATTTTCAGATAACTTCTTAAAATCTGGTTTGTATTGCTCTGATCTGCATGCCAAAATCATACAATTTTTGACATGATCGTCAGTCAACATGTTTCTGTACTTGTTTTTTATAACCTTAAATTTTGAAAAAGCCTGTTCGCATATATATATGTTGACCCGTGACCTTAAAAACTGCACCGTTTTCATTAACTGTTTACTAAAATAGTTAACAGTTAACGTTTTCATAGTTGTACTAAAACTGCTTTTTTTAGTACAATATCACTGCGAAGTGTAATGACTTCAAGTTCGGTGTTTCCATTAATGAAGCCAGAGAGAAAAACATTGTGATTCATGAATGGATTTTGGAAAAAAAATAAACACAGGTTCCATAGAAAACATATTCATGAATCGCTTTTCGAATTCCGATCGCAGCCGGTGAAATATTTCCATGTGTTGACCTGAATTGTATTCCGTAAGAAATTCTGAGTCCAAAAGAAGAGCAAACGACGGGAAATGCTGAAAGTTTTTCTCTGCCAACTACCTGTTCCATAGCTCGATTTTCTCCATGAACGCTGAAATTGCACTCATCATTTCTGATGTGTTTTTCCTTTCCTTGCAAAGATTTGTTCAGATCGTTTAGTTTTGATGTCTACTACTTACTTAGATGGCGCCTACATCCGTAAGTCGGTTTCCGCCTGTTGTATGAAATTGCGCCAGCCATTTCTGTTTTGCGCTTGTTGGCGACAGATGGAAGCTCCAAGTTTCTTCAGGTTGTCCTCTACTTGGTCCTTCCAACGAAGATGCGTTCGTCCTCTTCTGCGTTGACATCCTCTGGGTACCGAATTGAATATTTTCTTGGCTGGAGCGTCGTCTTCCATCCGTTCAACATGACTTAGCCAGCGAAGCCGGTCGATTTTTATGCGCTTTACATTGTATTCGGTACTTGCCATTGACGCAGATTGGTCCGTAGATTTTACAAAGGATCTTTCTCTCGAACGCTCCCAAAGTCTTTTCATCAGAGCTGCTCAACTTCCAGGTTTGTGTTGCATATAACAGGACGGGCATGATTAGTGACTTATAGACTGTGTGACTTTTGTTCGTCGAGAGAGGGCTCTGCTTCTCAATTGCCTACTGAGCCCAAAGTAACACCTGTTGGCAAGAGTTATCCTTCGTTTTATCTCTCTACTGATATCGTTGGTGGAGTTAATGCTGGAACCGAGGTAGACGAAGTCCTTCACAACCTCGAATGCCACTGTTGTCAACAGTGACGTGGGTGCCAATACGCTGGGATTGTTTGTTTGTTGACACCAGATATTTCGTCTTATCTGCGTTTACTGCAAGACCCATGCGACTCGACTCTTTTTCAAATTTGGAGAATGCTGCACTTACTTCGCGTGTGTTATGGCCAATGATATCAATATTATCGGCATACGCTAGCAGCATAACACTCTTATAGAATATTGTGCCGCTTTGCCTCAGATCAGCAGCTCTAATGATCTTCTCCATTAGTCGACAAAAAGGTGGTGGGTGTCGATTTGCTTCTCTATGGTCTTTTCCAAGATTTGTCGTAGCGTGAATATCTGGTCGGTGGTAGATTTTCAAGGTCTGAAGCCACACTGATAAGGCAAAATCAGTTGGCTTACGATGGGCTTCAGTCTTTCACATAATACGCTAGACAGAACCTTATAGGCGATATTTAGGAGGCTTATCCCACGGTAGTTGGCGTAAATAGTGGGATCGCCTTTCTTGTGGATTGGGCAGAGTACACTGAGGTTCCAATCGTTTGGAATGCATTCTTCCAACCATATTCTGCATAGAAGCTCGTGAATGCATTTAAATAGAGCTTCGCCTCCGTTCTTAAACAGCTCAGCGGGTAGACCATCGACTCCCGCGGCTTTGTTGTTCTTAAGCCGTGTTATTGCTTTCAAGATTTCATTATAGTCGGGCAGCGGAACTTCAACGCTGTCATCCATAATTGGGGTTTCCGGGATATCATCTCTATTGGCGGGATTGTTGTCGTCATCGCCATTCAGAAGACTAGAGAAGTGTTCCTTCCATAACGTCAGTGTACTCTGGATATCTGTCACTAGATTCCCGTTTTCATCCTTGCAGAAAGAGTCCTTGGTTTTAGAGCCATCGGCCAGGCGTCTTATCTTTTCGAACAATTTTCGGGCCTCGTTCCTGTCTCCATACGATGTTTGATGTCACATCAGTTAAAAATGCTAACTCGGAGAGCCATACATTACCATCGAGGTCTTTATTTCTTCCATCAAAGCTACAAACCTTGTCAGCACTTTACCTCGATTCAGCCACCTTACTTCAGCGTAGTAGATTATGTCACCATATAATCCATTGTCGATGGTTCAACGATCGTCCGCGAATGAAATTCACAATACGGACGATCACGCTCATTACATGGGCAAGGTTAACGGATTTAGCGGAAAGCGATCAGATTTTCCTGATCTGCAGATGGAAAATCTGCATCCTTCATACAGAGTCCAACAAATTCATTATTTTGTCCGATCATAGCAGGCGCTCCGTCAGATATGATTGCGACAAGTTGTTTTATAGGTACATATGTTGTCTTCAGTAATCATTTTCTTCACTGCGTCGTATATATGTTGCCCTCGAGTACGAGATATTTCAATGTCATATTAGTAAGCAATGCCTCTTTAGCAGAAAAATCAGAAAAGACCATTCTGATGAACACCAATAGCTTAAGCATCGACATGATCGAATTTGCGTTTTTTTATTTTGGCTTTGCATGCATTTGTTTTTGGAAAGTTCGCTGAAAAATTTGCCGAGCACTGAACGAATGCGGGTTGTGTTGTTGTTTTTTGAAGGCGTTCTTTCAAACGCGGACACGTTTGAGTTAAATTATTGCAAGCGCTTAAAAAAAATAATTAAAAATAAATTAAATACATAAATGAATGGCAAAAGCGTTTTTTTTTTATAAAATAAATAAATAAGTATTCTTCTGTGCATCTTTTTGTTCGCGGGCGCCTAAAAATATGGCCGCGAGCTACCAGGCACCCGCGAACTACCGGTTGGACACAACTAGTCTAGATGTCAAAAGAGTATTTTTTGCTTTTAATCTACTTTTGTGACATTGTCTGTTTAAGAAAGTGTATCATAATAGTTCTTAAAAATTTAAAATTGTGTACTTGTCCTGGCTATTGTTCGAGGGGGTAAAAGGTGAATATTTGTGATGTGTTGCTATTTTATATAATTTTTATAATAAGAACAGAATTCCACAGATATCATGAATTGACAATTTTATATTATGTTAGTTTAACAATGGCGTCAAAATGCACCTTTGTTGGCTTGCAGGTTGCTACATCTTTTTCGCTTTTGTTTTGTATAAAGTGTGTTTAGCTTGACAAGTTTCATTGAGTCAAAACTGACGTTTTATTTAATATTTGTTATATTTCGCTGATTTTTTTTTGCATTTTCGTTATATTTTTTGTATGACAGCTCGCAGACCAGGAAAATCCGACCGCGGAAATGTTGAAAACACTTGATGCTCGCGCGACACTTGCTAATTGTGTCGCGCAACATTTCTCTTTGGTGCCAAAGTGAAGACCAGGAAAATCCGACCGCGGTTAATAATAACGCGAGAAAGACCACTGCAATATTCATGTAAAATTCAATAAATTTGTATAAATTCGATGTTTTTACTTGAGTTTTTTTACATTTTCCGCAATTTTTCAAGGGTTGGCAACCTGTAAAAATGCATGTAAAATTCAATATATTTTTATAAATTTTCTAAATTCGATGTTTTTACTTGAGCTTTTCTACATTTTCCGCAATTTTTCAAGGGGTGGCAACCTGTAAAAATGCATGTAAAATTCAATAAATTTTTATAAATTTTCTTTTTACTTATGTTTTTTTACATTTTAATCAATTTTTCAAGGGGTGGCAACCTGCAAACCAAAATTTCAAACAGTCGATTTTTTATAATTTTCTAAATTTGCTATAAAATTTTTTTATTTTTTGCGAATTTAAATGATTTCTATATTAATATTTTGACTTTTTACTTACTCTTACCAACATATGCAGCAAATCAAAAATACGTTGATCTTATGACGAATTATGATCATAAAAGCAATGGAGTGGTGGCAACTGGCAAGCCTCTCCCTATTTTTTTTTTCGGCTTTACTGTAGGACAAACCTTCACAACTTGTAGAATATAAAAAAATGTATATAAAAAGTTTAAGAACTCCACCATAATATAGTAAAAGTGTTAAACATTTTAACCCATGATTGATTATATGACTTATTATAACATACATTTTTAAGACAAAAATTTCGAAAACCTCCGAACCTAATTTTTCGCATTGTATTCTCCTTGTATACTCCATTGTTTATATTTGTCATCAGAGATGAGAAGTCAAAATATGTTATTATGGCTGACATTTTCGGAATTGTTTTCCAAAAAATAGCAGCAAATAAAAGAAAGCTTAACGCAAAATGAAGTTTAACCAAAAAAAAAAAAAATCTTTGCAAATGTTGAAACACTTGATGCTCGCGCGACACTTGCTAATTGTGTCGCGCAACATTTCTCTTTGGTGCCAAAGTGAAGAGGTGCTGTTCGTCGCTTGTTGTGCTCAGTGTGTCCGGGCTATTACATTTAAAAATGTTTTTCATCTTTAAATATTGATTCTCCTTTTATCCTCCTTTTGAAATAAAAAATATCTCCTTTTTGGCAAAATTTGGAAGGAAAATCCTACTTTTTGACAATATTGAGTTGGGATGGTTACATATACCTCATGCAAAAAAATTCTTGTACATAAAATAACTACATAAAATATACACAAAATATATAATACGATAAAAATGCAGTCCAAATGAAAAACAGCTTTGAAAAAAAATCCCATTCATGACGAACAATTATTCCATTTGTTCATTGCAAAATTGCTAAAATTTTTTCATCTGACATATTTTTTTTCACTTGAGTTTATTTTGCAAGCCATCTCACATCTCAAAAATACAATTGGTTTTAGGAGCACACTGCACACATTACTTTTCTATTTTCGTTGAAAAAATTTCGAATTTTTATGGAAAAATTCCTCAAAAATATCCGCTTTATTATATGTACTTAGTAGGGACATAAATACTGTTACAGCATTTATCAGCATTTATACCATTTCAATAAAAAAGTCGAACATACCCCGTTATTACCATATTGCCTATGAAATATTACGTGAAAAGCGTTAGTCTGGCGGGAATTCAATGTTGTTGCATCTTTCACCATGGAGTGGTCGGATAGCGAGCTGTTATAGCGATATATTAATATATAAAAGGCTAGCACAATCCTCTGCACCCAATATCGCTCAAACTGTAATTATTTTTTGCGATTATTGCAGGTTCTTCCTAACATATACTGTCCTGAAAAATGTTCTGCCTGAAAGTATGCACAGAAAATTCATTTGATACTTACCAGTGACATGCTTGCGTTTTATGTATGTGCATACTTTCAGGCTGAACATTTTTCAGAACAGTATATTGTAAAAGCACTGTGATAATGACAAAAAATAATTAGTTTGAGCGTTAGTGCTTCTAACCCGTTGTAGGACGGGCTTTTATACTAGTTTAAGTATAAAATGTAAAAAGGTGATATTTTTAAAACGCTCCGCCCGCTCGGATTTAGTCGGATGTTCGTCTACCGGTGCATAAAACTGTTTGAGGGGACTGGAGATGCTAATGACCGCCACCGATCGGACCGCCCACGCAAAGTTCGAACGCCGCAAGTCTTTAAAGCTGTCAAAGCAAGAATTGAGCGAATTCCGCTCTGAAAACCTAAAATTATTGCTTGAGAAATAAATGTCATGAAAAAGATCCATGAGTCGAATTATTAAAAAAAAGATTGGAACTTGGGACTTTCAAACGCCTTAACGGACATTTATTCACTGCAGCTTTGGAAAAAATTCAAACGTCTTTTGGTGAAGCACCCTGATAAAACAAATTGATACGGTATATGCATGATGATCTAAGGAAGCATCTGAATGGATTCCACGGGTCGAAAAGGGTCATATCCTAGCTTCACTTATGATTTGTTGGGGTGTTTTTAAGATGGAGTCACTTACTTGCATTACTGCGAACAAGGGGCCAAAACATAGGCCAAAATGTATCGAGAAACCGTTTTTGGAAGTTGTTGTAATGTCACTCAAACATTTTCTGTTCTAAAATTAGTCGTGAACTTTCCAGCATGATTTTGCGATGGCCCATAAAGCTAAAACGACCCAAAACTGGACGTAAAACAATTTTCCATCATTAATTTCATCTGATGAATAGCCCTGTGGCAGTCTAGATTTGAAAACGCTGGATTACAACGAGTGAAGAGTTTTCGAGGACATGTTTTGCCACAAAAGCTACACCAACATTGATTCTCTTAAGATAGCTTTAATTCGTGCTATGGTCAATTTTGCAATGAACGAGATGCGTGCGTCTATTGATGTTTGGCCAGTTCGACTTAAGACGTGCATGAAGGCCAAGAGCGGACATTTCGAATAAATATTTCCTTTTTGTATACTATATATCAAGAAATATTTGTTAATTTTATACCATAAAATGTGTGTAGGTAGGTACACAAAAAAAAACCCCTTCAATTATTTTTAGTGTGTTTGGCGTTTTATCTTTTGGAACGCTACTCAAAAGTTAGTAACGAGACTGTTCGATGAGAGTAGAATTTTAAGTGTTGACAGTATGAAAAATCAATTTTGTCACTGTCCCATTCATAGCGATGAAATGAATGTAGTAAAAAAGGTTTTTCACAAAAATTTTATTAAAAAGCTTTGGTTTACGGAAAACGTTATTCTGAATCTTTAAACTTGACTTGGCATGGCTTCGAAATTATAGAGAGATACTAAATTTTGTCCCATTCATGGCGATCAGAGCTGGGTCGAAAAGTATTCATTACAATTCAATTCCAATTCCTTGGACTTAGGAACTGGTAAGTGGCCATCTCAATTCCTCAGGAAAGTAATTGCAAAATTCATCAATTACATTAAAGGAATTGTTATTGGCAATTGGACACCTCAATTGCTCAGAAATGTAATTGACGAATTTTTCCAATTACATTCCTGAGGAATTGAGATGGAATTAATTCCAAAAGGAATCATTACAACCCAGTTCTGATGGCGATGTCCCACTTATGGCTTCCACTTATAGTATGTTTCGAACTCACGCCATCATTGAAATGAATGTAGCAAGCGTTGCTTCTATGCTGTAATTAAATAAAAAAATGTTCCACATAAATTGTATTGAAAAGCTTTGTTTTACGAAAAACTTTATTCTAAATCTTAAAACTTCTGAAAATTGAGGCGAAAAGTATTGAAATATATTACAGCATGGCTTGGAAATTAAAGAGAGATAATAAATGAAGATATGTATTTAGCAAAATATGTTGAGAAATTAATTTTTTCACTGTCCCATTCATGGCGATGTCCCACACATGCTTTCCACTCACCGTATTCTTAGAACTCACGCCATCATTGAAATGAATGTAGCAAGCGTTGCTTCTGTGCTGTAATTAAATAAAAAAATGTTCCACATAAATTGTATTGAAAAGCTTTGTTTTACGAAAAACTTTATTCTGAATATTAAAACTTCTGAAAATTGAAACCAAAAGTATTGAAATATAATACAGCATGGATTAAAAACTTAAGAGAGCTACTAAATAAAGATATGTATTTAGCAAAATATTATCAGGATTCAATGTTGTCACTGTCCCATTCATGGCGATGTCCCACTCATGGCTGCCACTCATTGTATGTTTCGAACTCACGCCATCATTGAAATGAATGTAGCAAGCGTTGCTTCTGTGCTGTTATTAAATAAAAAAATGTTCCACATAAATTGTATTGAAAAGCTTTGTTTTACGAAAAACTTTATTCTGAATCTTAAAACTTCTGAAAATTGAAACGAAAAGTATTCAAATATATTACAGCATGGCTTAGAAATTAAAGAGAGATACTAAATAAAGATATGTATTTAGCAAAGAATGATAAGAAATCAATTGTGTCACTGTTCTATTCATGTCGATGTCCCACTCATGGCTTCCACTCATCGTATGTTTCGAACTCACGCCATCATTGAAATGAATGTAGCAAGCGTTGCTTCTGTGCTGTAATTAAATAAAAAATGTTCCACATATATTGTATTGAAAAGCTTTGTTTTACGAAAAACTTTATTCTGAATCTTAAAACTTCTGAAAATTGAAACGAAATGTATTGAAATATAATACAGCATGGCTTAGAAATTAAAAGAGATACTAAATAAAGATATGTATTTAGCAAAATATGTTGAGAAATTAATTTTGACACTGTCCCATTCATGGCGATGTCCCACTCATGGCTTCCACTCATTGTATGTTTCGAACTCACACCATCATTGAAATAAATGATGCTTCTGCGCTGTAATGAAATAAAAAAATGTTCCACATAAATTGTATTAAAAAGCTTTGTTTTACGAAAAACTTTATTCTGAATCTTAAAACTTCTGAAAATTAAAACGAAAAGTATTGAAATATATTACAGCATGGCTTAGAAATTAAAGAGAGATACTAAATAATGATATGAATTTAGCAAAATATTATGAGAAATCAATTTTGTCACTGTCCCATTCATGACGATGTTCCACTCATAGCTGCCACTCATTGTATGTTTCGAACACGCCATCATTAAAATGAATGTAGCAAGCTTTGCTTCTGCGCTATAATTAAATAAAAAAATGTTCCACATGAATTGTATTGTGAAAAGCTTTGTTTTACGAAAAACTTTATTCTGAATCTTAAAACTTCTGAAAATTGAAATGAAAAGTATTGAAATATATTACAGCATGGCTTAGAAACTAAAGAGAGATACTAAATAAAGATATGTATTTAGCAAAATATGTTGAGAAATTAATTTTGTCACTGTCCCATTCATGGCGATGTCCCACTCATAGCTTTCACTCATTGTATGTTTCGAACTCACGCCATCATTGAAATAAATGATGCTTCTGCGCTGTAATTAAATAAAAAAATGTTCCACATAAATTGTATTGAAAAGCTTTGTTTTACGGAAAACGTTTTTCTGAATCTTAAAACTTCTGAAAATTGAAACGAAACGTATTGAAATATATTACAGTATGGTTTAGAAATTAAAAAGAGATGTTTAATAAAGATATTTAACATAGTATCAAATTGATTCCAAAGGTTATAAATTTTTTCTGAATCTTAAAACTTCTGAAAATTGAAACGAAACGTATTGAAATATATTACAGTATGGTTTAGAAATTAAAAAGAGATGTTTAATAAAGATATTTAACATAGTATCAAATTGATTCCAAAGGTTATAAATCAATTTTATAGCGTTGTGGTTAGCGTTGTGGTTAGCGTTGTGTTACGATTTGAATTCTAATAAAATTTAATACAAAACTTATTTAAAAATTTTATAATCTACTGCAAGACTAAATGAAAACAAACTCGAAATTAAAATCGAAATCAAAATCTGTCTAGTTCTTCGTTTGTATTAAATTTTTTTTTCAGTTTTTATAACCGTGCACTATTTTTGCCCTAAATTGTACTAAGATCTCTATCAAAATAAGTTTTTTTGTAGTTAATTCTTTTTAATTGTCTTGAAACTAAATCCATCAAATTGCACTGTCAACGCGTGACCAAACATGTATGTATGTACCTCAACAACATTTTTTTTATTCTCAATTCAAGCAATTCAATATAATTCATTCAATGCCGTCATCGAACACTGGTGTTTCAAGCAAAACCTGCGCAATTTCAACAAATAAGTTAAATTGATAAAATATTTAAATTCAATTGAGTGCCATCCCTTGTTTTTGTCTTGCCACACAATACATTAAAGTAGTTAGTATACAAAATGTGCAACAGAGGTCATACAACTCACCAGTCAGCTACACTCACGTTTGTTGAGACTCGTGTACGAGCGATTTGTGTCTACATTGTTTATTTAAGTTTTCCTGCTTGCTTCCTTTTACTCTTTTATATATATATATTTTTTTTTTTTGTAAGTTGTATTTTATATTTTGAAATACATGACCTACCCTGCGGGGTTGCTTGCAGTTCCTTCTAAGCATTTGCCAGCTAAATTTGCGCGTACCGGCAACTTTACTTAGCAATATGTTTTCTCTATCGTTTTATTGCAGAAATTAATTCTAATTTGAGGTTGTTTATCGATATAATGAATGACAACTTGTTAAAAAAAAAAAATACCGCTTAGGCAACCGAACCGTTGTCAGCAGTAGGTACAACGTCGTCATTAAAAGCTTTTGCATTTTAATGACGATTTTATTGTTGTTGTAGCTGTTTTTTTTATATCAACAGTGTCTGTACGCAATTACCATCTTTCATATGAAAACAATTGTTTATTTTCTTATTTCATTTATTGTCAGTTATCTTTAAGGGGGTAGGTATGTAAAGTCAGCGAGATTTTACCATATTTCGGGATTTTATGGGAAATCTAGGGGACGGGAAAATCTTTTTGTTTTTATAGAACTAATCTGTTCGGAAGAAATAAATTAACATTGGAACCAATGGAACGATCTTGATATGGAATACAGATCACTTAGAAATATTTTAAGTTTTTCGTATCAACCGTTTGAAACCATCTGGGTATTTTCGAAATAGTTTAAGTTCTACATCATTGATTTGCAAATATAGAATTTCTATGACCAACCCAAAACGTACCTGCTTTGGAAACTTAAATGAAACAAAATAGATGATTATTAGATAGATTAGATAGATTAGATTAGATAGATGAAAGATGATAGATGATGATTATTAGATAGATGAAAATAGATGATTATTTAACAAAAATTGTTGACATATAAGAACAAATCTTTAGCAAGCCGCTTTAAGAGTGAAAATAACAATATCAGAAATACAAAAGAACAAATTAAAAACTATTACATTATAATGAACTCAAAATGATAAATTATAAATTATTATTTGATAATATTTTAATAAGATGCTAAGAATAAGAAGAAAATAGGAAGAGGAAGTTAGGATTCGAGTATTCGAAGATTAAATGCTTAAAGTTTTGCTTATTGGAAACAGTTTTGATACTATTACGTAGTGAATTCCACGGCCTTATAACGCTGACGAAAAACAATCTACTAGATTTAACGAAATTAACGAACTAACTAGAATTAACGAAATTATATCTGGGGATCACAAGGTTCATGCTTCTATTTGATCTGCAGAATTTGACTTACCTACTTAGGTGGCGCCTACAACCGTAAGTCGATTTTCGCCTGGTGTATGAAATTGCGCCAGTCATTTCTGTTTTGTGCTTGTTGGCGACAGATGGAAGCAAGTTTCTTTAGGTTGTCCTCTACTTGGTCCTTCCAACGAAGATGCGGTCGTCCTCTTCTGCGTTGACCGCCTCTGGGTACCGAATCGAATATTTTTTCGGCTGGAGCGTCGTCTTCCATCCGCTCAACATGACTTAGCCTTCGCTGGCCGCTCGAATTTTATGCGCTTTACATCGTATTCGGTACTTGCCATTGACGCAGATTTTTTCATCAGAGCTGCTCAACTTCCAGGATTGTGCTGCATATAACAGGAGGGGCATGATTAGTGACTTATAGACTGTGTGACTTTTGTTCGTCGAGAGAGGGCTCTGCGTACTCAATTGCCTACTGAGCCCAAAGTAACACCTGTTGCCAAAAGTTATCCTTCGTTTTATCTCTCTACCGATATCGTTGGTGGTATCGTAAACGAAGTCCTTCACAACCTCGAAGGAAGTGTTGTCAACAGTGACGTGGGTGCCAATACGCTGGGACTGTTTGTTTGTTGACACAAGATATTTCGTCTTATCTGCGTTTACTGCAATTCCCATGTGACTCGACTCTTTTTCTTATTTGGCACTGACTTCGCGTGTGTTATGGCCAATGATATCAATATCATCAGCATACGCTAGCAGCATAACACTCTTGTAGAATATGGTGCCGCTTTGTCTCAGATCAGCAGCTCGAATGATCTTCTTCATAATTAGATTAAAAAAGTCGCACGATAAAGAATCACCTTGTCTGAAACCACGTTTAGTAACAAATGGTGGGTAGAGGTCCTTCCCGATTTTAACTGCGCTGTTGGTTACAATTAATAAAGCCATTCATATATTCTATTCAAGTTAACGAACAATTTTTTAATTTCAACGTATATGTGTGTGCCTTGGTTAATCAGATAGATTTACTAGATATTGCTATTATTTCATTAAGTTCTTATCATAATGCTTTAACTAAACATAAAAATTCAAAATTAACATTAAAAATTAAAGTTCCTGGTACTTACACGTATTTTTGTTGTTACATATCACCCCACCGATTTGAAAAAGACTAAAAAACTAATTTTTTGTTTTACTTCATCCATTTTTCAAAATATTCAACAGTCATAAAAACACTCACTTCGAATTTTATTGGAGCAAATAAAAACGTGTTACACATCACCCCACATCAGCCGACTAATTGTTTAAAGAAAAAATGTTTTCCATTTGCACCATTTATAAATAAACAACTTTAAACTAGACTGAACGAATGGTGCGACTGAAATAAATTCGCATGGCTAAAGAAATGACCGGCTAAAAATGAAAATGCCACTTCATTTAGGTTTTGTTAAATACAAATTTTACCGACTGAGGTTGATTTAAGGTACGACTGAAAGAAAATTGGCCGACTGAAGTTGGTTTTGGATATGACTTAAAGCGTAATAGCCGTTTAAAGTTGGTTTTTGACATGGCTGAATCGTTGGAGAAGTTTTGTTAACAAACAAAAGACAGAAATGTGAAAAAATTTACTTTTTTTTTTTTAAATTATTCTTTGATTTTATTTTATTGCACATGTTTTCTTTGAATCACATTATCTGTAATCTTTGATATATCAGTCATCCAGGCCATTATTATAGCACGTTTACAAAATGATTTATATTTCAACTTTTAATGATAAAATTACCCCGAAATATAAGCAAGCAAGTATATAATACAAGACAGAAATGTTGAAGAATTTTCGTAACATTTTTTTTTAATGAACGAACACAAGACAGACGCGTTAAGGCGGTCTTCTCATTCAAAACCCGTTTTTTGGACCCTTTTTAAAAAAATTCTTATTTGAAAACGCAAAGAATAATTGAAAACTTTTTTTATTTATTGTATTACAAAAGGTTCAAAGTAAATAAAAAAATTTTTTTTGCCCCGATACGTTCAAAAAGTAATGAGACTTCAAAGTTGGTGGTGAAAAAAAAGGTGTCGTCACGGCGGCCACGATTCCGGGTCTCCGGAGCGTCTGAAATGAAAAAAAAAAACGGGGTTATAATCAGTATAGATGTAATTCTCGGGTGAACCTCAAGCTTAATTTTGTGATTTTTTTTGACAAAATGGCGGCCATTCAAAAAAAAAAATTTCAATTTCGGGTTTTTTTTTTGTAGTTTAGTGTAAAAAAAAAATAGTAAAAATTTTTTTAAAATTATGGTCGAGGTTCACCCGAGAATGGTGACAATTCTGCGTCGATTCCATTTTGTTTCATGAAAATCGGTTCAGTTGAACTGGAGATATCATGGCAGCCAGTTCGAAAAACGTGGGTTCGAGATAAACGCGTTTAAAGTTTGAAGTAATTTTTTTGGGGAAAAAAAAAAAAATCAAAAATGTTTAAATGCAGTTTTAAAGAGCTGACAATTTTTACTTACAAATATTAGTCGGCGATGCCAGCTCCATACAGGCCACCTTCCTCTTTTTCGTAGAAACTGCTTTCTGCTGCCCTCTCTGCTCTGCGAGCCGTTCTGCCAGCTTTTGATGATGCCGCAGCTCGAGTCTCTGATCGGTTCAATCTGTCTTCATTGCGAGATAGTGCGTATTCGTATGCGTTTTTGCCAATCGCAATACCCATCAAACCCATAATTTTAAGTATGGGTATAAAACCGTCGTTGAAGAGGCACGTTGCAATGAAATTGGCCACTTCGATGGTGCGTGCGCCTGAGTTGATGTGTTTGGGCGAAAGTGACCAAAGAACAGAATTGTAGGACTCATTGGAATTCTGAGTTTCAGATCCAAGGCATCTTCCAAGCAAATTATCTGCCGACAGCGCTTCGTAAGCTGGTTTTATTACCTCCATCACCTTCTTGTCCATCAGACCTTGCTTCACAAAAAAGGCTGTATCTTCTAAAGTATTTCGAATTTCTAAAAATCCTTTTAGGGGCATATTCACAACTACCCAAGCTATAAATAAATGCCAAAAAAAAAGTTGAAAAAAAAGTTGCTCAATGAGAAGACCCCCTTAAATAATATTTTGCAAGTCAGGCTTATGCAGCAAGTTTCTTTAAGAAATCACTAAAGATCAATCCATCGATGATGCATGCGGCTGCTGGGAATTTCTTCTATTTTCAGTTTGCCGCTCACATTGTGCTCTCTTCTGAGTGAGAGAACTGGTGGCGAATTCATTAGGAAAGCAAAAGTGATGCCAAGTTTTTGTTGAAAACATATGTTTTTGACATTAACTTTGTATCGAATTTTATTTCAAAGCAACTAAAATTTCAAATTTGATTTGAATAATACGTTGTGAAGTCAAACTCTTCCGGGCAATTTATTGTTACCAATATAATAAATAATACTATACGTAATGAAACATGCATGTCAATGAATTTTTTCAATATAATCTTTACGAAATAAATCAACTAATCCTTGATTCACTTTAATAACAATCCATTTTAATTTCATTCAGTGTATTACCAAAAAGTATTTCTCAGTTTAATGTTTTTTTTAACTTTGCTAAACGTTTTCAATTAAAAAAAAAAAAAATATAAAAAAATCGTGTTTATACGGTCGAATTTCAGTCACAGGCGATACTAGCACACATAAATAGCTAATTTTCGGCTGTAAAAACTGGCAATTTTCATTAATTTTTTCGTCAAACAATTAGTTTTTAAAACTAAAAATAACATTTTTAAGTGTAAAGTTTTATACGCATATTAAGCATTTTGAGCTTTTACAGTCTTTTTGCCAAGTGAACATTTTTGTCATAGTTATGTTAGTGCTTTTTTTAACTAATTTAAAAGCTTTTTTTTTAAATCCCACTGAAATTAACTGGTATGTATTTGGTGATCTAGTATTTATAATTTAAATGCTTTTTGCGCTAGAATAAGTTTAAATATTATTGAAATAGAGAATTTTAAACAAACTGTATAAATAAAGTACCAGCACTTCCTCGTTGACGCCAATGCCACCGGAATTTTTCTAGTTGTTGAATGTTTTTTCAGCAGTTTTTATAGAAAACAACTGAAACTATTAAAATTTTCTTCTTGCTGAAATAAAAAACGATAGACAGTGTAAACTAGCTTGATCAAAGCATACTAAATAAATTCTATTAAATCTATAAGTATCATTTTGGCAGCTGATTTAATTTGCTTTTTAAAACTACCAGATAAAAAAAGGTTCAATGCCAACAAAAAAAAAAAAAAAAAAAAAAAAAAAAACAAGCAACCTTCAACGTTGTTAAAGTAAAATTTTACAGTTTCTTTTTCAAGTTGTGCGCACGCATAATTGAATTATTTCTACAGACAGGTGGTTGACTTGACTGGAATAACAGCGTCGATCATCTGCGCCGCAGCCCATCCAAGAGACATAACAAGACAAGACAAGCCACTCACGTAGCCCTAGCCAGTGTTTATCAGGTAAGGCAGGTGAGCTGAGCAATACACATAAAATTTAATTGCGTTCACAGACATCTTTCAAATGCCTCAAAAAACAACAATAAAAAAAAAAAATAATGTAAAGAACAAACTCTGTACTATGTATCTGGATTTGAAAAGAGCAAAAAACAAAAAAAAAAAAATTATATTCATGCTAAGTCCATTTGTTATAAAAATAAAAAAAAACAACAAAAACAGGTTTTGCAAGCAAGTGCGTGTGAGTGTGCTTCTTCAATGCTCAAATCTATAGATAGTTACAACAACATAATATTTTCCTAACAAATACTTTGTTGAAAAATGTGCTTAACCAGTTTTATATCATTTACTATTATGTGCACATAAACATACAGTGTGTCAAAAAAGTTAAGGCACAGCGCTATTCTCAAAGTTTGCATCTAAATAACTTTTTCCACCTAACGAAAAAAAAATATGGCATCATTTGAAAATTGAAAGTTTTTTTTATTATTCACTGCAAAAATATTTAATTTTTCATTTTTGTTTTATGTATTATGTTATTAAAAAACAAAAAAGTCACAAATCGGGTCTATTTTCACATTCTTAGGAGCTACAGGGTTAATTAATATTTCACGACTTTGATTCACGTTATTGTTTCTAGCAGAAAAACTAACTTACATACATCTTATTTTGATAGCTTACTTTTAAGACAATGAAATCACCTTTCTAACGGCATATCAACAAACCCAACTTAACCGTCTCCGAGCTATGATCGTGTGAATATGAAATCAATCGGTTGAAACTACCAAATTTCAACTTTGAGTGCAAATTTCGTAGAATTTTGCGTAATAAATTAAATTTTTTTTTACATCAATTTTGCAATTTATTTAATTTTCTTTTCAATGACACCAAAAACATAAACATATCTTTAAAAATAAAAAAGTTGACTGTACTAAAAAATTATACTTATTAGAAAACAATGATAAATAATGACATTACAATTAGTTATGCAGTAGATAATATTGTTTTCTAATAAGTATAATTTTTTTTAGTGCAACCAAGTTTTTTATTTTTTAAGATATGTGTATGTTTTTGGTGTCATTGAAAAGAAAATTGAATAAATTACAAAATTAATCCTAAAAAATAATTACGCGAAATTCGGAGAAATTTGCACTCACAGCTCCGTAACGGTTAAGTAGGTGGGGTTTGTTGCTATACCGTTGGAAAGGTGATTTTATTGCCTTTAAAAGCTGAGCTATCAAACTATCAGGTCGGCAACTAAGTAATTGCGGATTTTTTTTAGAAAATAAAAGACAATTTTTTCATGGAACCAAATAACATTACTCTGTAATGTATTGCCCATTTTGAGCAATGACCTTTTGCCATCTTTCAGACAGTATCATAATTCCACGTTCATACAACTTCTGGTTTTTATCAGCAAAAAACTGAACCAGGTACGATTTCACATCATCATTATTATTGAAATTTTTACCATTCAAGGAGTTTTGCAAAGATCGAAATAAAAAGTAATCAGATGGTGCAAGGTCAGGACTATATGGTGGATGTGGCAAAACATCCCAACCAAGCTCCAATAATTTTTGCCAAGTGACCAAAGATGTGTGTGGCCTTGCATTGTCATGGTGGAATACAACACCTTTTCGATTTGTCAATTCGGGCGGCCGCTTTTCTTCAACTGCATTGTTCAATTTTGTTAGTTGTTCAATGTAGACATCTGAATTGATCGTTCGGTTGGGTGGTAAAAGTTCAAAGTAGAAAATTCCTTTATAATCCCACCAAACTGATAACATAACTTTCTTTTGATGAATATCAGCTTTTGATGTTGTTTAAGCTGGTTCACCTGGCTTGCTCCACAATCTTTTCCGATTGACATTGTTGTAAACAACCCATTTTTCATCACCAGTTATCAATCGTTTTAAAAATGGATCACAAATCGCAGATGTTAATACGTTGTGTTAAATGATTTTATTTCAGTTAATGGGGAACCCATATATCGAGTTTTCGTACATAGCAAATTTGTTTTAAGCGATTTTCAATTCATGTATGTTAGACATGAAGCTTCTCTGCAATCTCACGTGTTGTACTGTGACGATCTGAATCGATTATTGCTTTGATTTGGTCGTCATCAACGTCAACTGGATGACCAGAGCGTTTTTCATCCTTGAGTAAAAAATCACCAGAACGAAATTTGGCAAACCAATTTTGACACTGCCGTTCTTTTAAAGCTTCGTCACCATAAACAGCACATAACTTTTTGTGAGCTTGCGATGCGTTTTTTCCTTTCCGTAAATAAAAAAAGCAAAATATGACGAAAATGTTCGTTTTGATTTCCCATTTTTCAACAGACGCCAAACAAAAACTACACAACCGATCAAAAAAAGTTTTTTACTGATTGACAGTTGAAGTACCAACTATCAAATAACAAAATGTGTTTGACATTTCGATTACGTCAGCAAACCTAAAAATTCAACTAAAGCCATCTATGAGTGAAATCCAATTACAATTACTTAGTTGCCAACCCAATAAGTTTTATGAAAGTTAGTTTTTCTGCTAGAAACAATAACGTGAATCAAAGTCGTGAAATATTAATTAACACTGTAACTTCTAAGACTGTGAAAATAAATCCTCCCCCTCCCCCCTCCCCTCCCATACGATTTTTGCTCAGCTCGACATAACCTTTCAGCTCCGTAAATAGTTGCACTCAATTGCAGGACACCCTGTATATCGAGCAGTGTAAAAAGTAAAGGAATTTTTTTGTGTATTTCAATTAAAATTCATTTAATAATACTAACTGCATCAAAAAGTTGGCCAAATTAATTGCTTTTTAATATGAAAGCAAAGTTCTCAGAAAAATTGAGTGTGCCTAAACTTTTTTGATTCACTGTATATACAGGCGTATATAAAATTACATGTTTGTTTGTAAAAATGATGTAGAGAGAAAAAAAATGATTATGTAATGGTGACGTGCGCGTAGGTTGCGTCTACCGCCCGATCTGTTGTCGCTGCCGCTGCTCATGATTAACAATATCGAGTGCTGGTGCAAATAAACTCGAACAAAACTTAAAATAATAATAATAGAAAGCCTTGCATTGAAATAGTATGCAATAAACAAGCATAGCGGCGCACATACATACACACACACACTGCAAAAATGCAACTGATTTCAAGTTTTTTGTTTTTGTTTTTTTTTTATTAGCTTTTTTCAACGTATGAACTTGAACAAAATTGCAGGCATCACTTGTGAAAAGCGTGTGCAAACACATAAATACACCATAAAATAAAAACTAAATTAAAAAAAAGGGGGAAAAAACAACACGACTAACGATAGTGAAAAACAATAAAACTAGCACAGTAAAGAGCAAAAATAACTCACGTTTAACATTCAAACTTTGCGCGTATTCTACAGTCAAACTCATAAATTATTTAATTTAATCATATTTCAACAAAAATAAAATTTTATTTCAATTTTTCATTTATATATCTCATAATAATTTTAACTTCAAAGTTGTTTGGAAGAATTTGTTAAGCATTATAAAAATCTGTTTGATAAAAATAATTCTTGAAGCACAGACAGCCACTCAAAAATTAATTTGAATATAAAAATTTCACTTAAATAAAGCTTGTCCACGAAATAACTTTTACATTTTAGATTGCAAATATTTCTTAAATAAAATATACAATTAATTTATTAGTTCATATAGGTTAAGAATACAGATAAACAGTAAAAACTTTAGTCTTGAATTCGATTTCTAACAAAAGATCGTACTTTTCTCTTTAAGCGTCTCATCAAGTTTTGCACACAGGTTCTTTCGACTTTCCTGCCAATATTATTCCACTTGTGTAGAAAATCACGTCTATTCCTGACTCTCTTTTGATACTTAAGAAGGTTTCCTTTCATTATTGCCCAAAACCTTTCGATGGAACGGAGTTTAGGACAATTTGGAGGATTGTGTTTTTTATCAACATATTTTAGCTCGTTTCTTTGATAGAACTCCTTAACGTTGTCCATTACGCAAGGATGGTTGCCAAGTCCGGCCAAAACAAAGGAGGAATGTCATGGTCCTTATCCAATGGCAGAAGTCGCTTTTTCAAATACTCTTTTATGTGAATTTGATTGTTAATTGTGCCAGTTGCGATATAAGGTCGAATGAATTTGTCACATGTACATATGGCTTGCCATACCATATATTTTTTTACCATATTTGTCCATCCGCTTGTACTTAAATTTTTTCTTTACACCTCTCTTTAGGTATGCCGTGTAGTAAGTTTTACCCCGGAGTTGCTTAAAATCTTCTTTTACGTACATTTCATCGTCCATTAAAACGCATCCTTGAAAACGGGAAAGATCTTTGTCCAATAGTTTTCGAGCTCGAGTTTTCGCACGTTCTTTCACCTCAGAGTTACGATTTGGAACTTTTTGAACAACAAATGTTTTTAAGTTTATAGTGCGATTTTATTTTGGCGACAAGTGACTTTGATATTCTGAATTTTTGGGCCAAATCTCTCAGAGATTGGTTAGGATTTTTTATCAAAGGAACTTGTACCTTAGCAGCGCTATATTTTTATCCACGAACCCTTTTTTGCGGCCAGCGCCCTTTTTTCGGGATGTTGATTGTTCCTTCTTGAATATAATTACAACATTTCTAGCAGTTGCCCTTGAAACATTGGCTGATCTTGCTATAGAAGCCTACGAAGCAACTGGATACTGCGGAAAATATTATTAATACTGCTCAAAATACTGCGGAATAATTTTTCTAAGAGTTGTTTCTTTTCTGGTCGTCATTTTGATTTTAAAGGTTTTAAATTGAATTACGATTAAATAACTTATAATAGAAGTACGGCATATTCAAAATTTCAAAACTGCAAACTTTTTCGTGGCCACCTTCTTTATCTTATTGATATTTAAGTAATATCAAAAATATATCGTCCTAAATATAGTACGTCCACTTTTATATGAGTGGACGTGCCACACCCAGTTTTTAATCTACAGTATTTAGTTTGAAGAATACTATACTAAAGAGTAAATTTGGGATTGTGGTCATATCTTGTCTCCATTGCATACTCCCGAAAACCGGAATCCCGGGATTGACTTCTCTAGTCAACAAGACAGCAGTGTTGATGACGACGAACTGAGCGGAATATATCGACAATTTTACAATGCCTTGCTGAGACCTTCAATGTATCAAAACCAATCATTAGTCGTCGTCTCAAAGCAATTGGAAAAGTAAAAAAACTCAATCGATAAGTTCCACATGAGCTAACCGCAAGAAACAAAATACTCAGGTAGCGTCTTTATTGCTGATGCTTGTGACGAAAAATGGGTCCTCTATGATAATAGATAACGTTCACGACAAGGCTTGGATCGCCATGCAAGAGCAGAACTGCACCCTAAGAAGGTCATGGTGACTGTTTGGTGAACTTCTGGAGGCGTCGTTTACTATTCTTTTTTAAATCCTGGCGAAACGATAACTGCGGAGTTACTCCAACCAAAACGCTGCAGTTGTTTTCCTTAACCCTACCTGATCTGATCTCTCTCTCTCAAAAACTTTAGACTCGCTTTTCTCGAAACACAGTTTTTTCTCTCACGTCCTTTTTGCACCCAAAGCATCAATTGCATATGGTATAATAAAGCTTGATAAAAACTTGATTTTAGATAATGTATATTTTTTTATACAAAATTCTTATAGTTAAGAATAATTACCCTTTTAAATTAACATCTTTTTTGAAAATGTGTAGTTAGTTGCGTATTTATAAAGGGTGTCCCAAAAGTCACTGACAATTTTGATTCGGACACTACATTTTTTGGGATAAGCTTAGAGTACTATATCTATGACAGCTGTCAACAGCAAGCATGTCAACGAGTTAGCTGAGGTCGTGGGCATCTTCGAAGAACGGGTGGGATACATTTTGCTCGATCTTTCGGAGATGAAGAAGCTATCTACGCGATGGGTGCCGCGGTTGCTGACCGTAGACCAAAAACAGTAGCACGTTGATGATTCAGCGGCCGGTTTAGCGTTGTTGCAGCGTAAACGAGCGGACCTTTGGGGTCCAAATTCCTAATTGGAATGGGAAATGGGTCCAAATTGCCAAAAGACCAATACTCGGCCGACAAGGTGATGTCCTTCGTGTTTTGGGATGAGCATGGCATAAACTTCATCGATTTCCTGCAGAAGGGAAGAACAGTCACAGTAGAGTATTAAGCACAAACTTGACGAAAAAAAAACAGCCTCTTATGGCGAAAACGTTCTTGAAAGCTTGGCCATCGCTTTGGACCAATTAGGATTTACATTAGTTACTTACCCAACGTATTCTCTTGACTTAGTCCCCAGCGACAATTATCTATTCTCAAACTTTAAGCGATGGCTCTAGGGAAAGAGATTCCGAACGAGTTAGGAAGTCATCGCGGAAAACATGGCGTATTTCGAAGGCTTGAACGTTTTACTACAGAAAGGGCATCGAAATCTTGGGAAATCGCTATACAAAGTGCATCGCCCTCGAAGGGAACTATGTTGAGGAATAAATATAATTTTGCCCGAATAATGCTTGTTTTTGCGAAACAAAATGCATGCGAGAAAGAGATGTAAAAGATAGAGATAGAAACTGGAGCTAATAGTGATAGCATTAGAAATAGCAAAAGAGATTGAGAAAAAAAGGAAAGTAAGTAAGAGAAAACTGTTGAATTTTGAGAATAGCTTAGTTTTTTTAGTTCAAATGAACTCGAGTCTATGTAAATCCAGTTTTATTTTGAAAATTTACATTTTATCTTGATTAAAGGCAGTTTATAGTGCAAAATTTAGAAATTTAGACAATATATTGGGTTGGCAACTAAGTAATTGCGGATTTCACTCATAGATGGCTTTAGTTGAATTTTTAGGTTTGATAGTTGGTACTTGAACTGTCAATCAGTAAAACAATTTTTTTTGATCGGTTGTGTAGTTTTTGTTTGGCGTCTGTTGAAAAATGGGAAATCAAAACGAACATTTTCGTCATTTCCGTTTGCTTTTTTATTTCCGGAAAGGAAAAATCGCATCGCAAGCTCACAAAAAGTTATGTGTTAAGTTATGTTTATGGTGACGAAGCTTTAAAAGAACGGCAGTGTAAAAATTGGTTTGCCAAATTTCGTTCTGGTGATTTTTTACTCAAGGATGAAAAACGCTCTGGTCATCCAGTTGAAGTTGATGACGACCAAACCAAAGCAATAATCAATTCGGATCGTCACAGTAAAACACTTGAGATTGCAGAGAAGCTTCATGTATCACATACATGCATTGAAAACCGCTTAAAACAACTTTGCTATGCACGAAAACTCGATATATGGGTTCCTCATGAACTGAAAGAAAATCATTTAACACAACGCATTAACATCTGCGATTTGTTAAAGAAAGGTATAAAGGATTGATAACTGGTGATGAAAAATGGGTTGTTTACAACAATGTCAATCGGAAAAGATTGTGGAGCAAGCCAGGTGAACCAGCTTAAACAACATCAAAAGCTGATATTCATCAAAAGAAAGTTATGTTATCAGTTTGGTGGGATTACAAAGGAATTTTCTACTTTGAACTTTTACCACCCAACCGAACGATCAATTCAGATGTCTACATTGAACAACTAACAAAATTGAACAATGCAGTTGAAGAAAAGCGGTCCAAATTGACAAACCGAAAAGGTGTTGTATTCCACCATGACAATGCAAGGCCACACACATCTTTGGTCACTTGGCAAAAATTATTGGAGCTTGGTTGGGATGTTTTGCCACATCCACCATATAGTCCTGACCTTGCATTGTTGTTGCAATTGTTTTTTATTTTCTAAAAAAAATCCGCAATTACTTACTTGCCAACCTGATACAAAACTTTAGCTGCAACTTCTTGCAACTTTTTTAAATATTTGCTTTCAATAACAGTCCTTAATATATATAAAAAAAAACTACGTTGTCCTACCAAATAACAATAGCCCAAGATCATCAGCATATAAAACCTGATTGCTTTTTAAAAACTTTAAAAACTATAATTAAATATATGAGAATACATATTTCTCTATAAACAATTTCATGAAACTCCCTATATAAAATAGATTGTTTCAGATAGACCCCAACTCCTGAACAATTTTTCATTAAGAATAACCCAACGAATCATGTTTCAAAAATTTAAAATTTTGTCCTGTTAGATTGGCCAAATCTCACACTTGAGCCCTGGCTGACATCCAGGCTATACATGATTATTTTTTTGGTATATACCGATTATAAACTGATTGGATACTGATTTTATACAATTATCTATAAACACAAAATTAAAAGTTTCAATTGTTATATTCCATTTTTGTGTGATAAATACTTAAAAAATCTTTACGACTTTTGTTCACGACAAAAGTAGACTTTTATAAAATCATTAAATTGAGTTTTTATTTGATAAATTCTTTATATTATATGCACATTTTGCAATAGTTAACTATACAAAATATTGATAAATCGATTTGTTTAAACTATATTTTTTTTTTTTTTTGTTTTTTTATCTGAGAACGAACTTTTTTTATCTATAAAATAATATACCCATTTGTGGACTTTGATCTTTTAACAACATCATTTCGTATAGTATAGGTACACAAAAGATTGAGTATTCGCCATATGTGCTGATTTAAATCTCTCAATGAAAACTGAAAAGTTTAACAATGGTAGGATTGTCGGTGCGGTAAGTGTTGCCATTTAATTATGCAATATCAACGTGTTAAACACACACGACAACAACAACAACAACAATAACAACAATAAGAATATAGTGTGCAGTAGGAGCAACAATTAAATATAAAACAGCAATATAAACAATCAACAACAATAATATCGGCAATACATGCAGAACACATTCACTATTTTGCACTTGAGTGCAATAACATTTGCCGCTTTTATTCTTGTTGTGGTTGTCGACATCGACAACAAAGTTGTTGTTGTTATTGTTGCCGTCATCATCCTTGTCGTCATGCAATGATTCCATGTAATTTTTATAAAAAGGGAACGCCGTTTTGTTGTTATTGTTAGCTGCTCATGTCTGATTTCCAAAAATAGCTTAAAAAACTTGTTTTCTTTCTTGCATTTCATGCCGTCTGTGTCGTCATTTGACAGGCAAAGTTTAAGGACATTTTAGCGCGCGCTTATTTATGACTGTTTTACACGCCAACCTTTTAGAATTGCACTCAACTAGCGCGCGCAACTGCTTTTATTTATGATTTTGTTTGTGTTTGTTTTTTTGTCCCGCTCTCTAAATTTTAATGTAGTGTTAATAGCCAAGCCCTCTTTTGGGAGGAGTTGTATAAGTGTTTTTTTTTTTTTTTTGTTACTTTTTTAATAACGTTACTTTTATAGTTCTGTCACTTTTCTGGTCAGAGTTGAAGGTACTCTATAGTCTATAGATGACGTTTGGGATATCGTAAACAATTTCTTGGAATAAAGTCATTTAGTTGGAAAATATTTTAGTAGTAACTTTTTAGGGAATTCCGTCGATGAATTAACTGAAATGATTGAGTCTGCGATTTGAATTCACGATAACCAGTGAGCTGTTTTGTGCTATTTTCTTATTATATTCAATTGTTTTGCTTCTTGAACTTTCTAATTCTAGAATGTATTTGCGATTTTAAAACATAGCCCCGTACAAAAAAATTACCTCACTTAAGAACATTGTTCTTTTTATAGAAATATTTTTTTTTGATGGGCTTCAAAACCAACGTGCAAACTATTTTTAAATCCTAGTTGGCCCACCTAAAGTAGTAAGAAACGCTCGAAATGCCGTCTTTTTTTTTGGTTTGGAAAACAAAATTGAATATTACTAAAAATTGTGCAAGTATGGGCAAAGTTTTTTTTCATAAATGAATAGTAGACATTGTAATCTTTCAGTCTATATAAATAATTTGGGTAAGACAAGCTCGGCTAATAATGAAAAATTCCACTTAAGTTTCAGTTTGTTTTTTTTTTTTTTACTCTTCAGTATGCGAATATTAGGTAAATATCTTTATATAAATAGGTGTAGGCGAACCAGTTAGCAACAATTTTCTGTCGTGTTTCTCAACAGATTTTGATAGTGAATTATAATGAATTAGAGTAGGGAGAGGCAGTGCACCGAATATTTTTTATAGAAATCTACCTAAATTTATCAACAAGTTAAATGATGTGTGATGTATTTCACCCATTTTGGATTCTAATGCAGCAACAAGATCCGCATAAAAAGAAGAGAAAGGAACAAAAATACTTTCGGCATTGTTTCGTTAGATTTTTAGTTTTAACACTGCGGTATATGTTCGGTTATGTCCGTACATGAGTGTAGAAAGAGAGAAAAAAAAAACAAATAATGTAAACAGAAACGAACGATTTTCTGGGTAAATTTGTTGGCCAAACGTACGCACAAAGAAAATTTCATATAAACGCTGTCACTTTTATATACTCTTTTTTTTACTATTTTCACTTTGTTGCTCATATTGTGCTCTCTTCTGAGTGAAAGAACTGGTGGCGAATTCATTAGGAAATGGAATTTTGCTGGAAAAACACATGTTTTTGACATTAATTTTTTATCGAATTTTATTTCAATGCAATTAAAATTTCAAATTTGTTTTGAATTAAAATCTCAAATTTGATTTGCATAAAATGCATTATGAAGTCAAATTCTTCTGGGAAATTTATTGTTACCAATCCAGAAGACTATGAAACCTAAACATAAACATCAGTTCACCATGCATGCATACCAATTAGTTTTTCCAATACAATCTGTATGAAATAAATCAAACTAATCCTTGTTTGACTTCAATAACATTTAATTTTAATTTCATTCCTTGTATTATCTAAAAGTATTTTTCAATTTCATGTTTTTTTAACTTTGCTAAATGTTTTTCAATGAAAATAAAATAAAAAGAAATAAATTTTTATTGCCAATTTATTTCTTTTATTTTTTATGGCCAAAGAAATAAATTTTTATTTTATTTTCATTGAAAAACATTTAGCAAAGTTAAAAAAACATGAAATTGAAAAATACTTTTGGATATCGGTTTTATATGGTCGAATTTCGACTACAGGCGATACTAGTTTAAATAAATCTTGTTTGTGTTATTTTATGTTGACATTAGAAAAAACTTAAGTAATAAAGGTTGTAAGTATAGAAATCAGGCTCATAGCCACTGGTTTTTCGGGGTTAGACCCCAAAAGGGGGGGACCCTCATAAGGGCTAAAAAGAAAGAAATATGCGTACTGTTAAAAACAAAAGTTCGTCTATTCCATCAAAAAAAAAAAAAACGATAAAATGTTTAGAAAAAGCTTCCAAGTGTTTTAAAATAAATAAGAAATATCTATTGTAACGGCCGTGGCATACTGGTTGAGGTGCGTGGCTTGTATGCGATTGAACCCAGGTTCGAATCCCACCTGACACACAAATTTTTTTTTAATTGAATCAATTTTTCTGTTCGGCCGTCATCTCACTGCAGACAATGGCAAACCTCAGAGAGTAAAAACTGCCATGAAAAGCTTCTTGAGAACATAACCCGTTCGGAGTCGGCATAAAGCTTGTAGGTCCAGTTCTCGATCATTTGTGTTCAAACATTTCACAACACACACACACACACGACACAATTGATCATAAGAAGTTCGGTCAAATTCCTTTCAAGGGCTGAAATGGCCATTTCGTTTTTTTGTTTTTTTCGTAGAAATATCTATTCAATATGAAACTTTCAAAATTAAAACTATTTTTAACCTTTTCTAATCTAAAATTTGAAAAATCGCTTGACCAACACCAGTTTTAAGCGTCCATCTCAAAATACGCTAAGATGGAAAGGTGAACTCAATCTTAACTTTCGATTTTATAGTATCTATCCGTGTAGATAATTTGAATTTCATTTGTTAATTAATCTTTTTGTTTTCAAAAATAGAAATGCAAAAATAGAAATGGTGTAGTAAATAGAAATGCATTATTTTTGCATAAAATTGAAGGCTTTATTTAACCTTTGCAGCTGACGTGGTAGTCTCACAGACACCGAAAATCAAAACTTCATGCGTACAAACGTAAAATTCGAAGCCAAATTCGAAGCAATTTTTTAAAAAAAAAAAACTTATTTCAAATTTATTCTTATGTTAGCCTAAAATATATTTGCTGTTATTTGGAATAAGGTCAAGAAAGTTACAGTCAGAAACTTCACCATAGGAAATCAGTTTAAAAAAGCACGTCAGCTGCAGAGGGTTAACATAGAATGGATTCGATTTAATTGAACTTGTTGCGCCATTTGGAAGGTAATTTCATTAAGCCTCTCTCATGCACACTTTCGTCCCTACACCGAGAAAAAAAAGCTTATGTTAAATTAACAAAAAAACCTAGTATAATTTATAAGTTGGCTTTGGCAGTTTTCAGCCTACCAAGTTCTTTATTAAAACGCCTACGTTTTACATGTTAACTTGCCATTTTTTATTTGGGCGATAAATTAGCTGAATATTTGGTAATTTGTAATTATTAAAAAAATTTTCAAAAGTTATAACTTTTCCGAGTTTGGGTTTTTTTGTTTTTTTTTGCAGAACAGCGCAAAACTATGGTTAAGCCGTCCATGCTTTTGTTTTTTTTTTAAATTTTTTAATTGCACAATTTTTTGCACAGTTCTTAAGTTTTTTTTATGTAAAACCAAAAAAATATTCTCTCAGCTTGTCTTGTATAATTATTCATACAGTTATCTGATATCATAAATCATGAAAAATTTGACACCATATCATTTTGATAAAGTGTCGAATTTTCGGTGGTTTACCTACAATATTGGTTAATATATTATAAACTTGGTTTAGGTGAATCAAATAATTTTTTTTTGACAGGGTATAGAAGTAAGTGCTTTCAAAGCACTTTAAACAATATTAAATTAAACAATAAATTCCTTGGGCGATTAATCATAAGTCTATTATTTTCATAATATTCTCTCCACCCAAGCCGACTTAGGTGATTTAACTATTGTTTTTTTTCTCGGTGTATTGACAAAAAACTAAGACAGTCGATATTCACAAGCTTAACTTAAGGCTAATGTTTTATCAGCAAAATCATTCTACGGCTCCTATTTTGCCCTAGCCAGAAGAAGACAAAAATGATTTAGGCTTTTGATAAGCTTGACGATCTGTCAATGACTAGTGCCAGATGTGGTTCTATTTAGAAGGAAGGTCTGTCTGCAGTGGTGTCAGGTACTTAACAAAGAGAAGTAGTTCTTCTACTAGTTATGCGACTATTCCAAAAAACTATAGTTATTAAAATCGATCTTTAGATTGGTCTAATTGAGCTGATTAATTCAATCAGAACTATTTTCGATTTTGAATATTTGTATAAGTTTATATTACTCTAGTTTGCTCTAATCAGTCCTCACTGTTTTGCTTCCATGATTATTTGCGATTGATTTCTATCCAAACATAAGAATAAACTAAAACTTTTGTAGTTTCTCCTTGTTTATGACATTTTCATGCGTCTTTCATGAGTTTCACATCTGGCTGTATTATAAAGGATTTAGAAAAAGAAAATTTCAACAATAAATTCTCTGAAAGTTGAGGGTTGTTTCTGAATGTTTTTTGGTTTTTTTTTCTTTGGTATACGTGACTCAAGTCACGAAAGCGTAGAAGATGTGACGCTGCAAGTGTGTCACGATTTATGTATTTAAACTTATATTTTGTATACTATTAAGTAATTTGTCAAGCATCTGGTTGGTTTCGATATAATTATTGGGCAGAAAAGTGGCAATTCAATAAAAATTACGAATGTGAGCTCAATATTTACGCATTTTCAACCCTGTAAAGCAAAGGCATAATTTGGGTATACAAAGGGTAAGAAAACATGTTAGCTCAATATGAAGTTATGTGTTCTAATAATTTTTTCAGCCAATATCAACCAGCCAGTATTGACTTAATATTAAATGTACACATTTGAAGACTTAGTAGGTCAAACTTGAAAATGTCCAGAAATTGACTTAAAGGTATTCGTTGTGAAGTTTAATAAATGCCATTTAGCAGTAGTTTTTTGTAGTTCGTATAGTTCTTATTGCTTTTATTTTTAATAAAGACAACTCTAATAGTAGTGTTAGACTACAATTATCGAGGTTCTTGGTTCAAATCCCAACTTTATCATGGAAATGGCCATTTCATACCTTGAAAGGACTTTGACCGAGCTTCTTATGATCAATTGTGTTGTGTGTTTTGTGAAATGTTTGAACACAAATGATCCGAGAGATCTGGACCTACATGTTTTATGCCGACTCTGAACGGCTTATGTTCTCAAAAAGCTTTTAATGTCAGTTTTTACTCTCTGAAGTTTGCTATTGTCTGCAAACTGACGGCCAAACAGAAAAATGAATTCAATTGAAAAAACTTTCTGTGTCTGGTTGGAATTGAACCAGTGTACTCTGGCGCATGGGTCACGTACTCCACCCACTGAGTCACGGTCGCCACTTAGAATTGCTTGACTAAAATTATCTAGGTCGTGAGTTCAAATCCAAACTTGCTTAAGAAATAATGTTATAATTTGCTTGTTTTACTTATAATAAAGTAAAAGTTAATTAAAAAACAAAGCTTAAGCTTTTTAGTTACAAGTGCTAGGCTAAAATGATTAAGGTCGTGGGTTCGAATCCCAGCTTGATCATGGCAAAATATCAAAATTAGCTTGTTTTACTTATATTTAAGTAAAATTTAAACTAAAAAAACAAAGCTTCAGCTTTGTTGTTAGTAGTATTAGACTACAATTATCAAGGTCGTGAGTCATGAAAAAATGTTGAACGGTGCTTGTTCACTTACATTAAAACAAAAGTTAAACTAAAAAACGAAAGCTTAAGCTTTTTAGTTACCAGTGTTAGACAAAAATTATGAAGGTCGTGGGTTCAAATTCCACAGTGGTCACGAAGAAATGTTAAAGTTGGACTGCTTTACTTCTGTGGAAGTAGAAATTTAAGTAAAAAATAAAGTTGAAGCATTTTAGTTAGTAGCGTTAGACTACAATTATCGAATTCGTAGGTTCAAATCCCAGATTGGTATTAAAAAAATTTCAAAATTTGCTTGCTGCACTTAGGGCTCGTTCATAAACTACATTGTCAATTTCTTTGTTTTTTACCCTCCGTTACCTTTCGTCGTACATTTCAAACCCCCCTTGCCCCCAATAAAGTAACGTAGCATATGAAAAACAACGCGCTTATACTCGTCAATAGTTAGCCGTCAATTAAGACGGTCAAACATAAAGATGAATGGATGACAATGTTTTGAAATAATGAAGTATTTATAATATTAATTTTTTTGATTTTTTTTTAAATTTTTGGTAACGTTACAATATCTGGAACCCTGCCAACCCCGCCGTGACTTATCATAGTGATTTTCAAAACCCCTTTCCTCCTAAATTGGTAACGTAGTTTATAAACGACCTCTTATATTAACCCATTAAGTCCGGAAAGAGCACAATTTTCATATGATGTTTGAGACTTATTTTCTGCCATAAAAAATTTAAATAAAACTAGTAAGGAATGGAGCTTCGGCAGGGTACCGAAGCTAAAATACCCCCCGCGGCCATACTGAAGTATATCCGAAGTCTTTAGACGTCTATAAAATTTTTATGCATAATCTGCAAAAATAATTGTGTCATACGCTTAATTTAATTTTCCCTTAGCTGCCACATAGAGTAATTTATAAACAAAGTAAAATGCCGCACCCACTTTACTAGTATAAAGACTCCACATTTTACCAAAGAATATATGTATGAGTTGAATAAACGACGTGGGCGGAACTTGGGTGCATACACACACGATGTCATTCTGTTATATATATTTACGAAAGATTTTCAATTTTGATGACGTCACTTTTTATTGAAGGTAGGCGTGGTTTTCATCTGATTTTGCCAAATATCATAGTGATAGTCTATATTATATATAAAAGCCTATGTGCACAATTCCAAGACATTTCTGCAATTTGAGCAGATTTTTGAGGGATTTTACGGTTAATATAAAGCTACTTTGTATGGGAGGTGGGCGTGGTTTTTATGCGATTTTTTCAAATTTCATTGTCAGGATTTATATTGAAGACCAAAGCTTATATGCAAAATTTTAAGGTATTTCATTAATGTTTGTGGATTTTGATGAGATGTTACTTTTAAAATAAAGTCACTTTGTCTGTGAGGTAGGCGTGGTTTTGCTCCGATTTTGCCAAATATCATGGAGATGGTTCACATTATATATTAAAGGTAATGTGCAAAATTTCAAGACATTTTTTTAATTTTTGTGGATTTTGAAGCGATTTTACCGTTAAAATAAAGTCACTTTGTATGGAAGGTAGGCGTGGTTTTGATCCGATTTTGCCAAATATCATAGAGATGGTTCACATTATATATCAAAGCTAATGTGCAAAATTTCAAGACATTTCTTTAATTTTTGTGGATTTTTAAGATATTTTACGGTTAAAATAAAGCCACTTTGTATGGGAAGTGGGCGTGGTTTTCATCCGATTTTGCAATATATCATAGATATGGCTTATATTAAATATCAAAGCTTATGTGCAAAATTTTAAGACATTTCTTTAATTTTTGTAGATTTTTAAGAGATTTTACATTTAAAATAATGACTCTTTGTATGGAGGTAGGCGTGGTTTTCATCCGATTTTTCCAAATTTCATAGCCAGGATTTATATTTAAGATCAAAGCTTACGTGTCAAATTTCAAGGCATTTCTTTAATTTTTGTGGATTTTAAAAACATTTTACGGTTAAAATAAAGTTGTTTTGTATGGGAGGTAGGCGTGGTTTTCATCTGATTTGGCCCATTTTCGAATTTGATCTTTCTTTTTTAAAAATAAACCTGCATTTCGAATTTCATCGGGATAGCTTTAAAATTACGGCTGTAATCGTGTCGACAGACAGACAGACGGACACACAGAAATTGACTCAGGAGGTGATGCTGATCAAAAAATATATATTTTTTTCTATACCTGCCACGCCTCCTTGGCGTTACAAACGGAATGACAATGTTAATATACCCCTTACGCAGTACGCGTTGAGGTGTGTACATCCAAAAATACCTATTCTACTATTTTTGAGGTCACTCTTTCAATTGATGCAGTCAGATTCGCATGATAATGACTCTTAAAATGAATATGGCGCATTTTAATTAAAAAAATAACAACATTTTTTGCGTTTGCATTTTTTTTTTGCATCTTTTTCGCATCAATAAAGTTACTGAATCGACTAAGAATAGGTTAGACTTTAAAAATTGAAGATGGCGGATCCAATATGGCCGACTAAATTTTATAAAATGCTTCAAAATTACGAAAAAATATGTATGGGGGGGTTTTTGAGATCGATTACGAATTTGAGGTTAGATTCAAGCAAAAAACTAATATTTCGGGAGCGATACAAAATCTCAAGAGACAAAATCACCAGAATAGACAAAATCGCCTAGTTTAAAATATACAAAGTTAAAATATCAAATTGGAAAATCTCTAAAGACAAAATATCCAAAATCATAATAAGTAAAGGTATGCTTACATTTTTTATATTGTGCCTTTGATAATTTAAGTTTCCAATTAAAATTTACTGAATTTTTTCTCTCCCCCAAAAATCTCCAAGATAGACATTGATATTCCCACCAAATCCTTCATTCCCAAACTAAAAAATTCGTTCCCAAAACTGATTTGAAATCCCCATATCTGGCAGCTCTGATTGCACCATTTATGAATTCGCGCGAATTTTTGAAGATTATTTCCTCGACTATTTTGGGTTTGGAGAGAAAGTTGTTGAGGTCTTGAATTTGGATATATTTTGAACTCTGGAGATTTTAGCTTCGGATATTTTAACTAGGAGATTTTGGTTTGGAGATTTCGTACCCAACACAAATATTCCTATTTGTAGTTTAAATATTTTGTACATTTTTGGTTGTGGTTTGGCATCGATTCAGTGACTTTATTGATGCGAAAAAGATTCACAAAAAAAAAAAACGCAAAAAATTTTTGTAAATTTTTTATTAAAAATGCTTCATATTGGTATTTAAAGTCATTATTAGGTATGCTTGGAATTTTTCATTAAAATTTTTTATGACTGGAAATAAGTCTCAAACATCGTATGAATTGTGTTCTTCCCGGACTTAATGGATTTAAGTAAAATTTAAACTAAATAATAAAGCTTAAGCTTTTTACCATAGTAAGTAGCGCTAGACTAAAATTATCAAGGTCTTGGGTTCAGCTTCTCAGCTTGGTCATGAAAAAAATGTTAAAATAAGATTGTTGAACTTTTGAGAAAATAAAAGTTAAACTTAGAAACATAACATTACGTATTTCGCATACGGATTTTTTTTTAGAAAAACTTCGGAAAATCCAACGTTTTCTATTGACGTCTATCAACGATTTAAATAATACTACCTCCCAACCCCCTTTAATACTAATTAAACATATTAATTGAATTACAAAATAAACAATAAACATTTTCCCACATTTTTTTTTAAATCTTACTATACATGACTACTGAGAAGGACCTGCTGTTATATAATATCCAAGAAGAAACCCTTTGCATAAGAATAAAACAAATATTTTTTTTAATTTTAAAATTGCACACCACCAACCCACGCTCACCCAACCCCATTTCTTGTTTGTTGTTTTTTAATCCCACGATGACAGCATTAATTGCAATATCGATTTTTACGCTATACAAAAGCCTCTGTGTTTTTTTTTTAGCACAAGGACGAAAAGCATGTGAATGAAATGCTAAAATGTTGAAATGTAAACGAAATGAAAAAAAAGTTAGATAAAAATAAATGTAAGCAAAAAAATTTCTTTGTAGGCTCAGCAAGTATGGCTCAGAACGAATAAAACAACATATAAATTGAAATAGAAAAAAAAAAAAAATAATTCTGAAACTTTTTCCCATTTTCAACATTTATGTATTTAGTTGCTGATGCTTGGTGTTGGTTGTTGCTGGTTTTGATGATTGTTGGCTTGGATTACGAATGCTGCTGCTACTGCTTACTGGGTACTGGGTGGTTCATCTTTGGTGGTGGTGGTGGTGGTGGAAACTTAGTAAATCTCTTGTAAAGAATCCCTTGATGCTTGCAGTAGCTCAGCTCTAAATACCATACGAAAGAGAAACAAGTGTGTGTGTGTGTTGAAATACAAGCAAATATGGAGCAACATAAATGCTGCCAGCTCACGCGAAAACCCTCCAAAAATGAGCCCTTATAGCAACAATATTCAACAGCCTGAACAGTGCTGAACCGAACCGAACAGAACAAGTCAGAGCAGAGCAGGGCAGAGCAGTACAGAGACATGCTTTGAAAATGAGGTCACAATTTATATTATGCTCTGAATATAAATAAAATATTGTCATTTAGGTTGTTTCAGGTTTTTTTTTTTTTTATGCAGTTCTATGAGTACCCATTTGGTTTTTTTTTTTCGTTGTCTTATACACAGCTACAGCCTTAAGGCTTTTGTACTGTTGGGCGCAAAATTTGAAGGGTCTTATGTTGTTCTGCTTTCGAAGTCTATCTTTATGTTTTCTTTGTAAAAAAAAATACAAAAAAAAATATCAGTCTGCATTGACCTATTTTAAAAGATGAAAATTAAACCTTTTTTCTTTGTAGCACCTTTCTAAAGTAAAAACGCATTAAAATTTTATGAAACTTTCTCATTCCGAATCATGAACGAATCATAGCTTCAAATAAAGGGTAAGAGGAAAGAGAAGGCATATTAACAGAATATGGTTTCTTTAGAGTAACAATGATTGGCTTTTATGACATATACATATATATATATAAAAAAAAATATTTTAAAAATTATAGGTGCATTACTCAATTATTGTTGTGTTATGTCCCAGTTGAATCTTTAAGAAAATCTATATGCAATATCACATTACTAAAGGAAACAAACAATGGTTATAATTTGGCTTGCTGAGTTTTTTACTGGTCTCTGAGCCCAGTTGAAATAAACTCATTTCAGTTCATGAATGGAAATTATTCGACTCGAAATTGGTCCAATTTGTGTGTGTGACGGTGCGTTATCGATCTATTTTCTTCGTAATATCGGGCTGTTTTTTCATTATTTCGTCGTTCAGTTTGTCCAATAACACTGCAAAATATTATCCTGTGACTGTTCTTCGCTTCTGTAGCTAAACAATGAAGATTATCAAAAAAAGAAACGGAAGCCATAACTTTACCGGTTAGCGTTGGTTTTTGGCCGCTATGATTGGCTTTCTAGGTACTCTGCAGACTGCCTATTGGAGTCAGGCGTAAGGTAATGTACCCAACGTCGACGGTCAGCAAACGTGACAACTTTCCCGACGATAGCTTTTCATCTCCAAAAGATCCTGCAAAATGTAACCCACCCGTTTTTTTCTGATGATGTCCATGACCTTACTAACTTCAGCGAGAGCTTCACTTAACGATCATTCAAAACGATTCGCTGCACTTGCTTTACGATTTCCGCATTCGTAGTCTCTTTTGGCCTACCCGAGCGAGGTGCGTCTTTGTGAGTTGTACGACCATACTAAACCACCTTTAAACTGCTATTCTCGAAGGAGTAGATGTGGGCCAAAATTTTTGCAACCATTGCAATGATTGTTCCGTAGTTTTTTTCATAAAAAAAACACCATTGTTTGATCTGTAGCGTCACTCTAACGACTGTCAACAACACCATTTTCAATTGTAATTAAGAAAACATCAATTGAAATTCAGAAAAGAACAATTGAAATTCAGAAATTTCATTTGAAATTTAGAAAACATCAATGGAAATTCAAAATTTTCGTTTGAATTTCATGAAACTTGAATTGTCAACTATACAATTTCCAATTGTAATTCAGAAAACGTCAATTGAAATTCAGAAAAAAACAATTGAATTTCAGAATTCCATTTGAAATTCAGAAAATACCAATTGAAATTCAGAATTCAAATTCAGAAAAGATCAATTGAAATTCAGAATTTCAATTGAAATTCTGAAAAAAAAATCCATTAAAATTCAGAAATGCCTTTTGAAAATCAGAAAGTATCAATTGAAATTCGGAAAAGATATTTAGTTTGAAATTCAGAATTTAATTTGAAATTCAGAAAACATCAAGTGAAATTCAGAAATATCATTTGAAATTTAGAAAACATCAATTGAAATGCAGAAAATATCATTTGAAATTCAGAAAATATCAATTGAAATTCAAAACTCCATTTCATATTCAGAAAAGCTCAATTGAAATGCAGAATTAAATTTGATATTAAGAAAATATCAATTGAGATTTAGAAAACATCAAATGAAATTTAGAAATTAAATTTAAAATTCAGAAAAGATCAATTGAAATTCAGAAAAAAATTAATTGAAGTCTGAGAAAACAAATTTAAAAATTTATATTTACCTTGTATATCAAGGGTAACCATTACATACCATTATCACAACCGTTACCTTTATCATAACCATTACCTTTATCGTTACCATTACCATTACCTTTACCATTACCATTACCTTTACCATTACCATTACCATTACCATTACTTTTACCATTACCATTGCTATTGCCATTATCATTACCATGTAATCCTCATAATTTTTTATTATAAATATGAAACTTACTTACATATAAAGGGTGGTTAAATTTTAAGGGCCCGATGTTGATTTTGAATAAAACACAAATTATTTAGGAAATTATTTCTTTTTATTATGATAATATTGGTATGGTTCAATTATGTATGGAACAAAATATGGGCCAAATGGCCGCCGCGATCTCGGCGGCACACCTCCATCCGATGAAAGAAGTCCAGCGGTGTCAAATCACATGATCTTGGCGGCGAATTGGCATCGCCACCACGTGAGTTAACACGGCCATTGAATTTGTCGCGCAAAAGAGCCATTGTTTCGTTAGCTTTGTTGCAAGTGGCACCGTCCTGTTGAAACCACATATCGTCCACATCCATATCTTCCAATTCGGGCCATAAAGAGTTCGTTGTCATCTCACGATAGCGAACACCATTCACAGTAACTGCCTGACCGGCCTCATTTTGGAAAAAATACGCCCCGATGATGCCGCCAGCCCATAAACTGCACCAAACAGTCACTCTTTGTGAGTGCATTGGTTTTTCGACAATCACTCTTGGATTATCATTCACCCAAATACGGCAGTTCTGCTTATTGGCGAATCCACTGAGGTGAGAAATGTGCCTCATCACTGAAGATGATTTTCTTCGAAAATTGATCATCCACTGTTGCCATTTCTTGCCACCATTCTGACCATTGCAGTACGAGCTGTACGAGCATGCACTGGTGTTTTCACGTCTCTTACAGACCCGGTTTGCTCAAATTTTTGCACGACTTTTCCGATTGTACGCACATTTGGACGATTAAATTGACCGAAAAAATCACGAAGTGCACGATATGCATTTTGATTTGATCGCCTATTTTCATAATAAGCCTGAATAACTTTAACGCATTGCTCGATTGTGTATATTTCCATGGTTCAAATTGAGTTAGTCTGAAATTGAGAAATGTCAAATGAAATGCAGAAAAAAACTTGACGTTTAGTTGTGGTTCACATTCAACATCGGCCCTTAAAATTTAACCACCCTTTATATAATTTAAACAATTTAAAATAATGTAAGAAGTAAAAATCATACTTTAAATAATCGCTATAATTACCATAGGGGTTTTAGTGTTTTAGTGTTGCGACGGCCGTGGCGTAGTGGGTAGAGTGTGTAATCCCACCTGACAGAACGTTTTTTCAATTGAATTCATTTTTCTGTTCGGCCGTCACCTCTCTGCAGACAATGGCAATCCTCAGAGAATAAAAGCTGCCATGAATAGCTTCTTGAGGACGTAACCGTTCGTAGTCAGCATAAAGTTGGTAGGTCCAATTCTCGATCATTTGTGTTCAAACATTTCACAACACGCACACACAACACAATTGATCATAAGAAGCTCAGTCAAAGCCCTTTCAAGGGCTGAAGTGGCCTTTTCGTTTTTTTTCCCCCCCGTTGGTAGACATTTCGCCACTATAATTAGATGCTTAGATCATCTGCATAAGTTGTTATCTTCGGAGCTCTACCTTCGAAGTCTTTTAATAGTTTATTATCGACCAGATTTCATAGTAAGGTTGATAAAAAACCCTCCCCCCTAGGGTGTACCCCGCCGAACTTAAATTTCCATGGTAGTAGTGCCCCACTCAGCTTGGACCCTTCTGCAATTTAAAAGATTGTCCATTCAGAGATCGATTGCTGGTGGTGCCTCTATTGCGCGTAAACCATTAAGTATTGCAGCAGTCAATACATTCTTAAATGCGCCTGAGATGTTTAGTTTCAGGGTTACTTATTAGTTCCAAGGTTAATTATTGGAAATTTTGTGAGATTCTGGGAACCCCTTATCACAAATGGCCAAAATTTTATGGTCCGTCATCAATCTATCTCAGGTCAAGGGTTAGTCGTGATATATCCCTTGGCAATCCTTGGACAAAAAAAAATATACTTCTATGGTATAAGTCTGTGACAGTGCACCCCCTTGTCCATTGAATTAAACACTTGTCCAAGAGGGCCATTTAAATTATAAAAGAAAACTAAATAAATAAACCAGAATAAAGAATAATTTTTAAAGAACCATATGTTCTTCTATTTTTAGTTTTATTTTTATTTCCACTGTACCTAATCGCGTGTGTCCTCAGGCACCTGTGTTCATGGAAAAACAGTCTTCAGAGTCTTTTCTTAATAATCTGCAGAGGTTGTTTTCTTTCATTCAATTTCGAAATTAATTTGTTATTTATTCCACTCTTTTGCTTGTTCTTTTCGCTTTTGCTGCAATTGTTCTCAATGCATGACTTAATCAAATAATTGCTTCCGGTTAAAATTACGCCCAGACACCCATCATAATTCTGACATTTTTTTAAATAACTCGCAATGTATGTCAACGCAATGCGTAGTTATGCTGCTGCTACCACCACCAACACCAGCACCACCACAAAAACTACTTTTATTTTATGCTACCACCAACACCAACCCGGACTTATGATGACGAAAGTTTTGTCATTTTCCAAACTTGTTGTAACCCCCGTCATGGCAATACCCTGGGTTCCTTTCCTAAATCCAACATCAAATCATAACCATTACCACCCTTATGCCAACCATTCTGCCTGCCCACCCTCTTTTTAAGTGCCACCTTATAAATACTTACATATACAATATATATGTATTTAATATGTATGTTTTTTTCATTCACTGCATCCCCTGTGCTCCTGTTTCTGTTTCTATAGCTTTTCAACAACGTTCTATCACGTTTCTGCTGCTGCTGCTGCTGATGCTTTTAGTTTTCATTTGCCAAACTCTGCGCTACCTACCACCCTGTCCCCATTTTCCTCCATTAATGGATTTTTTTTTAACTTTTACCCGCCGCACCTACGTCTCTGTGTTATATTTGCTTCTGCTGCTGTTGCTTTATCATTTCTAAAGCCAGGCAAAAAATGTTGCAAAGTAGAAAAAATGAATAATAAACATAAAAATAAATGACAAGAACTGCTACGAAGCTTTTAGTTGCTGCTCTGCCGGCTTTGGTGCTATTATGAGGTCCCTTTTTTTTTATCCCAGTCACAGCAGCAGCAGCATCCATAGCAACTAACAACTCCTCTCCTGAATTGGACACACGCGCTGGCTGTGGGTTATTTTGCCGGATTGAGGCATGGTATTTGCTCTTTCAAGTCGTTGGTTGGGGGTTTCGGTGGGTCGTCGTTTGGCAGTTTTGGCGCAACTTTCTGTATGTGCCTATGTGTGTGTAAATGTTAGATAGAAGCTTGATGGCTTAAATTTTTCTAGCAATTTATTAAATTTTCTTTCTTAAATCAATGTTTTGTATGAAATACAAAATTATATTAAGCTTACTTTGTGGATTTTTTTTATTCTTTCAAAAAGCTAATTTCTAAAGGCCCAACCAAGTTATGCATAAGCATACAAAAGTTTTCGAGAAAAGTTAAAAACTATGCCAAAGTTCAAACAAAACTCGACAAAAAAACACTTCCATATGTTCAACAAGAAATAAAGTAGGCACCAAAAAAACATTTCAATATGAATCAATTCAATTAAATAGGCAAAGCAAACAATTTTTTTATGCTTTTAAAAGGTTTTTAGCTGACAGGGGGCCGATGCCTACTCCGCTCAACTCTCGGTTAAGCTCTACCAACCAACCTCTGGACCCGAAGACGCCGGCGGACTTTGGGCTCATATATCCCACTTCATGCTCTCTGCCGCTGAAGAAGTCATTGGTTTCCGGAGCCCGCAACCTCGGAACCAATGGTACGATCAGGAGTGTCGCATCGCAACAGCAGTAAAAAACGCCGCATATAAAAAAACGCTGCAGTCAGCTGCAACGCGAGCCGTGCGAGAAAACTACCTCGAAAAGAGGAAGGAAGAGAGGCGCCTTTTCAGAAGCAGGAAAAGCGTGAGCGTGAGTAACTAGAGGTATACCAGGGCAAGAAGTATGAACGAAAATTCTATCAACAGGTTAAGCGTCTAACCCAAGGTTTCAAGCCCGGAGCATCCACTTGTAGAGACGAAAATGGAGATCTGGTTACAGATACTCAGTGTGCGCTTAGATTGTGGAGACAGCACTTCTCCAATTTACTTACTGGCGACGATTCCACCAATGCCGCCCATGGAGAGCGCAGTTCAGAGCTAGCCATGAAGAGGTTCGAGTTGTTATCCAACGACTCAAAAACAATAAAGCAGCGGGTGCTGACGGCCTGTCCGCTGAGTTGTTTAAAACTGGCGGCGATGAATTGATAAGGCGCATGCATCAGCTCATCAGCAAAATATGGATAACAGAAAGCAAGCCCGACCATTGGAACCTCAGCGCACTGTGCCCTATACTTAAGAAAGGAGACCCAACAATTTGCGCCAGTTATAGAGGTATCAGTCTTATTTCCATCGCATATAAGGTTCTCTCAAGCGTACTGTGTGAAAGATTAAAGCCGATTACAAAAACACTGATTGGACCTTGTCAGTGTGGCTTTCGACCTGGTAAGTCCACTATAGACCAGATTTTCACGCTACGACATATCCTGGAGAAACCCCACGAAAATAAAATTGACACACACCATCTCTTTGTCGATTTCAAACCTGCGTTCGATAGCCCGAGAAGGGGTTGCCTATACGCAACAATGTCTAAGTTCGATATACCTGCAAAGTTGATTAGACTTTGCAGAATGATGTTGAGCAACACATGCAGCTCCGTCAAGGTAGGAAATGACCTCTCCAAAACCTTCAATACCGAAAGAGGTTTCAGACAAAGCGATCCACTGTCTTGCGATCTCTTCAACATCATCATGAAGGGGATCGTACGAAAGGCCGGTGTGCATCGTAATGGCACCATTTTCTACAAAGGTGTCCAGCTCCTTGCGTACGCTGATGATATTGATATTCTCGGCAGAACCAAGAGAGATGCTACCGATGCTTTTACCGCCAAAGTGGGTTTGACGATAAATGAGGGTGAAACAAAGTCTACAAACAAGGGGTCTACAAACAAGAAAGAGCGGCGTTTAGACTCCCACGTTTCATCCGGCAGCTATATAAGGATAACAGAAAAATGTTATAAAACTCTGACAGAAACTGAAACTATAACAGATGGACACGTCTGTGAAGAAATCGCTGGTAAAGATATCAGTATATTCATAGATGGCTCTCTGATGAATGGCAGAGCCGGGGCAGGCGTTTACTCAGAAGAGTTGAGCCTATCCTGTGTACTGAGGTTAGGGAGGTTTGTGTCTGTGTACCAGGCGGAAATGCTTGATGTGGTGCATGCACTGGACCACCTGATAGATGACCGGGCCAATGGCAAGAAAATCATGTCATTGCCCTTGACAATCAGTCGGTGATTAGGTGCATGCAGCGTACAGGCGTCACTTCCAGGCTGGCCATAGAGTGTCTTACCAAACTCAATAGGTGCGCTCAGACAAATGAGCTCACACTTATGCGAGTGCGAGGACATTCTGGCATAGAACAGAATGAAAATGCTGATTCTTTAGCGAGAGAAGGATCAGCAGAAGAGTTATGTGGACCAGAGCCACGTATCGCCATAGGCGACAACATGGTGGCAATCGAATTGTCGGTCGTCAAATGGTCTCATAGTGACGCTGCAAAAGTTATTCATTATTTCTATTCGTTATTCGTTAGGTTATGCCTATAGGAGCCGGAAACGGCAGCACACATTCTGTGCCAGTGCCCGGCGTTGTCAAGCATAAGATTGACCATTCTGGGACGTCCATTTATTGGCGAAGCCGGGATTGGTCAACTGACCTACAAGAATATGCTTGAGGTGACAAAGGATGCTTATGTAAGGAGCGTGCTCACGTATGAGGGCTCCGATCGGTAGCATCCTTGTCCTATGGGGACGAAAAGGGACCCACTGTGGTCCGCTTTGGCCAATCCCCGATTTATTATTATTTTTATTAATATTAATATTATTATTTTTATTAATATTAATATCAATATTATTATTTTTATTAAAATTAATATTATTATTTTTATTAATATTAATATTATTATTTTTATTAATATTAATATTATTATTTTTATTAATATTAATATTATTATTTTTATTAATATTAATATTATTATTTGAATTAATATTAATATTATTATTTTTTTTAATATTAATATTTTTATTAATATTTATATTATTATTTTTATTAATATTAATATTATTATTTTTTTTAATATTTATATTATTATTTTTATTATTATTATTATTATTATTATTATTATTATTATTATTATTATTATTATTATTATTATTATTATTATTATTATTATTATTATTATTATTATTATTGTTATTATTATTGTTATTATTATTATTTTTATTGTTATTATTATTGTTATTATTATTATTTTTATTAATATTAATATTATTATTTTTATTAATATTAATATTATTATTTTTATTAATATTAATATTATTATTTTTATTAATATTATTATTTTTATTAATATTATTATTTTTATTAATATTATTATTTTTATTAATATTATTATTTTTATTAATATTATTATTTTTATTAATATTACTATCAATATTATTATTTTTATTAAAATTAATATTATTATTTTTATTAATATTAATATTATTATTTTTATTAATATTAATATTATTATTTTTATTAATATTAATATTATTATTTTTATTAATATTAATATTATTATTTTTATTAATATTAATATTATTATTTGAATTAATATTAATATTATTATTTTTTTTAATATTAATATTTTTATTAATATTTATATTATTATTTTAATTAATATTAATATTATTATTTTTATTAATATTATTATTATTTTCATTATTATTATTATTATTATTATTATTATTATTATTATTATTATTATTATTATTATTATTATTATTATTATTATTATTATTATTATTATTATTATTATTATTATTATTATTATTATTATTATTATCATTATTATTATTATTATTATTATTATTATTATTATTATTATTATCATTATCATTATCATTATTATTATTATTATTATTATTATTATTATTATTATTATTATTATTATTATTATTATTATTATTATTATTATTATTATTATTATTATTATTATCATTATTATTATTATTATTATTATTATTATTATTATTATTATTATTATTATTATTATTATTATTATTATTATTATTATTATTATTATTATTATTATCATTATTATTATTATTATTATTATTATTATTATTATTATCATTATTATTATTATTATTATTATTATTATTATTATTATCATTATCATTATCATAATTATTATTATTATTATTATTATTATTATTATTATTATTATTATTATTATTATTATTATTATTATTATTATTATTATTATATTATTATTACTATTATTATTATCATTATCATTATTATTATTATTATTATTATTATTATTATTATTATTATTATTATTATTATTATTATTATTATTATTATTATTATTATTATTATTATTATTATTATTATTATTATTATTATTATTATTATTATTATTATTATTATTATCATTATCATTATCATAATTATTATTATTATTATTATTATTATTATTATTATTATTATTATTATTATTATTATTATTATTATTATTATTATTATTGTTATTATTATTATTGTCATCATTATTATTATTATTATTCATTCGAGTGAATCTTAAAAGTTTTTTGGGAAATTTATCATCTAACTTTAACATTAGCCTCCACTCGTCACAAAAATTTCATGATAGTATGGTAAATGGCTTAAGAATATCCTAAAAAATATAAATCCTATTCAGTTATCCATCTCCCATTAAAAATGTATCTCTGTTAAACATACAGTACTGGCCTTTGTTGATCCCAAATAAATTTATGACTTACCTACCTTTAAAATGTTTAACCTATCTGAAAAAAAAACCCTTGAAGATCCGAGCGCAAATAACCTTTCAAGTGTCTCACATGCATTAGCATTTATGTCCAACACATGTGCAGCAAGCACATGGAGAAGAAGCTCCATTAACTTTTACTCAAATATTATTTGCCTTTTATAAATATTATAATGGCAGCAGCGGCAGCAGATTCTTTTGAATATTTTGCTACACTTTTGTTGTTGTTGCTTATTTATTTTGTTGTCATGTGTTCCTTTTTTTCCCTACACAGAGAGAGCAGATGTTGTTTACAGCCACAAAGATAGATATACATGAAAAAGCATTTCTCGACCTTAAGCTTGTTTTAAATATTTATTTAGCCACGTTCCAATGCCAGAAAAAAGGGTATCACCGAATCAACCAACGTCGTCTGCTCATGTTTATTGCTTGTTTTAAAGTTTTCTTCCTTTTTTTTTTATACTTTTTCATTTATATGCTTTTATTTCTTAGCGGTTTTTTCAACTTCTGCTGTTTTTTTTCAATGGGCAGGTGTTTGACTTGCACCCAAAATATAAAAAAAAAAGATAAACTTCCAAATATGCTCCCCAACAACGACTGCGACGACGACGAGTGCCAGTCATCAATTATTATCCGTTTTGTGGCATTTTTAATATTTGCGGTCAATGCATTACTTTAGCATCCACTTACATCCAAAAAAATAAGTAAATAAAAGTAAAACAAAAAGAAAAATAAAAACACTTGCATGACGAACCCTCTCCATTCTCAACATGCACTTATTTAAATATTTACGAGCATTCAATTCAAAAGAATTGAAGTGAACTGTTTATAATACAAATGCAAATCGATAAATCGATTCTTTTTCTGTTCTTTAGCAAGCTCTATTTTCATATTTGCAGTGCTTGAATTTTTGTAGCTTTTCATGTTGCTTGACAAGTAAATAGATATTAATTTAGGTCACCAAGCGTTAAACACCTGTGCTAATTTTGTGCATGTTGTTGTACTGGTATCTACTTATAGATTTTTTTTTTTAATTTTTAACCGACTTCAAAAGGGAGGAGGTTCTCAAGTTCGTCGGTTTCTTTTACAAAAAAGCTTTTTAGGTCGGCGCTAATATAATCAGACTTTAAATCAGAAGCGCCAACTTCAAAGCATTTGTATTCATGAAGAAATTAATATATTTATGATAATAAAACAAATAAGAAAAAGATTTAAATAATAAGAGTTCATATGTAATAATATGTTTAAATAAATTATCAAATATGACTAAGAAATTAAAAGGAAAAATAATTTTAAAATTATTTTTTACTTTGTAATGATTTTGTAGTCGGTTTATTTTATTTTTTTTTTTTTTAGAAAAACCTTCATAAATATCATGTACTGACTGACTGATGCGTTATACATAAGCTGTGATAAATTAAATTTATTTTATGACAAACATATGACTGCTTAAGACTTCGAATACGGCCGTAGAGTATTCTACTTCGTTCGACCCAGTCGAAGATAATTTTTTATTTTCCAAAAATCCAAATATAAGCTCATCAAAAATTTATAAATATTAATATTTAGATATTTTTGGAAATTGTGCTCCTTAAAACTCTTGTACTTATTACACGAACACTTTGCGTTGTAATCTAAAACTTCCGAGCTCTTAAGCTTTATGAAACCCTGAGATGACCCTGTATGATAAATTACAAAAAAAAAACCTATTACTATTCTTATCAATGTACAAATTAGCTGATTACTCTGTTTCAACTAAAATTAGCTCATAAATTATTATTTTTTTAAACGACTGATAAGATTAAAAATATAACTCACACAGACTAGTTACGTTTAAAGTAGTTTTTAAACTAGGTCATATTAATTCCTCTATCAAATGTAGCCAGTGTATTTTAAGTATTTTTCGCAAACACACAAGCTAAACAACATACATATATGCATACATACATGCATATAAACTAGAGGGAAAAATATAATATTTAATAATAATCGTTTTGACTTTGAATGCATTCAACCTCAGTGCACTCGAAACTATGCAAGTATAAACAGTTGTACACGAAGCTTTCTTTCATCTAGGAAATGTAGCACATGTTTGTTTATTTTAATGTAACCCACATTTGATGTAGATGCAATTCAAATATTTTTAACGACAATATTTTTCTAAAATTGCACTTAGATAGAAGGTTATTAATAAAATTGCTATCAGTATCTATGTTAAATCTTGTCAAAAATTTCATTTGAGTACATTTTCAAGCAATAATTATTTAAAAAAATTCTTGCTCAACATAACAGGCTCTTAGTTCTCTTGAAATTGCAAAAAGTAATATTATTTAATATTGCCGCCTGCCTCTCTGCCTTCATTTTCAATACTTCCAAAGATAAATAAAATATTACGTTTTCAACATTTGTTTACATTCTATACATTGCCATAAGTTTTGTTTACTTTTACATTTCCTTGTTTTGCTACTCGAGAATTGTGTGGTTGTTGTACTATAATCTTCTCCAATGTAAATTTATATTAAAGATATGAGCAGCAGCATGTGGCCGCACAATGACGCCCACACTATTAAAAACGTCGAATTACATCAGATTTCTCTATAAAGGAAATAATTTGAAGCATTTGTTATGCTTAATTTTATATATCTTTGCTTTTGCTGTAAATCAAAGCTATTTTAAGAAATTCCATAATAGTCAGAAAATTTTATAGTTATTTCATGTAATGTTCTGTTTTGAAGAATAAACGTATATATTTATATATTTATAGCCTCCTTTGGAATTTCAACATATATATTTTTCATGAATAGCTCATCTGATTTTTATCAAAATTATATCTTTCAAAAGATTCTTGGTTTCGTTTAAGCTGATGATTCAATGTTGCACATACATTATAGGTTTGTATTTTTTTTTAACTGTGACTATTTGTATATATTATGCCTTAAAATCTGCCTTTATGTGCCGTAAACTTTAAATGCTGTTTTTAATTTGCAATTACAACTGCTAGATACCAAGGTCAAAGCTGAAACAACTTTTATTATGAGTTTAACTGAGAACTATCTGTGTGGGACTTAGACAATGATTCCGAGACAATTATTCTGTTGAATGAGGTCATTGATCTTTTGTTGTAGTACTTTCTAGTACTAACTTCTCAGTTTAGAGTACTTCAGAATAATTTCTGTAACAAAATAAAATTATAAGATAAGATTATATAAAGTATATATCTTTTATATACATTTTAGATTTCAAAAATCATATTTTTCTTGAAAATATTTTATATTTCCTACAACAAACATAGCTCAAATAAGACATCACATTTTCATAATATTAAATATAGCTTAATAGAAATAATTGTTGCTTATTTTTGATAAACATTTTGTCAGAAAGTACCGGGAAATTATCCGTACTTGTAAAAATTATTTTATCGCTAAGTTGGCACAACTGTCCTCTATCCTGACATGAAGTTTGAGCGCGATCTGTCATTTAGTTTGCTTACAGTGCTCGGTTTTGTCAGTTCATGTTAAGCAGGCAACGAAAATATCCGCTAAACGTAGCGTATGTAAGGGTACTGTAGAGTTCACTAAGAGAACATTACGTTAACGTTTTGTAGCGTTGGTGACTTTACTCATTATTCCGTAACATTATAGTTTGTGTGCTTGAACGCAAACACTGTGATTACGCAAAAATGAACATAATTATTATCATTCCATTGCATAGCTACACTAAAAGAACCGGTTTTTGAGCGACAAAGAAATCAGAGAGAGAAAACAATTTAATTGTGGTTACGAATAATTATTCGTTTAATTTAATTTAATGTATACACTGTGCAACAATTTGAGGATCATTTGTAATCACTGTAAAAACTCCTATGGTTTCTGATAGCCAGCCATTAGTCCATAGAACATATCGACCAAAGGATTTTTCTGGGTTCGCTCACATAACCGATTTTTTCAAGGTCACTTTTTATACTAGAGGGCTGTAGTCAGAGCCTTGCACAAACATAATATTTCCATTTGTTCGTTCATTCGTTCGTAGAAAAAAATTCTACGAACGAACAAACAAAATTTTAATTTCGATTTTCTACGAACGAACATAAATTTTTGTTATGAAAGAACGAACGAACATCAATTTTCTACGAACGAACATCAATTTTCTGCGTACGAGCGAACATTCATTTTCTACGAACGAATGAACGAACATTAATTTTCTACGAACGAGCGACCGAACATAATAAAAAACTGTCGAAAATAGTATCGTAATATCGGCCATAGCTGGACTCCTAGAGGTGTCAAATATATGAGCTGTCCCATTATTTTTAGCCCATCAACATTTCTCCCGAACACACCTAACCCCTATCTGCTACCCTTCTTTGGGCCCACATACAAAAAAAAAAAACGCAAACTGTCGAAAATAGTTTATATCGGCCGTAGCTGGACTCCTAGAGGGGTCAAATATGTGAGCTGGTCCTATTATTTTTAGCCTCTCAACATTTCTTTCGAACACACCTACCCTCTATCTGCCACTCTTCTTTGGGTCCCCATACAAAAAACACAAAAACTGTCGAAAATAGTTTATATCGGCCGTAGATCAACTCCTAGAGGGGTCAAATATGTGAGCTGGTCCTATTATTTTTAGCCCCTCAACATTTCTTTCGAACACACCTACCCTCTATCTGTCACTCTTCCTTGGGTCCCCATACAAAAAACACAAAAACTGTCGAAAATAGTTTATATCGGCCGTAGCTGGACTCAAAGAGGGGTCAAATAAATATATAAGCTGGTCCTTTTATTTCTTGCCCTTAACATTTCTCCCGAACACACCTAACCCCTATCTGCTACCCTTCTTTGGGCCCCCATACGAAAAAAAAAAAACGAAAACTGTCGAAAATAGTTTATATCGGCCGTAGATTGAACTCCTAGAGGGGTCAAATATATGAGCTGGTCCTATTATTTTTAGCCCCTCAATATTTCTTTCGAACACACCTACCCTCTATCTGCCACTCTTTTTGGGGTCCCCATAAAAAAAAAAAACGAAAACTGTCGAAAATAGTTTATATCGGCCGTAGATCAGCTCCTAGAGGGGTCAAATATGTGAGCTGGTCCTATTATTTTTAGCCCCTCAACATTTCTTTCGAACACACCTACCCTCTATCTGTCACTCTTCCTTGGGTCCCCATACAAAAAACACAAAAACTGTCGAAAATAGTTTATATCGGCCGTAGCTGGACATCTAGAGGAGGCAAATATATGAGCTGGTCCTATTATTTTTTGCCCATCAACATTTCTCCCGAACACACCTGACCCCTATCTGCCACCCTTCTTTGGGTCCCCACACAAAAAACACAAAAACTGTCGAAAATAGTTTATATCGGCCGTAGATCAGCTCCTAGAGGGGTCAAATATGTGAGCTGGTCCTATTATTTTTAGCCCCTCAACATTTCTTTCGAACACACCTACCCTCTATCTGTCACTCTTCCTTGGGTCCCCATACAAAAAACACAAAAACTGTCGAAAATAGTTTATATCGGCCGTAGCTGGACCCCTAGAGGGGTCAAATATATGAGTTGGTCCTATTATTTTTTGCCCTCAACATTTCTACCCAACACACCTAACCCCTATCTGCTACCCTTCTTTGGGTCCCCATACAAAAAACACAAAAACTGTCTAAAATAGTTTATATCGGCCGTAGCTGGACCCCTAGAGGGGTCAAATATATGAGCTGGTCCTATTATTTTTTGCCCTCAACATTTCTACCCAACACACCTAACCCCTATCTGCCACTCTTTTTGGGGTCCCCATAAAAAAAAAAAAACAAAAACTGTCGAAAATAGTTTATATCTCTTGCAATTTACTCCTAAAGGTGTCAAATATATGAGCTGATCCTATTATTTTTCCCCTGAAAATTTTTGCTAAACACACATACCCCGTATCAGCCACACTTAAAGTTACCGTATGCCGTTTGTGTTAAGTACTTACCACGCAAACACTACTAACAGTACCGTATGTTTTCCTGTCGAACGGTGCTTAATGATAATGTTTGTGTTATGCCATTGTAGTGTAGTCTTTGTTTTTCCGTTCGTGTACACAAACACTAAAAAACATGTGGAACACTAAAATAACGTACCGTTTATTTTCATTCCCTGGTTTACAGTGCTCGATTTTGTCAGATCATCTTAAGTGTGTTTTGCGATTTTAACAATAAATAAAAATATAAAACAAAGAATTTATCTAATATTTTAAATTGCTACACAGTTTTTAATATATATATATATCGAAATATGTATCGAATATGTTTATCGAAATATATAAATATTGTATCGAAAATAAAATGAAGGTCAAAGAAAAACTTTTCACTGGATGAATAGAAGTTTAATTATTCATCCTTCGGGAGTTCGGGAATTTTAGAAATCAGTATTGAAGAAATAAAGTTTATGTACACTGGAGCGCAACGAAATTTAAATTCCGCAGTTCTGGGCCTCAGAAGTTAGAGGAACTCAAAAAAACAATTTCAACAGTTTTTTTTTTAAATCGCAGAAAATTCCACAGAACGTTTTTAATTCTCCTGAAGGTATTTTTTGGTAAAAAATAAACAATATTTTTGCATTTCTAAAATTGGATAAAAAATAAATTTATTTGGGGAGAGGGTTGCAGGTTGCCACCACTGCTGTATTTTCATTCTAACAGTGCCGTACCTAAACTCCGACTGACATCAACATCAAAAGAGTAGTTGTCACTTTTGGAGTGGACAGACGCAATAACACAATGCCTGCTTAAGAAAGTGTAAAATATTTATTTTAAAAAATTTAAAAATATAAATTGTGTTCTTGTCCTGTACTCAGAAATTGAGCATTTTGATCGACAATTCAGGGTAAATATTTGTGATGTGTTGATTTTTCATAATATTTTCATAATCCATAATCAGTTTATATAATAGTAATTCTAAAATGGCGTCAAAATGCAGATTGGCACCTTTGTTGGCTTGCAGGTTGCTACCTCTATTTTTCGCTTTTGTTTTGTATAACGGATAGTTTATCTTCAAAAGTCATTGAGTCAAATTTTATTTTAGTGATATTTTCGGTGATTTTTTTTTTACATTTTTGTTACTTTTTTAGTATGGCAGCGCGCGTAGACCAAGAAAACCCAACGGAATCAATCAAAGTTGTTTTGTTTCAGTGAAAGTTAAAATTGAACAAAAAGCAGTCTAAAATTCAATAAATTTTCTTATACAGCTGTTTTCACTTGAGGTTTTCTACATTTTCAGCAATTTTTCAAGGGGTGGCAACCTGCAAGCCAAAATTTCAAAGTGTCGATTGTACATAATTTTAGAAATTTGCTATGCAATTTTTTAATTTTTGAGAATTCAAATGATTTATATCATAGGATTGTGGTTTTTACTTCCTCTATGGGGGTAGCAACCTGCAATTCTCTACCCTACTAATAAAAATTTTCTTACATTAGAATAGTTTCGGAAATGATGTATTATTATAACTCCCTTTTATCTCCAAAAATAAATTTTTTGGCAATTTTAAAAACTCAGTTTTTTCAAAACGCTCTAAAAGGTGAATTTCTCTTCTCATTGGATGTTTATACACTTGGTCTTGTTGCATAGGAAATTGATATCTTCTCTCCACCGAGAAACTGTTCTAAACAAAATATGAGTAATTTTAAAGTATAGACATCAATATCGGGTTTTGTTTTTTATTTTAGACTTGAACGTTTTTTATGAACACAAATAATAGACAAAAATAACAGGCAAAATTGAGTTTTTGCGTGTTGATTTTATTTGAGGTAACAATTTTTTAAGATAAGATAAGATAAGTACTCCGGAGGTCACTTCAGCACAAATTTTCATATTATTGCAAACTCTTGCAAGGGGGCGTTTAAAATGTGCACTCAGCTTTTAGTAAATTAATAAATCAATAGAAGAAAGAACTTCAAAGAAGATCAAATTCATAAAAAAGCAATGAGCAGTGCAGCTTTTAGAGCGATTCAGAGAAAATGTATTCTTAATCTTGCTAAAAAATTGATTGTGTTTAAAAGGCCAATAATAGTTTTAATAATAAATAATTTTATTTTTTTTTTTGCCAAAAAAATTGTATTAGTAATATATTTTTAAACCAATTTGCTAGGTATGCGTCTATAAAAAGTTACATTCAAAATATATGATTTTTTTTATCAAAAAGGACCATCAGGAGAATCAAAACCGCTCCGTCGAATTTCTTCCGATTTTAAAAATTAAGTATGCAATAATCGTTTTTAAGATTTCCTCTATCTTTCGATACCCAGAACAGTGGACTTTTTTTCATACAAAACAATCCGGTCTAATGTACATACGCTCAAAAATCTTGGACTAAATTTCAAAAAATTATTGAATATATGACCGACCTACAACTTTTTTAGGATCTATTCCACATCAAATATTAAAATTGACTTACTTTCACATAGTATTCAATTTTAATAAAGGCTTATATTTGAATATTTTCAACAAAAATAAACAATAACAAAATCTGTAGGACTTAAACCCACAATATTCAGAGGTTATACATGTTTGTTTCTGTAACAACTGATTTTTTAAGTCACAAAGAAATGACAAACATTCTTCAGAGCCGAACCCCGCATTTTTAGAGTATCAAATAATATTAAATTTTATTCCAATGTTAATAAAGACTACTTGAAGAATATCTTTGAAGAGTTGAAATTATAAAAAAAAAATTATTAGAAAATGCATGATTCCACGATTCATTAAAAAAATTAGTTCAAGATTTTTAACTGTGTATTTATTTCTTTATATTGATAAATCAAAGATTTGCTTGCCAGCTTTAAGAGTAGCAAAATTATGATAAATTTTATTAAATTTCTTAAACTTAAACATTTCGCTTTCAAGGCAAAAAAGCTTTCAATTAAACTCAGCTAAATAACAACAACAACGAACATATTTTATATGTGATGGACAAACGTTGTTCGCGTACATATTAAAAACCATTTAATTTTATGCCTGACAGAGCAAAAGAGAAAATCAATATAAGACCTCCCCTCCCCCTCCCCCTCTCCCTTTTTATCTCACTCCAGATAGATGATATACATGCGCTGACTCTGGGATTTCATGTACGAATAACATTGCGAACACACAACAACAACAAAAGAAAAGAGATGAAGAAAAAAAAAAGACAGTAGTATACAAAACAACAATATACCTTCCCGCACTCTCCGCTCACAGAGTTGGGCCATCGAGTGTCATTGCACCACTCCCAGCGACGCGCGCAGCAAGCTTTCAACATATAGACATACATACGGAGAGACAAATAGACAGACATACAGAGAGACAGACATAAGGATGAATGGACGGAAGAATGGATGGATGGCTGGAAGAACTTATGGATGGATGGTTGGATGAAAGAAAACATAGATTTAAGAACGTTTAGATAGATGATGGAACATTTAGTCGAACGGAAGCAAACCGAATCTAGTTAACTAAGGAGCAATAAAACAAAATCATGAATAACAGTACCTACAGAATGTTGGGCGCCATCATAACAAATATATACGACCAACATAACGACCAACCGACATTAACATGCTGACGAGACGACTACACATTGACGACCGAACGTCTCTCAACAGCCTGCATTGAACTTAAAATATATTATATACTACAATAGTTATACATACAAACGATTTATATTAATCTATGTATATAAAATTAACGCATAAGCATACAAGATTAAATTTAACGCATAATAAGCTCCATGAATTTTGTGGAAATGATTGCGCCGAAAGAAGCAACATTTGGTAATTTTGGTGAATTTTTTTAGGAATATTTTAATTGATTAAATTTCAATTAGAAATATGTATATGAGAAGGTTTGATTAAGGAGGTCAGACACTCCTCGAATAGCACGGTAAGCGACTTGCATGAAGTGACGAATACCAGGGTTAAAATTAGCGATAAGCTTCAAATACCACGTAATTCGACTAACACAAAGGCGCGAATATTACTGGAAAAAAAGGTTTTTTTTAAATTTTGTATAGAACGTTGTCGTGTAAGTTGTTTTTAAACTGAAGTATGTACACAGAATAGTTTTCATATCATAGAAATATGACTGTATAAAGTGAGTCTCCAAAATTGTATGAATCATAATTATCGAATGACACAATTAATCGTATTTTTCAATGGATGTCTGGATAAGACTATTAAGGAGGCTTAAGAAAAAGCTTCTGAAAGTTCAATACAAAGTCATAATCTGGGTTCGGATTTTGATGCCCTTAAAAAATTCAAAAATTACCTTAAAAAAATTACTCAATGTTCTATAAACGTATTAAAAATGCCCTAAAAGTCCCATAAAAATGCCCTAAAAATTAAAATGAATGAATATATATTTTTGATTGTTTTTAATTTATATGTTTAGAAAATATACATTCTTAAATTATCAAAATAAAACAACCATCCATTTTCGCTAGAAACTGTCTTCTAGATCGAAAAACATCTTTTCACTTCAGTACAGACAAGGGCGCATATTTAAAAGATGGAATATAGTTTACATCCGAATTTCGTTTTAGTTGTATACCTAATGTGACTAACTACTTTTGGTGAAATTTCGGAATGGACTACGGAATGGAATACGCCAGAGAACCCTGGTTCGAATCCCACCTGACACAAAGTTTTTTCAATTATATTAATTTTTCTGTTCGGCCGTCACCTCTCTGCAGGCAATGGCAAACGTCAGTGAGTAAAAACTGCTTCTTGACAGTTGTAAACATTTCCAAGAGAAACATTTTTTCCTTAGAACCTATCCTCTTTGGCCCTTCCTGAGGAGGGCTCCCATACAATGCACCCTAACCCCCCTTCAGTTAATGAAATCGGTATTTGCCCCTTTGGGGAGAGCAAGAGAGGGTTAATATGCATGACTGACATCCAGTCTTTTTCAAAGAGTAACACTTTTCTTTTGGGACTAATCACCTCCGACCCACCCTTAGGGGGGCTCCAATACAATGCACCCTAACCTCCTGCAGTTAATTAAATCGATTTTTACCCTTTTCGGAAGGGGAGAAGAGGGTTAATATGTAGGAACGACCCCAATTACATTTCAAATAGGAACATTTTTCTCTTTGGGGCTTATTCCTTCCGACCCATCCTTAGGGGGCTCCCATACAATGTACTCTACTGTTAATAAAATCATTATTTTCCGTATTGAGATGGGTAGGAGAGGGTTAATATGTACGACCGACCTCCAGTACTTTTTCAAGTATAACATTTTTTACCTTGGGACCTATCCCCTCCGACCCCTCCTTAGGGATCGGGGGCTCCAATACAATGTTATTTCATTAACAGTATGGTGCATAGTATGGTGGAGCCCTCCTAAAAAGGGATCGGAGGGGATAGGTCTGAAAGGGAAAAATGTTACACTTGAAAAAGTAATGGAGGTCGGTCGTACATATTAACCCTCTCCTATCCTTCCCAAGAGGGGATATATTAGTTTCATTAACAGTAGGGTGCATTGTGTGGTAGCCCCCTAAGATGGGATCGGATCAACAAACAAAGTTATTTATTTTTAAAAACAGGTTTTATATGCGACAGTTCAATTTCTTAGATAAATGCCTTTATAATCAATATTCGATAAAATTTGAGAACAACATAAAGACAAATCCTAAATCTTTTTGGCGATTTGTGAAATTGTAAAAAAGATTGTTTAAATATACCCTCATCTATGTATTGTGGTGACAAATTTTCAAATAGTCCAACAAGTACAGCTAATCTTTACGCAGATTTTTTTCAGGTCAAACTATGATTTGCCAAGAATTTGTATTATGAAGTTTCCGACGTTGTATTACAGCTGTTAGACTTTTAATCGCTATTATTGAGTAAGGTTAATATTTTAATTATTTGTGGTATTCGTGGCTTAAAAGCATCGAGTAGTGTTGATGCCGATGTCTTACTATATCCGCTAAAAGTTATTTTAAATTTTGCGATCTGGCGTATTTCTTGATTGCTGGAAAGTGACTCTTATAACACCGATTCATAATTCTGGTTGCAAAAATAATGTAGCCAATTAAAGGCCTATTTCTAAATTAAATGTTATTTCTAAACTTTTTGAGTACATTGCCAAAGACAAACATTTTCTCGCTGTGAAAAACATAATTTCTCCGTGTCAACACGGTTTCGTTACGGATCGCTCTACTATTTGTAATCTGATGTTATTCTCTGATACTGATCTATACTGTCTATCATCGTTTCAGCAAGATTGTCAAGTTGATGTTATTTATACTGACTTTTTAAAAGCTTCCGACAAAATAGCCCATCCAATTTTAATCAAGAAATGTGAGTTGTTAGCTTAAATCGTATTTACATATAATCGTAAAGTTTTGTTGCTTTTGATAATCTAAAGTCTTTTCCTTTTTGTGCAACATCTGGTGTTCCGTATGGGAGTATCTTGGGTCATTTATTGTTTGTTATCTTCATTTACGATATTGCATCTTTGCTCGTGCACTGAAATTGTTTGCTTTTCGCTGATGACCTTAAGATTTTCCTAAAAATTTAGGCATGAGTCTGATAGTGTTCTTCTTCAGAGTGAAGTTAAAAAACTTTAAAATTGGTGTATTCTAAATAATCTACATATAAACTTCAATAAATGTGTTTTCATGTTTCTAAGTCCATTAGTCATCCTTCCTCTTATTTCTCTGCCTTACTTTTATTATGTATCGAATTCTGCTCTATTATCTGTCTGTCAGTATAAAGACCTTGGTTCCTTGGATAATTCTTGATTCGAAGTTTACTTTTCGTGTTCATTTGGCTTATATTATATTATAAGGCAATGCTGGTTTTTATAAGGCGTAATAGTTCATCTTTTAAAAATCCCTCTACACTTAAGGCTTTATTTATTAGTCTTGTTTGCTCAAGACTTTAATATGCCTCAGTTATATGGAATCCATTCTTTGAATTGTACAACTTTAGGCTTGAAAGGGTTCACAGATCTTTCACTATTAATTTTGAAATTGTTCTTCCGTCATATAATACTCGTTGGCTTCTGATTGGTTGAAAACCGTTAGAAATTAGAACAGTGTGAGCTTATCAAGTGGGAGCTTATCATGTTTTTGCAATAAGCTCTTGGAACTTGAATATTTCGAATAGTTTTTTCCCACAATATTAGTTTCAACCCATTTCAGTTCAAATGTCCACATTAAAGCTCTGCAAAGAACCATCCAAGCATACTAGTTATGTGCTGTTATTTTTTCTTATATCAACTTGTATCGGTTTCTTGTATTTTTCTTTTACATAACGATAGAATATGTATGAGAGAGTGAAATTATCAAGCATCAAGAATACTAGTTTGAGAACATACGCAACAAACAGTTATATCGGTAATATTGTTACCTCTACTTGGAACATCTGGATATGTGCCGTCAAAAGTATAAAGAATAAATAAAGAGCGAATTATTTCAATAAAAAAAATAAAAGAAACATTTCATATAAGTGCAATGCATTCAAGTTTTTAATTTATTTCATAAAAAAAAAAAATAAACATAACAACGGCATTTTTGTTGATAACTTAATGAAAACAAAAATTAATTAATTACAAATTAATACATGTGGAACAAGTACCTTATATAATGGATCTATATCCATTCCACCATTACTTTTTTTAGTAGCATAGAAAAAGTAAAAGCACGAGATTAACACAAAGAGAACTATCTGGAATATCCATTTTGAATGGATATATCCAATAAAAAAAGAGTTAAAACAGTTACTCTGCTTAGTGGAGCCGATAAAAAGAAACAAAAACTTACACTACAATGAGAGCCAGAGAAAGAGATGATACGCTCAATCCAAAACATGTAAGCAAGAGTTAAGCTCTACTCGTTGTTGTATTTGTACCAATAATATCAAGTTTTTACTTGTTTTATCTGTTTGTACAAGTAGAATGGATGGTTCTCTGCAGACCTTCAGTCCACATTATTCCTTAGCCTTAAAGACGCCAACTTTTTGTGTACTAACACTTTATAGCTAATATATAGAAATATATTACTATATTTTATGATACTCTAAAGTCTGCCCTTTCGAATGCTGCCTTAAAAATTGGTCTTCAAATCAGGCCCGTAGTCAAGGGGGGAATTTTAGGTGTTCAAACCCTCTCCCCTCCTCCTCCCCTTAGGGTCGAGAAAGTATGAAAAATAACACAAATGAAACTATTAAATTCAAAATATGATCTTTTTTTTAAGATAAGCTGAGATAATGTTGTAAGTTTATTTAAAGATGCAAAATTTTCAACGCAAATTTAAGAAACGTCACTAAATCAACAAAAAATTTCTTGGCCAAATGAAACATTAACTTGGCTTATAAAAGTCAAAATCATCATATTTAAATTTAACTGCAAGAGGTTTGTATATTAAATACCCATTTTCAATTATAGATTTTGATGCTCAAAAATTCCCAGATATCTAGAAAAATATACATTTGAAATTATATCTAGAACGAATATAATTTTATAAATTGTTGAAAATTGGGTTGACATTCTTTATGCAATATCTAACTAAGCTTATTGGACCCAAAACCTTTAGAAGGCATTCGTTTGAATGGATTTTTTTTTTAAATTTTAAAAAGCTGCAGAATGCAAAACATTCATGAACCACGAAATTTAACACGTGAAGCGGAGAACTAAAAAGTTTGCCCATTATATTTATTGCTATCTTGGCATATAAGACATTTTAAATCTCCAACTTGTCACAACAATTTAGGCCTGTGCGAGGTCTTTTCCAAATTGCAGGCTTCAGAAAATCACCTAAAATCTAAATATGCTTTCTTTCGAAAAAAAATTCTCAATGAAGACAATTTTTAAACAATTTATAGAGTCCAATCCTATGGGGATTTGATGATTTTTTTTATTCATGTACCAAATTTTCATAAGAAACATTAACAATTACATTTTTTTTAAACTTCGGCATTTTTAAAAACAATTTAGAAGTTGAAAAATTTTATTTGGTTTTTTGTTTTTAATTATCTATTTTGCAAATAATTTACATTTAAATCCAAGGCTGAACAAATTCTTAAATATCAAAAAACAGTTTCTGTTTAGTTCTTTTTATAAAAATTTTTCCAGATGAGTAATGGTTTTAAAAAAAGTCTTATTTTGATGAGATAACTCAAAAAATTTATTGGTTCTGTGCAAAAACCAGTTTTTGAACTACGGTTTTCGAAAAATAATCTGAAATTTAAATATGACCTTTAGCGGAGTCGATTCCTCTGCTCAAAAAATTTTATAAAAAATATGTTATTGTTATTGGGGATTGAATGGTTTTATTAGTCATGATATACAATTTTTTATGAGGAAATGGAATAGTTAAATTTTTAAAGATTTGAAAATATTTTCTATTGAATATAAGTCAAATTGTCGAAATCGTTTTCGAAAAAAATAATATTTTTACCTTTAACAATAACTCGAACTAGGCTTCACACAGGTCCAAATACTTTAACACCAGAGCTGTAAAAGATTGCAATCATTTGGAGCTGCATTCTTTGAGGTCACAATCAATAAATACATTTTTTGATTGCAGTATTTATTCAATTTCGTGAATAAGACTTAAGAACAATTAAGTCCCAATCATTTTGAATGATTTTGATTTATTAATCATTTCGTGCAATCATGACTTGATTTTTTTGTCACCATATCCAATCAATTGTGACTTGACTTGTGAATGCAATCAAGTAACACAAATTGAAAAGTTCTTTCGCTATATAATTAAGCCAAATTTTGTGCTGATTCTGAATGCGGTTTCCGTTTCGTTCCACCACGCCCAGTTTTTCAGATATGGGAGTAAAATAGCTTTGCTTCTCTCGTGTGGCCGACGACGTATAGTGTTTTTTCCCCCCGTTTTTTTGGATGGAAATTATCAATAACAATAATTTCATATTCACTCTGCGTTTCACGATGCCTGGCAAATACGTGGCTGAAATTTTTCGCATTTTTTTTCAATAATTGGAATAATGAATAAAACAAAAAGATTTCAATCAAGAGATTTGAAGTCCCAGCTGAATTGAAGTGATGTGAATGCAATCAGTTGCCACATAAATGAATGTGAGATTGCAATCAAATTATTAAAAATGATTGGTGATTTCAAATGTTCAAGTCAGAAGAACCAAAAAAAGAATTATGTATTGCAATCAATTTCAACAAAATCAAAAAAATGAAAACGTCAAATTATTGCAATCTTTTACAGCTCTGTTAAACACAAGCTTGGGATCAATTAAGGTAGCCAAAAAGAAACTAAATCTAAAGGCTATAATTTTTTGATTCCCCTGTTTATAAAAGTATTAGTGAAATTTTTTGAAAGTTATTTTTACTTTTTCGGAATTATACTTTTTAAATGACAATTAAAAGTTTTCAATTTTGGACCATTTTTAAAAAAATTAAAGGCAAAAATCAAAAACTTAGTACTCAAAATTAATTTGATAAAAAAAATTCAAGAAACTCTTGTCATCTCTCTGATGGCCATTTAAAAACAGGCATATTCACGAATAGTCTTAAAAGAAAACGGTTTTGCTTGGAAAAATTGCCATATCCTTGCTTTTAATTATTTACTGGTAACTACTTACAGATTTTTTTATCAAAACCATCCCCCCCTCCCCTCCCCCCTAAGGTAAATCATGGCTATGGACCTGCTTTAAATTATGATTTAAAAACGAAGTCCTTTGAAAAAATTTACTTCCAGCTTACTTAAAATTTTGCTTAAACAACTAAAACATAAACTCAGATTGAAATTACATTCGAATAAAGTGAACTAAGTATAACCATCATCAGCCGATGAAGTACTGCAATGTGTATAAAATGGTCTTCACAATATTTGCAAAATTATAATTGATTCAGTATTGCAGCAGCAAATATTTGCAATACGAGTACTTCTAAAAGTGTAATTTTAAACACTTAACCCCAAAAGTCTATTACCAACAATATTTTCTACCTTATATTTAATATTATTTATATTGCACAATCATTTCAAATTCTGCTTGTTATGTATGTACGTTAGTAACGTAAATTTTATTAAGGTTTTAATGCTTGGTTGTGAATTTTTTTTTTTTTTTAATTTTCAAACCCATTATTTTCTTTTTTATATATTTTTTTTTTTTTATTATATATTCTCAAATTATTTTTCGAAACTTTTTCTTATTTTTCTTTCTGTTTCTTTCTTTTACAGACTGCTTTTCGAAACATTTTTATATATATATATACCTAACTATATATGTATGTGTGTGTTATAGCTATGATATTCATATAAAATCTATGCATATATAAATCAAAATCAGACTCAGAAATCTAAACAATCATTTCGGATTAAAAAAAAAAACACGATATTAAATTAAAAAAGAATTTCTACAGAAATAAATATAATATCGTAAGCAACTACGATACACAATAACGACGGCAACAACAACAACAACCATACAATAAGCTCAAGCAAGAAAAAGTGCAAGACCAACAACATTTGCATGGACAGCATTTAAACGCGCCTGTCTCCTCTAACTAAGCACACTGCGCGCCGTCGTAAAGCGATAGAAATCTGAGCCTTGTCGCCGTCGTTTATCGCCGTTGTCGACTTTGGAAAAAATGTTTCGCTTTAAAAATGAATCGTTTTCTTAACATTCAGCAAAATATTAAATTACGCAACCATCATCAGTTGTTATTCTATTTTGTTGTTGAAACTGCGTTGCTACCAACGTCATTTTATCATCAACATCAACAACTTTATCAGTATCATTATCATCATTATTATCGTCGTACGCCACTCGCCACAACTAGCATCAAACTTCAGCACCGGCATCAATATCATCATCGTTGTCATAATCGTCATCATTATTGCATCACGTAGTTGTAACAACTTGTTTTTAAAATTTTATTTGAAAACATAGCTAAGTCATAATCATTAACAAGAAACACCAAACACAAACAAACACACACACACACACACACACCAGAACAACGAGAAAAACCAAAATTGAGTGAATTAAGTGAGCCAGCATAGATCATCATCAATATCATCATTAGCACATCGAAGTCGCAACAAACTCTCACCTCGATCGATCAGTACTAGTTAATTGTTCATCAAAAGCACCATCATCGGCTCGATAGAGAAGCTTAAGGTGACGCAGCAACGTGGCAGCGGCGTTGGTTGGCGGCAAAGACTGCACAACCAACGCACAATATGGCAACACCGCAAGTCAAGGACTTGGTGTTGCGTTCGCCAGCTGGCTCATCGGAAGTTGTAACATTTTCGTGGCCATTGCAAATTGGCTCTGGCCAAGATAAGCATGATAATGGCATCGATATCATCGATACGATCAAGTTCGTATGCGAGGAACTGCCGGGAATCTCATCCGCATTTGAAGAGATCAATCTCAATCAAATTGACACTGCCTGTTACAAGACTATGACAAATCTTGTCGATAGATTTAATAAAGCTGTAGATAGTATTGTTGCATTGGTGAGTAATCGAAATAATAAACTGTAAAATTATAGTTAAAATAATGTTGGTGATGATCAGCAGTTAAAATTTTAAATTGCTCAATATTCCCCACAACTGCTCTGCTGTTCATAAACCAATAAATTTTGTTTTATAATCATTTACCTCAATTTGCTTATAACTAACTTGAATTCTTTTTACCTCCCTCCGCCCCACTAGGAGAAAGGAACATCACTGCCCACAGAACGTTTGAATAAATTCGCACATCCCAGCCTTTTAAGACATATTCTACAATTAGTTTACAATGCTGCCGTCTTGGATCCGGATAAACTGAATAATTATGAACCTTTCTCGCCCGAAGTCTATGGTGAGACATCTTATGAGCTGGTACAGCAAATGATCAAACATGTCAATGTCACCAACGATGACACTTTCATCGATCTCGGCTCTGGCGTCGGTCAGGTGGTACTACAAATGGCCGGCTCTTTTCCGCTCAAGACATGTGTGGGTATTGAGAAAGCCGATACGCCGGCCCGCTATGCCGAACGCATGGATACATACTTTCGCCAGTTTATGGCCTGGTTTGGTAAACGCTATTGCGATTACAAACTGCTCAAGGGTGACTTTTTGGTGGACGAACATCGTGAGAAGATAACCACATCGTCGTTGGTGTTTGTTAATAATTTTGCATTCGGGCCCAATGTTGATCATCAGTTGAAGGAGCGTTTTGCCGATTTACGCGATGGAGCACGCATTGTTTCATCGAAATCTTTTTGTCCGCTGAATTTTCGTATAACGGATAGGTATGTAGGACTAACACAAATTTACTAAAATGCAGGTAAAATTGAGCCGCCGGAATTGGGACTAAATAGTGAAATAGAATGCAGTTAATTATCTGTTGAACAATTATTATTATAATTCAAATGCATAATACGAACCCGTTTAACGCAATTAAAATCCGATAGTTTTGGGCGATTGAGTGAGCTTAAAAATTATTATTTAAGTGATTTTTTGAAACAGTTTTAAAAGCACTTTTAGTTTGAAAAAAGAAAATAACGTGACAAATATGCCGTTATCATGGTGCGACAACGGGCGTGTCATTCACAGTTACGTTTTGGTCGACCTATTTATTGAAGAAATGTGCACCGATGTTTTCACCAGCACATATTTGAAAAAATGGCCAAAAGTCATATCTTGGCGATGCACATACACAATTAAATAAAATCTGGTGCAGATTACTTAGTACAGAATCTTTTCCAAGCACGTTGAAAAAAGTGGATGGGATTTGACAAATGGGAGTGGCACTTTTAATAAAATACTATATCTCGTCTAATATTGGAACTAGTAATTGAAATTTGGTACAGTGGTGGGTGGGATCTTTCCGAGCATGATGCAAAAAGTGGGCGGTTAACAAAGGAGCGTGGCACTATGAATAAAATTATATTACTAGGGTATTGAAATTGGGTGAAATTGGGTTGAAATTGGGATCCAACAAAGGGGCACTAACAAATACAAATTGCAGTTTGTTTATTATTAATTCTGAGGTATTAAAAAAAGAGGAGAGATACGAGAGGGAATAAGAAGGGCTCGCTTATACCGAATCTGACTTGTGATGTGTGAAACAAAAATAAATATACAAGATTTTGGGAAATAACACTTTAAGAATGACAAATATGTTATGAAATTGAGAAACTAAAAAACCCGCAAGTACATTTTATGAGTTGTATGGCAGATTGGACACCTTTAGATCGGCATTACTCCTCCTAACAGTGTATTGAGCACTTTTCCATCAATGAGTGTAAGATAAAAATAATAGTATATGCTTATTTGAATACCATCAAAACTTATTTCATAAGGTTTTAAGTTTTTGATCTAATTCTCTATCAACTCTTTCTGTTGTAGAATTAAATCTTTAGATTTCTTAGCATATGTCGAGTCATTTTCGCATAGATTTTTGCAATATACGTGGACTGAGGGCGAATTTCTTCTCGGTCTATGCATATTGTACTCTTAATATGCCTCAAATAGTGGCACTAAGTGAGACCCAGGTGAGCGAGGATGCAGATCCACTGGATTTTCATATTCCTGGTTATCACTTACTGCCATTGTTCTCTTCGCATAGAGGCATCGTTCTTTTTATACGTTCAGATGTAGCATATCAATGGCAGCGGGGTCGTCTGGGCCTGACTGACCCGGAATTTAGCTCTATGTGGGTTAGGTTCAGAGTCCGCTCGCACTTGCTACATTTCTGCTACGTTTATAGAAATCCGAATTTCTCTCTCTCTCTCTGATTCGATATCGCACATTTTGGGATTGTTCCCTTACAGTGAAATCATTATAGCTGGCGATTTCAATGTCCACAATTCGGCTTAGTTATGTCACTCGGGCCAGACAACACCTGAAGGCAATATGTTGAGCTTTTTGCTGAATCGAACCAATTGATTCAACTAGTGAAGGAACCAACTTTTTTTCCAAGAAGTCATCTGCATAGCCATAACATTTTAGACCTTTTTCTGACTTCGCATCATGAAAAATATAATGTGTCAACGCACCTCTTGGTAATTCGGACCATTGCACCATATTTCGCTGTTTTCCATATTCTAACCTCCGCACCTCTACGATTAAAGCCCCGAACAGGACTGCATGGTTTTATGGAAAAGCAAATTAGGCTGCGCTAAATAATTTTTTGTCGCAACTTCAATTGGAAATTATGTTTCGCTAACAGAAATGTGAATGCCGCTGCTGTTATTTTACAAATGCAGAATACAGAAATTATTTCATTGGGTATGCGGTCTTTCATCCCCAGTAAGATGAGAAGCATTAAACCTAAAGACCACTCATGGTCTTGCGGGAGAGACTTGCAGGATTGCAGTCAGGTTCAAAGAGGAAGCCTTTCAGAATTTGCGCTCTAATAAGAATGCCGATACGAAAGGATTTCGCATTGGGGCTTTCGCATCGCTGTAATGCAATTTTAAAACGTGAAAAGTTTCTCTACGAAACTTGCATCAGGGATTAGGTTCTTCTCTGTCCCAAAGGTAGCAAAAACTTTTGGTAATTTGTTAAGAGAGTAAAGAATCAGACGTCATCGACTATTCCAACTCTTTTGAAAGATGATCAAATCTTCACGGACTCGGTTGGTAAAGCGACCCTGTTGGACGGATTGTTTGCACATAATTCCACAATCCCAGCAAGCAATCAGCCACTGCCTTTTGTTGAAAGTACGTCTTGTGGAATGCAGGAAATATATTTTCGTACGAGAGCAGTTAAAAAGGTCCTTGCAAGCCTCAACATTAACAAAGCCTCTGGTCCTGATGGCATACCACCACTTGTGCTAAAAGCTTGTGCTTCTAGTCTGGCTCGGCCTTTGCGCAACCTGTTCAAAATCTCCTACATAACACGAGTATTTTCATCTTGTTGGAAGGTCGCAAGGGTCCAGCCAGTACCAAAAAGGGGCGATGCCACGAACCCTGCAAACTACCGACCCATAGCGACATGCTCTACTCTCGCCAAAGTTATGGAGAGCGTAATTAACTTCAACCTTATGAATTATCTGGAGCACAATGAATTGCTTAGTGGCCGTCAATATGGTTTTCGTAGGGCCCGATCTACTGGCGACCTTAAGGCGTTCATTACTGAAAAATTAAACCAATGCGGTTCACTTATTCGGTGAGAGCAGAGTTGTTGCTCTGGATATTTCAAAGACATTTGACCGAGTGTGACATAAAGCTCTCGTGCCAAAACTAATTGCATATGGTGTCGGTGGTAACTTTGCTCGGTGGATCACGTGCTTCCTTATGAATCGAACGATCCATATTGCAGTCGACGGCATATCGTCCAAAAAGCACGCCATCAACGCAGAAGTACCGCAGGGCTCAGTCCTATCGCCAACTTTGTTTCTGGTTTTTATTAACGACCTTCTGTCGTTGACTCACAACCCAATTGAGAGAAAGAGGCAACATATGAATGACACACTTAATAATGACTTGAAAAAAATCTCCTGTGGGGTCTTGCTAACAGAGTAGAATTTAATGCTAGCTAGACCCAGTGTTGTCTGTTAATCCACAAGCGAATCAATTGCCCCTTAGCTCCCATCAATAGGAACGGTGTAGATCTTACGGAGTCAAATGCTCTTGATGTTCTAGGCATATCAATACAAACAGATCTTCGGTGGAATGATCACATTTTTGATGTTTCAAAAGAAGCAGCCAAGTGCCTTGGTTTTTTAAAACGGTGTAAGAAATACTTCACTCCATCTGATCTTCGTTTGATCTATACCTCATATATAAGCGCGAACATGGAGTACAACTCGCACATTTGGGCAGGGGCATCAAGATCATATTCGGAGCTTCTGGATCGGATTCAACGACGTGCGATATATTTAATAGGGGTTGAACATTTTTCATCTTCTTTCAATTCTCTTGGGCATCGTCGCAATATTGGTTGCCTAAGCCTTCTACAGGTACTACCATGGAAAGTGTTCAAGGGAGATACATAACCTGACGCCACCAGCTCATGTGTTTCCTAGCTCCAATCGGGCAGCTCTCCAAGCCTATCCCTTTAACATTGCCTCTTTGCCCAATAGAACATCGCATTATCGAGATAATTCGTTCTTCAGTCGCTCAGTTAAATTGTGGAACAATCTCCCTGCGAGCGTGTTTCCCGGCAGTTTCTATCTGTGTAAATTTAAATCAAATCTTCACCGACACTACTCCATCTTTCCACCCTCCAACTAACTATCACCCGTTTTCCGAATCAACACAATGCTTTCGCATTTATAGGAGGCATCCCCTGAGTGTTGTTTAAATCTAAAAAAAAAATATTACAATTCTATAGGATGGAATTATGTGCCGATTGAGAATTTTTATGGTTTCATACAACTCTTTTGTTAGCACATGTTAACGGCAACGGAATAAATGTTGTTGCGAATAAATTTGCATCACTTACGCTAGAATTACCACTTTCACAATTTGAGAGATCAAATATTCTGCTAATAAGCAGAATAACCGCTACTGCCATCAAAACTCTAAGAACAAACCAGATTAAACCTGATATCAGAGCAGATAGGAGAATTTCTTATATTTGCAATTACATTCTTCTGCAGCTCTACTGACCTTCGATGGTTGCAGTGACCTTAAAGCGATACGTTCGCTTTTAAATCGATTGTAACAGTCTTCCTTTGGTGGCCTAAATTGTGGGGTGAAATCGACTGAGGTAATAGTTGGCAGTCGCTATTTTGATTTGTTTGTCGCATGATCTCAATAGAAAAAAAGTGATTATCGATTTGATAATCGTCTTACATAGAGCAAAAGCGATGATTTTGATTATCAACTATCAATTATCACTTTAGCCGATAATTTAGCCACCCCTGCTTTAGCTTCCTGAATTCTGTTGTACGTAGGCCAAATATTAGCACCAGCTTCTTTTTATACCAAACGCTTATCGGCATAACAAGACTTGTTCATTGAATTTTTTTAAAAAAATGGAGCTCTTGTGAATATTATTGTTATCTAATGTAAATGTTCATATTCAAAAAAATCAGTTACAATTTGAAAGCTCTAAAAAGCTTAAAAGTTCACCACGCGTGGTGAGAATGTGAAACTCACAGCATTCAAACGCCAGCTCATGATACAATAATAAGGTAGGGTAAGGAGATTCACCACACCGACCTGGAATGTCAAAATTATAAAATACATTGCTGCCGTATCTTAAGAAAACATCCATGAAAAATCCATGTTTGTTCTTAATGTACCATCTTGTTCAAAAATACAGGTTCATTCACACTGTGAACCGGACTTAACTGTCCGATTCGAACATTTTTTTTAGTAGGTTGCCACATGTGTCTATGACAAGGCTGCCAAATATCAGCGTCTCTCGTTCACATTTGGTAAAGTGACAGTGTTTTGTTTACAACAACTTTTTTCGTGTCTTCGATTTTTACGATGGAAGAAAAAAATTGAGCAACGAGTTTGTATCAAATTTTGTGTGAAAAATGGTTTCAACTGCGCCGATACGCGTAAAATGTTGGTGAAATGTTACGGTGACTCTGCTCTATCGTATCAGAAGGCAAACAAGTGGTTTAACCGATTTTTGAATGGCCAAGACGAAGTAGAAGACGACCCTCGTACCGGGCGGCCATCGTATTCGACTACCGAAGAAAACGTTGAAAAAATCAAAGAAATGTTGGTCAAAAATCGCAAATTGACGATTAGAGAGATAGCAGAGGACGTCGGCATTTCAATTGGATCCGTTCAGAACATTTTGAAGAATGAATTGGGCTTGAGACGTGTCGCTGCGAAGTTGGTACGGAAAGAACTTAATTTTATGCAAAAAAGAGACCGAGTTGCTATCGCGAAAGACATGCTGGAAATGGTCAAAAACGACGAATCATTCATCGAATCCATCATTACTGGTGATGAAACATGGATATACGAGTATGACACGCAAACCAGGCATCAGGCGAGTGATTCAGGCTTAATTTTTTCTTCAATCGTAAAAATCGAAGACACAAAAAAGTTATTGTAAACAAAACACTGTCACTTTAACAAATGCCAACGAGAGACACTGATATTTGGCAGCCCTGTCATAGACACATGTGGCAACCTACTAAAACAAAAAATTTTCGAATCGGTCAGTTAAGTCTGGTTCACAGTGTGAATGAACCTTTCTTTTTGAACAAGGTGGTATTTGATGAATTACTTACCTGCGGCGACATGTTTTTACTTCGTAAACTTCGATGTTTGACAATTTATCGAAAATTGTTATGCTGTAACACATTCGACAGGCGGTCATTTTGATAAAATATCGCTTTGTTTCCTTTTTTCAGACAATTCTATTAATTTTTTAATGTTCTACATACTTTAATATTGATATTTTGCTTCGACATTTTCTTCGAAAGTAAGTTATGACCTGTAGCCACTGAAAAACGGGGAAGTACATTATTTTTCTATTAGAAAAGATTTGAAGTTTTTTTTTGGGTTTTTCCATTCGCCAGTAGGCCATAGGCCATTTGCATAAATTCGTTCTGTGATATAATAGTACACTTAAGTTTTTGTGATTTGTGAATATACATATTAAGTAAATATACAGGGTGTCCCGCAATTGAGTGTAACTATTTACGGAGCTGAAAGGTTATGTCGAGCTGAGCAAAAAATCGTATGGGTGGGGGAGGTCTATTTTCACATTCTTAGGAGCTACAGGGTAAATTAATATTTCACGACTTAGATTCACGTTCTTGTTTCTAGCAGGAAAACTAACTTACATAAAACTTACTTTGATAAAGCTAATGAAATCATCTTTCCAACGGTATATCAACAAACCCCACCAACTTAGCCTTTACCGAGCTGTGATCGTGTGAAGATGGAATCAATCGGTTGAAACTATAAAATTTCAACTTTGAGTGCAAATTTCTCAGAATTTTGCGTATTAATTGAAATTTTTTTTAGACCAATTTTGTAATTTATTTAATTTTCTTTTCAATGACACCAAAAACTTAAACATTATGTGAGTTAGTTTTTCTGCTAGAAACAATAACATGAATCAAAGTCGTGAAATATTAATTAAACGTGTAGCTCCTAAGAGTGTGAAAATAGATTCCCCCCCCCCCTCCCTTACGATTTTTTGCTCAGCTCGACATAACCTTTCAGCTCAGTAAATAGTTGCACTCAATTGCGGGACACCCTATATGTATATGGCCTTGAAATTTTAGAAATGAGCTTTGATATTTAATGTGTACTCTGTGTATGAAATTCAACCAAATCGAAAGAAAGCCACACGTAACTCCCATACAGAGTAATTTTATAATAAAAGGTTTTATACCTTTACCTTAAAGGATTTTTATTATGCACTCTCTGAGTTTGAAATTTGGCACAATCTAATGAAGATTCCAACTCCCATACAAACTGACGTCATCTACATATTAAAACCTTCATAAATTCCTCAAAAATTAATTCATTGCATAATATAAATAACTTTAGTAACTAAAATGTATTCTGGCGTGAAATCGGCTAAGGTGATAGTTGACAGTCGCTGTTTTGATTGTCGTTTTTGAAAACGACACCTAAACATGCGATAGGTATATAGGTATAAGATAGGTAATCAATTGGAAAAAGTGATTGCCAATTTGATAATAACCTTACATGGAGCAAAAGCGACGATTTTGATTGTCAACTATCAATTAACTCTTTAGCCGATACCACCCCTGAATTTGAAATTTGGAGAAGTTGTAAGAAAACGACGTCACGAAAGTGACGTCATCCATATAATAAAATCTTCAAAACTTCGGCCCAGTCGAAAGTCGTTATTCCTTACTAGTTTTCTATTTTAACAAAATTCATTAAAATATTACACAGTCAACAATTTATGTGAAATATTGTTACATAGAAAAAATTGTGAGTATGTTCACAATTTATTTAATAAAAGTTATACGCGCAAAAATGCGCAACTTTTTATTGCTTAATATTGAAGCTATTATATTCTAGTTTAATACAAAATTTTAATTTCTGCTGAGACTTGTGCGTTTTAAAAAAATCGCCTGGTCGTTTTTAAGACGGTAAAACTAGTGACATATTCGTACTAACAAAACAACAACAATAGCAAAAATATGAATATGAACAAAACAAAAAACGAAAACAACAACAGCGCAATGCTTATACTATGCAAGCAGTAATTTCGTAAAGATCAAGAACCGAAAACACTATCTTAGATAGTCCTTCGCAAAAATTCGCAAATATTTTCTTTGTAGAAATGCAAAACAAGAGCATAAAGATTATATTAAAAAAAAATTTATTGCGCAATCCTGAAACACAACTATTTGTCTTCCGATTCATAAGAAACACCCAAATTTTTAAGCTATTTGAAAAAAAAAAAATATTTGCGGACATTTTTAAACTAGCTTTTTATTTAATTACATTGAAAATTACCTGAAGTTGAAGGCTCCATACTACAATTTTTTTTCATTTGCACAAATTTTGAATAATATTTCACTCTTAAATATAGGCTTTATTCGTTTTTTCACTATGCGCACGCAACAACGCTCGATCGAGTAACTTATAAAGAACGGAGCGGGAAAACGAAACGTCAAAAATTCTTTTTTTCTTTCGATTAAAGATAGAGAATATTATCTATTTTAATCGGTTTCCATAAATTAGGAGGTTACTTGTATTTAATTTTTATACCCCAACGCGTTCTGTGTAAGGGGTATATTAACTTTGTCATTCCGTTTGTAACGCCAAGAAGGAGGCGTGGCAAGCATAGAAAAATATATATATAGCATAGTCTCCTGAGTCGATTTCCGTGTGTGATTTGAAGCTATCGCGATGAAATTCAAAATATAAGTTTATTTTTAAAAAAGGAAGATCAAGTTCGAAAATGGGGCAAATCGGATGAAAACCACGCCTACCTCCTATACAAAGTGAAAGTTTTTACAATTGAATTAATTGTTCTGTTCGGCCGTCACCTCTCTGCAGAAAAATGGCAAACCTCAGAGAGTAAAAACTGCCATGAAAAGCTTCTTGAGAAAATAAGCCTTTCGGCGTCGACATAAAACATGTAGGTCCAGTTCTCTCGGATCATTTGTGTTGAAACATTTCACAACACACACAACACAATTGAGCACAAGAAGCTCGATCTAAGTGCTTTCAAGGGCTGAAATGACCATTTTTTTTGTTATAACAAAAGAAAGACTTGCAGTTTTGTACTCTTATTTCAACTAGAGTAGGCCAGTGGTCGAAATTCGACCTTTTCGCCATACCACTCCCGAGCGACGCCGCTCTTTTTGACGAAAACAGATAATTTCTCTTTTAAGTCCAATGTTATTTCGAAGTTTATTTTTCTTTGAACGTAGCTTAGAACATCTTCCTGTTTTTTGTTTCTTAAATACTCCTCAGTCAATTCTTTATAACTGAATCTCTCCATAATTTTTAAATCAATTTATTTATTTCCAATTGCAATGGCTGAGATATTATAACAACTGAGATTATATCCGAATATCACTTCCTCCATATAAGCCTTTCCATAGCGTAGTGCTTTCCTAAGCCCCATATCAAGTATCAGTACCTGAATCTACTTATTACCTGCACCAGTTCTATAAAAGTAAAATTTAAAACTCCACATGTTTCATACAGGTAGAATGAAATTTGTTAATTAAAAATTGCGCATGTTTCAAAAACTCTAGGCACTATTTTAATTAAAAAATCGCTTAAAAAAGTTTCCTGTTTTTGACTCAAAACTGTTGTCCTTCCTTAGATGGTTAGATGAAATACTATTCACTCAAAATTTTAATGTGTGGTATAATATTTTTCGATCCCCTCCCCCCTGAGCCAGTTTGATACCAGGGTACTCTTTTTTTCATATAAAATCGATCTACTTTCAGCTACCGCCGCTATATTTTCTACACTATATGCTCGATACGGTTTATTTGGTTGCGTTTATTCAATAATGAATATTGGGTTCCACATTTTTCGATGGTATTTTTCGAATTATGCGTTGGATAGGCCGATTATGTGAACCATAAGTGGCTACAAGTGCACCAAACATTTTCCTCGTAGAAGGCTGATATGCGCAATACAACTGAATAATTTGCCGGGCTAAGTTTTTTCATGATGAAATATAAAACAACACTGAACAAAAATATCATGGCAGTTTGACCCGATTCAGGCGTGTTCTATCATAAAATCCCTACTGAAAAAAAGTACCTCTAAATGTTTTTTTTTTTTTTTAATAACCTTTCGCAAAATTTATATCTGATTTTATTAATTTTTTAACTGAGGAATTCTGTAGAAGTAATTTTTCAAAGGCTGCTTTGTCCTAAAATCGAAAGGTCGTATGCTTTGAGTCCCGTACTAAATTACCTCGAAATAGCTCCCTACTCCCTTTAATATAATACTTTTCAAGTTAACTCAAGTAAGCAAAAGTGAATAAAACGTTAAATCTATTTTAATATTGGCCGCTTTCGAAAACAATTGCGTTAAACGAGTTCATATCGTGATTGCGTACTTTAAAGTAATTAAAATGAGGAATTCGATTTTCATTATCAATTGATTGTTATTAAAAATGCCTAATTATGAGCTCTATTAATCGTGAATAATTGTAACTATGAAGCATTATAATTATGAGTAATTGTAATTATGGTTGTATTTGTAATTATTTTATTATAGTGATTATTAGTTATTGTAATTAGATTATACATCAATTTTGAGTAATTGTAATTATGATGCATTTCAATTATTTTTAATTGTAATTATAATTAATTCTTATCACTTGTAATTGTAATTATGAGTTTACTATGAGAAATTGTAATTATGATTTATACTCATAATGAGTAGGTAATTGTAATTCTGTGTAATTATAATCAATGAAATTGTTATTATGAGCAACTGTAGTAATGCGTTGTTAAAGTTTTAGTTAAATCAAGTACACATAATTGTAATTATGACTAAATACTACATTAACAACTAGTGTATTGTAATGTTAAAGTAATTTGCATAAACATTTTTTTGGACTTTGCATTGTTTGTAATCTCTACGACGTATGTATTACCTACTGCCCTTCCCTCGCGCCAAGAAGTACTTTTTTTTAATGCACTGATTACTGCAGGTAATGCAAATTTTTTAAATTACAATTAATTGCAAAAGTAGAAATTCTTTAAAATTGTTTTCTTGCCTGTGTATGTCGTCGGCGCTAAAGGCTCAATTTGTATGATTTTTATCTAAACCAAAACCATTTTCTTTTCGCAGAAATCTTAGTGACATTGGCACAATAATGCATGTTAGTGAAATACCGCCACTCAAAGGATCGGTATCTTGGACCTGCAAGCCGGTTTCATACTATCTGCATGTCATCGATCGAACGATACTCGAACGTTATTTTCAACGTTTAAAAACACAGAAAGGTGCTGAAAACGAACATATCGGTAAGTAATAAATGGCAACAAATGCGTCACACCGCTGGCTTCGCTGCTGCGGCAAAAACGGCTTGAAATTGACAAAGTCAACATAAAAAAAAAAGAAATCAGACTTCAATAACTACACACTGCAATGTTTCATGCATCATTCATGTCATGCATCCACATTAGTGCATTTTTCATATATTGCTCATGCATTAATTAACTTTTATTTGAACATTTTTTCTGTTTTTTTTTTTAATATTTTGATATTTTTATTTGATATGTTTAAATTGTAAAAAATTATTTTGAACAATAGTTGAAATGTTAGTAACACAACATGTTTTCTACTCCATTAGGTTCCACTCGCACCACCCGCGATCGTGCCAAACGTGAAGCCAACAACCAAGCAGCACTGCATCACAATTCCAACTCCAACTCGAATTCTGCGACTGCGCAACGTACAAACTCGCCTGCGACCATAAACAACAATATTTCTGCGCCCGTAACCAAGACACGTCAACAGCAGCAACAACTGCTGCAGCAGCAGCAGCAACAACAACAACAACGCAGCCTCGAAATGGATACTTCTACAGAGAGCGATGGCGATGCTGCTACCACGAATGGCGGTGGCAGCAACTCCACAACCACAACTGGCGCCAATACCAACGGTGGTGGCAGCAATGGAGCCGCTGGCCCCACAACGCGCAAGGTTTGGTCAGACTGGTGCAGCTCTAAGGGTAAAAGCTCTCAGTCCGACGAAGAGAATAACAATTTTAGCAGCACCACCAACTCACGCAGCGCACGCGCCACCACGCAGAAAAAGCGTAAGAAGTTAACGCGCAAAGCAGCGATAGCCAGCAAAAGTGCGGCAGCAGCACAGCGCGAGGCAGCGGCGCGTGAACGTGAGGCGGCTGCAGCAGCTGCAGCGGCAAATAGCAAGGACTCCTCAGCGAAGGAAGATGCTGCTGGCACTGGCTCCACTACAACCTCGACGACGACGACTACCGGCGGCGTCGGCAGAGGCGGTGGTCGCAAAGGACGTATGAAAAAGGGCGCCGCTGGCGGTCGTGGCAAGAAATCTCTTAAGATAAATGGACTCGATGTGCTGCACAAGCAGACTGTGCTCAGCACATCGTCGGACTTGATGAACAAGAAAATGCCCACAGCACCAGGCTGTGTTGATCAGAAGTTGACCGCGCTGCTGACCGCTAACATGTCGCACGAAGAGCTTGATATACCTGCTGCGCCCCAAGACACACCGTATGCGCTACAAATACTGCTCGACGTCTTTCGTTCCCAGTATATGTCCATGATTGAGCAGATGAAAGCGAAGTCATACGTGCCCAACATTAAGCGACAAATACAAATTGAGCAGGAGCGCAAGCAGCGCATCAAAAATCGTGCCAGCCAGCTGGACAAGCAGATCAAGGTGCTCATAGATGACAGTGTGGCGCTGCTTAAAGTGCGTATGAATGAGCTGGGCATCAATGTGTCCTCGCCGAATGATCTCATAGCGAAGGCCAAGGAAATTGTGGGACGCCACAAAGAGCTGCAAGGCATAGCCAAGAAGATACAAAGTCAGGTGAGCACCTGTGAGGTGGAGCAGAAGCGCCTGCTGAAGAAGCAACTGCAGCCGCTGCCTGAATACCAGAAACTGTTTGGAAATGGCAAAACCAAACTGGAGGTGGTCAGCGGCGGTGTCGTCACTTCGCAGGATCTATCAGAGGCTGCTGCGCAGGAGTTAATATTGCGTGAAATAGCCAATACTTTGGCGCAGCGCAAGAAGCTCTACGTTCAGGTTTCGAATATTGAGAAGGAGGCAACAGTGTTAGAGCAGGCCGCTGATGAGCGGCGTACTGCGGCGGCGCTGCTGGCGCAGGGAACAAACATGACGTTGACGAATGCCCAACCAATGGCGGCCAGTGCAAATCAGCCGCTACAGCTAACGGCAAATAGCAGCGCAACAGCTTTAACAGTAAGCACCAGTGGCAGCGGCGCACATGGTGCAGCAGCAACAAAATCGAGCAGTCATGCAGTTAAATCAACGCGACGCAGTCGCGATCATCGCACGCGCTCACAGGAATGGCCCGACGTGCCGGACGTGGGCAAAATCGAGGAAAGCAATCCCGAGGTGCTAGCTCAAAAAATTCTAGAAACAGGTCGACAGATTGAGGCGGGAAAATTTACTGGCACGGCGCAATACAGTGGAAACAGTAAGCCGCACAATCAGCTACATGAGGAGCAGCGACAGCGTAATAAACACCAACGCAGCATTAGCAGCGAGCTGCTGGCCATATCTAGTGGCGCTGGCACTGCAATGTTTCCTATGGGACCGCATGATAGTGCTTTGATGCCCGCGCCAGCTGCAACAAAGAATCAAGTGATTGCAGCAGGTCAAGTCACAGCAACGTCAACGATCTCGCAGCGTTCTGGTGTTGGTATTTTGCCCAAGTGCGAGTTCCCAGGCAGTCGCAAAACGTCAGCAGCAACTGGCCTAAGCAGCAATGGTAGCAACAGCAACAGCAACATTCAGGAATCGCCGAAAGTAGCCAATTTTGAGGATCGCTTGAAGAGCATCATCACTTCAGCACTCAATGAAGATCAGGAGCAACGCAAAGCCACGCAGCATCAGCAGCTACCTGGTACCAGTGGCTTGCTGCATGAGCTGAATGCAGCGCCATCGCCGCACCAATCACCTGCACCAAAACGCAGCAAGCACTCGTCTGCTACGTCGACGACGTCTGCAGCCCAGCACTTGCCCCCACCACAAGCGCCAAACAATCTAAGCAATATTATTAATGTAGCTACTCAGGGTCTAACACACTTGAATGCCACCACGACAATTTCACCAATAACCCCACCACTAGCAGCTGCTGGCCCATATGCGGCTGCAAATGTCGCTGTCGCTCAACATTACAGCAAGTATGGCAGCAAGCAGCAAACGTCTTCCTCCTCTGCCGCCGTCGCCTCCTCCTCCTCGACTTCATCCGCCCAAAAGTATGCCTCGAACGCTGACACCTCCTCGGCGAAGTATCATCATCACCATGTGCCGCCTCCAACGACGCAGCAGCAACAGCAGCATCTCAACCACATGCAGCAAATGCATCAAAGTGCTATGCATCAATTTGCTGCAGCAGCTGCCGCCGGTGGAGTATCTGCTGATTTGGCCTATCATCGACGTCGCAGCTCTGTCAGCGCCTCTAGCAGCTATGAACATTTTGCCGCAGCTCAGCAACAGCAACAACATCAGCAGGCTATAATGTTGGCGGCAGCCGCAGCAGCTGCGCAACAGCAGCATCAACCCGCACATTCAAGCAGCATGTTGCCACTTGAATTCAAAGCGCCGACTGCTGCAGAGCATCTACAACGTTCTAGCAGCCGCGATATGTTGTTGGATGAAGTCAACATGGCGCCGCGCTCCAGTTCTGCCAACTCTGATTCGGCTGTCATGTATTTCCCACCCACACGCGATCGTCTCATGTCGTTGGAACGCAGCACAAGCCGTGAATCCGCCCTGTCACAGCCACTGCCGCCGCATCATCAACAATTACAACTGCAACCCAGTCGTCCGAACTCCAACTCATCTCAGCCCGACTACACGCAGGTATCGCCAGCGAAAATGGCTTTGCGTCGTCATCTCTCGCAAGAAAAACTGAATCAGCAACATCCAGCTGCAACAGGCAGCGGCGGTGGTGGAATGCCAATGTCTTCGAAAACTATTGGCGATCTGGTGAATGGCGAAATAGAACGCACACTAGAGATTTCACATCAAAGCATAATCAATGCAGTCGTCAACATGAGCACAGTGGGTGCCAATGTGAGTACGAGCAGCAGCAGCAGCAGTGGTGGCTTGCTTGAGCGCAGTAGCTACGTAGAGCGCGGTAGCTTATTTAATGAACGTGAACGCGACCGTTCAAATGAACGTGCACACGAACGTCTACTCATCAACCCCAATGCACAGCGGCCAGAACGTGTTCATGTGCGAGTTATTGATGATCATCCAACAAGCGGAGCTCAGCATGGTGGCAGCAACAGCAGTAGCTATGCTGCCTTAGAAATTTCACCCCGTTCTGGACGCAACGAATCACACAATTTAAGTACACTGGCTCATGTAGCTTACAACCATAAACCGAGTAGTGGTACGCATGAGATGACTTCTAATGGCGGTGCCATCAGCATGAAAATGTCGTCAAACTCAAATACAACTGCTGCGACTGCTACAAGATTGAACTACAATCATCGAGATTCTTCAGCACCATATCACCATTTGCCGTCGTCTAGCTCTTCATCAACGACAGCTGGACCAGCATCAACAGATAGAGGCAGAGGAGGTAATGTTGCTGTGTCAGCCGTCCCAACATCATCGACTGCGTCGACTCGTCGAGATTATCAAGCAGTTTCACTGCCGCGTGCCGAAATGAAGGGTTGTATTGAAGCATATTTTAGTGAGGAACAGCAACAAACGCAGCAACAGGCACCACCGCCTAAATCAACGAAGGAACGTTCGAATGTTCGCAATGGTCGCGTTAACGGCGGCAATCCACCACTTGAAGGTAAGTCAACAAAAATACAAACTAATTTTGTGTCTTGCATTGATGTTATTAAGTATGGGACCCCTTCATATGCAAGGTGGTAGTGAAATCGTGTCACAAATTAACGTGCTTCAATTGAAATTTATTCGATCAATTGCCAAAATATACCCTTAAGTTTATGATATTTAAAAATAATTTTGTACTCGCAATTACTGGGTCGTATTGCAGTATTTTTGGCGTTTATATTTTAAAAATCTAACCAAGAGATGGATAGTACTAAAAAGTTCACAAAAGTGTAGATTGTACTTTAAGCAAAAATACTTCGTTACTTCTGCTTTTGGAAACTACTCTATTATAAACTGCTAGTCTTTCCGCACTTATTCCCTTAACCGTTTTCATCCAGAAAGTCTTAAATTTCGACACAACTTTCTGTGCTTTAATTTTTGAATTGTTAAAAAAAAAAAAACTTAAACAAAGTTCGATAGTTTTTAATCTCCAAATTTAATGAAAAATGTTATGATTTGTAAGGTTATTTTTTGAAAACAATGCCGCTTTTCTCCGCGAGAATATATCGTATATTTTTGATATTAAAACAGATTACTGATCATTTTCTCATTTTCATTAACTAAACTCGTGTTTTTTTATCAGTACTTTCTTATCCCGTCCAAATTTTTTCTAAAAACAAAATGGCGTCAATGCACATAATTTTGTTCCGTTAGAGGAAAAACATATGGAAACATTGAGTAAAAATTTAGTTTTTTTTTGTTTGAGAAATGATAAAAAATACGCGATTACTGTAGTTTTACGTTTGAATCAAAAGTTACAACGCTGAAAGTTGTGTTCAAATTTTAGACTTTCATGGGGAAAACGGTTAAGGGATTGAGTAGGTAAAGAGTAGGAGTTTATAAAATATTAGTAACCGAAAGTAGAAGTAACGTAATATTTTTCATTAAAATACAATCTAGACTGTTGTCGACTTTTTAGCAATGTCCATCTCTCGGTATGATTTTTGCAACCGAGCATAGCTGACTTCATAAGTTCGAAAATTAGACACTTTCATTATAAAGATTAAACATCAGAAGAAAATCAAATTTTGGTTGAAGTTTATAGTACATATCCATCAATATTAAGACTTTTGAGAAAATAGTACTTGGGTTTAAATGTGGTCGTATGCCCACGGTGGTGATTTTCCTTTGGAATGTCCATTCTAGGTGATAATGTCAGAAATGATTTGCAAAATGTAGAATATTTTCTTCAGTGATCAAAGAGTATAAGTATGCAAATGTGTCGAAGGCATTTTAGAACCCACAGATCAGTGTTTATTTTTAATTTTGTGTAAAAATTGGGATCTGAGGTGTAGATAGTTGGAGGTGTAACGTTTAATCTAAAACTTAAGGTTTCAGACATTTGAGGTCATTATAAAAACTATGTATGTAAGCCCAAGAAGTTAAGTAATCCAATCGAGATTTCACTTTTCTGGGATCCAAACGGTCACTCGAAATAGTTTTCACTGATCCTTCCGGTATCCCAACAAGATCAGTAAGGTCTCGGACTGTCAAACGACGATTTTGGACCACCAATTCTTTGATTTTGTTGACGTGTAGGTCATCAGTTGATGTTGATGGTCGTCCTGGCTGTGCCTCGTATTCAACGCTTTCTCGACCCTCTGAACATTTTGTACCATTCATAAACTCTTGTTTTTGATAGGGCTTGCTCACCGAAGGACTTCTACAACATTTTCAACGTTTCGGCAGCAGAAATTTCATTTCACACACAAAATGTAATGGAACTGCGTTGTTGAATATTTTTAGGCATTATAAAAAACGAAAAATTCGCTTTTCGTTATTACAAAAGCACGCGTAACTCACACCTAGTGAATGTTTTGACGTGTAATTTGGCACAGATGTCAGTGACAGTAGTGCCACCGTGAAAAAAAAGACATTTGTCCCTATCAGAATCCCGGTAGTATATATTGCTTGCCCTGTACATCTGCTTGAGTTGAACGAATCTTTTCGTCCATCAAATGAGTTTGACAAAAGAAAAAACACGCCGTCAAATAAGTCACATCCGTAAAATGTAACATGAAGCTCAGTTGCGTAAAGTTTTTTTGACTATCTTCAAAAAACGCCAGGAATGAGAATGCTGGTAGCAATTAATATCAGCAACAGGGAAGGAATGTATATGAGTAATTGAACGAAAAAAAGCAGGTCCAAGCCATCGATAATTTTTATTTTCTTTATATACTGATTTTATTTTTCTTTATTTATATACAAAAAAGGAGAACTCTATTTTTTACGTACATTTTTCCGATTTTTTTTTTAAATAATCCTTTCCAAATTGTCCCTATTTTCACCGAAAAATGCCCCTGAATTTGGGCCAATGTTCCCGAATTTTTGGCCGAATGTCCCCGATTCTTGCAAAAGTGAGATGGTCACAGTACTCATGATAGATGTCGTCACACATGTTCAATCTAGAACTTAAGACTTTATTTGAGATCATTATAAAGACTTTGTGTGTAAGTCCAAAAAGTTTAGTCATATAAATTCGCACCCGCTCTGGAAATATCCATAGAATACATACTTCTTGAAACACTTTTTTAAAGAGCAGGCATAGTGCTCAACTAAGTTCGTTGAATATTCCTCAACGAAAAACTATCATACAATGATTAAAGGCAGGGTGCGAAGAACGTTTGAAATATGATTGCTCTCAATTATCGTTCTCGTCACATAAAATTGTGATTCAATATTTTTACGAACAAATGACGAACGCTCTGCTTGCATCGTTATATTTATTACTGATAAATTTGTCAGCTTCGTATTTTTTCAAACGAATTTTTCACACAACAACAAAAAGCAACAAACATTCGTTTGTAATCGTTCATTAAAAATGAGCGTTTGAAGATAAATTCAGGAACGTTCGTTTGTACGTAGAATTGTTAGACAAAATATAAGTTTTTTGTGTTTGTGTCACAATATAATATTTTGTGACGCCGAATGTCTGTTTCACAGCGATACTTTGTTTAAACGTCAAAAAAGTATGAAAGAAGACGCTATAGCATGTCAAATATATATTTATATTTACATATATATCGATAGTTAAGCGCACAAAAACTATGACCGGAAACCCTACTGTCTCCCTCGACTATAAGACATGGAAAGGAACCAAAAACATCACCAAGACAAATATACACAATGTTATTATTGTAGACGTATGTTACGTACCGTAATCCGTATAGTCATCAGTACTGTTGAGACAAGTACCTATTATGTCATTAGCCACCTCACCCCTATACTGATACTTTTGAATTCAGAATTTCAAAATTACAAGAATTCGCAAAAATACAAAAAAAAATGTCTATGTGGCAATCTATCTTGAATCCGCTCTCTTAAATTTTAGATTTTGACATCAATTCCGAAATCTGCTACTTCCTTAAAAATGCCAACCACGGAGTCTACAGAACCCTTAAAAGTCCTAATACGCTTAAGCTTTTCCAACACAAGCTCATTGATTTTTTTGGATACTTGCTTTAAATTCAATTACATAATTGGATACTTCAGAGCTTACAAGCATTTGCCGCTCGTTTCAAGCTTTTCAATTTTTGGACTTTTTTCAGCGTGTATTCACAAATACAAAAAAAAAACTTAAATTTTGTCTAACAGTTCCACGTACAAACGAACGTTCCTGAATTTTTTCTTCAAACGCTCATTTTTAATGAACAATAACAAACACACGTTTGTTGCTTTTTGTTGTTGTGTGAAAAATTCGTTTGAAAAAATACGAAGCTGACAAATTTATCAGTGATAAAAAAAAACGACGCAAGCAGAGCGTTCCTCATTCGATTGCGAACGTTCGCTTGCTTTTGAATTTTTCGTTTGAAAAATTCACACACACAGCAAAAAATGAACGCAAAGATCGTATTTTAATCAATTGCGAACGAATTTTTCCGCACCCTGTTAAAGGTCGCCAGAATAAAGTTTAACTTTGAATAAAGTAAGTGTGCCTCATCAATATAAGCATCAAACTAAGTCAATTTAGGGAAACTTATTCATGTGAAACTAAAAGGTGAAAACTTGCAAAAGTGAATGAAATGTTTATTTAGATAAATCAATGCCTGCCATTTACTTTTTAATACTACGATTCAGGTGGTCCATTTTGAAAAACCATTTTTGGCACACTTTTCCAACATTTCCGCCGGTATCCTCACCAATGATACGTTAAATGTTGTCTTCCAAGGCAGCAATCGTGGTTGGCTTGCTCCTGTAGACGAGAGACTTATCGTACCCCACAAAAAATAGTCTAATGGGGTCAAATCGCACAATCTTGGTGGCCAATCGACTGCATTAAAATAAGAGGTTAACTGCTCACCGAACTCGCCTCTCACTTGGTCATGGTATCGTGTGGCACCGTTCTGTTAAAACCACATGTCAACCAAGCATTTTTCGCGGAGTATTGGCAGCTCTTGAACTGCCTCAGACTGTTCTTCGCAACAAATTCGGCAATTCTGCTTGTTCACGTAGCCATTGAACCAGAAGCGAGCCTCGTCGCCGAAGACAATTTTTGAATAAAAAAGCTTATATTCCTTTCAGCTTTTCAAAGGCCCTTTCACAGAAAATTCGGCTCCCGGCTTCAATTCTTGCACCAGCTGTAATTTGTAAGCCTTCAGACCAATATCCTTGCGTAAAATTTTTCAGGATGGACATATCACGGTCTTTATTAACACTGGCGAATCAATAAACGCATTCGGTACGCACTAGAGCCCTGCATGAATATATTCATCAAGCGAATATACCCTGCTTCTCTGCTGTAGCAGTCACTGCAAACGAATAAATGTAAGCAACAGGTCGTGTAGTACAGGTTAAAACTGCGCAAGAGAATAACTGCTTACGTAACACTTACGTAATTACTTATACTTAGTATATAATTAGTTATACTTAGTATAAATTAGGTAACACTTTTAGGGGGAGGGAAGGTCGAACATTTGTGACGAAGTGTGACTGAAGATATTTAATATAACCGATCTCTATGAATCTGTATTAATAAAAAATCATTTTCTGTTTGTTTGTTATTTGTTTGTTTGACTTTTATACAAATCTAATCGGCTGAACGGATTTCGCTCAAACTTAAAACGTGTATTACTTAGGTTCTAGATTAGGTTTTTGCATACTTAGTTTTAACCACGTCCCATTTTACCGCCCATAAATCAATTAAAATGCAATATTTCACACTGTTTTGATTGTTTGAGATTTAAATTAGGTAGTTTAGTTTTTATAGTTACTTTCGACAATTGTACTAAAACTGGATCTCCACGCCCTCTTTTACCGCCTACAAATCAATGAAAATGATATATTTCAGACGGTTTTGGTCGTATAAGACTGAAATTTCGTAATTTAGTTTGTATGCTCGTGTGGGCGTGGTGGCACTTTAATAACGCCCTCTTTTAAGAAATCATTAAGACTCCAAAACTTCTGGGCCGATTGCGCTGAAATTTTGGCAGTAGATTGTTTTCGAGCACGGTATGGTCTACGGGAAAAATGTTTGCCACACCCCCTTTCACCGCTCACAAATAAAAAAGTATGGTTGTGGGAACGTCCGTGGCGAAGCCGGACGGGAATAATTTCCATGAAGGTCGCGCATTGCGATTTTCTATTTTCCAAAAAAATTACATGGAAAAAATTATTTTTCAACTTCTAGTAAGGAATCTTGAAGGTTCTAAAAAACTAGTAAGGAATGGAGCTTTGGCAGGGTATCGAAGCTAAAATAACCTTCCGTGGCCGTATTAAAGTATATTCAAAGTCTTTAGTCACAACATTTCTTAGATAACATTTAGTTTTGTACATTTCCCTATTTTGGTAACGTTACTTTATATGGAAGGTAGGCGTGATTTTCATACGATTCTGCCGAATATCATAGAGATGGATGGTTCATATATATCAAAGGTCATGTGCAAAATTTCAAGACATTTCTTTAATTTTTTTTAAAGAGATTTTAGTTTAAAATAAAGTCAATTTGTATGGAAGGTAGGCGTGGTTTTCATACGATTTTGTCAAATATCATAGTCACGGTCTGCATTAAATATCAAAGGCTATGTGGAAAATTTCAAGAATTTATTATAGAATTTCATAGAATTTAAATTTAAAATTAAAAAATAAAAAATTTTCTTTGACAAATCGCAGATTTTTTAAAGATTTTACGGTTAATATAAAGTCACTTTGTTTGGGAGGAAGGCGTGGTTTTCAACCGACTTTTCCAAATTTCATAGTCAGGATTTATATTGAAGATCAAAGCTTACGTGCAAAATTTGAAGGCATTTCTTAAATTTTTGTGGATATTTAAGAGATTTTACTTCAAAAATAAAGTCAATCTGTATGGGAGGTAGGCGTGGTTTTCATCCGATTTGGCTCATTTTCGATATTGATCTTAATTTTTTAAAAAGAAAGCTTATATTTTGAATTTCATCGCGATAGCTTTAAAGCAAAGCTACGGCTGTAATCGTGTTGAGAAACAGGCAGACGGACACATGGAAATCGACTCAAATGGTGATGCTGATCAAAAATATATATGCTTTTCTATACCTGCCACGCCTCCTTATTGGCGTTACAAACGGAATGACAAAGTTAATAAACCCCTTACGCAGTACGCGTTGGATATAAATAACCCTTATAATTTTTTTTGATAAAACTACTCGTTCAAAAGTTTTTCAAATTCAAAGTAAATGTATGTTATTATTACATTTTTTTCTTTAGTTTCCGGTAAAATCATTTAAGTGATTATTAAATACTAGTGATAACGTCCCGAAAATCGGGTGTACTCATCTAATTCGCTTCGGAGACCACACATTCTCATTTACCTTAGAGCGAGTTCGAAATAATACTAGTGATAACGCCCCGAAAATCGGGTGTACTTCCCCACTTCGCTTTGGAAACCACACTTTCTCATTCACATTAGAGCGAGTTCGTGTCTTAAGTCTTTTTGCCATTTTTTCAACTTTAAACGCTCATATCTGCTAAATGCTATCACTTTTTAAAAATCTAATAATTTTCTGCTTACTTACACCTCAAGACATTTCTAATGATATATCAAGTGTTGCTGTAGCGTTTGTAGATTTGCTGGAATAAGGGGACCCTTACCGGAATAAATATATAGAAGATTATAAAATTTTTCTTGGAAATTGTGATTTCCTGTAAGAAAAAGTCATTAAAAATATTCTTTCAACAAGCACGCTTGCTGCTCTCTTTCTCTCTTTGCTTACCACAGGCCTCATATATCTTCTATATATTTATTCCTGTAAATATATAGAATTTTTAAATTTAATTTTAAATTTTATTTTTAAATTTAATTTTATCATATAACTATTTATATGTTTGAATTGAATGGAAATAATATAAGTATGTTTGTTTATATTAGGTTTGGCAGCATCATTGCAAGATCACGTTATGGCTTCACGTAAGTTTAAAGAGGAGCACGAGGAACGACAACGTCGTGCTGCCGTGGCGGCATCAACAACCTCAGATACCACGCCGCATCATTACTCGCAATCACAACATTTGGGTACAATTGGTGCCACAAATGCGCACCATCACCAGTTGCACTTTCAAGCGGCAGCTGCATCAGGAACAGGATCTATGACTGGGTCAGCAGCTTCTTCAACACTGAATCATAATGGTTCTCCGGTAAAAGTGGAAGGTGAGTTGAAATTAAATGAAATATGGACGTTATATGAGAAATTAAATTCTTACTAATATATATTTTAAATTCTGTTGCAGTTGGTATGAAGCGCACATCGCCGGTGGTAGCACAACATCCGCGCCCATCGAAAGTACCACACTATTCACATGAGCCACCCATGCCGCATCAGAACAATATCAACTCCTCGCAACACCATCATCAGCAGCAGCATCATCATAATCATCATCATCATCATCTTCACCAACAACAACAGCAGCAGCATCAGCAACAACATCAACAGCATAACTCGTCTGTGCATGGATTATCAGCACAAATGAGTCATCATGCAATGATGTCGGCACACAATCCATACGCTCACCTCAATGGCACTTCGACTACTGTGCACAGCTCTAGCAATGTTAACTCGACTTCATCATCGTCCTCCAGACGTTCTAAATTGTCGTCAGAACTAATGAGTCCCGAAATCAATTCAATAATGGGCGATGAAGCACGTGCTAATCTGCAAATATCATCTTCTTCTTCATCATCATCATCATCGCGTCAGCAGCAACAAGCTACGCCTATAGTTGGCGGTCGTGCAGGCGATGACGGTAAGAATGATTCCTTTTGCAGTAACAGTTCAACTACTAGTTCTAACTCCACCAAATCCACTTTCACTACTATCATATCTACTACTACTACTACTACTACCCCCACCAAATCCGTCACTGCTTTATTTTATAACTCATGCACTGCTGCCGATCAGGAATCTGATTAGCTTTTTAGTTTATCATAATTTATTAAACTTGAAAATTTGGAAACTTGCATTAAAAATATTAATAGTGAAATTATATTGAAAAAGTTAACTACTTATAGAAGGTTTCTTGGTTATAAGCTTACTTTATTTACTATATATAAACCATACGTATTATAGCAAACTTATTCAAAGTCTTTCGACTTTTCGTTAAAAGGACAAAATAATTATTGTTATTGAATTGCTACTCTGACAAAAAAAAAAAAAATAATGTGAAACCTCGCAATGCCAAAATGTTCTCGCATGTACTAGTGTCGGACTAGTGTTTGTTACTCTACTCTCATTATGGACAGTCTAACGTGGACTTCATTTTTCTTTTAGTAACTTGCTTATATTTTCATTTTTATTTTTATTTTAAGCTTTATTGAACTATTTCAGTTTTTTTTTCTTTTATTTATAAATCATGCACTTTTTTCATTGCTCCACCCTATCTAAGCGTAAAGATTTGGTTTTTTTTCCTAAATCTTTTATTTTATATTGTAATGAATGACGTTGTTTAAACTTATTCATATAAAGCTGTATATCTAATTTTTGTATATAAGTGCTGTGACATGATGAAAGAAATACATATGAAATGAAAAAAAAATTAAAAAAAAAAAAATTAACAATAATGAATGAAACATGACTGCAAACAAATCGATGCTGCTTTTTATTTTGTAACCATTTAAAAAGAAATAAATTCTTTGTAATATTTTGTTTTATAGTTTAATTAATAATTAAATTTTGTTGCTGTGTTTTTGTTGTTACTCAATGTCGTGTGTTATTTATTTGTTCACTTTTTTAAATTAAAGAAAGTAACTATTTTGTTTATCTTAAAGAACAATCAATCATGTTAGAAAGTAAAATAATGTAGCTCATGTTGATTATTGTTTTAAAATAAAATAAGTTCTCTACAAACTGTAATTTAAAAAAAAAAAACACCCTACCTATGTTTTGAAATTTATTTTTCTCTGCTGAGTATAGTATAGCTCGAAATTTATTTGCTTTCCAGCACAGCTAAATTTTTTTGGAATAACTAATTTCCAACCACGTACACACGTTTTGGCACAACAGCCACTTTAACTTTTGAGTCAAATTTTGTTCACTTAAAAAAGAAGAAAGAGATAAAGAAAATATTTTCCCTAAAAATATGTTTTAATTCACTTTCGGAATATGTTTAATTTATTTTACAAATAATATTTGCATAACTTACTAATTTTATTTAATTTAAAGAAAAATGCCATATTTTCATTGTGCAAAATTATTGGCACACTTCAGTTGCGAAATAATTTTTTTTTTTCAAATATTTCGCTGATCTGGCCATATTATTGTGAGTTATTGTGAATTATTCAATTATGTTGAATTATTGAAGGTTATGTGAAAAAAGTTGTGATTAAAATTAGCGCCAATATTAAATTAAACTTGATCAAAACCCTATTTTTGTCAATACTTACTTACTTAGGTGGTCGTAACAACCCGTGTCCGGGTTTCAACCGACCTCATCAGCTCTCGCCAGGCGCCTCTGCTTTGCGCGCGCCTTCTCCAATCGGATACACCAAGTGCGGTTAGGGCTTCCTCAGCCTGGTCCATCCATCGGAGGCATGGTCTCCCTCGTCGTCGTTGACCAGCGACCCTCGCCTCGAGCACCTTTTTCGCTGGAGCTTCGTCGTTCATACGATGGACATGACCCAGCCAGCGTAGTCGCTGCACAGTTATACGCCGAACTACGTCAATGTCATCGTAGAGCTCATACAGCTCGTGGTTCATTCGGATGCGATAGTCATCGCCGACTCGAACAGGACCGAAGATTTTGCGAAGAACTTTTCTCTCGAACACCCCCAGAGCGGCTGCGTCAGTTTGCGAAACTACCCATGCCTCAGCGCCATAAAGCAGCACAGGTAGAACGAGCGTCTTGTAGAGTGTTAGTTTTGTCGATCGAGAGAGGGCTCTGGAACTTAGTTGCTTACTGAGCCCGTAGTAGCACCTATTAGCAATTATTGTTCTTCGCTTTATCTCCAGGCTGATTTCGTTTTTGGTATTAATGGCGGTGCCAAGGTAAACGAACTCCTTGACTACTTCAAAGTTATAGCTGCCGGATGAAACGTGGGAGTCTAAACGCCGAGCTCCCTTATTTGTAGACAGCATATATTTTGTTTTGCCCTCATTTATCGTCAAACCCACTTTGGCTGATTCCTTTTCGATAGCGGCGAAAGCAGCGGTAACATCTCTCTTGGTTCTGCCGACAATATCAATATCATCAGCGTACGGAAGGAGCTGGACGCCTTTGTAGAAAATTATGCCATTACGATGCACACCGGCCTTTCGTACGATCCCCTCCATGATGATGTTAAAGAGATCGCAAGACAGTGGATCACCTTGCCTGAAACCTCTTTCGATATTGAAGGTTTCGGAGAGGTCATTTCCTACCTTGACGGAGCTGCGTGTGTTGCTCAACGTCATTCTGCAAAGTCTAATCAACTTTGCAGGTATACCGAACTCAGACATTGTTGCGTATAGGCAATCCCTTCTCGGGCTATCGAACGCAGCTTTAAAATCGACAAAGAGATGGTGTGTGCCAATTTGATTTTCGTGGGGTTTCTCCAGGATTTGTCGTAGCGTGAAAATCTGGTCTATGGTGGACTTACCAGGTCGAAAGCCACACTGATAAGGTCCAATCAGTGTTTTTGTAATCGGCTTTAATCTTTCACACAGTACGCTTGAGAGAACCTTATATGCGATGGAAATAAGACTGATGCCTCTATAACTTGCGCAGATTGTTGGGTCTCCTTTCTTAAGTATAGGGCACAGTACGCTGAGGTTCCAATCGTCGGGCATGCTTTCTTCTAGCCATATTTTGCTGATGAGCTGATGCATGCGCCTTATCAATTCATCGCCGCCGGTTTTAAACAATTCAGCTGACAGGCCGTCAGCACCCGCTGCTTTGTTGTTTTTGAGTCGTTGGATAGCAACTCGAACCTCGTCATTATTTTTGTCAATAATGAATAATAAAAAGAAGGAAACCACCGAATCGGAGCGAAAAATTGTTCTATTTTTGCACAATCAAGGTAAATCTTATGCTGAGATTGGGGAAATGATGGAGAGAAGCCGATTTTCAATTCGGAGTATTGTGCAACGTTTTAAAGGCTCATCAATCTTTGAAAGTGCTAAGCGAACTGGGCGACCTTCTGAGTTTAGCGATCGTAAACGTAGCAAAATCATCAGAAAGGTAAAAGTAAAACCAAATATAACATCCTCCCAGATTGTTGCTGAGGTCAAGGAAGAGTTTGGGAAGGATGCGGGGTCTGGGTACAAATCTCGCGTTGCAAGGCGCAAACCATTGATATCTGCTATCAACCAAAAAAAGCGACTTGACCATGGTATTGGTGTATAAAAGCATGTCAACCTCTTACTGGGACCAAGTACTCTTCTCAGACGAGAGCAAGTTCAACATTTTCCGTTGTGATGGCCGAATAAATGTCTGGCGAAAACTGAGCACAGAATTGGAAAAAAAGAACCTAGCACCATCAGTTAAACATGGCGGTGGAGGGGTCATGCTTTGGTGCTGTATGTCTGCTGGAGGTGTTGGCGAGCTGGTGTTCATCGACGGCATAATGGACAAAACCGTCTACATGAATATTGTGAAAGAGAATTTTAAAAAAATGTGCTGAAAAGATGAATTTATCAAATAATTTCACCTTCCATCGGGGTCGTAGTCATCCCCAAACATACAGCCGAAATCGTGAAAATGTGGTTGGCTTATAACACGGCACACGTCTTGCCACACCCACCGCAATCTCCGGACCTCAATCCAATTGAGCATCTATGGGATGTGTTGGATAGAAAGGTGAAAAAGCGCTCAATTTCAACTAAATAAGAATTTAAAGTAAAATATTACAATTAAACTGGTCCATTCCATGCCAAACCGCTTAGAAGCTGTTATAAAACAAAAAGGGTTGCCAACAAGTTATTAAATAGAATAGTTTACTTTTATTTTGAATTTTTTAAGTAAGTGTGCCAATAATTTTGCACTTTAAAAATATGTACTTTTACTTTAAGTTAAATAAAATAAATTATACAAATAAAATTTGTAAAAAAAACTAAAAATATTTTGTTAGTAAATTTAATCCATTTTCATAGGAAAAATATGTTTTTGCTGATTTCTTCTGTTTTTAGTGGACAGAACTTGGCTCAAAAGTTATAGTATCTGCTGTGCCAAAACTTTTGCGCGGGTGTGTATAAAACCCGATAGAGAAACTTTTTCGAAGACGAATACAGACCACAGTATTGAATATTTTGTTTATTTTGTTATTTCTTGTTATTTATTTCTTCAAATATAGTTTGATTTAAATATAACAATATTTTTTAGCATTGTACTTAATTTTTAGTAAGAACTTGCGAATGTTTTTAAAAATTACATTTTCAAACTTATCATATTGTCTACTGTTTATCAAGAAAGCAATTGTTAGGGATTAAAATCTTTTGGGAATTTGCAAAGACTCCAAAAGACTGATGTCATTTAATCTTATATATTAATACGCAAACATCGAATGTTGTCGTACACTCTTTTAATACTTTTTTTTAAATTACGATTACTTTTTTGAGGCAAAACTTTGTCGAAAATTAATTTTTTGTTGTGTAATTTTTGAGAGGCATTTTAGTCCGAAGAATGATACAAAGCGGGTTCATTTATGAGTGCCGAAAATGAATGATTCTTCCCGAAAAGGTTCATAAATGAATTCGAAAAATGCATTTTTGGTTCACTGGGTAATTGTTTCAGCATATATACGGAAACTTGTTTGCAAAGTCTCCTAGAGTTAAAGTAATTATGAATACTTGGAACGCCCTGTAATTATGCGTTACTGCGTTGATACACTTGTTTTAATAAAAGTAACGCAAAAGCACCGTAACGAAAATGTCGCGCTCAAAGCAAAAGTAAAAAATATTTATACAGCGAGCAAAAATTGCACGGCGCATCGAACATAGGGACAAAAAGTTGAAAGCGAGCATATTTTCTCTGTATAAATAAGGACAAGGGGTTGCGGGGAAGATGCAGTTAAGCATGAATGCTTGGTCCGCTTTTCCACGCATCAAGTTTTCTTAAAGGCAAGTCGAGTTTGTGGGATAACGGAACATAAGGAAAGGGGAAGGAACAGACTTGAATGTACCATGGTAGAATTATAAGGTAAGGCCGACTCGGAGAGGAATGGAGTGAAAAGCAGAATAAAGCGAGATTGGTGTCAAAATCAGCTGTTCATCGCGAATTTCTTTATGCTCACGTTTCGCAGTTGTTTTTAGGATAAAACTGTAACAGGTTTTTTTTTTTAAATTTTAAGACTTTAACATTTTATAATTTTTATTATACTTTTTTTATAATATTTTCACTCAAATTAGCACAAATTTAACACCCGCGACCGCACTGTTTGCAACTTGGAAACATAAAATATTTTCTTCATTTGCAATTTCTACGAAATTCGTCGTTTTGACATATATCTTCCTTCTCATTATCCACTCTTCGTTGTCGCGTGAGAGCACTCAGCGAAGCGGCCCTACCTTATCATTGTATCATGGAATGTACCTTCAAGTTTTTGTTCTCTCTCTCTCTCTCTCTCTCTCTCTCTCTCTCTCTCTCTCTCTCTCTCTCTCTCTCTCTTATTAATTTGTTGGCTTCAGTCGCTTTAGCTTGCTTGCCTTAGATTTTAAGAAAACAAACAAAAAAGATATGAAATTGAATTCTACTCTTAACAAATGTAAAAGCTTTCATTAAGTCTAAAAGAGAACGCTACAAAAAAATTGCTTTCAATTCTTGACCAATGTGAAACGGGACTTAGAGTGTTCGTTTGTTCGAAGTAGGCTTTGTGCTATTCGGAAACTTTTTACTCGTTGTAGGAAAGAAGTTACTGAGTTGAATATAATTTCTGTCTGTTGAAATAAAATTGTAATTTTTGCTGTGCCAAAAGAACAATGAAATTTTGACAACTAGAAATTTTGGCGTTTTAGATTTCGTTAGTGTATTAGCGCGAGAATATAATTTATTTTACAAAATTGTTGATATAACTGAAAATGAACAGAATCTTACGCAAATATTTTCCACTTCTGGTTGCTTTGCTGTCGGAAGCAAAAAGTTTTGAACTTCTTTATGACTTTTTTCAAAGGAAGGGGGAAGACGAAGTACTGCTTTTGCTTTTCTGCTCCGGACAACTATCTAAAACATTATTCCTTTAAGGATATTGGAGTTTATTCCAGCGTAGCATCATGAATGGTCAATAGAGTATGAAGAGGTTTGCTATCGAGTAGCAAGTGGCGCTATGGGATTGCGGAGAGTATGAATTATAGTTCTACATATTACGTAGAACTTTCTTTGCTGTTTTGTTGGGATTTCCATTATTTTTTAATTCTTTGTGCTTTTTTAATTTATAATTAACTAAAAAGTTTAGCTTTCATTAATTTCACTTTAGTTATTTTAAGCGCAAATTTACAATTGTTTTTTTTTTTCTAATTATGATTGTGTCAAAAATTCACTTGCCGATTGTCAAAATTTATACTAGCCCCTGAGGCTATATGCATTTTTGACAATCGTATTCACCTCGCAAGTGCCAAATATTCTCATTCAGACTGTCAAAATTTCATCATCCGAGTGAAAAGTTTCCGAATAGCACACAGCCGTAGAAGTAAATTTGAATCCAACTTCGAACTAGTTTTGCATACCAGGAACGCGTATGTATCTGATAGCTCGCTTCAAATCGTAGTACAGTTTGGCTGCATACTTAAAGTTTAATATATATTAATTTTTGGTGGATGTTGTAATATCCGTTTCGTTTAGTTAAATTTCATATTAATTACTTATGGATTTATTAATCTTTAATCAATCTATTAGCAGTACTATTTCTTTAGATCAGATATATTGATTAAACATTTTTATTTGATTTAATTTATTTTTTCTAAGTGGAGCCAATTTGCGCTTAGTATTCCACCACAAAATACTCTGCATTCGATTAAATTCCACGTGGATTAAATTCATGTTGATACGAATACAATTTCAAACAACGCTATAGCGCAATTGCGTTAACGCATTCCACTGATACAGTAAACTGTGTTTGAGTTGGTGTATCAACGCATCGATTTTTGCTGTGTTATCCATACTATAATACATTTTTTTTTTAAAATTCGTTATATCTAACCGCTTCATAATAAAAATAAACAAAGTCGCAGTGCTTGCATTTAAAACTGTAGTGAGGAAAAAAATGTGGTTATATCCGAAACTCGTTTTTTTTTACGATAAATGACTGCTCTAAGAATAAAACAATGTAAAGCGGATTAATAGAGAGTTGACCAAGGAAAAAACAACGTCATAAAAAATAATAAAAAATTTGGTTGTTTTTCGAGAAAATTGCCTTTAAATTTAAATTTTTTAAGAAAAAACCCGTATTTTTTGGCTTTAGATGCTCATAACTTTTTTAGTTGTGACTTTATGGCATAACTTTGTGCTAATAACTTGAAGGAAATTTTATTTCCTTTTCAAAAAAATATTTAAAGTTTGGTAATCGGTGTGGAGGTATGTTACTTATGGATTAAAACGTAATGGCACCTATTATTTTTGTTTCTCCCTCCTACCTCCCTAGGGGGGGGAGGGGCATTTGCGACCACCTCACCCATACGATTTTTTGCTCGTCTCATCTCGCGGAATCACCGCCCGCATTATTGTCCTCTAAGTCTGGGACACCCTGTATAAAATTGAAGTATATATTTTTGTTTCCAGATAAACTCCAAAAGTACTGGGTCGATTTTTACGAAATATGTTTTAAAATGTCATGTTTGTGAAATTTTAATAATAAGTATGTTTAATTAAAGTGTTAAGTTTTTTATAAACTCATTCCCGATGCCACGAATTGCTTGATCATTTCCTTTTCAAGAGTTTGTGTTGCCAGAATTTCAATAAACTATGCTGTTCTCTACTCTTCTCTTTTTCTGATCAGCTACAACATAAAAAACAGATGAGTCTCGCGCAAGGCGAAAAGAGAGATACATATAAATGCTGAGCTGCAAAACAAAAGAAAAAATGTTTTTATTTCGTTTGACATGCATTGCCTTAAGGGCTCATGTCACACGGTGATCGTTTAAACGGCATTCAAAAGTTTTTGTTGTTACTTTCAATAGAAACTGCCAAAAAAACAGTGAGAGTGAGAGCGGATAAACACATTGTAGAGCGATCAAAACTTGTTTATTTGTGAACTCAAGGCGATTGACCTTTATGCACCTTTAGCGTGTTAATGATTTTATTTTATATGCAGTTTTTGCACTCTATTCCTCTTCACATTCATTCAAAGAGTAACAAAAACGTGTTTAACTTAATGGATAAAAAATGTCCGTGGTGAAGCCGCACACCACTAGTATATACTGTCAGCGTCAAAAGTGAGTAAACACTAACGCTGCTTACTGCATTGCAAGGAAAAGAACCGTTAGATGTATGGTTTATGTTATTTTCAACGCTTTTAGTTGCTGTTTTTTTATTTATTTATTCCAGTTCTTTTATTAGTTTAATTCGTGTTCTTGTGGCTTCATATCGTTTTTAATAATGCGAAAAGAAATTTCTATTGAAACTCGCAAAATAATAATTGACTTGCACAAAAAAGGCAGTCACTCCGTGAAATCGGGCAGACCAAAGTGCTTAAACGATAGAGCAGTTCGACGTATCGTCGCAGAGGTGAAGAGGAACGCTAGCAGTAGTGCTGTTATAATAGCAGAAACAATTGCAGCAGAAGAAGGAAAGCCTGTTAGCGCAAGTACTGTACGTCGTGCACTTCATAGTCATGGATATTTTGGCCGTTGTCCTAGAAGAAAGCCATTCATTTCGAAAGTGAATAAGAAAAAGCGCTTGAATTTCGAAATTGTGATTTTTCTTTTTGAAAACCCGTTTTGTTTACCGACGAGAGCAAGTTCAAAATTTTTGAATCCAAAAAAGTTAGAAAAATAAGGCGAAAAAGTAACAGAGTTTTTGATGAAAACAATATTCAAAGCACAGTCAAATTCTGTGCTGGGTTTGTTTTGCTGAAGTAGGAAATCTTGAGTTCATTGAAAGCAAAATCAATAAACAAGATTATTTGGACATTTTGAAACGAAACTTACAACCCAGTGTTGAAAAGTTGGGTTTGCCTGATCGTTGGACCTTTCAACAGGACAACGATCATAAGCATACCGCCTTGATGGTAAAGGAGTGGTTAGTATATAGAACTCCAAAACAACTTGGATCACCCTCCGCAAGCAATCACCTGATCTAAATCCAATAGAGCATTTATGGGATTACCTAGATTAGCAGAACAGAAAAAGAAAAATTACAAACAAGGAAATGCTCAAAACAGTTATTGTTGAAGAGTGGAACAAAATGCCCTCAAATTACATATCAAAGTTGGTGGAATCGATGCCTTGACGTTTAGAAGAAATAATTAAAGCAAAAGGATGCCAAACAAAATATTAGAATTGCTTTCATAACTGCTTTTCTACCTTGCAAAGCAGTGAACAGCGTTAGTGTTTACTTACTTTAGCCGCGATCCGAAAAAAAGAATTTTTATTGTTTTTGTAAATGTTGTAAAAGTGAAAATAATTAACAATGAAATAATGATTAATTTTCAGTTGTAACATTTTATTGGTTACGCTTATTATTTGTGCAGTGATGACAACTTGAAATTTTTTTGTGTGTTTACTCACTTTTGACGCTTACAGTACATATATAGATACTTTAAGTACAGCAAGACCTCAAAATTTGCCCTTGACGGTCAAACAACTTACTTTAAAACGTTTAAATTGATTGTGTATTAGAGAGAATAAATATCTATATGATTACATATATATGTAGATTACAAAAAAAGATCATATACAGCACCGTGCAACTAATTAGGGACAGTTACTTTTGATATGTACAACAACAGATACTATTTTTTAAAAACGCCATAAAATTTGTAGTATCAATACGTTTTTGAACATGCAACTCTGGTACTTTTAAAAGCACAACATAGGCAACACTTATTTTTACCGTTATTCTGAAAAAGTGAAGCCATTTGTTATTTCGTTTAAAGAAGCTCGTGCAGCAAATTAGGGAAAGTAACGAAATATAATTTTTATTTATGTTATAAAATAAAAAAAAAGGTGAGAATTTGGTGAAAAGGTTGTATTTTTAGTTACAAGTTATTTATAAAGCTATTTTCGGTAGTTTACAATAGGAAAAAATAAATCTTGTGATGTCAGCACACGAAAAATCATAGCTCAGATGCACCAAGACGGAACTCATGTCGACAAATCGCAGCTTTCTTAAAAGTTTCTTAAACTATGGTAGGTAATGCTCTTCAGTATCTAAAAAGAAATTCGACTGCAGAGAAGGTGAAACGCAAACAAAGAAGTCGCATAACAACTGCTCGAGAAGATACTCTCATTGTCCGAGAATCTAAAAAAAATCCGCATAAGTCCGCAAACGAAGTAAAAGTCGCTATATATGGTAAAAATGAAGCAGCACCATCTGTAGACACTATCAAGAGACGTTTGCGTGAAGCTGGACTTTTCGGAAGGATTTCACGGAAGAAGCCCCTATTATCCGAACGCAACCGCAAGAAGAGGCTTGAGTTTGCTAAAAAGTATAGTCATTGGACTACTAAAGAGTGGAAAAGAATATTGTGTTCAGACGAAACTAAAATAATTAGAGTGTCACCCGATGGAAAAAATATGTCCGCCGCCCAATTGCAAAGAAGTTCGATCCAAAGTACACCCGTGCTACACTGAAACATGGAGGAGGGAGCATTATGCTTTGGGGTGCTATGTCATGGCGTGGTGTCGGCCCACTTAAAAAAATTGAGGGTATTATGAACCAGTTCCAATATATTGGAATTCTTGATAATGTAATGCTGCCTTATTTGGATGAAAATATGCCCGTCACTTGCATATTTCAGCAGGATAATGATCCGAAGCACACCGCTCGGCTGGTCAGGCAGTGGTTTACAGATAAACAAGTGACTATTTTAAACTGGCCATCTTGCAGTCCTAATCTCAGCCCAATTGAGAACTTATGGCAGGTTGTAAAAAATAAAGTTGGCCTGATCAAGATAGGCAACTTTGATGAACTGTACGACGAAACCAAAAAAGTTTGGGAAGCACTTCCAAACAGTGTTTGCAAAAATTTAGTGGAGTCTATGCCTCGCAGACTACAAGCAGTAATTGACAACAATGGTTTTGCTACAAAATATTGATGAAAAATTAATAAAATACTTTATAAAATATTAAAAAATCAAGTGTCCTTAATTATATGCACGACTTATTTGGTTATCAATTTTTATTTTTCTCTGAATTTAAAAATATTGTTGAATAATTGATAAACAAAGCATTTTAAAGAAAGGAAATTAGCTATTAAATATAATTCTATGAATAATTTAGTGTTCTTCGTTGAAAAAAATAATGTTATCACCTAAAGTTTCTATGTTTATATAGTGTCCTATTTAGTTGCACGGAGCTGTATATGATATGTATATGATAATATCTTTTATTAGTTTTTCTTGCCTGCTCGATTCAAGTAAAAGTATAGCACATATCTAGTATAGTATTGTAGCAATAAAGAGGTTGATAATTAAAAAATTTAAATTAAATTGAATAAAAAAAAATGCTTGTTTACTAAATTTTCCAAAAATGTATAGCTGCTTAAAAGACATAAACGCAAACATACACGCACACACACACACGCACACACACACACGCACACACACACACATAATCACACATACACATACATGTACATACATGTGCTTACATAATACTAAAAGTATTGTAATTACCATAGCTTTCATTCATCTTTATAGCAATACAAAAAACCAGAAAAAATATACTTTTTTTTCACCTACCTACTTAAACTTAGTTTCAAGTGTTTGATCAAAATTTAAAACAAAATCCCATATCCCTCCTTCCCATACAGTTATAAAATTGGATCGTCGTACATTACCAAACCATGATCCAAGACGTCGTCGTCGTATGCGTCGTCGATCTCGATCTCCTACGCGATCGCGTTCTCCCAAACACCACCACAACCACCACCACAACCACCACCACCCACAAATTGGATTAGTGGCTGATAGTAGTAGTCTGAATAATAGTCTCAATTCAAACGCATAGAAACTAATACAAAAAAAAAAATCAGAAAGAGCACCAAAAATAATTATTAAAATAATATTAAATGCAACTTATCTTAATTAAATCTGATTGATGCACATTCGAATTCTAAAAGCGGTGATTTGCCCTGAACTTTAAGATTTAAGACCAAAATAAAAATAGATACAATTAACAAAATTTTTGAGGTAAGTTTGCAAAATTGGACTTTTTTTAATTTGTTCTGTTTGGTATAATTAATTTATATGTTCTTTATTTAATTTTAATTCTATAAATAATTTTCTTGTAATATTGTTAACTTATTTAGTTAATACCTAACATTAGCATTTTTTATATATTATTTTTTTCTTTTTACTAAGATATATTTTAAAATTTTATGTTGCTTGTTGCGTTACGTCTTTAAACTAACATTTACATTTTTTTTTTTTTTTTTTGTCTAAGAGGAACAAAAAACTTGACGCCAAATACCTACCTAAATATTCCTTTAACAAAGTTTTGAACGTGTCAGATCATTATCAGTTTGACTTGGTTTTTTTGCGATTTTATTTTTTAATTTTTTTCGTAAATTTTTATTTTTAAACTTTTGAAACGATTATATACATTACTGCTAGGCACAACCATCACAACTAAATTTCCAAAACTGAGACGGTTTTTTTTTTTAATTGTGGAGCTTCATCTGTGTGTGAGAATATTTCTTGCCTTAAGCTTAATTTTAATAATCTGCTTTTTTAACTGATTATAGTTATTTATATGTTCTTGTAAATACCACTTTGTAAAATTAACAAAAATTTCAAATATTTATAAATTTTATTCTTAACATTTAAGTACTGAAATTTGACGTACAAATTTAAATTTATTTTCCTAAAAGAAAAAATAATTTAAAAAAAGTATGTAGGTTAATGTAGCAATGAGTGGGACATCGTCATGCATGGGACAGTGAACGAATGTATTTATCATATTGTCAACACTTAAATTTCGACGGTCATTTAACAGTTCTGTTTTATTTATTGATTGTAGTTATTTATAAATGTCAATGTAAATAAGACTTTCTAAAATTAACTAAAATTAGACATACATATTTACAATTTTTGCTCTTAACATTTAAATGCTAAAATTTGATGTGAAAATTTCAATGTGTTTTCCAAAAAGAAAACAATTTTAAAAAATATGAAAACGAAGGTTAATGTAGCCATGATTGGGACATCGCCATGAATGGGACAGTGGAAAAAATGTTTTTATCATACTGGCAACACTTAAATTTCGACTGTCATTTAACAGTCTCGTTGCTAGCTCACTTTTGAGTAGCGTTCGGAAAGATAAAAGGTGCTTATGTTTCTATGCCAAGCGTACTAAAAATAATTACGATTTTTAAAGTGTAATTGAACTGGTTATTTTGAGGCTATAAAAATTCAATCCTTTTTAATTTAATTTATTTTAATTTAATTCAATTTTATTTAATTTCATTTAATATAATTCGATTTCATTATATTTAAATTAGTTTAGTCTTATTTAATTAAATTCAATTTAATATCACTTAATTTAATTTAAATCAATTTTATTTAGCTTCATTAAAATTAAATTCAATTTAACTTAATTAAATTCAGTTAAACCCAATTTAATTGAATTTAATATAATTTAGTTTAATTTAATTGAAATGTAATTTAATATAATTTAATTTATGAATCAGTCCAATATGTGCAGCGCTATACCGTCAATTGTGATTGGCTTCAGAACCAATTGGCCATAGAGAAAATTATCGACCGAGTCATCAAAAAGCTCGCCAGGAGTTGACCCAATCGCCAAATTTCTTCTTCACCACTTCGAGCGTTGCATTGTTTGATTGTATGTCATGTCTTGTTGGAACTCCAGAGCACGGATATATCGATGTATTCCCAACCTCAAAATAAACCTGATTGACTCTCGGACGATGCCAAATTTAGCTGATCGGCGCAGAATCGATATTTGTGAGTCTTCTAAGACACTGGCCGCTAAGGCGGCTATGTTTTCTTCACTTCGCACCAATCTCTGTCTGGTTGGTGGCTTAAGCTTTAAAAGACTGTACTCACACTCGAAACTTTTCCAAGATGCCACGAATTGCATGCGCACTGAAGCCATGAGGACGACCACGCGACGAAATTCACCACTGAGCGTATTTACAACTGAGCCGGAATTTCGATAATATTTTTCAATAATTTCCACACGTTCGGAATGAGCGAAACTATGCATGATGAAATGGTTAACCCAAACTGAATATTTTGACAGCTGGATGTCATTGGCAACTCTGACAGCTGCTGAAACAGAATAATTTGAAAAACTGTCATTGGTCACCCTTTATTATAATCGAATAAATGACAATAGTTAGGACTATCTATGCTACGAATTTTTTTTGAATCTATCGAGTTACAATTTTCAAAGCCAAATGTTAATAAAATTTCTGAAAGCAAAAACATAATCGAAATAGCTACGACTCAAAAGTTTATCAGTTTTTTTTTTCTAAAATTTCAATTTCAAGATGATACAATAAAGACAAGCCTAAAATTATGCTATAAAAATTTTCAAACACCTCTAGCGTTTCGCATACACATTTCTAAGAAATTCTATACAGTGATGGGAAAAAATAATAGAAACTGCTTAAATGTTTTCTTTGATTTTTTTTTTTTTTTTTAATTAATTTTGTTTTCAAAGTTTACATATGACCAGGTGCCGAAAATAGCATTTATTTTCGAAATTTCATATCAAAAATTCAGACGAAAAGGATTAGTCTATTCGATATTTGAATATAGCATTATGATACATGTTAGCTAAGAAATAATAATAATCTTAAAATATTTAAATTTTTCTGATTTGTGTAAGAATGTCGAATAATCATTATTTTCTGACCAATTTTTTTTTTCGATCAAAAACAACAGTTAAAATTTGACTAACAAGGTGGTAGTGACAGTTCTTTTAGCGAACATAGGTTCGTCAAAAATGGTACAAAGCATAAAATAAAAAAAGTAAAAAAAAAACAGAAAAAAGTAAAATATACAGGCAAATGACAACCTATGATCGCCGTTTGTGTGAATATAGCCTGTTGTCACTACCACCTTGTTAGTTCCATCATGGAATTATGCACAAAAGCGTCAACAAAATAGAGTACCGTTATTCAACTGTCATGTACAGTAGACTGCATGCGTATTTGCTGTAAAACTTAATAGCATTGTTGGAAAGTGCTTGCCATTTCTATTATTTTTGCCATCACTGTATATTTGATAATTGAATATATAGTGACTCTCAATATTGCTCACGTTTTTTTTACCAGTAACTAAAAATGTAAATAAAAGCAATATTTTTGAGATTCTTCAACAGTATTTTTAATCTATCGGCTATTTTATTATATAATGTCTGAAATTAAAAAAAAAAGTAATTTCATTTGGTGTTTACAGTCTTATAAACTACTAGTTGCATTCACACAGCGCGTGATAAATTTTGTGAGTTAGCAGTGAGACGTGCGTAATAGCGTTTAATATTTTGTGTAGCCTCCACGTGCCTCTATTACTGCACTTATTTTTCATGGCATACTATCAACTAAATTTCTACAAACATTTGGAGGTACATTTTTGCACGCGTTGTTGACCTTACTCCAAAGCTCTTCTACGGTACCGCTATCTCCTGCTACCGATCTCTTTAGTATTCCACAAAGATGCTCGATAGGATTCAAGTCCGGTGATTAACCAGGCCATAAAAATGAATCGAATCCGTTTTCTTGAAGCCATTTTTTAGTTACTTTCGCTGTGTGCTTCGGATCGTTATCTTGTTGAAAGACGACTTCGGAGGCACTAGCTTGAAATTTTTGCAACAATCCTTTGAGATGACTTTCCAAAATCTCTATGTAAGATTGTGACGTCATGTGCCTTACTATTCTGTGGAGCTGTCCAGGTCCCTGGGTCATAATGCAACCCCAAACCATAATAGAACCTCCTCCAAACTTCAGCGTTGGCTTGACATGATGAGGTTGTTTTGTTCCACCAGGAGTTTTCCATACCCACTCGATTGTTTTTTGATTTATCCGACCAAATCACATGTGCCCAGTCATCGCAGGTCCAATTTGCATACTTTTTTTGCAAAATCTAGCCTTAGTTTTTGGTGACGCTTTCTAAGTAGTGGTTTTTAACTACGTAGTTTCTGCTGAAACGGTGATATTGTCATAGCATTGCAAGGAATGTTGGATTTTAACGGCATTGCCAAATTTTTGAGACCTCAGATCGCGCAGAATTTGAATTTCTTTGCCTTCCGAAAGAAGTCATTTCCGGACGGGTAGGTTTTGTTGCGGTAACTCTAGCAAAGTTTGCCGAAATTTGCTGATGGCATTAAGAGATATGCCAGTTGACGATGTGGTATACCTTTAAGCTTTATCTCCAGCAATTTTAATTCTTCCTTAGATAATGGTTTGTTATTACCTCCCATCATTTTTTGCACGTTTTAAGTAGTACTTTGAGTTATATATTTTTTTTTGCGATAATTTCTGTAATTTAGACACTAATGACACTTAAAAACAAATTCCAATATTTTTTGCACAACTGTCCTCGAACGCGATTGAAAAACAATTAAAATAAAACAAACTCACAAAATTGATCACGCTACTTTTTGCAACATTTTAAACAAAAACAACTCATTAAATAGCATACACCAACAACAAACATTATGATCCGTTATATTAAGTTCACCTCTAACTAAAGCGAGCAAAAGTTCCATTAAAAAACACAACACATTTTTCTAGTACTGTTGTTGTTACTGCAGAGTAAGCGTGATAGATATTGAAAGTCACTGTAGAATACATATGAGCGATTTCACCAATTATCGGCCACTGTGGAGGTCACCATCTGGGATATTTTTGTAACTTTCCAAATTTGAAGACATTGGTGAAAAATATGTTTTTTATTTCAGCTACGTTTCAGTGCTGATTTATTTTATTTTTCATGATTTGTTGTTGGACTAAAGAAAAAAGTAATGTTGTTTTTATAAAAAATTTTTTTTATAAAAATTTTAAAATCTAGTTTTTATGCCCTTGCCCCCTTTTTTAGTTTTTTTGCCCCCTTTTTTAATTTTTTTTTTTTTTAATATTTTCATCGAAAAGCTGAGAAAATTTTATATAGATTGCGTTTATTTTCAAAATGGATTCTCTGTAAACACAGCCACCATAAAAAAAAGATTAAATAAAACAGGGCAAATGTTGCGATTGTTCTAGTGTAGAAGCGACAATAAAGCAAGCAATAGCAAGAACAACAACCAAAGCATAGCAACACACAAGAAAAGCTACATTGACCGTGTTTTATTTATTCTGACTGAGTTTACGAATGAAGAGTTCACACTAATAGCCTTATTCTGGTGATTGACAATTGTAAATTTATTGACAACTGTTAAAATTTCTTATATTAAAATGTAATCAAAAGCTCATAACTAAACAAAACTGTCAACACAATTATAAAAATATTCAGAACAAATCATTTTTACGAAACATTTTGAAAATTTTGAACTCCTTGGACAAAAAAATAGCACATAAAAAACTAGCTTGTCAATAAATTTACAGTTGCCAATCGCCAGAATACGGCTATAAAGCTCTGCAAAGAACCATCCAAGCATACTAGTTATGTGTTGTTATTTTATCTTATATCAACTTGTATCGGTTTCGCTCTCTAAGCATTGAGTATGCATGGAATATTTCTCTTTCACATAACGATAGAACATATATGAGAGAGTGAAATTATCAAGCATCAAGAATACTAATTTGAGAACATACGCAAAAAACGGATATACAGTGACACATATTCGTATAAACGCACTCTTAATTTTAAATTTGCTACCTTCTCTCTCTGTTATTAATGCATTACTCAAAACAAATTCCAACTCATATTGTTAACTAAACTAACGGAAATTTGTATTGAGTGCAAAAACCTGTTTTCGTTGTTGTTGTTTTATATAAATCATTTCAGTTTAAATATTTTACTAAAAACAAGTACATATTCGTTTAAACGCATAAACTTTATTTTCAATAGGAATGAGAATAAGAATATTTATTAAATTTTCAATAATTAATTGGTCCACAATTTTTATTTATAACTTCAAACATACGATTCGGCATCGACTTCACAAAATTTTGCAGCAACTGATGATCCAAATCTTCCCAAGCTTCCTTAATGGCCAACTTGAGCTCTAGCACAGTTTTGTAAAGGTGTCCTTGGGCTTTTTGACCATAGATTTTGCGTGATATGCATCCATCCCCAAAGATTCTCTACCGGATTCAAATCGGGACTGCATGCAGGCCATTTCATAAGTGGGATGTTGTGCTCTTCAAACCACTTTAATGACTCTTTAGAAACGTGAATGGCAGCGTTATTCTGTTGAAAAATACTGTCTTCATCCATTTTATCATCCAAAAATGAAATGAGAGCATCATCTAACAATTCCGTGTATTTTTTTGAACTCATTTTGGGCGGCACAAAGCAAATATTTGGTTTACCTCACGATGAAAATGCCGCCCACACCATAACGCTGCCACCACCAAAGTTTCTTTTTGACATACGTACGTCATTGTTACGCAAATCATGCCAATAACAGCTGTAAGAGTCTGGGCCATCTAAGTTGAATTTGTTTTCGTCGGAAAACACAACATTATCCCACTCAGTTGACCATTGCATGTGTTTTCGGGCGAAGTCTAAGCGCGCCTTTTTGTGATGCTGCTTCAACACAGGCTTGCTCACCGGTTTTTTCCATTTAACGTTATCTGAGTTACGTAAAATGTGTGCAATATGCCTCGTTGTCACTGGAAGATCTAATTTTTCTTTTATCTGAGTTAAGTTCAAAAAATTTTTGGTGGCTTCCTTCCTAATCTGATTAACTTGGCGAATACTCAGTTTTCGATTGCCTTTCGTGGGTTTTTTTACTCCATAATTAACACAGTTTTTTAAAAAAGAGCGCATGACTGCTTCTGATCTTCCTAGTCTCCGCCCAATTTCCCGATTTGAATAACCTTCTTTATGGTACAGGTTGATTTGGACTTTTTCTGTGTCATTGAGGTATTTTCCCTTTGGCATTTTGATAAAATCTTAAAAAAATATTATTAAGAAAAAAATTTTACATTTAAATTAAACAAAACTTACCAATTGTCAATTTAATACAAGAAAATACTTATTTCTTTAAACCACTAATATGTTTTCTACCTCCTTAAACAGGTGCGTTTAAACGAATATGTACTTGTTTTTAGTAAAATATTTAAACTGAAATGATTTATATAAAACAACAACAACGAAAACAGGTTTTTGCACTCAATACAAATTTCCGTTAGTTTAGTAAACAATATGAGTGGGAATTTATTTTGAGTAATACATTAATAAAAGAGAGAGAAGGTAGCAAATTTAAAATTAAGAGTGCGTTTATACGAATATGTGTCACTGTATCGGTAATATTGTTATCTCTACTTGGAACATCTAGATATGTGCCGTCAAAAACATAAAGAATAAAGAGCGAATAATTTCAATAAAATAATAAATGAAACACTTTACATAAGTGCAATGCATTCAAGTTTTAAATTTATTTCATAAAAAATAAACATCTTGTCGAAAACTTGTAGCACAAACAAATGTGGCACAAGTACCTTATATAAAGCTATCGATTCGCAGAATACATATCCATTACACCATTACTTTTTTTTTTAGTAGCATAGAAAAAGTAAAAGCACGAGATTAACACAAAGGAAACTATATGGAATATCCATTTTGCATGGATATATCCAATTAAAAAAAAAGAGTTAAAATAGTTACTCTGCTTAGTGCAGCCGATAAAGAGAAAAACAGCTTACACTACAATGAGAGCCAGAGAAAGAGATGATACGATCTCTGCTCAATCCACAACATGTAAGCAAGAGTTAAGCTCTACTCGTTGTTGTATTTGTATTAATAATATCAAATTCTTACTTGTTTTATCTGTTTGTACAAGTAGAATGGATGGTTCTCTGCAGACCTTTAGTTCACACTTATGAAAAGCATTATTTTTATACAGGCATGTTATTGGAGGTGATCGAAGACGCTGTCACTTGACACAATTAGGCTCTTCTTATGTTTATAAATAACTACTAATTATAATTAAGACATTGCTGTGAGCTTATCAAAAAAATCATTCTTGCGTAAGCATTTATGTAATGCATTTTCGAATCAAGGCCTTGTGAAAAATTTTGCTAGGAGATGATGCTACAGAAGGTCCACCTATCACTAAAACTAAATTATTTTTCTATATATCACTCACACAGCAATAACCCAATTTACACAACTGTTAACATACATTTATGTATTTTTAATGTCAATTTTATATTTCTGGTATAGCATTGTAACACACATTAACACACACACACACACACATATATATATACACGAAACACTTTCTCTTAGATGCTTCTTCCTCTTAGAAATATAACCTTCTTAACACTAAACTATAAACTTTTACTATGTTAAACTACCCTGTACAAAAGTACACGTACATAGCATAAGTAGAATTAACTAAAATTTTCGTTCTCAATGCTAAACAATAATAAAAGAATATTTAATATAATTTTTATTCTATTCTTTTTTTTATTACTTTCACGCTTTCCATTCTATGACGTCGCCGTCGTCGTCAACCTACAAATAGATGACGTTATTGCTGACGATGAAACTCATTGGCAACATCGGGTTAGTTCGGGTTTTGATCGTTTGGTGGCATTCGCCTCAACCGAACTGGATAAAACGCGACGCTCCATTGATACCGATACCGTACCCTCATCCATAAGCTGTAACACCTCACCGGATTCTGGCATTACGCACAGCAGCAGCAACTCGGATGCAGCGCGTACCTTTCTCTCCACCTCATCGACATGCTCGCAACTGGAAATGCCTATGGGCACCAGCAGCAATAGCTTTAGCAGCGGCTACAACAACCACCATCACGTGAGTCATCATCATGCAAACGATCATCTCAGTGATAGTAGCATGAAATCAACGCATTCCGATGCCGCTTCAACGTTAGCAGTTACACTGAAAACAACGTTAGCAGCATCTCCGGCTGATGCTAGCGCCATTGAAAGTCCGTCACTCTCAGATATTGGACTGCCGCGCACGCCAAGTCCAAATGGAGCCATTGCTACACCGCCATTGGCCGCTGCTACTATAGCAGCAGCAGCTGCGGCATCAGCTAAAGCAACAGGTGCGACAGCAGATGCTGCGTCAAATGTGCAAGGCGATGGCGCTAACTCTGCTTTAAAGATACCACTAAAATATCAACGCAAATCGAAATCCTCATCGGAGAAGCACTACAAGAAGAAATTTTGTGAGCGCAATTGGGAGTACGGCTGCGATGAGCTGATGGCTTATTCATCGTCGTCATCGACCACAGCCGCTGATGCAGCAGGCACTGCAAAAGGCGGCGGCGGAGTTGTGACGCTTGAACAGCAACAACAGCAGCTTAAAGCAGACAAATCGCCAAAACTGACAACAGGCACGGAATCGGTTGCCCAAAGTGGCAGCGCCGGCGATACAGCAACTGCGGCCCACAACGAAGCCACACATATGCTGATGCAGCACCAACACCAACACAGCAATCATTATCATGCATCGACGCATTTGGCCGCCATGCCAAGCTCAGCAGCTTTGCAATCTCACCATCATCATCAGCATCAACATCATCATCATAAATCATCAAAATTTCGACCGAAGGGTAAAGATTGGGATTGGTCACTGGATAGCAGCAGCGTTAGTAAGAATAATAAAACAAACACGCCCCGCTCGGAGGCAGCCACGACAAACAGTAATTAAGCAAAAAGAAAATCACTATTTTTTAATTAATTTAACACCTATATTTAAAAACTATTCAAGCTTAATTATTATTTTTCATTTTTTTTTTAATTATAACGGCGTAGTTTGTTAAGTTTAAAGTTTTTATCATTTCTGAGTGCCTACTTTTAGGCTTTAATTTTTACTATCACCATGTTGCTGAATTTTGAAAATTCTGTAAAATCAATTAATTCAAATTTGTTAGCTTTATATTTTTCAATAATTTAAATTAATAATTTTTTAAAGTGAAAGTTAATTATATGTATGTTTTTTATTTTTTATTTTGCTTTTCAAAAAAATTTCATCAAAATAAGGCGTATAACTTTTGCCTCCTTTTAAATTAATTGAGAAAACGTGAATTTTTGACAATTTAATTGTTTGTTTAAACATTTTTAAGCGCTATAGAAATTTATTTATATTATTTCTACATACATACATTGAAGTTTTTTTATTAATATTTTTTTTACTGCTAACTGTTGCTTTATACAAAATTCAAAGTTAAAATTTGTTTAATGTTTATGAGTTTGTTATGTTTAATATTAAAAAAAAAAAAAATTAAATGTAAATGGGACCAACTATTGTGAAAAGTAGAGTCACAACTGCAACCTCTTGCTACTTCCTAACTACCGCCCTCTGCCCCGAAAATTTTTTTAAAGTTTTGTAAGGTTTTCTTATCGCGCATAAATCTAAAAATGAACACAAACCAAAATCTCACGAAAACGCTTGAAGCGAAAATTAACATACTGCCAGAGCGAAACAAAAGCCTCTTTGTTAGCAGTAGGAGCGTAAATTTATATATACATTATATAACTTTACTTTATACTTAGTACAATTATAGTTTGTTTAGCAAATAAAACGCAAATATTTGAAATGGTTTTTTTTCTAGAAATTTTATAAACTTAAATTTTATGTAATTTTCTGTATATTCAAAAATTATTTGTTTGATTTATTTAATAAATAATTCTTTTATTAAAACTAAAAATGTTAATTTCCACACATAACTATTTTTTAAGTTTTTATTTTTTTTTTTTTTTTTTTTTTGCTATTTTTTGAACTGTTAAAAAAATAGCCCTAAGCTTAAATACTAAATATAAGTTTTCTAGTTTGATTCAAAGAAAACAAGTTTTTTTTTTCAAATTCATTTATGGCGAACTGATTTAGAATGTTTTTCTACAAAAGTTGTATAAAGTTTTCTTTTACCTCCTAATATAATAGTTAAAAAAAGTATAGCGAAATATAAGATTTGTTTAGATTGTACTGATAGAATGTTTGAAGTTGAACTTGTTAACAACATAATAAATGATGATAATTATGATGATGATGATGATGATGATGATTGCAAGCGCAAAATGCAAAAAAACGAATAAAATGCAATTTTAAAGAAGTATTTGTTAAGCCAATAAAAAAGAAAATGAAAAAAAAAATAATCAATAAATTGAACGTTAGTTTATTAGAGCGAAAGACAGACAGGTTACACAACTACATACAAAATTATATTTTAGTACCTACCATTCACTTGTGTTCAAATAGTGTTGGAGTTAATTTTATTTAGTATCGATTTAACATATGATGGGGCCTAAAAAAACAAAGCTTAAAAAAACAATTCACAAATTTTAAAGAGTGACTGCAAAGTCATTAATATCTCATTATTTCTAAATTTGTTTGTAAATAGTCTGAAGTTGGAGTTTCCTAAAAAAAAAGATTTAAGTAATGGTTAACTGTACCATCCACTTTTTACTTGTTTATTTCGTCCTTTGACAAAAAACTCTATTTATTTACTATTTGCACATGAATTTAAATTCATTTCATCTCGCTAATTTAAAATTAATATAATAATTTTTCTAATTAAAAGAGTTTCCATCCGAAAGTAACTGAAAAAATAAACTTCACTTGAGAAAATACGATTTGAATGAAGGTTCATAATAATTCTTCTTTTTTTTTTTTGTACACGGCCGATTTAGAGCTGTTTTCTTCTTTGATTTATATTACTTTGGAAATTCTCTCAGAATTTTGCTTTCCCTGTTTTTGCCACAAAGCTAAATTTTTCTTCATTTCTTCGTTAATCTATACTTCCGCTAATCAGCTGCTTAAATATTCAGCCTTATGAAGAGGCTGAGCAATGAAGATTCAATTCCTGTTTCAATTATTCATTTGCATCCATTTCTCTTCGGCTCAAACTTTTGAACCTTTGGTTTTTTGAAAAAGTATTGAGTCAAGTTTTAATTTGCTTCTATTCGCCTTTTACGAAAGTTTTCGATTATTTATGTCAGGTAAAAGTAGACATTCAGAGCACGACTGTGAAACATTCGGGAAACATTGTAGAAACCAAGTGCTCTTGGCATCAGAGTTAAAACCAACAAATATTTCGCTTAGGTGTCATCGAATAACATCGGTGTCTGTGGTGGCATCTAAAACAAATACTCAAACAGATTTATACATTGAATACTGAAAAATCGGAATCCATGACACCTAAGCGAATAGTTTGTCAGTTTCAATTCTGATTCCACTTGGAGCACTTAGTTTTTGGCCCCACTTAATAATTTTTGATAGTGAGAAAAGGAGTGTTAAAAAACGCATACAATATTCTGCAAAAACAAAAGTCGGCATGGTTGAAGAAAAAATAACGGTTAACACTTTAAGTTGTTAGTGTAAACATTTGAATAAAGGCGATAAACAGGTTTTTTGCTTGTTGCGAAATAATGGCACCAGTTCAAGTATTTTTTTTTTATTTTTGCATATGAGGTTTTTTTACACTTTTTTGTTACATCTACACTTTAAACTGAATTTATACAATTTCCTTTATTTATTATTACATTAAATATTCATTTCTTCATTAATTCTGTAAGGTTTTTCAAGGTTTGCTGGTCTAAAGAATTCCATGGGGCTATAATGGCTTTTTTAAGAGATTTAATAGTGTCATATTGATGATTTTCTTTATAAAATCTTCGAACTAGAAAGTCCCAAAGGTTCTCCATTGGATTCTGACCCGGAGAACAGACAGGCCATTTTAACACATCGATATAATTTGATATAAACCAAGATGTAGTCCCACGGCTTACATGAATCCAAGCGTTATCTTGTTGAAATGTCAATTTTTTATGTTGATGTACGTATGTTTTATGGATTGTATTTCGAAGCATTAATTTCCACAGAAAGCACCCCAAACCATTAAACTTCCGCCACCAAAATTGCGCTTAGAAAAGCATAACAGTTCTTTTCTGAGATCATGCCAGTAGCCTCGAAATCCATCTGGCCCATCCAAATTCCACTTTTTTTTTATCAGAGAATATTGCCTAAATGAATGCATATAATTTTAAATGCTGCAAGTTCATAAAAGACTTTGAACTTAAAGTATCCCAATGCATGCTCATATTGTCTTGCGCGAATTCCAGTCTGCACTTCTTATGATGATCAAGTAATCGTGATTTTGACATCATTATTGTATATTTTATATTTTCGCTTCTCTGTCGTATTCGACATATTTTTGATTTATGAGGCTTTTAACTCCTTTAAGCTCTTACAGAAATTGCTTGCTGCTCGAAGTATTCGAGAAACTCCATATTTGCTGACCTTTCTTTTCTTCCGCTACCATTCTTGGTCCCATAAGCACAAGAATTTTTCTACCCCAACGCGTACTGCGTAAGGGGTATATTAGCTTTGTCATTTCGTTTATAACGCCAAGAAGGAGGCGTGGCAGGTATAGAAAAATATATATATATTTTTGATCAGCATCACCTCCTGAGTCGATTTCCGTCTGTCTGTCCGTCTGTCGACACGATTACAGCCGCAATTTTAAAGCTATCGCGATGAAATTCAAAATGTAAGTTTATTTTTAAAAAAGGATGATCAAATTCGAAAATGGGCCAAATCGGATGAAAACCACGCCTGCCTCCCATACAAAGTAACTTTACATTAACCGTAAAATGTCTTTAAAATCAACAAAAATTAAAGAAATGCCTTGAAATTTGACAGGTGTGCTTTGCTCTTCAGCCTTAATCCTGGCTATGAAAAATCGGATGAAAACCACGCCTACCTCCCATACAAAGTGGCTTTATTTTAAAAGTAAAATATCTTAAAAATCTGCTTAAATTAAAGAAATGTCTTGAAATTTTGCATATAGGCTTTGATATATAACATAGACCACCACTAAGATATTTGGCAAAATCGAATGAAAACCACGCCTACCTCCCATACAAATGGGCTTTATTTATTTTAAACTTTAAATCTTAAAAATCCACAAAAATTAATGAAATGTCTTGAAATTTTGCACTTTAGCTTTGATATATAATCTGAACCATCTCTATGATATATGGCAAAATCGAATCAAAACCACGCCTACTTCCCATACAAAGTGACGTCATCAAAATAGGAAAATTTTCGTTAATATATAAAACTGAATGTCATCGTGTATGTCGTGGCTAAAGACTTCAAATATACTTCAATATGGCCGCGGGGGGGTATTTTAGCTTCGGTACCCTGCCGAAGCTCCACCCCTACTAGTTTTTGAGAAATTCATTACAGCCTTGTGGCTTCTCGAAATTCTGCGCGCGATTTCTCGAAAGCTGAGATTTTCTTCGTAAAAGGCTAAAATTTTTCCATTTCGGTCAATTTTTTTCCACTCGGCATATTGCCATTTCAAATTAAGTAACAAAAAGTTTAATGGTGCCTTTATTAAAATTTTTACACTAACAACTTAAAGTGTTAACTGTTATTTTTTCTCTAACCATGCAGATTGTTTTTGTAGAATATTGTATGCGTTTTTTACCTCTTCTTTTCTCATGAGCAAAAATTATTAAGTGGGGCCAAAATTTTGCAACAAAGCTTATTTCTATGAATTTACGGGAGTTTTCGAACATTTCAGTTTTATAAAAAATATCCCTTCAAACCGATTGGTAAAACATGTTTTTTGAATAAATTATTAATTTTCTTTCATTGCTCAATTTCAAAGGTTAACTATGATTTTTGGGAAATGACTGCATTTTCATTTTCTCATATTCCCTCATCACATTAGCTCTTGAATATTCATTTTTGGAATGCAGGAATTTTGGATAAATATTTAATAAGAATTTAAGGCAACTACTACTGCGAAAATCGTTTCAAATTCCCACATATTAATACCTTGGAAATATTTTGTTCATGAAAAACAAACATTTTTTTTAGAGCTGTATTTCTTGGGAATGTAGACCAGCTCAGCTTGAGCTGATTATAAAAAGTTGGCAGCTGGTATTTTTTAGCTAAAAAAAACTATTTTAAAGTTCTGTTCGATATCTCAATATCACATTCGTTTTTCCTGGAACATACATTATCATTTCAATTGACAGTTACGCCCAAAAAATGATTGTCTTTTTCTATATCATGAGATTTTGCGAAAATATTTCTTCTGTTCTGAAAAAATGCATATTGGTGTATTAAGAAAATTTTCGCAAACACTTTGTGGTGCAAAATATTGCTGTATTATGGCTTGTATATAATTTTTCGTGGGAAATCGCAGATAGGTTTTTATAATACAAGAAAAGATTTTTAACAGCGGTTTCGATTCGCACAAAATTCGCGGTACTGCAATTCATGCTAATTTTCTATTTTTGGAAACTTAACAGAAAGAAAATATTTAAAAGCGGAGTCTCTTGGGTTTGTTCATAATTGTACTATCATATTACTTCTTCGTACTTCGATTTTCTTCAAATAAATTTTACCTGCTCAAGAAAATGTTTAAATATTTATTGCTTATTTCATGCAAGGCAGTCACAATTCAAAATTTTAAATTTTGGAAAGACCATTTTTAATAGATTAAATCACGAAACTCTTGAGTGCAATGCTGTTATAACAATGATAAATAGATTGAATCGCAGATAACGTCAATTAACGTATGTCTCTAGCTTCTCAGGCGGAAAAACTAATTTTTATTTTGAAGCCATTTTTATTATCAAAATCAGGCGGTTTATAAAATAATGTAGTTATTTGGCCATACAAAAAATTTTTTAATTTTATTTTGTATTTAATGGCCGAAAGTTACCGCCTCATTTTGTATATCGAAAACGTAAACCAACGACAAGCAAAACACGAGAAGCAATAGAATGTGGTATATAAAAAAGTATAGCTTCTCGTGTCTTACTTGTCGTTGGTATGCGTTTTCGATATGCAAAATAAAGCAGTTAATCTCCGAATCGGTAAATCTGAAAAAAATTTCGTCTTTTATGCTATGTCTACACAGAGAGTTTAGTTTGAGTTTTCAGTACAAAGTTGAGTTTTGCCGTTGAACTCAAAATAAGCTCTTGAGTTTCCAGTAAAAATATGCGGAATGAAACTCAACCAAACTCAGCTTTCTTTCTGAGTTTATCAAAACTCAATTTGAGATATGCCTAAAAGTATGCTAGCGTTCTGATGAAAAAGTACGTTCAGCTGCAACTTTTTAGATCGCAAGGTACGTTCAGAGTATTGAACAATTTTATTCTTAGAAATTTCCAACTCAAATAAGTTCAATTCTGCTGACACATCTCTGTGTGAACAGCTTCGAATGCACTCAAACTAAACTCTCTGTGTAGACAGTCCAGATAACAATTTCATCTAAATAAGCCTTAAGTAAAGTTTTGTATAAGGAATTTATATAGGATGGAGAATTTGAACTTCCTTGAACAATTTTTGAAACAAGTTATATAAAAGGTCTATGCAAGGAAAAAAGGCGTATGAAATTATTTCCTTTATACAAGAACTTATATAAAGTTTGATCTAAGGTTTTTATTCAATGCGTATTCAGGAGCTCGGAAACTGAGAAAAAAAAATTGATTGTTTTTAGTACACCTCTTTTGTACGTTTCATCATTTCACTTTATTTAGCACAAAAAACTTATACATTTTAAAAATCTTTGTATATGTTTTTGTGTTATGTTTATAACTCTAATAATTTTTCAATTATTAATTTAGAGTTATATTTTCGAGCTCAAGGGCTGTGTTGCTTTCTGAAGAAAACAACCAACAACAAGAACAATACCCTTTGCATAGAGTGGCAATCATACAGCAGACTAGACAGCTGTTTCGTTGGCCGCTACACCAACTCATCAGTAGCCTTTACATGATAGCGATGATAAATCTAGCTGTTCATATCTATTTGTTTTTCGTCAATGTTAGAGAAAATTACTCTGAATTACATTGTGCACACAAATGATACGAAAAGCAGCTAAAGTTTTTCGAATTTTTAGATTCACACTTGTTTGGTGTAAGCTCTTTGTTTCGAAGATATATCAAACCTTTTTACCACTCACAGGTATGTTGTGGTTTTAGTTGTTGTTCTTCTATTTTCACTGTCCGTCTTAGTTTCAGCAACCAGCTGATATTGAACTATGACGTCATAAATATTTTTGTTGGATGTCCCATGTCCTAACCAGCACGGATTGAACTCGGATCCTTTGTATTGCCAGTCGCACGCTCTAACCACATTTTTTTTTTTTTTTTGTTATTGAAATAGTTTTTTTTTATGATAGTGAATGTTTTTTATTTAAATCAGGAATTTCTAATGTTATTGTTTTCACAGACTGAAACTTTGTTAATCGAAAAAAAAATCTTAGCTTGAGTAAAAAGCTTTATATATAAAAAATTATACAAGAAATTTAAATTTTCATAGCTTTCACAAGGCTCTTTCGAGAAACGCATGAATTATTACTTTTATACAAGGCCTTTTCAGTGTTGAGCATAAATAACTTCAAATATTTAGGTGAAATTGTTATCTGGGATAGCATTATATGCATTGTCGGACAATAAAATAGCATCATCAAAAAACGCCGTAATAATATACGAAACCAAACAGGTTCAATATTTTGTTTTATTTACTTATCAAGATAAAATTGAAAAAAAGAAGGTTTTGATGATATAGTGATATTAATAAAAAAATTAACGGTGTACTTTTTTAATATTGTCATGACAATAACAATACACTCACACTTTTTCACCAATGCAAGGAATCTTTGGCAATTGCCAACCTATTGCCTGCCAGTCAATTGTCAATATGACAATAGGCTGGCAATAATTTGACGTTTCAATTGAAATTGTCGCAAATAATCGTGGTTGGTGCACAAAAAAAAAAAAAGACACAGATTGAAATTGGCTGAAATTGTGTATTTTTTAAGCGAAAAGTGATTGAGAAGTTAATAAATAAAAACAAATAAATTCTATTTATATAGTGCATTGTGTTTTTTAAATACTGTCAGCAATCTTCGTGCGAGCTCAGCGGCGCTATCATATACTGTCATGATCAAGGTTGATTTATAAGGTTGTCGCAAGGGAGAGAGCGAGTGCCCATAATTGTCAAATCGAAGTTGACAGCTCATAGAAAATCTACAAGTGCTCTCTATTATCATCCGTTCTTCTTTCGTAGTCATTCGCAAAATTGGCTGGTTTTGACACTTATGGGTACTGAGAAGAGAGTGCGATCAGCCCTGCGACAACCTTATAGATCAACCTTGGTTTCGATCTTTCAAGCGTACGAAACAAAAACGATTGAAATAATAAAAGAACGATTGAGCGTCTATTTTGTTTTTCGTTTGCTTTTACGAGCAAAACTATAAACAAAACCAAAAAATTATGTAATTAAGAGACACAAATGAAACCGAAAAAACGATCGTCGGATAACAACAAAATAAATATTCTACTTCGCATTCTTTTGCGCTCTTTGTATTTTTGCTTCGTTTCTTTAGCAAATTCTCAGCAAAATTCTCTCCTGTCTTTGTTTTTTAATATCATAATTTGCTGTGAAACAACAAAAGCCACGCTCACGCGGTGTGCAAGGTTGATTTATAAGGTTGTCGCAAGGGAGAGAGCGAGTGCTCAGAATTGTCATATCGAAGTTGACAGCTCATAGAAAATCTGCAAGTGCTTTCTTTTATCGTCTGTTTTTCTTTCGTAGTCATTCACAAAATTGGCCGGTTTTGACAATTATGGGTACTGAGAAGAGAGTGCGACCAGCCGTGCGACAACCTTATAAATCAACCTTGGCTGTGTGCAAACAAGTCTTGTGTTATCGTTCAATGCTTTATGCATAACTGAGATCATTAAAGAAACGTTTGCTTTGGTTTCGTTTTTTATACTGACACATTAGCAAAAATTATAAAAATTACGTTAGCTCTCTCTTCCACTGAAGTATTTGAATGAAAAATATCGTCTTTGTATCACTCTCTGAGAGATCGGTTCGGATATCGTTTCGTTTATTTTCGTTCTCTGGTCATGATATTGTCAGGCCACCTACGTCACAATCGACAATTGCTAGGCTGCCAACAATGATTTGACAGAATAAACGTATTCTCAATTGTCATGACAATACTATCTCGTGTGGCCGCAGCGTAATGGCTGCAGCTTCACGAATATTAATTGCTTTTTAAATTTGCGACTATTAAAATTAACTGTTACTTAGTGCCTTTTATTTTTTCTGGCAAAAATAACGGTTACTTTTCATTTTTATTTTATTGGTCAAAAATAACAGTTATTTTGTACCTTTTATTTTTTCGATCAAAAATATCAGGCAACTTAAATTTTTTTCAAATGTGCGCGCTGATAAGACGAAAATAATGGCATCACTAATTTTTTGTCCAATCAAGCGACCTTCAAAAAAATACAAATTGAATGATATTTTTGACCGAAAAAAAACCCAAAATAGCTAGTATTTTGTCGGAAAAAATATAAGTTAAAAGATAACTGTTAATCATATTGTTCTCATATTTTACACTCGGTTGATGAAGAAATTTGCATTAAAAATTTTCCAAAAAGTTTTTGAACTTTATCTTAAAAAGGAAAACTCACTTTTACAACTTCCGCGAGAAAATGTTTCATGAGTGGGCTGAATATCTGACTTTTTCGATAAAAACCCCTTTTGATAACCGATAAGGTCCCTGTTAAAAATACTTCATAATAAATGGGGGCAATAAAATAGAATCAAAACATAAAAAAATATGGAATCTTAAAATTAATCAAAAATATTTTAATATATTTTTAGTATTTTATGGAATATTTTTAGTATTTTATAGAATATCCATTCTCTATTTTTCAAGACAGCTTCATATCTTCGCAGCATGGACTTTTCATAATAAATGGGGGCAATAAAATAGAATCAAAACATAAAAAAATATGGAATCTTAAAATTAATCAAAAATATTTTAATATATTTTTAGTATTTTATGGAATATTTTTAGTATTTTATAGAATATCCATTCTCTATTTTTCAAGACAGCTTCATATCTTCGCAGCATCTTCGCACTCTACTAATGTCTGACAAGTGCTCTGAGGTATGGCATACCAATCGTTCTGTATTCTCTCCCAAAGATCCGTCTTATTTTTTGATTTGACAGGTTACAATCTTCCAAGTGTTTTCAATTGGATTTATATCCAGTAACTGTGCTGGATATTGACATTGATATTATTTTGGTTTAATTAAACTTTGACAATGCCAGCGAATTTCCCACTCTGCAAATGGCTCCATAACGTCCCTGAGTATTTCAAGACATAAATTGTTATCCATGTTTTGTTTTATCCATTAAAGCGGTCCAACTCCGTTACAGGAAAATCAACTCCACACCATGATCCAGCAACCACCTTCATGCTTGAACGTCTTTGTGGTGTTCTTTTCCAAATAAATTTATTTTTATATCATCGAACCAAAGCACTTCCCCCCTTTCCCCCCCAATTTTTTAACATTTTAATATTTGTATACAGAGTGTCCCGCAACTGAGTGCAACTATTTGCGAAGGTGAAAGGTGATGTCGAGTTGAGCAAAAAATCGTATCGTAGGGGGGATTTATTTCCACACACTTAGGAGCTAACCCACCTATTGATGCCTATTATTGTTTCTAGCAGAAAAACTAACTCAGCAAAATGAAATTAACAAAAGCAACAAAAGCAAATGAAATTACCTTTATAACGGTATATCAACAAACCGCACCGACTTAACCGTTGCCGAGCTGTGCTCGTGTGAAGATGAAATCAATTGGTTGAAACTACTAAATTTCAACTTTGAGTGCCCAGATATTTCCCAGAATTTCGCGTAATAAATTAAATTTTTTGATTTTGATTTATTTTATTAATTTTAATTTTTTTTAAATTTTTCAATAACAATAAAAATTGGATGTTATAGATATGTTATAAAAATAAAAAAGTTAGTAGTACTTCAAAATTTGAACTCTAGAATTTAGCTCTATAACAAACAAGCAATACCTTCATAAAAAGTTTTAACTCGTGCTTTTTTTTTTAATTAAGTTAAATTTCTTAAGTACTACTTACTTTTTTATTTTTGGAGTATGTTCGTGTTTTTGGTATCATTGAAAAGAAAATTGAAAAAGTTACAAAATTGATTGTTAAAAAAAAATTTGATTTATAACGCGAAATTCTAAGAAAATTGCGCTCAAAGTTAAAATTTTGTAGTTTCAACCGAGCACAGTTCGGGAACGGGTAAGTACAGTGATTTCTTTGATTTACCGTAAGAAATGTAATTTCATTGCCCTTATAATAAGCCATTGGGCGAAAATGAGCACTTAAAATAAGTTCTCCGAGGGTTCCGCTTTGTTTCCGCTAGAAACAATAATGTAAATCAAAATCGTGATAGACTTATTAACCCTGTAGCTCCTTAGAGTGTGAAAATAGACCCTCCCCTCTCCCCCCCCCCCCCCTCTCACACACGATTTTTTGCTCAACTCGACATCACCTTCCATCTCCGTAATTTGTTGAACTCAGTTGCGGGACACCCTGTATAAATGCTTGTTAATTGGTCTTTGGTCATAGATTAAAAGAAAGAAATTTTTATCTTTTTAATGATATTTATTTTGTAATATTTCAACACTCGCTGAGGCTAGAAAAAACACATACCTTAACACATAACATTATTTACTAATGAAATTCGCATTATTTATCATTAAAAAACACTGAATTGACATGAAAAACATCGAAAAACTAAACATATTACTAAATATGAATGAACCCAACCGGCCAAAATGCTTTAGAATAATATTATAACAAGCTTAACAACATAAGCCTTAAGCTTGAAAAAATCTTGAGAAACTATTGAAAAATACTATCTCTGCAATTGTAGAAAAATCGAAACGAAAGCCTCGTGATAATATTAGTCATGTAAGATTGCGATTGCGGAACCGTCATCGCGGTGAAATCGCGAAATTTGGCCCCAGCCTAAGGGTATTGCTTTAGATGATTTGTTTTTGTAATTTGCGCAAACAATCAATTTTATTTGACAGAAAAAAAAAAATCTTCTATTTCACAAAATAGATTTTATTTCTCAGTAATATATTGTATTGTATTGTTATATATAGGTTTATTAAGCATACCCAGCAAACCATAGTTGATGACTTTGTCGAAATCACGTTACAATTCGTTACGACTTCGAAATATTCTTAAAGAAATCGTAACAAACATTTTGTAATCTTTCCGATTTTAGAATCCGATTTTGTTACGAAATCGTAAAGAATATCGTATGAAGGGGTTAACACGACTTTGTAACAAAATTCGTAACGACTCTTAACGAAAATGTTACGAAAAAGCTACGATTTCGTTCAGACAGTTCGAAAGAAAGGAAATTTCACTCTGTTCACATTTCAATATGTCGTACAAACAGCCGCATAACGAAATTCTATATAAATTCGTATAAAAAGTGAAATTATTCCGATATTTGCGTAACAAAATTGTAACCATTTCTTTAAGACAGCTCGAAATAGTTACAAATTAATCGGAATTTCGGCAAAGTCGTCAACTATGCGTTTCTCAAATACGATTGGGATTTTATTGGGATCTCACTTTTTAGCAAGCTTGTTAAAAGTGATATTAAGAAAAGCTTAAAACCTACAGTTGATATTAAGCTTGTTCTCAAATACAATTGCGGTTCGCTTTCTAGATGGCCGGCTGGGAATATACATTTAATTACTAAATAAAATTAATATTTTTATAAATGTGGAGACATAATTTTTGTGAAAAAAGAAATTTTATCAATAAACAAAATTGATTTTTAATATTTTCGCCTAAATGGCACTTGATATTATGGCAGATATTTTGCCGTAATATCGCCATACCAAACTTTTTCAATGGTTTTCTTCAGCTCTACCATGGTTTTGGGCTTCAGTTTTTTTTTAATTTTGGCTGCCATTAGACCCCAAACATTTTCAAGTTTGGGGATTGAGGTTTGGGCTGTTTCCAGATCATACTTTAATTTTGCAATCTGAAACATAAAAAGAACCAATTAACTCAAAAACGTGGTGAGGATATTAAGAATTCAAGTTTTTACTTACCTCTGTGGTGCTCTATGGCAAGAAGCAGAATCGTCTTGAAAAATGGGACTTGCCGCCATATCTGCTATAAACTTTAAGCTTGGAATAAGTCCGTTGAAAATAATTTCATCATATTTTTTTGCATTCACTGCATCCTCTAGCATAAAAATCGCCTCCACTTTGTTTTTGGAAATGCATTCGCATACCATGACATAGAGAGAATGCTTCACGGTGGGAAGGAGGCAATTTTCTTAAAAGCGTTGTGCCGCACTGTGCGAAAACCATCCGGTCCTGTGAGGTTGAATTTAGATTCATCTGAGAATATGACTCTTGACCAGTCAGATTCAGTTCAATTTTTTTTGCTTTTAGCCAGTCAAGTCATTTTTCCCCGATTTTTTTGGTTTAAAGTGGTTTTTTTGGCCAACATACCTTTATCCTTCAATCGATATTGGACTGTTCGTGTAGATATATTAGTTTGGTGTGATTGCTGTACCTCTGCTCTAATATCACCTGTATTTTTTGAAGCGATCTGAATGACATATTTTTAAGGGTGACAACGCACAGAGAAGCGCGAAAAAAGCCATTGTTCTGAATTTTTTTAAAGGAAACCTATAGCAGTAATCTAACCGATTTTTTTACTTATGATAATACACATTTTTAAAGAATACGTACATTTTTTTTTATTGAAAAACTTCCAATATTCTCAGAGTCCATTCGTCAATGAAGTATCATCAAAATCAAAAAAACCAAAAAGATTATTAAACAGGACAGTATAATTTAATATTTGTCATAGGCGATTTTGAAAATATAGATTTTTTGAAAAAATCGACCTTATTCGCCGATTAAAAACAAACCAAGCCACTAAAAAAACCACCCCCTATGACAAATACTAGGTAATTATAAATGTATAGAATAAGCACAAAAAAAAATTATTGCAATCGGTTCATTAGTTTTCGATATATCTTGCGTATCGACTTTAAAAACATGATTTCGAGAAAAACACATTTGAAAGTTGAGCAATGAATAAAAAGCATTCCGAACGCTTTAACTAAATCGGCCATAACTCGGTTATTTTTTCGAATTTTTAAATGCGGCTTTCATCAGACATTCTTAAGAGGTTAAGCTTGAGGTTAAGAAAAACAACGAAAATTCATAAATTTCGAAATTTCTCGCTGCGTTTTCCCCCTTAATATACTCCGGTCTTCTCTCGGATTGGTGCACTTCTTCCGTCCAGAGCCCTTTTTTCTCTCCGACTGACCAGTTTCCCAATATTTTTTCAAAAAGGATTATTTTTCAAAAGTGGAGACCAACTGTGCTTCTCTAACCATGATATTAATTATACCACTTTCCGAAAATCCACATTTACACAAAATTTCGAAAAAGTAATAAGGGACAACCGAGGGAATTTTCCAAAAAAAAAAAAAAGAAATTTCCCAATTTAAAAAAATCAACGCGCTAAGTTTACATTCAGATAAATCCCAACAACGTAAACTTTGAATACGAAAATAGAAAATCAAATTTTGTATGTCCTGCTCTTGCTTTCAATACGGTCTCTATTCGTCTAGGCATTGATGATATTATATTTTGGCAATATTCCAAAGAAATATCATTTTTCCAAGAATCTAAAATGGCAGATTTGAATTCTTGTTTTGTTTTATTCTAGAATTCTTTTTTGAGATTTTCAGCTTAAAAAGTGTCCAGCAGTACAACAAAGTCCTTCTCCCATTTAAAGAAAATATAAACGGATTTTTTTTTGTCTTTGTTGTATTACTAAGGCATAGACCACTATAAAACAAAAGTGACTTTCTTTTCTAGCTCTATGACAGGGCACAAAACCGTCCTGGAAAATTGGGTCGACTGTGACTGGAAACAGCCTATGAATTGAGGGAATAAGGGGGTCACTAATTATTTTTAGGTAACTCTCGGAGTTCATGCAACCAGTACAGAAAGCCATGTCACCAACTCCGTAGTAGCTAAGACATCCCCATATCACGCAACTGACAGGAAATTTGTGTCTGGTAACCAAGCAATTGTCCATGAGTTTTTCACCAGTTCTATGCCGAACATAACGCACCCATCAGACAGGTTCATGCTACACTTTGATTCATCTGTGAAGATGACCCGTTTCCACTCATCCACAGTCCAATTTCTGTGAGCTTTCGCAAACTCTAGGCTCGCTAACCATTATAGCAGGCCCGTAGCCAAGGGGGAAATTTTAGGTGTTCAAACCCCCCTCCCCCCTTAGGGTCCAGATGGTATGAAAAAACAACACAAATGAGACTATTAAATTCAAAATGTAATTTTTTCTTAAGTTAAACTGAGATAATGATATTAATTTACACATTTTCAAAGCCAATGTGTAATTGGATTTTAGCTGCAAGGAGCTTGTATATTAAAGAACCGTTTTCAATTGTAGATTTTGATGCTCAAAATGACCCAGATATCCGGAAAAAAGTGTATATTTGAAATTATACCTAGAACGAGTATAGTTTCATAAATTATAAAAATAAGGTTGCCACTTTTTATGCAATATCTAAGCTTATTGGACCCAAAACCCTTGGAGAAGCAAAGCATTTGTTTGAATAGATTTTTTTATTAAATTTTTAAAAGCTATATAATGCAAAAAAATTAACCACGAAATTTAACATATGAGCTGCTCAGAGCACAAGTGGCGTAAGTCCACTTTTAGTAGTTTTGAGAAAATGAAATATTTAGAAAAATTCTTTTTACAAATTCTATGTATAAAGAACTCAGTTTTTCTTATAAGCTATATCAAGAGCAAAAAAAGAGCTATTCATATCGTAAAAAATTAACTTAATAATACAAAAAAATAATGAAGAATTTTGCATACTGAAACTGAACCTTTTTTTTTAAATTTTTTATTTCCGCTGTAGAAATCTAATGTGAGATATTTTTAAGAACGTTTTGATGAGGAATGATGGCATTCAGTTCCAAAAGTCGAAAAAAACTTTTAGCTAGTGATTATCTTCATTATTAACGGAGATATAAAATGAATGGACTTACGCCACTTGTTCTCTGAAAAAATGATATAATTTGTCAAGTATTACATTTTATTCAGAAATTACGTAAGCTAGGAGTTTCTAACCCGGAGTCATAAATAGGTTACATATTCCTCTTCACTTCTAAGTACTTAACTCAATTTCTTAAAAAAAGGGACTTACGCCACTTGTGCTCTGAGCAGCTCATATAATGGGGTATTCCACGTAAGGCGGATGATTAAAAAGTTTGCCCATTCTATTTTGTTGTTTTCTTGGTATATAAGACATCTACTAAAATCTCAAACTTGGCACAAAAATTTAGCCCTGCGCGAAGTCTTTTCCAAATTACAGGTTTCGAAAAGTCACCTAAAATCGAAATGTTCTTTTTTTCGAAAAAAATTATCAATAAAAAATTTTTTTAAAACATTTCATACCGTCCAATTCAAAAGGGATTTGATGATTTTTAATCATGTTACCAAATTCTCATAAGAAAAATAAACAATTAAAGTTTTTTAAGCTTCGGCATTTTGAAAAATAATCTGAGATATAAATATGACTTTTATCGAAGTCGATTCCTCCGCTCAAAAAATTAAAAAAAAAAAAAAATATATAGTTATTGTTATTGGAATTGAATGATTTTGTTTGTCAGTCATGGTATCAATTTTTTATGAGAAAATGGAACAGATGAATTTCTAAAGATTTTAAAATATTTTCCTATTAATATATTTTCAATTGTCGAAAAAGGTTTTCGAGAGCAGTAATATTTTGGCCTTAAATGATAACTCAAACTAGTGTTGACACAGGTCCAAGTACTTGTTGGGGATCAATAAAAGCGTAAGATAACCAAAAAGAAACCAAATCTAATGACTGAAATTTTTTTGTCTCCCCCTTTATGTAAAATGTCCCGTAAAATTTGTGAATCAAGCTTCAAGGTGAACTTATTAAAAAATTTTTTTAATTTTTTATAGCTAGTTTTAATTTTAATTTTTATAAACTCCAAGAAATCTTACCAATTTTTATCTTTCAAACTAATTTTGTTTTTATAGCTAGTTTTAATTTTAATTTTTATAAACTCCAAGAAATCTTACCTATTTTTATCTTTCAAACTAATTTTGTTGTATTAGTAAAATTTTGTCATAGAAATTTTTACTTTTTGTGCTAATTTTCGGAATTATACGTTTTAAAAGGCAATTAAACATTCTCATTTTGGACTATTTTTCAAAAAAACCATATGCAAAAATCAAAAACTTAATTGTACTGAAGCCCCCCGCCCCTAAGTTAAATCCTGGCTACAGGCCTGCATTATAGTAGTTATCCCCGACTTTTTACAGGGTCGTCTTGCTGATAACCCTCTATTCTGAAGCCTTCTCCTGACCGTTCGATAGCTTATTCTCGGAGAAACTCAAACCTAATATCAAAAAACCTTTTTTTAGGCAAATATTTGTGAGTATGCGTTCCTCACGCTCCATAGTGCATTTGTTAACTTTTCCTGTACCAGATTTTCTTTAGCTCGTATCAAAAATAGTAATTTTTTTAATTATCTTTGCAACTGTAACATGGCTACAGCCTATCCGAATTGCAATTTGCCGAGTTGATAATCCTTCTTTATGCAGAGCAACAACAACATACTTTTGCTCTTCACTTAACTGACGCGTCATGTTAACCGCATGAACTTGCAATTGAAACTGAACTGAATATAATGCAATACTACTATACTATATCTGAAAGTAATCTAGTTAAAAAAAAGAAAATTAAATAATTCTTAGCGTCGTTTAACAAGCTAAATTACTAATTTTAGTGATGTTAACATTTATCTGGCCAGTACGGTATGTAAGGCCGAGTTCCTAAATGTTCTTATGCAAAGCATCAGTGACTTTCTTTGAATTGGTACTTAGTAGATTCACCAAAACTGCGCAACTAAAGAGTGCTTAAAAATAATAATTTAGTTGCGCAGTTTTGGTGAAACAACTAAGCAACAAATTCAAAGAAAACGTCACTGATGCTTTGCATAAATGCATTTAGGAACACAGTCTATGTATGTAAAATATAAACATGCTTGTATTTAATTTTTCTATACCTATAAAACCATTTAGAATTGAAGAAAATGCAGAGGTATTTAACACTTCTAATCCTGGATTTTATTTTTGGCATATTCGGACAAGTTCTGCATTTCATTTCCAAATGAAAGTGAAATCAAATCATTATGGTGAATTCGATATTTGGTGTTCTACACATACAACTTTTTCGTTTTAATTTAATTTTTTAAAGCGATATGTAGAACACCATATGACGAATTCATAGTAATTTGATTTCACTTTCACACGGAAGTGAAATGCAGAACCTGCCTGATTGAACAAATACGTCTTGTTTTTCAAATTAGAGAAATGCTCTAAAAATATTGTTCTGTCCAATCAGGCTTGAATGGTTTGAAACCTATATAGGCATTTCCACAAAAATGTAAACCAAAAAAAAAAAAAATTTCATGTGTTTCGAAATTAAATTTTTTTATCTAGTAAAATACTGATATATATGAACTTCGCTTTATGAAAATTTCAATACCTTTACTAATATTAAAACCCTCGTCTACTGAAGATATACACGCTGACAAAAAAATAGGCCTTCCCAAACATAATTTGCAGGAAGTATAATATGTTTCTTGGAAACAAGTAATCATAATTGGTTCTACATATAATATGATTAATTAATGCAATTTTTCTTTATATATATATATTTGCATCTTTACATTATTTAATTGTGCATTAGCACTTGTTGTTTGAATTTAAAAACAATATAATTTGTTTTAAAGAAAATATGTTTTCATATAAATATATTGTAATTAAAAATGGACTGAGAACACTTTTAGTCTATTACTATTTGTTTGCTTGGAAATATGATTTAGTCAAGAATAACATTAAATATTCACGGACAAATATATATTAATTGGAGAATACATAATTTAATTGCAGTCAAGCAATTATTTTCAAAACGATAATTAAGAACAACATAATATAATTTACAGATGATTACACTATATTTACTTGGAAATATATTTTAGCAAAAGAAATGCCAAAAGTTTTTCACTGTGATTACAAAATATTTGCTTAAAAGTAATTGTTGGTTTGAAGCAAACAAAATATGTTTATAAAACAGTAAATAAGTTTTTCTCGGATTTAATTATGTTGAGAAGTAACCATATTATGCTTATTCGACATTACAATAATTTTTATAAGCGCACTTTATAAACACACACTGCTTTATCAGCAAAGTTGCTTCAAAACTCACCTATTTTTACTGCTGAACCGCCTTATTTTTTTTTTATTTTGTTTTTTATTTTATTAATTTGAAAACACAAACACTTTTTATTTAAACAAACATTTTCAGAAACACTTTTCACAAGAGCTAATCTTTTCAACACGTTTGGCGCGGCTGCTTGAAACTTAAAATGACGCCAAGACTTGGCAACTGTTAAAAGCAAGAGCTTTTCGTGCAAAAGAAACAGATATATGTATGTCTAGGCGAAACACATAATAGAAAGAAGTTCTTTTTGAGTTTAACAGTGATGCAAATATATTTTTATTGGGTAGAACACACAATTCTATTTTGTCACAAGCATAATAATGTTGACGTTAGTTTTTTAGCTAAGGCAATTATATTAATGTTGGACACAACCAATATCTTCTTATAACGAAAAATAATGCTATTGAAGGAAAGTTCTTAATCATTAGGTGGTTCCCTCTGAAAAATTTTGTTTTTGAAACCAAACATATATAAACATATTTTTTCTCTGCGTGTAGGACACGACACCTAGTAAGCTTCCACCATGGCCGAACTAAGATGTTAGTTATTCTTCTTAAGCTCTTTTTTCTCTTCTTTGTTTACACATTTTCTTAACGGACATTGTTATTCTTAATTAGTTACAGGAACGATAATTTTGGTATATCATACCATTACTTTTTCTGCTAAGGCATATGCACATAAGAAATTTTTATACATTAATGACATAAACTTCCGAGAAAACGAAGCTTTAAGTCGTACGCATGTCACGTGAGTTACGCTGGAAATGCGCATATGTAAAAAAAAATTTTAGGTTCCATTACATCATCATTATTCTCCCACATCAAAAACTCCAACACTATGTGCATTTTTGCTCATTATAATCTCTATAAATAAAATTTTAATTGCGATAATTTTAAAAGTCGTCAAATCATAAGTGCAAAAAAAAAATTGTAAATATTTAATTTAAGACTTTACAAATGTGCTGCCATTATAGTTTTTAATACAATAAACCAGTCTAATTTGTAAAACATAGGCTAATAATGTCTGTCTTCTATTGAATAACACAAAAAATACTGATGTATAAAAAAACAAATGTTGATTTCTAGAATAAAAAAAAAAAAAAACAACTCTACGAAGTGAGTCAGTCACAAATTAGCGAGTTGAAGTAAAGTTTCTTTTGTCGTTTATGAGAAATGCGTTTTACCGCATGTTTATGTAATCCGAAATCGGCACTCTCGTTCGTGAAAGAAACGAGCAACAATACTTTTTGATATGAAAAAAAGTATTGCTTATTGTGTCCCACACGAACGAGAGTGCTTCTTTCGGATTGCATAAACATGCAGTTAGTTTTTGATTTCCTATTTCAACTAAACTACTTAACTTGAAAATAAAAAAAAAAAAGCAAAACAAAAAGAAACAGAAATTCGAAAAATCTAGGCGCCATAAATATGTATGTGTATTATGCAATATAAAGCGCCAAAGCGTATGAGAAATAAGAGAAAAATAAAAAGTATCTATATGGTTAAGATTTATGAATTTGCCAACTCAGTGGAAATGCAACTTAAACAACATCAATTTTTAAACTTACAACCAAAAATCAGGAAGAACTTTTTGCAATTAAATAATATATATAAAAAAACATAAATAAGAAAATATAAAATAGTTGATTAAACAAAAGTATTTTAAATATGTTTAATAAATAAATAAAATATATACGTACGTAGTGTTAATAGAAATATGTACACGATATGTAGCATTGGCAAATAATGAACAAATGTATGAATGACATAATATATGAATATGTATATTTATGAATATATACACGCGTGTATAACAATTTTATGTTATAAACATTTATGACATTATTATAAAGTTAACCAAAACAAAACAAAAAATAATAAAAAAAAACAACATTGAAACATCAACATAAAAGCAAGTAAAAATTATTGTATATTAGTTAATAGTAAATATTTATAAAAAAAAAAACAAAACTAAAAAAAATAATGTTCTTATTCATTATGTCAGACATATGCATACACGTACATACATAACTGCATATATATATACATATATTGTATATATATATATAAAAACAATATTGCACAAAATAATTTAGAGCGCGTTAAGCTAATTTTAAAACTTGTAAAAATTAAAAAAAAAAAAAATCTTATACAACAAGTATTTATGTACCGTTTATATAAGCAGCTCGCAGTCTTAAGTAAAATGTAGAATTCTTATGTAAAAAACAAAAACTGAAAATAAAAAAAAAATATGCAACTAATAAAGTATAGCAAGCAACATGTATAGACGAATAACGGAAAAAAGAAAACTTGAATTTGTTCATTTAGCAAATGTATACGTACATGCAAACATACATACATACATATGCACAGGCATTATTATCGATATATATATATATATATATATATTTATAAAATGAAAAAAATGATGATGATATTAATGATTAATGTTCCAAGTTCGTTCTTAGCTGGCAAGCGCAAAAATTTAATGTCCTTAAAGTATGCAGCGGAAAAAAGAACGTTTTATTGATATTCAGGTCTTGCATTAGAGCAACACTCATTTAATGCTAAAAACAATACAAATACAACGGCATTGTTTTGAGAACATAATATTCAAAATGAAAAAACAAAAAATATCTACAATTATTTTTAACTTAATTATAAATAGTTCAATTTAACATATGATAAACAGTAAAACAAAATAAATAAGTAATAAAATTATAATTATTATTATTACAATTGCATAAATAAATTGTAAAAATATATGTATAATAATATTTTAATGGTTCAATAAAATGATTATATTTAACAGGAAAAAAAAAAATTCTTTAATATATTATTGTCTGGTTCTAGGCTCGTAAGGAAGGTTGGTATCTATCAGGTTGGCAACTAAGTAATTGTGGATTTTTTTTAGAAAATAAAAGACAATTCTTTTCATGGAACGATATTACTTTATTCTGTAATGTTTAGTTTAGTTTGGTTTATTGAGTCTATGGATGTGAACAATCCTTACAGACTAGAAAAATTATACATTTGATGTAGAAGATATTAAAATAATGTAACAAATAAGCTATAAAGTTAATTAAATAAACTAGTAACAAAGTTTTTAAAAGATGATTTAGGCATTGAGAAATCAAAAGCATATTTTAAAGACAAATCATTAAAGAAACACAAAGATCTGGTGATAGGTTCATTTAGGGCGTAATTCGTTCTATGATATTTAACATAAAAGAGTTAAAACAGCGCAACTGCCTTGAAGGAATATTGAAATTAATTAAATTTAGTAATGAGGAGTCATCTATATTACCCGAGAGGATATCATATACAAAAATTAATAAACTTATTTTTCTTCTAATTTCAAGTGTCTTTAAACCCAATAACAAACAACGAACATTATACGAGGGTAAATTTGACAACGAAGCATATACTTAGAAGCAGTTTTTTGAACTTTTTCTAGCCTTGAAGAATGGATTGCCGCTGAAGGATTCCAAATAACAGAAGCATAGTCTAGTCTTGACCTTACAAGAGAACTATAAAGTGCTTTTATTGTATAAGGATCCTTAAACTCTTGACTGTTTCTGCGAATGAAGGCAAGGAGGGAATAGACTTTGGGAAGTAAAAAGTTTAAGTGATCTACGAAGGTGATCTGCCATTGCATAGGATGTTTTTATTATATTCTTTGATTTATTAAAAGATACCTGAGAACACTTTCCAATGTTAAGCGGTAACCCATTACGAAGACTCCAGACATAGACATTATTAAGGTCGATTTGCAATAATGCAGAATCATCAAAATTTTTTACCTTGCCAAAAATCGTTAAGTCGTCAGCATAAAGAAGTAATTTAGAGTAACGAAAACATTTGCATATATCATTTATATACAAAACAAACAGCAAGGGGCCTAATATACTACCCTGAGGAACGCCAGAAGATGCTTTAAAGCAATATGATTGAGAATTATTTATAGAAACATAGCAGCTTCTACCACTTAGATAGGACTTAATCCATTCCAAGAACGCGGAGTGGCACCCCATTTTAGCAAGCTTAGCAATGTATTGGCCATTTTGAGCAATGACCTTTTGCCATCTTTCAGGCAGCATCATAATTCCACGTTCATAAAATTTCTGGTTTTTATCAGCGAAAAAACTGAACCAGGTACGATTTGACATCATCATTATTATTGAAATTTTTACCATTCAAGGAGTTTTGCAAAGATCGAAATAAAAAGTAATCAGACGGTGCAAGGTCAGGACTATATGGTCGATGTGGCAAAACATCCCAACCAAGCTCCAATAATTTGGCCGAGTGGCCAAAGATGTGTGTGGCAAACATGTGTGTAGTGTCATGGTGGAATTCAGCACCTTTTCGATATGTCAATTCGGGCCGCTTTTCTTCAACTGCATTGTTCAATTTTGCTAGTTCTTCAATGTAAACATCTGAATTGATCGTTCGGTTGGGTGGCAAAAGTTCAAAGTAGACAATTCCTTTGTAATCCCACCAAACTGATAACATAATTTTCTTTTGATGAATATTAGCTTTTGATGTTGTTTGAGCTGGTTCACCTGGCTTGCTCCACGATCTTTTCCGATTGACATTGTTGTAAACAACCCATTTTTCATCAAACAATCCAGTTATCAATCGTTTTAAAAATGGATCATTTTCATTACGTTTCTTTAACAAATCGCAGATGTTGATGCGTTGTGTTAAGGAGGGATACGATATTCGCGGCAGAGAAAACAGACCTTGTTTTAAAAATTCATAACTCAGTCAAAACTAAACATTTTTTCAAAATTTTTTTTTATTATTGTAGATAATTGAACAAATTACAAGAAAAAAAATTAAAAAAAATATATTTTTCACTCCAACATGGTTTTATAGAGCTCCAAACTGGCGGCAGAGAAAAAAACGGGGCCCCGTGGTTGCAGCGCTGGGAGTTGCAAAAATTGTCCGATCTGAAAAAAAATTACTTTTTTAAATCCTAACAAAATTGGTTATCGTATGACACGAGCTTTTTTTTAGATTTTTTTTTCAATTTTTGGTGATGTTCCAAATTTGAAAGTGTTTTTTTTTTCGAAAAAAATATTGACTTTAAAAATTCATAAAAAATCTAATAAAAAATTAAAAAAAAAAGCTCGTGTCATACGATAGCGAATCAAGTTTAAAAAAATACAAAAAAAAAAAAAAATTTCGTCAAAAAATTAACCCGCTAGTGCCGCAACCAGTGTGAAAAACATGGTTTCGAGATAAACGCGTTCAAAGTTTGTGAACAAAGAAACAAAAGGTTACCTTCAATCTGCCATGCCTGCTTCGTACTGTATGCCTTCGTTATCTTGTGTTGTGCTGTTTCTTATAGTTTTTTGCAATCGTTTAGCAATTCGGGCTCCTTTTGAAGCTTCATATGCCTTCACTCTGGCGCATTTCAAACGATTTGCATCATTTCATTTGGAAAAATTCAATGCTGTAGCTCCTATGGTGATACCAAGTAGTTGAAACATTTGCCAATAACTAAAACCCACCCTTTAAGTAGGTACGAAATAACAACCACCAAAAGTCAGGTAGCAAGTAAAACAAGTATATACCAGCTGTCGTACGTAGGTAGCGCAAAAATTAAAAATGCGCTCTCACTAATCTTTTGAACCCGTAGGAATTTTTCCATGAAATGTTTTTTCTTAAGAATATTTACTAAAATACAAAATTATTAAAAAAAAGTCGATTTCAAAAAACTGCCAATGGCATGTAACCCCTTAAATGATATTCTTTCAGTTCATGAGGAACCCATATATCGAGTTTTCGTGCATAGCAAAGTTGTTTTAAGCGATTTTCAATGCATGTATGTGATACATGAAGCTTCTCTGAAATCTCACGTGTTGTACTGTGGCTTGCGATGCGTTTTTTCACCTTTCGGAAATAAAAAAGCAAAATATGATGAAAATGTTCGTTTTGATTTTCCATTTTCCAACAGACGCCAAACAAAAACTACACAATCGAACAAAAAATTTTTTTACTGATTGACAGTTGAAGTACCAACTATCCAATAACAAAATGTGTTTGACATTTCGATTACGTCAGCAAACCTAAAAATTCAACTAAAGCCATCTATGAGTGAAATCCGCAATTACTTAGTTGCCAACCCAATATTAGCTTTAAAATATATTGGGTATAAGATATTGGTGCTGTGCAAAAACCAGTTGTCGAATTACGGGTTTTGAAAAATTGTCTGGAACTTAAATATAACTTTTATCGGAGTCTCAAAATGAATTTGATAAAAAATGCATTGTCATCTCTCTTATGGTCATTTAAAAATAGGCATATTCACGAATAGTCTTAGAAGAAAATGGAATTGCTTAGAAAAATTTCCATATCCTTGCTTTTAGTTTTTTACTGGTATTTACTTAAAAAAAACGAAATTGCCCTTGAAATTTCAGCCCTTGAAAGTACTTGGACCGAGTTTCTTATGATCAATTATGTTGTGTGTTAGGAAAATCGTATCATCGTATCATCGTAAAAATCGAAGATACGAAAAAAGTTGTTGTAAACAAAACACTGTCACTTTACCAAATGTCAACAAGAGACGCTGATATTTGGCAGTCTTGTCATAAACACATGTGGCAACCTACTAAAAAAAAATTTTCGATTCGGACAGTTAAGTCCGCTTCACAGTGTGAATGAACCTTTCTTTTTGAACAAGGTGGTAGTACAATTTTTGTAATAATGTTGGAGTTTCTTCTATATTTATGCATTATTTAGCATTAAATATCGTTTCAAATGCAACATAAAATACGATGCAAATCTTGCAAAGTAAAACGCATCAACATTTGAAACTGTGTAGGCACGGTAAAATAAACCCAAACAAGTATAAAAGCCCAAATTATATAATCGATTGATGATAATTTTGGATAATTTCGTAGGTATCAATCCTACGGAATAAATTGGAAGATCTTATACTATGCTTGCTTTCAGGTTTGTTCGTATTTTGTTCGCTTTGATGCAAGGAAGGCAATGGTGCGATGGTAGCACGTTCAACTTGCAGTCGAATTGTACGCGGTTCGATGCGAGTACGGAAAGGGAAAAGTGCATTATTTCCGACACAGGTTTTTCGATAATTTTTTTCTTTTTAATATTTATAAATAAAAATACACGTCTAAAATAATGACTCTTTGTATGGGAAGTGGGCGTGGTATTCATCCAATTTTTCCAAATTTCATAGCCAGGATATAAATTGAAGATGTGCCAAATTTCAAGACATTTATTTAATTTTTGTCGATTTTAAAGACATTTTACGGTTAAAATAAAGTCACTTTGTGTGGGAGGTAGGGGTGGTTTTTATCCGATTTAGCCCATTTTCGAACTTGATCTTCCTTTTTTAAAAATAAACTTATATTTTTAATTGCATCGCGATAGCTTTGAAATTACGGCTGTAATCGTGTCGACAGACGGACAAACGGACACACGGAAATCGACTCAGGATGTGATGCTGACCAAAAATAAAATATATATTTTTCTATACCTGCCACGCCTCCTTCTTAGCGTTACAAACGGAATGACAAAGTTAATATACCCCTTACGCAGTACGCGTTGGCGTATAAAAATCCTCTTGATAACCAACTGTGTCACGAAAGTAAAAAAAACTGTAATCTAATTCTGTACGTGAATATTGAACTTTTCAGTAACTGTCCATAAACAAAAGGGATAATTGATATTTCCCATAATATATCCATGTTAAAAATACTAGTTGGCTTTATGAAAAAAGACAGTTCTCTTGAACTACTACTGATATGAAGGCAGACTGCTTTTTAACCATTTGTTTGCACTGAAGAAGGGAATGTTAAGGCGACTCTTCCGGGTTGAGGCGTATTTTTAAAATCTATTTTTAAAGGCTGTTTAAAAAAAACTACGCAGATATTTATAAAAACCTTTTTTATTACGTATATTTTAATCAAGCATTCAAGAATACAAAATAAAAATATTTTTTTTTAAATTTATGTACATGTTAGCCCGCAGGTGGCGTTGCAAATTGACGTCCAAAAAAAAGTACTTTTCCGGTGGGACAAATAAATCCATACTAGGTCATAGAAAATGGAGATCTGAATACGGATACGTAGTGTGTGCTGAGATTGTGGAGACGGCACTTCTCCAATTTACTTACTGGCGACGATTCCACCAATGCCGCCCATGGAGAGCGCAGTTCAGAGCTATCAATCAACAATGACGGAGTGGAAGTACCACCACCTAGCCATGAAGAGGTTCGAGTTGCTATCCAACGACTCAAAAACAATAAAGCAGCGGGTGCTGACGGCCTGTCAGCTGAATTGTTTAAAACCGGCGGCGATGAATTGATAAGGCGCATGCATCAGCTCATCAGCAAAATATGGCTAGAAGAAAGCATGCCCGACGATTGGAACCTCAGCGTACTGTGCCCTATACTTAAGAAAGGAGACCCAACAATCTGCGCAAGTTATAGAGGCATCAGTCTTATTTCCATCGCATATAAGGTTCTCTCAAGCGTACTGTGTGAAAGATTAAAGCCGATTACAAAAACACTGATTGGACCTTATCAGTGTGGCTTTCGATCTGGTAAGTCCACCATAGACCAGATTTTCACGCTACGACAAATCCTGGAGAAACCCCACGAAAATCAAATTGGCACACACCATCTCTTTGTCGATTTTAAAGCTGAGTTCGATAGCCCGAGAAGGGATTGCCTATACGCAACAATGTCTGAGTTCGGTATACCTGCAAAGTTGATTAGACTTTGCAGAATGACGTTGAGCAACACACGCAGCTCCGTCAAGGTAGGAAATGACCTCTCCGAAACCTTCAATATCGAAAGAGGTTTCAGGCAAGGCGATCCACTGTCTTGCGATCTCTTTAACATCATCATGGAGGGGATCGTACGAAAGGCCGGTGTGCATCGTAATGGCATAATTTTCTACAAAGGCGTCCAGCTCCTCCCGTACGCTGATGATATTGATATTGTCGGCAGAACCAAGAGAGATGTTACCGCTGCTTTCGCCGCTATCGAAAAGGAATCAGCCAAAGTGGGTTTGACGATAAATGAGGGCAAAACAAAATATATGCTGTCTACAAACAAGGGAGCTCGGCGTTTAGACTCCCACGTTTCATCCGGCAGCTATAACTTTGAAGTAGTCAAGGAGTTCGTTTACCTTGGCACCGCCATTAATACCAAAAACGAAATCAGCCTGGAGATAAAGCGAAGAACAATGATTGCTAATAGGTGCTACTACGGGCTCAGTAAGCAACTAAGTTCCAGAGCCCTCTCTCGATCGACAAAACTAACACTCTACAAGACGCTCGTTCTACCTGTGCTGCTTTATGGCGCTGAGGCATGGGTAGTTTCGCAAACTGACGCAGCCGCTCTGGGGTGTTCGAGAGAAAAGTTGTTCGCAAAATCTTCGGTCCTGTTCGAGTCGGCGATGACTATCGCATCCGAATGAACCACGAGCTGTATGAGCTCTACGATGACATTGACGTAGTTCGGCGTATAACTGTGCAGCGACTACGCTGGCTGGGTCATGTCCATCGTATGAACGACGAAGCTCCAGCGAAAAAGGTGCTCGAGGCGAGGGTCGCTGGTCAACGACGACGAGGGAGACCATGCCTCCGATGGATGGACCAGGCTGAGGAAGCCCTAACCGCACTTGGTGTATCCGATTGGAGAAGGCGCGCGCAAAGCAGAGGCGCCTGGCGAGAGCTGATGAGGTCGGTTGAAACCCGGACACGGGTTGTTACGACCAACTAAGTAAGTAAGTAAGGTCATAGAAAAAAAAGAAAAAAGGTTTGTGGTGAATTTAGAGACCTAACTCTTGGGATCGCCGTGGCCCGATTTTTAAATTTTTGAGTGTGTAAAAAAAAATTTGAGCTCAAAGTTGAAAGACCGAAAATTGATGGCATTTTGTGGTCAAAATCATTGATTTTTTTTTTCTTTATGAATGAAAAAATCAAAATCGGGCCACGGCGATCCCAAATGTTAGGTCTTTAAATTAACCACAAACTTTTTTTTTGAGATAATCCAGTATGGACTTATTTGTCCCACCGGATTTTTGGACGCCAATTTGCAATTTGCAAATTAAAATAAATTAGCAATCTTCCCAGAAATTCCATTTTTGGGTTAAAGTTTCACTTCCATCGTGCGTGGCGGCCACACACATATTTTTTTTTATAAATAGGCTAAAGAAAAACAGTTCAGCACCATTTTCTCCTGTTTCTCAACCGATTTTGATGATGTTCTTTTCAAATGAATCAGAGTAGGGAGAAGCACCGACGAATTTTTAAAGAAAAATGCTTGCTGGAATACCCGGCGTTGCTCGGGAGTGGTATGGCATTCAAGGTGTTTCTCAACCGATTGTGATGATTTTTTTTAAATGATTCAGAGTAGAAAGAAGGAGTGCAACGAATAGTTTTTAAAGAAAAATGCTAGCTGGAATACCCGGCGACGCTCGGGGGTGGTATGGCGAAAAGGTCGAGTTTCGACCACTGGCGTACTCTAGTTTTTTTTTTATTTAGTTTCCGCACACGAACAATCTTAGCTATAAAAAATTAAGTTCTTAATTACACAATAATTAAAAAAAAGTAATAGTAAAGTTGTGTTGCGGCCGTGGCATAGAACCCAGTTTCAAATCCCATCTGACACAGAATGTTTTTTCAGATGAATAAGTTTTCTGTTATTTATATGGGGAAAAAGTTTTTTAATTTTTACCTATCTTAAAGACAAAACATTTGAATAAAAACTATATTGTGCACTTGGTATGAACGAGAGCTTTCAAATGACATAAGTTTGATCCGAATCTGTTGGACTAAAATGGGGTAAAAAGATAGTTAAACATTTCTGTTTACGTATTAATATATAAGATGATCCACAATATATTTAAACACTGAAAGTTAGTTATAGTGCAATATTGTTTATAAAAAAAATTGTGAGGTACCACGGAGGTAAACAAACCGTACCATTTGGTTTGTTTGTTTGTCACCAGTAATTCTCCACAAAAATGCTAAAAAACACTAAAAAATTGCCTTTGAACTGATAACTTTCACATGTAATGTGGAACTATTTTAATTTCAATTTAAAAATTTTGTTTCATGGATCTAGCTCCGAGTCGAGTAATACAGAATAAAAACTTATTCCAAATGACGCATTACGACTTAGACACATTGATTGCTGCTGCAACGACAAGCTGTCAAATTAGGAACGATTCTATATCGACGACAAAGCCGCAGCGGCAAGGGCCAGTTTCTCTCCATAAGAAATGAAACATGTAAAAAATTTTGACTGATGTCGCACGGGCGCAGCCGCAGTCAATAGGTGTGTTTCCGTACTTTACACTGTGTAAGATTTGTGTAAGTTCAAACTGAGAGAGTAAAAATGAAATGTTAGAACAGTTGCAAAAGTACGGAAACAGCTTCTAGTAAGTTTCAAGCACAAAACAGCTGATTTTGACTGCGGACATGTCAAACGTTAATTGCGCCAATTAAAATGATCGTAACTTTGTATGTGAAGTTGATGCTTGTTCTTCTTGATGCTTGTTCTTACTTTACTCGGAGTCTTGAGTTCTAGCACTCTCTGTGCACTTTGTGTGCTCGAGAGAGTGGTTTAGGCTTGTTCTTCTTCTCCCATTTTAAGCACAGAAAGTACGGAAACAGAAAATAGTGTCCCACAAGTTACACAGTGTGAGTACGGAAACACACCTATTGTGCCTGTCTAGGCTATTCCCTATAGGAACAAACTAACTTGTTTTTAAAAACAACTAATTAAAAAACTAGTTTAAAATAAACCAGTATATGAACTACTTTTAATTATATTAAGGCGGCAACTACTCTGATGTTGACATGTTTTAATTGCAAACTTTTTTTTAGATTACAAGTTTATATATATTTAACCATGTTATTTCATCAAATATTATTAACTTTAGGCCATCAGTAATAGTTTTCAATTGGTTATTTAAAAGCAATTAAAAAAATAATTTAAATGTAACTAATTTAACAAGTAGTTGAAAATATATGCAGACGAAAGTCAATTGACTTATTTAGCGGACATCACCATACAAAATAAGTTAGTTCGTTCTAAGGAAAAAAGTCAGAATTTCAACTAGTTGTGGTTGACAAAAAACTACTTTATCAACTACTTTTAAATTAGTTGATTTTCCTACAGGGTTACTTTAAACTGGAGAGAGGAACAAAAATTTGACAGACAAAATTCTTTTGAAAATACGATATTTTGTGTCGCTCCACATGCATCAACAGTGCCGTTATATTTGCTTTGCAAATATGTGTTTATCGTATTCTAATTAGAATAATCTTTGTTGGGGAATAATTTTTGAAGATTACTAACCTGAATTTGTATATGCAATTATCAAATTTTTCGATGATAAAACAGTTTTAACTAAATTAATTTTTTAAGCATAAATAATTTGATTGCATTGACTAATTTTTAATTTTTACTCAAAAATATACCTCGGAACTTAGATAATAAAGAAAAAAAAATGAGTGACCCACAAGTAAAAGAGTCTGTATAGAAACTTATGCTATTTATCGTACATAAAGAACTCAAACTAAAAACACAAATTTTATATTTATTTATTTTTTTTTTTATTGAAATATCAAGAGTCTGTTTTTATTTAGTCGCATGTGACATACCTATGTAAGTTTATTTTTTTGTAATATTACATTGTGAACTATTTTATTTATATGTAGATATTTATTAATGTTTTCTGAATAATTTCCTTGCTCATATTTATTGTTGTCTGTGTATTGGTTGGTTGGTTGGTTGGTTGGTTGGTTGGTGTTGCTTCATTGTATGAAATGTAAAATTATATGTTTTGCTACAAAATCGCAATTGTATAAATTTTAAGACTAACATTTGTAGTTAATTTTTTTTTTCTGTATTGTTTGTATATATAAGAAATATATATTTATATACCTATATATGTGTATTTGTACATATATAAATATAATATGCATATAATTATATTTATACATATATGCATATGTGTATAAACTATGTATGTATATAATTGTTGTTTACAATAAGCCTGAGGCACATATTTTATAATTGTTTTACAAAAGAAAAATCAAAGTTATACTTTTTATTTTGTTTTTTTTTCTTTTATTTTGCTTAGATGTGTACATTAATTACATTATTTTAATGTGTTGTTTATTTTTTTCTTTACTCACAACGTATAACATTTTCATTTAATGATTATTTTATTGTAAATTTGTATTGTTTGATTTTGTTCTGTTTATAACATTGTAAACTATGTTAACGGCCGAGTGTTTAGGGGGGAGGGGGGGGGGGGGGGAAGGGAGGAGGAAATATAAGAAACCAAATAAAAACAATTTTTGGACAAATTTATTGTTTTAAGTTCAATAATAATTTTTTTTTTATTATTTCAAAATTTTAGCATTAAAAGAAAAAAAATTGTTGCTAAGCTCAAATAAATTAAGCTGTATATACATACATTTATTGGCAAAGAAACGAACAATTATATTTGGTTGTATTTTAATGTAATATTAAGAGCTGAAATTTAGTGCTTACTTTTTTACACTGCATACTTTTTTTTTTTTGTTTTTTTGTTTTTTAACAACATTTTTAATAGGCAAAAAGAAATAAAATACATTTTTATCAATGCTTTTAAGACTAAATAACTTTTATTATTTTTATGTACTTTTCTATCATTTTCATTACAATATAAACATTATATATATATATATATATATATATATAAAAACCATTTATAAACATTAAACTTAAAAGTATAGGTAAGCAAAAAATAAATTTAAAAAAAAAAATTATATGTAAAAAGCAAAAATTAAAAAAAAAACCCATTCAATAGAAACAAATCAATGGGAATCAAGTTAAAAAACTAAAGTAACTAAACAAGATTTTTTTTTTAAGTAATTATAGTAAAGAAAAAAAGCCGGAAGACCAAACTAGAACGTAAAATTGAGACTAGCTCTTTTATACTCCAAATAATGATTAACATTCATAACAGCAACGGTAATTAATAGGTAGCGAAATTAAATATGAAATATGTTTAATGTTAAAATTAAATTTTAATATTTTCATTTGGAACAAAGAATAAGTTTAAAAATTAATTCCTTTTTTTTGCTTGTGAAAAATTTTTAAGCATTACAACTGGTTATAAAGCACAAATTAACAAAAAAAGACACAGTTTCGGAAGTAACGTAAGTGTGTACATAGAATTTTGACGTAGAATTACGTCTTACAGCGCGGTTTTTATGGGGGCATTTTCACAAATTTTTCAAGGTCATGCTAACGTTTTTTGGGGGACACTTTAGGTTTACAAACAGCCTTTCCTATTCATTGTACAAAGATAAAATTTATGCTAAAATATCAGCTATATCGTGCATAAAACGAATATCTAACTTTGGATTTTGTCACTTCTTTAATAAAGCCACAAGATAACAAAAGAAAAGAAGAAAAATTCACATTTTTTCTGTATGAGAAAAATGCATTGAGTTGCTGCTGTCGTTCTTATGCTTGTTGCTTTAGTTCGTGCTGTAATCTCGATTGCAACATCGTGTTGTTTGTTGAATAGAATTGTTTTATGAATTTCTCAGAGCTTTACAAGCAATGCATACGTATATAAATGCTTGAGCCACTAAAAAGCTTTCAGTCTGCTGGCAGACTCTAATCTGTTAGGATAGCGTCGCTTTGTCCGCCTGATGCCTAAAAAAATAAGACGTTGCAATACGAAGAAACGATGCATAGTTCATTATATTAGTTTATATTATACTAGCCGGTCACAGTGGTCCGCGGCTTCGCCACGGACGTTTTCTTTTTTATCAATAAAGAGCGTTAACACGTTTTCTTTTACTCCAACAAAAACTTTTGAACGCCGTTCAAACGATCACCGTGTGACATCAGCCCTGAAGACAATGCATGTTAAACAATAAAAAAACATGTTTTTCTTTGGTTTTGTTTTGCAGCTCAGCACCATGTTGGAATTATACGGTAGGTGCAACTCAGAGATAAAAATAAGAAAAAGCAAAACATTGGCGTAGGTATAATGTCAGTTTTGACATTTGCCGTTTGCTCGTTCAGCCATAGGAATGTATAATTTACTTGTAGCCGTATAAATAGATTGAGTACCCAGATTTTGTGTTGAAATGTAAGAAAAGTAAGCCAAAACCTACGAATTTAATAAAATTTACAGTGTTTTTTTAGATAGAATAGAGAATTAATTGTATTTTGGCTTTGAACGAGGCAAATAAAAGTTAGCATTTAATATCGCAGTAACCAATTTATTTGTGTCACTATGTACGGCTGCTTTGAACTGTCAAAATATATTTTGACAAGGGAAATTGCTGCTAAAAAACATTAAATTTATTCTTTTTTAAATAAATCTGCGATTGTTCGCTTATTTTATTGTTTAAGGCCACGAGATGATACCGCATCTTTCAACAGTAACCTCGTTGTTAAGCAAAAACAGCAGCAGCAGCTGCGCCGCGATAGTAAAATATAAGCAGCCAAAATAAAACTGCCTTAACTACCGTCGGCTGATTTTGACATTATGTCTACGCCTTTGTTATTGTTTTAATGTCGGAGAGAGCGTATTTCAAATGCATCTACCTAATAATTGTATCATGCTCAGCACTGCATTTATATGTATCTCTCTTTTCGCCTTGCGCGTGGCTCATCTATTTTTTATGTTGTGCTGTGCTAGCTGAGCAGAAAAAGAGAAGAAAAGAGAACATGGAGTTTATTGAAATTCTCGCAACACAAACACGTCAAAAGAAAACGATCAAGCAATTCGTGGCATCGGGGATGATTTCTAAAAAACTTAGCACTTTAACTAAACCTAGTTATTATTAAAAATTCAAAATAAAAATACCCCTATTTAAAACTTATTTCATAAAAATTGATCCAGTACTTTTGGAGTTTACCTGGAAACAAAAATTTACACTTCAATTTTATATAATAGTATAGAGTATAGATTAGTTTATATTAATAGTAGAACGAACATAAGAACATCAGCAGCAACTGAAACATCAATGCATTTTTCTCATACAATCTTGTGGCTTTATTAAAGAAGTGACAAAATCCAAAGTTAGATATTCGTTTTATACACGATATAGTTGATATTTTGGCATAAATTTTATCTTTGTACAATGAATATTAAAGACTGTATTATGCGCTAAAGTGTCCCCCAAAAAACGTTAGCATGAACTTGAAAAAATTTGTGAAAATACCCCCAAGCAAACCGCGCTGTAAGACGTAATTCTACGTCGAATTAAAACGATTATTTTGGTAATAAAGCAAAAATTATTATATAATATTAATAGTTAAACTCTCAAGATTTTCGCAAAGTGACACATAACTTTTCACTCGGGATCAGACTTTTATATAATTTACTGTTTGTTAAGCTTAATTTTCGTACTATAGTTAAAAGTAACACAGAGTTTAAAGTTACTTTTTTATTCAACTGGCGGATGTGTATTTATGTTTTTTTTTTTACAATATTTTAAAGAAATTGGCAGGTTCGTAGCCAAGAGTTTCTTTATAAGATACAAGAAAATTAATATTTTGTTAAGTCTCAATGCAGGTGTGAGAATAAGTTACCACTATTATCATAAAGTTGTCGCCGTACTTTTTGTTTTTGTCGCCGACAGTTTTGAAAGGCAGTTCCATTGCGTGTCAAAAATGTCAATATTTAATCCAAAAAAAAAAAAGAAGCAACAGTTATGTGAAATTCTATTATACGTCAGATATTAACAGTTATCTTTTTAACTTTTATTTTTCGGACAAAAACAACGATTAGGGTAGAAGGGAAATTATTCGTCATGGGGACACATGCGCCACTCCTACTTTTTTCATAAATTAGCAACACTATTAAATCGAAATAAGCATAATTTTATGCAAATATCGATTAAGTTCCATCCCTATAAAAATGACATTTCAACACCGAGCGTGATTGCGACGAAGAGTGTTTTTGTTTTTTTTTTTGGTGTGATGCGAAAATATTTTCGCTCTATTTTTATTTTAGATCTATTTTTAAAAATTTTGATACTTGAATTGGGAAGTTGAAAAGTCATTAGCTTGTAACAGTGATATTCGTGCATACAATCATATATACAGTAAGGTGCCTCGACTTATATGGGGAAAAAACAGTTCCATTTGTACCCCTCTTAAATGAACCTTTATGTATTTTATGACGATTGCCAAAATAGTTTGGCAATAGCGAAAGCCTCCAGTGAGCCAAATATTTTGCAAAAACCTCCTAAAATCATGAAATTATAAGCCTAAAAACGTTATTCCGATCTGCATCAAAAATGTTTGAAAATTTGTTATTGGATTAGAGAAAATGCTGTTTTTCCATGCATTTTTTCACCTTTTTTTTATATTATATTCACTTAAATTCAAACATAAAGCTAGGAAAACAACCGAATTTCTCAAAACAGATTGAAAACAGATAATTTATATTAAATCCTTTTCTCCTCAATTCTCGTCCAAATTTCTTCAAAGCGCCGCCCAAGAAGTTACTCTTCAAAAAAAGGTGAAAAAAATGCATGAAAAACAGTATTATCTCTAATCCGCAAAGCAACTTTTTAAAAATTTTTGATGCAGATTGGAAGAACTTTTTTAGGCAAATAATTTGTGACAATTTTTTTTTACAATTATTACACTAGCCAACATATTTACGAAAAACATGATTTTTGGAGGTTTTTGCAAAACTGGTTTAGCTCACTGAAGGCTTTTGCCAAAATATTTCGGGAATCATCATAAAACACATCAAGGTTCATTTAAGAGGGGTACAAATGGAACATTTTTTTCAAGGCACCTTAATGTACAGTGATATGCAATTAAATAGGGACACCCGCTTTCAAATAAAAAAATGTTCATAACTAAGCTAAAACTGAAATTAGAAAAGTGAAATGCCCCCTTATTGAATGTGATCTAAAAAGCAATTGATTACCATTATTAGCGAAAGAATGCTTGCCCGCTTGCACTCATTTCTTCCGAAGCTGTTGGCGTGGGCATTGCAAAAAAATAATAGGGACAGCTGTTATAGTTTTAAAAAAAATAAGTGTCCCACAATTGTTAATTTGTTTGTATAGCATACAAAGGTTAGGATCAGTTTCAGACGTTGTTGAAAAAATAAATTATTTTAACATTAAAACATCAGCCGAACAACGGAAAATCATAAAAAATCTACGAAAAAAAGGTTTTTTCTACAGAAAAATTGCAGAAGCTGTTTGATGCTCAAAAATAATGGTCGAAAATGCTATAAACTGGGAACCAAACTGCAAACTGGGAACTAAAACTAAAAGGATATTCTACGTTTCGAAAGAAAATAGAGCCGTTTTCTTCAGCCAACGCCATAAAAAAATAATTCTTTCTGCACGTTCATACGTTTACGATCTCTAGAATGCTAGTTCGTAAGAATCTAAGTGCTAGGAGTGCAAGAAAAGTTCCTTCCTTTTAAAAAAAGAATATTGCAAAGTGATTGAATTTTGCCAAAGAGTGTCTAGGTTGGCCTGAAACTAAATGGCGCAATATACTCTGGTCAAATGAGATAAAAGTGAATCTTTTCAACTCTGATCGTATGAACCACACAAGTACGTCGACCTCCGAATGCAGCTTACCAAGATAAGTACACAATTAAAACTGTAAAACACGGCGGTGGCTGTATTATGGTATGGCGCTGCTTTTCATACTATGGTGTAGGTCCTTTACAACGTATTGATGGCTCGTTATGAAAGCTGAGGATTACGTCAGAATACTCGAAAATGTGATGTTACCGTTTGCAGACGCAGAAATATTCCGCTTCGATGGGTTTTTTTTAGCAGGATAACGATCCGAAATGCTTTTTCTTTAATATTTTTTTTTTTCTAAAAATTGCGTTGTGATACGAGTGACACGATTTCTTGGAAACAGCTCGATGTATGTGATTAAACCTTGCTGCATTCGACGAGCTACATCGTCTTCTAGTGGCTGAACCAGCAATATCAGCCAACATGTCAAAAATTTTAATTGGCATAAATTTATTCAAAAAGTCCGCACAGTTTTTTGACCACTATAAGAATGAACAACAAACAAAAATTAGTCCAAGTCAATCGTATTTAAAAAGTGAGAATTAAAGTTTGTTTTATATATATGAATAAAAATTTTCATAATTTGGCATTAATATTTTTGACAAATTTTTGACAAGTACCGAAAATAGTCCCTTTTTGACTTTTTTTTTTTTTTTGAGGCACTAGAAGAATGAGCACCAAAAAAAAAATTAGCCCAAATGTATCAAAAACCTTCGAGCAATTTCTCAAAAAAAAAATTGTCAATCGTTTTTAAAAAATGCATTTGGAGAAAAACGCATTTAACGTTTATTTTATATATGAATAAACATACATATACATAAATGTGTAAACAGTGGCTCAACAAATTTATTGCATATAAGAAAGTTTAATTATTTCTGTATATTGTGTCAAAATAAATGACGCCGCCACTGTAAAAGTAACGGTTATTTTTTTTGTTATATGATTATTCGCAGTTGCCAGTTATAAATTTTAAAATATTTTCATTGCACATTTAAATGTTGCAATGGAAACATCAAAACTCATTCGATCAATCTTTTGAGTTTTCTAAGAAATTATAACAAAATAATACAAACACTACAAATTATTAAGTGAGTGGAGTGATGTTAGAAACTTTGTTCGTAATAATTTTTTTTTTTTTTTTAACTACAAAACAAAACTGTTTTAAAATATTTGCATATGAAGAAAGTTTGTACAAATTCAAGCATAAAGTGTAAAGTGTAAAGTGCTTTGTTTTTACAGTAACCAAAGTTCACTTTCAATGGCGGTGTTGTTTTCCTATGTAAAAAAAAAAAATTAACTTTATCTCAGAGCGAAAATGAACTCCAAAATCTTCTCTCGTCATTCAAAATTTTGATTAAGCTCCAGACCTGCATCAATCAGTCAAAGGGTTGCATTATTTGACTTGTCGGTTTTTTAGTAGGCAATTATATCAAGAAAAGTAGTTAACTGGAAATAAAGGTAGTTATTTGAAGAGAAAAAGAGGTAATCTGCAAACTTGTTTCTTCAGTTCCTGCCATAATGTCATTAATTCTATTATTTTTCTTATGACGTGCATTCGATGGTCATCCAAATAGATATAATTTCTGGCGTATTGATTTGCTATTGTGATCAATTTTAATTCTAAAAGATCAACTATATTTCCGCAATTGTTTTCCATTTTGTAAAATTTGCATGCACACAAAACAACTCAATTAAAGAATAACACAAATCAAGTGATGCACACAGCACGATATGAATTCACAAAATAGTAGGTTGCAGAAAAGTACCAAATGCCTGCGTCGGAGCTTCAATCAAAAAATCGTGTGTAAGCAAGCGTCAATCAAAATTTTCAGAGAGAGTAAAAGAGAATAAAAAATCGCGATACACTTCAATCATTTGACTGACGTGTGAACACCTACAAGGTGAAAATTTGTCCAATACAAAGAACTGCGCTGGACGAAAACCGATTATTGCCAATTTATGCAGACGTCGAATTATACGTCAATTTATACATGGAATCAGTGTTGCCGTTTGTATACGAATGTATCCATTTGAATACTTTTTTCTTTAAAATATTGATGGATACTTTTCCTTAAGCCTCAGTGTAAATTTGGGTACATTTTTTTTCAAAAACATTTTGATGAATATGAATAAAAATTTTCGCTTGCAAAAATATGTAAAAGTATACAAGAAGAATGGCAGCTCATAGTCTTGGCTTGGTTTTGCTTTATTGTGGCCATAGGCCTAATCAAAATAGACGAAACGAGACGATTGCACTTTGCCGAATGTCTGCATTCGCTAAGTCTGTTTTGACATCTCGTCTCAAAATCTGTTGAAACGCTTAAAGTTCGGTTCTTACGGAACAAAACGTCTGTCGTTTAGTTTCGATGAGTCTACGTTTGCTTATTTTGAACAATAACATTGAATTGCATTTAAAGGCGTACATTTTAGTCTTTACGCTTTACGGAGCAACTAGTCTATTTTGGTTGGATCTTAATTTTTTTTTTTTTTTTAAATTTGGCAGCATTGTTTGGCCATTAAACTGTCACTTACTTTCTAAAAATGCAGCCTTTAAACAAATTTCTTAATAGTTTGATTGTTATATTGGAGATATTAAAAGTATTGATATAAATGACAAAATAAAATATGTTGCTCCCGAAGAACTTTATATAAGTGTTAAAGCATAGATATTTATGTTGGCACAAAAAGAATTATAAGAAATTTCTTCATTGATCTTTACCATCAAATGAAAAAAAATATTTGATCTTCAAAATTATATCACTTAAGATATTTTATGTCTTGCTCCAAAAAAATTTAAAAAAGCTTATATTGTCACGTATCTAAATCTTCTAAATACTCGTAACTTTCCAAATTTATTTGAAGAAAATCAAAAAGAGAGATTTCCGTAGTTGCGAGATTAGAGAGATTATTATATTAAAGAGGGATTATTTCAATTTTTTTTACGTTCCATTACCTTTCCAACGATGTAAAATGAAGGTGTGCACTTAATTGGTTCAAAATTTATAGCGTTTAATGTGTAATAGCAATGAATTTTCAATACAAATTCAACTAGCTATCGACTTTTTTTATTTTTGTCGATAATATAAAAACGAAACAAAAATAAAAAAGTCGATAAGCTGCAGTACGCAAAATAATTATATGTGACTTAAAAACGTACCACTTTTTAAGCATACAACTTCGGGAACAGTAAAATGCAAGTATGCAGAAAAATTGATTGTTGTCTAAATAACAGGAGAATTAAGAATTTTTTGTCCTTTCCTCACAAAATTTTGTCCTTACCGTTATCTACAAAACTTGCAGTAAGCCTTTATACTGCTATAGGAAATAATTATATGTGCATCAGTAACAAAGGTCTGCAAATAATGGCATTATGATAGAATTGGCCAGCTAAGGGTCGTATCTGAAGTAATTTTTGAACTGCATGATAAAATAAAAAGAAAATTAAAAAATTTTTTACATCCTTTATCCAACCTCAAAAGTATCCATTTATCGTGTACATAACCTCAAACATCTCAAAATCCTGTTATAATAAGCCAATTGTGAGCACGGATTTGGATTATATGCAAAAAATTACTTCGAAAACGACCCTCAGATGGCCAATACTATCGCAATCCCAATATTTACAGACTTTTGTTACTGATGCACATATAATTATATCCTATAGTAGAATAAACGCTTACTACAAGTTTTGTAGATAACGGTAAATTTTGAGAGTAAAGAACAAGCAAATTTTTAGATCACCTATTAATTAGGCGGCAACCAATTTTTCTGCATACTTACATTTTACCGTTACCGAAGATGTACGCTTTAAACGTTGTACGTTTTTTTTGTCACATATAATTATTTTGCAGACTGTAGTTAAATTTGTCTTGAAAATTCATTAAGCCTGTATGATACATCATTAAATTGATCATTGAAAATTATAACTAGAGCAGTTCAAATAGCACGAAGGCATGGATTCACTTGGTGTGAGTGAGTACGCATATGGTACAAATTGGAGAAAAATTTGTAGGACGAACTGTATTTTATTTGCATTTTTTTGCCGTTTCTTTCAATTCGTTCTTCGTTAAGTTTCGATCAAATATTTACTGTGCTGTAAATAATTAATTTGGCATTTTTAGAGTAAGCAAAACTATTTAATATAAATGTATGCTGAATTGGAAGTGATGTGTGTAGCTAATATCAATTTATTAAATGCAGCTGCTCTTCAAAACACCAGAAATAAAAAAGTAACAACGTTTATCCTTTTCTTACAAAATATGTCTGTCCTGCCCGCTCGCCACTTGTTTTCAGATTTTAAAATTGGACAAAAAAAATGAAGTATCATACGGGCATTACTACTACACGTTTTACACTATAACTTTTGAACCGTTGAAGAGCACACCTTCATTTTACATCGTTGGAAAGGTAATGGAATGTTAAAAAAATAAAAATAATGAAAAAGAACAAAAATTAAAGCACCTGTTGCTGGTATAGTATTAAACTTTGAAATTAAGAATGTATCATTTTACTGCAATTTTTTCAAAATTTTTATATGTTTTCCTCAAAAAAGAGGAAAGAACCTTTCCAAGGATACTTTATTTACAAAAATCGGATTTAAATTGTTTGTGCTACGTTGTCTCAAAGTAGACCCTCTTTTAGCATTCGCATGGCTGTGGATCCGCGAAAAAAAAAAATTTTTGGAATCTCAAACTACTTTGTTTTCGCTTTTTCAATGTGTTTTTGACAACTCCAAATCGCCAGCAGAACTGTCACTTCTACCTTGTAAATCATTATACCATGCTACGGACTTGGTTTTCTAAACAATAAACGAATCTACAACTGTGCAACTGATATTACACTGCAATGTGAAATGGGCGCTATATTTAAACGCCCTTTAATTTAAAGAAAATAAGATAAGATAAATAAATAAAAATGAAAATAATGAAGAAGAAAAATTAGAGTGCCTGTTGCTGGCATAGTTTTAAGCTTTGAAATTAAGAATGTGTCTTTTTAATGAAATTTTTTCAAAAGTTTCATATTTTTCCCCTCAAAAAAAGAGGAAATAACCTTTCCAATTATACTTTATTTGTGAAAATCGAATTTAAATTGTTTGTGCTACGTTGTCTCAAAGGTTTTCTAATCAAAAAAAAAAAAAAAAAAAAATCCAAAAACAAAATTTGAGCCAAATCGGAGATGGCCAGTGCAACTGATATTACACTTCAATGTGAAATGGGTGATAGTCATTTCATTTATTCAAATTCTAGTAATTTTTTCCTTTATATGGGCAATTCTACGTAAAGCGGCCCTACACAAAAAAAAAAATAATAATATACTTATTTGTAATTAGACTCGATGAATTGATGTCTACAAGAGAATGGCAATTATGGAAAAATAAAAAGAAATATAATTTTTTTTCATTTCTATCAATTTGGCGGCACTTTGAAATTTGCATATACTAAACGCTCACCTTCAGTATATCCTTCTTTATATGGTTGGTCTTAAGTTTACGTTTTTTTTTATTACCTTTCTCATCATTAATAAAAAACCGTAATTTATGAAAAGAATATACTCTTATTTGCTTTCTGTTGAAGTTTCAACTACGTATGTTTTATAATAAGAGTTTCGTGGACTAATTTAAATATTAAAATTTTCGGTCACACCCGTCACAGTAAACATTGAAAAAGTTTAATAATATTGTTACTTTATATAATAAACACTTGATACTTTCCAAAAATAACGAAGTAAGTGATATGAATAATATAGTAAAAATTTGTACACATATATATTAATATTAGAGTATTTAGTTATAGAAAGTATTTGGTCACAGCCGTCACACTTAACCCTAGAACTATAAACCGGGATAGATTTCTACCCCAGGCAAACTTTGAACTACGTTTCTAAGTTATTTAGTGACATTGTCGACTGACAACCTACATCAGTATTTAGTTCAAGGTTCTAACAATAGTGCGAGGTTGACAGAGCTGAGTTGTAATAATTGCTTTTGGAATTAATTCCGCCTCGATTCCAATTCCTTAGAATTAGGACTTGGTAATTGGTCATCTCAATTCCTCAGGAAAAAAATCCTCAATTCCATTCTATGAATTGTATTTGGTAATTGAAAATCTCTATTCCTCAGGAATGCAATTGGAAAAATTTGTCAATTCCATTCCAGGAATTGTAATTGAACATCTCAATTTCTCAGGAATGGAATTGGAAAAAAACATCAATTCCATTACAAGAATTGTAATTCGTAATTGAATTTAAAAAAACGGAATTTTTTTGCTACTGGCCATGGTAAAGGTGCTGTGTATGGTATCGGCGCAAATGTAAAAAGAACATTATGGACAGCGATTATAGCTCGAGAATGTATTATGAAAACACCGCTGGACTACTTCAAATTTCTAGTAGAAAAAAAAAAGAGTAAAATTCTAGTTTTTTATGCATATAAAGAAGACGTAGTGCAGAAAAGTTCTTATTTAAAAAAAAGGTGGGAAGATGTCAAAACAATAAAGAATATTCAAAAAATGCATAAAAAATGAAAAAGGGCGGATGCAGTCTCTGAGTATGTTTGCGGTACATGTTTATCTGAATTCATAAAGATTGCCTTAAAACATGCTCGCTTGGAGTATTCTGTTTTATTATTTTGTTACGTGTTTATCGTTATTAATGAAGTCAATAAAAAGTTTTATTTCTTCAAACTTTTCGAGTTTTCATACTAGGTCACACCCGTCACATAAGGTGGTCACAGCCGTCACGTTTTCAAAAAAGTTATTTTTAAAGAAAAAAAGGTTTTTTCTATACAGTAAGTATTTCATACAATCAAAAAGTCTTTAAACAATGTACTATACCAAAATTATTGTGTCCGTTCTACGGTAAATTTTATAGAATATATCCTGAAAGTTATAATTCCTTGAAAGCTCAAATTTCTAAGGTCACACCCGTCACAGTCTTCTGATGACCATTCTGATCATAAATCGTGTTCTTCCAGAGTCTATCTGTTATCAAATGTTGTTAAACCTTACGGCCTTGGGAATTGCAGCCTTTTTTTAATGATAGATTTTTTATTTTTGAATTATATCAAAAAATGTGAGTAACCATCAATGGAATTGCCCAAATACAATGCTGAATAGCCTTCTCAAATTTGTGTTCTTAATTTAATATACAATTTTTTATTTCTCACATTTTAAAATAAAACTTGTTTGCAAAACTTATAACTAAGTCTTCAACTGAATAAATGAATATGTAATTTACACTTTTAAAAATTTGGTTTCATTTTATCTTAATTTAATAAAATTATATTTGTGACAAGACATTTTTTTCTGTAATTTTTTGGAAAAAATACTCTGCTAGTGTTATTTCGAATTTTATATGTGGATACTTTTTTTCTCTGGAGTGGATACATTGGGATACATTTTTAACATTTTCGTGGATACTTTTTTATAATCGCCGCAGCAACACTGCATGGAATACACGATAATGCATTTGAAATTAATAAAAGCTGGAAAAACAACGCCAAGGTAGCTCAAAAGTAAAGAAACCCTTGCTAATGGTTCGTCATAAGAAATTGAAGCAACAATTTTGCAGAATGTACAAAGAAAACAGTATTGGAAAAAGGTTATATGTTCCGATGAAACTCAAATTAACAAATATGGCTCTGATGGGAACCAGTGGACTTGGAGGAAAAAAGGTGAGAAATTACCAAAAATACATGTTCAGCCACCAACAGCAAAATTTGGATTGGGTTCAATTGTGTTGTGAGAGTGTATATCCTACATGGGAGTTTTGATGTGTCATATAATTACAACACAGGACTACATCAATATTTGAAACACAAATTTTTCTCCAAAGTTTGGATATGTGGGCAGTTGTCAATGGAGGAAACAACGACCCCAAACATACGGCCAGGATAACAAAAACGTGGTTTCAAGAAAATTCCATTATTATTTTAGATTGGTGCCCTCAATCGACCGATTTAAATTCGACTGAACATTTGTAGATGGAGCTTAAGCACGGATTGAATAATGCTGATTGTGCGCCACAAACACTAGACGATATTTACCAAAAAGTTCAGTTTAAATGGAATACACCTTCTCAAGAATTGTACAAAAATTTGTGAAAATGCATGCCACGACGAATAAATGCGGTTTTGAAAGCATGCGGAGGCTACACAAAATATTAATATTGATTATTTTTTATTTTAAAATACTAAGTCTTTATATTTATCAAAATAATGTATATTTTTTTTTTAATAAAAGCGAAGTTATCAATAATAATGAATAAACTTTTCATATAACAAACATTCGATCAATTTTTTGAGTCACTGTATATAGCTATAACTTCTTCTCAAAAAAAAAAAAAATGCCGGAGTAAAAAAATTAACAAAAAATGTTTTAAGCCCTTACAAGAACCTTAAGCCGTTTTTCCTCTGAACTTGACAAAATGCAATTTAAAGATTTTGCTGCCTGATTTAAATTTAAACTTCATAGTACCACATCAAAGAGGTACATTTCACATCTATCTAATCGACCTTCATTAAAAAATAAGACAAAAGCATGTTCCGCGAATTCATTCAAATTTGAGCAGAACCCTTCAACACGGCCGTCCCATAATTGCGCACATAATAAATAGCCTGGCTGGACCTTCGAGGTGGGCTTTGAAGATTTAAGAGGAGAGCGTTTTACCAATAATTATCTATCTTACTTTGCTTGGAATATGTATGTGCTTAAATAAGTATTTATTTTAAGCCCTTTGTTCCCCCAGACTTCGAGACTAGATTGTGAAAGAACTAGATGTAATGGAAAAAGGTCAATTTCAGATTTCTGATCAGCGTTTTTAATAATTTAAATCATCTGAAAATTTGAGAAAATTTCTTACTATATGATCATATTCGACAGACCAAGTTGATTATTTTAAAATATTAAATAAGATGCAAAAGTTATATCAAGAATGGAAAAAGTTATACATTTCGGGTTTTTTTGCCAAAAATTTTTGTTATGTGATTGCAAATGGGCTATATTTTCTCTCTTTTAAATTATTTAGTTTGTTTTTGAGAAAAATATATATATTTTTTTATATATTGAAAATATAAAAAACTCAAAAAAGTTAAAGTTCGAGTTTTCACTTCATTCAGTCTTATAAAGTCTTATCGTTTCACGTGAAAAAGTTTATGTTTCCCTTATCTTGAGTTTCACAGCAATATTAGGTATGTTCCCGAACTCTAAAGTTTTAGTCAAATTTACCAGTTTTGCAGGTTTAAGTTCAAGAAGCGTTCCCGCACTCGAAAAAAATGGTAATAGAGGGTGCAAAAGAGAATAAAAAAATGTCCCCTCCCTGTCAAAAATTGCAAGTTTTAGTAGGGATGTTGCAATATTTCGGAAAAATATTCACAAATATTTTGTTAATGAACTTCAAAAATGTGAAAGTGGTTGAAATGTCAATTTTCTTCTTTTTCTGTGAGAAACTGCCGATAGCATTTGATGATTCACATTGATTCAAATTGATCAAAATCAAAGATTCTAATTATTATTTGTGATGTTTATTTCTATAGGGAAAAATGTTTAAAGTTATATACTTTGAGGCTGTTCAAAACCAAAACAAAACAGCTTCAAAACAAAAAAATTAGCCACATTGAAAAAGTTAAGAAAAGGCTGGATTTGACGTGATAAATATTTCATATAACGGTTTTACATACATAAACCGCAACCTCACTAAAAAAGCAGCCAAACATAAATATTCAATTGTAAGTTTTAAATTTTTAAGAGTGTACTTTTTTTATACTTTGGGTGCGCTATGTAAAACTATCCATTCATCAAAAACCAAAGAAAATCTTGGCTACGGCCCTGAAAGTGGATTTTATCTATTATGTTTCATAATTCGGACATCGTTTTATTATTATTTAATTATTTAACTAGCATAATATATTTGTTTATATATGTAAAAAAAAGATAAAAATAGTTAAATAATATTTTACAACTCTATGTAAGTAGGTTAAAAAAAAACAAAAATAAAATAAAAATTATGCAAAAAGAAAAGGAAAATTAGAAGCTTTTTGTACCGATGAAGAGAAAGCTTGAGCTGATCATTATAACAAATTGATGGTTATTTTTTTGAGGTTAAAAGCAGCTGATGGCGACGAATTTCAAGACACAGTAAGCAGCAATAAGCTGAATATTTTAAAACAGTTAATTTAAAAATGTAGTTAGCTCTTTAAATTGCAGACACAACATATATAGCGAAGAAAGAAATAAACACAAAAATTAACGATTGAAATAAACATAAATCATTCTAATTATGAAATCTACCAGAATATGTGGGAAAAATGTGTGAACAAATTCACATTTTCAAATTCGTCGCATCATCTCTATAACTGCTATCGACTCGTTCAGACTTGCGTCCTACAATTTACCGACTTGTTCCAGCAGCAGACCAACAACAACGCCTGCTGCACTCTTGTTTAAACCATCATTGTCATCATTATCATCATCAGATCTTGCTTTCTCTTCATGCAAATTCTACAAATTATCCAAAATGTCTGAACCCACCATTGTTGTATCAGCATTACCAGCTGATGTTGTAAAGGCCTCCGGCGTGATGCCACCACTTTCGTTAATGAGCGTATCTGTATTGAGTGCGCTCATGCCACCGTTCATGAAGCTATCATTACCAAGCACATTCATTGTTGGCAACGAAGAGATGCTATCTATAGTGTTGCCGTTTATAAGAAAATCTCGATGAAACTCGGCGGGACTATAGCGAAAACAGGGTGTTGTTATGGGCGTAGTAGGCATGGATTTGGAAATATCATAGGCAGCACGCGACAATTGTTGCGAGTTCCCGTACTTGGCATTGGCGGCGGCGGACACAGTGCTAGCGGCGGAGCTAGCAGAAGTCGTCGGCGACAAATGTATTTCATCGATTGTACGCTGACGATCGTAAAAATTTGACGCTCCAAAGAGATAATGTTGCTGATGTGGCAACGGTGTTGAAGGCACCGAACGCGAAACAATACCACTGCCCAAAGAGTACGTTGCTGCAGCGCCACCAAATGTAGTGCATGCACCACTGCTGTAACCCGATGATGAGCCTGCCGAGGAACATGTTGTTATGGCCGCTACATTTGTTGACGATTGCACTACACTAGAAAATTTTGCCACAAAATCAGGCGAGGATAGAATATCACTTACGTCCACTTCATCCAAAATAGCTGTGGTATCTGAGCTGAGCACACCAGCAGCTTCGAGTTTTATGTTGCTGCGTTGCTTGCTACACACGCTGCTAGCATGCTGGCTATTTTCGGAGAAAAGATTGAAATCGGCAAACTCAGGCGGAACCGGCGTTTGAGCCACTGATGTACAGGTGGAGAAATTTGACTGGAAACTGCGATTGAATGCTGGCGAATGTTTGCGCTGCAACTGCGAAAGCGGCACAGACTGCGAACGTTGCGTCTCTGTTAATGAGGTCAGAGCACTGCAGTCAGCAGCGGCCGCTTCAGCTGCCGCATCTAATAAAGAGTCGTGTTCGAAATCATTACCGCTTCTACCGTCGCCAGCAGCGTCAAATAAATCTAAGTCGAGTGAATTTTGATCGGCCAAAAGTGATGCCGCATGATTTGTTAAATCGTTGTAAGTAGCTGTTGAGGTTAGATGCCACTGATTGCTTAAAGGCTGCTGCATGTTAAATAGTTGGTGCTGCTGCAGTTGCTGTTGTTTCTGTTGCTGCTGCGCTAATGACGGACTGGGTGGCGCAGATGCAGATGTATTGTTAAGAGCTGTAGACTGTGAGCTGCCATAAATGTTTTTACGCCGACGACTGGCGCCAATCATGGGGTCGCTGTTGGAGCTGACATCACAGTCCAGAGAGTGTTGTTTGCTCAGTGCAGCAGGTCTGGGGCGAAAACGTGTTACGCCAGGACTGGCAAATAACACACTGCCATTAGTCGATGCATGCATAGCTGTGCCAGAAGTGGCTGCACTGTTTATGTTCGGTGATATTGGAAAAAAAATGCAATTCTTGCGCGTTGTCGATTTGCTTATTTTGCTTATAGACATGGTGTTGAGATTGATTTTTCGTTTGTTTTGTGGTTGTTGATTATGATGTTGTTGGTGTTGTTGATGCTGCGCTTGTTGATGTTGTTGATGTTGCTGTTGTTGATGTTGTTGCTGTTGCTGTTGTTGTTGCTGTTGTTGCTGCTGTTGCTGTTGGTGGTGGTGTTGTTGCTGTTGTTGTTGATGATGTTGCTGTTGTTGTTTCTGTTGCTGTTGTTGTTGCTGCTGTTGTTGCCGTTGTTGTTGATGATGATGTTGTTGTTGTTGAGGTTGTTGTTTTTGGTGTTGTGTAGGTTGTTGTTGATGTTGTTTTTGTTGTTGTTTTTGTTGGTGTTTTTGTTGTTGTTGTTGTTTTTGTTGATGCTTTTGTGACATTAAAGCAAGAGACGCTGAGGCAGATCCAACAGCGGGCGTTTGAGTTGGTGGTGGTGCTGCTGCTTGCTGAGCAACCACATAGGCACTATTTAAGTTAATATTGCCGGCTGCAACTGCTGTTGTTGGTACGCCGCCTTCATTAGCAACGGCGGCCTGTGCGGGCTCCGTTGTTTGGATTTTATTTGAATTTGTTTGCACGCCAATGGGACGATAATTATTAGCAGCATGACGTGATTTATTACTATCATGCATCGTGGGCGGCAAGTGTGTAGCTGTTGGATTGCTTGTTTTTGTAGCATCTAAGGAATTGGTTTTTTCCTCAGCGTCTCCCGTCTGAAAATATTGAAGCAACTCGGCTTCTTGGTCTTGTGAGTTTTCCTCCTCACCAGGTAAAAAGTAGTCATCTAGCTCATGTTTGTCCATATTGCAAATACTAATGACACGTTCACGCGGCAAGCCCAAGTTTTCGGGCAAGTCTGCGTCCTTGTCAATATCTGCAGCAGAGCCATCACCGGCGTGATTATCACTGCCCGGTGAGGCGCTGTTGGCAATGCTTTCACGTATTTGATAATAGCGCAATTTTTTAGCACGCAGTTGCATCATATTGCGTGATGAAACTTTAGGCTGCGGTGCTGCACTTACTTCCACTGAAAGCGAAGTTGCTGCCGTGGACCCCGAAGGACTGGTAGAAGCGGTTATTTGTGCTGGTGGTCCCATTAGATAGTTTGTTGCCTGCGCGCTGTCAAGCTCAGCAGCTGTTGCTGCTGCACTGGTTGTTGCTATAACTGATAACGGTGGTGATGCTGCCGTAATAGTAGTAGCAGGCACAGAATTTACACTAGATGTTGGCGAGTTGGCCCAGAAACCTTTTGTTTGTTGCGCTTTGAGCACCTTTTTGCAAAATACGTTTGTTGTATTGTAATCATCGACCACTTCTTCTTTGATAGGCACCTGCTCTGTGATGATTGTACTTGTGTTAAATGCTGTTACCGCGGCTGCTGCCGCTGCTGCCGAAGAAAGATCCATTATTTTTGGCGTTAAATTTTTAGCAGCTGTGGACGATATATTCGCTAAGCCGATTATAGATGATGAAGCAGGTGCACGCGTCAGCACTGTGCGCGGTTCTGTTGCTAAATTCATGGGCAAAATCTGCTGCTGTACACTATGCTGCACTATATTGGGATGCGTTTGTTGTTGATATTCATACGGCGACTGTTTGTTATTATCGTGGAAATTGGTCACGTTGATCACTGAAGCCGCTTGCATCTTTGGCGATGCTAAATTTTTGACGCGCTGATAACTGGGGGAATCCATTATTTCCTGCTTAACCTCAAGCAATTGTAAGGGTTTTTTTTCGTCGTCCGATGCCAAGCTCATGGCGTGTGCACTAAGAGGAGACGATATTTTGTTCGAGTTGTCCACACGTTGCTGCAGCGGTTGATTGCAGCTTGACTCTGAGGATGAAGAGCCTTTGCGTTTTTTCTTGCGTCGCTTTTTAAGGGGGCCAATGTCCTGAAAAGTATTATATTTATAATGTAATTTACTAATTGAGAATATATTAAATTTCTGATCATATATTGAGAATATATTATTATAATAACGCACAAAACTGATCCACTACTCAGATAAAAATCAAATTTGGAACTCTTAAGCAGGACCTTACGCAGGGTATTAATATTATTATTTATTTATAGGTTTCAGCACGACAAATAAGTTAAAAAAACTATCCATAAAATTTTGATGATATTTCTGTTTCCTAGGCTTACAATAACCAATAAAAATAAAATACAAATCGAAAACCAAGAAACCAGAAACTTTGAACTGTCTTGACTTGAATAATGTATGACAATAGTAGGAGAATCAATACAAACATGGTCAAGTACAAACAAGGTACGTAAGCCTCACTATATATATATTCTTGTTTCTGCTGAAGACGATGGAGTCCAGACTCAGCAAGCTGGTATCTGGACAAATGAGGTCATATTCACCACACAAATTTTTTTAAACACAAAGAAAACGATTACGAACGCAGGCTCTGAGACAAACTAGGTCTCCTTGGTCACTCATAGTAATATATCAGGTGTAGTAAAAAGAAATCCATTCTTTTTGTATGAAACTGGAGGCTTTATTTAGCATATTTAGAATGGGTCCGATTTATACCATTTTGTTCGATAGCTTGTTGCTATTTTGAAGGTAATTTCATTGAAACTTTCGTCCCTATTGGCAAAAACTGGTACAGTCGATTTTCACAATCTTCTCTTGAGGTGAATGTTTTACCAACAACAACATTCGCTACAGAGAGAAACAGGTGGTAATTATTTGGTGCCAGGTGCGGACTATAAGGTGGATGTATAAGAACCGCCCAACTAAGCTTCCGGAGCTTCTGGCGAGTCACTATCGATATGTGTGGCCTGGCGTTGTTCTGACGAAACACAATTCCTCTCCTATTGGCCAAAGCTGGCCGCTTCTGAGCGATTGATACTTTCAGACGGTCCGGTTGTTGACAGCACAGGTCCGAATTAAGAGCAAAACCTTTCTAACCATCAATCCTGGCTCCGGCCTAAGGATGTTGTCGTAAGTGAACCACTTCTCATCACCAGTCGGCATACGCATCAGAAATGAGTTAACCATGAGATTTTTTTGTGTTAACTCGTGTGGCACCCATACATCGAGTATCTCTTTGTATCCAGCTTTATTCAAGTGGTTCCAAACGATTTTTTGTGCAATCTTTACCTTATGGGCAATCGAAACAGTGCTTATATGGCGGTCAGACTCGCCGATTTCCATGATCTTACCGATATTTTCGACAATTGGCATTCCAGACCGTGGTGCAACTTCGACATTAAAATTACAGGAACGGAATCGAAAAAAACAAAATGAGCGTTATTGGCTGTTGCAGTATCAGAACCATAAACACTATTCACATTTTCAGCAGCCTAACTTGAGTTTTCGCCTATATAGAGGAAAAACTCTAAAAAGTGGCGTATTTTCTCTCTTCTGGTGCCCATTTTTGACGCGCGCTGTAAACAAAACTGAGTCAAGCAATCACAAAACCGATTACTAAATCTATCTATTGGAAAGATAATGGATTTCTTTTCATTACATCTGATATATGGGGCGCTCCACGCCAGATCCAAAATTAGTAACAAAAAATAAATAGATAGAAATAAAAAACATAATTTTATGGCTGGAATTCCTTTCTATTATTCAGTATATTCATTCTCCCAGAACCTCAATGCACCTGTTCCAACGGTCCTCTAATTTGAGGATTCCATCGTTGTAATGGCCTTTCGGAAGGTCTCTAAAATATACTCCTGTCGCTGCTATCACCTCTTTGTTTTTTGAGATTTAAGAACAGCCAAGAGTCGGAGGGAGCTAGATCTGGCGAATAGGGTGGATGTTCCAACAATTCGTACTTTAATTCACTGATTTAAGCGATGGTTTTTTGACTTTTGTGAGTAGGTGCGTCCTGGAATGTCCGGACCCTTTATAGGGAAGGTGGCATTATCCAACTGGCGGAAGCATTCAAAACAATAAAAGCTGACATCACCGCCATCTAGGAAATGCGATGCAAAGTGCAAGGCTGCTCTAAACAAGCACACTGCGATATCTAATATAGTTGCCATGCGGGGAAGCGTGAATTCGAGTGTGGATTCGTCGTTAGCCAGAAACTACGCCACCTTGTTTCCCGGTTCACACCTGTGAAAATAAGATTGGCCACGATCCGCATCATGGCAAAATTTTTCTTTATCAGCCTTATTTGTGCGCACGCCCCGACGGAGGAAAAGGACGAAGCCGTCAAGGACGCTTTCTACGCTAGTCTTGAGGACGTATACGGCCACCTTCCGGTCCATGACGTGAAATAATCCCCGGATTTTAATGCGAAAGTCAGAAGGGAAGGCATCTTTGGCCCCGTTGTCGGTCAGTTCAGTCTGCATGAGACCTCCACAAACAACGGTCTAAAACTGATCGACTTCGCCGCGGTGCGAAACATGGTAGTTAGCAGCACCAGATTTAAGCACCTCGACATCCACAAGGCCACCTGGCTGTCCCCGGATCAAAAAACGCGAAACCAAATTGATCATGTTGTAATCGACGGAAGGCAAGCCTTTAGTGTTCTAGATGTGATTACATTTCGGGCGGGTCAACATTGACTCCAACCACTATCTTGTTGCAGCCAAGATCCGCATGCGATTATGCAATGCGAAGAACATACGCACAGGAATGCATGTCGCTCTAGATGTCGCTAAGTTGCAATTACAACGGTTAAGCTCAACCAACCAACCTCTGGACCCGACGACGCCGGCAGACTTTGGGCGCATATATCCCACTCCATGCGCGCTGCCGCTGAAGAAGTCATTGGTTTCCGGCGCCCGCAACCTCGGAACCAATAGTACGATCAGGAGTGTCGCATCGCGACAGCAGTACAAAACGCAGCTTATAGAAAAACGCTGCAGACAGCTGCAACGCGAGCCGTGCGAGAAAACTACCGCGAAAAGAGGAAGGTAGAGAGGCGCCTTTTCAGACGCAAAAAAGAGAGCAGGAAAAGCGTGAGCGTGAGGAACTAGAGGTATACCAGCGCAAGAAGGATGAACGAAAATTCTATCAACAGATTAAGCGTCTAACCCAAGGTTTCAAACCCGGAGCATCCACCTGTAGAGACGAAAATGGAGATCTGCTTACAGATACGCAGTGTGCGCTGAAATTATGGAGACATCATTTCTTCAATCTACTTACTGGCGGCGATTCCACCAATACCGCCCATGGAGAAAGCAGTTCAGCACCACCAATCAACGATGACGGAATGGAAGTACTACCACCTAGCCATTTAGAGGTTCGAGTTGCTATCCAACGACTCAAAAACAATAAAGCAGCGGGTGCTGATGGCCTGTCAACTGAATTGTTTAAAACCGGCGGCGATGAATTGATAAAGCGCATGCATCAGCAAAATATGGCTAGCGGAAAGCATGCCCGACGATTGGAATCTCAGCGTACTTTGCCCTATACATAAGAAAGGAGACCCAACAATCTGCGCCACCTATCGAGGTATCAGGCTTATTTCCATCGCATATAAGTTTCTCTCAAGAGTACTGTGTGAAAGATTAAAGCCGATTACAAAAACACTGATTGCACCTTATCAGTGCGGCTTTCGACCTGGAAAGTCCACCATAGACCAGATTTTCACATTGCACCTTATCAGTGCGGCTTTCGACCTGGAAAGTCCACCATAGACCAGATTTTCACGCTACGACAAATCCTGGAAAAAACCCACGAAAATCAAATTGACACACATCATCTCTTTGTCGATTTTAAAGCTGCGTTCGATAGCCCGAGAAGGAATTGCCTATACGCAACAATGTCTGAGTTCGGTATACCTGCAAAGTTCCGTCAAGGTTTCCGTCAAAGTAGGAAATGACCTCTCCGAAACCTTCAATACCGAAAGAGGTTTCAGACAAGGAATTCACAAGATATTGCGATCTCTTCAACATCATCATGCGAAAGGCCGGTTTGCATCGTAATTGCACCATTTTCTACAAAGGTGTACGCTCCTTGCGTACGCTAATGATATTGATATTGTCGACAGAACCAAGAGAGATGTTACCGCTATCGAAAAGGAATCAGCCAAAGTGGGTTTGGCGATAAATGAGGGTAAAATAAAGTATATGCTATCTACGAACAAGAGAGCGCGGCGTGTAGACTCCCACGTTTCATCCGGCAGCTATAGCTTTGAAGTAGTCAAGGAGTGTGTCTACCTGGCACCGCCATTAATATCAACAAAGAGTCAGCCTGGAGATAAAGCAAAAATCAATAATTGCTAATAGGTGCTACTGCGAGCTCAGTAAGCAACTAAGTTCCAGAACCCTCTCTCGATCGAAAAAAATAACACTTTACAAGACGCTCGTTCCTGTGCTTCTTTATGGCGCTGAGACATGGGTAGATGCGCAAACTGACGCAGCTGTTCTGGGGATGTTCGAGAGAAAAGTTCTTCACAAAATCTTCGGTTCTTTTCGAGTCGGCGATGACTATCGCATCCGAATGAACCATGAGCTCAACGAAGACATTGACGTAGTTCAGCGTATAACTGTGCAGCGACTACGCTGACTGGGTCATGTCTATCGTATGGACGACGACGCTCTAGCGAAAAAAGTTCTCAAGGCGTGGGTTGTTGGTCAACGACGACTAGAGAGACCATGCCTCTGATGGATGGACCAGGCCGAGGAAGCCCAAACCGCACTTGGTGTATCCGATTGAAGAAGGAGCGCGCAAAGCAGAGGCGTCTAGCGAGAGCTGATGATGAGGTCGGCCGAAACCCGAACACGGGTTGTTATTAAAAAAAACGGGTTATTATAAAATGTTAAAAAATAAAAATGAAAAATGACTGGTTATTTTGTGTTCAAAAAATATCGGGAAACATTTGCTTTTTATTTTTGCCTTAAAAAATATGAGTCGAAAATTATCGGTTTTTTTTTGTTTTGCTCAAAAATTTAAGTCAAAATTTGTAAAATCAATGGGAAATCATGTTCTACAATTGAGAGGATTCTAATGGTGCGATAAAAAAAATGCCGTACTACAATTTTTTCATCATGCTTTTTAGTTTAAAAATCTAAAAATAATAATTTACAGTCTCTGGTTTAAACATACATATAACATCGGAGACAAAATTGACGGTGACAAACGTTTCTAAGTACCTAATTTTTACAAGTTATTAGTTCTACAAAAGAAAAAATCATGTAGAGAAACTTAAAAGTTATTCTACATAATCTTAAAAGGACGAAAATAAATATTCAAGTAATTTCTCTCAATAAGTATGGCGCTCGTGACTTACTGACTCATGATATAATAATTTACAAGGTAGCCTTAACAACTCAGAGCGTCAACCAACACCTATTTTTTGGTGCTTATTCGTTTTCTCTTTTTGTCTATGCGTTTTTGTCAAAAGCTGGTCACCAAAAAACGGTCACATTTACGTTGTAAATTATTACATCAAGTACTGACTTACAAAAAAATTTTAAGCCATAATTTTCAGGTGTCGCAACGCAGAGTTCAAATATTAATCGAAAAATGGTATAAAATAGAATAAGTATGATATAAGTGAGTAACCAAAGAGGTAAGCATGATAATCGGCCATTCAAAATTGCCGACAAAGAAGAGAAATGCGTAATAGAACACATAAAAAGCTTTACTAGTCAAGAATGTCGAGAAAGTCAATAAAAGATCGAAAAATATTGTCTTAACACTGATTTAAATATAAAAAAATGTATAGTTTATATACTTAAATTAAAATACCCGGAGAGCCCATTTATACAGATTGGAGGCTTCGCTTTGGTTTTCCAAGGAGCAACACTTGTAAAACGTGTAATAAATTCATTTTGCTGAATTGATTTCTGCTGAAAATACGGTTTCTCGAAATAGAAAATTTGGCAGAGATTCACCATAAAAAGGCAGAAAAGTCATATTTGCAACTCAAATACGATTCTAACTCTGCCAAAAACACGAGTATTACCGTAGTTATTGTCTTGATTTACAACAGAAAATTTTTACCCATAAACTAACACAACACTCTGATGTTTATTGACAGCGTCAGTATTCAAATTACAACTTTAATATTATGCTATTAATAATATGGGACAGAACGCAGCCTATATGTAGGTATACCTGGCATGAAATTATTACAAAATGAGGCCCCGCATGTATATTGAAATATATATTTCATGTAACTACAACAAACATAAATATGTTGAAATTAGATAATTTATTATTTGGTCGGATAGATGTGTAGAGCAAACTAATAACTGGACAATGATTTCATAATTACCTAAAAAAATGGCCATTTCAGCCCGTGAAAAGACTTTGACCGAGCTTCTTATGATCAATTGTGTTGTGCGTGTTGTGAAATGTTTAAACACAAATGATCGAGAACTGGACTTGCAAGTTGAATGCCGACTCCGAACGGCTTATGTTCTCAAGAATCTTTTCATGGCAGTTTTTACTCTCTGAGGTTTTGCCATATTGTCTGCAGAGAGGTGACGGCCGAACAGAAAAATTAATTCAATTGAAAACAAAATTTCTTTGTCAGGTGGGAATTAAACAAGGGTTCTCTGGCGTATGGGCTACGCACTCTACCCACTGCGCCACGGCCACATTATTACCTTGTAAAATAAAAATAAATTCACCGAATCAGATATCTGGGCATAGTTTTTTGTCATCTGAGCGGGATTTTGTCCTTATTTATAAAAGAAAAAAACAGCTCAACTTTGTACACCGAAAGATGTATTATATTTAATTAAATCAGCAGGACCATCAAATCCATTTACTGTCGATCAAATGACTCAAATGAATCAATCAACTTCAAAGCTTTCGATAATTTTTTTAACAATATAAATAAGGTTAAAAAATGCAAAATAACTGATGACTAGGGACCGGAATCTGATGCAAATGCATGTTTGTAGTGGTCATCATGTAAGCAAAATGAATATAATATATTTGCGAATCAGAAAATTTTCTTTAAAATGGCATTCAATCGTTAGTGCATATTTTTGCATATTTTACTTTAAGTGAATGGTTGGACGAAATATTGACTGTGAAAATTTGTGTTCAAACATTTCACAACACACACAACACAATTGATCATAAGAAGCTCGGTCAAAGTCCTTTCAAGGGCTGAAAGGGCCATTTCGTTTTTTTTTTTTTTTTAATTACCGGGACAACACTGGTATATGTATAAATTGATGATTTAGAAGCGAATAGTTTCTCACTCGGACAGATAAATTTGGCTTGCTCCAGGACTTAAAAATGGATGTACGTTAAAAAAATTGCGCGTTGACAAGATAGTTAAAGATATTTCTTTTTGAATTATACAACTATTTTTTAAATTTTGTTAGACTAGCAAGACACAAGGAATAAATATTTAGTTTAGATTCTATCTTTTAGGGTACCAGCAAAATATTTTCAAAATTTTGCGTTTCATTTCCTTAATATTTACTTATTTAATGTATTACAAAATGTGAAGCCAAAAAGCTATTATTTTTATTTCAAGTTAAGCAGACTATAGTGGTTTACTTTTTGATTTAAGTAATGCAGACTATAATGACTCAATAGCTTTTCCATGTTTGTTTTTGTAAAAATTGAATCATAATCTTATATTACGATTTAAAACACAAATAACTTGGTTTTATAATAGAAGGGAACGCTGCCGAAGCAGCGGGTATTAACTAGTCATTAAATTATCTCATATATTACCCCGATAGAACGCTTATCCTTGGGCTCTCGATGTGGTAGTTTTTTCTGCGTGCTTAAATTTCCATGAGCAGCAGAGGAGCCAACACTAATAAGATCGTTCGTTTGAATATGCGTTGCTAAGCCTTTCATATCTTCCACCTTTAAATTAAGCATACTTTCAGCCCACATTTTTATAACATTCCATGAGGATTCTGTACAGCTATCAGTGGAGGCAAAATTCGCAGCATTTGAAGTTACTTCGCTAACAGTCAATTTCGAAACGAGATTGTTACCCAATTGTGGCAATTGTGGTGTAATTAGTTTTGTTGTTTTACGCATAGCAGCATAACAATAGCGTGAATGTCCACGAGTTCCCAAACGTCGTGGACGTATTTCCGGGAATACCTGTTTCATAACCTTGCCAAAATCAGCAGTGGAGAGCGGTTTAATTGACAAGCGATCGCAATAGGCACTGGAAAAATAATATTTTAGTAGGGATATCTTTGAGTGGTAAACTACAAAATAAAGTCGCTTACATGTAGTCATTATAAACATCTTGTTTTGGTATAGACACCTGTGGATCATGCTCCAAATGGGAACGCACCCAATTGATCGTGTGATTGATTTCGGAACGTGTGCCCAACGGATTTTGTGGGTGACGCAAAGGATCTGTAATATTTAAGTGTTAAAAGAAACAAATTTGTTTTGATAAACAATTTACACTGACCAGTTTCGGGCGCCTCACCAGGCATACGCAAGTACAAGAGCAATTTTTCCACTGGTTTTAGTGTAGATATACAATCCAAAATGTGAACAATTTGCTGTTTAGCCTGATCCCTGTAAACGCAAAAGTAAAAATAAACTTATAATTAGAATACGCACACAACAATATACGCGCAACCTACCCAATGCCTGATTCGACCACATGTTGAATGCGCCGCATTTTATCTTCATCGGGCACTTTGACACCTACACTAGTGCGTCCATGCGCAGCTGAGTTTGCTGTCCCACTTACGTTTATAACATTCAAAACATTCTCAGCTATTGTATTGGTAATGGCTCCACTTGAGGTGGACACTTCCATATGATGCCGCACTCCTGTTTGTTGCGACGTAAACAAAGACGTCGTCGACGCACTTGTTGAAGGCATGTTATTTAAAGTCGTTGTTGTTACAACTGTAGACGTTGCTAGTGATGCAGCAGCAGCAGCGCTGTTCATAGCTGTCATCATTTTGGTAAATTCATATTGTTGTTGTGCATTCAAATGTTGAAACTGCTCCAAGCCGAAAGTTGTGGTGCTGCCAGCAGCGCTGTGCACAGCAAATGGATTTGGCGTCAACACTGATGTCGCATTGCTGGGCACACTTGCTACGCTAGAACCAGCAGCAATAAATGATGGCGGTACAAAACCGCTGGGGGCAGGTACATTGGAGCTAGCAGCTCCCAAAGGCAACAAAACACTGGAGGGTGTAGGCGTTGATGGTGGAGGCGGCGGTGGTGCGGCGACATGGTGTATAGTTGGTGGTTGAAAGCGGACATTCGCATAAGTTTGATGCAAGCTATCTGGCGGATGTGGTGGTATATCAGCTAATCCCGCTGGTACGCCGCCATATACGGACGCGGGTATACCGCCAGCTAAGCCAGCTACTGCACCAAATGTATCATAGTTAAGTTTATGTGTTGTCGATTTCGTCCATTGTGTGCTCTGCACATTCTTCTCTGACATGTTATGCAAACTAACTCGATTCCGGCCAAGCAGGCAGCCACAGCTAGGCGGCGTTTGGCCCGCGTTTGTGTGTGTATATTTGTTTGTTGGTGCTTGTGTGCAAAGGGTCTGCTAATCGTTGCTGTGACTGTTGGTCGAATTGCGAGATAAGCTATTGTCGATACGATACACCACTGTGCGATGATAGACGAAACCCGTAGCCGAGACGTAAGCTCCGAATGCGGCTACTCTGCCCAAATAAATTTAATATAATTATGGATCACTTAAAAGTTGGCGAAGTAATGACGACTGCGGTGCAGTTAAAAACAACGACCACATAATTAAACAATTTAGTTCTAATAAAATTTGTCGAATTATTCTTTTGCGTCGTCTCTACATTTGAATGTTCTGCAATTATTTTTATCTAATCCACTAATGATTTTTAAACTTAAAAACACTTTGTACGAATGTTTTAATGATATTTATGGCCAATAATCCATAACTTTCAATAAATAATATTGAAAATTAAGCAATTAATTGCCATTTTTACAAAGGAAAATATTTTCTTCACGCGTGTCCTTTTTCTTATTTTCTTCGTCTGTCTAATGGCGAATGAAGTGTAATATGATAAAAGATTGACAATGACATTCTTGGTTCGTTCAAAGCGTTCGTTAAGCCGATAAGAAGGTGCTACCATAATTAACCCATTAGATACATAAGCAAAAAAAAAAAGCGCGCATTGATTTTACAAAAATTTTGTCTGGTTTTTAGCAGTGTATAGTTATGTGTGAAAAATAATCTGTGTGCATAATATTCTGTATAGATAATGTGGCCAACTACAATGGTGAAATTTTGGAATAGATTCCGAAATCGTAAAGTATTTTTATTCGTTAATTTGAAAGCTTTTATGATTTTAATATAGTTTTAAAAGAGCGAAGCAATTTGCGAGTAGATATCAAACATTAAAATCATTTCCTACGTTTGCCAAATTCACATTTAAAGAAAAACTACTAGCTTTCGTATTGAAGCTATATATTAATTTTTCTTTGCAATTTCTTCATTTATTTATTTTTTTAGCACTTCTTTATTATTTTAGCAATTCAAACTTTACTTAGCAATTAGCAGAGTTTATTTTAGCAATTCAAATAGTTTCTAGCATGTTTGAAATTGAATGAAATTATTTTATATTTGTTTCTGAGATAACTGTTTGTCTCTGATAACTAGTTCGATTGAAAGTAAATATCACAAAGAGACAAAAACTTAGATTTTTACTAGGGATCATACAGCTTTCAGACAAATGGCTTATTTTCAGTTCAATTTGTATGCAGTTTGTTGAAACTCACTTATTGTGGACAATGCTGTCACTTTAAAATAGTAAAAGTGTTAGCAGTGGAAAAATCGAAAAAGTAGTACATCTACCATAATTGTAGTAAAGTGACATCACTGATTGTTGACATGAGCTCACCTCAAAGCTGTGAAGTGCTGTTGTAACTTTTATAGTCGGGGAAGTTTTCTGATGGCTTTTTTAATAGTCTTGACTTCAATTTAACATAAGCAGGACATAAGGCTATCCCTTTTCTCCCGAACTTTCCAATATTTTTTTTTGTTTTTGATATAAAAAAATTAAGTGCCTCCTCCAAGAGTAAGCGATTAAAACTCTCGCCAGGTTAGGGGATTTATCGTCAGTTGGGCGGTGTTTTCTTTATTTGGCTTAATTATTTTTTTTTGTCTGAAGAAAGTTTCCGTATATTTCGGAATAGAGCAGAAAATGCCGGCGTTTCCTGCCTTTTAATTTCGGAATGATTCCAATTTTTTCAGAACAGTTGGTCACATTATGTATACACATCAAGTTTGTGATTGCATAACCGTGAGGATGAGCTCTAACGTCAAAATCATTTGATTACTTAATGATATAACCTTAGACTACGTTTATATTGGACCAGATGAGTCATTTCAGCTCATTAAGTCAAATGAGAACGAAAATCATCATATTTCCCGTACAACTTGTTTGTATGGACTTGCAATTCAACTATTTTTAAGCAATTCAATGATCTGTAAACATTCTTAAATCGAACAGTTTGAATGACGAGAATAAAAGAAAAGTTGACAAAAAACAAAAAATTAAAAATCACCCAATGGATGGAAAAATTTCATAAAATTTCATGAAAAATGGTCCATAAAACTAAATTTTACCCAACAAAAACGAAAAAAAAACCCAAAAAGTTTTGGAAAAATGGACCAAAAACAAAAATTCACCCAAAAAAAAAATGCAAAATCACCGAATTATTTGCATTATCCCCAGGAGAAAAGCTTACCTTGTACGAAATAAAACTTTTTTTAGAACTGTTTAAATTTCATTATGCTTTCAAATCTATAAAAATATTTTTGAAACAAACAAATGAGATATGTTCGAGTAATGTACGCAAACACTTTGGAACAACTTATTTTAAATGGCTTGCTCGGATCTAATGTAAACGTTACATAAAGAGCTTGTCAATTTTCAAAATTTTTGAAAACAGTTTTTTCAGTTTTAACATGAAAGTGTGCATATTCTCACCCAATCATCTGACAAGGTAGTGACTTTTGCTTGATATTGTTAGTTTGCCAATGCGAAGAAAAAGGAACACAACAGCATATGTAAATTGTTAAAAATAAAGTTGCTAAGTGTAATTTTGCAGTTTTAACAATGGTTTTTTGATTTATTGCAGCGCTGGAAATTTGCTAAGTTCCGTTTTCCACTCGTTTTGACGGTCAAGTTTTTGACATTCCCTGAGAGTTGACGATCAAGTTGGAAGGAATAGAGAAGAGCTACACATAAAAAAGATTTATGTGTGCAAATGAAATAGATGCGTTAAAATAACGGGAGACCTAAGTGCAAAGCATAATGTCAAAAACTTGAAGGTTCATTCAAGTCTATTCTTTTCCCTTTCCTTATCTTCCTCTTTCCTTCAAACTCGACTTGATTTCAAAAAACTTGATGTGTGGAAAAGGGGTCTAAATTTTATTTAAGTTTGCACACAGCCTTTTGTTTACTTCCCTGACACTGGTTTAATTTCGAGAAATCACCTATTTATCGATACAAATAAATTTTTTTCATGAATAGTTTTAATAAAACGAATGTAACGAAAAACAAACGAACCAATGACGTTTACTAAATTTTAATACAGAGAAAGCAAAGAGCGATTAAATTTCATATGGACAAAGATGAACGAATCGCTATAAATTTGTTTGCGTAGCCTATAAAGAAATATCAAATGAAAAAACTTCTTCAAGCTAAACCAACTAACTTTAATTAAAAATGGATCAAAGCCAAGGGGTAAGATTGAGAAATAAACCAAAGGATGAATAAGAAATAATCGAATACAAACATTTTTTAAATGACGTAGAAAAATCCAATTGATGTGCTAAGCAGGGAGGAACTAATTAGCAAATATAAAGGACTGCTAGGAATAGCCAAAAAGGCTAAACAGGCTAAGGATGGTAACAATTGTTTTTTGACCTATTCTAATCAAGTAAAATCATTTTTGTACAATCATAGAATTGGCAGAGGAAAATCGTGTACTTAAGGAAGCCTTATCGCGAAGTGAAACTCAAAAAGATGCCGACAAGAATGCGTTGCTAACGATGAAAGAAATGATTGAAGAATTCACACTAAACAAATTGCAGCTAGCTACGCAGCTTAACGAGCTACAACAAAAAAGCAGAAGTGATGATGAAAGCCTAGAGCTGCTACGCATAGAGAACGAGTCGATGAAACGCCAAATGGATAGATTAAACGAGGATAATGAATCCTTACTAAGCGATATTGATCGCATGGAACAGCAATTGAAGCAGGTATATGTTGTTGAAATCCTCTTAAATTATTTATTCATCATACAAGGTTACTCTTTGTAAACATTATCAGCCTTATTCAATACATTTTCTTAAACAGTCGTTCAACGCTTGTTTAACTACGCACTGTTTAAGGCTTTACGCCGCAACCTTGCTTAAATTGTTATTCATAAACATTTTTTTATCCATTGCTTAATTTTATAAGGTTTGTGTCTAAACAATCTAAAATCTTTTTCAAAAATGAACAATTCTTGTGCATTTGCCAATCTGTTACGGAAAAAAGTACTACAAAGGCAGGATATGGAGTATGTCTATGATAAATTATCATAAACATCAACCTTAATCGAAAAGACGACAAAAATTTTAGGTTAAACTTAAGCAGCCTTTAAACGCAAATTTCAAGCCGGAAGAACCTTTATGAATAACGATGTGTTGTTTAAAGCTGGTTTCAAGCTACGCAGTGTCTATAATGAGATTATGATTATGAATAAGGCTGATACAGTATGCAAAAAACAGGAATAATAATAATAGCTGTTTGTAAACCAACATTTTTTTTTTTATTAAAAGTGAATATAATGACTATCGAGATCTTCAATGATCTTTTCTTTTCAGGTGAATCTGCTGGGTATGAAACAAAAGAAAGACTTGGCTTTATTGGAACTTGAAGTAAACAAACTCAAAGAAGCCGAAAATCTCAATAGCAGCTTAAAATCCCAAATTGACAGCACCTGTGCCGAAAACAATGAGCTTAAAGAACAAGTCACTGCTACGAAGAAATCTTTAGACGAACTGCAAGAGAAATACAATACCGTTAAGGAAATCAACTCTGAGCAACGTAAAAAATTTAATGCCTTAAAAGATCGTTTCGTCGATGTCTATCGTAAGCTGAAGCAACTTAAAGAATGCAAACGGATTCTGCTCGAAACTCAATACGAATATTCGGAGGCTGTCTCACATTGGCAAAAGGAAATAATTGAAGCATCACGTCGTTTGTGTGCCCAAATGAACGCCTTAAAATCAGAGAATGATATTTTGGCCAATCAGCTGCAAAGCAAACAACAAACGCCTTTGGAGAAAAACAGCAAAATTGCAAAATTAGCTGCAATGTATTTGGAGCGTATTAAAGAGTTGCAAATACTCGTCGAGAAAGTGTTTGAGGAACAGCAGCAACAGATGACGTTAATGGAGGAGGTTGAAGGCGAAAACAAGTTGTTAAAAGAGCAGTTAACTACGCTAAGGTTGGAAAAACTACCTGATGCGGAGGAGGAAAAACAGGAAATAAGCCCTGAAAAGACAAATAACCCAACTTTAGTTAGCAACAAAGCGGAAAAGGAACTCATACATGAACTGCAAATTAAAAATAAGAATCTTTTGACGGAATTATCCGCATTAAAACTTGACTCAGCGAATGAATCTGAACTTCGCTATTGTCTGGAAAATGCGAAAACAGAAAATAAGAATCTTTGCGAAGAGCTTAACTCTCAAAGAGAAAGTTGCGAGGATCAGCACATTACACTGCGCAGCAATTTGGAAACTTTGCAAAAAGAAAATAAAGATCTTTTAAACCGTATTCAAAAATTCACCGAAATTGAAGAGGAAAACTTGCGCCTACGCCAGGAAGCTGTAGAACTTAATTATCTGTGTGAAGAAAATAAACAACTACGCGATGAAATTCTACAGACGCGCAATGTGCTTAAATCCATAGAAAACGATAAAGTTGAACAACTCAATCAGGTTGCTTTTGAAGAAGAAAAAGGTGCAGGGCATCAACAGGGCGAACTAGAAGAGCTGAGGGCTAAACTATTTATGTACGCACAAAACGTGGAAGAGCTAGAGTCCCGCTATGAACGCAAAGAACGTGAGCACACGGATTTGCTAGCTGAAATGCGTGAACTGAACGAAGCTTTGAAGGCGCGTGGTGATCTCATTTCCCGACAACAAGCAGCGCAGCTCGAGGTTGCTAACGATATGAAACAGACTACGGGAAAGTTGCAACAAATCGAGCAGGAACTCAATGAGAAGAGTCTGGCAATCAATGCCAAGGATACACAAGTACATGAGGTAAGCTTGGAGATCGACAGAGCGCGTCGACGAATTCTGGAACTGCAGCAAATATGTGCAAGTAATGAAGAGAAAGTTCTACTACTAACCGAGGAGCTACAACATTTGCGACAAAACGATACGCAAAGCGAAATACTATCCACAACTACTGAAGACACTAGCTTGCGACTGCGTGAAGTAGATGATAGTTTCGAGGAGAAATACAACAAGTTGCGTTCCTTAGCTGTGAAGCTGAAAAGAAAGTTACAGGAACAAACGGCTGCTATAGCGGCAATGGAAGCTCAACAAAATCGAAGCGACGTACTTAAAATCGAGTTCGAGTCGCTCAAAGCGAAACATGAAACTCTACAAATGGAGCACGAACAGCATAAAAAACAGCTAGAGTCACAGAAACAAGAAATACAAAAACTTAAGTCTTCCCGCAAGCAAGCCAATGTCTTGAACTTGGAAATTGAAGCAGCGGAAAAGTCACTTAGCGAGGTCACCACAAAACTAGCGGTCAAAATCAGTGAAGTTGAGACGCTACATGAGTCGCTGCAGTCTAAGCAGCACACTATCGAACAAGTACGCAAGGAAATAGTACTCTTAGAAGCAGCCAAAACAGCTGAATGCATACATTCCAAAGAGCTCAAAGAGCAAGTTGATCGTTTGCAGACACAAATCAAAGACGCTGTACATAGTAAGCAGCAGGCTCTAGAAACTGGCAAGGCATTAGAGCAGGCGCGTGAAGGTCTAAAACTGGAGTTGGAGGAGGTAAGGCTACAATTGGCAAATATCGCTAGTAAGCACGTAGCTGAGCTTGCCGCAGTAGTGGCCAAGACACAGCTAGTAGAGCAGCAATATTTGGCATTGCAAGTGGAACATAGCAGCATCCAGGCCAGCCTTAAGTCCACTGAACGTACGCTAGCAGATCTGCGTGTTGAATATCTAGACTATAAAGTTAAAGCACAGGCGGTGCTACGCAAAAATCAAAATAAGGATTCCGCAAAAGAGCGTGAACAGGAGGAGGAACTGCTGACGTTGCGTGCTACCGAAAAGCAGCTGCAAACAAATGCCCAGATGTACAAACAGAAGCTCAGTGAAAACGAAAAACAGTTGGAAACGCTGCAGGAAGATAACGCAAGTCTACAAGCACGCAGTCAGGAGCTTATGAATTTAATCCATGAATTGAGACAACAAAATGAAAATATAGCCCATGAACAGCGTCAGCAAATGCAACAACAGCAGACAGCACTAAAGCAACAACGCCTACAAATAGAACAACTTGATGTTTGTCATAAAGAACAGTTACAGCAGCTGGAAACTAGCTACTTGCGTCAAATCGAAGATCTTAAAATGGAACAAGCCAAAGCTGTGCGCCAACCCACCATAGTTGGTGCTGTCGGTTCGTTAGCAAACACTTCAATAATTTCCGCAAATGAACAGAGCAAAATTGATTTTCTTCTCATGGAACGTGAAGATGCTGAAGGTTCTGAAGAAGCTGCTGAAGCGCTGGCCAATGTTGCTGCAAATCGTAAAATTTCTACTGCCTCCTCCTCGCGTCGTTCACAACACGATTTTATGCCTTTAGATGAGCTGCTCTCATCACCTATGAATATTATCAGCGATACTGTGACCACTATTACCTCTACGAGTTTACGTCGTGCAGACGATGGCAAAAACGTCGATATTGAAGCTAAACACTTGGAGCTGCAGGCCACTAAAGAACGTCTACAAAAACTAGAAAGTCACGTGCGTCATCTTACTACCTTGCTTGCCGAAAATGAACAGGATTTGGCTAAACTGACGCAGTTAAATGATGTACTCAAAGAAGAATTACGACGTCAGGAACGCGCCGTGGAGCGTGAGCAACATATGCATAACTCAGAGTATTTGAAAAATGTTATTGTAAAGGTAAGTTTCTACTTCTGCTTGAGTCAGTTTTGAGCAGTTGTACAGTTTTGGCTCTTGCACGGTTTTATTGCCAAGGGTTGGAAAATCCAAACACCGCCCGGTTGGCAAGGTGGAGAATTAAAATTTTCTTCGCTTCAGTCATACTACTGTGGGCAAAAAATATCGGGAATTTGTTTATAAATCAAAACATCTCTATTTATTCTTCTAAATTCATTTCATCCCTCTCATTTCTCACCTACAAAGAAGATGAGAACATCATACCATCAACAAAGGCTAAGTGTCCCCACCAGCTGCTCCAATCGCTCCCCAAATCATCACACTACCGCTACCATACTTATCGGTTGGTATTAAGGCCGACAATACATTTAGAGGCATTCCAGAATCGAAATTTTTTGTTGATTTTAAATAACTTAACATCTCAAAAATATGTAAAAAAAATTGATAAAGATATCCTGAATATTAAGAAAGTTATAAGCTTGAAAAGAGACCCGCACGTGAGTTCGAGATAATATAAAAATCAAGTTGCTATAGCTGCCATTTTTTTAAATTATTTATTTTATCTGCTCAAACCGGTATATTTGAGAAGGGGAATATTTCAAAGAATGTTAAAAATAATTATTTTGTGTGTATATATAGTGATTTAATTAAGTTTTTAACACTAACGTCTTCGTATTATTTGATTCGTATAACTTTCAAGTAGTTTTTCTCAAAACCACGTTTTTTAAAACTGCGGGCAACCTAGCTCAAAAACTACTTGACTGATCCTTACAATATTTGGAAGTACATTTTTTAATAACATTTTAATCAATCTGAATGAAAGTGCTTTTTAAAATAGCCTTTTAAAATTGTTTTATTCAAAATTGAAAACAAAAAATAAGTAAGAAATGCAATTTATTTATTCCAAATAAGTATAAATATTTAAAAAAGACTTTTTTAAAATTCTGTCTCATCCAGATAGGAGATATTTTCATTACGTTTTAAAATATTAAAATTATTTTTTCGGGTCAACCTAGGAGCCAGCAGAGTGCCCGCAATGCGACAAGAGGTCTTTTACAGCAATCGTTGTAGCCAGCGCCATCTTTGTTTTTGAAAAAAACAAAACATTTTTTTAAACATAAATGTATATTTTACCAAATTTGAAAATTTTAAAACTCTAAACAAATTTCTTCTAATAAAAACCATCAACTCAAAATCACTCTTTCTTACTCTCCTCTGGATGTCTTGCCGCCCTTAAGTTCTTGGTTTGAATGGCTGTACAGTGCTTGTGACAATTTTCCAAGCGGGACCCACGCTTTCAAAAATATTTAATGTGGATTCATCTTTTTTTTTAAACCATCCCACCATTCTTGTTTTTGATTATGCAAACCTCTCTTGTTTTTTTGCTTTCGAAGCTTCGAAAAAGATGTTGTCAACAGTGACGTGGTTTCTAAGACGCTGATACTGTTTGTTTTTTAACACCAGGTATTTCGTATTATCTGTGTTCACTTCCTCCGACTTGACTCTCTTTCTTATCTGGAGAATATTGTACCGACTTCGCGCGCAGTATTGCCGCATAACATTCTATCATTCTCTTTCCTAAGATTAAAAAAGTCGCACGATAAGGTATCAACATGTCCGTTTGGTTTTGAAAGGGGGAGGTCTTCCCGATTTTATCTGCTACTGATGTTGCTAAGAGTCATCTTGCGGATTAACTTTGCAGATATACCAAATCCACGCAGAGTGGAGTTTAGGTGATTCCTTATGGGACTTTCGAAGGCGACTAAAAGATGACGAGCGTCGATTTGTTATTCTTCTTACAGATTTGTCACAGTGAAAATATCTGGTCGATAATGGATCAAGCAGATTGGTAATAACTAATCAGTTGACTACGATGGGCTTCAGTCTTCCACAAAAAAGCTGCTCACAGAGTGAACCTGTGGGCAGCCAAAGCTTGCGAACCTAGTGAACACCGTGGCGGTTCAGACAGGCAGGCAGATCAGATTTTCACATTGGAACTATAAAGAAACCAATTCATTCGCCTCTTTTGCTCTAATGTGTTTTTTGATCTGATCTGCCTGCGTTAGTGAACCGCCGTTCACTATGTTCGCAACCTAAGACTTAAGAAAGTTTATCCCGCTGTGATTGTGACCATATTCTGCATAGAAGTTCGTGCATTTAGGCCTGTGACGGCATGCATTTACCTTTACTTCCACACGCGTTTTTTCTGAATCTCTGCTTGTTTCGATTTAAAAAAATTAATGTTGTGCATACTTTTTGAGTAAAAAACTCATAACAATTTTTTAAATTTCTTTAAAAAATTTCTAAATTGTCTTTTCCAATTTTTTTTATTTATTTTCTTTAGTTCTTAACACTAAACAACGGTGACGAACGTACACGATTAGTACCGGTTTTGAATACGATTTTAAAACTAAGTCGCAGCGAATCGGAAATGTTAGCAAACGTTGCCAAAGGACAAAAGGGTATGAATGAAAACATTTGCGTATTATTATTGCTATGAAATGTCATGGTTAACTTTTTAGTTGCAACAGATGTCAGCAATAGAAGTTGGGGAAACTTTTTACCCTCCTGGGGAAATAATAATAATTAGCAGCAGTTCTAATATCAGCGCCGATAGATGTCAGCAACAGAAGTTGGGGAAAGTTTTTACCCTTCTGGGGAAACAATAATAATGAACTATACTTCTTATATCAGAGCCGATAAAGAAAAATAAAACAATTTATATCGTTTAATTTATGTACTTTATTATGTATGGGTAGTAATATTAGTTGTTTTAATTATTTTCGTGTTTTTTTATACAAATAAATTCACAAAATTCTATGTATTATGTTGATGTATATGTGTACCTAACGGATAATTGTATTATAGCTATAAAAAAAATTAAATTCAAATTGTTTTTATGAAAAGTATCAAAAATTCTTAAGAAATCAAAATGTACATGTTTTTATCTTATTGCTTAAGTAACACACACTGTGCAACATTTTCGAGTTCATCGAATGTAAACACCTTTTTGATTGCTGTTCTTCAAAGTACTTGATGAAAGTAGCAATCAATATCTTATTTGGTGGTTATATTTTCATATGATTTTTCATTGAATATAATGATTTGATTTCAGATAAAGTATTCTTCCTAATGAATAAATTTTATATTCAAAATTTAAATAAAAAATTGAACGTAATTTGAAAACAAATTTTATAAAACAAGTATTTTAATTAAACAAAGTGAATAACTTTTAACTATAAATATTCATAAATATATAAGTATACAAATAGATCCGCTACACCCTACCTGGGCTTGCTAGTTTGGCTAACATTGGATTTTATTTTAACATTTAAATTTCGGCTCAAACTTGATGTGAAGCACTTTTTTTACGGCCGAATAGCCGTAACTGAAAAAAAAGGCAGAAACTGCTATGAGTTTCTGCAGAGTTCTTTAGTTTCGTCTTGGCTACAATTTGTTTGGCAAAATGTTTATTTTAGAGACCTGTTACTTCATGAATAATTTGGGACAAAGCTCACAAATCTAAATCTTAAAAATGTATATATTTTCAAACATAACTGTTAAATTGAAATTACGATTAGTAATAAATTAGATTATTTTTTAAAAATAATTATAGTCATTATATAATCCTTCAAAGGGAAATTTCTGATTAGCAATTGATTACTATCACAAATAATAAAATTATAATCACGATTACTTGCGATAACGAAAATAATCAAATATTTTTTTTTTTGTTTTGATTATTTTAAGAATTTTTGCCTAAAGTACCAAACGTAAAGTAAGGTTGATCGGCTATTTTCTTCTGCCGGCATAGTAAACAGCCCAAGACAGCAATCATTGACTGATTTTTCTTTTGAAAAATTAGTTCTTATGAAGGCAAATAGTAATTTGCTAACATAAAACAGTTGTTTTATTTATGTTGTAATGCATTTTTTCTCGTTCTGGTTTTTTGACAATCTTTGTTAAAAAAAAATTCACAAAATTTTTTGTATTTTAGACTAAAATTATAAAAATAATCAAAAAGAATCTAAAAAAATATCTAAGAGTAGTCGGATTATTTCTTTTGATTACTTTCGATTCTTTTTGATTTTTTTCGTAATCTCCTTATAATTTGATTATTTGTAATCGTTATCATTTGATTACCGAGCCAAACAAAAAAAGAGTCGTACTCATAGTCGTAAAAATAATCAAATTATTATTGATTGCGATTAGTAATCATTATTTAACAGCTATGTTTGTAAGAATTACAAAAAATAAAAATTAGGAACGGTTTGACAGTTATGGACCAAAAAATGGTAAAAGAAAGTTGAAATTGACATTTTTGTTTGTAATTTTTTCAGGTCACTTTGTTGTACACTTTTTTCACCTAGTTTGCTGAAAACAAAATTCCAAACGGTTTATGATACATGGGCAAAATCAAGTTTAAGCCAAAATATGAATGATACGAATAAATGTAATCGATAGCCAAATTAGCAAAACTCAGATAGGATTCCTACTACTTACAAGTACTTTGAGGAACAGCATTTAAAGTGTTTACATTTTACGTGCTGCACTGTGATATCGACTGCCTGTGCCGTAAATTTTTCAACTCTTGCACACTTTAATAAAGTAATTTTTTTGATATAGGAATCAGGATTATTTATTTTTTCTAGCTTTTTGGAACAATAACTATTAATTGAAAAAGAATATATATATATATAATAAAGTTGGTTTTTGTTTTCGTAATTATGTCTTCATTATGTTTATATTTGTCATATAACAAAAAAAAAAATGTTTTTAAACAAATAAATAAAATTTACTTATACTATAGCAATAAAAACTGAAATCACATATTAATTAAAACAAAAAATTTATATATGCATATTACTTAATTGACATTAAAAATTATATTTTACAAGCAAACTAACTGATTTTTTATTAAATCATTGTCTTAAATAACAGCTTAAGTCATTATCAGTTTCAAGTATTCTCAATTTATCTAAACCTATACATTATTTATTGTTTGTTTTTTCAACGAAACCTAAATACATTTAACCGTATATTTGCTATCACCTAGTCTATTGCCAAACACCTGCATAGTTTCCAACTAAAGTAGCTGGCAAAGGACCACCGGCCGCAAACAGCCTCATCCCAGTGCTATCATAGCAATGGGTATAGATGGCAGGAACATATTTAACTTGCTGAAATCCGTCCATTTCATCTTCGGGATACTGAGCATAGTATAGAAAAAAATGAAAAAAAAATGTTTGTTAAAATATGTTAGTAAAATTAAGTTTATAGGGGAAAAAACAAGAAAAATGTCTCTTAAATAATGCAGACATGGTTTTCTAACCCTAGAGCTGTTTAGTTTGAGGTTGAAAAAATCGAGTTGCCAGATTTGGAAAGTGCATTATCGGGACAATTAAAGAAAATTCCGGGATTTTACGAAACACGCCGGAACATTTATTGTAAAAAAAAAAACACTTTAAAACTAAAGACATGTTTATTTTAACTTTAATATTTTTATAAATCGGTATTTACACCCGACGCCAAACAAAGTTCCCATCCACTATTTCAGCGTTCTTCAAACTGTGTTTCGCGGAACCCAAGGGTTCCGAGAGATGTCTCAGAGGTTCCGTTCGAAAATGTAGGAAATGAGAGAGATAACTAGAAATTTAAAATATTATTTAAAAAAGAAAAATGGTTGTTAAAAATTTTTAACAAACCAAATCGTGCTAAAAATTGAAAGCCAACTCAGGGAACAGGGGGCGAACCTTCACATGGCAACGTGTCTGACCGCCTCAACCTGGCGAGGCCAGCATTATCCATGTCGAAATCGTCTCAAGTCGACTCAAACCTCCAAGTGGTGTTCCCTGGGCAACGGCAAACTGGCATCCGTCAGTTTGACGGCTAATTTGAGCGGCGGGTCGATCCATAGACCTTAAACATGGAATGTGCGCAGGGTTTGGGTCCCGCCACATTACTACTGCCCAATGAAAACTAAACCAGCCTCGGATAAGAACCCCAATTACGTTGACGACCACCGCAAACGAAAAACGGACAATGATTTACGGATATGCACCTGGAATGTCCGGACCCTTTATAGGGAAGGTGCCATTATCCAACTGGCGGAAGCCCTCAAAACAATACAATCTGACATCACCGCCATCCAGGAAATGCGATGGAAAGGGCAAGGCTGCTCTAAACAAGCACACTGCGATATCTACTACAGCTGCCATGCGGAGAAGCGCGAATTCGGATGTGGATTCGTCGTTAGCCGGAAACTACGCCACCTTGTTTCCCGGTTCACACCTGTGAACGAAAGATTGGCCACGATCCGCATCAAGGCAAAATTTTTCTACATAAGCCTTATTTGCGCGCACGCCCCGACGGAGGAAAAGGACGAAGCCGTCAAGGACGCTTTCTACGCTAGTCTTGAGGACGTATATGACCACCTTCCGGTCCATGACGTGAAAATAGTCCTCGGCGATTTTAATGCGAAAGTCGGAAGGGAAGGCATCTTTGGCCCCACTGTCGGTCAGTTCAGTCTTCACGAGACCTCCACAAACAACGGTCTAAGACTGATCGACTTCGCCGCGGCACGAAACATGGTAGTTAGTAGCACCAGATTTAAGCACCTCGACATCCACAAGGCCACCTGGCTGTCCCCGGATCAAAAAACGCGAAACCAAATTGATCATGTTGTAATCGACGGAAGGCATGCCTCTAGTGTTCTAGATGTGCGTACATTTCGGGGGGTCAACATTGACTCCGACCATTATCTTGTTGCAGCCAAGATCCGCATGCGATTATGCAATGCCAAGAACATACGCACAGGAATGCAACGAAAGCTAGATGTCGCTAAGCTGCAATTACAACGGACTGCCGAAGCCTACTCCGCTCAACTCTCGGTTAAGCTCAACCAACCAACCTCTGGACTCGACGACGCCGGCGGACTTTGGGCGCATATATCCCACTCCATGCGCGCTGCCGCTGAAGAAGTCATTGGTTTCCGGCGCCCGCAACCTCGGAACCAATGGTATGATCAGGAGTGTCGCATTGCGACTGCAGTAAAAAACGCCGCTTATAGAAAAACGCTGCAGTCAGCTGCAACGCGAGCCGTGCGAGAAAACTACCGCGAAAAGAGGAAGGAAGAGAGGCGCCTTTTCAGACGCAAGAAAAGAGAGCAGGAAAAGCGTGAGCGTGAGGAACTAGAGGTATACCAGGGCAAGAAGGATGCACGAAAATTCTATCAACAGGTTAAGCGTCTAACCCAAGGTTTCAAGCCCGGAGCATCCACTTGTAGAGACGAAAATGGAGATCTGAATACGGATACACAGTGTGTGCTTAGATTGTGGAGACAGCACTTCTCCAATTTACTTAATGGCGACGATTCCACCAATGCCGCCCATCGAGAGCACAGTGCAGTGCCACCAATCGACGATGACGGAGTGGAAGTATCACCACCTAGCCATGAAGAGGTTCGAGTTGCTATCCAACGACTCAAAACCAATAAAGCAGCGGGTGCTGACGGCCTGTCAGCTGAATTGTTTAAAACCGGCGGCGATGAATTGATAAGGCGCATGCATCAGCTCATCAGCAAAATATGGCTAGCAGAAAGCATGCCCGACGATTGGAACCTCAGTGTACTGTGCCCTATACTTAAGAAAGGAGACCCTACAATCTGCGCAAGTTATAGAGGTATCAGTCTTATTTCCATCGCATATAAGGTTCTCTCAAGCGTACTGTGTGAAAGATTAAAGCCAATTACAAAAACACTGATTGGACCTTATCAGTGTGGCTTTCGACCTGGTAAGTCCACCATAGACCAGATTTTCACGCTACGACAAATCCTGGAGAAAACCCACGAAAATCAAATTGACACACACCATCTCTTTGTCGACTTTAAAGCTGCGTTCGATAGCCCGAGAAGGGATTGCCTATACGCAACAATGTCTGAGTTCGGTATACCTGCAAAGTTGATTAGACTTTGCAGAATGACGTTGAGCAACACACGCAGCTCCGTCAAGGTAGGAAATGACCTCTCCGAAACCTTCAATACCGAAAGAGGTTTCAGGCAAGGCGATCCACTGTCTTGCGATCTCTTCAACATCATCATGGAGGGGATCGTACGAAAGGCCGGTGTGCATCGTAATGGCACCATTTTCTATAAAGGTGTCCAGCTCCTTGCTTACGCTGATGATATTGATATTGTTGGCAGAACCAAGAGAGATGTTACCGCTGCTTTCGCCGCTATCGAAAAGGAATCAGCCAAAGTGGGTTTGACGATAAATGAGGGTAAAACAAAGTATATGCTGTCTACAAACAAGGGAGCTCGGCGTTTAGACTCTCACGTTTCATCCGGCAGCTATAACTTTGAAGTAGTCAAGGAGTTTGTATACCTTGGCACCGCCATTAATACTAACAACGAAATCAGCCTGGAGATAAAGCGAAGAACAATAATTGCTAATAGGTGCTACTACGGGCTCAGTAAGCAACTAAGTTCCAGAGCCCTCTCTCGATCGACAAAACTAACACTCTACAAGACGCTCGTTCTACCTGTGCTGCTTTATGGCGTTGAGGCATGGGTAGTTTCGCAAACTGACGCAGCCGCTCTGGGGGTGTTCGAGAGAAAAGTTCTTCGCAAAATCTTCGGTCCTGTTCGAGTCGGCGATGACTATCGCATCCGAATGAACCACGAGCTGTATGAGCTCTACGGAGACATTGACGTAGTTCGGCGTATAACTGTGCAGCGACTACGCTGGCTGGGTCATGTCCATCGTATGGACGACGAAGCTCCAGCGAAAAAGGTGCTCGAAGCGAGGGTCGCTGGTCAACGACGACGAGGGAGACCATGCCTCCGATGGATGGACCAGGCTGAGGAAGCCCTAACCGCACTTGGTGTATCCGATTGGAGAAGGCGCGCGCAAAGCAGAGGCGCCTGGCGAGAGCTGATGAGGTCGGTCGAAATCCGGACACGGGTTGTCACGGCCACCTAAGTAAGTAACTCAAGGAACAGGCCAAGTTATATTTAATTTAATTGATGCTTATTTTTAAAATCATTTGGTTTCTTGGAATTTATGCCATCATAGGTATATCTACTGATGGAGCTAAGGTCAAAGGTTGGAGTTACAAAGGGCGTAATAACGCGAAAAGAGTTTCAGACATCAAAAATAACCATTGTAGTCTTCAACGCCATGCTCTTGCTGTTAAACAGATACCACAAGCACTTCAAGAAGTTCTCAATGAAACAGTTAAGATTTTAAATTTCATCAAAACCTGACCCCTAAATGCTAGGATATTTACACTATTGTGCGATGATATAGAAAGCTTACATAAAAATATTGCTTCTTCATACAAAAGTAAGATGATTATCTAAGGGAAAGTTTCTGACCAGGTTTTTTGAATTACACGGCGAAATTTGAATAATTTTATCAGAACATTAACATAATTTATCTGCAAACCTCAACCTGCGTTAGTTGGCTTCAAAATCTTTTTCGATATATACTCGTACTTAAACGATTTTCGTACCTAAATGAATCTAGGCTACCTTTTCGATATATTTTCGTACCTAAACGATGTAAATCTTTCACTTCAAGGGTCAAATACAATAACTTTAAAGTTCAAAAGTAAAGTTAACTCAATTTAATTAAAGTAACAGCTTAGGAGGAAATGTATAAATACTAAATAATAGTTTTTTGTTAAATTAAATAATTTTTTGGCAGCCGCATTTCACCAGAATGTCAAAAATAATATTTTGACACATTTAACTGATTTAAAAAAGAAATTTTTGGAATATTTTCCTTCGAAAATAAAATTTAAATTTGAATTGCTCCATTTTGTTTCCATGTTTTTGAATTATTGATCTTGAATAGAATTATTAATCTTTCGACTATTGACGCATTCAAGTAACACAAATTTTAAAGTTTTTACGCAATATACTTAAGCAAAATTTTGTGCTGATTCTGAATCCGGCTGCTGTTTTGTTGCACCACGCTCAGCTTTTCAGCTATAAGCTTAAATATGGAAGTGATAAAGAACTTTTCAAAATTTTGTTAAGTTGTGCAATAAAAATTTTTTATACTAAATCTAAATGAGTTCCATACTTAAGAAACGTGTAAGTTTATTGTATAAATTAATTGTGTTATATTGAATTTTATCTCTAAGTGAAATATGAAATTACAAAAAAAAATACACAAAACATGTACAATGAATAAAAAAGAAGTTTTCAATCAAGGGATTTAAAGTTACTTGAATGCAATCAATTGCTACATAAATGAATGCGAGACCGCAATCAAATTATGACAAATGATTGCTAATCTCACATGTTGAAGTCAGAAGTACCGAAAAAGAATTATGTGTTGCAATGAGTGTGAACAAAATCAAAAGACTTGAGAAACGTAAAACGATTGTAATCTTTCACAGGTCTGCATAATATGTACTATTATGACTTATATTATAAGCTTTTAAAAGTGTAATGGCTACATTTTCGATATAAGATAATATTAAAAAAAATGTTATTTGTGTATAGTCAGTTTAGAGGTAACATTTTTTGAAAATATGTTTTTAAATCTGTGATACAGAGTTTTGGAATCGTTTGTTTAACCAAAATGATGATGAAGTGATTTCTACATTAATATTAGAAAAAATCAAACATACTTTTTTCCTCTTTTGTCAAAAGATAGCTAGTTGTGTTCACACAACGCAGAAAATTCAACGAATCACAACGTTAAATTAAAACTCGACAGTGACAGAAGGAGGGTTAAGTTTGAAGTTTTTGAATCAAAAATAATATTTTTAATTGGAACATGAATTTCCTTTTTATTCTAAAATTGGTCATTGTTAGAATAAAGTCGTTTTCTTTTTTATTACGGAAATCCAACGGCACTGAGTACTTTCGCACTTGCTCATTTCCGAACACCATTTATCAAGATGGTAATATTCCTGCATTGTTTTAAGCTTACTTACTGGTATGCCATCAGAACCAGAGGCTTTGTTTATCTTAAGATTTGCGAGCACGCTTTTTTCTTAATTTCGTTGGAAAATATATCACTTCTGTATTCGCAGTATGAATGCAAAGTTTGTCGGTCAAATGGCTTACGGCGAGTTTGCAATTGATGGCTTGCCTCAGGATATATTAATAATTTCCTCTTCATTTCTTGTAAGACTATATATACGAGTATTCATATTCACGATTAATAACTCACCACAATTCCCTTGCTGCATTTCAATGCTACGGTTCGTGATGCATTAACGCTGCTCTCTAGATATTTTCCCGCACGTACGTCATAAAATAACAACATCCCCAGACCAGTGCCTACCGTTAGCAGATTACCCTCAAAAGTAGTTGCGCGTATGCCGCACCCACTGTAGCGCGATGTTATTTTTTTAATCGTTTGCAAAGTGCGCGCGTCTAGCAAAATAGTATAGGAGCGACAGCCAACAGCATATAAGCCATCGCTATGATAGGCTATGCTGACATTATCCTGACAGTTGGGCAATTTTCGCGAAAGCTTCTGCTTAAATGTTTCTGCATTAAATATATGTATGTAACCATTAAGCGATAAGGCAGCAATTTCCTTGAATTCTTTATTAAAGCACAATGAACGAATCTGTAAGCAAAAAACATCAAGGTTAAAAAATATAATAAATAGAAAACTTTGAAGTCTTCAGATAAATGCTAACTCGCTGTGCTGTACGACAGTCCTTGACACTTAATGGATTTATAGTAGCAAATGTGGGACATGCTTCTTGACCGCCATCTGGAAAATCCATTATATCTTCATTGATGCGCCACAACGCTAGACGAGAATCCTTGGAACCAGACACCAGAAATTGGTCATCCAACCAACACATGCCCATGATGAGATCACGATGGCCGCTTTCACCAACACATACCGGATCCAATGTTGGCAAACGATAAACAGCTATGTCGGCCGAGTTTCGAGCACCTGTGGCAAGAAATGAACGACTGGGATTGATCTCAATAGCATGCAAGCCGCCCTGTACCTCGGGGTGGTTTGCACGTGAATTTGAAAGTGTGGGAATCGCGTCCACGCGTCGCATATTCACATCGTAGACGAGCAGCTGGTGATAAAAGCGTAAAAAAGAAATAAAAAGAAATTTTCAATAAAAAGCGACACGAAAATGTTCACCTTATTGCATTTGGTGCCGAATACCACCTGGCGATTGCTTAGCCATTTCGAGCAGAACACTTTATTTATGTAGCCTAAATTGATTTGAGTCTCACGTAGCATATCGTGGGTGAGCACATAACGACTAGTATACTCTAAATTGACGTTGCGTTGCTGAATAAAAAATAGAAGAAAATGCGACAATCTCGATTGAAGTTAAAATATTTTCAGTATCAAGTCCCTACATCTTTCAGGCCACTCTCACGACCGCGCAGAAAGTCACATAGATTAAATGTAGTATTCAGCACTTCCTCCTGCTGCTGTGGCGTTTCCTCTTCACTGTCCGAGTCCTCATAGGTAACAAAATCATCAGGCTTGTCCGGCTTACGGCGGCGCTCCTGTCTAATATAAGTTAAGGCAATCTCTTTTTGAGTTGAATCATTCTTTTAGTTATTGTAAGTTATTGCCATATACTTACCGCAATGCTCTGGCCTTAATACGTCGCTCTTCTAACCGAGTGACTGTATGGCAAGGTGGGTACGTGCCGACGACTCTATTTCTAATGGTCTTTACCATTGAATTGAATATTACAGAATGCTTGTTTCTTATTTCGAACATTGCGATTTTTCTTTCTATGTTTTTCAAAGTTTTCCAACTTTTTTGTGAAAACTACTATTTTATATACAAAACTAAAATGCATTTATATATAATTTTACAGAATTCTGTGATTTTTCATTGTTTATATGCAAGATGAAAATTCATTTACCTTAAACAAAGCAAATGAAATAATTACGAATAAGTATACATAAAGAAATACAATAATAGGGTTTCCATTAAGTCTTCGGTCGATAATGCAGTTTCAGGTAAAGAACATATGACAGAGTTGCACCGAAACGTACTCTTGTACGATTTTGGGCTCGTTTCTATTTTTTGGGTACGCTCTTATCGGCACAATACGATTTCGTGAGCGCCGCAATTTGAAAGTGCTTTTTTGTTCAAAACAAAAAAACAAGGTTTGGTTTTCCTTGATTTTTTTGATTTTTTCCTTGCTACAAGATCTTTAAAAAAAAACATTTATATTTATGTCAATATCCAAAGGATCTTAAATACTGGCGAGTTATTTGAAAAATATTTGCTTTTTATTGCTGATGAAACCATTATTTCCTCAAAAATTTGTGTTATTAAGAAGCTTAAAATCTGTTTTGTTTTTAAAGCTTACACTTTTTTTTAAATAAACATTACATTTGATATATAACTTTATATATTATTGTTTGCACGTGTGTATGTGACTGAACTCTTACTAAACGGGAGGACCGATTTTGATGAAAATTTTTCCGTGTGTTTAAGTGGGTTCCTGAATAGTTTAGATTTACAATTGGACCCGTTAGGTGGCGCTGCGATCGAGGTACAGGAAATTTTTGCATTTGCAGGAACATTTTAATATAATTGGGCTATTCACAGATTAAACGTAAATTAACAAAGCGTATTTATAGCATTTGTTACTTTTGCAACTGAGAGCACATCAGAATGTGTTTGCCGTATTCAATAATGATTTTGCAACCCTGTTATGTATGCTGTAGATAGGGCATACAAATACGAGACACAAAAAACACGTCCAAGGGCTACTTTAATTACGCGAGTTTGCGTAATTGCGTTTGCATGCAAAACAACAACAAAGAAAAATACGCTTACATAAGTTGGCGTAAAAATAACAAATCGTAAATTAAACAGGCCTGCGTACTTAAACTGTGAATAGCCCAAATGATTTTTTGGTACGGTGAGAGTTTATTATTTATATATTCAGATCAATCTTGAACACCTGAGGGCACTATAGCACAAATCTCTAAAGAAATCCTGAAAAACTCCGAAAACGCTCATTCGATTTGGATGAGAGCTTGTATATAGAGATTTTCGAGAACGGCAAGTGTCTCGGATGTATAACTTACTTACTTACTTACTTAGGTGGTCGTAACAACCCGTGTTCGGATTTCGACCGACCTCATCAGCTCTCGCCAGGCGCCTCTGCTTTGCGCGCGCCTTCTCCAATCGGATACACCAAGAGCGGTTAGGGCTTCCTCAGCCTGGTCCATCCATCGGAGGCATGGTCTCCCTCGTCGTCGTTGACCAGCGACCCTCGCCTCGAGCACCTTTTTCGCTGGAGCTTCGTAGTCCATACGATGGACATGACCCAGCCAGCGTAGTCGCTGCACAGTTATACGCCGAACTATGTATAACTTTCCATGCATTATACACTCCTTGAATGCTACACCAGAGCCAGGCAGTGTCGGGTATTCTGCTAGTACCTAATATATACAAAACTATTTCTTGAATAATTACACTTTAGGTAGCAAGCCCCAATATTTTTTTTTCATATTTTTATTATATGCATTTGAACATCCTCAGCACAAATATGTATAAAAAATCCGCTCGCAAGTGGTTTAGGAGATAAAGTTCGTGAAAGTTGGAAAAATTACCATTTTAAGCGTTTTTAACATTTCGTACAAGGGCAAATCACATTTATCTGGTTATATTATTTACTACTAAGAAGCTAACCGGATTGCAACTGTATATAACTGAAAGCCTGACAATTTTACATTTTTATAAAAATTTAATTGTACATTAATAAATTGTATTAATTTTGTCTAATATTAATTGCTATAAAGCCATATGTGCTTAGCATATAAATAAATAATAATAATAATAATAATGGTGATCTTTCTAATAGAATTTCATATTTAATAATTAATTTTTTATGTAGGCATAAACAGTACGTATTTATTGTACTAGTACGTTTACATATGAGGATTAAGGGCCGATTTCTTCACTCCATGCTAAAAATTGGTAAATTTCAAGTTGAGGCCAAGCATGTATTCTTTGCGAGTAAGAATGCATGCTAAAAATTTCGTTTCCTTCACTGCATGTTCTCTGAGAAATAATCCTATAATTTTGCAAATTATGCAAATAATCCAAATGGTCCATAATTTCACTGAAAAAACGTGATAGCATTCACTTTGAACATAATTCACATAAAAATTGCGGAAATCTGCAGCTAACTCCGCTAGCAACCCAACTTTGGCTTGTTTCTGAAAAGGGATTTCAGATTACATTCAGAGGAAAGGGGAAAGAACAGAATTGAACGTACCGACAACTTTTGCGCAAAATGCTTTGATCTTTCGGTTTCACGTTATTTTTCATTTCGTCACCTTGCAAAGCTTGGCAAGAATTGATCGTCAACTCTTGATGTGTGTAAACTGAAGCGTCAACTTTAAAAGGGAATGCCAACAAATTGACCGTCAACTGTTGACTAGTGTAAACCAGGACCAAGTTGTAAGCAATTATTTGACATTTAATTTGATCACCTCTTTACAGAGTTGCATTTTAAAGTAATTATTGATACCTACACGGTTACAAAGCTTTTTTTTGGGATGATTAGAAAGTACATTAATTTCCAATTTTGTTCCGAGGAATTGGAACAGAAAAAATAAAAAAGAAAGAAAATTGAAAAAAAACGAAAGTATAATAAGTTTTGTGTGGCTAATTTTTTGTTTCAGAAACTTTTTGATAATATTCCAATAACATATACTTCCAATATTAACAAAAACGCTGCTTTGTTTCATAAAAAAATCATTTCATCTGCCAACGAATCCATTCCGCAAACTAACAATAGGACTAATCATAAATATGCTAACTGGTGGAATAGCGACCTAGCTTCATTACGAAGTAACAAACAAACTTGCTGGAATATATTCAAATCAAACATGCCACAAACCAATCTTCTTGCCTAGAGAAAAGCTAATGCTAAATTTATATATGAAGCAAAACAGTAAAAAAAAAAATCATTAAGAAATTTCACAATGTCAATTAACCCAAACAGTTCTATCAAACAGCTGTGGAAAACAGTAAATAAATTTTACGGTAAAAAACTAATCACAGTATAAAAAACATTACCTGCTCAATTGGGACTATCCTTGTAAATTCCGTCTGTATTGACAATTTTTTCGGTAAAAAATATAACGAAATAGAACTTGATGTACTCAAGGCACATCTCCAGGATACGACAAAATACCCTATCAAATATTAAACAATCTGTCAATCTCAGGAATAAATTATCTTCTCTCCCTCTATAATTCTGTTTTTAACTGTGGAACCATTTCTCAAACATATTTCCCCTTCTAAGACCTAACAAAACTGCAAACAAAGCTGAAAGTTATCGCCCTATATCTTTACTACCTTGTATTTCAAAAGTTTTGGACAAAATTATATCCAAAAGACTGCAGTGGTATTTAGCAAGTAAATAATTGATTCATCCCAGACAAGCCGCCTTTAAATCTGGTAGTGGAACCATTGATGCTCTTCTACATATTGATTTTCTTGCAGCTAATGCTGTCTCTAAAAAAAAGATTTGTCTATACTATAAATTGACTTTCATAAAACATTTGATAGAATAGGCAAACATGTCATTGGCTGCATTCCGCCAACACTAGCGCTCAAGAAAATTCGGGTGAATGGCTACACTTTTGACAGCGCTGGCAGCTGTCTACGCTCGAGCGATGTGCTTTTTACCTAGCGAAATAAATTACGCTACTTCTACTCAACAGTTGCAAGTTATGTCATTTAACAGCTGTTTGCGCACCAATTTCCATGAATTTGCAAACACTCAAATGAAATCCTTAAAATAAATGCAAATTTTCGTGGCTTGTGGTATTTTTAATGTTTTAAACTATCCTTTGCTCCTTGCAATGGTTGAATGAGGTCCGAAATGTGCTCCTTAATAGCCATATCAAGATCATCATCCATTAGCATCTCTAGCACTACGTTTTGCATTAAGTAAACCTCTTAGCAGAAAGAAATTAGGTTTTAAATTCAACAAAGCAAAACAAGCGAACAAGCTACGTCAAACGTCAGTTGTCAACAGATCTGACGTTCGACGTAGCAACGCATTCAGAGAAATCCAGCGTAAAATGATCCATCGCCACAATAGCGCTCGCCTTGGCGGAATGCAGCCATTATTGAACAACTAAAGGAATGGAGAATAGGTCAAAAAATAATGAACTTCATCAACGCCTTGTCCAAAAGACAGTTTAGGATTCGTATTAAAGGTACCCATTCACAGTATATTCATAATTTTCGGTGATTCTTTTTAATATTGCGTTTGAAACGCTAAACAAAATTTTAATCATCCATAAGTTTTTCACTCAAACAATCTGCGCAGATGATATATACATTACTGCGAAATTTGACCCATATGTTCAACTACAAAATAATTTAAATTTACTTTTCCAGTCCCTTCAACCCTGGCTTCCTAACTCAGAATCAGAAATATCCTATGAGAAATCAAAAATTCTTCATATTTGTCGCAAAAGAAATTGTTTTTCTTCCGATATTAACATATTTTCTAATACGATAAAAAAAAACTAATAACCTAAAAATTCTGGGAGTTGAATTTAACAGCAAGTACAACTGATCTTCTCATATAGATACACTTAAAATTGATCTACACAAAAGGCTTAGCCTAATAAAATGTATAGCAGGTCAAAGTAGTTATGCGCACACAAACTGCATCATCAATGTTGCTGGGGCAATTTTACTATCTAAAATAGATCACGGTATACTTTTATATAGGCATTCATCTCAGGCACAGTTAAGAAAAATTAAATCTGTTTATCATGCAGCTCTCGTTTTAGTCTTGGAGCTTTCCGCTCTACTCCCCTTAAAAACATCTTTGCTGAATCAGGCTTACCCACAATTGAAGAAAGAACCGAACAAATTACCTCTCGTTTAATACCTTAACTCCTTCTTCCTTCTCAGGCACCAACTATAAGTAACATAGCAAGCCAAGCAAATAGAAAAGCATTGCGCTTACCTTCAGCAATACATCGTATATTATTTTATGCTTATGAGATCGGCTTGAAAATAAAAGTACATACTGAGCACTCGAGTAATTCCCCATCCCCCTCCCCCCTTGGTCTTTCAAAAAAAGCTCAATAATTTAAAATTTAATCCAACTACAGAAAAATGCAACTTCTAGTGAAGCTTATCATTCTAACTTCAATTCCATTATCACCCCGTATCTGCAAGAAAATTGGAATCTTATATATACAGATGGTTCGAAAAATGAATTTAACACTGCTTTCGCCGTTGTTAACTCGAACTATAAACAGCAAACAAGTCCTACAGCAAAACAAATTTTCAGCCACTGCTTTATATTTAGAGCAGAAGCTGAAGCAATTTTGGCTGCAGTTAACTACTGCAAAGGTGTTAAAAAGAAATTTATAATTTGCTCTGACTCATCGTCTGTTATTCAGGCAACTTTTAATTGAAGGCATCAAAATGAGACTGTTATAAAATTAGGAGAATCTCTCATAACTTCTTCAAATAAATTAAAGCTTATGTGGATTCCCGGACGCAGGGATCGTAGGGAACGAAAAGGCTGATTCAGCCGCCAAATAGGCCTGTGCTGGACCTATCACGCTGAAAGAAACATACAACAAAAAAGTCGTAAAAAGTCTTATCAACAATTCCATTTTTAACAAGCGGATCTAATATGGACGCAATATACACATCATTATAAACAATTTAATAAAAATGGTGTAGCTGCCAACTATCCTTGGAAAATACCTAAAATTCATTTACAAAAATATATGAGACTTCGCCTTGGACATACAAGATCTTTTTGACTCAAGACTTGGGACAATGTTACAACGATTCCCTAACAATGACACATATACTGTGCTTGTATGCAGAGTTAACTCGGGGCTTACTCGTAGTTAACCCTGCATGTAAACGAGAGTTTAGTTGAGTTTCGTTAAATCCAAGTAAACTCCACGAAACTTGCTGGATCTAGCTGAGTTCTATCTGTCAAAATACATTATAGCATTTATTACTAAAGAAATGGCGGCTGGAAGAGTTTTTGGAGTGCTCACGACACCTTGCTTTTGATAGAAATATTTAAAGAAAAGAAAATATTAGATATAATGGACGGGAAGTGATATATACAAAATTGTTGAAAGTGAATTTAAAAAAAGAAATATACATGACAAAAATGCAATAAATATTGAAAACAAATGGAAAAGTCTGAAGAAAAACTGCAATACAACCAAAAAAGTAAACATTTGTAGTGGAGCAGGAAAAACTACAAGCAAGTAAATTTGACAATTCTAACTCAACTCGATGTTTTGCATGTAAACAGCATCGAGTTAGCGTCGCCATGTTTTTAACTCAACGAAAACCCTAACCCCGAGTTAACTCTGCATGTAAGCACAGTAATTTTTTTACAACTGCAATGCAACTACTAATGCTCAATTACAGCTTTTTAATGAAATTTGTATTGAAGATTTTTTATCTGATGTAACTCCGAAAATGTAAATAATGTGGTAAGAGTAAGATATTTTTTGAAATTTAATTTCTCCTTAGCCCTACTGGAGTTATACTATCTTATCTAATTAAGTTGTTTTGGTACATAACATCCATTGACAACGTTTTCTCTAATTTAGACTCGGAGGTATATGAAGTCTACTCCATTGAGAATTCACTTAGCGACCACAACATGCTTAGCTGCATTATTCGTCTGAATTGTGATTCTTCTAGAGCCATAACGTTAACAAAAACAATATATGATTTCAGGCAAATTAAGATACTGGTCGACAACGGCCTACAGGATGAGTCCATACTCACACCCTAACTGATCCTAATGATATCTATAATCAGATTGATAGAGTTATATCGAATGCCATTCTGTCAAACAAGGATGAAGAGACCTACAATATTCGGACTAAACATGCTTTATCCCCATGGGTTAATGCAAATTTTCGGCAGCTGGTTAAATTAAGAAACGATATATACAAAAAATTAAAAAAACAACCACACAGAAGAGACTTGACTATTCGCCTAACTTATAGAGTGATCAAGGCAGCCAAAAAAGTTCTTATGGATGAGTATTACAAGGAAAAATTAAGTGAAGTCAAGGGAGATATAAGGGCAACATGGAAAACCTTAAATGGATTTCTTAACCGATAGAGGGACTTAATCAAGATAGATCAAATTGAGGATGTGAACGGTACAATGATCACTTCGGAAGTTGAGGTGGCTAGTTGTTTGGACAAAATTTTTGTGAACTGTGCTGATGAAGTTACTGCCTCTATTGAAATACTTGCAGATGATGATGTTAATGCGTTCAGAACTCAGAACACGCCCACCGCGGCGTAAACTCAGTTTTAAAGAAGTCACTGTAGAAGAGATTGTTTGTGTAATAGAGGACTTAAAAGTGCACAAAGCAATGGGGGTCGATAATTTTCCAGTCTCTATAGTCAAAAACTCATCGAAAGAAGTGGCAAATGTACTTAAGTTCTTGTTTGATAGCATCATAGCCACCGGTATTTATCCAAACAAGCTAAAAATCCAAAAAATTATACCAATTTTAAAAGGAGGAGACAGGTCTCTAGCACAAAATTATCATCCCATTGCTATTTTGCCGATTATCAATAATGTTATTGAGAAACTTCTGAAGGATCAATTATTAATTCACATCGAAGAAACTGGCTTCTTGTTTGATAGACAATACGGATTCAGGAGTGGTTCCAATACGCAATCAGCGGTAGTACAGGTAGTTGACGACATGTGCGCTAATTTCGACATAGGTTGCAAAGAGGTTGGAGGGCTCTTCATTGACCTCCAAAAAGCATTTTTTATCAAAAAACTTGAACATGTTGGACTTGAGGTAACAGCGATTGGTTTTATGCGCAGCTATTTGAAAGATAGATGGCAAAAAGTCTACATTGGCACAGCAATTAGTGGTCTGCTCAGATCTTTGCTCGCTGATCTTTCTAATCTTTATAAATGATATTAAAAATATATCTCTATATGGCAAGCTATTCCTATTTGCTGATGACATTGCTGTTTTCTACTCCATCGCGTCAAGATCGGCTTGAAGAGCATACTTGGAATTTGATATGTCCATGCTTAAAGAATTTCTCAGGTTTAACAGACTTGCTATTAATGATTCGAAAACGAAATTCACTATTATTGCGCCCCAACATCCCGAAGAAGACAAATTTAAGTTCATGGTGAACGGTTCCGAAGTAGTGGAGCAAGAGCATGTTAAATTTCTAGGGGTGAAAATCAGCAACAACCTATCGTAGAATCAATATATAAGGGATCTACAATATAAAATTTCGTACGGCCTGGGAATATTGCATAAAGTAAAAAATATGATGTAAGATGATACAAAATTTTTAATATATAAGTTAACGAGTGCACAAAAGTGCACTCGAAAAAATTAAAGTTGGGAGCCGGCCACTGGCTCCTTGCTTCTACCTGAAAAGTAAATCAAACACAAAAATTAGTAGAAGATTCAGTTTATTACCATTCTCGATGGCTCTCCCAATTAGAATGACAACTTAATGATTTTTAATTAAACAATAAACTTATTTGATAAGCTAACTTAGCCTAAACTCGCTGACGCTGCGCTTCCCATGCACTATGCAAGTGACGTGTCTGCATATTCGTTCCCACGTTTGGTTGGCCATGACTTTGAGGATCGTATTACGGCTGCATGTGCGTGGCTGGCGAGTTTGGTTGGCGCGTGTTGAGTTGAGTTGGGCTGGAGCGTGTTAACTTATATGTCGCTTATTCACTCACACCTCTCGTACATGACCATATGCTGGGCTCACAAAAATACTATGGAGCTTAAAAAGTTGCAGAGAATGTAAAATAAATGTTAAAAGGCAGTGATTGGGTTGCATTCCATACACTGATACACTGAACAAATTTTTTACTTCAACAGCATACTACCTAGCGATAAAATCTGTCGAAAATTTTTCAGATTTCACTCCAAGCAAATGACAGAACGAGGATAAAAATATATATTAAATATATATATTAATATATTAATAAGGTTCGATATTAAAGAAATATATATACAAATATATATTAAATATATATATTAATATATTAATATATATTAAAGAACGCACACGAAACAAAATTTAACAAACATTTTAGATACCTTGCCGATGTCGTGCATATGTTTGTTTATTTCGTATTTATTAATATCATCTATTTTTTGACACTTAAAAACGCAATTGTCAACGCACTTGTGGGCATTGCTAATTTTCTTCGTGCCAACAACACCACAAACGCATTCACAATACAAACACACCGATGCTGGAGACACCTTGTGGCAAATTTTTGTAAGTTGTAGCATAGCAAATACACAATCCTCTATCTTTTGATAGATGGTGAAGATCTACTGCAGCATAGCTTCTGCTATAACTAACATTGAATTAACAACTGTTTCCTACAAGTCTTCGTGGCCTAGTGGATAGTGTGTTGGACTATCATTTTAAAAGACACGGGTTCGATCACCGTGGGAACCAATCTACTATTTTTTAGTATTTAAAAGTATCAAATTTTCTTGTTGTAATTAGCGCTAGCAACAAATTTTTCAGATTTCACTCTAACGCTGCAGCCACACGTGATAGTACTGGCAGGCCAGCAAAGAATATATATTAACTACAAAAATGTTTCGAAATAATGTACAAATCTACGCTGCGGCCACACGTGAGAGTAAATGTTCATTTGCAAAATGTCGTCAAAGGCAAAGGTTCGACCACTTTATTATTTCGGTTGCTTTTGTTCAGTGATGCTTTATATGCCAACACAGCACGAAACTTAAATGGGATAAAAATGGGGAACTAATTATTTTGTAGAATCTGTTTATCAATATATTCCAAAATGAAATGTAACTTATTCATATGATATTTTATGTGTCAAATAAGGGCAATTAAAAAAATTTCATATATTTCACTACAAGACATGAAAGAAAAGTGCATATTTAAAGTTCGAATTTTTTTAGGGAGAAAAAACAACACTGTTTCCTTACTTCGATTTCGCACTGGCTGTGGTTATCAAAATTCACTGTCTGAGTAAAAGTTGTCGCCAGTGGACTGCCAGTGATGTCAAGGTGTGAGTGGATTAGTGAAATGTGAGAGTGTATTGAGTTTTTCGAACTGTTACTGTCTTCGAACTGGCACGTGTGGCTTAGGGGTAAGCAAATCACAGAACGAGGAGTAATAAGCTTCGCTTCAAAAATCGATAACGCGAAAATAAATCGAAAATTGATTTTTTTTTCCTTCGGCCATCTATATATTCCTGTAAGGGTCCCTTTATTCCAGCAAATCTAAAAACGCTACAGCAAAACTTGATATATCATTAGAAAGGTCTTGAGATGTAGGTAAGTAGAAAATTATTCGATTTTTTAAAAGTGATAGCGCTTAGCAGATATGGGCGCTTAAAGTTGAAAAAATGGTAAAAAGACTTAAGACATGAACTCGCTCCAATGTGAATGAGAAAGTGTGATTTCTAAACCGAAGTAGGGAAGTACACCCGATTTTCGGGGCGTTATCACTAGTTCTTATTTATATTGAAAGTACTTCACGAATACATTCCTCGCGGCGCTCAGGAAATCGTAATCCCCCATTTTTTTAGCTTGTGTGACGGAGAAAATCAAAAACGTGCCAATACGTGCGGCACTCTAGCAAACATGCTTATTAATAAGCGGACTCGTGTGAAAATGGACGCCGTGTGGCACATGAAATCGCAGATGTGTAACCAGCATTGTTGCTTAGCTATAAAAATCGATAAATTTTATTCATAACTTTCATCACTAAACAAATCATCTTTTAATTCAGTTCTTGTGTGATGTAAATATTTAGAATAAAAAAGTGCACAATGAATTACAACATTAAGCGGACGGCACGTCAAAACTCCACTAATGTTGGTGTTGCCGGCGGTATCGAAACACACTGTATGCCAACCTCACAGCTACATATTCAGCAGACTCCACAACTACAGAGTCAATTGTCAACCGGTAGCAACGTCTCCATTGGACAACCGATACTGATAAACGGGGAGGAGGCAAGCGTTTCCTTACTCTCCGAAATATCCGATATAATGCGCAGCTTCGGTGATTGTGATCAGCCACGAATTGAGAGTGTCAAGTTAGTGGAGCACATACTACAGCAGCAGCTGCGTGGCATGTTCAATGAAGCCTCCACAGTGGCAATGAAACGCAAAAACGTACCCTGCCCCGCGCAGGCTGACTTTGAATTTCTAATGCGTAACCATCCGGTCAAAATTGCACGTATGCGCAAACATCTAAAGGACATGCGTATCTTGAAAAAGTTTCTCAGCATACGCACTGGACGACCACAGGATTTTATGGATGAATTTGACAATCAGGAATCTGATGATGAGCTCAGCATTGATGTGCCCGAAAAGTTCGATGAAGAACGGACACGGCGACTATTTCGTGCCGATCGCATTTCGCAAATACTAACTGGACAACAATATCACGAATTTAATGAGGCACGTAAGACATCATTCTACTGCCGTCATGGTGAAAAAATCAAAAATAAATTTCGCAAGTTTCTCGATCTGCCACCAGAGATGCGCATTCCCACAACAACAATGAATATTTTAGCCTACTTTGCACACGAAACAATTGCTGTAATCGTGGACTATGCCATTTTGACGCGTCTCAACTCGGAGAACCGTGTAACTGAACCCTACAGTCGCGTTACGTCGACAGGCGCTTCAGCATCAATGCTGCATATTTGTCCTGAGGTAACACAAGGTCGTGGCATGGAAGTTGTGCGTCCCATAAGTGTGCAGGAAATACACGAAGGTATGCGGCGCTTTCGACAAATGACTACTAAGAGAATGGGTGCTTTTCGCAGCTCGTGTGATGCTGATTTCAAGCGCTCCTTCTTAGCTATATAAAGGCCTAATTATTTTAATTATTTACAGTTTTGCGTTTATTTAAACGTTTAATCATTTAAACTTAAAATCTCAAATAAAAATATACTAAACTAATTAAGAGCGAACTTTTATTTGCCAGTATTCCGACCAGCTTCTATTGATTTGACTGCATTTTGATGCAATTTCGTTTCTTCGTGCTGTTTCATATGATGTTGCAGCCGAAAATCTTTATCACAATAATCACAGTGATAGAGCTTAATTTCAGCGTGTATAAGTTTGTGTTTCTTGAGGGCGTGCGAATAAGCGAAAGCCTTGTTGCAAACTTCACAAATATATGGCTTGACTCCTTTGTGAACTCTGCAAAAGAAACAAATTCTAATAAATACAAGATTGGAAAGAATAATTCGAGAATATTGAATACAAAACCAAATTTACCCCACAATTGCACCAAGATATTTTAGTATGCGGATGTAAAAGGCTTTTCCCTACTTGTACTTACGCTTCATGCGCCTTTTTCACACTTTCATAAAAGAACGTTCGACTGCAAAAAGAACATTGATAGGGTTTTCCACCACTGTGTGAGAACATGTGTTTTCGTAATTTTTCACGCAGATGAAATCGTTTATCACAAAGTCTACAAAAATTAAATCATCGTTAACCGTCAAAAACAATTAAGCTCAGTTCAACTTACTCGCATGCAAAACGTAGTTCTTTATCGTGTCTACGACGGTGTTCCATCATGCGTCCTCGTTTTGTATATAAATTTCCGCATATATCACAAATGTGTCCGCTTTCATCGTTTACTTTGGGTTTTGCCGATTTTTTCGTCAGTAGTTTGAGTGTGGGCGCAGCCCCAGGTGTCTTTTTCTGCACTTCCACCACTGTGAACTTTTCGGAATTTATCAAGCGTTGTTTAAGCTCTTCTATGTCATATTTGGGTTTTCTCCCACGCTTTGTACGCTTTTTAAGTGGCGGCGTTGGACAGGTTTTATATGCAGGCTGCTTAGTTTCCAATAGTTTTTCCAGTGACTGTAGTTCTTTTTTCAATTCCTCAATGCTTTCAACATTAGCTTCTGATACTTCGATCTCTACATTAACATTACTGTCAGCTTTGTGTGATATTTCCTGTTGCTGCTGCTGCATTGAGCTAAGCGGCATCTCGTCTGTTGAACTGTAGGCCGCACCAAAGTCACCATCAAACGATTCATCCTCAAGATACTCAATTTTGGTGCCATCTGAAAATGGCATTTCGAGTTCGACACCCTTCATATCATAGGTTGTGCTGTTAATATTTGATTCATCAGCATTTAGATCTATTCGTTCCAAAACTTCCGGACGTGTTGTTTCCTCTAGCTTAATCTCGACCTTGGTTGATATTTCATCCTTAAGTTCAGAAAAAGGATCTGTTACATTTCTGTTGTTTTCTTCAGCCTCTCTGAGCATTTGATGGCTGCAGTAGACTTCTAAAATTCTCTGCGATTTAAGTGCCTTGATGCGAAACTGAAAGGCCAGGTTAAGTGATAATTCACAACCTTTGCAAATGTTTTTTGGCAATTCGTTGGCATTTGTGTTCTGGAAAAATATTAAACTTTGCAAATTCATCAAGAAGAATTAGGAAAAACATTAAAAAACTCACTTCTTCCATGGTGATTCCCGTAATCAATTTAAGCATTTCGTGTGGCGGCTCATCACCATCTTCCAGAGGTTGAAAAATCGAGCGTATCTTTTTACATTTACGCAAGCAGATGCGACAACTGTTGGGCACAACTTCGTACTTCATCTTAATTCCTGCATTAATTTAAGCTTTAAATATTTTCGCTATTATTCAAAACTTGTGTTTACTAATCTGCTGCTTCTGAAACAAAAATTAAGCGTTGCCACATGTTCTTGGACAGCGAAATATAATCGAAAATAAAAGCGAAAATAGTCGTGAGTAACTTGGGGCTTACACGTTCAATTTTTGCCCTTCAAGTTTCAATACACTCAAACTTTTTTACTAAAACAGTCACACTTTTAGAAATTGACCCCAAACTTGATATTAATTTTTTCTTTCAAGTCGAGTGGCAACTTGACGGTCAAGTTAAACAGCAGATCGCAGTAATTGTAAATGAATTTTCATTTTCGGCTTAAAAACAAGTTCCGTTACAATGGATACAATTAATAAAATTATGATGTGTTGCGATTCATTGCGATATTTATTTCTTGCAGCACTTTTATTGAGGCAAGCAATTTAAGTTGTTTCCTTGACGATGGAAAATAAAATTGATTATCAAGTTGCGTGCAGCCTACATCACAGCTGTCAATTCAGATAAATTTTTGACAAGCAGTATTTGTGATCAACTATTTGTGTAACTGCAGCTTAAAAACTTTTTTCCCATCAGGGATGTTAACAACACAGTAATTACTGTTTTCTTCCGAAGTTTGACTACTCATACAGCAGGAGAGTAATTTTTTTGAAATATGAAGTAATTTCAATGGTCGGCCAAAAAAATAAGGTTTTTTTAGAAACAATTGGTTTGAATCAAATTTGCAACAACTTTGATCATCTACCATCCCTGAAATTGAGTGGAAAACGAAACGATGCAATGAATATTTGTAATTGGTTTAAAAACCCCATAACGAAACTGTACTTAAATTTTTTTAAAATTTGTTTTTGAAATTTTTTAAGTAATTTCTTTGGTTAGTATTTTTTAGATAATACTGTACTAAATTTATATTAAAAAAATCATAATAGCTGCATTCCCGTGGCACTGGATCAGATCAAATCTATGTGGAATAGTTTTACTTCAACTTTATTACAATTTGGCACTACTGGCGATGAACTGTCAAAACACGAGTGGGAGCAGTGAGGCGAAAATTAGCCGAAGAGCAATTCAGATTTGCCAACTATGTTCGTTTTGAAAAAAATGCTTTAAGCTTGGCAGCATTTTAAGGTCAGAAATAGAGCCAGTAAAAGAGCTGGCTCTAATATTTGTTCTTGCATTGTGAGTAAAATAGAGCCACGCTCTAGATCACCACCACAGGAATGCTTTTTCAAATATTTCTGATGGTCTTAATCCGACAAAGATGGAATCAGTTATGTATTCTTTCTCTAAATGTTTTATAAATGTTTTAAATATTATTTATTTTATTTCAGTTTATTAATTATTACATATTAGTTAATTACAGCCTTATTTATAAACTCATTTTAGAGGCTGCGTAACTTTAAACTGGCTTTAAACAACATATCGTTATTTATAAGGGTTTATCCGGCTTGTTACTTAACCTACAATTTTTTGTCATCTTCTTAATTAAAGTTGATGTTTATAATAATTTATCATAGACATGCTCGATATCTGGCCTTTGTAGTACTATTTTCAGCAACAGATTGGCAAATGTACAAGAATTCTTCATTTTTGTAAAAGTTTTTCGAGTATTTAGACACAAACCTTACAAAATTAAGCAATGAACAAAAAAATGTTTATAAATTACAATTTAAGCAAGGTTACGTAGAGGATGTGAAAGCCTTAAACAATGCGTACTTAAACAAGCGGCGAATGATTGTTTTAGAAAATATACTAAATAAAGCTGTTAATATATAAAGGCTGTTAATATATATTTGAATTTTCTTACCAAAAAATTTAAATTCGAAATATTATTATTTATATTCGTACCAAAGGTTAAATTCGTAGTTTTCCAAAGGTTAATTTGAATTTGAAATTCGTGCTTTTAAGAAATATGGGTGTCTTTGCTAAGTAAGCATCGGATTTGCAAATTTATAGCAGTTTCTGTCCGTTCACCAGTTTTTTGCTTCTCCTGAAAATTTGTGATTTTTTAATTGTGACGTTTATGTATTGTGGGCCCAATATAAGTATGCTGAGAAATAAAGGGTGATCCAATAAGAGTTTCCTACTTTGTTTTCTAAAAAAAAAAATACATAAAAATCAACGAATTGATGCAAATCATTATTTAGAATGATAGTTCGGTTCCTACAACTCAATGCTTAAAAATTATTTCATTCAAATGTTGCCCACGACTAACTCTTAAATGGTCCATTCTGTGGGTCCAATTTTTGACAACTCTTTCGAGTTTTTTTTTTTTTCTTTTTCTTTCTAGCATATCGGCCGGTCTCCTTGAATAACACGAGTTATGTAGTTTTCCAAAGAGCCAATAGTCTCGGGTCTGTCAACATAAACCATTGATTCAACATATCCCCAAAGGAAGTAATCCAATGACATTAAATCACATGATCTTGGTGGTCAATTAACAGGCATATTTCATGAGATGATGTTTTCATCGAACGTTTCCCTCAATAAAACGATTGTTTCATCAGCTGATGACTGATTTTGGTAGTAAGTTTCCAGAATTAATCAGGAGTAAGGAGTTCAGGAGTAAGTCTATTCATGATTGATTCGTATTGAATACTGAACACAAACGTCATATGGACAAGCCATTTGACACATAACAGCTGTCAAAACAACGTAGTTGGAACCTTTATATAACAAAATTAATTTGTATTAATAAGCAATGAATTGTAAGCTTGATTTAATTGTTAATCTGTTATAAATAAAACTTCCTGGGCAATGGATTTATTCATGCGTTTTTTTATGTTTTTTTTTCTGTGCGTACTTATTTTTTGTACTTTATATATATTATATGTACTTCTTTTGTTTTTCTTTTAAAAGTGCATGCGCCTAGTTTTATTCATGCAAAAAAAAAAATGTGTATAAATTTCCATTTTTATTGATTTTTTATTCGTTTTAGCTTTACGGTAATTCTACAGTAATTTTTGTTCCAACTCACAATAATTTTGCACCAAAAACAGTAATTTCACCAAATTATGTTAACATCACTGGTTCCCATACACAAAAGTTTTTGAAAAGGTTTACTAAGGGGATTCAAGTCACTGCTTATGGGCTGCGTAACCGCGTATCTCGTAAGTTTTTACGCAATGTCAATTTTTTTTACGAAACGATATGTGTGTAAAACTTTACGCACCACATTTGATGCGTATTGCGTATAATAAGACTGCGTATAATAAGCTTTTTGAATCAATTAGGTTATTCACAGTTTAAACGTAAATTACCAAAACTTATATTTGTTATTTAAAACTTTACGCACCACATTTAATGCGTATTGCGTATAATAAGACTGCGTATAATAAGCTTTTTGAATCAATTAGGTTATTCACAGTTTAAACGTAAATTACCAAAACTTATATTTGTTATTTTTGCAACTGTGAGCAAATAAAATTCTCTATCAGATATTTTTTATTTTAGCATTTTAACGCCACACGTGCTTATTAGTATATCTTATTCATGAATCATTTTTTGTTTAGGAATTAAGTCGTTCTTTGTATGTTTATCCGACGCTTCAAATCGATTTGATTTGTCGTTTTGAATTAAAACTGTTCATAAATCGAATTTCAAACCGTCTCCAAAATTTCAAACCGGTTCAAGAAAGCCTCATTTCAAGTCTGTTTTTAATTTTTCAAATCGGTTTAAATGAGCTCATAAACAGATTTTTACTTCAATCCATTTGAAACTAAAATGGTTTGCTTCCATAATACTATGTGGTGAAAACACCAGTCAACAGTTCTTTAAAGCTAGTAATATTTAATATATATTTAATATAAATAAAATAATTTATTTTTTATTAAAAACAAGCACGTAAATGAATACTTGAATTCCATATTATAAACTAAGAATAAATGCTTAAACATTTAGTTAATTTAATTTAAAATTTTGTTTTTTGTTAAATTTTAACGCATAAAAAATACAAATTGTATTAAAACCGTAAGCCGGCATTTATTGGCATTTTTTATTGACCTTTTCTGCTGCTTTGACCGCATTTTTATGCAATTTTGTTTCTTCGTGCTGCTTTAGATGATGCTGCAGACGGAAATCTTTATTGCAATAATCGCAATGATAGTATTTTATCTCTGCGTGTATTAGCTGGTGATTTTTCAATGCTTGAGAATAGGCAAAAGCCTTATTGCATACTTCACAAACATGCGGTTTTGATCCTAGATGAATACTGTAAGGTAAAATGGTTAAATAAAATGTATGGGTTAAATTGAAAAAAAAAATTTTACTTTTTTAATGTCATGAATGCATTTTATATTACGCATACTTACGCCTCATGTGACCTTTTTAAGCTTTCAAAAAAGAATGTGCGACTGCAAAATGAACATTTATGCGGTTTCTTATCCTTGTGTGCGTACATATGTTTCCGCAGTCTTTCACGCAGATGAAATTTTTTGCCGCAAAGTCTTAAAAAAAGCATATAGCTACTAAGAGCACATTATAAAAGAAAAGTATACCTACTCGCACGTATGCCGCTGTTCTAGGTCGTGTCCTTGACGGTGTTCCAACATACGAAAACGTTTTGTATAAATATTTCCACATATATCACAAATATATCCGACACCATTGTCGACTTTGCGTGCAGTTTGCTCTTTGGTAAGTAGGTCTTTTTGCGTTGACTCCGCGTCATCTTCAAATTTTTCCAAATCTTTTGGAGGCCCTATATCATATATGCGTTTCCTACCTCTCCTGTTGGATGTTTTCAAAATCTCGTTTTCTTTACAATATTGCTGACTATCCACCGATTCAGAAATTTTAAATTCTTCAATACTTTCCATTTTTACAATCGTCGAATGTTCTGTATCGAGTGCGTTGACATCGTCATGAGTTTCTGTGATTATCTCTTCTTCCATAGAATTTAAAGGCTCTTCGTCCATTGAATTGTATATAGCATCGAATTGTACCTGCAGATAATCAATTTTGTCTTCATCTGAAAATGATGTTTCCAGCATTTCAACTTTTTCTATTTCGATATCTTCATCTTCTGTTGATAGCTTTTGTAGATTGAAATAAGTTTCTATAATCAGTTGCGACTTAAGGGCTTTGGCCCGAAACTCGTAGGCCATATTAAGCGAAAGTATGCAATCCCTACATATATATATTGGGAGATTTCCCGTATCAGTGAACTGAAATCATTAATGTGTATTTTTATATACTTCTTTTATAATGAGACCTACCTCATCTACAACGATTCCAGTGATTATTTTCAGCATTTCGTTCGACGGTTCATCGCCTTCTTCCATTGGTTTAAAAATCGAGCGTAACTTTTTGGATTTTTGAAGGCAGATGCGGCAACTATTTGGAATTACTTTAAACTTCATAGTCTTAACTTTTGTTTAAAAGTTCTTAAATGTTTTTAATTAAGGTGTATGAAATGTAATTTTTCTTTTTGTTTACTATCCATGACAGACTTGCCACCTTCATACAACTTTGGCATTCAATATGTGTTAAGGGGTAATCTCTTATTTTTAAGACAGATATTTAAGATGTTCGGCCGTCGCGTAGTGGGTAGAGTGTGTGACTCTTACGCCAGAGAACCCAGGTTCGAGTCCTCCATCTGACACAGAAAATTTTTTCAATTGAATTAATTTTTCTGTTCGGCCGTCACCTCTCTGCAGACAATGGCAAACCTCAGAGAGTAAAAACTGCCATGAAAAGCTTCTTGAGGAACATAAGCCGTTGGGAGTCGGCGTAAAACATGTGTAGGTCCAGTTCTCGATCAATTGTGTGCAAACATTTCACATCACACACAACATAATTGGTGATAAGAAGCTCTGCCAAAGTTCTTTCAAGGGCTGAAATGGCCATTTCGTTTCTTTTTTTTTTATTTAAGATCTTCATCTCTTACAATTCGCATTTCAAGATTGCTGGGTACAAGCCATGGAATAATTTTTCGTTAGAGTATTTATGTAAATAATTTTTTTTTTTATTAAATGTATTTCGGTCTCTCAAGCAAATTGATGTAAGAAAACATTGTCGGTCTCCAATGGCTTAGGAGATAAGATTCATGAGTTTTAAAAAATCAGTTTTCCAACACATGAACAATTTATATTTTTATATTTTGAAGTAGTTTTAAGGATAGTGTTATCTTATTATTAGGTTTAATTTAATTAATGAAATATATTTTTTAAATCAGATATCCGCAGTAGAATTATTTCATTCCATACTTTAAGAACACGAAGGACTCAAATTGGATCCATTAAATCTTCCAAGGCAGCCTATAAGGTATTCTAAAATTATTTCTGTTTAAAATTTGGTGCCGATGGCAAGATTTCTGTGACTGAAAATAAAATTGTAGTATTTTATAATAAAAAAAAAACCAACTGTACAGCCCTTGAAAGTACTTTGACCGAGCTTCTTATGATCAGTTGTGTTTGTGAAATGTTTGAACACAAACGACCGAGAACTGGGACTACAAGTTTTATGCCAACTTTTAACAAGTTTAAAGTGAGGTACACATTAGCGATCATAAGTGACAGTCGAAAATTCAACACTTTTACTAAAACTATCATTCAAGTTGTAAAATTTTAACAATTGATATAGAAAATTAGAAAATTGATTGCGCATTATTTATTATTGCACTTATTTTTTATTTGTCGGTTTGTTTTCGTTATTTTTTGTTTTATGAGCTTGATATTAACATATTAAATATGTTATACCGATGCAGAAAACCATGCTGCACTTTGGGTCGCTTTGTCGCGCTGGTATGGGTTGTCCGAAGCCAATTGCGTGAAAAATTCGTCATCGACTACGCCTCAAGATGTAGCCAGGCCTCGTTTGTCTGAGCCTTCACGTCAAAGAGGGACGTCCCGGGGGAGTTTCTGTCCGACCTCGATTGTCGAAAGCAGTGAACGTTGTGAGGAGACCGACGCCTCACTAGCAGTCTGCCACTCAATCACAAACATTTTCGTGGTTGAAGATATGTGTCAATCGGAAACTTTTCACTCGGATGATCAATTTGATAGTTGGTAGAGCAATTTTTGATATTTGTGAGGTGAATACTACTGTCAAAATTTGTTTGTAGCACCAGGGGCTATTACAAATTTTGACAATCGAAAAAGAATTTTTGACACCCAAAAATTGAGAAAAAAAACAAGACGTTATCTTCCGCGCCATATTCACATCGAAAGCTTGTTATTTTACGTGTTAATAATTAAAATGTACAGGTTGTGTGTGTAAGTGTCTTAGTGCTAACAGGAGCGAGTGATTGGAACTCCGCTGGCAACGTAATGCAGCGCCATTATTTTTGACTTCATTTGTACGGCCTGTAGAATTCTGTTCATTCAGCGTTAAAACACGACCGAAATGTAAAACATCAAAATTTGTAATAGTCAAAATTTCATCGTCCATTTGACACAGCAAAAAAGACAAATTAATTTCAACACATACAAATATAATTCAACTTGTTCACCCAGCACGAGTTACTTGTTAATAATTAAAATGTACAGGTTGTGTGTGTATGTGTCTTAGTGCTAACAGGAGCGAGTGATTGGAACTCCGCTGGCACGTAATGCAGCGCCATTATTTTTGGCTTCATTTCTACGGCCTGTAGAATTCTGTTCATTCAGCGTTAAAACACGACCGAAATGTAAAACATCAAAATTTGTAATTGTCAAAATTTCATCGTCCATTTGACACAGCAAAAAAGACAAATTAATTCAACACATAGGCTGTGTGCTATTCGGAAACTTTTCACTCGTGGTAGGAAAGAAGTTACTGAGTTGAATACAATTTCTGTCTGTTGAAATAAAATTGTCATTTTTGCTGTGCCAAAAGAACAATGAAATTTTGACAACTAGAAATTTTGGCGTTTTAGATTTCGTTAGTGTATTAGCGCGAGAATTTAATTTATTTTGCAAAATTGTTGATATAACTGAAAATGAACAGAATTTTACGCAAATATTTTCCACTTCTGGTTGCTTTGCTGTCGGAAGCAAAAAGTTTTGAACACCTTTATGACTTTTTTTAAAGGAAGGAGGAAGAGTAAGTACTGCTTTTGCTTTTCTGATCCGGACAACTACCTAAAACATTTTTCCTTTAAGGATATTACCTATATTCGGCCAAGAGGTTATTCTGAAACATTAAATGCCATTTTTAATGGAGACAATGCACAAACTTAAATGCATTTAAGAGTGTCTGCTAGCTCTTTTCTCAAAATTGTGGAGTTTATTCCAGCGGAGCATCATGGATAAAGTATGAAGTGCTTTGCTATCGAGTAGCAAGTGGCTTTATGGGATTGCGGAGAGTATGCAATATAGTTTTACATATTACGTAGAACTTCCTTTGCTGTTTTGTTGGGATTTCCATTATTTTTTAATTCTTTGTGCTTTTTTAATTTATAATTAACTAAAAAGTTTAGCTTTCATTAATTTCACTTTAGTTATTTTAGGCGCGAACTTACAACTGAGTTTTTTTTTTAATTATGCTTGTGTCAAAAATTCTCTTGCCGATTGTCAAAATTTATACTAGCCCCTGAGGCTACATGCATTTTTGACAATCATATTCACCTCGCAAGTGCCAAATATTCTCATTCAGACTGTCAAAATGTCATCATCCGAGTGAAAAGTTTCCGAATAGCACACAGCCATACAAATATAATTCAACTTGTTCACCCAGCACGAGTGATAAGATTCCTATTGACATACACCCTGAAAAAGAGTGGCCACACACGCGAACTTGCGCAAAATGAGATAATTTGAGGTGTCACTCATGTTCGCTAATTTGTACCCCCTTCAAAAATAGTTTAAAGAGCTTTTCAAATTGAAATTTTTATATAAAAAACTAAATTAAATTTTTTCCCCAACGATTAGTCATTGATCACTTCCAAATCACGGCGACCCTGAAGTTTAATAATGTCTTCCTAATCCTTCTTAATAGTCATATCTTGAACATAATGACGATGGTTGCAACGACAAGCTGTCTAATTAGGAATGATTCTATATCGACGACAAAACGCACGACACTAGACCAAACTCTCTCCATAAGAAAAACATCTAAAACAATTTGATAGATGCCGCAAAGTTATTAGGTGTGTTTCCGTACTCACACTGTGTAACTTGTGGGACACTATTTTCTGTTTCCGTACTTTCTGTGCTTAAAATGGGAGAAGAAGAACAAGCATAAAACCGCTCTCTCGAGCACACACAGTGCACAGAGAGTGCTCAAGACTCCGAGTAAAGTAAGAACAAGCACCAAGAAGAACAAGCATCAACTTCACAAGCAAATTGACATAATTTTAATTGGCGCAATTTACGTTTGACATGTCCGCAGTCAAAATCAGCTGTTTTGTACTTGAAACTTACTAGAAGCTGTTTCCGTACTTTTGCAACTATTCTCACATTTCATTTTTACTCTCTCAGTTTGAACTTACACAAATCTTACACAGTGTAGAGTACGGAAACACACCTACTGTCAAAGTGTTCAAGCTATAAAATGCATTTTGAAAGCGCACTTAAAACGTAGGAAATTAGTTAGTTCTAATAACACTTCGAGTTAAACAACTGCAACTGCGTGTAATTTAATCCTTATCCGAATTGTCAAAAGATTCGACAGATTGCAGCAAAAAAAAAAAGAAAAACAAAACAAGGCTACAAAAAAAAATTTATCTGACGTTAAGGAGCAGAAATCGAAAATTATTTTGAGTTAATAAATTAATTTCCGGCCAACAAGCCAGTAGATCAACATTTAAGAAGATTATCATGGATCTTAGCGAGAATGGATCTTTAGAGGATCAGAAATTTGTCATCTTCAAGCACGATGATTTGTTTGGCAAAAGCTTTCCGCTTATGAAAGAAATTCGTCGTCAAGGCAAATTGTGTGATGTTACCCTCAAGGTGCATATTTCTTTACCTCTTATCAGTGGAAGCTAAAATCACGACAATCTAAATACAATTTTTTTTTCGTTAAAGGTTGAGGATCAATCTTTCTCTGCACACCGCATAGTGCTAGCTGGAACAATTCCCTATTTCTATGCAATGTTTACGAATAACATGGCAGAGAGTCGCATTAATGAGATTACCATGAAGGAAATCGAACCCAGCGCTGTAGAGAGTCTAATAAACTATGCGTACAGTGGACAAGTCCGCATTGATAATCAGAATGTACAGAGTCTCATGGTAGCTGCTTCATTCCTGCAACTTACTAAAGTTCGAAATGCATGCGCTGATTTCTTGATATCTAGGTTTATTTGTCCATGCATTCGAAATGCTTGCATGTTATTAATTTGTGTGCATTTAATTTTATTTTAGGTTTCATCCACACAATGTGCTGGGTATACGTCATTTTGCAGACTCCATGAGTTGCACACACCTCATAACAGCCGCCGACAAATACATAGACCATAACTTTGATAAAGTTGCTCATTCAGAAGAGTTTCTTTCTTTAGACTTTAATGAACTAGTTGAATTGATACGACGAGATGAGCTGCTTGTGCCTACAGAAGAGATAATTTTCGAGGCATGTATGAAATGGGTGAAATATAACGAAGAGAAACGCTCTGCTATATTTCCTGAAGTACTGTCCAAAGTGCGTCTGCCACTATTAACGCCAGAATTCTTAGCAGATCGTGTTGCGCGCGAAGAGCTGATACGTTCCTCGCATCAATGCCGGGATTTATTAGATGAAGCCAAGGATTTCCATTTAATGCCTGAACGACGTGGACTGCTCCAAAGTTTTCGGTAATTTAAAAACTTACAGAAATTCTGTAGTGTTTGCATATTTTCTGATTGCAGCACCCGCTTGCGTTGTGGAAATTTTAAAAAAGGTGTTATCTATGCTGTTGGTGGCCTAGCAAGTAATGGTGAATCTGTTAGTACGGTTGAAATCTATGACCCAGTTACCAAAAAATGGCAAATGGGTGAACAAATGTCCATGATGAGGTGTGATGAAAAATGGCATCTAAATATTTTTTTGTTTAATATTGATAATGTTTCTATTGCGCCTTAGATCTCGCGTTGGTGTGGCTGTGATGGATGGAAAGCTATATGCTTTTGGTGGCTTTAATGGCACCGAGCGTCTGTCAACTGTAGAAGTTTACGATCCTAAACTAAACAAATGGTCGCAAGGCCGTGCCATGCTGTGCAAGAGAAGGTAAGTTATTGAGTTATAAACTCGTCAATGTAAAATTTTTCACTTTTTTAACTTTTTATATATTTGCAGCGCTGTCGGTGTTGCTGCCCTCAATGACTGTATTTACGTTTGTGGCGGATACGATGGCGTTACTTCACTAAATACGGTGGAGTGCTATTGTCCGCAGTCTGATGTCTGGAAAACAGTAAGCTATGCTTTTTTCATTAGTTTTTGTAAAGTTTGAACTTTGCTAGTTCGGAAAACATTTTAAATTCGTTATCTAAGATCAGTTTTTGTTCAGAAATTCTGAAATTGTTTAAACATCTAAAACACTGATTCCCAATCGGTGGGTTGCAGTTTTCAACAGCCAAAATCTATATATAAATAGGGTTAGGAAAAACAGTTCAGTACCATTTTCTCTTGTGTTTCTTAAGCGATTTTTATGATTTTTTTTTTTTAATGAATCAGAGTAGGGAGGAGCATCGACGAATTTTTAAAAATGCTAGCTGGAATACCCGGCATTGCTCGGGGTGGTATGGCATTCAGGGTGTTTCTCAACCGATTTTGATGATTTTTTTTTAAATGAATCAGAGTAGGGGAAAGGAGTGCACCAAATAGTTTTTAAAGAAAAATGTTAGCTGGAATACCCGGCGTTGCTCGGGGTTGGTATGACGAAAAGGTCGAGTTTCAACCACTGGCGTACTCCAATTAATTTAAAAGTACATGATAAAATCTTATAATTTGGTATATTTACTATCAAATTTATTGCTAATACAAACAGAATAGCTTTTTTCCATCAACAAAAATTTAAGACTATGGTAAAAAACACCATAATAAAATAAAATTATCATATCAAGCCTTTCATACACTTTGACGATGTCCCTGATCCCACATAACACAACAATATTTTGAGACTATTGAAAACTATGTTTAGAGAAAGATTGAGCACTATAGCGAAGTCTTGACAGTTATAGCTCCGCTTAAAAATAACAAAGCTACAGCAGCCATTCGTCCACCTGCTAAACTGTCTAAGAACGGTAATTTAAACGCATTCACGAGATTCTATGTAGAATATATTGAAAAGAATGCACTCCAACTTATTTAAACGTCAGTGTGTCGATTGCAAAGTCATGCAAAAGTTCAAAAAGAAACCACTTATGTCATTCTCCATCCGATTTCAACTTGGTATACCTGCAAAGTTAATCCTTTTCTGCAGGTTGACACTGAGTAACTCGTCAGTGCAGACTAAGTCGTATAGTACCGTTCCCCCGTGTAACTTTTTCAATCTTATGATGGAAAATATCATTCGAGCTGCTGATCTGATAAGTAGCAGCACAATATTCTAAAGAGTGTTATGCGGTTGGAGTTTGCTGATGATATCGATATTATTGGTCATATTAAGCTCGAAGTTTATTCTCAATATTAGTAAAATAGTCGATTCGAATGAGTCTTGCTATGAACGCAACTAAAGAAATGCTTGATGTCAATAAACATTCCCAGTGTTTTGGAAATCACATCACTTTTGACATCACCTCATTCGAGGTTTTTGAAGACTTTGTGTACCTGGACTCCAGCATAAACATCTCCAACAATATCAGCACTAAGATCAAACTAACTCTTCCTAAAAGTGTTATTTTGGGTTCAGTAGTCAATTGAGAAGAAGGGCACGTTCTTTGGCAAAGACTTTGGGAGCCTTCGAGATAAAGATCCTTCATAAGATCTGAGGTTCAATCTGCATCAATGGTGATTAACAAAAACGATGGGACCAAGGGCTGTATGAGTTGTACGGTGACAATACCGGATAGATCATGCTAAGCGAATAGAGAACAACATTGCAGCAATGATATTATTCAGTTTTGTATCCGATGGGGGTCTACGTAGTAAAGGTCGTCCGTTTGAAAAGAGCAAGTATTGGAAACCTGACAGCGCTTGGCATATCCAACTGGCGCTAGCAAGCGCACGACAAAAGAGGGTGGTGCAAACTCTTAGATTAGGCCAAAACCGACCTACGGTTGTAAACTCCAGCTAAACAAGGAAGCATATTTATGATACGTAAAATTAAAAGAGTTCTAACATAAACAACGATTGAAAAATTCTTTGGATTTTTGGTTGCTTGGAAAAATGTTGTCGAATTGCTAATAAGGCAATTCAATAAGTCCTTAGAAAACCCAAGAGATGGCGCTCGTAGTATCGAAAATGATTTTTTTCCCCGTAAGCAAGTCAGTAATTAGTCAGCTGGTAGAGTTTCAGCTGTATCCATGACGTAATTAAAATTTTTGTTGTCGTTTGAAGTAAACAACTTTCATCTGGTTATAACAATGGATAAAAGTGAGTTTCTTGTATTAAAAAGCTTAAAGCCCAATAGAAAATCAAAGCAGAGTTGGATGAAGTTCATGGCACATCTGTTCCTGTTTTTGTAACTATTTACAATTAGGTAAATAAGATTAAACGTAGCCGTATATCCACAAGAGATGAAAATCCACGCCCTGTGGAAGGTACTACACCCGAACTGATTGACAAAATCCACACGATATAGTTTTAAGTGATCAACAAATCGATGTGCGCGAAATAGTTGAGGCCACAGGCATATCGCAAGGCACAGCCGCTTTAATTTTACACGAAAAATTGGGTGTGAAAAAAATCTCGACAAAATGGATGCCGTGTTTGTTCCCAGTGGAGAATAAACGCAATCGTGTGATCGACTCTAAGGCTGTTTTGGCGTTTTTTCGTCACAATCCTGAGCATTTTCACACCTACGCAGTTGCGATGGTCAACTACGATGACTTCATCCACCGTAGTCAACAGATTTGGCCCTCCATTGACTTTTTCTTATTTATAACTTGAAGACCCCCAGTGACTTTTTTTTATTTATAACTTGAAGAAATGGCTTGGTGGACAACGGTTTATGTCTTATAAAGAGGTCATCACCCAAACAAGTGCCTATTTTGAGGAGCTTCTAAACTCCTAATTTTTGGGCGGCTTTAAAAATTTGGAAAATCGTTTAAGCTTCTTCTAGACGATGCGACAATGTCTTAAGACAAATTTTCAAGTGACTGACAAATTTTGTCTTATTTGAAAAGTATTTTTCAATTTGCTTTCATACGAACGCAATTTCTGCTTGATAAAAATGTAAATAAGGCAATGCACAGGTGCCCACCTGCGCAGTTTCGATGGCCAAAATCATGGAATTAAAGTCCAATTATCACAATATCCACTGTATTCATCTGATTTGGCCCCCAGTGACTTTCTTATTTATGGTATTACTTGAAGAAATGGCTTGGTGGACAACGGTTTACATCTTCCGAATTCCTACGTTTTGGGCGTCTTAAAAAATTTTGAAAAAAAAATGTATAGAGCTGAACGGAGATTATGTGGGAAAACAAAAAACATGTACCCAAAAAAATGTTTTCTACTTTTTTGAATCACCCTCGTACAACATGTAAGTTATTGAATATTTATCAACATATGGATGTAGACAAATCTTGTAAAATTAGTTTTAAGCATTAATAATTGATACTCTACTCTTTCTATCAGATTTTTGAATTGAATCTTTTTCTTATTTTAATATTAAAAAATATAATATTTTGGGAAGACAATACCATACAACTTTTTTGATTTCAGCTTAAACAAAGGGATTTAGATAAATTTGGTTATAAGACTGTAGAAAAAAATGTCTGGATGTAAAATAAATGTTACAATTGAATTGAATATACTGAGCGAGAAAATCCCGTCTCAAAACTTTGTTCTAAGTATGTAGCTTCTCGACAGGGTCGTCATTGATTATGAGTTCAGTTCAAATCAATAGGCCACAAATACACGGCGTGACGAGTAGTAGTTTTCTGGCGTGAAAAAGAGTCATTTTTAATAATAAAATAAAAATGTCTTACATTGGAATTGTTAAGTAGTGAATTTAATGTTTTATAAACAAATTATCAATTTATCTATGTCCATAAATATTGTTTTATAAATCCTGTTTCTTGTTTTATTGATAAAATATGGCGGATATTTGCCAAATATGGTAAAAACATTTTAAGATTCCACGCTAGACCACCCAAGATTAAAAAAAATATCTTAGGATCCACTGATCTAAAAAATGCCTAAAAAAATAAATATAATCGCATCCAACAGGTTGCACCTATGATGAAATATCGCTCGGCAGGTGGCGTTGCTCCACTAGGAGGCTATGTTTATGCCCTTGGTGGACATGATGGACTCTCAATATTCGACTCTGTAGAGCGCTATGATCCAAAACAAGATAAATGGGTGAAAATGAAGTCAATGTTAAATCGACGCTGTCGCTTAGGCGTAGCAGCTTTAAACGGACGTTTGTACGCTTGCGGCGGCTATGATGGAAACTCCTTTTTACGCTCTGTCGAAGTTTATGATCCCGAAAAAGATACATGGATGCAAATAACTCCTATGAACTGCAAACGCAGTCGCGTAGCTTTGACCGCAAATATGGAAAAATTGTGGGCCATTGGAGGTGAGTGAATTCATATTTTGCTATCAGAATACAAATTAATTAACTTCTCTTCATTTATTTTTCTTGCTGTAATACAAAAGGTTATGACGGGGAATCGAATCTTTCCACGGTCGAAGTTTATGATCCCGCAACGGATGTATGGTCCTTTGTGCCATCTATGTGTGCTCATAGTGGTGGTGTTGGAGCTGGTGTTATTCTCAATAACTAGTCAGCTTAAAAATTGTTCATAGGCTATGCATATTATAATACAAGCAACTAAATTATATAAAAAAAAAAATTAACAAATTCTAGGTATTTAAAATCATTCCAATCATAGAAAAATATGCTTAATTATTTGCTTATTTCTTTATTGGCTTATCTTATTATTGCTTATATTTATTTTTAAAGAAATATAACTACAATCATCAGGAAATATTCAGCAATTTTTCTTAGATGCAATTAGTATATTATATTAAATATTAAATATTCAAAATTAATAAAATAATAATTTATTATTAAATTACTAATAATTTTCATGTTGAAAAAAAAATTGTTGTGAATTTGGCATTCAGCTTTTATCTTCATTTCCGCCAGTGGTGCCCACAACTCGTATCCTACGCTATGTCAATTTTTATTTGTCAAGCGAATTGAATATTTATTAAAAAAGTTCTAAGTTGGTGTGCACAATCGTACGCCGTATGCACGACAGAATATGTGATTTTGTATGTATAAAAGTGTAGGCGCAATTTTTACGTTGGTAGGTCGAGCTTTTTATATAGCAAACGTAGTAAATACAATCGGTTTCATTCTTACAATTGAATTTATTTCACATATTTGCACAATGATTGGCCATTGATTGGTAACTTTGTTTTTGTTGTTCTTATCTGTTCGATAACTTTTTAATTAAATTTGTGACTATTTATATGACTATTTTTTTTTTTATTAAGACTTAACTCTGTAGAAATAGCGATGTGGATGCAAATTTTACAAGCACTCAAAAATAAAATTGAATTTTCTTAATTTTTAATTTGAAAACTAAAATGCCCACTTTTTTGGTACAGATTTTAGAGACCAGAGTGAAAAAACCATTTAATTTTACAAGATTTTAGCATTATTCGCTTCCATCTAGTGGGTCCAATATTCTTGTTGTGACGTTATTGTAAGTCGACCCACGCATAGTAGAATTTATTTTAAGATACGGGAAGTTATGACAAACTTTACATGATGCATACAGTTAATCAAATTATGCATAAGGTTTTGGTCCTTAAAATCTTAAATTTAAATCTACATTTCACAACGGAGGACATAAAGAAAGGAGGATGAACTATTTTTAAAACTGTATTTACAGACAGTGTCAGTGCTGCCAACCCCGTCATTATAGATTATCTTATACATATAGGAGTCAGATTATAGTATTTTGGAAAAATTATCGTACAAATTATTGTACGTTTAGTATATGGCTTATCCCAACTCAGTTGGCAAATTTTCAGTGCGTGTAGAGCTTGGAAGATTCGCATTTATTTGCCGACTGAGTTGATACAAGCTTTATGTTACATCACTTATCCAGTGATGATGAATTCGATTTTCAACCATGGAGACCATAGCATTCTAGTGATAGAGCGTGGCCCATAAGCCGAAAAACCGCGGGTCAACCCCATTTTGTCACAAAATATTTTTGCCATTGAATTAATTTATTATTTCTGTTCGGCCCATGGCAGTATTATAAGGTAGGGCGGCTTTGCTTAGTGCCCTCACGCGTCAACGAAGAGTGGATATTGAAAAGTTGGTTAGTTGTCAAAACGACGAATTTCGTAGAAATTGCAAATGAAGAAAATATTTTATGTTTCCAAGTTGCAAACAGTGCGGTCGCGGGTGTTAAATTTGTGATAATTTGAGTGAAAATATTATAAAAAAAGTGTAATAAAAACTATAAACTGTGAAAGAAATCTTAAAATTGCAAAAATTACACGTAACAGTTTTAACCTAAAAACAACTGCGAAACATGAGCATAAAGAAATTCGCGATAAACAGCTGATTTTGACATCTAGCTTGCTTTATTCTGGTTTCTACTTCATTCCTCTCCGAGTCGGCCCTACCTTATAATTCTGCCATGGCTCGGCCCAAGGTCGATTTATAAGGTTGTCGCAGGGTTGATCGCACTCTCTTCTCAGTACCCATAATTGTCAAAACCAGCCAATTTTCCGAATGACTACTAAAGAAAAAAGGATGATAATAGAGAGCACTTGTATATTTTCTATGAGCTTTCAACTTCGATTTGACAATTATGGGTACTCGCTCTCTCCCTTGCGACAACCTTATAAATCAACTTTGGTTTTGACAATTATGGGTACTGAGAAGAGAGTGCGATCAGCCCTGCGACAATCTTATAAATCAAGCTTGGTCCAAGGCAAGGTTGATTTATAAGGTTGTCGCAGGGCTGATCGCACTCTCTTCTCAGTACCCATAATTGTCAAAACCAGCCAATTTTGCGAATGACTCCGAAAGAAAAACGGATGATAAAAGAGAGCACTTGCAGAGTTTCTATGAGCTGTCAACTTCGATTTGACAATTATGGGTACTCGTTCTCTCCCTTGCGACAACCTTATAAATCAACCTTGGTCCAAGGGCTACTCTTATTTACGCGCATGGCAGAATTATAAGGTAGGGTCGACTCTGAGAGGAATGGAGTAGAAAGCAGAATAAAGCTACATTGATGTCAAAATCAGCTGTCCATCGCGAATTTCTTTATGCTCACCTTTCCCAGTTGTTTTTAGGTTAAAACTGTTACAGGTTTTTTTTTAGCAATTTTAAGACTTTCATATTTTATAGTTTTTATTACACTTTTTATATAAAATTTTCACTCAAATTAGCACAAATTTAACACCCGCGACCGCATTGTTTGCAACTTGGAAACAAAATATTTTCATTATTCTCATTATCCACTCTTCGTTGACGCGTGAGAGCACTCAGCGAAACGGCCCTACCTTATCATTGTATCATGTTTACGCGTGTTTGCATTTTTGTGTTTGCATGCAAAACAACAAAGAAAAATACGCTTACGTAAGTTGGTGTAAAAATAACAAATCGTAAATTAAACAGGCCTGCTTACTTAAACTGTGAATAGCCTATATATTTACAAAACAAGCATCAACAATTCCTTTTTCGCATCAAACAAAATTGTTAACTGCTAATAATGGCAGTTAATTATGAAATATAATCGATCTTCGAATTCGAACATAGAGATGACAATAAAGCCCCATGCACAGAGTTACATATTTGAGTTCATTATTTTTGTAAGATGGCATTTTTCAATTGATATGTTTTTAAAACTTAATCTCACCCCAATCATGAAACATTTTCTCCCGGGAGTTACAAAAGGTAGTTTCCGTTTTTAAGATAAAGTTTAAAAACTTTTTGGAATTTTTTTATTGCAAATTTGTTCATCAACCGTCAATATTCACGAGTGTAAAATTAAGAAGTGAGAAGTTTCTATCTGCTGTCTTAAAAACTGAAACTCCGTTTTACAACTCCCGGAAGAAAATGTTTCACGATTGGGGATGAATAATAAAAATATTACACAGCGACTACAACTAAATTTAATTTAATAAACAATAAGCGGACGGCGGATTTTTGCAATTTAACCCGCCAAACGACATCAAAATCCGAATATTTGGCGGAAAATCCGCTTATCTAGAAAGAATGCTGCAGACATTGGCAAACTTTAGAGACTAATACTGCCATGTAAAAGCTTCTTGAGAATACGAGCCGTTTGGAACCGGCATAAAACTTGTAGCTTCAGTTCTCGATCATTTGTGCACAACACAATTGTATCATAAGATACAAGCTCGGCTCGGTCAAAGTCCTTTCGAGGACTGAAATGGCTAATTTTTTTTTTCATTTCAACCATACATAAAATTTTACTTTTTTAGTAAAATTAATTCATTAATAATACATTTTTCAGCAATGTAAAAAAATATTTACTAATATTTACTCGTAAATAAATGAAATAAATAGATCTTAAAGGCATAGGACGATAGCTTGAATGGGATTCGATGTCGAGTTCCATGTGTGACTGGCAAGCACGTGTGGTATACAAATCAAAAGAATTGCACAAGTTTTCAAAATTCATGTCGTCAATTCAACATTTTCGTAAGTACTCATCTAATAAAGTGTGCCAGTCAGTTCTGTTGTGCGCTTGCTGGCGCCAGTTGGAAACTCCAAGCGTCGTCTGGTTATCCATCACTTGGTCCTTCCAACGTAAATGTGGGCTTCCTCTTCTGCGTTGACCGGCGCTGGATACCGAATTGAATATTTTCTTCACTTGAGTGTGGGCTCAATGTGCTATATGCTCAACATGGCCTAGCCAGCAAAGCCGAAGCGATTTTTATGCGCTTGGCTATTTCGATGTCGGCGTAGAGCTCATACAGTTCATCGTTTCATACTACTCGGTAGAGGGCTCTACTTCTCAACTGCCTAATGAGTCCAAAGTAACACTTGTTGGCAAGTGTTACATTTCATTTAAGTTAAGTTAATCCAAGTTAATGCTGGACCCCAGGTAGACAAATTCCATCACAACCTGACACATGACACAAATGTTGTCAATAGTGACGTGGATTCCAAGGCACTGAGAATACTTGATTGTTGATACCAGATATTTCGTCGTATCTGCGTTCGCTACAAAACCCATGTGACTCGAATATTTTTTGGAGTGTATTACGGCCAATGATATAGATATCATCAGTATACACTAGTAGCATAAAACTTATAGAATATGGTGACACTATGCTCAACTATTATGAGATTGAAAAAGTCAAAAGTGTTCCCTCCACAACGTTAGTGTACTCTGGATATCTGTCACTATATTCCCGTTTACAGCTTAATAGGAAGAGGCCCCGATTTTAAAACCATTGAATGACCGAAAAAAACAGAATATGTCTTTTAATTTGACCTAAGTCGTAGTAAACCTCTCTGCCAAATTTCAAAGCAATCGGTAAAAACATTCCGGAGATGTATGGCATTTTCCATAAAAAATACAAAATTTCTATGCAAAAAAGTTTCTTTGGGTTTTCGTTATTTTCCAAATTTTCGAAAAAAGTTTCCAAATTTTTTTTCTATAAAACATCCTGATACAAATACAAACAAAATAATAAAAATCCCAGCCAAATCCGTTGAGTTGTTCATGAGTGATGCCATTACCAACGAACACCATTTCTTTTTTATATATATATAGATAAGTTTTTCGTTAACAGAATCGGATACGTTTTCAGGGTTAGAAAAATGTACGATTCCGAAAAAAATTTGAAGCAATTCAACGTTATATTTGGTTGGTTTCATTTTGGTTGAAAGAAGTCGGAAACGGGACGGAACGTAATTAAAATAGGCAACCTACTCGCTCTCTTAAAATCTCAATTCATAGTTTGAACACATTGATGACGACAGCAACATTACGACATCTGTAAATTTTTTTTACATGTATTTCTTATGGAGAGAATTTAGACTTATGCCTCAATGTCATGTCGTCGATATAGAACAATTCCTAATTTGACAGCTTGTCGTTGCTCTCGTCGATAATGTGTTCAAGCTATAATGCTTCATCATCCATTGTTACGTCACAAAAATATAAGCGATAATAACTTAAAACTAAACTTGCACAATCAAAATATCTGACTTTTTTTGATAAAGTCGAATTTAACCTCAAATTTAAGCTGTTTGATAAGATGTAACGTAAAGTAATAAATATGAAATGATATATGAATAGTGTTGGTTGAAACAATAAGTGACAGAACGCACTGCTGAAGTGAAATTAGATCACATGACTTTACTTCTTTTTTATTTTGGATCTTTTTGGGCCGTACTGTTCACCTCTGGATGTTTTTAATTAGCAGATAAAGTATTAGATTAGTACCAGGAAACCAGTTAATATCCACTGGTTAAAGAGAACCAGACTTGACCAATACGGCCCAAAGAGCCCTAGTCCGTTAAGCGTTTTCGCACTTCAATGCATTTCTCTCAGTCTGTGAGATTTTTTTTGTTACCATCTTTCACTTTTGATTTTTTCTACAATAAAGGCAACAGACCTTATGTTTATTTTAATACAAATTCTTATCGCATAAAAGCGTTTTAATCTTATTTATCTAACTTTACTGAATGGAAGCATTTCGTACTATTATGTGCAGGATTTCTTAATTGCATACAAATTGAATAATTCTGTGAAGAAATATTAATAAAATTCATTTAGTATTTGCCAATAAGCTTATGGCCGGATATTTGCCATTAACAAATTAATAACTTTGATTTACCTGTAATTAATATAGATACGTATATGAGTTGTTTTTGAGCTTATTAGATAGTAAAGTTGGGTAAGAGAAAACAACAACAATTTGTTGAAAAGTTCAGGATTATTATTTGTTTGACTAAAAGACTAAATCTAATCAAAAAGAGGTTTTGTACTAGCACGGAAAGGTTCAAATGTGTCACACGGCAAAATTTATGGAGATAGCTTTAAAAAAAAACAACATTTTTGATTAACCATATTGTGGACTTTATCTATAGAAAAATAAAAATGTATATTTAAGAAAAAAGTAAAGTGGCAAAAAAATTTAATTTTTGCTGATTTTGAAACGCCATTTTGAAACCCTTTTGAGCACATATAAAAAAAGTCAACCTTGGTTTTTTGTCCTCTATCCGAAATTCATTTAAATAGGCGAGTGACATCTGGAAATCTTTCCTTGTTAGTGTAACTTATCAAATGTCGCAACTCTGTGATTAAATTTTTAATAAAATTTATTATGTAAAACGTTGTTATAATTTTGAATGAACTGTATTGAACGGATTGGGTAACTGGTCGTTATAGAATTCAGAAATCGAATCCTTAAAAGGAGTTCAAACATTTAGAAGTCGTTTACAAGTTCCAAAAATCACAATATTTTAAGTAAAAATTCATTTTTAAACATTTTCGTGCATTTGGCATGGAGAACAGATAAATAGTGTTTATAAAGTCTGGAAGTTTTTGATCAATAAAAAAAACATTCTTTAATTAAAACAAAAAAATGGTTGAATTAATTACTTATTTTTTTAGGAATTCAGAAATTGTCCTATTATGTGTAGGATTTGTGCTGCAAAATGCCCAAGAGAGTTTAAAAAAAAAGAAAGTAATATTTTTCAAAATGGAAGTTCTGCTTATTCCTTAATCAAAACGCAAGTTTAGTAATTCGCTAAGGCTTGAGTCATAATAGCCTCAAGAAATTTTTCTATGCGGCATTAGAAGCTGATTTCATTTGAATTTCAACTACTAGAGACTCATACGAAATTTTTTAAGTTGTAAGTCGTCCACAATTTTTTTCATAACTTCGATAAAGTTACAACATCTAAATACTAATTACAAAGTTATGAAATGTCATGTTTTATAACTTTTTTCTTAAAACTGTAATGCATTATTAATTTTAATAAATTTAAATACGTATTTTGAATACAGCACAATTTTTGAATTTAGGAAGAAATCCTCACTAACTTTTTAAAAAATACACAATTATATGAATTTTTTGTAAAACTCTCTATGACACATTGCAGCACACTCTTGGCACATCACAGCACAATTCATCACAAGGGGCTAACTGTTTAAAAAATTTACTATTATAAGGATTTTTTAAAAATGTCAGTGGCACATTGCTGCACAGTTCTAGCACATTACAGTACAACTTTCGAATTTCTTAAAAAAAGCAGGTACAATGTTTTCTTCAAAGTGAAAAAGTCCTCACTTATAAAAATCCTACCCTTAGTATTAATTTTAAACTCTAATTCTTAATTATTTTTTTATCGATTTAGATCACAGCACAATTTTTGAATTTCAGAATAAAGCGCATATCTCAGTCTCGGAAAATCACATTAAAATTCATCACAGGGACTAACCCTTAAAAAATTTACTATTGCTTCATTTTGAAAACTATCAGCAGCAAATTGCAGCTCAGTTGCGGTACATCGCAGCACAACTTTTGAGTTTCTGAAAAAAATAAGTAAAAGATTTGCTTCAACATAAAGAAGCATAACTTTATAAAAATCATACCCTTACAGATCTATTCTGCGCATTACCGGTAATAGTAATCTTGTTACCGAAATTTGTGACCGGTCTTAGTATTCGGTATTCTGTACACTCGGTAACGCTTTCAAAAGCCGTAAGCTCGTTTTAGAACAAATAACACTCTTTCCTTGCATCTGGCTGTTTGGCTTGTTACCACCTAAGGAGATGGTAACAATATTCACTGGTAACGCTTGCTTGTAGAATACCAAAAGGATGTAAATGTTACCAAAAGGTGAGTTTCTTCGGTAATAAGATTAACGTTACCGCGACAGAATCGATCTGTTAGTATCATTTCTTTCCAATGAAATGTCATATTTAATTATTTTTTTTTAAACTTCAATCCATCATTAGTTTTTATCGGTTTTATTCACAGCACAATTTCTGAATTTTAGTAATAAGCATCACTAACTTCTTCAGAAATCCGCAATTTTATGAATTTTTTAAAACATTGCAGCACAGTCCCGGCACATCACAGCACAATGCATCACAGCGGCTAATTTTTTAAAATATTTACTTTTTACTAGACGATTTTTTTTAAACTGTCAGCGGCACATTACAGCACAATAACGGCACATCACAGCACAACTTTAGAATTTCCGAAAAAAAAAAAAAATAATTACGAGGTTTTCTTCAACATAAAAAAGCATCACATTATAAAAATCATACCCTAAACATCAAAGTTTTTCCAATGTGGCACATTACAGCATATATTGAGCACATTCCAGAACATAGTTTTTTTTTTGGTTATAAATCAAAAGTGCGGTGCTAACTTCATGCACAGAGAAGCATAGCTTGACAACGTAAGTCTCTAAATCAAAATTATAGTCTCTAAATAAGACTAAAACGGAGACAAAGTAGAAGTCGCTTTCATGCAAATATAGTCTTCAATCTCAACCATAAAGACAACTAACCTTACTCATGGCTAAAAGTCAATTTAAAATCACACAAACTATTAAAAATGTATACAAGTATTTTTATTGTTTTCACTGTAGAAACATTCAAGGCAGTAAAAACTATTATGTTATGATTCTGAATTTGTTTTTTTTTTTTGCTGTTTTTGAATGCAAGATTGCAGTTTGTGAGTATGGAAAACTGTGTGTTGGTTGGATTAACTTCTGAAGTTTTCTTGTTTTTGTACTTTTGCTCGAGTGCTTCATTCGCACGCTTTCTAGGAAGCTCCTGTTCTTAAGCGGCTAAAAGTGCTCCCGGCTAAATTCGGCGTGGCATCGCTTGTATGTTTATATGTAAGTAAACCTAAAGACTATGATGACAGAAAAAATAATCACAAAAACAACAAGAAAATATAAGGTTTTATCTTGGCCACAGCGGTCTGCTACTGTTTCTGTTTTCAAGTCAATAAAAGTTATGGAAATGATGTTGAAAAATTTGCATTTAAATTGTTGGTATATACCGACATTTCGGGACGTTATTTTTTGTTTTTAAATGCATTTTCATAAAATTCATTTAATCAACTATAAAACCATTTAAACAATTTTCAGCACAACTACGCGTGGCACTTGCTGGCAATTGCTACAAAGGCAAAAAGAAAAAGTACTTTTAAATTGTTCAGAAAATTTTGATCAAGGAAAATTCGCGCCTAAGATGCGTGAGTGTTGTTCATATAAAGGAACCTTTTTAAATTAAAAATTAAAATGTTTTAATTCGCGGGGCAAGCACAATTTTGTGAGCTTTGTAGTCAAGTGGGCAACATATCAGCCATTTCATATTGAAAGGATCAAAAAATTTTTATTTTCAGGTTGATCATTTGGCTTACAAATGTTTATACTAATTTGCTTTAGGGCCACGGTCACTGCATTTTAAAGTTTCACTTTACAGTCTTTTTTTTCAAATAACTCCAAACAGTTCAGTTCAAGAAAAAATTTATCGGAGAGTTACATTGTAGAGCCCAGGGGTGCACACAAAGGAGAATTTTTGGGGTTAAAACTAGTGGCGACAAAAGGAGCTAAATCGGATGAAAATCACTTCTACCTCCCATACAAAATTACTTTATCAAAATAGTAAAATTCCACAAAAAATAATTTATTGATTAGAAATCTTTTATGTAATAATACGTTTACAATGAGAGCTTAATGTGCATTTAAGGAATGCTACATATATATATTTGTTCCTTTTACTTCTATAAGGAGCTTACATCCAAGCATTCTAAATTGTAAATGCGCATTTCGTTAAATGCCGTTAAATGCTCATTTAACTCTCAGTGTAAACGTATTATAAGCTTCGTACTCAAATATGCACCCTGAGTTTGAGTTTTGAAAAAAAAAATCTAATAAGAACCACGCCTGCCTCCAATATAGAGTCATGTCATTAAAATAGCGCGAGACATTTGTTAATTCCATAGAAATTCAATTAAATTGTCTTCCTATTTAACAAATAATCTTTGATATGGAAAACGATGTTGATTTAAATATAAGCTTTGATATTGAAAATTGGATCATAATTAAGCTATTCCACCCACTAAGTGACGTCATAATTTGTGTCTCGAATACTACAAATATGTAGGCTAACCGTAGAATTTTTAAAGTTTTATAAACTTATAATACATAAACGATAAAGTTTTGAATTTTTCAGTCGCCATTTGGAAACTGGACTTGCCATATTGTATTTATTTGTTTTTTTTTAATTTTTATATCAACTTTAAATTAGGGACCCTTCAAATTCTCCCCTATCAAGTTTTATATTGTATAGAAACATTTTAAATTTTCGGTGCTCATATTAGATCGGTCACTTTTTTTACATCAAGTTCGGAATTAGCGACCCCGTAATCTCCTTGTATTAATTTTTTTAGGTACAGTGTACATTTTTCGGTCGCCATATTAGGTCCACCATTTCGTATTTTTTTTTTGTTTTTAACAAATATTCGAAATCAGCAAATTAGCGATACGAATTTTATTTTTAAGAAAATAAGTGCATTTTTTCAAAAAAGAAATATAAATATAAAAGAACAAAAATTAAATTTTTTATATTATGCGTATAGCTCTAATAATTTAACTCTAATATAACTCTATAACTCTTAAATAACTCTAATAATTTTCAATTATTAATTAAGGTCTATGTTATTTTCTGAAGAAAACAACTAACAACAACATCAATCCCCTTGTACAGAGTAGTAATCACAGAGCAGACTAGACAGACTATTTTGCTGGCCGTTACAGCAACTCATCAGTAGCCTTGCGTGATCGCTGTGATCCACTAAGCTGTTTAAATTCCATTTGTTTCGTTTTTCTAACTACTCTACTTTTTCGTAACGAAACAAGGGTATTGTTGTTGTTGCAGGTTGTTTTCTTCAGAAAGCAACATAGTAATTTGAAAAATTATTAGAGTTATATATACGCATAAAACTTATGAAAAGGGGACGCTAAGAAATTAATTTACAAATAAATTTTTTCAATTTTCTGTATCAAACATAAGTTAAAAAGAAATAGCTGTGGGAACGGGCTTCTTATGATATCAACTATGGACTATTAAAAATTACAACAATAAGATTACAGCAAAAATGTATCTCTACAAATTGGATGCGATCATATGTGGCTCTTAATAGCTTTCGTTTGATATTTAATTTGTAAATATTTTCATGAAAATAGTGAAGTTATAACGAAAAAATTAAATTTCCGTTGATTTTGAAACGCCATTTCAAACTCTAAACCATTAAATTTTTGCACTCTACCCACTGTTGCCAAACCAGCGGATTTCCTGCCAAATATACGGATTTTAATGTCATTTGGATAGAAACATTTTTAAAAATTCGCTCGTGGAAAAATTTTTGTCGAAAAGTTTGATTTTTTGTAATTAAATTTAGCTTGATGAAGTTTTTTAAGTAATATTAAATAAAAAAATACAAAAAAAAAATAAATTCTTAAAAAACCATCTTATGAATAGTGCAAAATAATAATCTCAAAAATGTAACCTTGTGTATGGGGTTTAATTGTCGTCTCTATGTTCGAATTCGAAGATCGATTCTATTTCATAATTAACTGCCATCTTTGTTTACACTTTTGCTTGATGCTAAAAAAGAATTGCTGTTTTTATTTTTGTAAATATAGTTAAAGTGCAAATTGCTAACTATAAAAATACTTTATTTACGGTTGAAACATTTAATTGTTTTTTTGACAACTTGAATTTTGTTTTGTGTGCTTACTCAATTTTTACGCTGATATTTTGTCGTTAAAAAGAAGATTGCTAATTATCGTTTGAATTTTCAAGATGCGCCTTAAGAAGTCTACAGAAATCATAGCTCATCTAATGTTAATTGAGTAAAATACAATTTATGCCAACAAAAACATTAATGAAGAATGGATTGATTTAAATTAGAACTTTTAGAGTTTTTTTTCAATTGCAACTTAATAATTTTTGTGATTTTTTTTTAATATAAAACTTTTTCTTTTTTAAAATTGATCTCATAATATTATTTAAATTAATATTTGGTTTTATATTATACTAACAAAATTAAAAAAAAAAACAAATTAGCTGTTAAAAAAACGCTAAAACGGTCTTTTTTGATAAATTTTGCGGATTTTGATCAGCAGTTGCTGGCAATGCTGCCTCACAAATCCGATAATAATTCAAATCCGCGGGTACCACATGGAAACATTTTCTTGTAAGATAAATGAAAGTACTAAATTCAACTTTTTTTAATCGATTGTAAAGAAAAATTAAACGTAATGGCAGTAAACTAAAGGCATATAAAAAAAATATGTATGTGCCACGCACGTTAGAAGTGAAACTTTTACCCAAAAATGAAATTTCTGGGAAGATTGCTAATTTATTTTATTAACATTCATACCAGTAGTATTTCAAGAACTGTATTTTTTTCATAAAGCCAATTAGTATTTTCAACATGGCGATATCATGGGAAATATCAATTGACCCTTTTGTTTAGGGACAGTTACTGAAAAGTTCAATATTCATGTACAGAATTAGATCGCAGTTTTTTTTTAAACTTTCGTGACACAGTTGGTTATCAAGGGGATTTATTATTTTAATTTGATGACTTAAGTAGTAACCAGGCTTGATCTTCATAGAACAGACTACAGATCTTGCTGTTTTATTTTTATGTTAATTTTATATTTATTTATAAATATTAAAAAGAAAAAATTTGTCGAAAAACCTGTGTCGGGAATAATGCACTTTTCCCTTTCCGTACTCGCATCGAACCGCGTACAATTCGACTGCAAGTTTAACGTGCTACCATCTCACGATTGCCTCCCTTGCATCAAAGCGAACAAAATACGAATAAACCTGAAAGCCAGCATAGTATACATCTTAAAATTTATTCCATAGGATTGATACCAAAAAGAATTTATTGTTTATCCAAAATAATCATCAATCGGTTATATAATTTGGGCTTTATTTATATAATTTATTTTAATTTTTCTTAAAAAAAAAACTGCCTGTATGATTGTAAAAATTTTTTATTTAAAAAAAGCACTAAACTTGAACTGCAGCTAGGACCACATAAACCTTTGCTTCGTGGTCAGAAGTAGTAATGGGAAAAATCGAATAAAAACTGTCAAGTTATTCGATAGTTTAAAAATATTTATTTATTCGATAGTTAAGAGTTATTCACTCGTTGAGTGATTCACTCATGAAAAGCTTTCATTGATTGCATACATTATTTATTTATGCACAGCCACTTAATAATAAATTATATGGAAACTTTATTTTTTTTAAACATCTGTTGACTGGCGTAAAAATTTATTCATGTTATTTTTATTAATTGGACTTTTTTAAGCAAAAATTAGTAAATCAATAAAAATAATATCACTCGACAGTCAAAATCAATTCATTAATGAGTAATATCAAAAATTACTTGATAGGCTTAGTACCACCTTAAAAAATCAAATGAGTGAATAGTGAAAAAAAAAATCATTCGATAGCTAAAATCATTCAGTTACTAACTATCGTTAGTTGAAATCACTCGATTTTTCCCAACACTTGTCAGAAGCTCTGACCTTATGCTACCGCGCATACTTATTTGGGTTTATTTTACCGTGCCTACACAGTTAAAAATGTTGATGCGTTTTTCGTTACAAGATTTGCATCGTATTTTATGTTGAATTTTCGACGATATTTAATGCTAAATGATGCAGACATATATATATATATCTTATATATATCTTATATATATATATATGTCTGCATCTATATAAGATAAGATATATATATAAGATATATCTTATATATATCTTATATATATATATATGTCTGCATCATTTAGCATTAAATATCGTCGAAAATTCAACATAAAATACGATGCAAATCTATATATATATATATATATACATATATAAAAGAAGCTCCATTATCATTATCACAAAAATTCTGCTATTTCCTACAGGGCACAAAATCCGATTTCGATATCGAAAATTTAAAAATTTACGAATAGTTCGCGATTACAACAATCGATTTTGATATCGATTACGATTCGAAAAAGATATGTTTTGAGGACGGAACGTTTACGAAGGTTTGCTTATGTTTCGAAAACAATTTCGTTTACAATTCCAAAGCGATTAATTCTTCAACAAAAATGTGAAGATAATTATTCTATCTACTTTTAACTGTAAGGTGGATACTTTTGGATAACTTTTTTGGAATTTTCAGACTTACTTTTATTATTACTGGTACAGTGGATAACACTGGCATGAAATAACTTTCGATTTTTGATCGCCAATTAGGGAAAAATACGAAATTTTTCTTTGACAAAAATTCATTGCACACGAACTTTCGCCGGGTGGGTTATATATACATTGACAATTGTTAATTTTCGGCACAATATTTTAGTAACATATCCTTCTTATGTTTTAGTTTCGACCAACATATCGTAGATAATCTGACAGCTCAGTTGGTAATGGAAGAACTTGTAACCAGTATTTTGTGTGTTAGAATACCGCAGCATGCCAATATTTCTTCTGAATTTATCAAAACTTAATTTGAGAAATGCCTAAAAGTATGCTAATGTTCTGAAAAAAGCTACGTTGAGATTCAAATTGTTAGACCGTACTTTCAGAGTATTGAACGAAAGACGCAATTCAATCATAAAAGAAAGAGAGAAGTACTGATTGTTGATTTAACATAAGAATAAGCTACTCAAATGAATATGTCTACGCGGCCCAGTGGTAAGAACAGTCGGCTATGGATACAAACGTACTGTGTTCAATCCTCAGCGGAAGCAAAAATACAAAAAAATTTACATTTAAATAGCAATTTTTTTCGTTTTTATACAACTAGTGCAACTATTTCCTTACATTGGTTTTACTCCCCATCTAGCTCGCCGTATTGTTGTAGACGCGGCTATAAAAGTTTAATTTCAAAAAGTTCAAAAAAATGTTGCAAGTTGTGCGGTGGGACTAGCGCCAAGCTATGGTTATTTGTTCTTAAGTTATAATTCATACAATTTCTATTTACTAGATAACCAGATTTTACAAAAAACAATTTCAACACTTTGAAATAATAAAGGTGTTTGATAGGTAGAATGTTTACACTTTGAAATATACATTTTTGCATAAAATTCTTAGTACATGCTTCCGGACAATAAGTAAAGGTTTTATCTTATTCATGTATACCCCAGCAGGTCAAGCCATATTCTAGCTTAGAATGAAATATCCCAAAGTATATACATCTTAGTAATTTAGTTAAACAATAAGACTTTAAGAGATACATTTGACGGATCGCTGTCACTAAGTATTTTTTAAAGGCAATAGTATGATCGAGCCAATTCCATTTCCAATCCAATATAACACCAAGGTATTTAAACGTTTTTACGCAATCAATCGATAAACAACAAAGTTTTATTTTACTCACTATATAGGTTGAACCAGTCAAATCACTAATAAATAAATTAATACTTTTAATTATTAGTAATTTAGGCTTTTTTTTTTGCTATTATTAAATAGCCATTTTTAATTTTATTCGCAGTTATTTTAATTTCATTCAAGCAGAACTTTCTCAAGATAAGTTATGTTTTATTATTGCATTAAAAAATTATAGTAGAAGCATAAATAAAGTTTTTCTTGGCAGATGTTGAACTTATGCCCTGTTTAGGTAAAACAAACGATGCGTGTATTTTACGAACGCATCGTCAAACAGGCGAAAAGCTGTTTTGAATCAATGTATGAAGAATGTCAGACACAAACGAACACACCTGGCTCAGTAACGAGCGAAGACTTAACTTCAGTGTGAAGTTGGGTCTTTGTAAAAAAAAAAAAACCTGACCGAAACGTCAAATTTGACGAGAGCAAAATTATTATCGTTCTGGAAATGGATGCTAAAAAATACGTAAATTTTGTTTTATAAGTATATTTAAGAAAAAACTATCAATTCTAATCTTCTCAGTACAAAGAAAACAACAACTATAACTATAACTATAACTATAACTATAACTATAACTATAACTATAACTATAACTATAACTATAACTATAACTATAACTATAACTATAACTATAACTATAACTATAACTATAACTATAACTATAACTATAACTATAACTATAACTATAACTATAACTATAACTATAACTATAACTATAACTATAACTATAACTATAACTATAACTATAACTATAACTATAACTATAACTATAACTATAACTATAACTATAACTATAACTATAACTATAACTATAACAATAACGCAATTGCCGAAAACAATTTTTGCATAAATTGTCTCAAACTTTCGCAATCAATTTAAAAACAGTTTAATTTCCTCCAAAAGTCAACAACCAAAACAGCTGATGCAAAAAGTATTGCCACCTATTAAAATATGCCAGTAATGAGCATACAATTTTGAAGTTTTTTGTCAGTTTTACGCTAAATGCTCAACTTTTACAATCTGGTAATAACATTTTTGACAAGGACTTACGTTGAGAGTATTTGAGAAACGTAAGCAACGTAATGTTAGACGATGACGCAAGAAAAAAATACAAAGACCCAATTTTGGACGATCACGTCGGAAAACGAACGAGTCTTGTCACGAAGGCTTCGTTTTACCTAAACAGGGCATTAAAGTTTAAAAAAGATTATCATGCCTTCTACAATTTTAATAAAGACACAAGTGATAGTGATAGTTGTTGTTTTCTTTGTACTGAGAAGATAAGCATTGATAATTTTTTCTAAAATATACTTATTAAACAAAATTTACGTTTTTTTAGCATTTATTTCCAGAACGATAATAATTTTGCTCCCGTGAAATTTTGACGTTTCATTCGGATTTTTTTTTTCTTACAAATACCCAACTTCACACTGAGATTACGTCTTCGCTCGTTACTGAGTCAGCTGTGTTCGTTTGTGCCTGATACATGGATTCAAAACAGCTGATTTTCGCCTGTTTGACGATACGTTCATGAAATACACGCATCGTTTGTTTTACCTAAACAGGGCATAAGTTTGGTTGGAAAAAAGTCAAATCAAATTGTTAAATGTTTCTTAAACTGGAAAAAGATGAAATTGAAGTGCAAAAACTTGAATTTCAACTTAAAAAGCAGTATAGTTGTAGTTTCTAAATACCATTTGTTTAAAAGTCACAGCACTCTATGAATTTCTTACAATACTATTTTATTACTCTAAATTTTCTGATATTAAGGGGGGAAGCTTCCCTCCACCTCTCCCCTCGCTACGCCCCTGCATTACAACTATTTTACAACTAAACAGTGTATTTACCAAACTAAGTAAATAATAAAGCAAAGTTTATTTCTACCGTAAAAAGCTTTAATTTGAATCAACAGGTTGGTTGGTGCTGGCGAGCATGGGTTACATACACAAACCGCATCATCAAATGGGACAAAATCATATAATAACGATATCAAATTCTATGAAAACAAAGCAATAAAATGTTTTTTGATTCATGTGTGTTTGTGCTTTTCATATACATGCATACATGTGCTTAAGTTGTAGTATTATTCATTAACTTCCTTCCGCCTAGCAAGCGAACTCATCATCATCATCATCATCATCATTATCATAATAATCATCATTAACGTCATCGTCATCATCTGTTCGCTTAGGATAGAACGCATGAACTGAGCATTCTTTGCAGTACGCATGACACGTTATTTCATTCACAGATAATGGACAACGCGGTATCGCGTTCGTCAGCATCGGTTGCCCACTACTGCAGTCAAAATGTGTGTGCAAAACATTGCATACTTTTAGCTGTCGTAGCTATGTGCTTATGCGTTGCCCCTGTGTGTATGCTCTATTTTGCTACACGAACGCGTGCTAATTTACGAAATGTTCGTTGCCCAATGTGTTGCTTGTTGAAGATTCTGGCGCAAGTAGCATCCATAGCATACGAATTGTACCGGGTTGGTATTACTTTTTTTTTTGTTTTTAGAATTTGTCGCATTGGCGACACACGAATTGGAAGATATTTAAAATCCTGTTCCGCGTGATCTAGCATTCAGTTCTTGCATACTTTTCGACGCATTAACATTGTTTTGACTAGCATAGACGTCGTCGCTGCTAACGGTAGTGTAAGTCACTGACTTAATTATTTAATAATCGAAGTGCATATCGGTCGATTTAAAAAATATTTATATTTAGTGTTCAAAATTTTAAATTATTTCAAAACGGTTTTAATTTTTTCCTTATAATTGAAAGTGTTTTTTGTGATACTTTTGTCTTCGGAGAAGTGTTAAAAAACTTGCTTTTAAAGGTAGGCTATATTAAAAAAAAATTACTTTATTTTTAAAATTAAGTTAAAATCTAGTTAAAATAGTTTATCTTAAATAATTTGAACTATAATTTTTTGTTAAAAAAAAGTTTGCTCAAAAATGGAACCAAAAAAGTCTAATAAAGAAATTTTGTCCATAATTTTGTTCTGGGCTTGAACAAAAAATTTTGATTCAATTTTTTTTTGGTCACAGAATCACATTGAGAAAAATGTATTGCTCAAAATTTTTTGGTTCTTTTAGAAAAAAAAAAAAAAATCTAAACAAATTCAAATTTTGTTCTTCGAATTTGTGTTATTTCCAAACAATTTTTTTTTTTTTGTTCCGAAAAGAAATTTATTTTTTTTTGACAAAATTATTTTGTTCATATTTTATCGGTTAAAATTTTAACTTTTGCTATGTTCTTTTCTCGATTCGAACATTGCGCATTAGTACAAATTTCAAGAAAAAGTGACAAAAAAAAAAACTAGAAGATGGACTGAAATTTGGTACCTAGAGGTTACGGAGTGCTATAAAAAAAGAAATGATATTTTTTTTTTTTTGGTTTTGCTAATTTAAAAATTATCTCAATGAGATTTTTTAAGCTAAATAAATCAGAATAAAATACAGAAATAAATTAATACTATATTAAAATTTCTTCCATGTTTCTTCTATTGTATCTTACACCGAAAAGAAAATCTTAAGACAAATTAACAATAAACTTATGTTAATTTATTCAATGGCTTCGGCAATTTGATGCTTTCCAAGTTCTTGGATAAGACAACCAAGTTTTATATGTTGATCTATCGAATTTTATTTGTTGATCAATCAAATTTTATTTGAATGACAAGTTGTCGATATTTTGTACAATTTAACATATATCCGTTTTTTCCCAAGTCTTTTTATATAATTTTACAGAAGTTTAAGTGATGATTAAATCAAATTTTATACATAGCCTTTGTGTACATAATCAAGAATTTTTTTCAATTTTACAAACTTTAACAATTCAAATAATTTATTTTAGTAGAAATTGTCGAAGTTTTCCTTTTTAAATCATATTTGGCTAGCATAAATTCTTTTGTTATTACACAAAAGTCAATTTGTATGTTCTAACCGTTGCCCCCCTGAACATTGGAAAAATAAAAATTTTGGCATTAAATTAAGAAATTCAAAACATTTTCTCTTATAATTTAAAAACATAATATAAATTTATTAATATATATTAGAGATTAATTTATTTTTTTGTGACAAACTTATGGTTGACACATTTTTCATTTATTTCTCAGTTAGATGAAAAAATAATTTCCCTCCCCTCTCCAGCGGCCCCCCTGAACAAAATTCAGGCTACACCCCTGGTTCTTACTATGGTTTTTTTTCTCGGTGTATACCATATCATTTAAAAAATTTTTAAAATCGGCGTCCATTTCACAGAAATCATACTTTCCATTGCACTATAGGAAAAGTTTGCCCTTTTTATTTGCAAAAATTAAATTTTTTGATTTGTCAAAAATTTGATTTTCTTTATTCTACCTTAAAGTGAATACAACAAAGCAAAACCTTTCATACTCTTTTTCTGGCTATAATGATTTAACGTTACTCTACCCACTGGTGCTTCAAAAAAAGTTAAATAAAAAAAATTTTACGATTCTATTTGAATCCATTGATTTGGCATGTGTATTTGGAAAAAAATGCGAATATTATTAAATTCAAAAAGGGGGAAAGTAGTAATTCAGCATTAAAAATAGTTTCGTGAATTATTAGTTGTGTGGTCAGGTCAGTACATGAATAACTTTAAATAGCTTAAAGTCAAAGTGTAAAATTTTAAAGTTGAACTTTGCCTTAAAACTTCTAAAACATTGGTCACATATGGCAAGCACCATAAATATGCTCAATAATGCATTGATTTTACTATCTTTTAACCCGCTGTTCTTAGCGAGTGCTCAATAAATTTATGTTTTATTTAGATAACCTGTGAAATCAAAATAATGATGTCTTAGATGCACAACAGGTTATAAACAGAAGGAAGAAAGCAGGAAAACAGATCTTTAGAATCAGATGCTATAAATTATGGACAATATTTATTTAAAAATCTCGAAACAGTTGCAAAATTCATTTTATTTTAAAAAACGAATAGGAATAAGTAATTATTATAATTTTAGACACCTATTTGTAAAGTGTCTTAAAAGTAAACAGAAAATAAAGAAATGTCTTAAAATTTGGAACATTAGCTTTGATATTTAGTACGAGTATAAACCCTCACTATGAGGGCAAAATCTAATGATTACCACGAAAATGGTAAAACCTCTTAAAATACTACAAAAATAATATAATTATTACTTGAAATTTTGCACATACATATAAAGAGTGTCCCAAAAGTAACTGAGTTTTTGATTTGTGCACTATTTTTTTTACAAGCGTTGATTACTTAATCTAAGACAGCTGTCAACAACAAGTCATGGACAAAGTCAAGGTCGAGCAACGCGCACAAATTGTGGAAATTCATTACAAAAATATTAAAAATTTTGAGGAGTCTGTTCGCAAAATCCGCACATATCTCGGTCATTATAACGAATCGACATGCAAAACTGTGGTTAATTTATTTAATAGGGGTATTCACACCGGACTCGTTAGTTTATTAGTTGTTACTTGTTATTTTTTGACATGCACTTCGTTTTTTTATTTTTTTTTATTTTTTTTATTATTTAAGTCAATAAACAGAAGTTCTTACAGACTACAGAAATACAATATTTTTAATTTATGTAGAAAATAAGACAAATTCTTTTAAATTGAAATTCAATTCAAATTTTAATAATAGTTATTAAGAAAGTGCTTTAGTGATTCTTTCGTATTCGCAAATTCTATATTACAGTATAGCATACAATTATTGAACTCAAGCATAGCTCTAAACATTGGTGAGTTTACTGCATAGTTGGTTCCGCATGTTCCTAAATAAAACACATCAAGGTGTCGTAATGTTCTCAAAGGAACGCTAAAGTTTATTAATTCAAGCAAATTAGGGCAATCAACCATACCCACGACGATATCAAATATAAACAAAAGACATACAATTTTTCTTCTGTTCTGGAGAGTTTTTAATTTTAAATTATTGCAACAATCATTATATGACGGAATCAGATCTAGAGAATTATTGGCTCTAGAAACAAACCGAGTAAACGCTCATTGTACTCGTTCGAGGCGTAATGTGTGAGACGCATAAAAAGGACTCCAGACAAAAGAAGCATATTCTAGCTTCGCACGAACAATAGAAGTATAAAGGCACTTCAAAGCAAGAGAGTCTTTAAAATTTGAACCATTACGTCGAATTAACGCAAGTAGTGAATATGCTTTTGGAATTATGTAGTTGAGATGGGATATGAAAGTAAATTTAGAGTCAAAAAAGACCCCAAGATCTTTAATTTCATTTACATATGTCAATGGAGTATTATTCAAATAATTAGACGTTTTTAAAGGCACTGATGACTTAGTGCAGGTAGAAAAAAAAACATTATTTGTGGTTAAGAATGAGACTATTTTTAGAGCTCCAAGCTAAAATAGAATTTAAGTCGGATTGCAATAAGAAGGCATCAGACATAGTATTAACTTTTAGAAAAATTTTTAGATCATCAGCATATAAAAGACACTGGGCATTTTTTACTATTAATGCTATATCATTTATAAATAAAGATAAGTGTTCCCTGAGGAACACCAGAAGAGGCAACAAACGGTCTTGAAATTTCATTTTCAATGTAGACATGACTTATCCTATTTCTCAAATATGATCGAAACCATTGAATTAAACTGGAATGAAAACCAAGCTTACATAATTTTTTTACTAAAATGACATGCGAAACTTTGTCAAAAGCTTTAGCGAAATCTGTATAAATCAAATCGACTTGATATCCCTGTTGAAAAGCAGAAATACAATACTCGGAAAATAAAGTGAGGTTTGTTATAGTTGATCGACCCGATACAAAACCATGTTGGGAAGGAGATATGTGTTTTACAGCAAAATATATTTTTTCTTTTACTAAGGACTCAAAAAGTCCTCAAAAAGAAACAGAGGTTAGTTTTGATATGGGTCTGTAATTTTCGATGTTGTTTTTATTTCCGGATTTGTGAATCGGTGAATTTAATGACACTTTCCAATCATCGATAAATAGACCAGCAAAAAGAGATTTATTGAAAATTAGTTTTAGGGCTTTAGCTATTGATCGACAACAATTTTTTAATACCATACTCGACAAACCATTCGCATCAGGTTTCGTTGTCACTTTAAGTTTTAAAATACCATTTATTATGTCTTCTTCAGATACATATAAAGAACCCAAGTCAAGCAATGAGTTAATGTCTTCAGAAATATCATCAGAAGATATAGTTGAAAGCTCAAAATTTAAAGCTTTTATTCCTCCAAAACATACTACTAGGAATATTTGAATTTTTTTTCTTTGAATTAACAAAACTCCAAAAAGCTTTTGGATTCGATTTTATATTGGCCTCAAAATTTTAAATATACTGTTTGTATAAAAAAACTATCCAGAAAATTAAATTCTCTCATACATTGCCTATATTTATTAAAGTAATCTATGTTGTTAGACGTAGACCATTTTTTATAGAATTTATTTCGACGATTTTTTAACTTCAAAAGACCGGCAGTATACCAGGGCAGTTTGTAATTTCATAGACAATTTTTCAATAATTTCATTTAATTTAATAGACTTGAAGCTCTTGAAAGAGTCTTGAACATTACGATAATGAAGCTCATTATACCAATCTATGTTGTGTAAAATATTATTCAAAAGATCAAAATAACAATTGTTGAAATTACAGTAATATTCATTATTTATTTTAGACTCACAAGAAAATTGTAAAATTTTAAAATTATAATAAAATTATAATAAATAATTTTATATAAAATTATTATAATAAAATTATAAGTTTTGTTCGATAACTTTACAACAACTAACAAATGAACGAGTCCGGTACCGGAGTGTCCCTAATATTTTTGAGTATACTGGCTCTGTTGTGGACGCCAAAAGGAGTGGTCGTCCCCGTTCCGCCCGTTCGGATGAAAACATAGCCATAGCAGCGGTCAGCGTTGATGATGATCCAATAACGTCGATTCGTCATTGTGGTCAGTAAGTGTTTGAGCTAAAGCTCTAATGTGTTTTTTATTTAACTGAAAATCAAGTTTTTTTTTTAAAAATAATTAAATTCGTTAAAATATGACGAAATTGAATTTCAAATTGAAATAATTGTCAAACGGAGCATGCCAACGCCAAGCGGTAAAAACTGAAATGTAACTTGGACATTCGTCTACTCTCCAAAGAAAACAATTTTACAATTTTTCCACAGATTACGGTTTTATATCGATTGGCGTAAGCTCCGCCTAGAGGCGGTCCTGGGCATTAGAGGGTTAATCACGATTTTACAAAAAAAGAAAAATCATCTTCAGTGATGAATTGCCACATTTGGGGTACGGAGAATCCAAGAGCGCTCCAGGAGTTTCACATGCACCCACAACGGTGCACTTTTTGGTGTCGATTTTGGACTGGCGGTGCTATCGGGCTATTCTTTATTCATGATTGCAGTTGCAACTGTATTTTCGAACTTTATTTTCGAAACTGCCAAAGTTGGAACTGCAATCATTGTGAATGGTGCCCGATATCGCGACTTGTCTGCTAATCTGTATCGCTTCGAGCCGAAGTGATGTCAATCGGCCAACGAGATCATGCGATTTGACGCCGTTGAACTTCTTCCTTTAAGATTTCCTCAAAGTGAAGGTCTATGTCAATAAACCCCTAACGATTCTGGATGCTGTGGCAGCCGTGGCGCAGTAGAGTAGAGTGTGTGGCCCATACGCCAGAGTACCCTGGTTCGAATCCCAGAATATTTTCCAGATTTTTTTTATATCACGATTTCGACTATGAAACTTTTATATTTTCTAAAATTTGCGTAGTTTTCTTAGGACCAGTTTTTCAGTACGAGTTTAAACTTTAGTCAAATTAAACTGAGCTTAATTCACTAAAATTGAACGCTTAAACTCGGTTTAACTAGATATTTTAGCATTCGTTAAAGTTAACTTGACTTAAATTGTCATATGATGTGTTTCTTTTTTGGCTCAACCGAGTTTAAACGTTTAATTTTGGTGAGTTAAGCTATAAATTGATAACCAGTCTAATTAGGCAATTATATTGCTTTATAACCCAATTATATTTGTCATAGTTCCTAAAATTAATCATGAGATAATGATAATGAATGCGATACACAGGGAAAAGATAAAAAAATCAAATACAAAATGGGAAGTATTGTACGTTTCCCAGTCACAGCTCTTTTTAATGCTGTGACTGGTAATGATAAAAATATTACTTCCAAAAATGTCAGAAAACAATGTTTTTCTAAATATGTGGATGTTGTGGGGGTGTGGTTTTTTATAGATTCATAGATCTGGCCACGGATTTGTCATTTGTGCTCAGTTTGGTTTTTGATTTTATCATGAATATACTAACGGCACAACAACTCTAGCAAATTGTGCGAACAAGGTTGATTAATGTAGGTTAAGTCATTTGAGAGCAGCTCGGTCGAGCTGCCAGAATGGATGAAAGGAAATCAAGAAAAAACAAGCCTGAACAAGGTTGATTAATATAGGCTGAGACTTTGACAGTTCAAACAAAGGCTAAAAAGAGTGATTTTCTCTCAAGTGACTCAAACTACAAAGTTCGGAAATGTTACCGTGCGCTTCGTCCATTTTACGCTTGAAATAATCGTGCATTCGAGCGACTAATTCGATTAGGTTAGGTTAGGTAGAGGCTAGAGCCGGTGAATACGAAATAACATACACCAGCTCATTTAGACCAGATAGGTCCATTGTGATACCGCTGCACACAGGCCTTCATTCAAAAATGGAACCAACTTGAGCTCCTGATGAACCCTTTTAGACGCCTGACATCAGTCGTTGACATCAGTCGGTCGTCAAGCTCATGAAAGAAGAAAGAGCCTAAATATTTGTGCCTTCTTCTGGCTAGCGCAGGATAGGAGCACAGAAGATGGGAGATGGGGAGATATCAAAGTTTTTAAATGATAGAAAAATTAATGCTTGTACGTGCAAACACATACTTGTACGTGCAAATGTTTTCTGGGAATAAAATGACTTTTTGTTTTTTGCCTTACAAAGTTTACCTATGTTTTTGTTTTTCTACATAATTATTTTAAAATTGAATAACATTAGTTTATGCTATATAATTGTTATGTTGTTGTTGTCACTCGTGTGTAAACCATATTTGAGTACTTAAATAGCATAGGAAGGCAACGAAGCAACAAGTCTAAAATAAGAGCAGATATTAACTGCATGTCCTTTGACACAAGATGCTTCCTTCTGCTTGGGTCATTATCTACGGCCGGAATTATAAATGTTAACTACACGGTAAACACGTAAGCTTCATGGCCTACAATTTTCCACATTAGTTGAATGTTATGCGGAGGCGAAGTTGTGTGGACATGTATGTGTGTAAACGTGTGTTCCTTAGTGGCTCCGTCTTAAGATTTAATTAGAAGTTTTAGAACCAAAACAAAAAAAAATATATATATATATATAAATATAATATATAAATGGACGGTGTAGCTATTCGAAGTACTCGAGAATATGCGTTTGTACGGGTGTGTTTAAAGGTTCAAATGTTATAACACGATGGGCGGACATTTTTAAATGAAATAAAACTGTATAATTGCCTGAAGCTATTTAAATCATATGAGTATGTATTTTAAAATTGTACGTATTCGTATAATAATATCATTATGTTGACAACAACTATAAAGGGAGATTTTGAACTAAAAGTAGATGTTTGGGATGTTGTAAAACACATGAACATGAGTTGTTGGGAAAAAAAAACTTATAAATATGTTTCTTTTAAAACCCAATTAGAAAACACAACTGACATTATTTTTATTTTTTATAACTTATTCCGGTGTTTCCGAAGGTTTTTGATGTTCTTAAGATGATAACGTTAGTAGTTTTAAGAAAACTCAACCTAAATGCAGGCCCGTAGCCAAGGGGGCAAGTTTTAGGTGTTCAGACCCCCCCTCCCCCCAATTAGGGTTCAGAAAGTATGAAAAAATAATACAAATGACACTATTAAACTCAAAATGTTTTTTTTTTTAAGATAAAGGGAGATAATGATCTTAATTTACTTGAAGATGCAAAAGTTTAAACATTTTCAAAGCCAATTTAAAAAACTTCACTTAATTAATGAAAAATTTGTCTGGCCAAATGAAAGTTTAACTTTGCTTTTAGAGGCATAATCATTATATTGAAATTTAGCTGCAAGGAGCTTGTATATTAAAGAACCGTTTTCAATTGTAGATTTTGATGCTCAAAAAGAGCCTGATATTCGGAAAAAACGTATATTTGAAATTATACCTACCTAGACAGGTTGACACTTTTTATGCAATATCTAAGCTTATTGGAACCAAAACCTTTGAGAAAGCATTTGTTTGAATGGATTTTTTCTTAAATTTTTAAAATCTATATAAAGCAAAAGAGAAATGAACCACGAAATTTAACATATAATGGGGTATTCCACGTAAGGCGGATGATTAAAAAGTTTACCCATTCTATTTTGTTGTTTTCTTGGTATATAAGACATCTTAAATCTCAAACTTGGCACAAAAATTTAGCCCTGCGCGAAGTCTTTTCCAAATTACAGGTTTCAAAAAATCACCTAAAGTCTAAATATCCTTTTTTTCGAAAAAAATTCTCAATAAAACAATCTTTTAAAATATTTTATAACGTCCAATTCTAAAGGGATTTGATGATTTTTTAATCATATTACCAAATTCTCATAAGAAAAATTTGTAAAAGTATTTTTTATTATGTTAAAAAATTCAAAAACAAGTTGGAAGTTCAAAAAATTGTTTTTTTATTTTTACTTTGCAAAAAACTTAAATGTTTTTTGCATAACCACGACTGATTAAATTCTTGGTTATCAAACAAAAAGTAACTGTTAAATAAAAATTTATCTAGTTTTTAAAGAAAGACTAATTTTGATGCGATAACTTAAATAATATATTGAGTATATAAGATATTGGTGCTGTGCAAAAACCAGTTTTCAAATTACGGGTTTTGAAAAATAATCCGAAATAATTTAAATATGACTTTTATCAGAGTCGATTCCTCAGCTCAAAAAATTTTAATAAAAAAAAAAAAATATAGTAATTGTTATTGGACTTTTTTTTGTCGGTCATGATATCATTTTTTTATGAGATAATGGAATAGTTCAATTTCTGAAGATTTTAAAATATTTTCTTATGAATATAATTTCAATTGTCGAAATCGTTTTCGAGAGCAGTAATATTTTGGCTTTTAATAATAACTCGAACTAGGATTCACACAGGTCCAAATACTTGTACACAAGCTGAGGATCAATAAAAGCATAAGATAGCAAAAAAAAAAACCCCATTCTAAAGACTACAATTTTTTTGTTTTCCCGTTTGTGTAAAATGCCCCCTAAAAGTTGTGAATCAAGCTTCAACAGGTGAACTTATTAAAAAAAAAATCTAATATTTCATAACTAATTTTAATTTTGATTTTAATAAGCAGCAAGAAATCTTACCTATTTTTATCTTTCAAACTAAAATTGTGGTATTAGTAAAATTTTGTCATAGAAATTTTTACTTTTTGTGCTAGTTTTCGGAATTATACTTTTTAAAAGGCAGTTACAAATTCTCAATTTGGACTATTTTTCAAAAAAACCATACGCAAAAATCGAAAACTTAGTACAAAAAATTAATTAGTTAGTTACTTAGTTAAAAAAATTCAATAAACTCTTGTCATCTCTCTAATGGTCATTTAAAAACGGCCATATCACGAGTAGTCTTAAGAGAAAACAGATTTAACATACATACATAGCTTAACATAGTTTTTTTTCTGGTATTTACTTATATATTTTTTTATCAAAAGGTAAATCCTGGCTACGGGCCTGCCTAAATGTTATCCATTTTTGTCTATATTCACATAACTGAACAACGATACGATATTGAGTAAAACGGACCAAACCACGGAGTTTATCTATTCAAAATCTTCAAAAACCAATATTAACAATAAGAAAAAGAACTGTGTATTCCACATATATTATTTGTTTTTTGTGTTTTGCAAGAGAGACTAAAATTTTCGTCGTTAAAAGAAAATTTTTTCTTTTAAAATTGCCCAAAGATGTCTGATTGGGTTTATATCAGGCGATTGGAGTAGCCAAAGCAAAAAAAAAAAACATAGGTGCGTCGTTGGACACACGGGATAGCTTAATAATTTTTTCATTTTAATAAATTAACTTTTAAATTCAAAAATTTAAAATAACATAAAATAAATTACAGAAATACATACACAAAACATACTGCTTATTTTTTTATTGTTGAATGTCAAATTTCCACGCCAATTACATATACGGGCATATAATGCCAGCGACTCTCCATTTTAACTCTCCACACATGGTTGTGAACTTGGCTGCACTGAACAAATTTTTTCCTTCAACAGCGTACTACCTAGCGGAAACAAATTCCGCTGCCTGTTCGCTGTCAAGAAACTCAATGTACTTCTTATGGGAATTTTATTTTCGTTTTTACAACAAATTTGCTTCTACTTGCTTCAAAATGTCACCAGCATCGGTGTTTTGTGGCTGCACTGTCCCAGTAGGCATTGGCAGGTGTTCGAAGCGCTACTAGCAGGCCTTGAAATGGATGTCGGAGGCCTACCGTATTCGTAGCCAAGCCCATTTACTTTTTTATATGAAATGGGAAAACTGTTCACGCCTTCCGCTCTCCCTGCTCTAAGGAGGCATACTAGAAGCACTTCTTAAGAGTGGCTAAAAGAAGGGCTAACAAAACAAATTGAAAAAAATTTCACTCGCTCTCAATTTTTTTCGGTGCATAACAAGCATAAGAATCAAGTTTAAAGCTTCAAGCAGCGTGGACCTTTTAGCATGAAGTCTCAACGCCAACTGATTGAAATAACTTCTTGTCGGTGTTTATATATGTGAGACACGAGAGCGAGTTCGTAAACGAGTCTGTGGCACGCGAGCCTCCACGCGCCCTTCTTTTAGCCATTCTTAAGGAGTGTTTCTAGCAGGCCTCTTTAGAGCAGGGAGAGTGGAAGGCATGAAAAATTTTCCCATTTCATATGAAAAAGTAAAAGGGCTTGGCTACGAGTAGGGTAGGCTTCCGTCATCCATGAAGGCCTGCTAGTAGCGCTTCGAGCACCTGCCAACAATACCTACTGGAAAGTAGAACCAGTTTTTGTAGGAAATTTATAACTGTTGTACTGCCTTGGCTAGCGAAAAACCAGGCCTTATAGAAGCACTCGCCGGAGCAGCGAGGAAATCACGTGTATTGCCGCCAAAAGGAGCACTAAATGCATGCATTCGTTCAAAGAGGCCTAGCCGTATTGCCTATTGGGGCATTGATCGACATGGCAGTGCTAGTGTATGAGTTTGAATGAACGAAAAAGAGAGAAGAGAATGGATAGAGAGACGAAAAGCAATCGTGTTTTTTAACGGCTATCTTCCGCACTTTATAATTTTTTTAATAAACTGAATTTAATGTAATATTTGTTTAAGTTTCTTTAATAATAAAGAGTTTTACATTGTAGTGGTAACACGTCTACAGTTTTCCTTTGCGCGTTCACATCCAGAAAAAACAAAACGCACCGATGCTGCTGACATCTTATTGGCTTTAGCAAATGCATAATCCTCTATCTATTGATAGATTGCAACGATCTACATAGAGTATAAATTATTATCTAGAGATTGCATCAACTTTTTTTTTCTTCATGTTTTTAAGTGAAATAACTCTGTTAACACATGCCAGAGATTTAGCAGAGTTGATGCAATCTCTAGATCATAATTTACACTCTATGCGATCTACTGCAGCAAAGCTTCTGTTATACTTAACATTAAATCAACAAGCGTTTCTAACAGCGTGGTGGGTAGCGTGTAGAACTGATGATCAATTGGTTGTGGGTTCGAATTCCAACGGTGGCAAAGAAGTATTTTTATTATATATTAATATTAAAGTATTTAATTTTCTTGCTTTAATAAACGCAAGCAATAAGACACCATAAAATTCTGAGAAAAAATCTGTCGAAAATTTTTCAAAAAGATGTGTGTGGCAAATCTGTGAAGATTGCTTATTTATTTTATTAACATTCCCTCCTTCAGTGCAACCAAATGGTTAAATTAAAAGCAGTCTGTCTTCATACCAGTATTAGTTCAAGTACTGTCTTTTTCTCATAAAGCCAACTAGTATTTTCAACATGGCGATATCATGGGAAATATCAATTGTCCCTTTTGTTTATTGACAGTTACTGAAAACTTCAATATTCACGTACAGAATTCGATCGCAGCTTTTTTTTTTACTTTCGTGACACAGTTGGTTGTCAAGAGGATTTATTATTTTAATTTTATGACTTAAGTAGTACCCAGGCTCGATCCTCATAGCACATACGACAGTTCTTGACGTTTTATTTTTTTGTGAAAGGAAATATTTAAAAGAAAAAATTTGTGGCGGGAATAATGCATTTTTCCCTTTCCGTACAACTCGCATCGAACCGCGTACAATCTGAAAGTTGAACGTGCTACCATCGCATCATTGCCTCCCTTGTACGAACAAACCCGATAGCAAGCATAGCCTACATCTTTCAATTTATTTAATAGGATTCATGACAAAAACAAATTTATTGTTTATCCAAAGTAATCGATTATAACTCGGGCTTTAGTTATATAATTCATTTTAAATTTTTCTTAAAAAAACACAAAAATTGCCGGTAAATTGTAGATATTTTTAATTGAAAAAAGCACAAAATTTCAACTGCAGAAAGGACCACTAAACCTTTGCTTCGTGGTCAGAACCACTGACCTTATGCTATCGCGCATACTTGCTTAGGTTTATTTTGCCGTGCATACAGAGTTAAGAATGCTGATGCTGATTAAAGAATTGATAAACGAATCATCGAAAGATCATTTGCATCCAAAATATTTATGATACTCATACTCCTAACACTCTCTTTTGGAAGAGCATGCGTATGATTTATATTATATTCTACGAAAATGAGTTGAGTATTTATGGATATAATGAATATTTTCAAGAGTATGCATGAATATTAGTACAGAAAAATTATGGGTATACGATAAGGTGTAAATTCTCTGATACACAATATCGAGTCGCAATATACTTCCAGTACTGGAAGTACCAGGTTTTGCTCTGAAAGTAGCACTTTTCAAAACTTTATTCCACAAATTTAAAGTTCTTACTTCAAAAATGTTTACACTCTGTACCTTATTTTAACCTCACATAACCTCATTATCTCAAAATGCTGACGTCATGGCCTAGTTCTAAAAACTACTTCGCAAGACCCCATGTTATCAAAAACATTTCAGTAAATTGAGATAAAAATTGATAAAAAAAACTTTTCATTAAATCAGTAAATTTAACGTATTTTTTATTATAATTTAATATCAACTAATAGCTAATTCATTAAATATAATTAATTTTTCATATAAAATGAATGAAACAACACATACAATTAACTTATGTAATTAAATTATGCGCCGCCAGTTCCCCCTTCTCTACCCCCCTTCCCCAATTTCATTTCAATATACTGCCTATTCTTCAAAATGTGGCTTATCGCTAAAGATTATTTCGCTCGATACGGAGGCACGTTGATATTCGAGCAGCACAATTGTATTTTTTCCTACTTTAAGTACTTCGCGTGGTACGTACAAAGTTATCTGAGGACCGACCAGAGGCCAATAGCGGCCCAGATTTTCACCATTGACATAAATAATCCCCTTCCCCCAGCCGGTGGTATCTATATAAGTATCGTGCGTTTCTTCATCATCTATTTTGAGCTCCCCATAGTAGATAACGGGACCTGAGTGCAGCATGGAGTGTGCAGTATGCACACGAAAACCTGGCGCAATCGAATTCTCTGCCAGTTCAATAAGTTTGGCAATGTCTTCGTACGATTCCAGTGGAAATTTGGTCATATTCCAGTTAGTGAGAATTTTGCGTTCCAAAAGAACATCACTCACTATGCCTTTAAAATCGTTCAGATTTCCATAATTAATGCGTCCCTGACTTTCTACCAAAATTTGCAGCCTACGCTCGGAACTGGCGCTGATGGGCAGCTGAAAAGCAGACGCTTCGCGAGATAAAATACCGCTAAGCAGGCCGTCAACGTAGACATAAGCACGGTCACGTACGCCGTGCACCTTAAGAAGAGCAGGGTCACGTTTCAGACACGGTAGCTCGGTTTCGTACAACACCAGACCGGAGTATTGATTGAGTGCTTCGAATGTAAGTGTTTTGTTGGCATTTACGGTGCCGGTGGAAAGCATTTTGCGTCCCTCTTCGGATAGTATGGAGCAGCATGGCTTAAGACGTATGTTGCCATAGGATTTTTTAGGTTGCGGTGTGGGCACCGGAATATTAGGCAAGGGCAAATAGCGGCTGATGATTTCACGTATTTTAAAATACTTTTCTGTCGGATCGCCAGCCTCATCCATGGGTGCATCATAGTCGTAGGAGGTTATGTCAGCTTGATATTTACCCGGACCGCCGTCATTGGCACCGGCCGTAAAACCAAAGTTAGTGCCACCATAAAACATGTAGAAATTTACACTTGCACCATCATTCAACATGTTGCTGGAATGAGGGAAAAAGTAAAGGTATTATTATAGAAACAATTTGTAAAGAGTTGCTTACACAAAAGTCGGTATAATGGCTTCAGTACGCGTGCGAGCCATTGGTTCCATCCAGTGAGTCAGCCAGCCTGGATAATACTCAGCATTAACCAGTGGGCCAAACGGTTGAATTGTACGTAATTTGGCCCAAATGTTATACAAGTCGTTGGTAGCCCCAAAATCCATAGTGGCTAGCACACCGTCTATGTGACCACAACGCAAAACACTTGGACCATCATTGGTAAAAAGTACTGCGTTATTCTTAACATACGCGAGGGTCTCATCGCGTAGCCATTCTCTGTAAATCTTATCACAGGCAAAATACGAACCGTACTCGTTCTCCACTTGTACCATTATAATGGGCCCGCCATTGCCGTAGAGAAAGGGTTGCATGCGTGTCATCAAATGGGAATACCAAAGGCGCACCTCATACATATAATCTATGGAATCATGAAAGTTACAGAAATATTTTGTCATAGAGATAGAAATCAGTAGCTTACTTATATCAGCTGTGCGCAATTTAATGCCCGGATATTTCGTCAACAGCCAATATGGAAATCCACCCTAAAGCAAAGCAATACAAACGTTTTCAAATTAGTAGTTATGAAGTTCTGAGATTTGCATTTAGTTAGTTCCACCATTTTTGGTTTGCAATTAAAAAAAAACGAGATGTGCTGCAATGTGCTCGATGTGTGCTCTCATATGCTGCATTGGAAAAAGAGATTTATTTTCATGGAATGTTTTTATGTCAAGTTAGCTTCGCTATTAATTTATAATTGAAATTTGCATATTTTGCTGTAATGTGCTCGAGTTGTACTTTTCTGAAGTCTACTTCTGTCATTCATTTTTTTTTTTTTTAAATTCGGCAGTTGTGCTGTGATGTGTATGCGTTGTGTTGTAATGTGCCTTAAAGAACTCCTAATATATGCTCCTTTCTGCAGCACATTGCAGCACAACCCAAGTAAACTACAGCGCAATATCTAAATTACAAAAAAATATAATGGCGTTGTTAACTTCTTAAAAAAGCTACATTTTCACTTTTGAAGTAGAAAAAGTGCAAGTTTCTTTAATCTCTCAACGGTACAGTGCAGCAAAAGCCGAGCATATCTCAGCACAATTATAAAAAATAAAATAAAATTCTGCAAAAATATAATTGCACAGCTTTTTTGGCACTTTAAAAAAAACACTAACTTTTACATGCGGCACATGATAGCACATATTAAGCACATCAACGCACGTTTTTTTTAAGTGAAAACTTCTTTAGACGCGTTGAACACCTTTTGGTAGAGTGCAAAACTATAGATTCGCGATATCATCACATTTTTAGCGATATCATCGCGCTGCTAGTGTAACAGAAATGATTGCTGTACAGCATTGCTTTTTAGGGATTACCTAGCATCGACCAAGCAGAAAACCGGAGCAATTACCGATAACCAGGCCGATTACCGAAGAGATTACTAACCGATTACCGAACCAATTACCAAGGCGATTACCAACCAATTACCGAAACAATTACCGATTACCGAAGCGATTACCGAAAAGATTACCAACCGATTACCAACCAAATACCGTTTACCGAAGCGATTACCAACCGATTACCGAACCAATTACCAACCGATTACCGAAGCGATTATCAACCCATTAGCGATTACCGAAGCGATTGTCAACCGATTACCAATTACCAAAGCGATTACTAGCCGATTGACGATTACCGAAGCGATTATAAACCGATTACTGAAGCTATTACCAACCAATTACCTATTATCGAAGTGATTATCAACCGATTACCGAACCAATTACCGATTACTGAAGCAATTACCAACCGATTAACAAACAAATTACCAATTACCGAAGCGATTACCAACCGATTACCAAAAAATTTACCGATTAACGAAGCGACTACCAGCCAATTACCGAACCAATAAGCGTTTACCGAAGCGATTACCAACCGATTACCGAAGCGATTACCAACCGTTTACCAATTACCGAAGCGATTACCAGCCGATTGCCGATTACCGAAGCGTTGCCCAACAGATTACCGAAGCGATCGAGCGAGGTGTATTAGTCTATGTAATATCTTTTCTCATATACTAGATTTTAATTTACCGGAAAACCGCTTTAAGCTTAATCTATTTATGTTGTTTAACTAAAGTATTTAGCTGTGTATAATTATATTGATTTTGATGAATTGTATAGTCTGTAAGATTTTAATATCAGTAGACTGAAATAAATAAATAAATAAATAGATAATCAACCGATTACCGAAGCGATTACCAACCGATTACTGAAGCTATTACCAACCAATTATCTCTTATCGAAGCGATTACCAACCGATTACCGAACCAACTACCGATTACTGAAGCGATTACCAAACAAATTACCGATTACCAAAGCGATTACCAACCGATTATCGAACCAATTACCGATAACCGAAGCTATTACCAACCGATTACCGAACCAATTACCAATTACCCAAACGATTAACAACCCATAACCGATTACCGAAGCGATAGCCAACCGATTACCGAAGCGATAGCCAACCGATTACTGAAGCGATTACCAATTATCGAAGCGGTTCCCAGCCGATTGCCGAAACGTTTACCAACCGATTACCAAACCAATTACTGATTACCGAAGCGCTTACTGAGGCGATTACCAACCGATTACCAATTACCGAAGGGATAACATTCAATAATGCATAATTTTATAAAAAGAGTTAAAAAAGTAGAACACGTCTGATTTGCCGACTCTAGCTACTTCGGAAATGCCGTAACTGCTATGTTATTTCATAGCTTTAAGTTTTCACTTCGGTCGGCAGTCCCCCCACTGCCTGTGTCACTTTTTTAATTTTAAATCAAAAATGACGAAGCTTACTGCTCGTAAACAATTTAAAGTAAAAATTCGCTAACCAAATCCCGCTCAGCGCAAATGTAAGGTCCTGGTCGCAGTATAACCAGCAGATCCTGGGCAACTGCTAACCTGATGAATCTTTCTAAGTCGGCTATGCCTTGCCAAACATAAACACCTTCCTTGGGATTGTGTAGGGACCATTCAACATAGCTGCATAAAAGAAAATATGTCAGGAAGTAAGAATTTGTCGTAATTTTGTTTTATAAATAAGGAAAAAGTAAAAATGTATACTAACGTGGTTACGGCATTTAAACCGGATGCACGCAGCGTACGTAGCTTACGTTCCCAAGTCTCTGGATGTGCCCGGAAATAATGAAATGATCCGGCTATAAAACGAAATGATTGTCCATCTTTTAAAAAACCGTTATGGTTCCAGTCAACCTCGAAGGCGTGCTCAGAAACAGTTGCATTTTGAGCTAATAAAAGTTCAACGCTCACCAGCAGCAACAGAACCAGGCACAGACAGCGCATTATTTCACACTGCAATAACACAAGAGAGTATTGCGTGAGTCTAACAAATAAAAGACAATTATATTTTCTAAACTTGATACGGTTTGACAAACATGATAAATTCTACTACGGATCTTGAAGATATAAATAACGCTTTTAGTATTGTTGAATCCGGAAGTCAAGTCTTAAATCTATCCAATGGAAAATCGGTTAAACGCTTCGAAGCGAACTTAGACGTTTCTATTATGACGTTGTTTGTTTATGCATCATACCATGTGCTCACACAATGCAATTTTTATTTAAATCAAGTTTATTGTGGGTCAACGAAGTATTGTATGTGAGTAGAGCATATATAGTGGGCGTTTGTCACATTGACCTTTGATATAGCTATTACACACATAACAATGCAAATATATGAAGATCATTTAAATAGAGTGGAATGAATGCGGAGTTATATATCAAAAGATATATGGAGGTTTGTAGTGTAAGAAAACTCAATTAAAAAATGCGCTAAATTTCTTATTGAGCTAGCAAATTCGTGTGGAGAATAAAATAGGTGATTGCCTTTAACATTATAAAAAAAAAACATTTTGAAGTGTAATTAATAAAAAACAGTAAGCTTTAAGGTAGTATGATCTTACATTATGTAAAAATAATATTATTTTAAGATAATTTGTTCATAAAAAAACACATATTAGATGGGTCGTGGACATTATTGCAGCTCAGAAAAAAATAGTTAGAAGCATAGAGCTTCTAAAACAAAATATGTGTGTGGCCGCCACGCACGGTGGAAGTGAAACTTTTACCCAAAAATGGAATTTTTGGGAAGATTGCTAATTTATTTTATTAACATTCCCTGCTTCAGTGTAACCAAATGGTTAAAAAGCAGTCTGCCTTCATACCAGCAGTAGTTCAAGGAATGTCTTTTTTTCCATAAAGCCAACTAGTATTATCAACGTGGCGATATCATGGGAAATATCAATTGTCCCTTTTGTTTATGGACAGTTACTGAAAAGTTCAATATTCACGTACAGAATTAGATCACAGTTTTTTTTTACTTTCGTGACACAGTTGGTTATCAAGAGGATTTTATTATTTTAAATTGATGCCTTAAGTAGTTCCCAGGCTCGATCCTCATAGCACAGGCGACAGATCTTGTTTTTTTTTTTTGAAGCGAAGCTTTTTACACCTCGTTCTGTGATTTGCTTATAGTGAAATCTGAAAATTTTCGACAGAATTTTTCTTGGAAATTTGATGGTTTCTTTGTTGCTAGCGCTAATTACAACAAGGAAATTTAATACTTTAATATTAAATACTAAAAATATGTTTTGGCCCTCGTGGGAATCGAACCCGTGTCCTCTTAAAACGATAGTCCAGCACACTACCCACCAGGCCACAAAGACTTCTGACAAACAGTTGTTAATTTAATCCTAGTTATAACAGAAGATATGCTTCAGTAGATCGTTACCATCTAGCAATAGATAGAGGATTGTGTATTTGCTATGCTACAAAAATTTGCTTTTATTTCCCACAAGGTGTCTCCAGCATCGGTGTGTTTGTATTGTGAATGCGTTTATTTTGTTGTTGGTACGAAGAAAATTAGCAATGCCCACAAGTGCGTTGACAAACGCGTTTTTAAGTGTCAAAAAAATAGATGATATCAACAAATATGGAATTAACAAACGCATGCATGAAATCGGAAAGGTATCTAAAATGTTTGTTAAATTTTGTTTCGTGTGCGTTCTTTAATATATATTTTTGAAGCGAAGTTTTTTACTCCTCGTTCTGCGATTTGCTTGGAGAGAAATCTGAAAAATTTTCGACAGATTTTTTCGCTACGCAGTACGCTGTGAAGGAAAAAATTTCTTCAGTACAGCCAAGCTCACAACCATGTGTGGAGAGTTAAAATGGAGAGTCGCTGGCATTATATGCCTGTATATGTAATTGGCGTGGAAATTTGACATTCAGCAATAAAAAATAAGCAGTAAATATGTTTTCTGTATATATGTAATTTAGTTCATGTTATTTTAAATTTTTGAATTTAAAAGTTAATTTATTAAAAAGAAAAAATTATTAAGCTATCAAATCTATGTAACTGCGAAAAAGCTTCGCTACTCTCGTGTGTCCAACGACGCACCTGTGTTTTTGTTCATTATATTTTTATTTATAAATATTAAAAAGAAAAAATTTGTCGAAAAACCTGTGTCGGGAATAATGCACTTTTCTCTTTCCGTACTCGCATCGAACCGCGTACAATTCAACTGCAAGTTGAACGTGCTACCATCTCACACCATTGTCTCCATTTCATCAAAGCGAATAAAATACGCACAAATCTGAAAGCAAGCATAGTATGCATTTTCCAATTTATTCTATGTATGATGCAGACATGTATGTATATAGAAAAAACTCCAACACTATCACAAAAATTGTGCTATTTCCTTTTTTCGATATCGAAAATTTAAATATTTACGAACAGTTCGCGATGATAACAATCGAATTCGATATCGATTACGATTCGAAAAAGATACGTTTGGCGGAAGTAACGGTTACTTCGCAAACGAAGGTTCGCTTATGTTTCGAAAAATTATTCGTTTAAAATTCCAATGCGATTATTTCTTTAATACAAATGCGAAGATAATTATATTTTCTACTTTTTTACTGTAAGGTGGATACTTTCGGATAACTTCTTTGGCACTTTCAGACTTACTTTTATTATTACGGCTACACTGGGTAACACTGGTAAGAATTAACTTTCGATTTTTGATCGCCAGTTCGGAAAAATTTACGAAATTTTTCTTCGATAAAAGTTCGTCTCAAACGATTTTTCGATTTAAACGAGATATTTGCCGGGTGGGTTACATATGCACTGACAAGTTCATTTCTGGTACAATATTTTAGTAAATAACCTTTTCATGTTTCCTTGATCCTTGAACAGTTGGTAATGGAAGCACTTGTAACCAGTATTTTGTGTGTTCAAATACCGCAGCATGCGAATACTTTTTATTTCGATATAAATGTGAGTTAAAAACAACATTTGAATTATGTGAAAGATACAATATTTATATCGAAATTCACAGATCTAAAAAGAAAACAACTTTTAGATTCAATGTTGCATTCGATAATATTGCAGCATGTGCAGTTTCCAAATCAATCAATGCAATCAAGCCCTACCTCGAAAATTGCTTTCTGAATTTATCAAAACGCTATTTGAGAAATGCCTAAAAGTATGCTAATGTTCTGAAAAAAAGCTACGTTCAGATTTAAATTTTTAGACCGTAATGTACGTTCAGAGTATTGAACGAAAGACTCAATTCCATCATAAAAGAAAGAAAAGAACTACTGATTGTAATATTTAACATAAGTATGAGCTACTCAAATAAATATGTCTCCGTGGTGAAAGCAAATATATGAGAAATTTTTAAAAAGCAATATTTTCGTTTTTATACAACCAGTGCGGCGAATTGCCGAGTTGTTTTTTTCATAAGAACCATTTCGTTACATTATTTTTACGCCCCATCTAGCTCGCCGTAAAAGTTACACTTAGAAAAAGTTAATTTCAACAGTATATCTTTTTTCCGAGTGTTGATTTTTTAATTTTTTTTTTTTTTTTGAAGCGAAGCTTTTTACGCCTCTTTCAGTGATTTACTAGAGTGGAATCAACAGGACATTTGTCTCTTGTGGACACCGCTTTTCTTAGAAATATATGGCTTAGAAATATGGGATTGAACCCACACCCACAGATTAAGAGTTCACTACACTCCCCATCGACCCAAACTCCATCGTTACGCAGTCATTGATTCAATATTAATTACAACTATCTATCAGAGCTGTAAAAGAATGCAATCATTTATGATTTAAAATCATTCAAATCCCAATCGAAGATTTGAAAAAATGATTGCATTCATTTTACAAATTCAAATCATAATCAATGATTTGAAAAAATTAATGCATTCACTTTGAATATAAATCACATGATTCAAAATCACAAATGATTGCATTCTTTTACAGCTCTGCTCTCTATAAATAGATTTTTGTTGTATGGCTATCAACAGATTATTGTGATATACAGTTAATATAGCATCTGTTAACATAGCTGCAGTTATAGCTAATATTAAATCAATGACCATGAGTAACAAGGCTATTTGGATCGATGGTTAGAGCGATGGACTATGTATCGAAGCGTCCAAGATCGATTCCCACGGCGGGCAAAGAAATATTTTTTTTCTTTTCTTTTTGTTGATGTGAAAATATATGATGACTTTTTGCCTATACAGAATTTTCACTTCGAATTTCACTTCGAATTTTTCATCAAGGAACTTATACTTAAAATGTTCGTACTTTACCTTATTTGGCTTATCGTAACTCTGCTTCTACTCAACTGATTTAAGAAACCTTTATATTAAAGCAAAGGTAAGACTTGCAGCTTTGCACCTTAATTTAAAAAATAGAAATATGCCAATCCATTTTAAAATTAAAACCGCTAAAACATTCAACGTATATTTTTATTTTATGATATAATTTTGTTTATTTTTTTCTTCAGAAGACAAAGGTTTTAATTTTTGAACTAATTAGAAAAAAACTAAATCGGTTTACTAATAATAAAGTTATTGATGAAAGCACGATTTAACATATTTTCAGATTTTGTTTATTTAAGTGTGCATGTAGGTTACAAATTTAAAAAAAAAAAAAATTTTTTTTTGGAATTTTGTTTTTATAGAAGGAAAAAGATATCGTTTTCAAATTTTGCACACATTTAAAAAATACAAAAAAATTTTTTCAGAATTTCTGAAGCGGTTTTTGACGTTATTTGATTTTTTTTAAAAAAATGCCAAAAATTTACGGTGTACAGGATATCACCAGTCTGGAACATCTGAGGAAAAAAAAACACAAAATTAATCCTTGTTTATGTGACTATCGCCTGAACTAGGAAAAAAAGTCGATTATTGATGTTACAAAATCGTCCTCCATTTTGTTTTTTCTTCGGCGGAAAAAATTATCCTAGTTCAGGCGATATCCACTTAAACAAGGATTAATTTGGTTTTTTCCTCCCTCAGATGTTCCAGACTGCTGATATCTTAAATAAATTTCATAAATATGTGTGCAAAATTTGAAAACGATATCCTTTTATAAGCTTTTATTTAACTTCCTTCGTTCGTATGTATGTATGTATGTGTCCGCAAATCTTGCAAACAATTTTTCGACAGCTTGTGGGTCTCCGATTATGCTGAAATTTAGCAGACATGTGTAAGCCCGGTGACAATGCAATATTATGAAGACAATTTTGCCACACCCCCTTTTACCGCCCACAAATCAATAAAAATGATATTTCTCGAAAATTACTAGGCGGATTCAGATAAAATTTTGGTAGTAAATTTCCCTTAAGTAGAAAATGGGGTCTAAGAAAGAAATTTGACAACACCCCCTTTTACCGCCCACAAATTAATATATCTCCAAAACTACCGGGCTGTTTCAGCTAAAATTTTGGCAGTAAATGTCCTTCAAGTATTGCATGGGTTAGAAAAAAATTTTGCCACACCCCCTCTTACCGCCCACAAATCAATAAAAATTATATATATCCGAAACTACTAGGCCGATTCAGCAGAAAATTTCGCAGCACATTTACATCAAGGAGGAGATAGGGGTTGAAATTTGGCCACACCGCCTATTCCCGCCCACAAATCAATAAAAATGCTGAATCATCATAAAGCATATAATGCAATAAATAATGTAAATGGTATAAATAATGTTAATATGTACTGTTAAGGTTAATGGTCTAAAAAATTAAAATGCTATATGTAAGACTTTCAAAATAAAAGATGTTCATAATAAACCTTTAAGACTAAAAAGTAAAAAATAAAAAAATATATAAAAAAAATTTTTTAAAAATTAGCTTTTATTCAAAACAAAACGTAAACTAAAAAGAAAAAATAAATTTCATTGACATTTGTCATATATGTATATAGTAGGTATATTCTATATTCAGAACAACCTCTTCCTTGGTTGCCCATCATCATAATAAAAGCGTACGTAAATAGGTAAGTTCTAGGGATGTATATAAATTTAGAAACTTTCAAAATGTAAAATACATTTAAATTTTAAAAGCTTAAGGCACTGATATTGTGAAGTAAGCCTGCATAATGGATCGCGGTTTATATACAGATAAGCCTACTAAAAGATTCAATTCCACTGATATTGTGTAGTAAACTTGTATATTTGCCATTTTGAAAATTTATATTTTTGTATACGTCCCTAGAACTTACCTATTTACGTACGCTTTTACTATGATGATGGGTAACCAAGGGAGAGGTTCTTCTGAATCTAGAATATACCTACTATATACATATATGACAAATGTCAATGAAATTTATTTTTTCTTTTTAGTTCACGTTTTGGTTTAAAATAAAAGCTTATTTTTTAAAAAATTTTTTTTATATATTTTTTTTTTGGTGGAACTATCAATAAAAAGTTTCCATTCATTGGCATTACTTTGTTATTATAAAATATATATTTATTATGTTTCATACTTTAGACGAAATTTTGCATCTTTGCAATTACATCGTTGCAATTAACTAAATAGCTGCGCTCTGCATCCCCAGTGAATAACTGAAACGCATTCGTTTGTTTAGTTCTTAAAACTGTGATGTTAACATCATTTTGTAGAAAGTTCTACTGTTGCATTCTGGATCCTTATAATTCTGTTTTTGGCATTTTAACCCATTAGTGACGAGCGTTCAACAAAAGATTATTTTTCAAAGTTGTGTGAGACCGACGAGACCGTATTTAATTATATTTTTTATTAAGGACGAAGGACCTATATATATATATGTAGCATTCGTCATTAATGGGTTAACAATTGCAAATAGCGAATATGTAAACGAACTACATATGTAGAAAAAGTTATCCCATTAATCGCAAATTTTAATGAAGTTTTAAAAGCTTTGGTCAGTAATAATTGCTTTACGAAAACCATAAAAAGATATAAAACTTTTTGAAAACTGATACGAAAATTGACAAAAATGTGTGTCGTGAGGATATAAAATTGCGCTAATGTTCTGAGGCTAGAGACTCATCAACTTCAGTATCTAAGCTGTGGTGACCACGTCCAGCTTCTTTTTGTAAATATATTATTGCTACAGCTTACCGCTTCATATTAGAAGCGTTTTAATTTCAGCCGTTTGACGTAGCAGCAGCTCTTGTATTTCTCTGAGAATTGCTTATACAAAAATATGTTTGTTGTTGTTATCGGCCATAATATAAATATTTGATTACCGATTCCAATTTTTTTACAAGCATTTAAAATCGAATACCCTGGCTTTTATAGACAATTAGTAGACAAAATCATGTCAGAAGAATTGTTTTGGAATATTTTAAAAGCAAAACGCAAATTATAAAAAAAAATATTTTTCCTGTTCATGTAAGAGCCTATAACTTTGTAAAACTTCAAACGATTTAAAGCATTTAGACAAAAATGGAACACAACATTATCCCTTTTTATTATTCTCAATAAAAAATTACATTTTGGTGAACAGAAGCCAAGTTATGATACCCTAAGTAAGGCAACCTACGAAAATTCGAAGTGACTTCTTAAAATGTCCATTAGCGAAAAAATCGAAGTGATGAAATCATTCTGAAAACGCAGAATGTCATCATATGGATTGGCAAAATGTATAATATTAGTGGTAACTCTTGCACATTAAATTTTTGTTTTTTTTTTGTAGAACAGTGTAATTTTTAATTCTGATTGAAAATATAACGATCACAAAACGATTTTTATTGCTGATCGAAAAAATAACGATAAAAAATAACTTTCATTTCTTATTGAAAAAATAACCATAAAAAAAGTAATATTTATTTCTGATCGAAAAAATTACGATCAAAAAACAGTTGCTATATTTGGCCGAAAAAAAGTTCGATCAAAAAATAATTGTTTTAAGGTGATGCATATATTAAAAGTCATAAAAAAGTGTCATATTGCTACATTTAAAATTATTTTACAACTTTTAGTGCATGAACTGTTGATATAAAAATTAAAAAAAATCGTTATTTTCGACCCCCGGAATCGGTTGTTGATTAGTTTTGACCACAGGTGATTGTTGGAAAATGTTGTGGTCCAATATATTCTTTCGTAAACGTAAAATTCTATGAACTGTATGTCTTGTGTAGCTGCCGCATAAAAACAATATATATATATATATATATATGTTGAATAGACTCAAGTATTTTGTCAATTCTCAATAAATTTAGCGAATTGTCAATAGTTATCCAGAGATGACGACTTTGTTGATATAATATTTTCTTTCTGGCTACATAAGCAGCTCTTCGCACGATCACCATATTTAGGCACATTTATTTAGGGATTCATGGTCATGCCAAAATTACCAGAAGGGTTAATTAATGCTGAACTTGCTGTTCATGATTTCTAAACAAATTTGAATTAATGAACTGTTGCTTTTGGGCATTCGTTGCTTTAATGTCAAAATTAAATATTCCCATTCTTTTAACCCAATTAATTAATACACAGAAATTCCTTATTAGTGGGTTGATTTCTCCGAACATGTCTCGTGTAATGAAAGAGGCAAAGAAAAAAAAAAACATTTAAATTATAAAAATTGACTTAAAGCCGTTACTTACAACAACGAAAACAATAATAGAAGCTCCAACTATAACAACAATAACAGTAACACTTTCCCAACTCACAAAAAAAAAAGCAAAAAAAAAAAGTAAACTGCGATCGATCGCTTGATCAATCAATTGTTTTATTAATTCTACGTCTGTTTTAATGATATTCGGCGTTTGTCTAACTGACAATTTTATCACGAAGTTAAATATTGTTTATTATTTTAAAAACCGCCGACACAACATGGAGCAGTGACTGACTGCACTGTTCCACTTCAAGTCTTCTACTGAAACCGACTTAAGAATCAACCTCTAGTTATAGAATATAAAGTAGAAGGCATGAGCTGCGCTTTGTCGCACGAGACATTTAATTGAACGCCCTGGCCTTTCTTGTAGCTGCAACTTATCAGTAACGTTGCCAGATGGAATACACCGTCTTTACTTGAACGATTTTTGGGTCCATGTGACAGCGGGATATTTTGACTGGCATGACTTAATATTGTGGAAATTCACAGATCTAAGAATACAACAAATTTTATATTCAAAGTTACATTTGTTAATATTGCAACATGTGCTGTTTCCAAATCAATCAATGCAAGGCCTACTTCGAAAATTGCTTTCTCAATTTATCAAAACTCAATTTGAGAAATGCCTAAAAGTATGCTAATATTCTGAAAAAAAGCTACGTTCAGATTCAAATTTTTAGACCGTACTGTATTTTCAGAGTATTGAACGAAATACTTAATTCAATCATAAAAGAAAGAGAGAAGCACTGATTGTTGATTTAAGTATGAGTATGAGCTACCAAAACAAACATGTCTACGTGGTCCAGTGGTTAGAACAGCCGACTAAGAATACAAACGATCTGTGTTCAATCCTCAGTGGAAGCAAAAATATAAAAAATTGAAATAGTAATTTTTTCGTTTTTATACAACTAGTGCGGTGAATTGCTGTGTTGTTGTTTTCATAAGAACCACCTCGTTACATTGGTTTTATCCCCCCTCCATTTCGCCGTATTGTTGTATACGCGGTTATAAAAGTTTCACTTCAAAAAGATAAAAAAACGACTTGAAAATGACTCTTCAAGAACAGTCGCGCGTGTAGGGTACCATTTTCTCCCTAACAAAGCGTGTTTTTCGATCAGAAAATGAGCGCGTTTTATTTTGTTATAATAGATGCGAAAACGACTCCAATTTGTTCGCAAATTTCTTAAAATACAAAGTAAATTCGGTTTGCTGCAATTCTGTTATTCGGATATAGAAAAATAGAAAATAGTTTATTGGACTTAAACTTTTTATTTTTAATTATACATATATAAATAATACATATAGACTTATTCTCCAGAATGTTACATCAACTGCACTTCATGATTGCACTGATTAGACTGAACGAAATGGCGATGAAAAATTTCGTTTGTTTCGTAAATTTTTCCAATTTCCTGTCAGTTGCCACAAAAAGTGGAATCAGTCAGTTTTTGCTCGTTTAGCTGATCAATATATGCTTCCGCACACGACATGTATTTTGTTTTTGTAGATCATCAAGTGGACGCAAAAAAGACTCGTTTGGGTGATTGGCGACAAAACAGTCATCCAAATGCTGGCTGGGGTATGTCCCACATGCATAATCATTAATATCACTTTTGTATGCGCATGCAAATTTATTTTTGAATCATTTGCCTTCAATCATAGTCTGTGTCAGCACCTGGTTTGAGAATTCACTAAAAAACGATTGTTGAGAAGAGCGCCATCTAATCGGCACAGTTAGTGGATAGAAGTGGATTCTATCTGACGGTTGTTAACTTTTTATTTTACTCTCAGCGCGTATAAATAGTTTCGCTTAAGAAGCTAACGTCTCAAAAAGGGCTTTTTCAGCAACACGAAAGAATGCATGGAAGTGGAATGAAGTGAATTTCATCGTACGATTTGTAACTGACGCTTGTAAACTTCAAATTTTACACCCGTATAATGAAAAAAACTTCACATATTATATTATATTTCATAAATCCTGAACCTATTTCCAAATACATTGTTAAAATAAATTTTAAGAAAAATTAAAACTTTAGAAAACATGGAAATTTATTTAGGCGTGCTTGTGTCGAGGATAAAGTTGCTAGTTTTACATTGTTATCTGAGTAGTCAAACTAGTTAACGCAGCTTTGCACATTTTTTATACTGAGCTATGCGACCAAGTTTTAAAAAAATTTAACATTCATTAGTTCAAAAAGAAGTAACAAAAAGTAAAACTAGTTCATTCAACTCACTCATTTCTGAATTTTATAAAGAGCAATAACACTCAAGCAATAGACGACAATGAGCTTAGTGAGGATTTTTCCCAGATTTATATTTCAGCAAAACGTGACAAACCAAAATTTTTATAAAAAAACAGGAAATTTCCTAATAAATTCGTGACAATTTGACAATTAATCAACCAATCGCAAGGGAGAGAGCGAGTACCCATAATTGTCAAATCGAAGTTGACAGCTCATAGAAAATCTGCAAGTGCTCTCTATATATAATAGATAATAGATCTCTATATATAATAGATAACAGAGAGCACTTGCAGATTTTCTATGAGCTGTCAACTTCGATTTGACAATTATGGGTACTCGCTTTCTCCCTTGCAATCAAAATTGATTAAATCTAAAGTAAGTTTCAAGGTTGATTTATAAAGTTGTCGCAGAGCTGATCGCACTCTTTTCTCAGTACCCATAATTGTCAAAACCAGCCAAATTTGCGAATGACTACGAAAGAAAAACGGATGATAAAAAAAAGCACTTGCAGATTTTCTATGAGCTGTCAACTTCGATTTGACAATTATGGGTACTCACTCTCTTCCTTGCGACAACCTTATAAATCAACCTTGGTAAGTTTATTAAAAAAATGATAAGTGCGGAAGCCAGCCGTTAAAAAACACGATTGGTTTTCGCCTCTCTATCCATTCTCTTCTTTTTTTTTCACTCATTGCAACCAATACACTAGCACTGCCATATCGATCAATGCAGTGCAGTCACAAGACACCGATTCTGGTCACATCTTGTAGCAAGTAGAAGCAAATTTGTTGTAAAAACGAAAACAAAATTCCCGTAAGAAGTACATTGAGTTTCTTGACAGCGAACAGGCAGAATTTTTTTTCGCTAGGTAGTACACTGTTGAAGGGAGAAATTTATTCAGTGCAGCCAAGTTCACAACCATGTGTGGAGAGTTAAAATGGAGAGTCGCTGGCATAATATGCCTGTATATGTAATTGGCGTGAAAATTTTGCATTCAACCATAAAAAAAATAAGCAGTATGTTTTGTGTATATATGTAATTTATTTTATGTTATTTTAAATTTTTGAATTTGAAAGTTAATTTATTAAATAGAAAAAATTATTAAGCTATCAACTCTATGTAACTGCGAAAAAGCTTCGCTTCTCTCGTGTGTCCAACGACGCACCTGTATTTTTTTCTACTAATATTAGTTTTACTTTGTAAATAGTTCGAATTCATTAGTAAATACTACGAATAAAATAAAAAAATTTACGAAGTTATTCGTATGAGAAATTAACGAATGTATGTACGCAATAATTCGTACAATGCACCAGAAACCGGCAATGGATGCATCGCTCTCATTTTATCTTCGCACAATCACTGCTTCTGCTATGATTTCATTCGTCATCAAGAACTGTGAATAATGTTGTGCAGTGTCCGCTATTGCTTGTTGCATTGTCTATTGCCTTTTAAACAGGGTTCGCAAAGGTGCGCACCCAAAAGCACCAGCACCGGAGTTCTATGCAGTGTGCTGCGCACTCAACAGCAAGCACATGTGAAAAGTGCAAACAGAAAGCTCCGAGCACCGACATGCTAGCACCGAGCACCAGCCCCGGCACACTTTATTCGGAGCTGGGGGCAAACAAAATAGCACGTTCACATGTGCAGTGTGAAATTATTTTTGCCTCGGCACAATTTTATCGCAAACGAGCACGGAGCCGAAGCTGAAGTCGGAGCGCAGCACCGGTGCACAGCACAGAGCAGCCTGTGTGCTAGCCGGGGCTCGCTTATGTGCTTGCCGGTGCACTGTTTCGCGGGCTCGTTTCGGTGACTAAAAACTGTTAGTTGCGGTGGCAAAATTTTTAGGGGCTAGGCTTGCGATTTAAAAATATTTTTAAATGGACAGACAGTACTTATAAGGGGGTCGCTGATTTAATAATTGACGTTAGAATATCAAAATATTTTTAACACGAGGGTGGTCCCATAAAATTGTTTTTTGTAAATTTACAAGTTTTATTCATGTGTTGGTAGTATAAGGGAGTCACTGACTTAATATCTGATGTCAGCATTGGAAAATATTTTTTTTCACTAGGGTGGTCCCATAAAACTCTTTTCTATTAATTTACAAGTTTTATACATGTGCTGGTATTATAATGGAGCCGCTGACTTAATATCTGATGTCAGCAATGAAAAAAACTGTTTACACTAGGCTGGTCCCATAAAACTGTTTTTTGTTAATTTACAAGTTTTATTGAAAAAAGAAAATGGAAAAAAGTGAATTTCGAGTTTTGATAAAGCATTGCCTTTTGATGAAAAAAAAAAACCGTGGAAACCAAACAATGGCTTGATAAACATTATCCGGGCTCTGCTCCATCGAGACAAATGGTAGATTTTTAAGTTTTTGTGCAATATAAATGTTATTATAAATCCAAATCTGAACCAATATGCAATATATCAGCCTGTAAATTGGAGTCTGAAAGAAGACTTCATACATCAAATTTCTTGTCTAACTGCATTTTGCTGTATAACGAAACGAACACTTGCGATCGTGGGAGACACGGCAGGCACTACAATTTTTCATACCAAAATATATTGTCGCAAAGTATTTAAAAATAAAAAAAAAAGCCCCGGATTTTCTTACTTTGGTCATCTTTTTACAATTTTGTGGAACCATGCATTTTATATGGGATTTTTGTTTTCTTCCACAGTTTTCATATACTAGGGGTATTCTCTATGTCTAGTATATGTCCGTTACACGTTGCAAGAATAGACAAAATGCAATCGGCATTTGTACAGATTACGTATTTACTACTCTTTCACCGTGCAACGGCATATACAATATAAGGTGAGTACCCCTATATTATTATATTTCTTTTGTATGGAATATTCCGTAGTCACTGTTGCATCGGAAAGTACTTTTGGACTAGTTAAAACACGTTTTTATTTTGAGAGTACGAAATACATAAATATGATGTTTTGGAAATACGATTTATGGTAGAGGGAAGCACTATATATTTTTTTTATCCATCAAGCATTAGGGATACAGTGAAAGCATAAAGCTCACAAGTTAGGAGCAGCGAAAAAACTTTGCAAGCATATCGATTGTTATTTAGTTATTTAGATAGTATTGAAGTATTATTCGTCCATATCTCAACACTTGACATCATATAAGTGAAAAGAATTAATTTCGTATTAAGGGGGCCTATTGTTTGGATATGGTGGATCTACGGTAAGTTTGTTGTGTATATATATATATATGTTTTCTTAAGGGGATGCTTTCTTGCAAACACATTTTATTACATTTCTCAATGGTTTGCAGAATATAGAGGGTCCGCCATATAACGTTTTTTTTCAACTTGTGCTTATTTCGTGAATGGTAACATGTCTGATTTGACAGATAATTAGTTTTATCCTTCCGCTGAACGAATATGGTTGTGTATACGCTTGAACAACGCTGGGAAATATTGCGACATTACTTTGAAAAATTTTGCCAAAAAAATCATCTTTTCAGATGAAGCTCATTTTGATCTTGGCGGGTATGTAAACAAGCAAAATTGTCGCATTTGGGGCACAGAAAACCCGCACGCATACATTGAAAAGCCGTTGCACCTAAAACGAGTCACTGTTTGGTGCGGATTTTGGTCCAGAGGCATAATTGGGCCATTTTTCTTCGAAAATAAGCAAGGAGTGGCCGTTACAGTCAATGGCCATCGTTATCGGGCCATGTTGGACGAATTTTTGTTCACAAAAATTGAAGAGGAGGATATTGGCAACATTTGGTTTCAGCAGGACGGCGCTACGTGCCACACAGCCGAAGCTACACTCGATGTTTTGCGCCCTGTTTTTGAAGATCGCATTATCAGCCGCAGAGCTGATGTCGTTTGGCCACCTCGGAGCTGCGATTTGACACCGTTGGACTATTATTTGTGGGGTGCCCTCAAAGATAAGTGTTACGCCGACAAGCCAGAGACAATTGACGCTTTAAAGGACAATATTCGTGAAGCCTTTGGTGAAATACAGCTGCACACAATCGATAATGTGCTTAAAAATTGGACCGATCGTGTAGGCTACTGCATGGCCAGCCGAGGCAGCCATTTGAATGAAATTATTTTCCATTATTAACCGGAAGGATTGTACATTCAAATAAAAAAATAAATTTGAGGAAATATTCAGCAGTATTTTTTTTTTTTTGCATTTTCAAAAAAAAAAAAGTTGTTTGGCGGACCCTTTAGCTATGCTAAAATAGTGTTTTTGAAAAACATAAAAACAATGGTGAAAAAGGGGAGTAGGGGGGTAGTATGGAAGAAAATTTTTTATCAATTCATAACAAACATCCTTCCTTCAGACAAAAATCACGTACCACTTTTAGTTTCGACGTTTCAAGTTGATTTCTCTAAGGAGAATTTTTTGACCTTGTATCCCGGTTTTCTCAAAATCCTGACGTGATGGAGAAATTTAAGGTATAATTGAAAGCTGCTGTCGGTTTTTTACTCACAAAAAAATGGGGTCTTTTTGGTGCACAGTGTTATTATATTTTTTTTTAGATAAAATAATATAATCGAATTTTATTACGATACTACTAAAATCGTAACGTCACTCAGACGGACAGACAGCTGGGGGCCAGTACTGTCATGCGATTCAATAAAAAAATTTTATAGAGATTTTTATGTAATCACTTTATTTTTGATGTTCTTTAGGAATGTAAATACACATGTTTAAGAAAAAAAAAAAAAAAAAAACAATAATAAACAAATTCATAGCGCGTCACAAAAGTCCTCATAATCAACTGCTAGTTTCTATGCCTACGATATTAAGTCGATATTAAGTTTATGACAGCGCTAATTATGACTTGGTTATCTGGAGTACAGGCCAGTTTATTTAAATAAAAAGCATGCTTGTGCATTCAGTACTTGAAAAAATGTAAAATAAAATGGCAAACATGAATCATTTTTGCACGCAAACCGGCAATAGTAACTCTGCGGACGCCATCCAACTTCGTCGTCTACAATCAAGTCTTGAAAGACAAGTTGTTGATAAGAGTATGTCGCTGCAATACGAGCAGCGCCATTTTTTCATCAGCATCATCATCATCATCCTGAGTGACGATCCATCATCTTAGTCGTGTTAAATTCCTCCTAAGGTGCTACTTCTGCTGATTGTTGCTGTTTATATCGACAGTGCTGATGTAAATTCGATAACGGTAAAGTAAAGATGAAGCAGCGGAGAAATGTAAACAATTTGAATACCGCAAACGTCGGCACAGGACGGTTTAACAAACAAGCTAATATAAGAAAGTAACAAATAGACGAAGCATTGGAAGCACAAATAGCAGTACATAGTTCGAGTGGGAATGTGTGGGACACCCCAGACAGGCGAATTGTTGCGTCCATTGTTGCTGTAAGAAATTGAATTTTTTCGATCGATTCGAAACGACGAACTTGTTGATAATTTTTTCAATTTAATTGAACTCAATTGAATGCGACAATTCGATTCGATTGAATTCAATCAACAGGTTGATGCTCAACGTTGTAGCTTCGTCAGGTCAGGACTCAAAGACGCAATAATTTAGAGTGTTTTTTTTTTTAATTTAATTCGGAAGGTAAACATTATTCTAGCTTACATTGAGAATTAATGTTGAGCGTATAGCAGTATTTTTTAGTGACGGTACATTTTTGGAGCACATATGTATGATTTAAAAAAATAAATAAAAAAAAAAAAAATAATGTAGTAAATAAATAACAATTTTTAAATTTTTTTAATTATATTTCAAAACTATTTTCGGTAGCTTTAAAGGGAAAAAACGTCGCAGGTGAAAAGTTATTATAAAACTCGCGCAACATAAATAGATATACAAAAATACAAAAAAAAAAATTAATTTATTTTTTTACGCAACTTGTGTTTGCAATTTTTCGCCTGTGGCACTTTTTTCATCATAAAGCTACTGAAAAAAATATGTGTGTGGCCGCCACGCAAGGTAAAAGTGAAACTTTTATCCAAAAATGGAATTTCTGGGAAGATTGCTAATTTATTTTATTAACATTCCCTCCTTCAGTGCAATCAAATTGTTAAAAAGCGGTCTGCCTTCATACCAGTAGTAGTTGAAGAACTGTCTTTTTTTTATAAAGCCAACTAGTATATTCAACATAGTGATATCATGGGAAAAATCAATTATCCCTTTTGTTCAAGGACAGTTACTGAAAAGTTCAATTAGATCGTGACACATTTGGTTATCAAGAGGATTTATTATTTTAATTTGATGACTTAAGTAGGTACCCAGATTTTCATAGAACAGACTACAGATCATGCTGTTTTATTTTCTTGTTAATTATATTTTTATTTATATATATTAAAAAGTAAACATTTGTCGAAAAACCTGTGTCGGAAATAATACGCTTTTCCCTTTCCGTATTCGCATCGAACCGCGCACAATTCACAAAACTGCAAGTTGCACGTGCTACCATCGCACCATTGTCTTCCTTGCATCAAAGCGAACAAAATACGAACAAACCTGCAAGCAAGCATAGTATAGATCTTCCAATTTATTCCATAGAATTGATGCCAAAATGAATTTACTGCTTATCCAAAATAATCATCAATCGATTATATAATTTGGGCTTTATTTATATAATTTATTTTAAATTTTTCTTAAAAAAAACAAAAACAGCCTGTATGATTGTAAATATTTTTAATTTAAAACTAGTAAGGGTGGAGTGAAATACCCCCCCGCTGCCATGTTGAAGTATATTCGAAGTCTTTAGCCACGACATACACGATGAAATTCAGTTTTATATATTAACAAAAGTTTTCCAATTTTGATTTGACTCCGTATTTGTATGCGAAGTAGGCGTAGTTTTGATCCGATTTTGCCATATATCATAGAGATGGTTCATATTATATATCAAAGCTAAAGTGCAAAATTTCAAGACATTTAATTAATTTTTGTGGATTTTTAAGAGATTTAACGTTTAAAATAAAGCCAATTTGTTTGGGAGGTAGGCGTGGTTTTCATTCGATTTTGTAAAATATCATAGTGGTGGTCTATGTTATATATCAAAATTTTGAGACAGTTCTTTAATTTGAGCATATTTATAAAAGATTTTACTTTTAAAATAAAGTCCCTTTGTATGGGAGGTAGACGTGATTTTCATCCTATTTGGCCCATTTTCGAACTATATCTTCCTTTTTTAAAAATAAACTTTTATTTTTAATTTCATTGCGATAGCTTTAAAATTGCGGCTGTAATCGTGTCGACTGCCGGACAGACACACGGACACACGGAAATAGACTCAGGAGATGATGCTAATCAAAAATATATATATTTTTCTATACCTGCCACGCCTCCTTCTTGGCATTACAAACGGAATGGCAAGTTAATATACCCCTTACGCAGCACGCGTTAGGGTGTTAAAAAAGCACAAAACTTCAACTGCAACTAGGACCACTAAACCTTTGCTTTGTGGTCAGAAGCTCTGACCTTATGCTACCGCGCATACTTGTTTGGATTTATTTTACCGTGCCTACACAGTTATAAATGTTGATGCGTTTTTCGCTTCACGACTTGCATCGTATTTTATGTTGCATTTGCGACGATATTTATGCTAAATGATGCATATTTATGTATTTATATATATATAGAAGAAACTCCAACATTATCACAAAAGTTCTGCTATTTTCCACACGGCACAAAATCCGACTTCAAAATCGAAAATTTAAAAATTTACGAATAGTTCGCGATGACAACAATCGAATTCAATATCGATTACTATTCGAAAAAGATACGTTTTGAGGACGTAACGGTTACTTACAAAGCGATTAATTCTTCAACACAAATGTGAAGTTGATTATATTTTCTACTTTTTTACTGTAAGGTGGATACTTTCGGATAACTTTTTTGGCACTTTCAGAATTACTTTTATTATTACTGAAGCGATAACTTACTTACTTACTTAGGTAGCCATAACAACCCATGTTCGGGTTTCAGCCGACTTCATCAGCTCTCGCCAGGAGTCTCTGCTTTGCGCGCGCCTTCTCCAATCGGAAACACCAAGTGCGGTTAGGGCTTCCTCAGCCTGGTCCATCCATCGGAGGCATGGTCTCCCTCGTCGTCGTTGACCAGCGACCCTCGCTTCGAGCACCTTTTTCGCTGGAGCTTCGTCGTCCATACGATGGACATGACCCAGCCAGCGTAGTCGCACAGTTATACGCCGAACTACGTCAATGTCTTCGTAGAGCTCATACAGCTCGTGGTTCATTCGGATGCGATAGTCATCGCCGACTCGAACAGGACCTAAAAACTTTTCTCTCGAACACTCCCAGAGCAGCTGCGTCAGTTTGCGAACCTAGCCATGCTTCAGCGTCACAAAACAGCACAGGTAGAACGAGCGTCTTGTAGAGTGTTAGTTTTGACGATCGAGAGAGGGCTCTGGAACTTAGTTGCTTACTGAGCCCGTAGTAGCACCAATTATTGCTCTTCGCTCTATCTCCAGGCTGACTTCGTTGTTGTTATTAATTGCGGTGCCAAGGTATACAAACTCCTTGACTACTTCAAAGTTATAGCTGCCGGATGAAACGTGGAAGTCTAAGCGCCGCGGTCCCTTATTTGTAGACAGCATATACTTTGTTTTACCCTCATTTATCGTCAAACCAACTTTGGCTGATCCCTTTTCGATAGTGTCGAAAGTTGCGGTAACTTCTCTCTTGGTTCTGCCGACAATATCAATATCATCAGCGTACGCATGGCGCTAGAAAATGGTGCCTTTGTAGAAAATGGTGCCATTACGATGTACACCGGCCTTTCGTACGATCCCCTCCATGATAATGTTGAAGAGATCGCAAGACAGTGGATCGCCTTGTCTGAAACCTCTTTCGGTATTGAAGGTTTCGGAGAGGACATTTCCTACCTTGACGGAGTTGCGTGTGTTGCTCAACTTCATTCTGCAAAGTCTTAATAACTTTGCAGGTATACCGAACTCAGACATTGCTACGTATAGGAAATCCCTTCTCGAGCTTTAAAATCGACAAAGAGATGATGTGTGTCAATTTGATTTTCGTGGGTTTTCTCCAGAATTTGTCGTAGCGTGAAAATCTGGTCTATGGTGGACTTTCCAGGTCGAAAGCCACACTGATAAGGTCCAATCAGTGCTTTTGTAATCGGCTTTAATCTTTCACACCTCGATAGTTGGATAGTTGGCGCAGATTGTAGGGTCTCCTTTCTTATGTATAGGGCAAAGTACGCTGAGATTTCGATCGTCGGGCATGCTTTGCGCTAGCCATATTTTGCTGATGAGCTGATGCATGCGCCTTATCAATTCATTGCCACCGGTTTTAAACAATTCAGCTGGCAGAAAAAAAAAAAAAAAAAAACTGCGCTCTCCATAGACGGCAAATTGGAGAAGTACTGTCCCCACAATCTCAGCGCACACTGCGTATCTGTAACCAGATCTTCATTTTGATCTCTACAAGTGGATGCTCCGGGCTTGAAACCTTGGGTTAGACGCTTAACCTGTTGATTGAATTTTCGTGCCCAATGAAAACTAAACTAGTTTTCTAAATCAGTTTTCGAAACCGATTTTTGTTCGCCAATTAGGAAAAAATACGAAATTTTTCTTCGATAAAAGTTCGTTGTAAACGAACTTTCGCTGTAAATGAGATATGTGCCGGGTGGATAACATATGCATTGACAAGTACATTTTCGGCACAAGATTTAAGTAACATAACCTTCTCATGTTTTACTTTCGACCAAAGTAGGAAATCTAATAGCTCAGTTGGTAATGGAAGAACTTGTAAACAGTTTTTGTGTGTTCAAATACCACAGCATGCGAATATTTTTTTATTTCGTTACAAATGTGAGTTGAAAACTACATTTTAATTATATGAAAGATACAATATTTATATGGAAATTCACAGATCTAAGAAAAAAACAAATTTTAGATTCAAAGTTGCATTTAACATAAGTAATATTTAACATAAGTATGAGCTACTCAAATAAATATATCTCCGCGGTCCAGTGGTTAGAGCAGCTGGCTATGGATCCAAACAAGGTGTGTTCAATCCTCGGTGAAAGCAAAAACATGAAAAATTTTTAAATAGCCATTTTTTCGTTTTTATATACGTACAACTAGGGCACAAATTGCTGTATTATTGTTCTCATAAGAACCATTTCGTTACATTGGTTTTACCCCCCATCTAGCTCGCTATAGGGGCTATAAAAGTTTCACCGCAAAAATTTCAATCACGATAATTTTTGTCTGGCTTCATATGATTTTTTGCCATTTTTCAAGTAAAAGAGCAAAATATGGCGTATATGCTCATCAAAGTTATTAATTTTTAAAACTCAGAAAAGCAGAAATACTTAATTAATTTATTTGTTTTAATGTAAATAAACAGCTGAGCTCAAAAACGTCATAAACGTCAAAATATGACATATATCTTTGACAATAACAGTGATACTTAGAAGAAATTTCAGATATAGTTTTAAAAATATTTAAAATTTCTCACAAAAAACTTTATTCCAGACTGCAATATGTTTTTCCAGCTCTTGTAAGGATTTCTTCCTTATAGGCTCTAAAAACTTTTGTTCATTCATGTTGTCTCCCCAGTTTACAGAACAAAAAGCTTTCAAAAAGCTTTATAAAATTTAAAATTAAAATTGTATTATTTTGTATTGACAACGCCTACAGAATAATTCTGCCGAAACAAACTCATAGAAGAATGCAAATATAACTACAAAAAGTCCTTAACGTATAAAAACAAAAGAAGCAAAGCCCATTTTTATCCTTAAATAAAAACAAAATGCCAACGCACATCATCTTCCATGCATATGGTTTGAGTAGATGAAAATTTATTGTTGCCATATTGACTCACTTGCCGAGTACGAGTACGAGTACGAGTATGAGTTGCAAATATTTTGCGTACATATTTTATGGCTTCGCTTATTTTTGTTTAATTTTTTTTTTTTACTTTGGTTTGTTCTCTTAACCCCGCCAATTTGGTCAATCAGCGCGAAAAGAAAGAACCTCGAGCCAAAAGGATTTCTTTCTAAAACTACACCACTTTTACTTTAGCCAATTGTTTTTTTTTTTTTTTTGTAGTATTTTTGGCATACAATCAACATTTGTCAGAGTGTGTGTGTTGTATTTGTACAACAGGCACATATGCTCATGTTTGATTTGGTCCTTTTTGTAGGCTTGACGTCTTTTGTTTATTTTGTGGCTGGCTTATATTTATTATTAATTTGTATTTCACATGCATATCGCTGGCACAAACATACACGCACGCAGTGACACATAAACACATGCATGCTCACACATATGCATACAAATTTATGTTACGCTACCTTGCCTGAAGGGTTTAAACATTTCAACATCTGATTTTCCTTACCTCCCTCCATACCTTCACCATCATCCCTACAAAACGTTATAAAGTGACACTTGTTGATAGCAGGATTTCAAGTGGCCGCAGCAGGCTTAAATGGCTTTCTTGTTATTCTTATTGAAGCATGCATGATGCATGATCTGGGTTTGCCTTGAATCGGTTATAAGTTTGGATTTGTTTGGTTTAAAATTTCTTACTTTTTGCCACCGGCGCTAAGTGGCATCCTGTAATCAAATTTACACTTCGGCTATAAAGAGCTCCACTGCTAGCCACTTAACTTGAAAAATAAACAGTTAATTGCAAATTTTAAGCAGACAGGATCAAAAACAAGTAAAAGTCTCTATATATCAAAAATTAACTGTAAGGCAAAACTTTTGGAAATAAATGGGATGGCATTCCTTTCGTTTCTTTAGTTTTGATATGAGTTCCTTAAGGAGTGGCTTACCTTAATCTGACCAAGAAAACAGGCTAAAAACATGTTACGTAATTTACGAACAGCCCCTAACAAACTTTAACTTAAGGCTTTATTTTTAATGTTTTTGGATTTCGGAGAGCACTTTACCCTTAAATTATGTATGCTAAACACCTTCAACATACGTTTTCATACAGAGATTAATAACTACTCTATGGCCCAGGCCCGTAGACAAGGGGGAGTTTTAGGTGTCCAAGCCCCCTCCCCCCTAAGGGTTCAGAATGAAAGAATTAACACAAATGAGACTATTTAATTCAAAATGCAATTTTTTTTTTTAGATAAACTGTAATAATGATGTTAATTTTCTTGAAAACTTCACTTAATTATTGAAAAAATTTTTTGGCCAAGTGAAAGATTAATTTTGCTCATAAGAGTCATAATCATTATACTGGAATTCATCTCCAAGGAGTTGGTATATTAAAAATCAGTTTCAATGCTCAAAAAGTCCCTGATATCCAGTAAAATATATATATGAAAGTTATACCTAGAACGAATATAATTTTGTAAGTATAAGAAAATTAGCTTGACATTTTTTATGCCATATGCTATAACGATTTCGTAACGAGTATTAACGAAAATGTTACGAAAAAGTTACGATTTTATTCAGCCAGTTCGAAAGAAAGGAAAGTTTACTCTGTTTGCATTTCAATATGTTTTACAAACAGTCGCATAACGAAACTCTTTATAAATTCGTATAAAAAGTGAAACTGTTCCGATATTTGCGTAACGAAATTGTAACGATTTCTTTAAGACAGCTCGAAATAGTTATGAATTCGTCGGTATTTCGACAAAGTCGTCAACTATGGTTTCCTGGGTAAGCTTATTAGACCCAACATTTTTGAAAAAGCATTCATTTGAGTGGGTTTTTTTTTCATTTTTAAAAGTGTAAAAAATATATGAACCCCGAAATTTATCACATTATGGGGTATTCCACGTAAAGCGAATGACTAAAAATTTTGACATCTAAAATTTCCAATTTGGCACAAAAATTTAGGCCTGTGCGAAGCCTTTTCCACATAACAGGTTTCGGAAAATCACCTGAAATCTAAATGTGAAAAAATTTTTTTAAAACATTTTATACAGTCCAATTTTATAGTGATTTGATAATTTTTTAATCATGTTACCAAATTTTCATAAAAAAATGAACAATTACAGTTTTTTAAGCGTCAGCATTTTAAAAATGTTTATTTTTATTATATTAAAAAATTAAAAAGCAATTTAGAAGTTGAACAAATTTTTTTTTAGTGTTTTTAATATGCAAATAATTTAAATATAAATCCACAACCGATTAAATTCTTAAATATTCAAAAAAAGTTACTGTTTCATTTTATATAAATTTATCTAGCAGAGTAATTATTTTAATATTAACATGAACTTATTTTCATGTGATATCTTATATAATAAATTGGGTGTAAGATACTGGTGCTGTGCAAAAACCAGTATTCGAATTACGGTTTTTGAAAATTAGTCTGAAATTTAAATGTGACTTTATAGGAGTCGATTCCTCTAATCAAAAAATATTAATAAAAAAAAATATATATAGTAATTGTTGTTGGAATCGAATCATGAGAAAATGAAACTGTTAAATTTTTAAAGATCTTCAAATATTTTCTTTTGAATTTATTTAAATGGTCGAAATCATTTTCGAGAACAGTAATATTTTAGCCCTTAACGATAACTCGAACTAGGTTTCACACAGGTTCAAATAGTTGTACACAAGCTGGGGATCAACAAAAGCGTAAGATAGCCAAAAATAAACCAAATCTAAAGACTACAATTTTTTTTCTCCCGTTTATATGGAATGTCCATAAAAGTTGTGAATACAGCTACACCAGCTAAAGTTATTAAAAAATGTTTGCATTTTTCATAGCTGATTTTAATTTTGATTTTAATAAACTGCAAGGAATCTAACCTATTTTTACCGTTCACATTAATATTGTTGAATTAGTAAAATTTTGTCACAGACATTTTTACTGTTTGTGCTAATATTCGGAATAATACTGTTTAAAAGAAATTTAAAATTCTCAATTTGGACCATTTTTCAACAAACTATAGGCATAAATAGCCTATAGTACATAACACTTGTACTGAAAATTGATTTGTAAAAAAAAAAATTAAATAAACTCTTCTCGTCTATCTTATGGTCATTTAAAAACAGGCATATTCACAAATAATCTTAAAAGAAAACGGATTTGCTTAAAAATGTTCATATCCTTTCCTTCAGTTATTACTGGCATCTACTAATAGATTTTTTATTAAAACCCCCCTCCTAAGGTAAATTCTGGCTACAGGCCTGCTATGGCCGCATAAAAATCGAAGGATTTGAATGAACAAATATTGCCAAGCGCGATAGAAGTGAAACTTATACCTAAAAATGTACACGAAAAACCATACCAGCATACTTTAAACATTGTACCATACCATCATACCATAAACATCGTACCATACCATCACACTATACTATCATATCCTACCCATCATACTCTATAGTCATACCATACCTGCAAACCATACTATTCTATCATATCCTACCGTTATACCATTAAAACATGGTACATCTGACCATAATATCAGTCGAGATACCATTCGACTATGCAATTAGCATCTTACCATACAATACCATATCGATCATTGCGTCCATCCCATCATAACATACGGATGATCTGTCATACCATACCATTATACAATACCCGAACTATACCATCATACGTACACTTCATACCAAACTCTTATCAAACTGGTGCTCATCATACCATACCATCATACCTTAGTATACGATACCATAACACACCATACTATACCATACCATACCATACCACACCATACTATACCATACCATACCACACCATAACATGAAACTGCGCGCTAAAAATTTCCATCACAGCTCACAACACAAGCCTTCATACAGCTGTATAACTCTTGTCTTACAGAGGGCATATTTCCCGCACAATGAAAGATGCAAAAGCTTGTGATGATACCAAAAGGGAGCGGATCTCTGGAGGATCCTCGGCCTACTGATCTATATATCTGCTCGACACAATAGGCAAGATTTTCGAGCTAACCAGCAGCCTTGAAGAAGCAATTCAAGCCAGCGGATGACTCTCGAACCAACAGTTTGGGTTCCCGAATTCACGGTCAACATCCAAAGCTATAAAACTAGTTACAAGCATAGCAAGCAAAGCTATTGTAGGCACACGATGGAAAAAAGAGGGCAAAGCAGTATTGCCTCGTGGCAACGCTATATGTGCGAAATGCATTTAACTCCGCAAATTGGGAAAATATAAAGAAAGGGCTCGCAAAATTTGAAATTCCTCGCTACTTTTGTAAGATATTAGCGAACTACTTCCATGGAAGAGTACTACGTTGCGCAACAAACGAGAGGTTCAAGGTATACAACGTCTCCGGGGGTGTCCCTCAGGGGTCGGTTCTAGGGGAGTTTCCACAGGAGTTAAGATCGTCGGCGTTGCGGACGACGTAGCGGTTGTGGTAACTGCAAAACACTTTGAAGAAGTCGAGGCGCTCAGTAGTGTTGCGATTGGCACTATACATATACAGGGTGTCCCGCAATTGAGTGCAACTATTTATGGAGCTGAAAGGTTATGTCGAGCAGAGCAAAAAATCGTATCGGAGGGGGGTCTATTTTCACATTCTTAGGAGCTACAGGGTTAATTAATATTTCACAATCTTGGTTTACGTTATTGTTTATATTAGAAAAACTAACTCACATAAAACTTATTATATAAAACTTATAGCTCATTGCAAAGGCAATTAAGTCACCTTTCTAACGGCATATCAACAAACCCCACCAACTTAACCGTTACCGAGCTGTGCTTGTGTGAAGATGAAATTAATCGATTGAAACTACCAAATTTCAACTCTGAGTGCAAATTTCTCAGAATTTTGCGTAATAAATGAAATTTTTTTTTTAGACTAATTTTGTAACTTATTTAATTATCTTTTAAATGACACCAAAAACATGAACACATCTTTAAAAATAAAAAAGTTGGCTGTACTAAAAAAATTATACTTATGAGATAACAATGATAAATAATGACATTACAATTAGTTATGCAGTAGATAATATCATTGTTTTCTAATAAGTATAATTTTTTAGTACAGCCAACTTTTTTATTTTTTTATTTTTATTAGAGCAGGGCTCTAGTACCTATCATACGTCACCATACCTTTATAAAATACCATACCTAAGAAACCATATCCATTATACAAAACTCACCATTCCGCAGTGATCATTCAAGTACTATCATAGCAATCCCATTCCATACGTTACCCTTTTCTTTGATTGGGTGTGTCAAGATGATCTCTGGTTAACACTTTTATCCATAAACTTTCAATAAAACACTTTGTTTAAAATTATATAACTTCTAGAATAGTATACGCCCACTTTTCTATGTGTAGGTGTGTCAACCTTTGTTTTAACCAACATCTTTTGTTTGAGGACTTAAAGTTGAAAACCAAATTTCGTCCAAATAGGTTAAGAAGAACCAAAATAAAATCAGCTTTTTATGCATAACGCTCAATTTTGTTAATGTAGATGTGTTACGCTTATTTTTCTAAATAACATTTATCTGTAGTCCATAAAAAGCTCAAATTCTCCTTTTTTTTTATCTTATTGTTAAAAGAACTCTTGTTATAGAAATTCTAAGTTTAACTTTCTGTTAATATTGAAGTCTAATATTTGAATTCTGTATTGCTTAAAATATATCACGCCCACTTATGTGTCAGTGGGTATGTTTCGTTCATTACTCGAAATAACTTTTGTTTGAAGAATTACGAAGCAAATACTCTTAACTAGTGCATACAGAACGAAAATTTGACAGTTTTATTTACTCGCACCCAATTTACACAAATTTTTTGAAAAACCTCTGTAAAATTGTACTATCCCATTTGTTGATATTTGGACATATTTGGAACATGTGCTATTTTGAACCCGCTGACCCATGGTAGAATTATAAGGTAGATGCAATTCAGAGTGCAAATAACGAAAGAAAAAAATATTGGCGTAGGTATAATGTCACTTTTGACATTTGACGTATACTCGTTAAGCCATAGGAATGTGTAGTTTGCTTGTAATCGTATATATCAATTGAGTACCCAGATTTGATGTGAGATACAATGATTGATACAATATGATTTTAGATACAATACAAAATTAATTGTATTTTGGCTTTGAACGAAGCAAATAAAAGTTAACTTTTAATATAATTTTAACTCGACTACTTATATCCGACTACCTGTAACCGATTTATTTGCGTCGCTTTGTACGGCTGCTTTGAACTGTTAAAATATATTTTGACAAGGGAAATTGCTGATGGAAAAAGTAAAATTTACCATGGATGTACCCAAACAATTGTTCCCAGCAATTTCATCTCATAACGCTAAGTATTTATGGTGTCCTATACTAACGTATCATTGATCCATACAAAGCTTCTTATGGTGTTTTTCTTTGGGCTTGGGAACTGCGGCTGGCATCAAAAGAATAGAAGAATCTACAGACAACGGTTGGTGTGTTGTTGGTGCCGGCAGGCACATTTCCATGCACTTGGTGTCTACAGGACACCCTCCTTTCCGAATTTATAGAGGACCCCTGCCATTACAGCTTTATTCCTCTGGGTCCATAGACTTTGGAGTTATAGTTCATGAATGATCAAATGTATTAAAAAATACACATCCAAAGATGTGCACCTGAAATACTCTTCACAGACCTGTAATTTACAAGTGACACTAGAAAAGCAACCACGTACTAGATGTCACATTCACAAACACAATAGCATTACTCTGTGCCCTATTCTGTAAAAGCAGTATGCAGTAATAATTCCATACTGCCTTTAATAGTACCAGTTTAGCTACCGGTAGATGGCGTACCTTCATTACTATCTACTGGTTGAGACCACGAGACCTATCCAATCTCTTGCATACTAAGCAGGTATGCCAGCACGGTCGTACTACTGCGGGACCCCGCCGGTCAATCTAGACCTGTGCAAGCGATGTGCACAAACCACAGCCAGCACGAGTCTCCCCGAAGGGCCAACCCATCATAGTCACCTGGGCAACTCGGTCCCGTCGAAAATGGGGGTCTACAACATCCCAGCAAAGAGACAAAAAATTCTTATATACATATATAAGAATTTTTGTTTTTGACTGTGCACATAGCACTGTTTCGTATATGACTGGCACTTCCATTCAAGGCATGGTTTAATCACCATACCCTAAACGAAGTGCCTACGATTTAATTTGACCTGCGCCCAGCGTCACAGGTCTCCACACATTTTCCTTGTGCCCTAAGACACCCCTTGTTCCACTCTTTGTTGACCATATAGGCCATGTTTCAATGCCGTGGATAGATAAGATCACCTCATTTTTTTCGACGGGTTTGACTATCCCCGTGCTAACAAGTTTTATGGATCATTGCTATTCCATCGCAGGCTTTTTTCACAATGATATACATATTGACCTGCTACCAAGATGGGCGCCACCCCGAGCTCTTGGTTGGCTCTAACCTTTTACGGTATGGGACGTATCCCATTACCAACCCTCCTCCTTTATCCTGGCTTGGGACAGGCAGGCGCAAACCTGGCGGAATTACTTGGGGTCTACAGTAAGCATCGACTCTGCTTTGCCCGCTGGGAGAAGTAGGGAAGCTTGGGAACTGCATCTGGCGTCAGATGCGCTCGTTTCTTCAGCGTCTGGCGGGTTAAAAAAATCACTTGGATTAAAATGTTTTTCACAAACGACCGAATTCTCGGCAAAAAAGACACCGCATGCGTTGTTCCATATACGCCGCTTTCTTTTATCTTTTGAAGCATTAAAAAGGTTGCAATTACTTAAACTATGTTTGCAAATCGCACACGATCTTTTGCCCATTTTACTAATTCACTTATTGTTGTTAAAATAAATCACTATTTTTATGTTTTAAGCAAAACGCATTTGAACGCACTTTAACGCACTTGAACAAATCACAAATGAATTATAATTCAATAAAGTTTGTCTGGCCGCCAATTAATATTTTCAAAACAGCTGATTTTGACATTATACCTACGCCATTGTTATTATTTTGTAGCCGTAGAGAGCGTGATTCTAATGCACCTACCTTATAATTGTATCATGCGCTGACCTCAAAAATAAAGAGCAAAAATGTTAGCCACGCCCACAAAAATAGTATACAATGTCAGAAAATCTCTCGGAGATCTCTCGGAGAGTGCATGATACAATGATAAGGTAGGGCCGCTGCGCTGAGTGCTCTCACGCGTCAACGAAGAGTGGATAATGAGAAGCAACATATATGTCAAAACGACGAATTTCGTAGAAATTGCAAATGAAGAAAATATTTTATGTTTCCAAGTTGCAAGCAGTGCGGTCGCGGGTGTTAAATTTGTGCTAATTTGAGTGAAAATATTATAAAAAAAGTGTAATAAAAACTATAAAATGTGAAAGAAGTCTTTAAATTGGAAAAAACTGTAACAGTTTTAACCTAAAAACAACTGCGAAACGGGAGCATAAAAAATTCGCGATGAACAGCTGATTTTGACACCAATCTCGCTTTATTCTGCTTTCTACTCCATTCCTCTCCGAGTCGACCCTACCTTATTATTCTGCCATTATACAAAGTCGATATTTTTCATTCGAATCGTTTGTGAGGGCGAACGAAACACGAAACCTTTCAGTGGAAGAGAGAGCTAACGTAATTTTTATAATTTTTGTTAATGTGTCAGTATAAAAAACGATACCAAAGCAAACGTTTCATTAATGATCACTGTTGTTTGCACACAGCGTGAGAGTGACTTTTGTTTTTGTTGTTCACAGCAAGGTTGATTTATAAGGTTGTCGCAGGGGTGATCGCACTCTCTTCATAGTACCCATAATTGTCAAAACCAGTCAATTTTGCGAATGACTACGAAAGAAAAACGGATGATTTTCTATGAGCTGTCAACTTCGATTTGACAATTATGGGTACTCACTCTCTCCCTTGCGACAACCTTATAAACCAACCTTGGTTCACAGTAAATTATGGTATTAAAACACAAAGGAAGTGAGAATTTTGCTGAGAATTTGCTTAAAAAACGAATCAAAAATACAAAGAGCGCAAAAGAAGGCGGAGTATGATATTTATTTTGTTGTTATCCGACGATCGTTTAACGCATGGTAGAATAAAATGCATGGTAGATGCATTTCGCACTGTGCTCTCTTTCTCATAGCCAAAATTGTCAAAACCTATACAAATCACTTTCTTGTTTATGTTTTTCCAATCAAAACTTTCTCATCGCTTTCAGATTTTCTATGAGCTGACAAATTTGTTTTGACAGTTATGGCAGTCTGCCTCTCCGAAATGCATATACCTTCTCGTATCTTACCATGGTTTAATGAATCGTTGTTTCGGTTTCATTTGTGTCTCTTGGTTACACAATTTCTTTTGTTTTGCTTATAGATTTGCTCGTAACAGCAAACGAAAAACAAAACAGACGCTCAATCGTTCTTTTATTATTTCATTCGTTTTTATTTCGTACGCTTGAAAGATCGTCACGTAACGAAATGGAACGAAAAATCGGACTTTGACCAAAATGGTGTACAACACTTCCTGCATTTACCTGTTGATTTCCGTATGAAGGAGCTCGTCATTCTCAATGAATTTACAGAACATTTCAGTGGACCCAACTTTTTAAAAAATTTTATTTTTTTACAATCTATTTTTTTTTTTTAATGTGGCAAATAACTATTAAATATTAATAAAAACTTACATGCTATCTATTAAATTGGTAGAAAAAACTCATAAAAATATCATAATCAAAAATAATTCGTATTAGTTTATAGCTTCACATGTATTTTTTAATAATATTTTGTACAGTACATTTTGAAGGTTTACCTTCAGTCCGAGTTTTCTAGCGTTTTAAACTTTTAAACAATGTTTCATTGTTTTATAGCCCAATTTGTATAATATATATCGGTTCACATATATCACTGGGTTGAATAAGTTAGCGTGTAATTAACATTTTTTAAAGCAACCTTTTCCAAATTCCAGTTAGCCTACATATCAACTTTTATTCATCTAATGTAAATAGATTCATACCTATAGCGGCTATAGTTTACTTCAGTTTTTTTTCCCTGTTTTTATTTTTTTTAAAAAGATGCCATTGTGAGTGTGCGCCTGCAGTTTTCTCACTTGACGTTGACATTTCCGCCTGGAACCACCTTTATTAAGATGAACGACAAAGTTTTTCTATTTTGCTTTCAGCTTATCAGATGCACGTTCTTTACTTTATACAGTAAAACAATTTTTTAAACTCAAAAAAAAATAAAAATTTTTTTAACTAACAATTAATTATTTCAATGCGTATGCGTATTTTATGCGGCCAAAGGACAAATGCATCACAAATTGAGTCGACAAAACGTACCTAAAGGAAAGTAATCTGGCCTTAGGTGAAGTTTTTGTATCTGCGCTTCTAGTCCGGCATTAGGTAAATATTGTTGTGCGAGCTTTACTAACGTTGTAATGTTTTTTTTAAGGTTAAAATGAGCAAGCACTAAGGCTAAAAGGCTACTTAAAACAGATTTTAAGCCAAACGTTAGGCAAATTTTTGCACTCAACACTATTATTTTAGTAAAGAGCAAGCTTAAAGCCGAACTATGCCAGTGTTAAAGTTGATATTCTATTTACTCGTATAGCAAAAGTATAAGAAAGCTCCGAATGTTTTGAATTTAAAATTACTTAAAGTATGTGTATAATTTTTGTCTGACGAAACCGAAATTTTAGCCGAAGTCGAAACTAAGTATTTATATTAGCATTACATTTTTTTAAAAAAAATTAAAAGTGGCAGTAAGCATAACATATCTTACGTAAGAGAATAAATAAAAGTGATAAAAAATTAATATTATTAAAATATGAGATTTTGCATGAGATTTTGAAGTTTTGGTTTCGGCCATATTAAGGCCGAACAGCCGTAACGACAAAAAGAGCCGAAACTTGTCGAAACCGCATTCGACACTATTATCTATATATATAAAATTGTAAAAAAAAAAATCTGTACATGAAATATTTTTTGGAAATTCTTTTTGCGATGGACATTTTAAACGACGCTGAGTCCAAAAATCGCATTTTTAAAATTTTTGTCTGTCTGTCTGTCTGTATGTCTGTTAGAGCATCACGCGAAAACCACTGGATGGATTTAAATGAAACTTGACATCTAGGTTCCTTATACCCCCGGTCAATATAGAGGCTACTTTTTATTCAGTAAAAAAAGGTTGGACCCGGCAGGGGGCTCTGCGATCGGGTTTCATTTGTATGAAAAATTGTGTATATAGGTTTTCGGATACGGTGAGTTGTTATGATTTATCTACTTTGTTCTAACTTGAGCACCAGAGGACGCTGTAGTACAAGGATTTTAAAAAACGTCAAAAAACTCCTAAGTCGCTTATCCGATTTGCATTGAAGTTGGTATATAGAGGTTTTCGGAAACGGTGAGTTTTTATGACTTATAAACTAGGTTCTGCCTTGAACACTAGAGGGCGCTGTAGTACAAATATTTTATAAAAGGCAAAAAGGTTCAAAACCGTTCATCCGATTTCCATGAAATTTTGTATGTAGAGGTTGTCGGACACGCTCAGTTTTTTTGACTTATCTACTCTTTTCTCTCTCGAACACCAGAGGGCGTTGTAGTAAAAATATTTTGAAAAACCTCGAAAAACTCCTAAGCCGTGCATCCGAATTCCATGAAAATTGGAAAATATGAGTTTTCTGATACGGCGAGTGTTTTGGATTTATCTTTTTTGTGCTATCTTGAAAAACAGAGGGCGCTTTAGTACAAATCTTAGGAAATCGTGGAAAACTCCAAAACGTCTCATCCGATTTCCATCCAAGGAAAAACGAAACAAAAACGAATGTAACGAAATGGTTCTTATGAAAACAACAACACAGCAATTCGCTGCACTAGTTGTATAAAAACGAAAAAATTGCTATTTAAAATTTTTTTATATTTTTGCTTTCACTGAGGATTGAACACTGAGGAATAAATTTTATCCATAGCCGGCTGTTTTAACCACTGGGCCACGTAGACATATTTATTTGAGCAGCTCATTCCTATGTTAAATCAACAATCAGTACTTCTCTCTTTCTTTTATGATTGAATTGAGGCTTTCGTTTAATACTCTAAACGTACATTACGGTCTAAAAATTTGAATCTGAACGTAGCTTATTTTCAGAACATTAGCAAACTTTTAGGCACTTCTCAAATTGAGTTTTGATAAACTCAGATTCATTGCATTGATTGATTTGGAAACAGCACATGCTGCAATATTAACGAATACAACTTTGAATCTAAAATTTGTTTTAATAATCTTAGATCTGTGTATTTTCATATAAATATCATATCTTTCAAATAGCTCAAATGCAGTTTTTAACACACATTTATATCGAAATTAAAAAAAAATCGCATGCTGTGGTATTTGAACACACAACATAATGGTTACAAGTTCTTCCATTACCAACTGAGTTACCGGACTACCTAGTCTGCTTTTAAATTAATTTAAGAAACTTGCTGCATAAGCCAGACTTGCAGAATATTCTTTAACGCGTCTGCATTAGCTTGGTCAACATTAAAAAACAAACCGAACAAGGAAACAACGAAAACAGTAGAATACGAGATAACCGATAACTCTTCTCTCTTGTATTTCTTGTCGAAAATTCTTTAACCCGTCCGGCTTGTGTTCGTTCATTAAAAAAATTGTCGAAAATTTTGCAACCTTTCTGCTTTGTGTTCGTTCATGTTTTCCCTACAGTGGCTTATATTTCGGGTTAATTTTTACGTTGAAAGTTAGAATATATATCATTTTAAGAACGTAACGTATTAATGGACTGCAAGACTGATACATAAAAGAATACTAATCGGAATGAATCTGACCCAAGAAAACATTTAAATAAAATCAAAGAATATATAAAAATAGACGGAAAACAATTTCTTTTTTTTATATATTTCTGTCTTGTTTGTTGACGAATCTTCGGCAACAATTCAGTAATATGTTCATGCGCGATAAATCTCAACATTTCTGTATTGAATTCGTAGGAATTTTATATGGGATTTTCGTCAATGAAATGTATGGCCGAATCAGCATGTTTCTTCAAAGATGAGGAAAAACCTTTCATGATTCATTTATCAATTCTTTAAGATTTGGACTACTGGGAAATATCGTCGCAAATGCAACATAAAATACAATGAAAGTCTTGTACCGAAAAACGCATCAACATTTTTAACTATGTAGGCACGGCAAAATAAACTTAAACAAGTAGTATGCGCGGTCAGTGCTCCTAACCATGAAGCTAGGGTTTAGCGGTCCTTTCTGCAGTTGAAATTTTATGCTTTTTTTTAATTAAAAATATTCACAATTATACTGGCAGTTTTTGTTTTTTTTTAAGAAATATTGAAAATAAATTATATAAATAAAGCCCGAGTTATAATCAATTAATGATTATTTTGAATAAATAATTGGGCTATTCACAGTTTAAGCACGCAGGCCTATTTAATTTACGATTTGTTATTTTTACGCCAACTTACGTAATCGTATTTTTCTTTGTTGTTGTTTGGCATGCAAACGCAAATACGCAAACACGCGTAAATAAAAGTAGCCCTTGGACGTGTTTTTTGTGTCTCGTATTTTTATGCCCTATCTACAGCATATATAACAGGGTTGCAAGATCATTGAATACGGCAAACAAAACACATACTAAGGCGCTCACAGTTGCAAAAATAACAAATGCTATAAATACGCTTTGTTAATTTATGTTTAAGCTGTGAATAGTCCTAATAAATTTTTTTGTCATCAATCCTTTGAAATAAATTGAAAGATGTATGCTATGCTTGCTTTCGGGTTTGTTCGTACAAGGGAGGCAATGGTGTGATGGTAGCACGTTCAACTTGCAGTCGAATTGTACGCGGTTCGATGCGAGTACGGAAAGGGAAAAGTGCATTATTCCCGACACAGGTTTTTCGATAAATTTTTTCTTTTTAATATTTATAAAAATATAATTAACAAAAAAATAAAACAGCAAGATCTGTAGTCTGTTCTATGAAGATCGAGCCTGGGTATTAGACATCTGCATGAATACATTTGTTTTGTCTGCAGCAAAGTGCACACTTTCGTACTGTACCACATTTTATAGTATCTTTCAAACTTGTGTTCAGTACTTTCAAATCAAACACAGGCTGAAGCTTTCTTTTAAACGTCTATATAAGTTTAAAAAATTTAATTTTATTCTTTTTAACCCTTCTGTCAACGGAAGTTTTTTCACCCTTCCATCAACGGAAAGGTCTAGCCAGACCTTCATATATATTGTATGGAGAACAGTCGAAAATACCAAGAAAAATTGAAAGAAAACATACATTTTGATAAATAAAATAAGATTTTTATTCAATATCTTTCTTATTATATGAAACTTAAGGAAATTTTAAAACTTATTGATTTTCTTCCTGATTGATGCATGCATGGCACTTCAATTGCTGCTGACTATGTTGCAGGCATACCGGTTCTGCGCACACTGTGCACTGGAATCGCGTCTTTCGTTGAAGATTATCATTTATGCGGCAACTTTGGCATGATTTTTTGGTTTTATTTTGGTTTTGACTTGTTCTTGGCTGTGAAACGATTTTATGAATGGGGGACCCAAAAAATGATTCTATTCCATTTATCACAGAAAATTGGGATACAGCTCTCGGATTTCCCATTCTGATCTGAATTTGTGGTGTAACCAACTGTTCGACTAAAGCATTTAGGAAAATTCGGCGTGCATCGGTATTTTTGGTGATGTGAGCAACATTGACTTTTTTGTAAATAATAAAAGAAGCAAGTGCGGCGACGTCTAGCATGTTGTAGAAAAAAGCTAATGGCCATCGATTTGTTTGTCGTTTACAGCTGTACTCTCCAAGCATTTGGTCCATTACGTCAACACCTCCTTTATGCTTGTTATAATAAATTATAGCTTCCGGTTTTTTAGCTTCGCCTACCACTTGATTGCCGTAATGAACCGATGACAGCAACAGCACGGCTTTATTTTTTTTAGGCACATAAGACACCATGGCAACGTTTTCTTGGAATCCGAATTCGGTAGAGTGTATTGGACGACTACGATGTGGTAACATTTCTTTTGGAATACACTTTTTATTTCGACGCAATGTGCCAACGTAAGCCAAACCTGCAATTCTTAGTTTTTCAACACCTTCAAAAGTGGTAAAAAAATTGTCAGCTATAATAGTCCTTCCGCTTAAAGCGTATCTAGAACTGAGTTCTAGCAATACCCTTTCTCCTTGGCTTAACTCCCGCAGCTGTCCAGATTCTTTACCGGTATATAAAATTCCCTTGCATGGATAACCATTTGTGGAATCACAGGCCCACCATACTTTTATTCCGTACTTGGATGGCTTCGACGGAATATATTGAGTAAATTTCGTTCGTCCTCTGAATGGGAAAAGTTGTTCATCAACTGTTATTGCTTCCGCAGGCGTGTACGCAGTTTCTAAATTATGGTTAAGCATTATCCAAAGATCTCTAATAGGAGCCGCCTTATCATGTAGCTGACGATCAGCACGAGTTCTGTGATCGTCAAATCTTATGAAGCGGTTTATTTCCCAAAACCGCTTTATAGGCATTGTAGCCCTAAATATCGGATCCGAGTTTAGTTTCCACAATTCTGTTGAATGTCTCATGTTTGCATGATTCTTTCCCGCTGCACGCAAAATACCAAAGTACGCATATATTTCTTTTTCGGTAACATTGTCCAAGTAAGTGGCGATTTTGGATTCTTCTCCTTGTTGTATTTCAATATTTCACTGCTAGCCTTTCTATTAGTTTCTCTCATGATGATAATAACCATTTCTTCCGTTATAATTTGCTGAAATATTTCAAGAGAGTTCAGACTCATTCCTCGTCTAGCACATCCACCGTTTTGTCGCAAAATGTTATGAGCCCTCAATCGTCCTGTTACTACCGGTTCCTTTTGCCATTTAGATCCATCACGTGCAAGAAAATATTGATTCGATAGTTGAATAGATTGCTCTTCACGATACACATCATTTTCAGCATGCATTTCTAATAATATTTCTTCGTCATCGTCACTGTTTTCAATTTCGCTTGCACCTTCTAAGACCATATCCATCTCTTCATCAGAAGCGTTCGCATTTGGAATATAGTCTTCGTCTTCATCATCACTGAAAGGCTCCCTACCGCTTTCATTTTCTTCGATCCCAATTACTTCATGGACAAGTGTACTTAAGTACCGCTCCCTTTGTGCTTCAGACATTCTGAAATTATTCCAATTTCGTTGTAATCAAAATTTTTTTTTAAACTGTCTCCAACATTCTTACCGTCTTCAGCTATAACCAGAATACACATTATCTGACATTTTTCGTATTTCACTGAATTTATTATTTTTTACTAAAATGAATAAAATGCAAGAACACTCTCAAGTTAAACTTTCTTATCAAATCTTCGTCACTGAATGATAAAGCAATTGATAAAAGTGAGAACACCGGCAACGCTTTGGGTTCCGAGAATTTAATTGGAAATTACGACATAAATTCAAAAAAATTTCAAAAATCTTCTGTAGTAGGCTTTGAGTTTGAATCTCGAAATCCAATGATTTTAGTTCGAAATTAGGACATAAATTCAAAAATATTTTAAAAAATTCCTATAGTAGGCTTTGAGTTTGGATCAAAAATGCATGCACCGCTTCACTGGCAGCTAAAGTGTGTTGAAAGAATTTTAATTTTGAAGAAGAAAAATATATATCAAAAGTAATAGTTTTGAAATAAAAAAAGAACAAGAAAACAGGTCATGCCGTTTTTTGTTCAAAGTTTTTTGTTTATACCACGTATATATATACATATATTTCTTTCAGACTCATGCATAAGTTCATGTTATAGCGTTTCCTCAATTTTGGGTAAATGAAAGGTTGGCATGTCCATGGGCCGATTCTTATATTATATAAATATTGTACATCCTTTGACCCATTTAAACATCGAACAGATAAAATAAATTGAAATCTTTTATTTTATACATCCAAATGCATGTTTTTCTTCAAATGTTTCTTATTTTCAACTGTTTTTCTTTACAAAATATATGCCAGATATAAAAATATCTGCCCAGACCTTTCCGTTGATGGAAGGGGTATAAATTGAAATATTTTCGTTGTCCTTAGAAAAATCTATAAATCCTTATTTTTATTTCATTATATTATAAAAAAAATATAGTTTAACAATGTCAGAAAATTTCAGAGGGATACATTAAATATTTCTATAAAAACATTAAAGTCAAAGTACAAAAAGGTCTGGTCAGACCTTTCCGTTGACGGAAGGGTTAAGGTTTGTATGAATTATTTTCACATTCTTTTATTTAATCTAACTATATACATTTATTTGGTATACGAGCACAAGTACGCGAGGAAATTTCATATCGAAAGCATTTCGATTTTGAGTACAGTACTTGAATGTTATACTTTTGTTTTGCAGTGTACTCACTCGTAGTTGGTTGTTGACAACGATAGAGTATAATAGCCCTATTCTGTTGATTGACAATTGTAAATTTATTGACAACTGTAAAAATGTCTTATTCTTAAATATAAACAAAAGCTCATAGCATTACAAAATATTCAGAACAAATAAATAAGCGAAACATTTTGAATGTTTTCAACCCCTTGGACCAAAAAATAGCACATAAAAGGCTAGCTTGTCAATGAATTTACAGTTGTCAATCAACAGTATAAGGCTATAAGTATACATGTTTCAAGCAAATGTTTTGAAGAGGCGTTCGGATGTATTCGTGCAAGTTTCTACTGGGTACTACTTAAGTCATCAAATTAAAATAATAAATCCTCCTGATAACCAACGAAAGTAAAAAAAACTGAGATCGAATTCTGTACGTGAATATTGATGTTTTCAGTAACTGTCAATAAACAAAAGGGACTATTGATATTTCCCATGATATCGCCATGTTGAAAATACTAGTTGGCTTTATGAAAAAAAAGACAGATCTTGAACTAATACTGGTATGAAGCAGAGACCTGCAGCGAATCGTTTTTTTACGATTCTAAAGGTGTGTTTTCGTACTCTACACTGTGTAAGATTTGTGTAAGTTCAAATTGAGAGAGTAAAATTGAAATGTGAGAATAGTTGCAAAAGTACGGAAACAGCTTCTAGTAAGTTTCAAGCACAAAACAGCTGATTTTGACTGCAGACATGTCAAACGTAAATGGCGCCAATTAAAATTATCGCCAATTTGTTTGTGAAGTAAGTAAGCTTGTTCTTCTTGATGCTTGTTCTTACTTTACTCGGAGTCTTGAGTTCTAGTACTCTCTGTGCACTATGCGTGATCGAGAGAGCGATTTTATGCTTGTTCTTCTTCCCCCATTTTAAGCACAGAAAGTACGGAAATTAGGTGTTCATACGTCAGTCAAATGAGTGAATCAATCAAAATTTGTTGTTGCTTTCCTATGTAGAAAAAAATTAACTTTATCTCAGAACGAAAATGAACTCTAAAATCTTCTCTCATCAGTCAAAACTTTTATTGAGCTCCAAACCTGCGTCAATCAGTCAAAGGGTTGCATTATTTTACTTGTCTGCTTTTTAGTAGGCAATTATATCAAGAAAAGTGGTTAACTGGAAACAAAGGTAGTTTTTTGATGTGAAAAAGAGGTGTAGTTTCTTCAGTTCCTGCCATAATTTCATTAATTCTATTGTTTTTTTATGACTTGCATCCGATGGTCATTCAAATGGGTATAATTTCCGGTGTATTGATTTCCTAATGTAATCAATTTTAATCCTAAAAGATCAACTATATTTCCGCTATTGTTTTCCATTTTGTAAAATTATTATGCACTCAAAACAACTTAATAAAAGAAACACCGAAATAAAGTGATGTACACAGCACGATATGAATTCACCAAATAGTAGGTAGCAGAAAAATAACAAATGCCTGAGTCGGAGCTTCAATCAAAAAATCGTGTGTGAGCAAGAGTCAATCAAAATTTTCAGAGAGAGTTAAAGAGAGGTAAAATCGCGATATACTTCAATTATTTGACTAATGTGTGAACACCTACAAACAAAAAATAGTTTCCCACAAGTTACACAGTGTGAGTACGGAAACACACCTTAAATCACTCGTCAAAAACTGATTGCGAGTGCGTGCGGTTGCGTACAACAACAACCACTTCCACGCGAAGCATTCTCATAACAGCGATGAGCGACGAGTGCCGCTGCTTTTACTCATCGCTCATTAGTTTTGTGTTTTACGTGTTGATTAAGATAAATCGCCAGCTTCTAAGTTGTGGATAGCTAGTTCAAAGAATTAAATTGTAGCAAACTTACTTTATACTTGTATGTTGTCTATTATTTGTTCATTGTCATTAATCATATATATATTATAAAATAATTTTATTTAATATTTTAATTATAATAATTCTTAATTCTTTAATTATAATAATTTTAATAATTCTTAAAAAATTTTTTCAATAATTTTTAATATTTTTTTTTCAATAATATTTTCACTAATTTTCATCTTTCATCTTTCACTAATTTCTATCAATAATATTTAAAATTTTTTTTATTAAGTATATGCATTTAAATATTTTTTTAATACTATTTTAAGATTTATTTTCATACATTTGCCGAGTCCGCTAGTATTATGTATTACACTTCACATTTTGTTGCCGAGTCATATTGCCGAGTCCGCTAGTATTACACTGCACGCGATTTCCCTTAATGACTCTAGAATCATAAGGAATGACTCTAGAATCATTAGAATCAATGAGCGGCATTCTTATGAGCGATGAGTGAAATCGGTGGCACTCGTCGCTGTTATGAGGATGCTTCGCGTGGAAGTAGTGGTTGTTGTTCACAACCGCACGCACTAGCATTCGGTTTTTGATGGATGATTTCAAGTCATTCGTTCGAATTATAGACTCGTTGCAGTTCTCTGGTATGAAGGCAGACTGCTTTTTAACCATTTGGTTGCACTGAATGAGGGAATGTTAATAAAATAAATTAGTAATCTTCCCAGATATTACATTTTTGGGAAAAAGTCATCTTTTTTTTAATCTTTTTTAAAAACAAATGTCGAGAATTTTTCCTCAATAGGTATTGTTATTATATACTTAATACAAAAAATGCTTTAAAACACCATCAAGAAAAAAGAAAATATTTACATATGTTAATAGTGCCAAAGTAAGAAGTAAAACTGAAAAATGTTCGAAAATTATCAGAAAATTTTAGAATTGCCAACAACTTTTGAAGTTTTCAGAAAGAACACGAAAAAAAAAAAATAGTCACTGAGTCGAAGCCATATCTAAATCGAAAAAAAGTAAAGGAGTTATGGCAAATTTATAATTGGAATATTCACAAATGTAAACTGTGCCAAAGTGAGGGTTAAACATAATTAAATTTTTTCCTCCGTTTATCATTTTTAATTTTATATTTTTTAAAAATATTTTAAAATTTCTATTTTACTTTTAACACGTCCCAAAAAATAATTATAAATGTCATTTTGGTATATCTTCCAATTTGTATAAACTTAATTATTTATTCTCTATGGTTCTGCTACTCTTTCAACTTTTAGTTTTACACAGAACTCGGCTCTTAAGTTGCTCTGCTCAGGATTTAACATCAACATCATCATCACTATCATCAACATCAACAGTGAAGAGAACTAAATGGCAAAATATTTCTTGATATTCTCGATAGTATGCTTCTCATCGTTTGGGCTGTTAGGTGGTGTAAATGGAACCGTAGATGCCCAAGCAGGAGGAAACTATAATTACTCTACGGTAAGTTGACGACTTTTGATGACAAGTTAAGACCGCCATCTAAGCAGAATATTTAATGTGTGGTCTTCATTTGCTTCTTTTGCATATGTTGTGTGCTGGTGTTGTATTGGAACAGGCTAGCATAGATGACAACAACTATAATAAACATATAAATAGTCATGCAGACAATCATGCAGACATGTTTGTACAGAAGACCGGTCAACAGTCAAAGTCAGGCCATGAGGAGTTGGATGATGCCAACAGTGTGCATCAACTGCATTTAATGTAAGTTAACTAATTACGTGAATAATAATTGTTATTTTATTTAATCTTAATCAAATCAGAAAACATATTAGAGCAAAAGAGATGGATGACTTGGTTGCTTTATTTCTCCAATGTGAAATTCTGATCTGATTTGCCTGACTGCCTGAACCGGCGTTCACTATGTTCGTAACCTTAGCCTAGAAGGCTTATTGCTGTGCCGAGCCGAAAATCACAACGAAGCAATAGAGAAATCAAGTTGTCAACGCCGGTGTGCGTTTCCACATATTTTGAACAGTTTTTTATTAGTCTTGCATTGTATAATGGCCTTAATTTGATATCAAACTTTTAGCATGAACTGTACCTTCCAATGAATTTATGAAATCTAATGTGAACTACCCTTAAAAATCACTTACTTTCATGTTGTAAAATGGAGTCTTTTTTTTTACTTCCTTTTCTCTCATCAACCAGCAAAGGAACCGGAGCTCTATCTCCTAAATATACGTTTGCATCTCCCCTGTAGGAAAATCAACTAATTTAAAAGTAGTTGATAAAGTAGTTTTTTGTCAACCACAACTAGTTGAAATTCTGACTTTTTTCCATAGAACGAACTAACATATTTTGTATGGTGATGTCCGCTAAATAAGTCAATTGACTTTCGTCTGCATATATTTTCAACTACTTGTTAAATTAGTAACATTTAAATTATTTTTTAATTGCTTTAAAATAACCAATTGAAAACTATTACTGATGGCCTAAAGGTAATAGTATTTGATGAAATAACATGGTTAAATATATATAAACTTGTAATCAAATAAAAATTTGCACTTAATACATGTCAAAATCAGAGTAGTTGCCGCTTTAATATAATTCAAAGTAGTTTATCAATCACTTGTTTTTAAGTAGTATTTCAATTACTTCATATGTAATGCAATAAAAACTATTTAGAATTGAAGTGGATGCCGCCTTAATATAATTCAAAGTAGTTCATATACTGGTTTATTTTAAATTAGTTTTTTAATTAATTGTTTTTAAGAACAAGTTAGTTTGTTCCTATAGGGTCTATATTATTAAAATCATATCAGTGGTATTCAATGAACGACGTATTTGTGATGTAAACTGCGTATGTGTGGTAAGTTGTATGCATTTACGGCACCTACGCTATTTACACCATAAATACGGCGTTAATTGAATACAACTATTGTGTTTTTAATTACCTTCCCGTTTTTCACAATCAAATATTGTGAAGTTACTTTCGCTTTATTATACTCGTAATATAGCGAAAATCCCTACAACCTTTCTTGTTGAACGAGAGTTGCATTTTTCTATTTCAGGAATACCGAAATTCCTCCCAAAAGACTCGACTAAACGATCCAATATAAGGATACTCAAATCCTTCTCTATATCTCTCTTTTTTGGAGGGTTTAGCCAAGCCTTTTTCACAAGTCATGCATCTCTTTTGCCCCAATGTGTATTTTTCGGCTCGGCACAGCAATAAGCGTTCACTATAAACGCGCCCTAACGGCAAAAACGAAAGTTACATACCACAAATTTTAAGTTCCTAAGTATTGCCATATACGAATATTTGTACACTTGAAAATGTTTTAATTTGCATTTTTTTTTTCAGTCAACCTGCGCGCATCCTCAAGGAGCTGAATATTGTCAAACGTGCTCCAAGTGGATTCACCGGCTTACGTGGCAAGAAACAAAACGAATTAACACAAAATGGTATCGATTGGAATAGCTTCGATTGGCCAGACTCATCGGAACAGGAATCTGAACTTGGAACTTGGCATGATTATTCAAATACATGGTCGCCAAATTCAAACGGCAGACGTTTTAAAAAAACACCCACAGCTTTTTACGGTGTCAGAGGGAAAAAATTCGCTGATGCTAGCAATCAAGTAAATAATCTGGAGGATTTAATGCAGCAATTACAGGCAGAACGTATTCGCGATGAGTTGTTGCAAGATTTTATCGATCGCATCGCAATATCCACGGATTACATGAACGCTATTGAGAAACGTACACCAGCCGGATTTATGGGAATGCGTGGAAAACGTGCGATGCCGGATTTTTACGCTAAAGATGCAGATAATAATGATGATGGTGGTGTTATGGTGCATCAGGCATATAAGCGTTCGCCGCCGAATCACATGGTAAGCTTTTTGATTTTGGTTAAATTCAAGTGAATTAAATTAAATAAATGTGGCGGCAGTGGCACACTGGTTGAGGTGCGTGGCTTGCCATGCTTAAATCCTATCTGACAAAGAAAATTTTTTTCAACTGAATTATTTTTTCTATTCGCAGTCACCTCTCTGCAGGCAATGGCAAACCTCAGAGAATAATAAGTGCCATGTAAAGCAGCCATAATAAGCTATTTGGAGTCGCCATAAATCTTGTAGGTCCAGTTCTCATCCAATATGTGTTCGTATAGTATATTTCATAACACGCACAACACAATTAAACTAGCCAATTAAGCTCGGCCAAAGTCCTTTCAAGGGCTGAAATGGCCAATTCGTTTTTTTTTTATATTTATATATCTACCTATATAAAAATCATCACCCTTGCCGGATATTATGGCTACGCCCATGCCCATAACATTTGGGTTTGCTCCAGTTTTGAATTTGTAGGAATGTACTTTTCTGATACGTGTTTTTTCGAATGATTTAGATTAATAATTGATGTGTTTCTACGATAAATTATATTTAGCTTCGTAAAACTCCAGAAAACTATTTTAAATAATTTTCTCTTTAACAGTTAAATCTCTGTTTTGTCTTAAGTTTAATCAAATTCCACTCTGCATGGAAACGTAATATTTTAATTGATTTGCTGATATATCTGCAAAACTTCAACTTTTCGAAGAGATATGTAGGACTACGTGTGTATCCGGTGTAGAAAAATGCAATATCCAGCTTCAAGGTAACTTGGTAAATCCCGACCAAGTATTATTTTACAAAAGGCAGAGATATGATCGTGCCTATTGAGACCGTATACATAGCTACCTGCATTATTTAAAGCGACCAGGAGTTTATGCAAGGACCAAGAATCAGTCTTGCAGTACACGACTTCAGAGTATGATATGATTGGCATAATCAGCTGCAATACTAATTTTCTTTTCGTTTCAACGGGCACAAAATCTGATGTTATTCGGAGATTACGAAGAATAAAGTACACTTTTTGTACGCATGAGTTGATGTGATCATTACAGGCTAGGGATGAGTTAATTTGAAAACCAAGATTAGTGACTTTGCTTACAAGTTTCAGTTTAACGCTATTTAGTAGAATTGGAGGCAGTCATCATGACGATATGATAATGATTTCAAGGGATTCAGCGTAAGCAAGTTTTCATCCGCCCATTTAGATACTGAAGCTAAGTCCTCATTAACTTTAGCACATAGATCTTCAATTTACTTTCATTAAAAATATTTTAACTAAAACAAGTAGATAATAAAAATGTAAAATAGTTTTTCAACAACTTATTTATTATACTTTCAATACAAGAAAACAAAAAATATAACTCAATTCAGTATAGTTAAATATTTGCGTTAAACAGGAATTATGAAATTTATGAACAAGTCAAACTCGGACAGTGAACAATTTTTTAGAATAATGAAACATTTTCTTAAAACAATTGGGTTGGCAACTAAGTAATTGCGGATTTCACTCATAGATGGCTTTAGTTGAATTTTTAGGTTTGCTGACGTAATCGAAATGTCAAACACATTTTGTTATTTGATAGTTGGTACTTCAACTGTCAATCAGTAAAAAATTTTTTCATCAGTTGGGTAGTTTTTGTTTGGCGTCTGTTGAAAAATGGGAAATCAAAACGAACAATTTCGTCATATTTTGCTTGTTTATTTCTGGAAAGGAAGAAACGCATCGCAAGCTCACAAAAAGTTATGTGCTGTTTATGGTGACAAAGCTTTAAAAGAACGGCAGTGTCAAAATTGGTTTGCCAAATTTCGTTCAAATCAAAGCAATAACCGATTCGGATCGTCACAGTACAACACGTGAGATTGCAGAGAAGCTTCATGTATCACATACATGCATTGAAAATCGCTTAAAACAACTTTGCTATGTACGAAAACTCGATATATGGGTTCCCCATGAACTGAAAGAAAATCATTTAACACAACGCATTAACGTCTGCGATTTGTTAAAGAAACGTAATGAAAATGATCCATTTTTAAAACGATTGATAACTGGTGATGAAAAATGGGTTGTTTACAACAATGTTAATCGGAAAAGATCGTGGAGCAAGCCAGATGAACCAGCTCAAACAACATCAAAAGCTGATATTCATCAAAAGAAAGTTATGTTATCAGTTTGGTGGGATAACAAAGAAATTGTCTACTTTAAACTTTTACCACCCAACCGAGCGAACAATTCAGATGTTTACATTGAAGAACCAACTAATTGAGCATTGCAGTTGAAGAAAAGCGGCCCGAATTGACAAATCGAAAAGGTGTTGTATTCCACCATGGCAATGCAAGGCCACACACATCTTTGGTCACTCGGCAAAAATTATTGGAGCTTGGTTAGGATGTTTTGCCACATCCACCATATAGTCCTGATCTTGCACCATATGATTACTTTTTATTTCGATCTTTGCAAAACTCCTTGAATGGTAAAAATTTCAATAATAATGATGATGTCAAATCGTACCTGGTTCAGTTTTTTGCTGATAAAAACCAGAAGTTTTATGAACGTGGAATTATGATGCTGCCTGAAAGATGGCAAAAGGTCATTCATTGCTCAAAATGGGCAATACATTACAGAATAAAGTTATTTCATTCCATGAAAAAATTGTCTTTTATTTTCTAAAAAAAATCCACAATTACTTAGTTGCCAACCTAATAGTACTTCGTGTGAAGGTCTTTATTTTTTATAACCATCTTCAATCGGTTAGGCATTGATTTGATCAATTTTTTACAAAAACTAGTTTGGATTTTTTCCCATTCTTGTAGCAAGATTTTTTTCAACTCATTTTTGCTGGAAACGGGGTGCTCTCGAACGTTTGGGGTGGTGTTTCCATGACATGGGGACAATTATAGAGTAGCCAAGATCGCACTCTATAAGCTTTGTGTTTTGGATCATTGTCTTGATAAAAATGCCAATCATCAAGAAGATCAAGTTCATCAACGCTTCTTGGCGAATTTTCTTTTAGAATGTCAAGATAAACATCCTGGGATTCATTATCCCTTCAATGAAATGCAAAGATCCTGGTTCAGCAGCTGAAAATGAACCCCTAACCGATCCGCCGCCATGTTTGACAGTTGCTCTTAAATTCCGCAGTTCAAGTTCCTCATTAGGCTTATTCCAAACATAAGGTTTTCCATCGGGCCCAAAAACGTTAAATTTACTTTCGTCGGTAAACAAAACGTGTTCCCAGAATGAAAATGTTCATACTCTTTTGCAAACTTTAACCGGATGCTTTGGTTTTTTTTTTTTTGCTAATCAGTGGTTTTTGTCGAGCTTTTCTAGCATTAAGGTCAGCCTCGTGAAGCATATTTCTTATAGTTGAAGCACTGGACTTCTTTCCCAACTCATTTTCAGCCATGATAGCTAGCTTCGGTGCACTAAGAAAGGGATTAGCTTTACACTACGTTCACACTGACAGCTAAATGCGCATTTAACGAAATGCGCATTAGCAATTTAGAATGTATGGCCGTATGCTCTTTGAAGGAGTAAAAGAGCCAAATATATATTTTGCATTTTGTAAATGCGCATTAAGCTCTCAGTGTGAACGTAGTATTAACTTTACGCAACTAATGCCGCTTATCCGATTCAGTAAAAATCTTATTGTGGGCATTTTTAGGCTTGTTTTCTACCCGCTTATTTATTTTAAGCGCGTAATTATATCATGCACAGTAGAATAACTTCTGGCCACAATTTTAGCTATCTCGCGCACAAATTTCCCATCGTTGGAATTTTATAAGTTCTATACTGAGGTTCTTTTCAAATTTTGTACAAAAAACTGTCGTAGAAAATACCGATCGTTGCTAAACTTTCAGTTTACTTGAAGTTGGTTGCGATTCTTTTGCATGGTTGCATTTATTTAATGCACTCTTGCTACTGTCCGAGTTTAGCTTGCGCATTGATTTTACTACTATTTGTATATATAAGCATAATTATTTTCTTCCAATGAATTTTTTTAAAAATGTTATTTATTGTTTCAGACAGTGTAAAAATATATGTATTCAAAAACCATAAGCGTTTTGTTTTTAACTTTCTTTAGTTTAAATATATTTTGCCAGGAAATATTTTGGCTATGGTGTCCGACTTTGGCTTAGTGTCCGACTGTAAAGCTTATTTCACTTTCTAATTTTAACCTACGCATATAACGATTTACGCTGTTTAATGACCAGTTCCATATTATAACTAATTGCTATCCAACTACATATACACTTGTCTTTTCTTCTTCTCTCTTCATCATCATCTTAGAGCTTTTATGGAACTCGTGGCAAGAAGCAACCCTTTGTCGACTTTCGCAATAAGTTTGTTGGTGTTCGAGGCAAGAAGAACTCTGTCACAACTGCAGCTCTTTCAACACAGTCCTTAACACAGAATCCTGACCAGAGCTCCGAGCTAATGTCGGAAATGGAGCAAAATTATGATGGTGCTGCACAACAGTCAAGATACTTGGTGAATATGTTCCCGCTGTTTTATGATACGATTTATAAGCGCACACCAAATGGATTTTTGGGAATGCGAGGAAAACGCACAACAAATACCGGTAAAATACAAGTATCTTAGTTTTAATTGTCCCTCATTATCATAGTCATACATATTATCATTAGATGCATTTTATGCTATATAAAAAAAAACTAAAAAAAATATGCCTGAGTTTCTTGTAGGTTGTAAATATTTGCACAGCATTTGAAAGCGTAGATTTCAGCATTTTCTGCCTCTTGACTTTCAAGAGCGGCTTAACCTTTTTCCACCCTATTTTTAGGCAGCCAGTTCCGTTGCAGCTACAGCACGATGGTTTTTAAGTACGAAAAGCTAAAACCTACAGTTTTATAGACATGTTGTACACAGCCAGACACTCATAAAACACATTAGATGTGTTGAAATATTTGCAAACATGATGTCTTCATAAACAGTAGGGTATGGAAGGACCTTAGCAGTGAATATTTAGCAACATATTTGTTTAATGCAACAGCCTTTGGCGCTTAAAAGAGTCTTTAAATTCACTTGCCTTAAATTGGCAAAGTATTTCTGTAACTGGAACAAAGATAACATCCTTATAGCTCAGTCATATTTTTGTTTGTTACGTAGTAGGTGTTCACACGTCAGTCAAATGATTGAATCAATCAAAATTTATTGTTGCTTTCCTATGATATGTAAAAAAAAGAACTCTTGCAGCAGAAAATAAAAACATCGTATGATTAAAGTTTTGTGTTCTTTATTGAACGCCGCACAGTGGCTCAGAATAGGTTTTCATTGGCCAAAATTCTATAACTTTTGAACCGATTGAGATATTTGAATAATTTTTATTTTAACTGATAAATAATTCCATGAATTTGTTATGTTTACAATTTTATTAAAACCGATTGAGTTGAACTTTTGAAATTTTGAACTCTTAGCTTTTGTTATTTTTAATATTCTCTTTTTATTAAAAATAGTCATATGTTGATAAATAAAGCATTTTATTATCTCTATAAAATCTGTAATCCTTATTCCTCCGATAAATCTCCAAGTGGTACTAAATGATATTTAATGATATCTTCTACATGATAAAGGATTTTGTAAACTGTTGCAGACATATTTCTCCATGGGTATTTTGTTGTATATATATTTTTGCAGTTTCCTAAGCGTAATCACCAAATTTTTTCGCGTCAATTTGTTCATTGCATACAAGTACTTCGATGATTATTTTAAGCCTGGAAATAAGATTTAAATCAACTCCTGTTATTTTAGATGCTCTTTCCGGATCTAAAAAGAATCTTCTTGCAGTGTTTGCAATATTTGTATTGCCTGAACCTTGTTCTGGCAGATCTATTCTTTCTTTTCTTCTTAGGTGGCCATAACAACCCGTGTTCAGGTTTCAGCCGACTTCATCAGCTCTCGCCAGGCGCCTCTGCTTTGCATCCATCGGAGGCATGGTTTTCCTCGACGTCGTTGACCAGTGACCCTCGCCTCGAGCACCTTTTTCGCTGGAACTTCGTCGTCTATGCGATGGACATGACCCAGACAGCGTAGTGACTGCACAGTTATACGCCGAACTACGTCAATGTCTTCGTAGAGCTCATACAGCTCGTGGCTCATTCGGATGCGATAGTCATCGCCAACTCGAACAGGACTGAAGATTTTTCGAAAAACTTTTCTCTCGAACACCCCCAGAGCAGCTGCGTCAGTTTGCGGAACTACCCATGCCTCAGCGCCATAAAGAAGCACAGGTAGAACGAGCGTCTTGTAGAGTGTTAATTTTGTCGATCGAGAGAGAGCTTTGGAACTTAGTTTCTTACTGAGCCCGTAGTAGCACCTATTAGCAATTATTGTTCTTCGCTTTATCTCCAGGCTGACTTCGTTGTTGTTATTAATGGCGGTGCCAAGGTATACAAACTTCTTGACTACTTCAAAGTTATAGCTGCCGGATGAAACGTGGCTGATCTATATGGCTGAAAATATGGCTGATCTATAACTAACCCATATTGTCGATATTCATCTTGGACATGTTTCTTTTCTAGAGATCGTAACTCCTTGTTGGTCTCATCAGTGTGACTTTAGACCTGGAAAGTCCACCATAGACCAGATTTTCACGCTACGACAAATCCTGGAGAAAACCCGCTAAAATCAAATTGACACACACCATCTCTTTGTCGATTTTAAAGCTGCGTTCGATAGCCCGAGAAGGGATTGCCTATACGCAACAATGTCTGAGTTCGGTATGCCTGGAAAGTTGATTAGACTTTGCAGAATGACGTTGAGCAACACACGCAGCTCCGTCAAGGTAGGAAATGACCTCTCCAAAACCTTCAATACCGAAAGAGGTTTCAGACAAGGTGATCCACTGTCTTGCGATCTCTTTAACATCATCATGGAGGGGATCGTACGAAAGGCCGGTGTGCATCGTAATGGCACCATTTTCTACAAAGGCGTTCAGCTCCTTGCGTACGCTGATGATATTGATATTGTCGGCAGAACCAAGAGAGATGTTACCGCTGCTTTCACCGCTATCGAAAGGGATTCAGCCAAAGTGGGTTTGGCGATAAATAAGGGTAAAACAAGGTATATGCTATCTACAAACAAGGGAGCGCGGCGTCTAGACTCCCACGTTTCATCTGGCAGCTATAACTTTGAATTAGTCAAGGAATTTGTATACCTTGGCACCGCCATTTATAACAACAACGAAGGCAACCTGGAGATAAAGCGAAGAACAATAATTGCTAATAGCTACGGGCTCAGTAAGCTCTACGAAGACATTGGCGTATAACTGTGCAGCGACTACGCTGACTGGGTCATGTCCATCGTAGGGACGACGAAGCTCCAGCGAAAAAGGTGCTCGAGGCAAGGGTCGTTGGTCAACGACGACGAGGGAGACCACGCCTCCGATGGATGGACCAGGCCGAGGAAGCCCTAACCGCACTTGGTGTATCCGATTGGAAAAGGCGCGAGCAAAGCAGAGGCGCCTGGCGAGAACTAATGAGGTCGACTGAAACCCGAACATGGGTTGTTATGGCCACCTAAGTAAGTAAGTAAGTATATGGCGTTCTTATAAAGCATTTATCTTTTCTGGGCGCCATGGTTCTTGTTTTGGTTCAATGGTACCAGAAGAATCGTTATTTTTTAGATTTTTTTGAACTGATGAATGACTTCTTTCAACACATTCACAAATTTTGCGTAACGTTTTACCTTAATTTAACTCTTAGTCATAGCGTTTCTGACGGTATTTCACAATTTTAACAAACACCTTCCATTTTATTCTAAGCCATTTTATTCTAAACTTAAAAAAAAAACATTTGTGTGTACAGTTGAGTAGTTAACGTAATACTAAACGTGGAGAGTGATCGAAGTATGATACAAAGTAAACAAGTTTTCACGAATAGCGGTACTTTATTGAACGCAGTTCAAACATGTATTGCAGACTTTTTTGAGGCTAATTTTAAAGTTATTCTATTGATTTTGTTGGTTTTTTTGATGAAGTAAATATGTTTTTGCAACTTTTCATATTTTTAAGAGAACACATTTCAGACAGTTGATTTGAATTATTACTTTAGCTGTTTTATTGGTATTTATAAGCTATGGGTGCTTTTACGCAGACTAATTTTGACTCTGTGGCACATTTGGGATGTTGTCCTATCAGGTTAGGGTAATAAAGGAACCCGCCGTCAATGATAGTTTTTATAACAATTTAAATCCCTTATTCTAAATTCATTCACATTACTGAAAGCTACTCCGGTTGCTTCTCTGGTGTTTCGCCAAGGTTTTATTCACACAGATTTTTTCCTGCCTTGTAGTTTTTTTTCAGTTTTTGCCATCATTTCATTAATTGTACTATTTTTTCCCCCCAAATAATTGATGGTCATCCAAATAGGTTAAATTTCTGGCGTAATCATTTCCCAATGAGATCAATTTTAATCGAAATATCGTCGTTGTTTAAAATATCATATATTTATATACCATATACAAATATAAAATACCAAACATAGTGAACACACGTAGCACGATACGAGTTCACAAAATAGTAGGCAGCAAAAAAGTAATAAATGCCTGCCTGCATCGGTACTTCAATCAAAAAAATTATGTGTGAACAGGCATAAATCGGAAAATTCAAAGAGAGAGTAGAAGAGAGTAAAAAATTGCGATATACTTTAATCATTTGATTGGCGTGTGAACACCTTCTTAGAAAAAATATATTCCTAATGCCCGTATGATACTTAATTTTTTTTTGTCCAATTATAAAATCTGAAAACAAGTGACGCGTGGGCAGAACAGACATATTTTGTAAGAAAAGGATAAACGTTGTTACTTTTTTATATCTGGTGTTTTTAAGAGCAGCTGCATTAAATAAATTAATATTAGCTACACACATCACTTCTAATTCAGCATACATTTATATTAAATAGTTTTGTTTACTCTAAAAATGTCAAATTAATTATTAACAGCACAGTAAATATTTGATCGAAACTTAACGAAGAACGAATTGAAAGAAACGGCAAAAAAATGCAAAGAAAATACAGTCCGTCCTACAAATTTTTCTCCAATTCGTACCATATGCGTACTCACTCACACCAATTGAATCCATGCATTCGTGCTATTTGAACTGCTCTAGTTATAATTTTCAATGATCAATTTAATTAAGTATCATACACTCAAAGAAAAATTCTAGGTAAAATTGATAAATAAATTTTGTTATTCCTTATGCCCGTATGATACTCTATTTTTTTTTACAACTTTTGTCATTGAAAATTAAAACTAGAGCAGTTCAAATAGTACGAATGCATGGACTCAATTGGTGTGAGTGAGTATGCATATAGTACGACTGTATTTTTTCTGCATTTTTTTTGGCGTTTCTTTCAATTCGTTCTACGTTAAGTTTCGATTAAATATTTACTGTGCTGTTAGTAATAAATTTGACATTTTTAGAGTAAACAAAACTATTTAATATAAATGTATGCTGAATGGGAAGTGATGTGTGTAGCTAATATTAATTTATTTAATTCAGCTGCTCTTCAAAACACCTGAAGTAAACAAGTAACAACGTTTATCCTTTTCTTACAAAATATGTCTGTCCTGCCCACGCGCCACTTGTTTTCAGATTTTAAAATTGGACAAAAAAAATTAAGTATCATACGGGCATTAACAAAACCAAATTGTGCAATCGATTAAATTTTATCATAAATGCTTCATATTTTTATCAATTCGAAAGAAATTTTAGCCATTTGATTAAAAACTTAATAAAACGTAATAACAAATTGAATGTGTTGATTTGAAGAAATGTGTTTTTTTTGTTTGGAAAATGCTTTTCTCAACTTGATTAAACGTATTCACGATAACAAAATCGTCAATCAGTTGGAATAAAATTGTATAATTTTTATAAATAGTATCAACAAACTTACTTCATTGGTTTGATAAATAGGTTTGTTGTGCTGAAAAAATTATTTATAAAATTGATAATCGCTTGAGTCACGCGAATAAAATTTCAATATCGTGATGATGAAATGAATTATCAATTTAAAAAACTTTCAATTACAACAAAAATAGAGGTCTGTCATTTCGGTAGCGTTATTTGTTGTTCGCAGTAATTATAGAAAGTTATTTTGTGAGTTGTGTACGTTTTATTTAATTTGTGAAACAAAAAAATTATTTCAATAACAATTCAGTGAGAATAAGGAGTTAAGTAGTGGAACTAATGTAAAAATTACATACTTCTTAGTGATACATTATTAAATTTCATTTTGTTATTTTTTGTATAACAAATAAGAAAATATTTTATCAAAACAGCAAAACATTTTCGTATGATTGATAAATAAAATATAGGTATTTTTAACAGAAAAGTATTTTTTCTATTCAACAAACCATTTTTTCAGGTTGAAATATTCTTTATTCATATTGACAAATTCATTTATCAAATGTACGCTGTAAACGCGGCATTCTTGATAAAGGCTTTTATCAAATCAAAATATACGTTTATCAAATAAACAAAATAAAACTTTGTTAATATAATTGCAAACTCTCACCTTCAACCAAATTGACAAACGCTTTTGTTGACTCTATACTGACAAAAAATTTATCAACTTAACCTAGGAATTGGTCAATGTGAAAAAATACTTCTTTGAGTGTACAGGCTTAATATAAAAAAAATTGTTTCTTTTTATTTTCAGATACAGCAGTGAAGGCCTTACGCTTCAATATTAACGATTCAGCTCTATATTAAGCACTTATTTTTTCTTAATTTCTGTATAGTATCCATGTTTGTAAACACAACTTGTTCCTTTAATATTTAGCAGTGTCTTATATGTATGTACGTATTTCGAAAAAAAAGAAAAAAATATTTTTTTTGTGGTTTATTGTATTTCTCTTTTTTTTAAAGATGCAACACTATAATTAAGCTGAATAATCCTGGGCTGGAGATTATTTAGATGAAATAATATTTTTTTTTTTTTTATAATTATTTATAAAAGTATGTATTTACTTTATACATATAAAACTTTATGCATATGTCAGTAACTAAAAAATAAAATATATGCTATATTCGTAAATTGTATTTTCCTATAATTTTTAAAGCTAATGATTCAATGCATTTAAATACGATTATGATACTACATAAAATAGCTATTTAACCAAGAATTTTATAATAAAATATAAATTCAACTACAATAAATAAGAAAAAAAAATTAAATGTAATTCCAATATATGTAAGTATACAAAAAATTGTAAATAATTGTATTGTATGAAATAAAATTTCTAAACTAACATAACATTGCATCTTTTTTACTGAGTTCAAACTATTTGGTTTCTAAATGCGAGGTTAGTTTGATATAACCGTCTCAAGCAGTAAAATGAATTCACCGAGTTGAGAAAGAAAATAAAATATATGTGTGTGGCCGCCACACACGGTAGAAGTGAAACTTTTACCCAAAAATGGAATTTCTGGGAAGATGGCTTATTTAATTTATTAACATTATCTTCTTCAGTGCAACCAAATGGTTAACAAGCAGTCTGCCTTCATACCTGTAGTAGTTCAAGAACTGTCTTTTTTTCATAAAGCCAACTAGTATTTTCAACATGGCGATATCATGAGTAATATCAATTGTCCCTTTTGTTTATTGACAGCTTCTGAAAACATCAATATTCACGTACAGAATTCGATCGCAGTTTTCTTTTTTTTTAACTTTCGTGACACAGTTCGTGACACAAAAGGATTTATTATTTTGATTTGATGATTTAAGTAGTACCCAGGCTCGATCCTCATAGCACATACGACAGATCTTGCGGTTTATTTTTATGTTAGTTATATTTTTATATATAAATATTTAAAAGAAAAAATTTGCCGAAAAACCTGTGGCGGGAATAATGTATTTTTCTCTTTCCGTACTCGCATCGAACCGCGTACAATTCGGCTGCAAATTTAAGGTGCTGCCATCGCATCATTGCCTCCCTTGTACGAACAAACCCGAAAATAAGCATAGCATACATCTTTCAATTTATTTCATAGGATTGATGACAAAAAAAAATGTATTGTTAATCCAGAATAATCATTAATCGATTATAACTCGAGCCTATATTATTCCATTTCAATTTTTCTTAAAAAAAAACAAGAACGACCAGTATAATTGTAAATATTTTTATTTAAAAAAAAAAAGCACAAAATTTTAACTACAGAAAGGACCACTGAAGCCTTTGCTTAGTGGTCAGAAGCACTGAGGCATTTTACCGTGCCTATACAGTTAGAAATGTTGATGCGTTTTTCGGTACAAGACTTGCATCGTATTTTATGTTGCATTTGCGACGATATTTCCCAAAAGTCCAAGTCTTAAAGAATTGATAAGCGAACCATGAACGATTTTTCTAAATCTTTGACGAAACATGCTGATTCGGCCATACATTTCATTGACGAAAATTCCATATAAAATTCCCACGAACGCAATACAGAAATGTTGAGATTTTTCGTGCATGAATATATTACTGAATCGTTGCGGAAGTTTCGTCAACAAACAAGACAGAAATATGAAAAAAAATTGTTTTCCATTTTTTATATATCTCTGATATTATTTTACATGTTTTTGGATCAGATTATATCCGATTTGTAATCTTTTATATACCAGTAATGCAGTTCATTAATACACCACGTTCTTAAAATGATGTATATTGTAACAATTAACGAAACGGGAAAACATGAACGAACACAAAGCAAAAAGGTTAAAGAATTTTGACAAATTTTTTAATGTACGAACACAAGCCGTTCGCGTTAAAGAATTTTTGACAAGAAATACAAGAGAGAAAAGTTATCGGTAATCGCGTGTTCTACTGTTTTCGTTGTTTCCTAGTTCTGTTTGTTTTTTTTTTAATGTTGACGAAGCCAATGCATTGATGAGTTGAAGAATATCCTGCAAGTCTGTTATTGACGAATACAACCCAGACACGTTAAAGAGTATTCTGCAAGTCTGGCTTATGCAGCAAGTTTCTTAAATTAATTTAAAAGCAGAGTAGGCAGTCCGGTAACTCAGTTGGTAATGGAAGCACTTGTAACCAGTATTTTGTGTGTTCAAATACCACAGCATGCGATTTTTTTAATTTCGATATAAATGTGTGTTAAAAACTGCATTTGAGTTATATGAAAGATATGGTATTTATATGAAAATTCACAGATCTAAGAATAAAACAAATTTTAGATTCAAAGTTGTATGCGTTTACATTGCAGCATGTGCTGTTTCCAAATCAATCAATGGCCTATTTCGAAAATTGCTTTCTGAATTTATCAACACTCTATTTGAGATATGCCTAAAAGTATGCTAATGTTCTGAAAATAAGCTACGTTCAGATTAAAATTTTTAGACAATAATGTACTTTCAGCGTATTGAACGAAAGACTCAATTCAATCATAAAAGAAAGAAAATAACTACTGATTGTAATATTTAACATAAGAATGAGCTACTCAAATAAATTTGTCTCCGTAGCCCAGTGGTTAGAGCAGCTGGCTATGGATCCAAACGTAGTGTGTTCAATCCTCGGTGAAAGCAAATACATATGTGAGAAGTTTTTAAATAGCCATTTTTTCGTTTTTAAACAGTCAATGCGGCGAATTGTTGTGTTGGTATTTTCATAAGAACCATTTCGTTACATTGGTCTTACCCCCATCTAGCTCGCCGTATTGTTGTATACGTGGCTATAAAAGTTTCACTTCAAAAACTCCAGTAGCGGGCTTTTGAAAATGTATACCTCCAAATGTCATCAAAATCCGAATATTTAGCGGGAAATCCGCTGATATGGCAATATTACTGCAGGGTAACACAAGAGAACTTATGTTTTTCTTTAGGAATAAGGAAAAATTCAAAGTGAACAGTCATGTACCGCGTAGACTACATGGTGTCAACTACACGATTATCGACGCGTCGACAATTCAAAATTAATTGACGATGCGTAGACACTTTCAGACTAAACAAAGAATTGTGTACAAAGGTTTTCGTAAACATATTTTATTCTAAGTGAATATTTATTCACAAATACATTTATGAAACTAGTAAAAATATTCGTCTTTTATTGGAAAATCTTTAATTCCTGAAGTTTAATAGATACAAAAAGATTTTCGGCCTTTGAAACGTCAACCGATTTCTCCCAGGAGAATTGGCCCAGCTGGAAAAGTCGCTCAGTCTGGACGGAGGAAGCCGGTATTTTTAACCAGCAATGCTACTTATATCGACTGCAGTACTGCCATTGTCAACATACATTATTGTCAACATTGTCTACAAACTTTCAAAATGGTCTACACCAAAATTGTCGACACGTTGAGGAACATCACTGAAAGTTAATCGTTCCTCAGTTGAGTAAGTTTGACGAGGAGGAGGGGTGTATTTTTTTTATAACTTAGGAGTTTTTGCGAATTCTGCTAGTTCCTTGCTTAGTGCTCTACTCCAAGAGCTATTCCACTCAAGAGTTGCTACGTTTTAATAACTGACATATTTTTATTTTGAAATATTTAAAAATTTTTTAATTTAAAAATTATTTTCGCCTACAAATTAATACAAACACAATTTTATAATTTTTAATTTGCCACTGCACGTGACTTCAATTACAAACACTGGTTCATTTCGTTGTTAAAAACTTAAACAAAAGCTGAAATGAAATCAATGTCAAACGATTTTGTAGGCATTTATGAATACCAGATATGTTTATCTTATACTAAACCAAAGACGAATGTTTCTCTTTTAAGTCCCAGCATGTCAAATTATTGTCGCTGAGTAAGAAGACGCACACAAATATGTACGTGTCAATAAAATGTGAATGACAATGTCAAAAAAGTTTACCGAGTTGATTTTTCGAAGACATTATCATGTATTGACTTATGAGCCAGTAAAATATCGTTAATAACAATTATGTTCTTCATTAACCATTATATTATTTTAGGGTGCTAATGTTTGCGGAAAGCAAACAAGTAAACAATTTTGATAAGCAACAAATATTCAAAATAATTTTCCTCAGATTCAATTTAGAACTAGTTTAGAATGAATAAATGGATATCAATTGAGAAGGAAGGAGACTAAGTAGAATTTTTTTATTTATTTAAGTTATTTATTACTTGATTAAAAACAAACTTACTCCAATAGATACAGGGTGTCCAAGACCTGAATGGAAATGTTAACGATGGTGAAAGAGGTCGAGTTGAGCAAAAAACTATAATATACCCAGAAGGAAATTTGCTGCTTATATAATCAATGTTGTATTACACACTATGAAGCACGAAGCGCTTAAAGTTCTAATGCAACTTTATATTACTTTGCACAGAACTTGAACGTCTTAGAATCAATGACTTTTCAACACCCATTGTTTGGGGCAAAGTATCAAGTCTAGCTACTTCTTGCATTTGAATCTTCAAATGCATGAAGAAATAAGTAAACTTACTACTTTCTTGATGTAACGGTGTGTCCAGATTCAGCAAACATCGAGTATTTAGCAGTAGATTGCTTCCGTTATTGTTCACAAAAGTAGTGCACCATGCAAGAGATTACACAGTACTCGGATTATTTCCTTCTGGGTAATTATATTGGAGGAGAGTCTATTTTCACAATCTCAGCAGTAAGAGGGTAAAGTGATATTTTATTACTTTAGGGTGCGCTTATATTCAACGTTTATTTGAGCTTCTTGATGTATCTTTATCTCGCTTGTGAGAGACAGGGATACAAAAAGATACGCTTGTACCAGGTTGTCGTGAACATGAGAAGAAAAATATGTTTAAATAATTTTCAGCATAGATTGCGCTATTCCTTTGAATATTCTCAGGAATAATTTTGGATTGAGGCCATTCAGTTTGGAATTTTTTGAAACAATGAAATGTACTTATGCGCTGAAGAAATGTACCGCTGAAGAAATGTAAGTTTGATGACAACGTGCAATGAAAAAAATAACAGCCAACGAAACCGAGAAACAAATGCTTCTAGAAGTTGTAGAAGATCAGAAAAAAATCTTCAAAATGAATAAAACAAAAAAAAATTCACCGAAAATTAAAAGAAAAACCATATTGAAATTAATTTTCGTGGCAAAAAATATTTTGAAAATTAACCCATTTCTTGCCAAAGGGTGCGTTTACGTACCCAAAAGTTTGGATCTTTTTTAATATGCAATAAATGTAAGTTTTATTTGATATTAATGCCTAAAAACAATGTTTGATATTTTAGCTTTCGTATTGTGAGTTCGAGTTTATCATTCCCCCTGTAATACTCTCTCCCCCCTACCATATAAAAATATTAAATTTTTTACCAACTTTTAAAAAATCAAAATAAATACTTAACGGAGGAAAAAATGTTCTACAATTACCTTAATGTGATGAAAATAAATCAAAATATAATAAATGATTTGAATAAAATGCAATTGTTATATGTATGCATTACCTTTGGTTGGGTGCGAAAATGCGGCCGTGGCGCTTAACCTGATTTTTCAATTATAGTTTTTCGTTGCAAAAAGTGCAATGTGCCTCTGCATTATTAATGCTTTAGAGCTTGGCATAACATACGAAATAATTTGTTATTTTTTTTTTTAAATAAACGTTTAACTATAACGAAAATGTTGATTTTCAAATATAATTTGTATTAATCTACCCCAGGTGAACGGAAAAGCGAACAAATTTTTTGACCATTTCAGACCCATTTTGGGAACCTACAACCTAGCCATAATAAGGGTTTCGCCAGGAAAAACGTTTTTTTGTCTTGGCCAGAAATGGGTTAATTTAAACAAAAAAAATGCAACGATTTTTTACAATTAAGGTAATAAAAATTGTCTTCAATGTGAATTAATTTTTGAAGTAAAACTTTTGTAGCCACGTATACAACAATACGGCGAGCTAGATGGGGTAAAACCAATGTAACGAAATGGTTCTTATGAAAACAACAACACAGCAATTCACCGCATTGGTTGTATAAAAACGAAAAAATGGCCATTTAGTAATTTTTCATATTTTTGTTTTCACCGAGGATTTGAACACACTACGCTTGTGTATACATAGTCGGCTGTTCTACCAACTGGGTCAAATATTACAATCAGTAGTTATTTTCTTTTTTTTATCATTGAAATGAGTCTTTCGTTCATTACTCTAAATGTACATTACGGTCTAAAAGTTTGAATCTGGACGTAGATTTTTTTTCAGAATATTAGCATACTTTTAGGTATTTCTGAAATTGAGTTTTGATAAATTCAAAAAGCGATTTTCGAAGTACGCCTTGCATTGATTGATTTGGAAATAGCACATGCTGCAATATTAACGAACACAACTTTGAATCTAAAATTTGTTTTAACCTTAGATCTGTGAATTTTCATATAAATACCATATCTTTCATATAATTCAAATACAGTTTTTAACACACATTTACATCGAAATTAAAAAAATCGCGTGCAGTGGTATTTGAACACACAATCAAATGGTTACAAGTTCTTCCATTACCTGCGGACTACCTACTCTGCTTTTAAATAAATTAAACAAACTTGCTACATAAGCCAGACTTGCAGAATATTCTTTAACGCATCTGGCTTGTATTCGTCAATAACAGACTTACAGGATATTCTTTAACTTATCTGTTGCGGGGTTCCCAAACGCCTTAACGACGATTGTCGCTGTAGTTAACTAGCGAAAACTGTCATTTACTATGAAACTATGCATGCACAATGACCGATAACGACAACTATTATTATCGTTAACTTTTTGGGAATCCTGCTACTGCATTGGCTTCGTCAGCATTAAAAAAAAAAACAAACAGAACAAGGAAACAACGAAAACAGTAGAACACGCCGATAACTCTTCTCTCTTGAAGTTCTTGTCGAAAATTCTTTAACGCGTCCGGCTTGTGTTCGTTCTTCAACCTTTCTGCTTTGTGTTCGTTCATGTTTTCCCTACAAAGGGTTATATTTCGTGGTAATTTTTTTGTTAAATGTTAGAATATATATCATTTTAAAAACGTGCAAACTAATGGACTTTATGACTGATATATCAAAGATTGCAAATCGGGAATAATCAGATCCACAAAACATGTAAAATAAAATCAAAGAATATAAAACAGGGAAAATAATTTGTTTTCATTTTCTGTCTTGTTCCGCAACGATTCAGTAATATATTCATGCACGAAAAATCTCAACATTTCTGTATTGAGTTCGTGGCAATTATATATGGGATTTTCTTCAATGAAATGTATGGCCGAATCAGCATATTTCGTCAAAGATGAAGAAATGTCGTTCATGATTCGTTTATCAATTCTTTAAGACTTGGACTTTTGGGAATTATCGTCGGAAATGCAACATAAAATACGATGCAAGTCTTGTACCAAAAAACGCATCAACATTTTTAACTGTATAGGCAAGGTAAAATAAACCTAAACAAGTATGCGTGGTAGCATAAGGTCAGTGCTTCTGACCACGAAGCAACGGTTTAATGGTCCATTCTATAGTTGAAATTTTGTATTTTTTTTTTTGAAGCGAAGCTTTTTACTCCTCGTTCTGTGATTTGCTTGGAGTGAAATCTTATTACAACAAGAAAATTTAATACTTTAATATTAAATACTAAAAATATTTTTTGGCCTGTCCGTGGGGATCGAACCCACGTCCTCTTAAATGAGAGTCAAATATACTATCCACTAGGTCACACAGACTTGTCGGTAACAGTTGTTAATTCAATCCTAATTATAACAGAAGCTATGAATAGGAATAGGATTGTGTATTTGCTATGCTACAATTATCAAAAATTTGCTTTTATTTGCCACAAGGTGTCTCCAGCATCGGTTTGTTTGTATTGTGAATGCGTTTGTGGTGCTGTTGGTACGAAGAATATTAGCAATGCCCACAAGTGCGTTGGCAAGTGCGTTGGCAAGTGCGTTGGCAAGTGCGTTGGCAAGTGCGTTTTTAAGCGTCAAAAAAATAGACATCAATAAATATTTAATTAACAACATAGAGTGTAAATTATTATCTAGAGATTGCATCAACTCTGCTAAATCTCTGGCATGTGTTAACAGAGTTATTTACTTATTTACTTCACTTAAAAACTCTGTTAACCTATGTTAACACATGCCAGAGATTTAGCAGAGTTGATGCAATCTCTAGATAACAATTTACACTCTATGTTAACAAACGCATGCATGAGTCAGTGCAGCCAAGTTCACAACAATGTGTGGAGAGTTAAAACTGAGAGTCGCTGGCATTATATGCCCATATATGTAATTGGCGTGGAAATTTGACATTCAACAATAAAAAAATAAGCAGTAAATATATTTTATATAATATATATGTAATTTATGTTATGTTATTTTAAATTTTTGAATTTCAAAGTTAATTTATTAAAAAGAAAAAATTATTTAGCTATCAAATCTATGTAACTGCGAAAAAGCTTTGCTTCTCTCGTGTGTCCAACGACGCACCTGTGTTTTTTTTTTAATTAAAAATATTTGCAATTATACTGGAAGTTTTTGTTTTTGTTTAAGAAAAATTGGAAATGAATTATATAAATAAAGCCCGAGGTATAATCGATTAATGATTATTTTGAATAAACAATTCATGTTTTTATCATCAATCCTATGAAATGAGTATGTGCTATGAGGATCGGTACTGTATGCACCCGGCATCTATGATGACATGTACGTATTTTATAAGAAAACCCAGAGTTTGTACACATATTCTACATGTAAATAGCTCTCTAGTCACGTCGAGTTTTTTTTTTAATTTTTTAATTACTAACAATTTCACAATAACAAATAGGTCGATTTTTTCGTCATTTTGACGATTTGAAAAATTTACAATTAAAAAAAAACTCGACGAGGCTGGAGAGATAAAGTAAGAAACTAAAGAAAGCATATTGATTTTTTGGTTTCAGCTGATCCAGTAATGCTGTAAGCTGGTCACCGCACAAAAACTTTTTTTCGAGGCGCCTGCGAAGATCTGCAATATATCCGTTATTTCTCTCAATTTTTGAACAAACATTCTTTTAAATATTCTTCAAATGTTGTACTTTTATATAATAATATGTAAAATAATCCTACAGTAATAATTTTTTCTAAAAAAATTCATAAAAAAGGAAGTTTTTAGACGAAACAAACCATATCCTCCCCGTAAGAAAATGTGGGCCGAAAAACAATAATAATAAAATAAAATAATTTCACAAACCTATTTTATGGTTAGAATTTTCATTACTAACGTGCGTGGCGGCCACACACTTCATTTTTTTTTATCATTAAAACGTTAAGAAGAAAGCATTAAATATGTACTTTAAGTGCATTTTGCACCAAATCGCTATTGAATTTATATTTTTGAAACGCAGTGTATGCAATTTTGTGCAAACTCCATAGAGAATTTATTTTTTCTCATTGCGTATGGAAGGCAGAACATAGAAAAAAAAATGCATGTTTGACAAACACAATTGGAAAAAAATACGCCTTCGATTGAGTAAACAACAACGCCAACATCGAGCCGCTTCTGCAAACTCCTGTATTTATTGAGTTAAAATTAACACAAGAGTAATTTTTTGAAATTCAATTAAACAACATGCATGCATATTCATTTTATTGTAATTTAATTGTTTGTCACTGAATTCAGATGTTCAAAAAGCTGATAACATCTGTGAATATGGTCATACCCAACAGAAAATAAAGAAATATTTTCATTTAGAACTTATTCCATAACTACTTCTTTGGACTGTGCAATAAGTGCTACTCTCGCTTCTTACCCCCTAGCCACACGTGCCAGTTCGAAGACACCCTATAGGAACAAACTAACTTGTTTTTAAAAACAACTAATTAAAAAACTAATTTAAAATAAACTAGTATATGAAGTACTTTGAATTATATTAAGGCGGCATCCACTGCAATTCTAAATATTTTTTATTGCATTATATATGAAGTAATTGAAATGCTACTTAAAACCAAGTGATTGATAAACTACTTTGAATTATATTAAGGCGGCAACTACTCTGATTTTGACATGTTTTAATTGCAAATTTTTATTAGAATACAAGTTTATTAATATTTAACCAAGTTATTTCATCAAATATTATTAATATTATTAATATTATTATGCTCAATTATTATTATGCTATTAGGCTTCACTAGCATTTTGTTTCAAAAAGACATATTTTTTTATTTACGACATTGAGCTGCAAGACAGACGTGGTAAACACACTTTAAAACTAATAAACTGCCTCTAAACCCTGTGAAACGATTAAAAATTCTTTATTATTTAAGATATTCAAATTACAAACTGGTACTGTTTAGCAAACATTGCACAATTTGGACCCTGTACGGAAATTGATGCATTGCTTAACCATTCAGCAAACACCTCATCACTTCAATAGTAAAGACGCACGCCTTTCCCTACGTAGCGTCGAGTCTGCTCCATCACTTCATTGCTATTGACACTTAAAAGATGCACTAAGCAAAATATCGTTGTGTTCATCGACCATGATTGATGGTTGCAAAGCGTGGAAAATCGTTTTTGTAAACTGCTTCCGTGGTAGGCATGCTCACATATAAGCGCAGAGTTCCTCCAGCTTCTGCAACTATCACCTGTTGGAAGCAGAAAAAGTCCAATGAAGAAAGGAATAATGAAATTATATCTACCATCGCAGCGTACTTCTGTTGCGCTCCTTGAATGTAATTACTAGTCCTTTTTTGAATTAACTGGCAATGAAGCTTGGCATGAATCATTTTTGAATTATTTTAAAATCAATTAAAACACCACAAAGAACGACATATCACAATTTTCCATTAAAAAACTCTGATCACTTTTAACTTGAAAAAAGTTAAAAACTAAAATGTAAAATTTTGCTTTTAGATTTTATATTTCAGAATATATTTGTGTCGACCAGGCATGATTTATGTATTTTTCAAAACAGTCAAATAAATGATCTCTTTGATGTATAGAAATTTAAAATTATTGTGCTTTTATATTCATCTTCAGTAAGTGAAATATTAACTAGTTTTCAATTGATTTATTTTAAAGTAGTTAGAAAATTATTAAAATTTAACTAACTTAACAAGTAGTTGAAAATATATGCATAAGCAGAAAGCCAATTGACTTATTTAGCGGACATCACCATACAAAAAATGTTAGTTCGTTCTATGGAAAAAATCAGAATTTCAACTAGTTGTGGTTGACAAAAAACTACTTTTAAATTAGTTTATTTTCCTGCAGGGCAGTAACAGTTCGAAAAACACCAATACACTCTCACTTTTCACTAATACACTCACACCTTGACATCACTGCTCAGTAGTTCCGTTCTTAAATAAATCGTAAGAGAATCATACGTGATTTTTCCGATTCATGGGCGAAACATGCTGATTCGGCCATATATTTCATTGACGAAAATCTCATATAAATGTTCCAAATTCGTGCAAGAACGGAATACAGAAACATATACTGAGGTTTTCTTTAAACATTACATACCCGAGTAAACACGGGATTAACTCGTTATGGAAACGTGAGTTGAGTTGAGTTTCGTTAAACACACATAAACTCCATGAAAATTGTAAGATTTCACTGGGTTCTATATGTCAAAGTGAATTGCATTCATTTATAATAAGAAAAAAAGGCGAGTGGAATACTCAAATGTCAATAAGAAATTGGTCGCATTCAGCGGAGTCCGCAGTTGTCAACATTTGTGTAAAAATTCGCTAAATGGTACAATTATGGAAGCGCTCACCAAAACTGATCAGCTAGCGGACGCCATTTAATCGAGCGAAAAATTTCTATAATATATGAACACAACTGTTGATTGCTTTCACCCTTAACTGGTACACCTCAAAAAATATAGTTACAAGTTTATGTTTGTTTTTTCAAAGAATACCTTAAATAACGGCACGACTGATCAATGCGAAAGCATTCACACACACGTGGGGTCCTATTCTCTAACTGGGGAAAAAGCACTGTACACTAAATATTGTGTACACACACAGTTTCCGGTTCACCAGCTTTGAAAATGAGTTTTTCACTTTTAATAAATGTATACAATCAACAACTATTATTCACTGAAATTTTTTGTGTGAATATTTCATTTTTGTTATAAAATTGTTGTTATGATATACCTGGCGTAATTTGGGTTTGTATTTTTAAGAATTTTGTCGTCAGTCCAGGAATAAAGTATTTTTTTCATACAAGCAAACATTATTTTTTTTCCATAGGGATGTTTATTTATTTTTACGATTGAACTATTTTCTCAAAAATTACAATTTGCTCATCACTATTTTGAAATTGACAGCCACAAATTTTTATTCAGCAATTTTATTTGTTATTCTGCATGTCCGTGTAGCTTTTAGTTTACAAAATCACTTAAAATATATACACTTTGAGTGAATATGAGTTTTTCAATTTTGTGTACACAAATTTTATACACGGTTATGGAATAGAGCCCCTGAAAGCTTGAAATATAATGAGCGTTAGAGAATGAATGGTGAAATAATAATGAGAGAAATATAATCATTTTTTTTTTATCATGGTCCCACAGCCCAAGTGTACCAGTTAAGGGTTAAACTTCGACTCTAAACTCTAAGCTTTGACTCTTAGAGTTAGATTTTTCTGACTCTTAGAGTAACAACACATTCAGATAAAAACATCGCTCACTAAAGTATCGCTATCATAATAGTTCAGAACAGTTGACTCCGCTGAATGCGACCATTGACAAGTTCAACTCGACTCGATGTTGTGCATGGAGACACTTTCGAGTTAGCAGTGCCATTTTATCAACTCGACGAAACCCCTAACCCCTAGTTAACTCGGGTATATATACATCCGAATATATAAATACAACAATACTGTTGTACACCGAATACAGTACAATATACCGATAAATACAACACCGAATCGTTGATAAAATTTCGTTAACAAACAAAAGACAGAAATGTGAAAAAAAAATATTTTTTTCTCTTTTCTATTTATTCTTTGATTTTGTTATTTTACTGTGCATGTTTTCTCTTTGGATCATATTATCTGAATCTGTAATCTTTGATATATCAGTCATTCAGTCATTCAGGCCATTATATTATACCACGTATACAAAATGATGTACCATATATTTCAACTTTTGATGAAAAAATTACCCTGAAATATAAGCAAAAACTAAGCTTTATAGGGAAGTCATGAACGAACACAAGACAGAAAGTTGAAGAATTTTCGAGAAATTTTTTAATGAATGAAAACAAGACAGAAAGTTGAAGAATTTTCGACAAATTTTTAATGACGTTAGAGAATTTTCGATAAGAACTAAAAGAGAGAAGAGTTATAGCGTGTTCTACTGTTTTCGTTGTTGCTTTGTTCTTTTTGTTTTTTTTTTTTATTGACGAATCCATTGCAGATGAGTTAAAGAATATTCTGCAAGTCTGTTATTGACGAATACAAGACAGACGCGCTTAACAATATTCTGCAAGACTGGCTTATGCAGCAAGTTTCTGGAAGAAATCACCAAAGATCAATTCATCCATGATGCCCGAGACTACTGGGTGGCAGTCCACTGGCAACAATTTTTACTGAGACAGCAATTTTGACAACAGCAGCCAGTGCGAAATCAAAGTAAGAAAAACAGTGTTTTGTGTTCTCACTAAAACATTCGAACTTTAAATATTCACTTTTCTTTCATGTCTTGTAGTAAAATTTATGCATTTATTTTAATTGCCCTTATTTGACGTATAAAAAATCATATGAATAAGTTGCATTTAATTTGGAAAAGTATTGATAAACACATTTTACAACAGAAGTTTTAAAGTTCCCCATCTTTATCCCATTTAAGTTTGGTGATGTGTTGGCAGCACTGAAAAAAACTAAACGAAATAATAAAGTGGCCGAACCTTTGCTTTTGAAGACATTTTCCATTGCAAATGAACATTTACGATCACGTGTGGCCGCAGCGCAATTTGTAGATTATTTCGAAACATTTTCGAAGTCAATACATAATCTTTACTGGATGCCATGCCACTATCACGTGTGGTTGCAGCGTTACAAAGCTTATGTGAAAATAAGTTTTCATCATGTCACTCCCAGATTTAATTTTGAATCAAAACAACAGATTTTTTTTTAACTTAACGATTAACAAATTCAAACGTTAAAATGTGATGATAGTACTTGCGTTATTTGTTATCATTTCATTCTTGTTTGATTTTTCTTTTCAGTTGTGATTTCACTTTGTTAGTGATTGTTGCAGTGAAAAATTTGGAAATAATCGTTATTTTTTAGGGTTTGCCTTATAGAATATATGCACTCGAGACGCATTTATTATATCTACTATGCACACAAAAACATTTTATGAAAGAAATTTTATGTAAAAAATATATTTAACTTTCAAATCAAATATATAGAGTAATTATTTTATATTTATTTTGATATCTCCATTTGTAAATCATAAAATGTAAATCATAAAAAAATTTTGGTTTAGAATGGCTTTGAATTTGAATTTCACTTAGATAAGTTCTACCTTTCTCCGTTAAAAGCAGTGGCAGGCGAGCACCGAAAGGAGCAAGATTGAACTTACTTCTGGTTTTACTATATTTCAATTTCAGCTAGATAAATTATTTCTATGATTTGGCTCGAATAGAAACGAAAATGGAAGTACTTTTTATTACACTTCTTTTTCTGCTGTTTAAGAAGTTCTTCTAGTTTGGTTTTGATAGAAGCGAGGGCAGAGAGCAGCTTTCCTTTAGACATCGCCTGTAAAAATAGAACTGTACCGAACCAGAATTGGAATAACTTGCGGATGCAAATAAGTAATTCCAGAACTTGTTTGGAAGTACTTATTTTTTTCTGCTGGATTGATGCAACTGAGCTGCAAATACATGAAGACTTAAAAATACCCTGTAGGAAAATCAACTAATTTAAAAGCAGTTGATAAAGTAGTTTTTTGTCAACCACAACTAGTTGAAATTCTAACTTTTTTCCATAGAACGAACTAAGATATTTTGCATGGTGATGTCCGCTAAATAAGTCAATTGACTTTCGACTGCATATATTTTCAACTACTTGTTAAATTAGTTATATTGAAACTATTTTTTTAATTATTTTAAATTAACCAATTGAAAACTATTACTGATGTCCTAAATTACAAAATAATTGATGAAGTAACATGGTTAAATATATATAAACTTGTAATCTAATAAAAATTTGCAATTAAAACATATCAAAATCAGAGTGGTTGTGGCCTTAATATAATTCAAAGTAGTTCATATACTAGTTTATTTTAAATTAGTTTTTTATCTAGTTGTTTTTAAAAACAAGTTAGTTTGTTCCTATAGGGTATCTACATGAATATATATATATGTATGAAAGAATGTGAGTTTGGACATTGTTTGTTTTCAGGATGCATGTGCTATAAATGGATGTATGCTGTACAAGTGTGAAAAAAAAGAACAAAAAAATTGGTTTATTTTTAATATAGCTAAAACAATTTTTTTACTGACCATAATCAACTTAAGTAAACTTCAGATACCATTTAATAGAATCTTTTTAGAAATGGTACATTTTTTATTAGATTAAATGATGTAAAAATATCTTGGATATTCCTAAAAAAGTACAGGTTATTAAAAATATGTTTGCCAATTTTATTATTATTAAGTATGCATATATTAGTACAATAAGAACTATGTTCTTTTATAGTAGAACAGTTAAATTTCTAAGAATTGTGGATGTAACAACAAACTAATAATCCATAAAAAATAAACTTAAATAATACATTTAACATTAAGATTTTAATTACTAACAAATTTTTAAGCAGTTGAGAGGAAAGAAGAAGGGGAAAAGAAAAATAGAAGAAATTAGAGAGAACGAAAGTAAGTTCAAATAGATTGCCTAAAGACTACCCTCCCTGTTTTTTCTCTTACGCTGCAGCCACTCGTGATAAGGCAGAACCAAAATAGACCAAGGTTCATTAATATAGGTTTGCCTTGCCTTGCCTTGCCTTGCCTTGCCTTGCCTTGCCTTGCCTTGCCTTGCCTTGCCTTGCCTTGCCTTGCCTTGCCTTGCCTTGCCTTGCCTTGCCTTGCCTTGCCTTGCCTTGCCTTGCCTTGCCTTGCCTTGCCTTGCCTTGCCTTGCCTTGCCTTGCCTTGCCTTGCCTTGCCTTGCCTTGCCTTGCCTTGCCTTGCCTTGCCTTGCCTTGCCTTGCCTTGCCTTGCCTTGCCTTGCCTTGCCTTGCCTTGCCTTGCCTTGCCTTGCCTTGCCTTGCCTTGCCTTGCCTTGCCTTGCCTTGCCTTGCCTTGCCTTGCCTTGCCTTGCCTTGCAATTTGCGATCAAGGTAAAATGGAAGGGAAAGTATTCAATTCCATCCCTTCCACTTTTATATCCAGAAGGCATTCTTTCAACATATGCATATAATTGGGTCATTCTCTAGAAGTGCTTCCAGAATGTTTTCAAAGACGATTTCTTTGAGGCATTCTATGAAAAGAGTGATCGTTGCTATCAACCGACCGAAGATTTTTGTTGAGTACAATCTATCTATATACATAAAAATTAATGTATTTTTGTATGTGGGCGTGTATGTCTGATATAGATTCCGAAACCGATAAGCCAATTTTTATGAAATTTTCAGGGAAACTGTAGCAAAGTCTCGAGAGTGTCTTGAGTTTGGTGCCGATGGAACCAATGGGCAAGCATAAGACAAGAGCATGCCACCTGCCTTTGGAGTTATAGATCGCACAGCCTCGGAATTCGGTATTTGAATAAGGGGAAAGTCCTTCTTTTATTAATAAATTAAATTGAAGTAAAATGCAAATATAAATTTTTGTTCAGTTTAACTCAGTTAAATTAATTTTTAGAGTTTTTTTTTTAATTTATGAAATTGTCAAAGTTTTAGGAGATGGCAAACATGGAGGTTTTCATTATTATTTAAAAATATGAAAATTGGGCAATTTCTGGAGTCCGGGTAAAATTAGTTCCTGAAAGTCCGTGAAATATTATTGCTGTTTCTGTAACAATAAACCTTTATTAATCCGGAAAAACCAAAAACTCTTCCGACTTTTTCCGATTCTTGAAAATATTAAATTTTTTCTAAGCGTCCAAAACGCAGTTTTTTTCCTAATATTGCATTTTTAGTAGTGCACGCAAATCAAAATAAGTAGAATTGCTATTGTAATTTTTTTTTTTATTTGCTCGCATATATTTTTTTTTTGTTTATATTGTTATGCCCCACCCATTTTTCATGCATTTCGCCATCAAAAATTTCCTACAAAATCTTAGACTCCCACATGTGGAACATTTAATAGTTAGTGAGGCCATCTGTACTCTTTTTACTTGTTTAACTTACCATTTGATTTTACAAAAACAATACTTACAAGTGTAGCCTATCTTCGGTTAACAAGCGCGATTAAAGTGGTTATAATTAAAGCGAAAATAATGTCTTTTAAATTTTTTTAATAGTGAATTGCTTGGCCTGTGGATTACAACAGAAACTTAAAAAAGAATATCCGAAATATATTCTTTTATTGTGTCAAAAATCGGAGACCGAGAGTTCGATTCAAAGTTGTTGCGGTCTAAGGTTTACAAATTTCATAGCCAAATGATCGCAAATTGGAGAGATTCTTCTTATAAAAAAAAAGACTGCAAGCTTTGCACTCTTCTTGACTACAGTGGACAGTGTTTTCTATGGAAGAGAAAGATATTGATAATGTAAGAAAATCATATTAGTATTATGCAATGCAAATACCTCTAACTATTCTCATTTATAGCAGCCAAGCGCACGAGCACAGGGAAATGCGGCAGCCCTGAAGTTAATTTTTCGGAAGCTTCTAGAAGAACAAAAATGCGTAGAGTGCAGAAATTATTAAATGAACGCGATGCTGATGAGATAACCTTCGCTTTTGAGAAGATAAAATCTCAGAGTGGTGCTGATGAATGCAAAAAAACCTTGGAGCCAAGTAAAGTTCTTGCCTTGTACCTAGATTTAAATTTGTCGGAAGCAAAATATAAAGTACTGCGGAAAGTTTTGAAGAACTTACATCACGATTGTTTCCCCAGCCTGCATACCTTGCGAGGTTTAAAAAAGGAACTAATTCCTGATATTACTGCATCAGAGATATCAGCAGAAGTTTGTTTGAAGTATTTAATGCGAGTCACAGTGAAGAGCATCTCTCTGTCTCTGTTCAAGTATGGAGTTTGGTAGAAACTTTTCTCTTATCTGCAAATGTGGAATAGACGGTAGTTCGGGCCACAGCCAAGATAAACAAAGATTTTCTTCGAGTGACTTATCTGATGAATTCATGTTTATTATTGCATTTGTGCCACTTAAGTAAGTATTGACATAGTCTTTATGATTACGATTACGTAATCATGGTGTTTACTATATTTGCAGATTAATTCATTCGTCCACCAACAAGGAAGTGTGGGTGAATAAAACACCGTCATCTACACTTTTTTGTAGAGTTGTCAAATTTATCCATAACAAGGAAAACAAGGACTTGGTTCTTAAGGAATATCAAGCAATGAAGAAAAAAATAAGCGATTTGGAATGTGATGTATTTCAAACCAATAGTGAAGTTGCCGAAGTGTCATATGAAATGCTCTGTACCATGATTTATGGTTCTGTAGCAACTGTTTTGTCAAATACGAGCTCCGCCAGCAGATGCTTCATATGCAAATTGTGCAAGGAGCAAGTGGCAACTCTGAGCACTTTAAGTTTGGCTTATCAATTCTTCATTACTACATTCGATTTTTTGAATGCCTGCTTCATATAGCATATCGTCGCCCATTTAAATCCTGGCAAGTACGAGATGTAAACAGAGCTGCATTTTTAGAAAGTAAAACCCGAATTCAGAGGAAATTTAGGGAAAAACTGGCTTAATAGTTGACCAAGCAAAACAAGGCTTTGGAACAACAAATGACGGGAATACTGCATGCAGGTTTTTTTAGAAGTCGACGTAGCAGCAGATATCACAAAAATCGACAAGAACCTCATTTATAACTTCTCAGTTACATAACGGGTGTTATCTAGCGGTAAATCTATAAAAACCCACGAGTTCGGTGAGCTCTTGGAAGCAACAAGAGATGTATATCTGCAAAATTATAGCTGGTACTATATGCCTAGCACGGTACATAAAGTACTGATCCACGGATGCGACGTTATCAAGTTTTTTGACTTGTCAATTGGAAAATTTAATATTGAAATCACTCATACATCTCGTTGTGTAAATCTAACTTTATTATAGGAAGCTTATCGGAGGAAGCACTAGAATCAACCCATAAAAGCGTTCGCAAAAATCGTTTAGAGCCCACTAGAAAAACTGGACGAGAAGACACGAACAAAGACCTTTTACGGCAGCTTCTTCTGTCGTCGGATCCTTTAATAGCCAGTAAAAGAAATATTACAAGCACAAAAAAAATCCGACGACAAATTAATCGATTATTATGTTTTGAAACCAGGAACTCAGGTTGAAGCCAATGAGGACTTGTATTCGTCAATAGTAAATCCTTCCGAGTGTTCTTGCGAAGAAAGCTCCGAAAGCGAAAATTAAAATGAAAAAATTTTTGGTGATCTATTTTAATTAGTGAATAAATAAATGGAATAAAAAGAACATAATTTTATTAATTCACTGGAAATTTCCGTCTGAAAATAAAGAAAACTGCCATTGGCTAATATTTGGCCAGTATTTAAAGCTTCATAATTTTAAACTTTCTCAATTTTTTGCATTTTTGATATATGATTTGACCTCAGGCGTATTTAGAATTAAAGATTTATGCAAAACTTGCCGGATTTTTTAGCCCATGTGCAAAATTTTCTCATACCAATCATATGAGATTCACAAAAAAACTGAGAAACTTCATTTTTGAAATCACCGTACTCATTTTAATTTAAAAACCAAGTTTGATTACAATCGGACCACTATTCTATTTTTGCCCATCATTTGTATGGAGACGAAGTACTGTGCGCCGAGCCAAAAAACACATTGGAGCAATAAAGAAACCAAGTCATGGATCTCTTTTGCTCCAATGTGTTTTTCGTCTCGGCTCAGCAATCAACTTTCACCATGGTTGCAATCTTATCTCGCGTTATGCTGTGATCGTACGAATCTGCTGTGGCCATTGGCTGCATTCTGCCAATAGTAGCGCTCAAGAAAATTCGGGTGAATGGCTACACTTTTGACAGCGCTGGCAGCTGTCTACGCTCGAGCGATGTTCATTTTACCTAGCGAAATAAATTACGCTACTTCTACTCAACAGTTGCTTAAAATAAATGCAAATTTTCATGTTTTTAACTATCCTTTGCTCCTTGCAATAGTTGAATGAGGTCCGAAATGTGTTCCATAATAGCCATATGAGGACCATCCATTAGCATCTCTAGCACTACGTTTTCCATTAAGTAAACCTCTTAGCAGAAAGAAATTAGGTTTTAAATTCAACAAAACAAAACAAGCGAACAAGCTACGTCAAACGTCAGTTGTCAACAGATCTGACGTTCGACGTAGCAACGCATTCAGAGAAATGCAGCGTAAAATGATCCATCGCTACAATAGCGCTCGCCTTGGCAGAATGCAGCCATTGTGTTCAAGCCGTAATGGTCAGATTTTAATACTAAGGGATTCTTGTAAACATAATGAGCCATATTATGATGGGCATATGATATAAGCTTGGATTTTTCAGCAGTAAAATGATCCAAAGCACACCAATCGAGTGCTCAAGGAATTGTTTAGAGATCAACAAGTTGAAGCTTTAATGGCAAGCTGACTTTATTTAAACAGTTTAAAAAACGGCATTTCCGTAAAACTTCGTAAAATATAATATAGAGTTGAATTCCTTGCATACAACTGCACTTCCATTAAAGGCCCTGATGGAGGGAAGTGCACAATTAATCTTTTTCATTGTAAAAGACATCTTGAATTTATTTATAAAAATGCACATATTACATTAGTGGAATTATGCAGGAAATAATTCGATACACCTAGGGATGGCAAGATAAATCCAATGACTTACATTAATCGAGTGTTTTTTTCAAAAATCGATTTAATTGTCTCGAATATTCTGTTCCGATTAATCGATCAATTAATTGATTAATTTCGAAATTAATTTTGTGTAATACATGATAACACAAGAAATCTTCGGAAATTGAATTTGACTTATGGTCGCTTCAGAAATCTTTATAACAAAAGACGATAGAAGAAGGATGATAGATTTCCCCAAGAAGAGCTGAGCTTTTATATGAATTGTCAAGTTTTAGACTTAAAACGGAACATCGTTGAAGTAAGGGAAAAAATTAACGCGTCTTATTCGAAACTTTACTTGCTGCCTAGCAAATATTCGCATTTGATTAGTACATCAGTACCTGCGGAACGTCTATTTTCTGAAGCTGGTGCATTAGCTTCGGAAAGCCGAGGGAAACTGATAACCAAAAAACTTTCTAAGGCCCCTATTATGTAAGCAACTCAACTTAATTTGACTCGATTGAAGTAAATTTTGTTTCTGTTTGTCTAAATCTTTAAGGAATTTTCAAACTATATGGTTCAACTGAAACGTTTGCAATACGTTAAACGAGAAAAGTTTAGTTGAATCATGTCAACTTAAGTTGAGTTGTTATACATAATAAAGGCCTAAATTACTTTTTCTACAGACTCATTTAAAACCAAAATGTTAAATGAATTCATATACACATATATTGTATGTATAATCAATAAATCAAAAACATTGGAAACAATTTTTTTATTCTTTTTTTAGTATAAAAAACAAAAATAATGGAATATTCCGATTATTCGATTTAATGCTTGCAAATAATTGCAATTATTTTTTTTGCCTTTCGATTAATTATTTGATATATTAATCGAGTAGTGAATTTTAATTGCCATCCCTAGATATACCTTTTAGTTTTTTATCAATACAATGCAACAAGAATGTAAATTATAAAAGAAAGGTATAAAATGCACTTTGAGCAATAGATGAAGTAAGGTAGCGTGGCCGAGCGGTCTAAGGCGCTGGTTTAAGGCACCAGTCTCCTCGGAGGCGTGGGTTCGAATCCCACCGCTGCCAAAGTTTTTATTTTTTCAGATATGAAGAAAAATTTTTTTTATATAGATATATTAGATTCGCACAGTTCATTTACGAAAAAATTTCTTTTATTTAAATATTTTTATTCTTTTATTTTAAAACATCAGTGATTTTGTCACTAATAAGCTATTTATAATATTGTCAAGATTACAAAAATTAAAAAGTCCAAACATTTTTATAGCCTTATTCTGGTGATTGACAACTGTAAATTCATTGGCAAGCTAGTCTTTCATGTGCTATTTTTTGGTCCCAGGAGTTGAAAACTTTCAAAATGTTTCGCAAATTAATTTGTTCTGAATATTTTTTTATGGTGTTAACAGTTTTGTAATGTGAGCTTTTGATTACATTTAAGAATAAGAAATTTTTACATTTGTCAATAAATTTACAATTGTCAATCACCAGAATAGGGCTATTAAAATACATTTTTAACATACATGTTCTAATATTTACTGCTAAAACTTATCATTTTCTCCAAGAAATAAAAGAAAAATAAAGTAATTACTTTAATATTTTGTTTAGCTTAAGAAAGTGCCTCAACAGATTGCTGGAAATAGTGTATACAAGTTTGTAAAATATTTGGTGTTACGACTTTGGAAACATTGTGGTTCAGTTGTATGGGATCCTGAACAACCATGCATTTGTTTAGCTGCAGCGAGTGTTTTCCTGTCTCAGCAGATTTAACGTAAGTTGAATAACTGCTTGAAAAAATAAACATAAGTATCACTTCTTAATGTAAATCATTGAGTGCGAATAGGGATGGCAATATCTGGGCTTCTAACAATGCCGGGATTTTGGGGATTAAAAAATCCCATCTTTTTTATGGGTTGGGGATTTGCTTTTTTTTTTAATTGGTATATTTTTAATTAAATACAAACAAAATATTAAATACATTTTTTGGCTAGTTTTTTTTTTTTTTTTTTTTTGAGTAAATTAATTATTTTTAATTGTTTTTTAGGTAAAAATACAATGAAAAAAATTAGCTTAATTAGTATGAGATGCCCCAAATATACTCCAACTATAAATAAGTTTCGGAAATAAGATTTTTTATAATGCTTAAGTTTTGCTACTTTAACCCTATTAGTACTAGGTGAAATTCCGAACACAAAGTATTGAAATGCGTTTTTCGGATTCACATTCATTTAGTGCGAAGAAAAGCGACAATAACATTTACAATTTTTATCGTCTTTTTTTAGAATCTCTGCAGTTCAAAATACAAGAAACCTCAATTGTGTAAACACAATTTTTTTTCCCAGGAAAACAGCGCAAGTCGAAACGAGTCTCAAAAACTCATGGCAGTACTAATAGGGTTAAAACATTTATTTTGGTAAAATTAACAGAAAGTGAAAACTTTTGAATTTAAAATAAAATTGTTTTTGTATCACATGAAATTTTCATAAAATAAAACCAGTTTGGAAATAAACTTAAAAATTCAATTTAAAAATTTGGTTTGTTTTTTTCTTAAATACATTGTTTTTGTACCTTAAAGTTCAAAACATAAACGTCTTAGAAATGCAGATCAGTAAAATTTTGACAAAAGAAAGTTAAATCAGCATGTTTTGCTGAGCAGTGATGGGTACTCAAAATATTCTTTAGTATTGCCATTGAACAAAAATACTGTGGCGACAAGGAATAACGACTAAACTCAAAATATCGTAAAAAAACGATATGGCATTTCCTTTTTTGCCAATCTTTGGAAGGATTCAGAAATCCATTTTTTGCACAGAATAGATGCATTTATTTCGTTGGTTTAACGGTTCATATATTTCCGAGAAAAGGTCGTAGTTAGTGCTATTAAAATATCGTTTTTTTACGATATTTGAGTTTAGTCGTTATTCCTTGTCGCTGCAGAATACTTTCCGTAAACTATAAATAATGATAAAGTATGATACCAGCACAGAACAAAAGTTGTTTACAATCCCGTGTTTCACGCAGAATAACCCCGGAATTTTCGGGACTAAAAAAGTGCGGGATCCGGTATTGCCCTCCCTAAGTGCAACTCAGTATAGTACAAAATGGTTGTTAACATAAAAATAAACAATTTTTAATCACTAGTGCTTTTAACTTACCGCTCTGGCATTTCAACTTCTATCTGAGAAATCTCTACAAGTCGACCAAAGTAGGGACACACGACAAATTTTTCAAAATTGAATTGAGAGTAAAATTGAAAGAATTGATATAGTTGTTTGTAGCAGTTTCCAGGCGTTATATCAATGCGCTGTATATTTAAATCACTCATTTTCTTCTCAATGAAGTTAGCAATCCATGCTGAAAAGAATTGCTCATGAGTTGCTTTATTATATTAAGTATTTATTTTTTCAACAAAGTTCTTACGTCCAACATTGACTGTTGTATCCATGCTAAACTGCAGTATTTCTATTGGGGGCAATTTTTTATTTAATTGCAAAAAGTAAATAACCATAAGCGAAATGGTGTAGGTGGAAATGTTATCGTTAAGTTTGGAACGTTCAAGCCATTTCTTCAGAAAAATGCACATTCGACGTGCTGCAACATATATAGATTGTAAAATATATAAATAAACTTATATACAGACAAGACCCACCAATGGGCTGTAATTCAAAGAGATATTCCATAAGCTTCGTGTTACAGTAGCCTAAACTATTTGAGAATCCGATATCGCATTCGATGCTAGTCTTTGCGTTGACCACCTGTAATATAGGAACACGTGCACTTTCGATGGCCCTCAAATGTAGCCAAGATTTGTTGTTTTTCTTGAGAATATTATAGACAGCTACAAGATTTTTCATTGTCAATGGTGAGGCAGTATTTTCGAAATTATTGAATGTCTTGCCTGTAGTATTGGATATATTATTTGTTTGTGTTTGAAAAAGTAAATAATTATTTTATACCAATGTCAATATATAAGTCCAAATCAGAGTTGCGCGTACCGACGCCTTTCATGCGTGAGCCAAACTTATATATTTTAATCGTTTGATCTGGAAACAGTGGCTTAACAATATCCAACAACTCCTTCTCAATGATGTCATATTCAGGTATATTCTTCAGTTTTTCAGCAATTTGTATATTATCATTTAGAAATTTAGGCATATCCATAGTAAACAATGCTGTAGTTTCTGTAAAGAATTGCATATAAGGCATTTATTTTCTATTATCAACTTTCAGATTTTCCTACTTTTTGGCAACTTTTTAATCCTATTGGCACGATTTTCCTTTTCATTTTTGCGTTGTTTTTCGCGCGAGGCATTCTTCTCACTAAACTTATTTGTGTCTACTTTGTGACCATTGGCTAGATGCACGGTCGCCTTGTCTGCGCTCTTACCCAAATCCAGCTTTGCGAATAAATAGACAAACAAACTGCAATGCATGCAAAAATTAGTAGCTATAGCTTCTTAAATACCTTACAAACGCCACAGTGATAGAAGCGCACTATAGTGTTTAGCTCCCGGGGATCCACTAGTTTTGTATTTTCAGTTGCAACAATTGGGCTTAGATTTCGTCCCAAGAATTTCTCAATCGCGTCTATCACATTGTCCAACGTTTGGTATAGGTTTTCATCCATTTGATTGCAGGACTTTCCGTAAGTATCCAAGGAATTCAAAAACATTTGCGCCTCCAATGTCAGCGGATTCAACTGTAGACATACGAGAATGGAAATAATATAGGAATTATATAGTACACCATTAGTCAAAGACACTCACGTAATTTTTTGTAGCAAGCTCGCCCATTTTACTGCGGCTGGATGTTATTTTAATAGCGTTCAAACAACTGATAGTGGTCAATCCCGAAATGGTCAATCCTCTTCTAGCGAAACTCAAAATCAGAGTTGCGTTACCTTATTTTTTACGTTACATTTTTTTGATACGAAATTAAGAATAATAGTACTAAATTTCTCTTGAGTATATTTTTTTTGAGAATAGGTCTATTTTTTGCTCATCGATTTTAAAACCAGGATAACGGGATAGTGGCAAATTTAACAAAAAAATTAAATGCTTCTAAAACAAAAGTTATATAAGAGAAATTCCTTTTCCATAAAAAAAAAAAATATTTTTAAAGTACTTTTTTATATTTTGCCGATGCATCCCTGCTCAAAGTAAACATTCAACAGCTGTTCACGATAGACGTGGCTTTGACCTCTTTCACATTGGTCAAGAACATGATACAATTATAAGGTAGGCTCACATTTAAATGTCTGCTCAAACAACAAGTTTTGCAACAACAAAGTTGTGAGAACGCTAAACGTCAAATGATAAAGGGAACAACAACAATAAGAAAACTAAAATTCGGTCTGCCGATTTTGACATACAGCTTCCGTTTTGCTCCAACTTGAGCCTACCTTATAATTCTACCATGATCAAGAATTGAATTCAATTTTCAGAGTTTGTAGGCAATTCGCCGCAAATCGGAAGCGACGAAGGGGAGAAAAAGTTGACGGTCTCGATGTCTCTGTACCGTAAATTTTTTCGTGTTCCCTTATGTTCTTTTCGCATTTTTCTCAGATTACTTCACTTTATTTTTGTATATCTTCGTGCTTCTCTCTCTCTCTTATTAATTTCTTGGCTTCAGTCGCTTACAGACATGCTACACAGGCCAGTATACTTTTTTACAAATACACTCACACTGGATTCACTTTCACTGCACTTTCATCGCTACTAGCAACGCAATTTCAGAGCCAGTGGGTTTTGACAGCAGCGGCTAGTGTATGTCAAAAAGGGGGATATCAGTGTGGTTTTTAATTACTTTTGGTGGATTCATTTCGGGTTTTCCCTCGATTCCGTACTTTATTTTTTTTACTAGGTTTTTCTCCCATCCCAATTAGGATTCCATACAGGAAGCAACACTGATAACATGTTTACATTTACAAAGCAAATGAAACAAATGTAAAAAGTTGTAAATTAAAGTGAAAACTATGCAATAACTATACAAAAATTATATTGGAAAGAAAATTAACTCAAAAACAAATCATTAAATTAAATTGATTCAATAGCAGCGAGAACCTTCGCATACGATGAAATTTTTTTAATGAACTTTCACTGGCATGTGTAGCACCTCTTGCATTAAAGCATGAAAGTTCGAAATTTTTCGAATCATTCGAACAGTACACGTATTCTTTAGCACTTTCACTGTCACTGGCCTGTGTAACCGGCCTGTAACGTCTGAATGCTTTAAATTTGAAAAAAACAAGCAAAAAAGATATGAAATTGAATTCAATTCTTGACCAATGTAGGAGCTTTCGTCAAGTCCAAAAGAGAACGTCAAAAAATTTTGCTTTCAATTCTTGACCAATGTGAAAGGGGACTTTGGATGTGACACGGGATTTTTAGGAATGCCATCGCAATTGCTTTTTTAATTTTAAATTAAGCGAAATAAGGCCTAACCAAAATAGACGAAACGAGACGATTGCAACTTGCCGAACGTCTGACGAGTTGAGGCGCTAGCAGTTCGGTTCTTACGGAAAAAAACGTATGGACAAGCTGTTTCGTTCAGCTTCGTTAAATTAAGTTTGTTCGTTTTGGGCCACAGCATTGAATTGCATTAAAGCGAACATTTTCGTCTCTACTCGTTACGGAGCAACTCGTCTATTTTGGTTGGGCCCATGGCAGAATTATAAGGTAGGGTCGACTCGGAGAGGAATGGAGTAGAAAGCAGAATAAAGCGAGATTGGTGTCAATCAGCTGTTCATCGCGAATTTCTTTATGCTCACGTTTCGCAGTTGTTTTTAGGTTAAAACTGTTACAGGTTTTTTTTGCAATTTTAAGACTTCTTTCACATTTTATAGTTTTTATTACACTTTTTTTATAATATTTTCACTCAAGTTATCACAAATTTAATACCCGCGACCGCACTGTTTGCAACTTGGAAACATAAAATATTTTCTTCATTTGCAATTTCTACGAAATTCGTCGTTTTGACATATATGTTCCTTCTCATTATCCACTCTTCGTTGACGCGTGAGAGCACTCAGCGAAGCGGCCCTACCTTATCATTGTATCATGGTTGGGCCTAATAGGATCACAGCATGTACACTGAGCGTCATATATGTTATGTAATCCATTACGCTTACCCAGCCTCCACACGTGCAAGTGCAAGTTCGAAAAACTCAATACATCCAAACACTTTTACTAACACACTCACATTTTCGGACTTGCAGCCTACTTGCAACGCTACTTGCAAGGAAATTTCCAAGGCAGTGAAATTTTTCACTTACTGCAAGTATGAAAGTAATGGCAGAAAAGGGAATAAAAGTGATGTTTTTGTTGTGGATTTTTGTTGATTTTTTATTTACATTATTCAATGTGTAAATTTAAAATTTGATGGATGATTCTATGGTGAATGTCAAAATTTATTCGTTGGTTGATTATTTTATTGACGTTTAAAAAAAATAATAGCAATACCGTCTATACTAAAAAATGGAATTAAAATAATAGTTCTAGGATTGTTGCAAGAACAACAAAAAGAAATGGAAAAAACATAGGTACGATTTGCTTTCACTTTCATCAAAAGTAGGAAATATTTCTACTTCTTTCACTGTTCGATGTGGATGACAATCATCTTCATTTTAAAGATGAAACTCAATTTACACTTTTCAAATCGGACGATTCACACAAATTGAAGAATGATAGTGAATCGTATAAATTCGCCCTTAGTTGTTTTCCTCGATTTCTAACTTCTTCATTTCAAGCAATACTACAATTGCAGGGAGAACCTTCCCATTCGACGACATTTTTAAGTGAACTTGCACTTGCACATGTGGACGCTGAAGCTACTTGCAGCTAATTTTTAATTTTTTAGAAGACAATTAGCCCAATTCTGAATGAAATCTCCTCGGGAATTGAAAAAGTGGGTTTAAAATTTTTAGAAAGAGGATAATGCTTTTAAAAATTTTTTTCTTGTAATCTGAAAAATTCACTATGCATGCAAATATTTGCATTTAAATTTTTTAACAATTCTGTGAACATTGCTAAAAATACAAAAATTGTCTTTATCAATTCCCGGGGGATTTCATTCAGAATAGGCCTGAATATATTTTCTCCACTTACAAGTGATTACTTGCACATGTGAACACAGAGTTAAAGAAATCTCATTATATTGCTATCATTATTGCTTTAATTTTTTTGTTGCGGTGGGAAAATATTATCAATTCGGACTATCCGTGTGTGTTTTGTTCCTTTGTGCTTGTAAATTTGTAAAACCTTAGTGTTATATAAGTGCTATGCCATGAAAAGATGATGATTTGTTGTTAGTCCTGACTTCCTCGGAAGTGACCGCGTTTCAACTAAATTCCTAGGTATTCCTTTTTATTTGAATATGGATTATGATTTTACTGAGTAAAAAAAAAAACGAAATGGCAATTTCAGACTTTGAAAGGAATTTCGCCGAGCTTCTTATGATCAATTGTGTTGTGTGTGTTGTGAAATGTTTGAACACAAATGATCGAGAACTAGACCTACAAGTTTTATGCCGTCTCCGAACGGCTTATGTTCTCAAGAAGCTTTTTCATGGCAGTTTTTACTCTCTGAGGCTTGCAATTGTCTGCAGAGAGGTGACGGCCGAACAGAAAAATGAGTTCAATTGAAAAAACTTTCTGTCAGGTGGGAATTGAACATGGGTTCTCTGGCGTATGGACCACGCCCTCTACCCATTGCGCCACGGCCGCCATTTTACTGAGTATCAATTGTTTTTGTTTTGTACTTCCCGTATGGCTTAGAGGACCGTTTTCCAAATAACTAAGGTAGATGCCGAGTTGAAGTCCCATCTGAAACAGAAAATGTTTTCTATTGAAATTAATCTTGCTAATAAGCAGTAAAAACCTCAGTGCAGACAGTGGCAAACCTCAGAAAATTAACATACCAAGTAAAGATTCTAAGGAGTGGCACATAAAAAAGTGACAGAAAACTCGTTGGTTCAGTTCACGATCAATTTTGTTCACATATTTTATAACACGCACTACACAATTGATCAATAAAGGAACTCGGTCAGAGTCCTCTGTGTGGCTGAAATGTCCAATTCGTTTTCCTTTTTTTATATAATTTTATCACATTTATACTACGTACAATTAAAAGCGAAGGCTGTTTATTTTGAAACTGTAAATGTGCATTTAGAGATCATGGTGAACATACTGTTAACTATGTTTACCCATGGTTTCATTTTTAGTTGAAAATTGTTCACAGAAATTTTCTATTTCCAATGGAAATGTTTTAAGAATAACTTATACATTCTACTATATGCATAAGATTTTGCATAATCCTTACATTCTTATGCAGAGGTCTTGAAATAAACTTTTAGCTTGGATAAAGATTTTTAAAATTGTGTTCTTGCATAAGCAAATAATATTAAAAAAAAAATTATTAAATTAAATGTAAAACATTGAAAAGAAGAAATCTAACAATAGAAGGCCTCAAATCGATTGCTATAGTTGCATATATTAAATTAAAAATATAATAAAGCTTTAAAAAAGATTTGAGTGAAAGATACATTTAAGAGTTAATTTTTTAATTTTTAATTTAGTAAAATAAAATAGAAACATGTATAGCTTGTATACAGCAAAGAAGTGAAACTTCTTTTCTGTTGTCACTCTCTTCTAGAATAAGAAAGATTTTAGTGTAAGAGACAAAGAGAAAGAGCGCTACTCCAAAAAATATGTCCACAATGGCGTAGCTTGCTTATACCAAATCTATATAAGTGAAGTTGAATTCTTTTTCTTTTGATACTTTATACATTTCGATGCTTATGACGTAATGCTCAACACTTTATCTCTCTTCTTAAAATACTTAAATTTTGAGATGAGACCATCATTTGGCAATTTAATAAAGAGTACTTCTTTGTAAATTTATTATAATTATAATATTATAATCGAACACCTATATCGGTACAGACCACGTTGGAAATATCAAGTTGAAACATTCGATCCTGAAAAAACATCACTAATGCAACTGTCAGAGAAGCGTAGTACTTACAAGTTAAAGTTAGTTCAATTTGCGCCACAACTACATCTACGAGCCACAGACGTATTACGCATTCAGTGCGATTCGGTGTATATAGTACAATTTAATTTTTGACTTGTGGGATTCTGAATTTCTGAAGTGGGATTCCCAAATGCCTTAACGACGATTGTCGTTGTCGTTGACTAGCAAAAAATTTAATTTTCTATGAACGTGGCACGCACAATGACCGATAACGACAATAATTATTATCGTTAAGTTTTTATGCACACATTCACTTTTGCAACTGTCTGGACAACTAACATACATTTTTTACAGACTATATAAGGGAGAGTTGCTAGGACAGTATAATGACATTTTGTATATTAAATGACAGGAGACATGAACATTTCAAGGAATTAATTGGAAATTGTTCATAATTTGAAGACCTCTTATTGTTTAGTAAGAAAATATTTAAAATATATCAAATTCTTAATTGTTTTTTTATTGCTTTGCCTTCCTTTATTGCCTTGTTTATTACTTTTTATTACTGTCTGGACGCCTCTTCATAGACAGATTCGTATATTCATAGACAGAATACGTATTTCCATGTTTTAACAGTACAGTCTAGTGTTAGTCAAATATTTCAGTGAACGTGGATTTAAAAGATGGCAAAAAAAAAAACTTATAAGGTGGCAGTATTTAAGAATCGTCTATCTATCGTTCGCCTGTGAAAATTTTGTCATTCTTAGTAAATTTTAGAGAAAAGTAAAAAAATTCATATAAAATATTGTATAAAAATTGCAAAAATTTAATGCAATGGATGATAAAACTGCTGTAGATGATGGCAGTGAAAAAGAAGTTCAACAAATTAAAACAATTGACGAAGAAAATGTTGATAGTGCTGCGGGTGCTCCACCAGATAGCAGCGCCGGAACTAACGGCAGTGACGATCACACGATGCAGGAAATGAATGAAAACGCCGTACAGCAAAATGTCATTGACTCCACGGACAATCGGGGAACCAACGAGAATGAACAGAGGTAGGATAAATTTATGAAAATCTGGGCAAAACCAAGAAGAACTAAGTTCAACATTACATATCAAGCTTCGCTAAATTGATCTTTTACTTTAATTAAGTTTAGAAGTGAAGAACACACTTTTAGAACACACATCAGTAACTCGGTTTTGTCTTTAAGGAGTTATTGATTTCATAATTATATTCGGGCTTGTAGAAACCAAGTGCTTAGGTATCATATATTCTGATTTTCGGTTTTACAGGTGCCACAGAAACCCATATTATCCGATGGCACCTAACCGCATTACTTGACTGTTTCAATTCTGATTTCAAAAGCACTGCTTTCTACCCTTGGGTTTTTACAACCTCTACTATCTATTAAAAAAATACTGAACAAAACAAAAAATTAAGTTGCTATGACGATACAGTCGTGTGAAAACAAATGGTGTGAATTAAATTTCTTCCTTTGTTTTTTAGGGCGCTTGAACATCGTCAGCTCATTGGTAATCGTTTCCATAGTAAACCTTTTGGTGGCCCACCGCCTATGCGAGGTCGTGGTGTAGGAAATCCAAATAATCCATTCACGCGTGGTGGACTCGGTAGGGGAGGCCCAAACGGAGGTGGCTTTGACCCAGCTTGGCAAAATCAAAATCGTGACTCTGCCAACAGTGGTTTTCCCCTACCAGGTCAGCAGATGAATGGTCCGCCAATAGAATTGTGGGTGGAGGCAAAAACAGAGGATGGCAAATCTTACTTCTATCACGCTATTACCAGAGAAACAACATGGAACAAGCCTGAAGGTCAGAATGTCAAAGTAATGTCACAAACAGAAATAGAGGAAATGAATAAAAAACAACAAAACGCCAACAACTCTGAAAATGTAGCGAATGCTTCTAGTGCTGGGCCAGCTGCAGGTGGTAATGAAAACAAAGATGCTCCAAAAAAAGATATGGCTACAGGAAATAACGCTGAACCAGTTCAGCCTATTCAGCAGCAACCACCACTCCAACAACAACAACAAACCCAGCAAGCTCAACCACAACAAAATATGATGACACAGCAACCACCGCCGAACACGCAACAGCTGCAACAACCTCCCCCGGGTCTGGCACCGCCAGTCGTTACTCAGCAACCACCACCTGGTATGCATCATCAACCTCCACCCTTCTTTCCGCCTGGCATGCATCCTCCCAATTTTTCGCAGCCACCTTTCGGCATGCCTCCGCCAGGCTATGGTGGTGGATTTCCTGCTCCAGGTGCTCCCTGGGGTATGCCTTGGAATCAACAACATATGCACGTACCCCCTTCGCAACAAGAGAAACCTGCCAAGAATCTTATCATAAAACCGGGCGTTATCGATCCGGCAGTTATTGCGAGAGCTGCTGAGTGGTCAGAGCATCGTGCACCTGATGGACGCCCCTACTACTATCATGCTGGCAGAAGTGAAAGCGTTTGGGAGAAGCCGCAAGCTATACGCGACATGGAAGCTGCACGCATGGCAGCACATTCCGGCGCAACACCACAGCAAGCCACGGCAACGATGCCACAAAGTGTGCCACATATGATGTCAAATCCGCTGATGCACATGCCACCGGTTTCTAGCGCGCCTTCGCATTTTGACCCATCAATGGCCTATAATGCAGCAGCTGCCGCCGCCGCGGCCGCTGCTGCAGCTGCAGCAAAAGTCGCCGAAACTACAAAAGTGGCACAAGCTGCCACTATTGAAAAAGAGTCAAAAAAGGCAGCCGAAGAAAAGCGTAAAAAGGAGGAGGAACAGAAAAAATCTAGTGCTGCGTCTAAGCCGGTTGATAAATCACGTCCCATATCCAGCACACCTATAGCTGGTACGCCATGGTGCGTTGTTTGGACGGGTGATGGGCGTGTATTTTTCTATAATCCTTCATCGCGAACATCTGTTTGGGAGCGTCCAGAAGATTTGCTCGAACGTGAAGATGTCGATAAGGCGGTCACAAATCCGCCCGAACAACTGAAGCATGTGGTTCCAGCAACGCAAGAGAAACCAGCTCCAGTGCCAGTGGAAAAAGTTGAAGTGCCAGTCATTGAAGAAGAGGAGCCAGAAGATGATGAGATCATTAAAATTCGCACTGAATCAGAGTCAAGCGTTGAGGAAGTGCCAACTAAAAAGTCCAAATTAAGTAGGAAATTACATAGAAGAAAATTATCAATTTCTATTTTTTTTTTCTGATTTAGGTGGCAAGCAGTCAAAAAAATCCGATGCAAATGAAGCTGCTGTAGAAGCTGAAGTACGCGCTGCAAAGGAACGCGCTTTAGTGCCACTGGAAACACGTGTCAAACAATTCAAGGAAATGTTGCGCGAAAAGGACGTAAGAAGCTTAGCTTATTATTTCTTAATACATATTGTGTATTTGATTTTATATTTTTTATGTGTTGTTTTAGGTATCGGCATTTAGCACATGGGAAAAGGAACTGCATAAAATAGTTTTCGATCCACGCTACTTGCTACTGACATCAAAAGAACGTAAGCAAGTCTTTGAGAAGTATGTCAAGGATCGTGCTGAAGAGGAACGAAAGGAGAAACGTAATAAAATGCGTCAAAAGCGTGATGATTTCCGCAAGTTAATGGAAGATGTAAAATTGCACGGAAAGTAAGTTAAACTAATTTTTGGCTCTATGGAATAAATCCCCAGGAAATAAGGTCCCAAATTGCAAATGAAATAAGGCCACAAACATTTCTATTGAAAACAACGACACGAATAATGTTGGAACAAACAAATGAATGAGCAGCGAGACGATGGTTAATTTAAAAGAACAGTTAAATTTTATTAGAGTTAATAGTTTGAATTTTACAGATTGAATGAATAGAAAAAATTTGACGACTAAAAAACAGTTCAATCAAAAAACATTAAATTATTTAACAAAGTATTTATAAAGTTAAATATACAGTGTATATGTGAGTGATCGCAATATCCAACACTCCTCCTCGATCACACAACTTGGCAACGTCTACGAAGTATATCATGTTTGGCCACTGACAATGGCTTTGTGAGTAAGTCAGCAACCATCAAATCCGTCGGGCAATATTCACATTTGACAATTCCCTTATCCACATAATCCTTCACAAAGTGAAATTTTGTGTCAATGTGCTTTGTCCGATTCGAAAACTTCTCCTCCTTAATTAACTTGAGACAGCTTTGGTTGTCTTCATATAAAACGGTCGGCTGTATGATTTCATAGTGCATGTCAGACAATAAACGTCGCAACCAGGACACCTCCTGACATGCTTCGGACAAGGCAATGAACTCTGCTTCAGTTGATGACAACGACACACAATTCTGCTTTCGACACGCCCAATCAATAACTCCACCATTAAAATAGAATACGTAGCCGCTATTTGACTTCCGTGACGCTCGATCTTCAGCCCAATTCGCATCTGCGTAACCATACAATGCCTGTTCTCTGTTACGCACGTCGCTCAACTTCAGCTTCATTGTTGCCGTAGACTTAAAATATTTTACAACACGTTTTAATTGAACCCAATCATCTTCGGTTGGATCAGAAATCTTTTGTGCCAAAATGCTAACACTCGCTGCAATGTCCGGACGTGAATTCACTGATACATAGAGCAGACACCCAATCAACTTTTGGTAGTTTTTGTTGTCTGCTAATAAAGTTGACAAAGATTTTCCGTAGCTCACGTCTATCGGAGAACTTGCTGCCTTTGCATCTGCCAAACCGAAGTCTGAAGCAATTTTTTCAATGTATTTTGACTGACACAGCTGAAAGTTTCCATAACTGTCACGTGTTACTTCAATTCCCAAATATTGGCGTATAGGTCCCAAATTTTGCAATTCGAATTTGGTGCCAATAGAACGTTCAATATTGTGAACCTCTTCGCTTGAATTGCACGCCGCTATGATGTCATCGACATACAACAACACATAGCACCAAGCTCCGTTGATTTTCTTCATATACAAACATTGATCAACCTTACTCTGCTCAAAGCTGTCATCAATTAATGTTTGATGTATAGCCTCATTCCAAGCTCTTGCCGCCTGCTTCAACCCATAAATACTCCTTTTTAACAAGCAAACTTTTGATGGATCGTCGCCAACAAAGCCGGGAGGCTGCCTCATGTAAATTGTCTCCTTCAAATCACCGTTTAGAAAGGCGGTCTTTACATCCAAATGTTCAACACACATTTTTCGTTTTGCTGCCACAGAAAGAAGTGTGCGAACGGTTGCCTGTCTCACAACTGGTGCAAAAACTTCATCGTAGTCCATACCGTATTTTTGTGAAAATCCCTGAGCTACAAGGCGTGCCTTAAAACGTTGAATGCTGCCGTCTATATTTGTTTTTATTTTAAACACCCATTTGCATCCAATAGCTTTTCGGTCGCTCGGAAGATCGACTAATTCCCACGTGCTGTGCTGCCTCATTGACTGCATTTCCTCATTCATTGCTTGTACCCAATTTTCTTTCTGCTTACTTTTTATCGCTTCATTATAACTGGTAGGCTCAACAATCTTGTCATGTGCAATGTGCATTTCGTCAATTAAACGTCGTGGTTTCATTCCCTTATTGCTTCTAGTTGATCTGCGTGGTGTTGGTGTTGATTCGGCATCGGCAAATATTTGCTCTTCATCTTCATATTGTGGAGTATGCGAAACATTTTCAATGATAGTCTGCTCCTCCTGAATTATTGTATCGTTTATATCACCATATTCATCACTTTCGGGCGTACTCCCAACAGCATCATCGATCTCGCCTTTATTTAAATTTTTTACGTTAATGTATTTCGGTTTGTGCTCCATCGCTTTGTTCTGTTGTGAATTTTCATTGATTCTAAATCTAACGTCACGACTAACTATCACTTTATTTGCTATCGGATCGTAGCAGCGATATGCCTTAGAATGATTATCGTATCCAAGAAAAATCATTTCGATTGCTGTATTGTCAAGCTTCCTTCTCTTTTCATGTGGAACATGAACAAAACATTTACTTCCAAAAACATGAAAATCCTGCAAATTCGGTTTTAGTCCGTTCCAACGTTCAAATGGTGTCACATTTGTCGCTCTGGTGATTGTACGATTCTGCACATAAACCGCCGCCGCAATTGCTTCGCCCCAAAAACTGTTTGGTAAATTTGCATCAATTAACATACATCGAGCCATTTCAATCAAAGTTCTGTTCTTGCGCTCCGCAACTCCATTCTGCTGTGGAGAATTCCCGGCCGTAAGTTGGCTTTCAATGCCCTCTTCCTTTAAATATTGTTGAAACTTTTTTCCGATGTATTCACCGCCACGGTCAGATCGAAATATCTTTGGTTTCTTTTCAAATTTATTCTTTACCATTTCAACAAAATGTTTGCATTCATTTTCAACTTCCGATTTTTCTCTTAGTAGACGAATGTATGTAAATCGTGAAAAATCATCAATGAATGACACTAAATAGAATTTTCCATCCCTTGACATTGTCTGCATTGGTCCTGCCACATCTGTATGAATCAAGTCCAATGGCGCAATTGATTTGCTTGAGGATTTCTTTGGAAATGGTAGACGTGTTAATTTTCCTTTCATACATGTGTCACATGACGATTTTATTCCGCAGTTAGCAATGCTTAAGCCCTCGACCAGACCATTCTCTTGCATTTTTCTAATCGCTTCTGGATCACGATGCCCCAATTTTCGATGCCAGTCGTGAATACAATTCTCCTTATGGCACTCAATGGCCGAATGTGCTGTATGCGATTGACGTAAACGATACAAATTTCCCACCAAATCAGCCACGCCAATTTGCTTTGCATTTGCCTTAATTTCACATAAATTCTTATTAAACTCGATTGTAAATCCACCCTCAACCAGACGACGAACAGAAAGAAGATTTCCGACCATATCGGGCGCATACAAAACCTCATTTGCGGTCGCACATCGTGAGTTATTCTTTTCGTCCATGAACATTAATTTACCGCTACCTTTTCCTTTTGCGAGCACTGTATCGCCATTACCAACTTCAATCACGCTGCTGTAAGATTCATCGAGTGATGAAAAAAACTGTTTGTCATTTGTCATATGACGTGTCGCACCCGAGTCAAGAATCCAACCACCGATATACGAGTCGTTCGTAGCAATTAACAAATACTCACTGTATTTGTAAATACTGTATTTGATTTTTCTTGACTGATAGGTTGCTTTCTTATTTTCCACTTTTTATATTTTTCGCAGTCGCCCTTCATGTGACCCGGTTTCTTGCAGAAAAAACAACTTATTTCTTTTGAAATCGATTTCAGTGCTTTTTCACACGAATCACCATCTGATATGTTCAATCGACGTTCATATTCAGCAATAATCTTCTGTTGTACCAACGCAAAAGTCAGTTCGTCTTCTGGGCGTGTTTCCAAAGCCGTAATCAATGTGTCGTAACTTCGTGGCAAGCTACTCAATAACATTGCAACGCTCCATTTGTCCGACAATGACGATTCTCCAATATCACTTAGTTTAACGAATAATTCTTGCATTCGATTTATATGTTCGATTGCGTTGCCGCCTTCGTCCATTTTTAATGAACAAATCGAACGCATCAAGTGCACTTTGTTACTCAATGTACTCTTTTCGTGATATTCCCTTAAGTTTGTCCATGCTTCAAGTGCTGTCTTCGCCTTTCTTATATGTGTGAGTTGATCGTCTTCAACTGAGAGTCCAATCCATGCACGTGCCAGATCACTTAACTTGTTCCAATTGTCGATTTCGGTTTGAACTGATGAACCATTAACTGTTCCCTGAATTGCCGTCGGCGCTTTTTCCTTTATCACTTTCCACAAACCCTCCTTAATCAACAATAGTTCCATCTTGAATTTCCAATTTGAATAATTACTATTATTCAATTTTTCTAGTTTGGTTTTCATTTGGGCCATTTTGTTGGGTAATGGTTTGCTTCGTTTCGCTGTATGTGAAAAACTTTCTTGATGCAAAATTAACGTACCTTTATTTAATTAAATCCTTCTCCTTATTTAACGTTGCCTGGGCCCATAACCTGTTGGGACAAATGAATGAGCAGCGTGACGATGGTTAATTTAAAAGAACAGTTAAATTTTATTAGAGTTAATAGTTTGAATTTTACAGATTGAATGAATAGAAAAAATTTGACGACTAAAAAACAGTTCAATCAAAAAACATTAAATTATTTAACAAAGTATTTATAAAGTAAATATACAGTGTATATGTGAGTGATCGCAATATCCAACAAATAATTGGGATATTATTTCCTATTTTGGGACCTTATTGCATATTTTTAAAAAATGGGGCAGTATTTCATAATTTGCACCTCAAAATTTCAAAACTCGTTGGGGGTATTACTTAATAAGGTTGTTATAGCAACGTTTAAATTTTTGCTATATTATGAAACTAATTATGCCATCTATAATTGCATCTATAATTGATTCATTCTCTCACATTGCATGACAAATCATGTAATATTTGATGGTTGTCCAAGATTTTACCATCACGAGATCTCTTAAAATCTGAGGAAAAAAGGATTCGGAAAAAATACTCTTAAGTTGGGGAATGAGTGTAGTGTAAGAAATTTATCAAAATTGGGCCGAAAAAAGAATGCAAAAGACAGACAACTTAAAAAAAATTATAAGCTTGATAAAAAAGAATCCAGGCTTATCCATTAGCGATTTGGCCAAAAAAGCGAACATAACAGAATGTTCAGACCGACTTAACATGGTAAAAAAAACGAGGTTTTCATTTAACACATTGTTCACACCACCTGAACCAGTTTTCAATTGACATCGTCGTTTGTTTACATTGTGAAAAAAAAGTTTTTAAAAGATTACCGAAAGGAATATTTCGAAAAATTCAAGTTCTTAATTAACTTGCAATGATTGCAAAGATTTATTACCGAAAGGAATATTTCGAATAATTCAAGTTCTTAATTAACTTGCAATGCAATTTTGCAGAAAAAAAGAAAATGGCATCAAAAAAGTCTCACTATTTTTTTGCACAATTGCATGCTCATGTGAGAGAGACAACTTCAACTTCTTGCATGCCATTTCATTATATATAAATTTTATCTGTTTAAAAATTTTAAATTTCAGACATTTTCTACCGTTAGCAAGAACTTAAACCAACTGTAGAACGTGTTCCTAACGCGTTTAATAACTTAACTCGTTCGTTTCCAACAACAATTGTACACATTTTCAAAACTTCATTTGAGAACTTGTTTTTCGCTTTAACTTCATTAACTCGATTTAACATAATTAAGGGCTTGGTTTGAACATGGCATAAAACCAAGCTACATAAGCTGTACGGGCGTCTAGTGACAGAAAAATTTGACTTCATTATAGTGGACGACGAGACATATGTAAAAATGGACTACACACCTTGCCAGGTCCACAATTCTACACAAACCTACTCTAATCTACTGGTCAAGATGAGACCCATCCAATCTCTTGAAACTGAAGCAGATATGCCAGCCTGGTCGTACCACTGCGCCCTCGCCGGTCAATCTAGACCTGTGTAGCATTCATATAACCATAGCCAGCACGAGCCTCCCCGAAGGGCCAACCCATGATAGTCTCCTGGACGACTTGGTCCCGCCAAATGAAGCTCTACAACATCCCAGCAACGAGACAAAAAATTCATGCATGCTTGAAATTTTTATAATTGGTCGTGCCCAGTTTGGGCACTAAATCGTTCTTCGCCAGCAACTTCAGTTTAAGGTATGGATCTTAAATCCACTTACCATTAAAAGAAGTGCCTAATACACCATGTCAACCCGTGTCTATGACACCAAGTAACAAACCCAAATTATCCGTGTCGTTGATAGGGCGTATCCTATTCACAGCCATCCTCCTTTACTCCTGGCTTTGCACAGGCAGACTTGCATCCGAAGATACCTCCCCTGGCGGAGTTAAGGTATTTACAGTTGCTTTTTTTTTCAAAAGACAGAATAAGTGATGAAACTTACCAGAAGGAGTGCCTGAAAAAACGACTAGTTTTTGCAACCATTTTGCAACCGCCATCAAGATTCCAGAATATTTTTGCCTGACTTAGCAACAGCCAATTACGCGAAGTCAACTATAAAGCCTTTGAATCAAAATGGGTTAGATTTGTTTATAAAGAATAGACTCCACCAAACTTCGCCCCAATGAGCGCTATTGGGCTAAGTCCAAGAAGAAGTTTAGAAGACGGGCAAGGCATTACCCATGTTGGGGCTTTATTTCACCAAGCTGAGGCTTTATTTCGTAGGGTGGTATGTCATAATGAAATAAAGCCCTATTTTCGGGGCCTTTTTTATTTTTGTTTTGGGAACGTATTTCCTAGGGCCTTATTACGCAGAGCCTTTATTTTTAATAATTTTTAAAAGCTTCGGCTTAACTTTTTAGCACTTGAGCTGAATAGTAGATAATTGACTTGTTTCTTAAAAAAATAATTTTTAGCGTTTAAAACTTCATTTTGTTCTTTGGCTTAATTGATAAAGTTATTAATTATTTCTTTCTATACCCCCAGATCTTCGTTTAGCGATTTTTGTCAACGCTGTGGAAAAGAGGATCGATACAAAGCAATTGAAAAAGTACGCGAACGAGAAAGTTTATTCAACGAATATATTGTGGATGTACGACGTAGAGAAAAGGAGGAGAAAATACAGAAAAAAGAACAGGTATGTAAGACTGTGTTTTATATTAGAATGAGCAAATTTCAGTATAATATTTAATTTGCTCATTACTAATGCCAAAAAAAAATTAATAATTTCCTTATTGATGATTGTCAAACATTCTACTTTGCAATAGCTAAAAAATAAAAGCAACATGCAAGGAAATAAAAAACATAAATTTTATATCTAGATCTTATTTGATATGCCAATTTAAAAATTATTTATACATATCTACATACATATATATATATAAATATATATATAATATTTGCACAACTATCTTAAAATATATTCCTAATTCCACCTTAAGCAACAAGACACAGCTCAATCTTCTGTATTTATGCATAGATTTTACTCTGTCATTTGTATGTTCTCGCAATGATTTGAAAAAATTGCACAGATTTCATGGATTTGTTTTGCATTTTTACCTCCTCCTGTTTACTGTTCGTTTGTGACATTGCGACGTCTCTTAGGGAGCGATACTACTGGTAACGGTTTCCTCAGCGCACTATCAAATTCAAACATATACACAACATATTTTAATATTTATCTCAACAAATAATCCAGCGTGTGGTGAGTTATTTAAAGCATTGAAAACAAAATTGAGATGAACGTTGACCTTACAAAAAATCTTTTAAAACAATCGACCTGAAACTACTAATTTGACCCAAATATCGATGCCAGCTGGAGTGGTGGAATTTTGCAAGCAGTCTGCTGTCTGTCATCGGCAAAGGGGCATGGAGGGCCAGGAAGACTGGACAACTGCCATAGTAGAGCTGCAAGCAAGCCAGCCAGAAAAGCTGAAGCGAACAACTGCAACCGAGTTGAGAGCAAACAGTATGAAATCTATACAAATATGTATTTTTTTTTTAAAAGAAATAAAAATACTCAATATTCAACGTTTGCAAATTAAACTGTGATCTGCTGGCGACTTGATACTTTGTATATTTCTTTTGTTTTTTTTTCATTTTTACAATCTTCATGCTACTCTATTCAAAATTCTTGAAGTGTTTTTATTTGTTCCATCCAAGACACCTAGCATTACCAGCAATGTTTGCAAATGTTAAATATTTCAATATACACAAAATGTCCTTTGTTTGTCCGCAACCAAAAACCAAGAACTGAAAAGATCTTGCCTTGCCCAACGCATTCATTGAAGAATGAAGACCATTCTATTGAACTACAGCACAAGTTGTTTGGCCACAAAAACGCCAACCTTTTTTGATGTCAACTCTTTTACTTTAATCAATACTTTTGCAGCATAATTAATCACTAATAAAACATTTCTTTTCAGCATAACTAATGTAATTAGTTTGTAAGCTTATGACCTAAGTTAAGGTAGACTAGTTGAAGATTTAGCCCCTAAGTTAAAATGCTATCATTTCTCGGAGTGTTCTAATTTTTTGTTGTATTCTATTTCCTTGCAAACGTGCTGAGTTTAGATACGAAAAGATTTCATTGAAATGTTGCGTGAACGTTCTGATGTTGACCGACATACCAGATGGCATGACATAAAAAAGAAGTTTGAGTCGGATTCTCGGTATCGAGCTGTGGAGAACTCTATGTATCGGGAAGAATACTTTTTGGACTTTCTACGCATTGTGAAGGATGAGAAACGAAAGTTAAAAGAGCAAAAGGATCGGGAGCGCGAAAAGGAACGTGAAAAGGAACGCGAACAGCGGGAGCGAGATCGGAAATCAGAGCGTAAGTCAGATCGTAAGGAGAAAGATCGTGGTCAAGATCGTAGCAGAGAAAAAGATCGTGGTGCAAAGGACCAAAAGGACAAGGAAAAGGATAAGGACAAGGTAAAAGATAAGGATAAGAACAAGGAAAATGATAAGGAGAAGGATGCTAAGAAAAAGAACACTGAGAAGAAAAGCGACGTGGTAAGTTTTACTCTCCATCATACTAATATTTATATTCTTTTATATAATATTTACTGATCAAGGATGACGATGGGGCAAATGATGGGGAAGTGCATTCGACAAGCGAGGATGACGAAGCTGAGCGTCTACAGAAGGAACGCGATCGTCAACTACGTGCAGAGCAAAGCATACGTGAGCGTGAAAAGGAGGTACAGCGCACATTAGCTGGCCATCTGAGGGATCGCGATAAGGAACGTGAACACCACAAGCGTGATGAAGCAACGCGTCACTTTAATGCACTGCTAACTGATCTTGTACGCAACCCAGATCTAACATGGAAAGAAGTAAAGCGACAGTTACGCAAGGATCATCGTTGGGAGCTAGTTGAATTACTGGACCGAGAAGAACGCGAAAAGTAGACAACCTATTAATAATGTCTCTGTTAACAAAAATATTTTAAACTTTCTTTTTTTAATTTTCCAAGAATATTCAACGAACACATCGATGCTCTGATGAAAAAGAAACGTGAGAAGTTCCGTGAAATGTTGGACGATGTGTCCACACTAAACTTGACTAGTGCATGGAAAGACATTAAAAGGTTGGTCAAGGAAGATCCGCGTTATTTGAAATACAACAATTCAGATAAATGCGAGCGCGAATTCCGCGACTATATTAAGGACAAGACTGTGAATGCCAAGTCTGCGCTGCGTGAACTCTTGCAAGAATGCAAACTTATCACACATAAGAGCAGCGAGTTGGTTAAAGAAAATCCAAATCACTTGAAAGAAATCGAAGATATTCTCAAAAATGACAAGCGGTAATTTATACAGAAAGCACATCTTGGATTTATTTCTCATTTCTATTTATTCACAGCTATTTAATATTAAATCATATAGCCGAAGAACGCACTACAATAGTTGTAAGCTATTTAGAAGATTTGCATAAACGAGGACCACCGCCGCCACCAACGGCATCGGAATCAACAAGGCGAAATAAATAATAAAAACTGGGTATAATGTACAATTTTAACATTTAAGGCAATATTATTCTTTTCAGAAATTTATTGCTCATATATAATGAAGTGTAATTATACATTTACAATTACAGCATTAATTAAAGTAACATTAAATTGAGTCACACTTTATTGAACATTTTATAAGCTAACCTATTAAATTAAAATTAAACTTTTAATGGCCTTTTTTATTCATTACCTCTTCCTATGTTTTGTGAACATTAAGTTTTTTGAAACTAACCATCGATATAATCCCAGTCGGCAATTACCATTTACCAGGCCTAATATTCCTCTAAACAATTTTTTATTTATCATTCAAGCATCAATTCTCATTGATCACAGGATTGATCTGAGCAGGAATAATGGTAGTTTACCAACATAATTGAGCTAATTACAGCGAGCATTATGACCGTAAAGATAAATTAAGGCCTTAAAAACTGACATATTTTGGGCCATTTCATAAAATAAAAAATTTGATAAGAATCCAGCAAATTCAGTGTTTTTAAGACATTCTTTTGCCGACTTGGTAAATTGAGTGAACAAGAAAATGTTATAATTAAAAAGCATTTACTTCCAGTTTGGGTTTTTTCGACTCATGGTGCTGCTTCTGCCTGTATCGATTGTGACTCAAATCCAAGTACTTTCGTACGCCTTTGTTGTACTGTTGTAGACCTTCTTTTTGGAAAACATCTGTAAGAGGAAATTAAGTGAAAAAAAAAACACACAAAAGAGGTATAGATTTCACCGAAAAGGGTTTTGTTTATTAAGGTCATTTTCATAAATGACATCTTTCCGAATTTTCCATCAATGTTGTACTGAAAGGAGAGCTCATCAGCGAATAAACTCTTGAGAACATTATCAAGAGTTCCCAAGGAACCCTTCAGCTTGGAGATGAGAGTCTTCTGAATATATTTAATAATATATATTACATATTTTTAAGAAGTACATATTGATAAATTTTTTACCATTGACGCCTCATAATCAAAATTTTTAAGTTTTTCCTCCACTTCTAAGCATGCATCTATCGTTGAGATCGGTAAAGTGGACATGATCTCAATGGCGATTCCGTCATCCGTCTCTTCGGTAATATGGCACATCGACTTATGCATCCGTTTGATAAGGACTTTGCATTCACGCATCACTCCTTTTTGGGCCAGAATCTCACTTCTTTGAATAAACTGGAAACGAAAGATATTTTCAAAGCATTTTTTGTTTAAAAGCATAGTTACAATGTCTTGGTTATATTTTTCCAATATGCTCATCCGCGTCTCTAAATTCGTTAAAGACCCCATTATTGATTTTTGATTACTTAAAACTGTCGTTAGAAGGCTTTTTACGTCTAAAACAATTTTTTATTTTGTAAGTAAGTAAATTGATAAAAAATATAGCATAAATTTACCCTTGTTCGTCGAGTAGTCGGTCGATCCACAGACATTCACTTGCCTACAGAACCTACATAGGAAAAATTTTTTTTCCTTACAAACAAGATTGTTAATTGTTTTATCACTCATTTTCTACTTGTGTATTTATCATTATAATTATTAGTAAACTTCCTTTTGAATGCGTACCGCTAAATTTATTTTGATCGTACAGTTAAGTGTGTTCAGTGTATTAAAACTAGTTCAATGTGTTCAGTGAACAGTGACAGATTTGTGTACCATTTGAAAATTTTTTTAATAGGGGACTTAATAGGGGCTGGCGCGTAAGGTAGGACAAACCAGGTATTTAACCGTTCGAACGCTCGAAACAGCAAACTGGTAACATGCTGGATTGAAATCACAAAGTTTTGATTTCAAGGTTTGATGAGCAGTCATAACACTCGTGGGAACACTTGTTGAACGAACACGTCGAACTTTGCCATATTAAAAAAATTACAATAGGGGAAACACGTTGTGCTTATGTAGAAATTTTTAATTAATAATTAAAATTAATGCAGTTTTGCATAAAGGTTTTCGGCTAGAGTGGCTTTTAGAAAGGCAACAAATAACAGCAACAACTATTTTTCTCAATATTATCTGTTTTGTTGCTAAAATTTGTTTTTAAATGAAGTTTGACGACATGGTGAATCGTTTGGCCGCAATGCTAAATTAACAGTTACGCCAGCCATCACACCTGGCTTGACAACATGTGCTATCGTCTGAACCCCCTTAATGCCGTGGATATATCTATTCCATGAAGCAACTATGAACGTTTTAGTGACAACAGGCTATATTTACACTAACCGCGAACATTGGTTGTCATTTGCACTTTTAATTTTTTTCGTTTAATTTTTTGTACTGTTTTGACAACCTATAATCGCGAAAAGAGATGTCACTACCACCTTGTTAGTTGCATCATGTATATATTGAAGATGAGCGACATATCGCTACCGGTGATTTAATCACGGTGATTGAAAAATCACTAGTAACCAAGAATGATATATCTAGTAACTGTGGTGACCGAATTTTGTAAAAACACAGTGATTAGTGATTTCGCGATATATTTGTTTCTTTTTCACAAATAATAGCTAGTTTCGTTTCTAGCTATTCGTACCTTCATATTCTTGCTCTTTTTGTAACAAAATTATCATTAGCCTGCATTTGGTGTTGTCTCTGTCTCTTATTTTCGTCTTTTGTTTTTGTATCTTTTGAGATGACACTCAATGAGAAAAGCCAGAATTTTGCTGTTGTTACTAAATTTATTATCAAATAAAATTTCAAGCAATATTTTTGTAATTTGGCATTAGTTTTTTACTAAAAGTCACTTAAAACATATATAATCATATATTAATTTACATATGAGATATATCTAAAGAACGATTTACAGCCACTTTAAAAATCACGATATATCTTATGTCTATAGTAAAAAGCGTGGTCACGGTCATCAATTAAAAGAACCGTGGTTCAGAAATCATGTTCACTAAGAACTGCGTTCTTAAAAAATTACCGGATCGCTCATCTCTAATATCTATTCAGCATGAGAGTTTTGGAGTTTACTCCTTTAGAATCGATTTCATAAAGCGAGTGAAATCAAGTGTTAAACAAAAACTCAAGCGTTACGTTTTCTGTCATTCGTCTAGTGTTAGTTGTGGTGCTTGGTTCTCAGCTGCGCTACTATGCGCAGCAAAATACCAACAACGAAGAAATACCAAAAAAATACATACAGCAGCAATCTGCTATTAGGGTACGCAGTATAATTGTTGACAATCATAAGGAATTTGTAGATTTGAGCCCAATTCATTAATGAATTAATTATTTTGAAAAGTTAAACAAACTCTCATTTATATCATTATTAATTTTTTTAATTTTGATATATGCATGAAGTTATTATAAAGTATTGTTTAATAATAGATAATAATTTTTGAAAATATATCCAATATGGTAAATATTGACAGTGTGAGTACAATTGATGTCATGTTAAAAGAGTACAATTATTGGCCACTTGGTACAATTTTTGTCAATCTCGTTAGTACGATTATTGGTTATATAGTTATGGGCTTTATATAGTTGTTGGCATCTATAGCAACAAAAAATAGCATTAATTAAAAATTAAAAAAAAACCATTTTGACCTTACTAATTTCTCCAATGAGCAGTGTGTGGTCCCTTATATGATTTAGTGCGAATTTAAGCGTTTCTCCATTGTAAGGACGCATTACTTTTGGCTTTGTTCTGAAAAAATTAAAAAAAATGTTATACAATTATTGGCCATACACAATTAAAATAAGTAGAGTACTCCAGTGGTCGAAATTCGACCTTTCTTTTCGCCATACCACCCCCGAGCAACGCCAGGTATTCCAGCTAGCATTTTTCTTTAAAAGGGTGCACTCCTATTAGGTGCACTCCTTCTTCTTACTCTGATTCGTTTAAAAAAAAAATCATCAAAATCGGTTGCGAAACACCTTAACTGCCAAGGGTGCATATAATTTTTCTTTAAAAATTCGTCGGTGCTTCTCCCAACTCTGATTCATTTAAAAAAAAGTCATCAAAATCGTTTGAGAAAAAGGAAAAAATGGTACTGAACTGTTTTGCCTTCGCCTATTTATATATAGATGTGTATACAGAAAGATCAGCCAACCATTGAAAAATAAACAAATATATTCTTAAAAAAAAAGTTTTGCCAGATGCATTCATAAAATTCACAGCAAACATTATGCAAAGGAAGTTTTTCAATAACTATACTGAAAATTGATGGTGTCAATAATTATATCGCTTACCCTATATAAAAATGAATTGCAAATTTTTGTAAAACTCGCCGATTTTTATGAAATAAGTTTAAGAATATAATATTTGCGCTACAGCATATTTTCCTTTCGGAATTTTAACAGTATGTATATTTAATTAAAATGTAAAAATCATCCCCGATGCCACGCACTGCTTGGTCGTTTTCTTTTTACCAGCTTGTGTTTGCGAGAGTTTCAATAAACTCCATGTTGCTCTCTACTCTTCTCTTTTTATGTTCAGCTAGCACAGCAAAACAAAAAAAATTGTGTGTTTGAATATGTGTGCATTCGCTTCGTAGCCGTTGTTCATACGAGTAGTTTGTGTTAAAGTGCACTTTTATTATAATTGATTATAATCCGGCCGTGGCGCAGTGGGTAGAGTGCGTGGCCCATACGCCAGAGAACCCGTGGGAATTCAGTGTGGCACTTTTAATTGCCATGGGAATTTGGGAATTTTTTTCATTAATTGTTTTTTCTTACATTATTTAAGCATAAACTTCTTATGATGCCATTACAATTAAACGCTATGTTAATACCGCGAATTTATGTCGTAAGTTACGTATTCAAAATCCTTTAAATTTTTGTTGTTTCAAAATACGCTTCTGTAAATATATCGCTATTTACGTGTATATAATAGTCATGCTCCATTTATTTGAACATATTTCAATGCAGAAATTTGTGGTATTTATAAATTTGTTATGCATATGGGATTTATTGTGGTATTTTTTAATGCGTATGGGATTTTTTTTTTGGATTTTTAAATGCATATGGGATTTTTGGTGGTACTTTTAAAAGGCGTGGTATTTTTGATGATCGTGGGATTTTTTGTCATATTTTTTAATACTACTTACTTACTTACTTAGGTGGCCGTGACAACCCGTGTCCGGATTTCGACCGACCTCATCAGCTCTCGCCAGGCGCCTCTGCTTTGCGCGCGCCTTCTCCAATCGGATACACCAAGTGCGGTTAGGGCTTCCTCAGCCTGGTCCATCCATCGGAGGCATGGTCTCCCTCGTCGTCGTTGACCAGCGACCCTCGCTTCGAGCACCTTTTTCGCTGGAGCTTCGTCGTCCATACGATGGACATGACCCAGCCAGCGTAGTCGCTGCACAGTTATACGCCGAACTACGTCAATGTCTCCGTAGAGCTCATACAGCTCGTGGTTCATTCGGATGCGATAGTCATCGCCGACTCGAACAGGACCGAAGATTTTGCGAAGAACTTTTCTCTCGAACACCCCCAGAGCGGCTGCGTCAGTTTGCGAAACTACCCATGCCTCAGCGCCATAAAGCAGCACAGGTAGAACGAGCGTCTTGTAGAGTGTTAGTTTTGTCGATCGAGAGAGGGCTCTGGAACTTAGTTGCTTACTGAGCCCGTAGTAGCACCTATTAGCAATTATTGTTCTTCGCTTTATCTCCAGGCTGATTTCGTTATTAGTATTAATGGCGGTGCCAAGGTATACAAACTCCTTGACTACTTCAAAGTTATAGCTGCCGGATGAAACGTGGGAGTCTAAACGCCGAGCTCCCTTGTTTGTAGACAGCATATACTTTGTTTTACCCTCATTTATCGTCAAACCCACTTTGGCTGATTCCTTTTCGATAGCGGCGAAAGCAGCGGTAACATCTCTCTTGGTTCTGCCAACAATATCAATATCATCAGCGTAAGCAAGGAGCTGGACACCTTTATAGAAAATGGTGCCATTACGATGCACACCGGCCTTTCGTACGATCCCCTCCATGATGATGTTGAAGAGATCGCAAGACAGTGGATCGCCTTGCCTGAAACCTCTTTCGGTATTGAAGGTTTCGGAGAGGTCATTTCCTACCTTGACGGAGCTGCGTGTGTTGCTCAACGTCATTCTGCAAAGTCTAATCAACTTTGCAGGTATACCGAACTCAGACATTGTTGCGTATAGGCAATCCCTTCTCGGGCTATCGAACGCAGCTTTAAAGTCGACAAAAAGATGGTGTGTGTCAATTTGATTTTCGTGGGTTTTCTCCAGGATTTGTCGTAGCGTGAAAATCTGGTCTATGGTGGACTTACCAGGTCGAAAGCCACACTGATAAGGTCCAATCAGTGTTTTTGTAATTGGCTTTAATCTTTCACACAGTACGCTTGAGAGAACCTTATATGCGATGGAAATAAGACTGATACCTCTATAACTTGCGCAGATTGTAGGGTCTCCTTTCTTAAGTATAGGGCACAGTACACTGAGGTTCCAATCGTCGGGCATGCTTTCTGCTAGCCATATTTTGCTGATGAGCTGATGCATGCGCCTTATCAATTCATCGCCGCCGGTTTTAAACAATTCAGCTGACAGGCCGTCAGCACCCGCTGCTTTATTGTTTTTGAGTCGTTGGATAGCAACTCGAACCTCTTCATGGCTAGGTGGTGATACTTCCACTCCGTCATCGTCGATTGGTGGCACTGCACTGTGCTCTCGATGGGCGGCATTGGTGGAATCGTCGCCAGTAAGTAAATTTGAGAAGTGCTGTTTCCACAATCTAAGCACACACTGTGTATCCGTATTCAGATCTCCATTTTCGTCTCTGCAAGTGGATACTCCGGGCTTGAAACCTTGGGTTAGACGCTTAACCTGTTGATAGAATTTTCGTGCATCCTTCTTGCCCTGGTATACCTCTAGTTCCTCACGCTCACGCTTTTCCTGCTCTCTTTTCTTGCGTCTGAAAAGGCGCCTCTCTTCCTTCCTCTTTTCGCGGTAGTTTTCTCGCACGGCTCGCGTTGCAGCTGACTGCATATTTTTTAATAGCGTCGGGAATTTTGTTTACCTTGTTGGTATATAATATATATTACTGTGGGAAAAAGGTAATTTCCGTGGGAATTGTTCCAAATTTTAACTGGCCGGCTAACATGTAGCAGTTCTTTTTCGTTTCGAAAAGAGATGGCAGTCATGCAAACAGCTGATTTACTCTATTGTGAATAGTTTGAAATGTCAATACATTTTCGCTGTTCCCTTCGTATATTTGAGCGAAGATTTGTTTTAAGTTAAAGTTATCTAACAATGTCCTGGATTGTCAATACTGTCCGTAGAATTGCTGCATTGCCGCAACAACAGCTGTGGACGCCAAGTTTTGTGACTAATATACGGCACTTATCAAGCGAGGAGAAACGCGCACGCGGTCCTTTAGTTCGCCGCTATGGCTACAAAGATAAAATCTTGCAGCGCGGCCTTTTACCTCATAGGGACAATGGACAAAAGTTGCCAATGCCTGACTATCGTCCAAAGAATGCTTGGTCTGAAAAGCGTGCAATGCTCGGACAGAATGATTACATCGATATTCTAGGCAGCGATCGTCTACATCCGACACGTGTGCTATACTCAGTGCCATCTTGGTTGCGTGGTGTCTCCGGCAATGAGTACCAGAATCTGCTGCGTAAACGAAAAATCTTGTCTAAAACACAGTATCAAATTGCACGTCCTACTAAATGGAGACAAATGGAGAAACGTATACTTTATTTGTACAAATTCCTCAATCGCAAGACGAAGACTGGCTACTCGAAACAGTGATAATGATCTGAAGAAGTGCATTTGTATTAGATAAAATACATTTAAATTTGATATAAATTGATTTAAAGTAAAAAAAATTCACAAGCTGAATGTATAAACCTTTCATTTAAACCTTTTCAATTAAAAGATTTAACCAAATTCTTAAGATTTTTAAATGAACCGATTTTAAAGTCTTCATCCTAAGGTGAGTTTACGCAAAACAAAATGCCAATATTATTTGAGTTTTGCAAATGAAAAATAGGAAATTGAGTGTGGAAAGTTTGTCATCAATAGAAGCTTTAATAAAAGTTATTTTATTGCAAAATCAATAAAGTTAAGCCACTTAAGTTTTTTCACACTTTGACCCAAAACAAATGATGTTGGAAAAATGTATAAAAAAAGGATTGGGTTTCAGGGTCAACACGGGATCCTGGTTGAAATTCGAACTAAGGTTAAATATCAGTTATACTTGAGCTTCTCAAATCAAACAGAAGAAAACGTTTTTGTATTCTTTCTATTCGATTAACACGCACATTATAACTTGGGGACTAAATTGTATTTCCGTACTCCAAGTGAGGACGCATTATTTGATCATAAAACGTTGTAGTTGCAATTTGCTAGTAAATTCTTTGAAGCAACGAACACTGAAGATTCTTTTTTACACATGTAATCAATAAATTCAAAAGCAATAGCCCTCGAAGTCGGAAAATATTGTGAAAGTCCCATTTACTTACTTACTTAGGTGGCGCCTATAACCGTAAGTCGTTGTTCGCCTGGTGTAAGAAATTGCGCCAGCCATTTCTATTTTGCGCTTGCTGGAGCCAGTGGAATGCTCCAAGTTTCAAATTGAATTTAAGTAAAATGTTGTAAAATCGAGAAAGTAAGACAAAATACATAGATCAGTCATTAACAAAACAATGCTGACAAATTTTTTGTAATTTCTGCACAATTAATTTTTAGCCCATAATTATTGACATTGTTCCTGTGGAAAATTTCTTCCGTTACTTAATTTATTGAATTGATTATATGGTATTTGTAAAAGAGCATATTCAATGCTTGGATTTATAAAACGCTGGGTCCAAAAATATAATAGCATGATTACATACACAACACAGTATTATGCGTACTCACTTGAATTAAAGTACGTAAGTCCAATCTGTACCCCAAGCTATAATGAGCATGTTGATCGAATAGAAAGAATTCAAAAAAACATTGGTTCGGTTTTCTTTAAGGCGCATTAGGCGCATCGTTCGAAACCATTAAAAAATCAGTCTTTAAGTGAGTGAAGGAAATCTTCATATATCGGATATTTACACAAACTCATAACTTCTTTCTATATAAATTTTAACGCTAACCGTTGAAGCAGTAGAAACGCTATCAATTTAATTTATTTAGCATTTAGTACAACACATCATATGTTAACTGCTCCTTTAAACCGCATGAGTACCTTTGTTAACAATTATGGCCTTTTGCATGTTTACTTGTCGAATTCCTTATCGTTAAGAAATTTCAATGTTTTCTGGGCTGCGATTCGAATGGATTAATGCTGAGGAACTGCGAAAAAAACAGTAGTAGCTGCTGCAGAAATTCCTTTGAGTCCAGTGCTTAAATCTTCATCGATCGATCCAATGTACTTAAAAACAACTTCTGAAGTAAAGAATGTAGGCACATTCCATTTTGTTGTTTTTTGCATTTTTACTCATTAAATCGTGACTGTAGGAAGAAACGGTGGGAGTATAAATGTATTTGATGGACCGAGGATATGCCTTTTAAGCCATTCTATGCCATTCTGAAAAAAAACTTTCAAACAAGTGAATACGTATCTCTTTATTTAACTTTAAAGAGCGTCACGTACGTGTTCGTACTCAAGTAAAATGCAGAGGTTTTTCATAATTAAAACAAAAAAAAAATGTTCGCTAGCCAGAAGCTTATTTTCTTACGTCACTTCTGCGTAAGAAAAATTGTTCGCGTGATTTCTAAAATAGCTTACGTGACGCAAAATTTTTTGTTTTGTTTTTTAATTTGATGTTCCGACATTGTAGTGAAGCTTTGTACCAAGTACGCTCATCCAGAAGCTCATCTGGCCCAAAAATATCAAAATATCTCGAGTTTTTGCTGATCGTTGGTGTGCTTATTCGTGATCAGGATTGCCATGAAAAAAATCTTCATACCGTAACTTTTGCACTAAGCTTATCGGATTCTCGTCGGATTTGTGAAACTCTGAAAAACTACCTGAAAATTTTCGGTAGTACACAAAACAATAAAAAAAGAAAGCAACAATAATTCTTACGATTTTTAAAGAGAGACTTATCTGTATCTAAAAATTCTTCACCCAAATTCAAATTCTGCATCAAAAGCAAAGCAGTTTTGTTTTTTTTTTATAAAAATGGATGACGATTTTCTTATAGTGAATTAATATTTTATTCAATTAAATATTGTCCAGTCTGATCCAATGCCCTTTGCCATCTTTATGGCAGTGGCTCAGGCTCATAAAATGTTTGTTCCTTGCTGGCAAAAAACTGATCCAATTGGTTTTTGACCTCATCATTTGAATTAAGGCCCAGTTTTATTTTTCTGAGTAAAAAGCGGGCTTTTTTGAATGACTGTATTTTTTATTTTATTAAATATCGAAATAACTTTTTTTCATTTTAAGTTAAGTCTTAAATTAACGATTTTTTTTTGCATCAATAGTTATTGTTATGCAGCGTGTAAAAGTTGAGGTCGCGAATGAAAGGTCTCTTACAGCTTTCATGATACCTCCTCTGCAGGGAGCGAAAAAAAAAATCAAAGAAGGTTGTTTTTAAAACAGTTTTGCCTTGTGAGTGAACTAGAGTGTAAGCCGTTTCAAAAAATTTCATTTCGAAAAAAAATTCGTTTAAAGTTTTTGTTTACTTTACTTAATGAGCGTTTACTACTCATAAAAACATAAATATCTCTTAAACGGCTTCGAAATTTATTCTGAAATTTTTTTTACATATTCTTAAGATGTTTTTCAAAGCAATAAAATAAAAAAAAAATTTCGATAATTTTTCTAAAAATATTGAAACTGGGCCTTAAACGTTTTACCGTCTAAACAATTTTGTAGAGACCGGAACAAATGATAATCGGAATGTTATAGGTCTGGAGAGCATTGTAGTTGTGGCAGTATATTCCATCTTAACTCTAAAAGCTTTTGCCGAAAGGTCAAACTTGTATTTGGTTTCAAATTATCGTGTTGGAACACTATACCTATCCTTTTGACTAGTTCTGGCCTATTTTCTTTAAGTGAATCATTCAATTTGTCGAACTGATGACAGTATACTTTAGAACTGATTGTTGTGTTGTTTGGTAGAAGCTCAAAATAAACGATTCCTTTGAAATCACACCAAACAGATGAGTTTGACATTGTTTTAGGCAACCCATTTTTTGTCCCCAGTGATGTACGCTTCAAAACTAGATAATTTTCTTGGCGTTTGGGAAGCATATCACAAACATCAATTCGCGACGGCACACATTTTTTTCCGTAAGAAGATGAGGAGCCCATATGTCGAGCTTTGAGATTAAACCTAGTTTCTAATGATCATGAACAATCGAATTCGATAAATTTAATCTCTCAGCGATCTCACGAGTTGTTATTATCCGGTTTGCATCAATCAATGCCTTGATTGTGTCTTCACTAGCTTCAACTGGCGTTCCAGAACGTGGTGCATCTTCGAGATCAAAATTGCCGAATCGAAATTTTGCAAACCAGTTTCGGCACTGACGTTCACTTAACACATCTCCTCTTCATACACATTGGATAATTTTTTCTTACTTGAACAGCATTTGTACCTTTTCTCTAGTCAAAATTAAAATATGCCAAAAATATTGTTTTTCACTTCCCATATTCCCATATTCAAAAGGTTATCAACCAAAAACTACTATGCAGAATCAATTAAATTTTTCACAAGCAAGCCTTGCTATGTGAGCTGTCAAAATACATATGATTATGCGGCTTAAGTGTGAAGTTTATTGTGAAAAAATACAATTAAGACCTTCGTTGGGAAAAACGAATTTACTTTCCGAACAACCCAATATATGTGAAATCGGACGTCGGATTTTTTTTTTTTTTGAAATCGTAACATGTGGTAGAATTTTGGCCAAATATCGGATCATCGTATTTAAGTCTGAAAATCGTAATATTTTCGATACATCGGACCAATTGGCAACACTCTTCGTGATACAAAATAAAGTGGTAAATCAGTTATAAAACTAATGGTAATAACCCAAAAAACTGTATAACCCACCCACCGACATTAGGGGGATTGTTAGTAGTTATATAATAAGTTAGATTTTACGCGTTTTGCCTTAGTTTAATTTTATAAAGCTTGCTGTTGATTTCCTTTGCTCGGTGAGCTTTAATTCGCTTGAAGCATTTTCGTATTTTCCTCACTGACCTGAAATATTTTTCCAAATAAAAAAAAAACACTGTTGTTCTATAAACTATATAAGTATATATTATTAATTTAAGTGTTTAATTTAACTTGCCTTCTCTCTGAATTAAACATTTGTTTTGTTTTTATAGTTACAATTTAATAATACTTTTTTATATATAATAAATCGCATAAATGTTTTATTAATTCGTCCTCTATATAATATATATTTATAAATATATTTCATCTTATTTCGTTTTAATAAATATTGATAATTTTTTCTCAAACTTCCAAAGTATTGAATTAAAAAGAAATAATTATAATGAAAGAAAAATTTAAAGATTGACTTTTAGATGCTTGAAATAAATGGGTTGAATAAGAACATTAATTAGCAAATTGAATTTCTATATCGAAAATATAAAAAATTAACGCGTCGTAATTCTAAACTTCTTATTGTTTGTCAAATCTAATATTATTTTCTTCAAAATTTAGCTTTAGTTTTTATCTGACTGCAATTTTTCGTACTGCATATTAATTTATTTTTTGTTTTTTTTTTTCAACAGCAATATTCTATATCAGAGATATTTGAAGTCTTCTGAGTTCTGTACTGTTTCAATATTTTTCTTATGTCGTCTATGCTCGCAAGTTTTATTGGTTGGTTAGGCACAAAGTATGATTTATTTCATTTTATTTTATTTATATTTTTTAGTTTAATTATTAAATAAATTTTCACAATCTACTTATTTTATTTTGTTAGTATTCGGAAAATATGTATAATATACACTTAATGCTTATATAATATGCTAATGTTGGTGTTTCGTATGCAAGTGTACGAGAAAGTGTGTGTGTGTGTGTGTGTGAGTTATTTGTTGTGTATCCAAGTTTTTACTATTTCTAAGCAAATTTACTATTTCATTACGTTGTATTGAAAGTCATTCATTCAATCGTTATGTATTGAAACTGTTATATTTTATTTTTTGAGGAAAGAGTTGTTCATGTTGTCGGCTATAGACAAAGTATAGTAAAAGCAGAATTAAAAATTGCTGCTATGATTAGAATTGCAAATAAATTAGAAAAATATTGTTGATGGCATTAATACACTAGAAGAAAAGTATTAATTTTTGAAAAATATTTAAACCGGTATAAAAAAGTTTAGTGAAAATAAAGTAAAAAAAAAAAAATCTGCCGCCAAAGAAGCGATTTAAATGAAAGAAATTTCTTAAATAGAATGCAGGTAAAGAACAAGGAAATAAGAATTTTTCGAATAAAAATTTTTCAACTCGGCAGTTAGAAAAAAAAGAAACAATTTTGGTATACAAATTGATTTTGTGCTCATTATTATTCTAAAATTAAGAACGTAATGGATGATTTATAAAGCATACAAGTTTTGAGTTTTATATGAATTAGCAAGCAAACATTAGAATATTTAATAACTAATGATACTATATTTATGCAATATATATAAAAATGTATTGTGAAATGCAACGTTCACAGGATTAATGATGGAAAAAGTCTCGCCTTATAATGAATGCATTAATGGATAAATGTTTATGCTTTACTTGGATGCCATTTAATGATGGTCGTTAACTAAAATGACAGAAAAGCGTTCGTCAAGCGTTGCTCATTTTGCATAAATTGTATTTTATGCTTAGCATTTAAATTAAGCATTTGAAATGCAATGTGTTGTTGTAGTTTACTTAATTAATAATAATGTATTTATAATCATTTATTAATTAGAAAAATGTATTCATATAAAAACTAAAAAAAAAATTTCCACATAAGCAGCAAACCATAAGAGAAAAAAAAATATAAACAAACAAATAATTTTTAAGTGTTAACAAATGCTGATGTTTTTTCAAAACACAGCTGTTAATTCTTCTTCTTCTTTGTCTTCTTTTCAACTAAAAGTTAGTTTAGTATATGTATTAAAAATTATAATTTACATTCATCGTTCATCATTTCATATATTAATGTTATTTAATAAACTTTTGTTTCTGCCTTTTTTCAAATAGATTATATATGTATGTGTGTATGTTATTAAATTGAGTGTGGGCGTGGCATGTGTTTTAGTGTTTTTTTTATTATTTTATTTTTTAGTTGTATTGTTTTGTGTTGTGTTATTGAGTAAGTTTAATTATTTATTCTTTAATCAATTTCCCTTCGTGGTTTCTTTTGCAGCCATAATGAGTGGCGTAAGGCTGGCTAATGGACGTGCCAGTTTAAGGAAAGGATGCTGCAAATAAAGAAAATCAGTAAATGTTATATAATTAATTCAGAATTTATGGCCATATTCATAAAAATATATGTAACTCAGGCCCCTAGACAAGGGGAATTTTGGGTGTTCAAACCCCTCCACCCTTAGGGGCCAGAAAGTATAAAAAAAGAAAATATTATCATTATTATGACATTTTTTATATTCGCATACTTAATGCGCCTAAGTCTCTCTTCATGCTTAAGATATCGAATAAAGTTCAATACATTCAATTGAGCCTTGTCCATCGTCAGCGATTTGAGAATCTATTGCGTTGGAAAGTATTAAATGAAAGTGAGAAAAAAATTTATCTTTTACAATGGTTTTATTTGTGGTTTTCTAAAATTTAAACTATTTGTGTTATTCTATTGATTATTTTATTATGCCAAAATACTAAAACTCCGATATTTCCTCCAGAAAGAAGGAAAGTAAATCTTTGTTTTTAAGGAATTTTTTTTCTTTTATCAATTTTCGTCCTTATTATGGCGACTTCTGTATATTTTTTAATACTTTGACCCAATGTTACAAAATAAAATATGAGTAATTAAAAAAACAAGATGACACGGCCGAAGTCGAAGCGACATTATAACTACTTTGCTGATTTACCAACCGAGTGCAGCGCTGCCAGAATGGTGTGGTCAATGTGTGCGGTGTCCATTCTATATTATAATTATTTAATGGTTACAATTTTAGCTAAATCATAATAATGTAATATTGTGTTTCGTTTGCATTGTAGCAACCATTCAAGAATCTTTAGAGCCTGAAAAGTGTCCAGAACTGCCTTTGCAACCGGCAGTTGCAGAAGGTGGTAGTATTAATGGTAATGTTAAAAGCGGTCGTATAAGTAGTGTTATTAAGAATATTTTACTTTTTATGCTAATAATTTTAAGTTTGTGCGTTTTGTGTGTATGATTGTAGAAGTTGTTCCAGAAACAGAAATTTCATTTGATACATCGGAACTGCCTTCGATTTCGGCAGTAAATAAAGGTGCAAGCAATATTTCCAATTTCATTTCAAGCTTTAAAATATTTAAAAGTCCACCCCCCTCCCCCCTTCCCCCAAAATTTTAATTTTCCTGTCAGCTGTACGCGTAATCTACGATTCAAGCAGTCTTGGTTGAACCGTTAGCAGTTAGCTTACTCCAAATTGAAAAACGGAGCTTATTGTAAGTTTTGCGTTTTTTTTTTAACACTGACGCGGGATCTCAACCTCTTGGGACAACAAAAATTTTTAAAAATAAAATTCTCAAATCTTTTCAATGTTGTCGGAAAAGTTAATTAAATTTAAAAATTTTGCTTAGTGATTTATTAAAGTTTAAGAGTTGGTTACGGATTTACTTAGAAAATGTTAGTCTTCTCATCGTGGTAAATTTCTAGTAGTTAACAAGTGGCTTACTTAGCTCAACATTGCTTTATACAGAATTTTAACCCGATAGCAGCTTGTAGGTAAATTGTTAAAATACTATTATAAGACGCTTACGAAAATATCGTTTGAAAGGAATTTGCGTTGTAGGTAATGGTGTGGAAATTTTTTACAAAATTACTGTTTATATACCTTTCCTTGGTGCAACAATTTACAACATGGAAGTACTACTAACAAAACACAACTGTCTTTTGTCATCGTTCAACTTGATTTTGATGACATCCGAAAACGGGGAAGGATAAAAATTTTTAATTAAATAATATGCTACAATTTTACCTTGCTCTCCTATGGAATTTACTACCATAGGATTAAATTAAATCAGAATTCAGCAGCGACTGCTGGCGCAAATATTAGGAAAGTGTGGTGATAGGTGAAGGAATGCAATTAGTATTTGAAATGTATTTGGATCACTTAATTTGTTTTACTTTTTTATAGTAATTTTCCATTTAGTTTTTTAGGAGTGCAATACAACTGCTTTACCAAATGTGCATTACTTACTAAAAATATAATACACTATGTCAGTGACCACGGCAATAAACGAGAGATCTTTTTCGTCACTAAAGTTAGTTAAAATTTACCTTAGAAGTTCTATGGGCGAGCACCGCTTAAATGGTTGTGCATCCCTAACCCTTTCAACCCCAAAGTTGCCCGAGAGCAACTTCGCTTGTTTGTCGGCATACGATCAGCGTTATATTTGTTTTTGATTGCTAAACCGTAATGATAACGGTAAGTACATGTGTCTACACGAAATGTAACCAAATAAGAACTCATTTGTGAATCATTAAGCAAAGTTATTTTCAAAAGACTACAGCTGTGTCTTCGAATATGTGCTTGTAAATTTATAAAGACGTAATTAATATTTAATAATTTTATACGGATAGGCGTGGCAACTTGAAATTTTGCCAATACACTTGTTGAACAAATACAATATGTTTAAAAGTAAAAGAAGAATGTTCGTTCCACAGGAAAAGAGTTGGGGTCGAAAGGGTTAAGAATACATAGCGATAGCAAAGTCACAGAGGATGATGTGTTGTCAGAATTGGCAAAAAAAAAAGAGAAGACTTAATATTAACATATAAAAATAAATAAAATTAAGTTTTATTAAAAATTCATTAAAGCTTAATATTAAATTCCTTTAATTCATCGATATCAAAAAATATCGATATATTCTCCTGGCTACGGGCCTGATGTAACTACATATGAAATGCATATGCGTTTAACACGTTAATCGCCATGATAATTTAAACAAAATTTTCATCTGGGCCATGGTAATTTTATTACATAATTTAGATCCTAAATTTCAAAGAAAATTATAGTAGTAATGTAAAAAATTAAAACACAATTTTTTATGTCACAAGTATATGACTGACATGGCCCATAGAGTGGCACTTTGTTGTATGGAGCAAAATTTTTTTTCTGCTATAATTCTGATACAGGAGGTAACCTGTAAAATTTTCAGGAAAAAAATATTGATATTTAAACGGGCCACAAGCGACCTACATTGGGAAAAACATAGCAAAAACGCTCGCATCGCCTGTTTTGGACGCTGTTTTGTTTTGGAAATCTATATTATTAATGCTAGATACTTGAATTTTGGATATTGTTTACAAAATTCTTCATGGTCGAGACTGACATAACCTATGTTTGTTTTTCTTCACCAATGCCTGATACCCTACGGCCGAAAGTTATGACTTTTAAAGAACTGCGCTGTGTGAAGTCAAAGAAAAATATTAAAGTTCTGGTAATGAATTTGGAAAGCTGGTCAAAAATAAAAATACCCGGGTTTCATCGTGGCGGCTGTGGTGTAATGGCTAGAGTGTGTGGCCCATACGCCAGAGAACCCTGGTTCAATTTCCACCTGACAGAGAAAGTTTTTTCAATTGAATTAATTTTTCTGTTCGGCCGTCACCTCTCTGCAGACAATGGCAAACTTCAAAGAGTAAAAACTGCCAGGAAAAGCTTCTTGAGAACAAAAAAGCTGGTACGTCCAGTTTTCGATAATTTGTGTTTAAACATTTCACAACACACACAACACAATTGATCATAAGCAGCTCGGTCAAAGTCCTTTCAAGGGCTGAAATGGCCATTTAGTTTTTTTTTTTAATAAACCATTTTTTATATAATTTATAAGCATGTTCCGAATGATTTCTGAGTATTCTGGACACCAATTGTTTCCCAGAAAGCCAGAAACAACCAACCGAAACGAGTTCCTGGCAGATTTTTCTTCGAAGATAAGAATGCGTGGAATTTTTCGCTACAGAGCAATTTTTTAATATATACTTTTTTTAATTTACTTATTAATAAATACCTGGATACCTGATAACATTTCCTAACTAATATATACCTTGAAGTAGAAGTCTATTCAGCTAAAATTGCTATACGCGTTTGGCAAATCAAACTTGGTGCCCGATGTTGATTAATATCAGGCGGTATTTCAAAGTACTGCTCTCATATTGCTGATTACATATTGACTGGATATATAACAGAAAGGATCGTTTTTGCATAAAAATTGGCGCAATATTTTAGACATTTTAACAGTTTTTGATGAATTAAACATAATTTATTTTAAAAATTAACAGATTACAATAAATGATTTCAATGCACACGATACAATCACAAGTACGAAGACCGATCAACTCAATCAAAGTTGAAAACAGGTGGCAATGCTAATCCAAGTTGATATTAACTGCCAAACGAACATAAACTTATATACGGGACTTCTTTCAGAGATGCCACCTGCCTTAAACCACAGACATTTTTGGATCTACCTTTCTAAGCATGATATGACAAAAAATGTAAAAAACAGTAAAGTGTCGAATTTTAATATCTTTACTCAAATGCATATCCAGCCCTTATTTTGCACGAATTTGTTTTTAAAATTTAAATGTTTTAAAAAAAGATTCCGTCATTTTTTTTTTTTTTTATTTGCGTATTTCGTGTTTAGAGACCAACTCTATAAAACTATTGTGGGATGCCGTGCACAAAAACAGTGGCGCATAGTATAATCATTAGTGTACAAATTGGAGAAAAAAAAATGCGGTATTTTTCTAACGAAATATGTACCGAATTGGGATTATTTAAAATGCCGGCGAATTGTGAGTTCGCTAACTTGATTCTGAAAAACTTTTCATTTGTAATTCATGGCTTTTCAGTAAACAATTTTTTTTGTATCTATGTATTTAATTGATTGTGAACTGTTTGCTTTGATAAATATAACTCGGAGCAGATTTTTTTGACTGAAACGCAATTTATACTTAGCCATTGTAAAATATCTTCTGAGCTCCTATGAACAATTTTTATCTCTTAAGACCCTATGGCACAGAAAAACTAATTAAATGCATATACTATGAAACAGCTCAGTATGTCTTAGCTATATTAAAAAAACCTCCTAATGATATTCCAAAACAAGAGGTGCCTTTAAATATTTTTAAGTTATGTTGTTATTTTTCGGCCTTTTTGTTATATATTGCTGTTATTTTAAATTGGGCTTTGGCCGTAAATGAAAAGACAAATAGTTTTATCTTTTTTGTTTTTATTTTTCAATATTTCGGCTTACTTTGTGGGCCTTCATCAGGACATAAAAACAGATTTATGTAACAAAAAAAAAAAAATTATTTGTCTTTTCATTTACGGCCAAAGCCCAATTTAAAATAACAGCAATATTTTAAAATTATTTTAAAAAATTTTCATAAATATGGCCGTTAAAATTGAAGAATACTTACTTTTAACAACTCCAGCGCACTGGCGCGTCTATCAACTTCAACTTCCAAACATTGATCGAGAAAATCTTGAAATACCGGCGAGAGTTTTTCTTTCTCCTTAATCTCAGGCTTGCCATTTGTCGCTATAAGGTACAAAGCTTTCAATGGATTTTCATTCAAATAAGGCGGCTCTCCTTCGACCATCTCAATAGCCATGATACCAAGTGACCATAAATCAACCTAGTCAAAAAGTGAAAGATATTTAAATGTGACTAGAAGACTAGACAACGCTAATGAAGCACCCACCTTCGGTCCATACTGCTTGCGTGTTACTACCTCAGGCGCCATCCAATAGGGTGTGCCCACCATAGTTGTGCGTTTCGATTGTTCTGGAGAAATTTGCGCACAGAAACCGAAATCCGTTAATTTGACAGAACCATCGAGGCCCAACAGTATATTATCACTTTTAATGTCGCGATGTATGACCTGATTGGAGTGCAAGAATTCCAACGCTTGCAGCACTTCACGACATACCGCAGCGATTTGACCTTCATCCATGCATGTTTCAGTCACAACATCTGTCAGTGAACCGCCTGGCAAATACTCCATTACCACCCACAGCTCCTCCGACACCAAGTAACTGTCCAAATAGTTTACCACATTTGGATGCTTATTTTCTCGCATCACCAGAATCTCATTGATAATAAGTTCCTTTTTGGGCTGTTGGGAAAGATTCATCTGCTTAATGGCTACCTCCATGCCAGTTGATGATTCAATTGCCGTGTAGACGGTGCCTGAAGCACCCTGGCCGATCTTTTCCATTTTAGTGTATTTGCGATTGGGATCGCCAACCGAGACAATGGTACGCAGCTTCTCTAGGATTTCTTCGTCGGACATTTTCTTCTTTTTCGCGGTGCCAGAACGTTGTTGTGCCGCAGCTGGCGTCGGTGCAGCCTGCGTTCCAGTATTGTTGGCGGTAGCAGTGGGTGGAGATGCAGCCGTGGCTGCTGGACTGGCGGCAATGTTATTTGTCGTTGCATCGTGTAGGGGTGTTGAAAATGCAGCTGTCACATTTTCGCATGCAGCAATTGGTGTGGCCGGTGTGATTGTTGTTGTTGTTGTTGTTGTCGTTGGCGTGGGCAAAGGAGGCGGCGTTGGTGAAATAGTGTAGCCCGGATCAATGAGCGAAGACGTTGACGAGGAGCAGTATATAGGGGGCAATATTGAAGTTGAAGTTTCGTGAAATGATGGAAACGATGAAAAGGAGGAAGTAGAAGAATCATGATTAGTCGTTGCATTGCAGTCGATAAATTGCAAATTAGTAGTAGTAGTGGTAGTAGTAGAAGCAGTAGTACTAGTTGTTGTTGTATAACTATTATTAGGTATGGTAGTAATGGAAGCGACTGTTGCTGATGTACTTGAGACAACGACAACACTTGTTGCTGAGGTTGCACATGTTGCAGAAACAGACAATATTAAATCGGTATTAGTATTATAAGCAAAGCTATTGGATGAAGCTGATGCATAACTTAAAAGACTATTACTTGCGTTATTTTTGTTTTTGTCCAGCGTTGTTGTAGCTGCGGTTGTCTTGTTGTTATAGTGTTGCTGCTGCAGCTGCTGTTGTGGCTGTGCAACATTATTGTGTTGCTGCTGTGGCAAATGTTGTGGTGTGGTTGGTGTTGTTGCTGGCGCTGCAGGTGGCGGTGCTGGCAAATCATCTATAGGCCGCGTGTAAATTGATTTCGTACGTTCGGGTCTTGAGGCTACAGGTGGTGGAGGCGGTTGTGGTGTCCCTAGCATATCATCTTCATTGGCGGAGGAGTGCTGCGAAGATAACGAAGCAGTATTGCCAGTAAAATTATATGAATGCGACTGACTGAGCGTTGGTTGTTGTTGTTGCTGCTGCTGTTGTTGTTGTTGTTGCTGTTGATGGTTGTAAGCGTGCGTTAGGGCGATATTAGCCGCAGTTGTTACAACACCAACGTTGCCCAGAACTGTATTGGCGGAACCACCCCCACCACCACTGATGCCTAAACTACTAAGATTAACTCCAATCAAATTTCCTCCGCTATTGGAGCCATGGCACCCTAAAACGATTTCCGAATCCGTAGGAGTGCTACTGGGACTACTGCTGCTCACGCGACTTAATGAGGAACCTAGAGGTAAAGGTTTGTATTGCAATTGAAGCATTTATTTTTCCACATTTAGCTACTTACCCGAATGCGTTGTTATAGCGTTTGTCATGTACTTCGAACTAGGCCTCTGTTTATTAGTATTGTCAAACCATTTGAGTACATCGAGCACAGCTTGCGGATTTTTCTTTTGTTCCTGCTTGCTTATGTTCGAGTTCATCAGCAGACGAGCCCATGCTTCAGGCATACCCTAAAACGATAAATAATAAATTTGAGCATTGTATTATGTTAGCCATTCATAGAGTAGCAGAGCACGCGGATTTTTACTCGTATAAATACCTAATTCTATGTCAGCTAGTTAACCATTCTGAATATTTTTTGATTTCGGCAACAGATGAGCCAGATCAAAAAGGCAGAAAACAGCTTTGTAAAGTTAATATTTTTCGATAATGTTTGAATTATTTTTTTTAATTGTTTTTATTTATTTTTATTATTTTATTTTATATCTATATTATTAAATTCTTTTTAATTGCTTTTTTATTGCTACAACAAATATACGAGTAGGTTTTCCGCATTTTTGATGCTCGATCCTCAATTGCCCCATGATAAATAAAAATTTGAAAAAATCTTTACAAACTCAAAAAATATATATTAAATCTGTATATTAACCGAATTAACCAAATATTTAAAGGAATAATTTTGAAATGTCTTAAAATTGGTTACTTTTTGCAGACTTGTCTTTAGTATTGTTTTGCATTTAATGTGTTTGATGATGTTTAATCAAAGCGATAGAAAGTTAATTAGCAAAAATAATGATGTTATGAACTAAGCTTAACAAATTGTTTTTATTTTTTTTTTAATAAGTCTTAACAACAATTCAAATACTCTTTCAATGTTGTCTTCAATGTTGTGAATTAAGTTAAAAGTTTGGGCACAGATGCTGAAATGTTAAAATACAAAGCATACTCGTACTTAAAATAAAAGCAAGAATAACAATACTTACTTTCATTGGCAGCTTGAAACAAAAGAAAAGAAAAAAAAAACAGAAATAATGTACATAACAATTCCCCGGTAGCTTGAATATTTTTTTTTATATTCATCATAGAGAAAGTAAATCATATAAAAATACGGAAAAACTATACAGAGAGGGTGGTGTGGGTGTGTTTTTAAGAACATGAAGACATACATTGGTAAAATAGCTTAAAGTTTTTAAAATATAAAAGATTGAGTAAACAAAAGAAAAGAAAAATCTTGCCCGGTAAGACAATCAGTTAACGCCGCACATGTTGCTTTAAGAGTTTCGAGTAGGCGCTTAGAGGTCTTGGTATAATTATAAAGAAAATGGAGGGGAAAGTAGAGTGCAAGAATTTTTAAATAACTAGTTATTCGGTGCAGAGTTTTCTACTGTACGTGCCCATTAAATTATGACCGGAATTTTTAGTAGGGGATTTTGCAATGATAGTTGGGATGTTGAGTGCTATTTCTTCATTGCTCTATCAACGCTTTTGTGTATTCTTTTAAAGTTGAATAAAAAAAGGTTTTTCGAAGTTTTAACATTAAGGGCAGGCTCTCATCTAGAGCTCGAAAAATATGGTGATGTTCCTGATTATTTTTTTTCCATAGAAGGAAGTAAATTGATTGATTCTTAAACTGTAGGAAAATCTTTGTTTTGGTGAATAAAGGCCTCTTTCCACCTCTTCAGTAATGAGCCAAGTAAAATGTTCTATATATTTCTTGAATGAAAAAAGTAGTAAGATAGTATTTTTGATAGCACACAAAAATAAAATAATTTTATTTGAATGAAATATATAGGGAATGTCTCCGACTGCGAGACAGTCAATTTTTTATATTTAATTGAAACGGTAACCCCAATATTAGTACTGTGAATGGCAACACTTTTCATAATATCACTTTTGCTGTATCATTGCGCTGGATAGACATGTTGCTTGATATAAAACAAAATATCTTGTAAAAAAATGGTAAGAAAAGTGATATTAAATTTTTCTCAAAGCTGCAAATTCGGTTGTGAATCGGTACAAATATGCATTGGGACTTGTAACTCAATATTATAAAATGATATGAGCGAATATGAACATCATAAAAAAAGTGTATTAACATCATAAAAGTCCTATTACATGTATAAATTGCTAATCAGACCCGGTTATGAGCCACACGACGAGTTCCCGGTTGTGAGCCAGCTCACAAAATTAAATATTTTTTTTTGTTGATGATAATGTTGTTGAAACATTATCATTTAAATTAAATTGCAGTGAAAACGCTTAATTATGTTATTTGTGTATGTTACACATTAAACCCTTGTGTGTGCCCTTACTTCAAACACCTCCGTGTCTGCACTTGGATACGATTGTATCCCCATATATTTTATATGGGAAATGCTATGTATTTTGGATTAATTATAAATTTTTATTTATTTTTATTTTATTTGCACCCACATTGAAATTTCGACTTTAGCTTTGCAATAAATCAATTGAGGAATACTATAAATTTTTTAATTTTAAAAAATCATTTACTACATAAAATCTTAGTTCAAAATGTCATAATGGTACAATCGTATCTAAGTGCAGACATAAGGGTTAAGCTATTTTTACAGGTTAGGTACAGGCTTGGCCTGTACCCCTGCAAGCACTGCGCTTGAATAATTTTTCTTTATTATTCTAGATTGCTTTTAAATGTTCCTTTTTCAATAAAAAAATTCAATTTATTCATAGTCTTTGAATTTGTGTCGATCTCACATCAAGTTTTTTGATTTCCAACTGATTTATTCTGGGGTGGCTCATAACCGGAGACAAATTTTTTTAAGCAAAAATATAAAGTTTTAGGTAATCTTTCATAATTTTTCGTTTTTAACTTAATAGATAAAAAAGTAAGCTAAAAGAATAACCTTTCGTTTGATATAGCAACCATGGAAAAATATTAAGCACAGACAATTTTATGTCGATTTAAAGAAACATGGCTCATAGCCGGATACATTCCCCTAATATTTCGTTGGAAAATAGAGCTGCGGGGAAATTTCTCTATGTCCTATCTTCCAATCAGGGTTGGCTGGGACAAAAGCTGTTGCAGTTCAGTAATAGATTAACCTTAACTAGCAGTGTCAGCTTTTCAGTCCGTAAAGCTTGATCGTAAAGTCAACGGGATACGCTTGATACGAAGTTTGGAAATGTGCTACGCTGCTCTACCTCCGGTGAATTTCGGTCTGCCTTTAAAAAAACTCTGTTTAAATATATACCTAACGAAACGTTCTTGCACTCCATATCCAGATTCACTTGTGAATACTCTCTTTTCAAGATTGGGTATTGGAAGGGAAAAGATAGAATACATGTTGCATATCCTTTTACCACAATACGGCTTTGGTACTGCCTGACAGTAGTTGCCCCGTTATCCTTATATTACAAAGCCTAAAACGTGGTACTGATAGTTTCCTTATGAGCAATCGTCAGCTTGCTGAAAATGGTTATAAAACCGAAAATTTTTTTGCGTATACTTTTCCCTGTACTTGAGTGGACTAAGAGCTCCATTGTTTTTCGTGAAGGACAACGTGGGTATACAGCAGTTAGTGATAGTAGAAATAAAATAGATATTTTGAAGTATGGCCTATGGCTACATTGCCTATTTCTAAACTGGATGACTTCCTAAAATGTATTCTTTCGACCGTCATATGCTCTCTCTTTGTATTTTAAATAACATTGATCTACAGTGGAAAAGTATTCAGAATTATTTTAACTAATTTCTGCTTATCTACTCGTGCTGAATATGAGTTGGTAAATAAAAGTTAATTTTTAGTTTAAGTTTTCGCGATATCTACATACCCGATTCATCATGACATACCCCATATTCCGTACAAGTATGATTGTGTGTGAGTCACATTAATTAGTTGGCATGTGTTTTAGTGATCTGTTCTTTATTACTAAGTGATAAAAGTGTTAAAAGTAAAAAAAAATGCATTTTATTGTAAAATGTCTCGAAAATGTGAATAATCCCGACAGTTTCTGTTATATATGTGGTGAGGTGATATTTAGTAAACAAAGGTGTTCTATATCGCCTTTAATAAAGAAAGCCTATACTTATTACTTTACCTTTAATAAAGAAGAGATAAAACACCAGGATAAAATGTGGGTTCCACATTTCTGCTGCAATCTGTGTGCTACAGGTTTGAGAAATATTATTATTTCGCAAGCGCTTGTTTTGTGATGACAATCAAATCTATACTATAGACGCGATTTTCTTAAATAGGGTAGCAATTGAAAGGTCCTGCTCTGTAGATGTGCAATAAGCAATAATTTTTTCTTAAATACATTGTATGTATTGTATTAATACACATGTATTGTGTTTTTTAAAAAAAGCTGAAACAATTTTCTATGAAAAACAACCAAATTTGTTTGTGATGCCTAAAAGTATGTGATAGTTTTTTATTATAATGCTATGATAAGTAATAACTGGGCTACTTAACAATTCAACAGAAAACATAGAAAGTTTCTATGAAATCCTTGGTTCAAAGGTAAAAATAGTATATAAAATACTATTAAATAGTAGTGAGCAGTATATAAATAGTAAAAACAGTATAAAAACGAAATTACCTATCACTAGATACTTTTTATTTTGGCGTTCTAACGCCTCACGGGATTACTAGTTTGCTATATTTCCCCAAAAAATTATCGCAGATCATTAACATTTTATACCCATTACTATTTTATAGCAAAAAATAGTTGGTGTAAAAATTAATGATATCGGTAAACTAATATGCCTACCGCTTATATAACCGAAATCGGTAATATGGTATATTTCCCCAGAAATTATTCTAGAGCAATAAAAATTTGCACACATATATTATTTGTCAAAGAAAATAGTTGGTGTAAAAATTAATCAAATCGGTGGACTATCACGCTTACCTCCCATATAACCGAAATCGGTAATCTGCTATATTTTCCAAAAAAATTAACCCAGATCAATAAAATTATATGCCCATAATTATTTTATAGCAACAAATAGTTGGTGTGAAAAATAAATCAAACCGGCTGACTAATGCGCCAACCGCCCATATAACCGAGTTTCAAACATTTGGAAATTCTTGCAATTTCAGACGCAAAACATGCTGAAGAAAACTGAACATAGCTTCCTTAATATTAAGCTGCCGCAGCCAAACTTTTTGGCAAAGAGTAAGTAAGCATTCATTAAAGACATACTAAAAGATAAAAATAATTAAAAATACGTTATTTTTTTTTTTGCGTTTTAAACTTTTTGAAATTATTTAATTTTTCCCATACAAATTTTAGTATTTTAGCAAAAACATGCTCTAGAAAATTGCTCATAGCTTTTGAGTTTGTGAGTTTTTACAAACCAAATTTTAAGAAAATACTTAAAAAGCATTGTTTAAGAATACAATGGAATGGCTTTGGAGCATGAGCTCCCAGGTGTTGTAGACAAAGTTTCAAAATTTAAAACGCATAATTCAATAAAATATAATTATGATTCTGGACTTTTCCTTATAACTTTGATACATGGCAAAAAACTCGCAGATATACAAAAAATTCGGTATCTTCTTCACCAAGCTATTCATTGGGAGGCTCCAAAATCGACATTAAGGGAAATACAATGTAAAAGATGTCAATTTTGGGGTCATAGTGCCAAAAATTGTAACAGAAAATATAAATGTGTTAAATGTAATGAGAACCACGAGCCAGGAGAGTGCTCTATTAGGAATAACGAATCGACACCTCCTTTTTGTGTTAACTGCAATGAGTTGGGGCATCCTGCTAATTACAGAGGTTGTCCAGCGCTAAAAGAGTACATACGCAAAAAGAAACTACTTTTAGAGTCCGCCAAAGAAAAAAAAAATAAAGCAGTTGATACTGTAAACTCTGTTGTTTTCAGAAATAATTTTGTTACTCCAGGCAAGTCTTTTGCAAGTAATTTTTACTCTCAAACAACACCAATTGAAATTGTTCAAAAACAAAAACCTAAGCCTTCATTTATTGATGAATAAGTGTTGCGAAATACTTTGGAGATCCGAGAATTTTAACGCTGGAAGACAAAATTAAGAAGTTCCTAAAAAATTATAAGTCTATTCCGTTAGCTCAAGCAAAAGCCGAGTATTCGACTTTATTAAAAGATGTTTTAAAAGAATATGGACCATAAATTATTAAATTTATTAACGTTTAACGTTGGTTCTCTGATTGAAACTAGCCGAAAAGTAGACCTTCTCAAAATTTTATACACGTATGACATTGATATTGCATTTGTTCAAGAGACACATCTGCATCATAAAAATATCTCATTAGAGGATTATAATTTCATTAGGGATAATTCATCGCAAGGTGTTGGTATTGCGATTAAAAAAAAATTTTAAATATTCGTCATTATTTATTAAAGATGTAAGTTTCCCACAGTGTTTCATTGAACTTAAATTATCCATTAATGGATACATTAAAAAATTTCTATTCGGAAGTATTTACATTCCATGTAACTTCACTTCTGCAAAATTATTGGAAAGCTTAATCAAAATGAAGGATTTTTCGGAAAACTATGAAGGTTCTTTTGTTGCTGGTGACCTAAATTCTAAAAACAGGAATTGGGGTGATGTTATTGATAATGCTAATGGCAAAATTTTATATAACTGGTTACAAACATTTTCTGATGACTTCATTAGAATCTGCGATTGTAATCCCTCTTACCCAAACGGTTCCTCTTTTTTAGATCACTTTTTTGTAAGTTCAAATTTAATCAATCATATTAATAAAAATTATTCAGTTTCACGTTTAGCTTCATTCTCTGACCACTTTCCCTTAATACTTAAGTTTAACTTAAATGATTTTGACTTTTGCATCAGTCCTCCCCGTTATTTTGTATCATTCAGCAAAACAGTCTGGGAAAATTTTGAATCTGATTTAATGAATCTATTAATAATTTATTACCAAGTTGCGACAGAAATTTACATAATGAGGAAATTGATCAATTTATAGATAACTTTTCTAACACCATAAATACTATTACAGAGTCTCATTCAAATTCACTTGAATTGAAAAATAAACAGTTTTTAATTCCCGAAAATATTAAAAAACTTTTCCGAACCAAATATTTATGGCAAAAACAACTGAAACGCATTTTTCACAGAAATTTTAATAGAAAAAATTCAGGATATCAACTACTTTCAAAGCAAATTCAGCTTCTTAACCGAATTATCAAAGAGCAAGTTAAAATTCATCAAGCAAATGAGTTTAATAACCGAATTAAAAAAATTAGACCAGGACCCGAAGCATACAAACAAATTTACAGCATTATTGGTTATAATAAATCGAAGTCGTGTAAAAAAATTTCTTTAAATGACAATATAATTACCGAAGATGATGATAAAGTTGAAGCATTTAGAAATCATTTCAATAACATTTACAAGGAAAATATTCCAGAAAGATCCGATGCTATTAACATTGCATCATCAATAAATAACTCTTTTTCAACGTTTGCAGACAGAGTAACAACTTTTTCCGAAAATTTTTCTTCATTACGAAATTCTGATCGCATTCATTTTACAAATCCTGAGGAATTGAAAATTGAATTTAAATGCCTAAATTCAAAAAAATCTGCTGGCCCTGATTCAATTTCAAATTTTATTATAAAAAAACTTCCACTTTCGGCTTTTAAATTTATATCGATTATTTTTAATAACTGTACTAACAATGGTTATTTCCCAAAAAAATGGAAAGTTGCTAAAATCATTCCCATACTTAAAAAAACTGGAAACTACACTATGAGTAATTACAGGCCAATTTCACTACTATCTAATTTAGGAAAGCTTTATGAACGAGTAATAAAGTCAAAAATGGATACTAATATACAATCCGATTATATACCACCCTATCAATTTGGATTTAAGCCTAGACACACTACCTATCATGCTCTGCTAAAATTCCACAGTGATGTTATCAAGAACCTTCGCATTCAGAGATGTACGGTTGCAATTTCTCTTGATATCGAGAAAGCATTTGACAGAGCTTATCATAATGGATTAATATACAAATTAATAAATATTGGGTTTAGTCCTTTCTTAATTAAAATTCTTAAAACTTTCTTAGCGATAGGAAATTCTTTGTTCAAATTAATCAAACATGTTCCAATTTAGGCCTCGTAAATAGTGGTGTCCCTCAAGGTTCAATATTGGCACCACATCTGTACAATATTTTAATTTATGATTTCCCTCACATTTGGAATGGATCTAAAAGTATTCTCTACGCAGATGATTATTTAGTTTACGCACACGCAGATGCCCCTTCTATTGCTTTAAGACAAGTCTCTAATCATCTTAATTTAATTAATAATTATTATAAAAATTGGGGTATTAAAATAAACGTCTCTAAATCTCAAGCAATTTGCTTAAGAAATGCTTCTGGAAGATGTGGCCGATCTGTTGTCCCTGAAAGAAAAAACCTGACTCTATTCCTGGACGGTTCTGAAATTCCCTTTAAAAATAGTATAAAATATTTAGGAGTGACATTTAACAAACTTGTAAAATTTAATGAGCACGCACGCTTGGTTTTAAAGAAGGCTAATAAAATTAAAGAAATGTTTGCAAAACTCGTAAGGAATAAACACTTAAGTCAAAATTCTAAATTATTAATATATAAAGTAAGTATTCGACCTGCTATCGTCTATGCATTTCCAATTTGGTTCACAATTTCTCCAACTATCGCTAACGATTTAGAAATTTTAGAAAGAAAAATTTTAAGATTATGTGTTGACAGAAACTATGAATCTTTAACAAAAAAATATTCAAATCAATATATCTATAATAAAGCTGATATGAACCCTTTGTGTAATTACTCTTTGAATTTGTTAGAAAAATTCGTAAACAAACTTGAATTTCACGAGAATCACTTGATTTCTGATGTTTTTAACTATCAAAAAGCTTTTAGCTGGTCTAGTACGCGCTATATTTCTCCAATAGGAATATTAAATGAAAACCTAACTAATCGTAATAATGATGCCCCCTTATTGCCTGATTTTTACGAAAGAGTTTCTCCAGACACGCATAGAGGTTAATTAAAAGAATCTTTTATATTATTTTTAAGAATAGTTTATAAGTTTAGTTTTAAGTTTATTTTTAAGTATAGTTAAGTCAACTTCAATGCAGAAAATATCTTCTTAGCAATTAAATGTGTCGGGAGCAACCACAGTATAATTTAATATTAAAACAAATATTCTTTGTATTTCAATCCAAGCTAGTTGCGTTAACATTTAGAACAAAAATTAGAATAATACACATAGTTCTAAGCTTGCACAATATTTTGAAAAGGATGCATTGTTACTTATATGTAAGAGTTAAAAAAAAAAGTCTCAATAAATTGAAATTGAAATTGAATACAAAAAAAAAAAAATTTAATTCAAAAAAAAATTTTTTACTTTTCTAATAAAAAAATGGACGCTATATCATGTGAAATATATGTGAAAATAATACTGCACATTCATAATACTGAAATTTACGGTGTGTTTTGAAATCTAGAGTACTAAACTCTGAAAAATTAAATTGCATGACATTTCAGAGCCACATTAAGGGGCATGGTATGCTTGCAACTGAAGAGATATAGTGAAATCCTAAAATAACAAGACTCTTGTCTGCAATCCTGCATACTTAGTTTTTACAAATTCCGGCAAAAAATATTTTTCGACTTTTGTCCGCACCCGTGACACTGCGCAGTACTTTTGGGAGTATAATATCAAAAATGTAAATCCTACCTAAAACAAATTGGAGATTTTTTTATTTCTAGAGAAAAATTAAGCACCAAACTTTCTTAAAATTTCCTTTTTTGTAAGCAAGCCGTTTTTATTGCTTTAAATATTGATTATTTTTTGCTGTGTTTATTTTGCAAAGAAATCGTCATTTGTCTAAAACTACAAGTTGATGTTAGTTAATATGTCTAACAAAAATAGATTTATCAAAGGATTTAAAAAATTATTCTTTAAATGCAGAATGCATTTTAGAATAAAAAACTTAAACAAAAGATTACAAAACCAAAAGATTAAAGAAAAAATTTTGGGAAATAAAATGCTTTTAAAATTTCGCCTCTAAAATGATTGTTTTAATTTCAACATATTCCTTTATCTCCATTTTTAAGATTATAAACATAAAAATAGAGCACGATAGCATATTAAGGTATATATCAAATATGCAAAAGTGATTTCTTGTTGCTCAAATAGTGCGAAATGTTGAAATTAGCATTTTAGTAACTGCATTTTGCATTACCCTTACTTCATATCAAAAAAAAAAACAACTTCGCATGTGTAAACTTTAAATTCGAACTTTGTATTGCGAACTAAAATCGTTTTATAAGCAGTTTATCCATTTTATATTTTTTATATAGTGTTTGAAGTAATGAACATATAAATTGCCACAGGGTTAATAAAATTTTATATTTGCAATTATTTTCTTTGGCGGCCATGGCGTAGTGGGTAAAGTGTATGACTCTTACGCCAGAGAACCCAGGTTCGAATCCTCCATCTGACACAGAAAATTTTTTCAATTGAATTAATTTTTCTGTTCGGCCGTCACCTCTCTGCAAACAATGGCAAGCCTCAGAGAGTAAAAACTGCCATGAAAAGTTTCTTGAGAACATAAGCCGTTCGGAGTCGGCGTAAAACATGTTGTACGTCCAGTTCTCGATCATTTGTGTGCAAACATTTCACATCACACACAACACAATTGATCATAAGAAGCTCGGTCAGAGTCCTTTCAAGGGCTGATTTGGTTTTTTTTTTTTTGTAATTATTTTCTTTCAAACAATTTCAAACTATGCGTAAATAATTCGTGCCATTAAAACAAAAATCACCTCTTTTCGTTTTTTTTTAGCTCACGCGACTTTGAGATCTACAGAAGTTTGCTTTCTCCGCAAGTTCCGTTTATTGACAGTTGCTGTCATTTTATTTATTCTGAATTTGTTTTTACTGGATTTTTGATAAAATTTCATTGAATTAATGCAATTGAAGTAATTTGTTATGAAATAAGGAATTTTTGTAAAAAAAAAAAAAATAAATTCTTCTGCCGTTGCTATTATAATCGCTATATCGTTTGCAAGCGTTTCGCCACGCTGCGATGACTTTCGACTTTGTTTTGATCCGTCTATTATTATCAGGGCTTAATAGTTGGGAAAACGGCACAGTGCTTTACGGCGGCAGGCAACACGCACAAATAAAGTTTTGTGCGTTCTGTAAAATCGGCAAGGATATATCCAGAAGCACAGACTACATGATACTTCGCTCAATAATTGACGCAAGAATATCAATATTTCTTGGACCGAACGACTGGTGGTATGGCATGGAACAAGCACAGTGGCAGGTCAACATATATGCAGATGATTTGAAATTAGTGACGAGGATGGGAGCGGCAGTTAACTGTGCAGAGTCCGAGATAAGGCAGTATTGTAAACTATCGGACCACTGCAGCTTCTTCCAGGCGGAAGTGTTCGCCATAAGGAAGTCCGCGGAGATAGCGAGATAGCCCTTAACATGAACACACATCATTCTAGTATTAACATCTTTGTCGACAGCCAAGCGGAGATCAAATCCATGTGCTCCGCCATCGTCAGTTCCACAAATGCCATGGCAAGCAGAGAAGCACTAGATACACTTACGCGCTTCGAAGAGACTTCGCATCCACTACGAGGTCACCACCAACGTTTTCGTCATTAATGTAGCCAAAACCCCTTCGGAAACCCTCCTAAGATTTGTTAAAATAAACGCAAATTTTTACTGACTTTAACTAACTCCATACAGGCTCCCTGCACCTGGTGGCAATATGGACCAAAATGGTTTATGTGAGTCTCCGCCAGAAGGCAGTTGGATTAACCTAGCCTTACTAATGTTTAGCATCACTAATACAGCTGTAAAATCGAAATTCATATTCAGAATTGAGCTGAGCTGTTTAAGAACGGAGGCGAAGCACTGTTTAAGTACATTCACGAGCTTCTATACAGAATATGGTCGGAAGAATGCACTCCAAACGATTGAAACCTCAGTGTCCAATCCACAAGAAAGGCGATTCCATAATTTGTACAAATTACCGTGGGATAAGCCTGCTAAATATCGCATATAAGGGCCTGTCGAGCGTATTATGAGAAAGACTGAAGCCCATCGCAAACCAACTGATTGGACCTTATCAGTGTGGCTTCAGACCTGGAAAATCTGCCACCGATCAGATATCCACGCTACGACAAATCTTGGAAAAGACCATAGAGAAACAAATCGACACCCATCATCTTTTTGTCGATTACAAAGCCGCCTACGACAGTCTAATAAAGGAATCACCTATCCTCCACCATGTCTGAATTTGGTATACATACCTGCAAAATTAATCGGTTAATTAATCAGTTAAAATCAGGAAGGCCCCTCCCCCCCTACCGTGCGTCTTTTCGAACCTAATCATGGAGAAAATTATTCAAGCTGCTGATCTGAGACAAAGCGGCACAATATTCAATAAGATTGTTATGATGCTAGCGTATGCTGATAATATTAATATCATTGGACATAACACACGCAAAGTCAGTGCAGCATTTTCCAAATTAGAAAAAGAATCGAGTCGCATGGGTCTTCCAGTGAACGCAAATAAGACGAAATATCTGGTGTCAACAAACAAACTGTCCCAGCGTATTGGAAGCCACGTCACGTCTACCCGGGATCCCGCATTAACTCCACTAACGATAGCAGTAGAGAGATAAAACGAAGGATAACTCTTGCCAACAGGTGTTACTTTGGGCTCAGTAGGCAATTGAGAAGCAGAGCAATCTCTCGATGAACAAAAGTCACACTCTATAAGTCACTAATCATGTCCGTCCTGTTATATGCAGCACAAACCTGGACGTTGAGCAGCTCTGATGAAAAGACTTTGGGAGCGTTCGAGATAAAGATCCTTTGTAAAATCTACGTTCCAATCAGCGTCAATGGCGTGTACAGAATACGATGGAACGACAAGCTGTATGAGCTATACGCCAACATCGAAATAGTAAAGACGACGCTCCAGCAAAGAAATTATTCGATTCGATACCCAGCGGCGGTCAACGCAGAAGAGGACAACCGCATCTCCGTTGGAAGGACCAAGGCGCAAAATAGAAATGGCTGGCACAATTTCTTACACCAGGCGAAAACCGACTTACGGTTGTAAGCGCCACCTCCTACGAAATTTAACATAAGTGAAAATGAAACAATTTCGAGTAACTGGTATCGACTAAATACTGTTAAAAATTTCAACAACAAAATAACAATAAAACTTATTTCTAAAAATTAGATGCTATCATATGCTCCTTTTAAATACCTTTCATTTGATACCAAGTATGTGTATGTTCAATGAAAAATAGGTAAAAACGAAAAAACGGAATTTTCGCTGATTTTGAAACGCACGTTTAAAAAAATACGTCAACCTTAGATTTTTGTCCTCTATCACATATCCGAAAATTATTCAAATCGGCGAGTGTCACCTGGGGGAACCTTTCCTTGTTAGTACGGCCGGAATCGGTCATGATGTGCATTTATTGGACTGTTTTAAATATGGTCAGCAAAAAACGTCAATCTTAGTGAATTGATCGTTCACTTCATATTCCAAACTTTAAAAGTTTGATATTTTGTAATTAAATGCTTAAAGGTTTTTACTAACAGTCATAATAAATTGGGCAGGAACTATAACCAAACGTAAGTTGTAGGCAACTGTATGAGATCACTGAATATAAATTAAATTTTTTTAGGTAGTGGTGCTTTTAAAAATGAAGTAGTTGTGTATATTTAACATTTATAAAGAAGAGAAAGAAGGATCGTATACAATAATCATTTTTATGATAAAAATAAGTTTTGAGAAAAGAATGGATTATTGGTTGGTTTCATATTACACACCCAACATTTACTAAGAAAAAAAAAGATTATTCTAAATAACGCTGCTTAAAAGTATAAAAAAAGTAACAATAAACAAGAATTATGTATTGAGTTTAAGTCCACCAAAAAGTTCACAATACGATTAATAAAAAGTTCTTAGTTGAAAAAATAAAAGAAACTCCACAACCAATTTAATTGAATAACTATGATACTTATATGAAAACAGTGTTAAGAAATAAAAGAGATGGATTAAAAATGTTTTGAATGGTATAGAAAATATTTCAATGTTTCAGTTCTTATCTTTAAACATTAGATCCATAAAAGTAAAAGTTCAAGACTACTTTCTACCAAGTATTATTTTGTTATATAGTAACAATATTAAATTGTGTTTTAAACTTACCGTAAACTCGCCCGTCACAGCATCAAAGCCAACATGCACAGTATGCTCGAAGTTTGTTGGATATGATATATTCGGTTTGGAGTCTGTGTGCGAAGGCTTCGAACCTTTAATTTTACTTTTTAATGTTTTCTTCTTGCGATCGGGATCATCGGGCTCTGGTGTATTGAAATTAATATTATTTAAGTCAGTGTGATTTATTGTCAATAATGTGGGATCTTTTACCTTTTGGTAAAGGACGCATATCCACTGGTGGCCCATCTCCGCTACCGCCTACACTGCGCTCACCACCACGATTACTTGTGAGACGCACAGGTGGCGCTGGTGGCTTGTCTTCTTCACTGGACATATTTAAATATGTAACTTGTAACAACAAAATCTTTTTCGGAAATATTTAGATGATCTTGATTTTTTTTTCTTACTTAAACCTGGATATAATTGGGCACATTGCTGAAAATATAAAAAAAGTGGTATTAGTTTGTTATAATATTTTGTGAGCTATTAGTAAACAGAAATTCGCATAAAAGCGATATCAATTTTCAGCTCACATTTCTTGAGCTTCCTGTTACGCTATCGTTTATTTGCCGTAAGAAGTTTAATTTTATTAAAATAAGCAGCTTTCAAACTTTATACAAAAGATTTACATATTGAATCAAATTTATGAGAACAAACAAAACAAACCAAAAAAAAAAAAAAAATAGAACAGAATCTTCCAATCAGCCCACACTTCTATAAATATATGTCGACCATAGTTTCCTCTTTCTGCACTTCACATAACAAGCTAACTGCCGATACTGACACGAGAACGATTTACTATCGCCTCGACCACTAACACCACCCGGTTTAGTACTGATTACGCGAGCCACAAGCAAGTGATTGTCACTGTCACCATCATCATCATTGTCGTTGTTGTCGTTGTCGTCGTCACAGTCACCATAATTCCAATAATTCTAATAAACACTCATAAATGCTCGACTTCTGATAAAAACAAACTTAAAAACGAAAAGAAAATAAATACATGCAGACAAATATTATTTATATACATAAGTATTTTAATAAAATAATATAAAAACAAAATGATAAAGTGAGCAACAAAAATGTGTACAAAAAATAAATACGGCGGTAATTCAACACTTTTTATGGACTACAATGCTTACAATGGGAAGAAATAGTAGAAGAGTAGGAGGATAAAGAGAAGACATAGACACTCATGAATGGGATGACTTGAAAATAATTGCATCTTATGCTACACAGTTAATGTACCACTCTACAGCGATTGAAGAAGGGAGCATCAAATATTTTTTTTTAAAATAAATCACAAATTGATTAAGAATATTAATATGAGCATGTATATAAATACATCGCAGAGTGGATGAAGCGAAAAAAGCAAAACATTTATCAGTGCACTAAAAGCGAGAGAAAAAAAAAACAAATATATGCCGGCCGGAGTCAAGACGAAGAGCAACAACACAAACAGCTAACGATAAAAACGGACAAGTAAAGTAAGTGTGGAGGCAAAGGCACAACACAGCACAACAGAAGAAAAACGTAAGTGCGGCAAGCGGTGTAAAAGTGATTCACGTATCAGTGTGACAGCACGCACGCACAACACACTCTGCTATTGGCAGAAATTATGGAATCAACTGCACAAGCTTGAACCAAGTCGACAGACGCCAGCCAAAAACGAATAATAAAAAACCTGAACATAAGTAGAAAACAAGCCGCATTAGCTAAGAATGCAGCATAGCCAAATCTTAATAATACCACCAACTGCATATATAAATATGTATGTAAATATAACTACACACATATCTATGTGATATGCACTTTGGAGTGAGTGGTGGCAGGCAGCATTAAAAGCGCTTTGGAGGGGGTGTAGGTGGCAATGTTACTTATGCAATGGCATAAGTTCACATTCAACACCACACATAAACTTCCACTTTGGAGCACACTAGCTTCATCTAAAAGTTGAAGACATCTATAGAGAAAAAGCAGCAGCAGCTCATGCTAAGCGGATACAAAGAAATACCTGAATTTAAGAAAATTGATAATGTTGAGGAGAAGAGTATTTTTAATAAGTACCAATAAAAGTAGAAGAAAAAAAAGAAATAAAATTTAAACAACCTCAAATCATGGTAGGCGACTCATTCATGTTGACGTTTGGGCTGCTTGGTTTGGGTGGCTGCTTTTGCAAACGTCTGCAGCGTCAAAGACATGTGTTTCGCAGCAATGACTATACTTCTGCTTTTTGTGTTGGCCTATTATGGATTTTTTTTTTTTGTATTTATGTAAGAACCTACAATTTAATAAATAAACAGCGCGTTGCCTGTTTTTATAGGCATTTTGTCTGTCTATCCTTCTGTCTGACTGCTCATTTGTTTTAATGTTGTCTGTTTTGTTTTATTATAATAACGATTCACTTAGTTCATTTGGTTCACTTGGTAGATAGTTGATGTTATATTCTTTACATTGCCTTACGCCGGAACATCAATGCGGAAGTGTTCAAACCGGTAAAAGGAAACTACAAGAAGACAAACTAATACTAACACAATAATAATGAGCAACCTACTCATGACGACCAAATATGTAGCTGTTGTAGCAGTTATTTATCCATTGATTAACTTTGTTTGGAATACTAAATAGCTTTAAACTTTTTATTAATAAATATAAAAGAAATTCAAAGTATTGAGCCGTCGTTGAATTGTGGGCAGTTAGCTTTGTTTATTTATCAAGTTTTTACTTAAAGCGTAAATTTAACTTGACGTCATCAGGCATTTCTTAGTTATATGTTTTTAAGCTATTAAAACTGTTTTTAGTTAATTGTTAAAATTAAGTCTAGAAGGAACAACAGAGATAGAGTGGATATGAAAGTTAAGCTGTACTGATGATGACACAGCTGTTTATATATTTTGGTAAAAATAATGATATAAAATAATTTATACAATATAATATTTAAATGGCCAAGTCTGCTTAATAAAATTGAAAAATTTGAGATTTAAATCTATAATACTTCAATTTCAACAAACGTTAATTCAAATCACAATCAATGATTTTAAAAAACGAATGTAATCATTTCTTCAAATCATTGATTGTGATTTGAAATTTCAAGTCATTTTGAATATAAATAGCATGATTTAAAATTCTTTTCTTTGCATTCTTTTACAGCTCTGCTGCAGACAAAGAAAACCTTTTCATTTCACACGATTGCTAACATTGCCTGAACTAGTTTCAAATCGACTGTGATGGCAGCTCTACAGCTGCAGGGATATTTGTGAAATATCATGAAAATATGATATAATCGATAAATAAACGATAAGAATATGTAATGATTTTCATAAATATATTAACAAATTATGATTCAGTAGCAGACTTCTTAATCGCCTTAACGACGATTGTTGCTGTCGTAAACTAGCGTCACTTGGTATGGGAGGTAGGCGTGGTTTTGATCCGATTTCGCCAAATATCATAAAGATTTTTCATATTATGTATCAAAGCTAATGTGCAAAATTTCAAGACATTTCTTTAATTTTTAAAATAAACACTTTGTATGGAAAGTGGGCGTGGTTTTCATTAGATTTTTTTTCATACATCATAGAGATGGTTTATTTTAAACATCAAAGTTTATGTAATTTTAAAACATTTCTTTAATTATTACAGATGTTTAAATTATATTCTACGTTTAAAATAAAGTCAATTTGTATGGGAGGTAGGCGTAATTTTCATCCGATTTAGCCAAATCTCATAGTGACGGTCTGTATTAAATATCAAAGCCTATGTGCAAAATTTCAAGACATTTCTTTAATTTGAGCAGATTTTTAAGAGATTTAACTTTTAAAATAAAGCCACTTTGTATGGGAGGTAGGCGTGGTGTTCATCCTATTTTCCCAAATTTCATAGCCCGGATTTAAATTCAAAATCAAAGCTTACGTGCCAAATTTCAAGGCATTTCTTTAATTTTTGTGGATTTTAAAGACATTTACGGTTAAAATAAAGTCACTTTGTATGGGAGGTGAGCGTGGTTTTCATCCCATTTGGCCCATTTTCGACTTTGATCTTCCTTTTTTTAAAAATAAACTTATATTTTGAATTTCATCGCGATAACGGCTGTAATCGTGTCGACAGACGGACAGACAGATGGACACACGGAAATCGACTCAGGAGGTGATGCTGATCAAAAATAGAAATATATTTTTCTATACCTGCCACGCCTCCTTCTTGGCGTTACAAACGGAATGAATGAATTTTTTATTTTTAATTTAATGAATTTTAATTTTTTATTTTTAATTTAATGAATAAATGAATTTTAGTTTATTTCTGCAAATGTGTTTTTTCTATTAAATTAAGAAAAATTTTTGGATAACGTATGCGTTTCATTTCACTTAATAGCAAATATCGAAATGATAGGTTGCATTTTCCAGCTCAATTAAAGAGCACATCATTTGCAGAACTCGGGGGATGAAAACAGTGATGATGTTCTTACAACGATGAGCGCTCTTTGTACAGAAACGAATAACCAATACAAGTGTTTGAGGAGTTTATGCGAGAGCGTAGCGTTCAACGAGTTGCTCTGAAAAGTTTATTCTTTGCAAGGTTGATTTATAAGGTTGTCGCAGGTCTGATCGCACTCTCTGCTCAGTACCCATAATTGTCAAAACCATGGCAGAATTATAAGGTAAGGTCATCACGGAGAGGAATGGAGTAGAAAGCAGAATAAAGCTACATTGATGTCAAAATCAGCTGTTCATCGCGAATTTCTGTATGCTCACGTTTCGCAGTTGTTTTTAGGTTAAAACTGTTACAGGTTTTTTTGCAATTTTAAGACTTCTTTCACATTTTATAGTTTTTATTACACTTTTTATATAATATTTTCACTCAAATTAGCACAAATTTAACACCCGCGACCGCACTGTTTGCAACTTGGAAGCATAAAATATTTTCTTCATTTGCAATTTCTACGAAATTCGTCGTTTTGACATTAATGTTGCTTCTCATTATCCACTCTTCGTTGACGCGTGAGAGCACTCAGCGCAGCGGCCCTACCTTATCATTGTATCATGGTCAAAACCAGCCAATTTTGCGAATGACTACGAAAGAAAAACGAATGATAAAAGAGAGCACTTGCAGATTTTTTATGAGTTGCCAACATTGCGACAACCTTATAAATCAACCCAAGGTTCATTAATACAGGTTAAGTCACTTGAGAGAAGCTCGGTCGAACTGTCAAAATGGATGAAAGGAAATCAAGAAAAAAAAAACACAGCTAACAGCTACTTTGACAGTTCGAGCAAAGGCAGAAAAATAGTGCTTTTCTCTCAAGTGGCTTAACCTATATTAATGAACATTGAATCAACCTTGATTCTATGCTTCCGTTTTTATAAATGATAACTCGAAAGAGCGAGAGCGAATTTTGAGTGCTCTACGCACTCTTACTTAAAAGATGAAAAAAGAAATTCTCATTAAAATTAGTTTGCAAATAGTATCGAGAACAAAATTCGAAGACTATAAGAGACAAGTAAAACAAATAATCTCAATCCAAATAAAAATCTTTGAAGTGATGTAACACAACATACCTGCTAGATAAAATTTTACATATGAAAAATCAACCAAAATGGATTAGTAATTTTTTTTTGCGATTCATAGCGCCGATTCAAAGAAGAATTGTAAGAGACTGTTGTGGTATTTCACAAGGTCTGCATCGCATAAATTCAAACGTATTCGGATGTTTTCGTCATTAGAGCCCTTCATGAATATATTCGCGACCATGGCAGAATTATAAGGTAGGGTCGACTCGGAGAGGAATGGAGTAGAAAGCAGAATAAAGCGAGATTGGTGTCAAAATCCGCTGTTCATCGCGAATTTCTTTATGCTCACGTTTCGCAGTTGTTTTTAGGTTAAAACTGTTACAGGTTTTTTTTAAAATTTTAAGACTTCTTTCACTTTTTATAGTTTTTATTACGCTTTTTTTATAATATTTTCACTCAAATTAGCACAAATTTAACACCCGCGAACCGCACTGTTTGCAACTTGGAAACATAAAATATTTTCTTCATTTGCAATTTCAACGAAATTCGTCGTTTTGACATATATGTTCCTTCTCATTATCCACTCTTCGTTGGCGCGTGAGAGCACTAAGCGAAGCGGCCCTACCTTATCATTGTATCATGGACCCTACCTTATAATTCTGCCATGAACAGATCGTGTAGCAACAGGTCGTGTAGCACAAGAGAATCATTTTTTATTTGTTCTCTGTTCTATTTTCATACACTCTTGCACTGAGGTGAGCTTGCGATCTACGCGTTGTTTCAGTTTTTTCTCTGAGCACTTAATAAACTACACGAATATTCAGGTATCTGCTGCAGTGACCTAAATATGAGTTAATATGTTGGGTTTTCCCCGCAATAAGTATTTTGTTATTCTTAATGCATATTTGTGTTATTTTTTGTTGCTTAATTCGCTACCTTCGATAGAAAAACACTAAAACTGTCGAAAATAGTTTATATCGGCCGTAGCTGGACTCCTAGAGGGGTCATATATATAATAGGACCAACTATTATTTTTTGCTCCTCAACATTTCTCCGGAACACACCTACCCCCTATCAACCACTCTTCCTTGGGTCTCAATACAAAAAACATTCTTTTCGTTCTACAAACGAACGAATAAAAAATATTCGCTAAATATTCAGGGTATGAACACTGATATTTTTGTTCTTTTTTATTGCTTTATTTGCTACCTGCTGTTGTTAGAAAAGCATCGTGCTCTTATTCTCTTTCTTTCTTATATCTGAATAAAACAAAGAGAGTGTAAGATCAGGTATGAGCAAAGCAGAAAAGGGATAGAGGAAATATTTTATTCTATAGCAAGAGAATATATTCAGGAAGCCGAAAAAGAATACTCATGCAGGGCTCTAATAGTTAAACACCTCTTAAAAACACCCTTATTTAAAAATTAACAATAAACTAAAACTTAATACTAACAAGGCAAAAGTTATGGTTTAATCGTTTGTAGAGATTATTGAAAAATAAACAAGTTTAAATATCTTGGAGTTGTTATAGAACGACGGTTGGAATCTGATATATACTTAAATTACATTTATAATAAAATATCAAAGTAGATAAACATAATATCAAGAAGATAAACATTGAAATTAAAATACATAAAGTAATAATACAACCTTCTTTTGAGTATTCTAGATTTCGATGTATTTAGATGGTAACCAACAATACCGAGCTCGACTAAGTCCGTATACTTTGCTTGAGGTGAGAAATAGTTTTTAACAATTTGAGCACAGAACCCACCGGCCTAGGCTAAAACGTTTTGAGAACTACACCAGTACCGACAGTTGAAGAAAGCAATGCGATGGGCCCCAGACCTTGTCAGTCTATCATCATCATGGAGACAGACACGACAATTAAACCCAGCTCTAGATCGCCCACGCCATGATCCAACACCACCATTAAAGGCTGCTTTGCTAATTTTTAAGAACGAAGAGTGCCGTTGTGACCCTTTTTGTCATGAAACTTCTTTGATATTCTAAGTATTTTGAACTCAACTTGACATTTCAATACCCTACGCGCTTCACTTCACCTCGCGCTTATCTGAAATATAGCATTTTTAAATGATTTGTGGGCGGTAAAAGAGTGTGTTATCATTTTTTCTTTGTCTGTTAGCTTAAACAATTAAATTGATTGCGAACAGAAGAGGGAAACATACGCTTTTTGCTTTTATAGAAGATTTACAACTCAGGAATTGTAATGATTTATGAAAAGGGGCGACCACTCCCATTTTTAGTACATTTGCGGACCGTAACCATACGAACTAAATCACCTAATTTTAGTCTAATACGACCAAAACTGTCAGAAATATACCATTTTAATTGATTTGTGTAAATGTGTTAAGGTTTGACTGTGTTTTGCGTTGCGCTGTGGGAAATGGTTTTTCCGAGCCCAAGAATCATGACGGTTCATTCTTTGATAAAGAACAAACGAATATGTGAAAATGGGATCTATGACAGAAAGAGGAATGGAGTGCTGTAGACCATAGCTTATACTTCGTTGTGATACATAACAAACGCAGAATGAAATGTCAAAGTGGCGCGACACTTCATGTAAACAACTGCATGTCTATAAACGGCATGTCAATAAAGTACTAAAATTGCGATTAAAAATGGGTGGTGGGGGTAGAATGGTAAAAAATACTTAACAACCTATTCTCATATCTACCAAATATCCAAAAATAATTTCATTTAAATCGGTCGAGTCGTTTCGGAGGAGTGTGATCACAAACACAGTGACACGAGATTTTAATAAATTAGAAAATTTAATTTTAAGTATTTTTTTCCTAATTGTGTACTTGTTTAATAAGTAGAAATGTAATTGATATCAAATATTGTAGGTAAAAATAGTTAATAGCTGAAAAGAAAATTCAGTTCGAAGACCTTTAAAGGATGATGAATATATTAATATTTGCATCTTATTGAAAAAATTAACCGCATTCTGTGTTATCACATCATTATTTCAGTATTTTGAGTTAATTATTTTAAAAATATCCATATATTTGTCTTAGTATTTCGTAATGAGTTTTTTTTTAACTACCGATAACATTTTTTAGTTGTTTTTAAATTACAAATTCAAAAATTTTTCAATTGCTTTGCCAATTATTTTCTTAATGTAAAATATATTCAAAAATTTTTTTGTTAGGTTTTATTGTTCCAAACCTTTTTATTTATAAACTAACATTACATTATTAGAAACTTTTTTTTTAATGAGAAAACATCTCAGTGTAACTTGAGCATTGTTTGATAAAAAAAAGCACTAGATCAAATCATATTTATCTACATAATTAGTTATGATAAACTGAACAAGTTAAATCGTTTACACCAATGTTAAAAAATCAAAATTCTTTTAAATACAATTTTATCAACTCTTTTTGAAGCAATTAAAAGAATTGATAAGAACGCATTTCTTCTCCAAGTATAATTTTCAAACATGACTGCATGTTTGTGTTTTTTTATTTAAGATTTTATGTTTTAATTTTTTTTTATTTTTTTATAACTATTAAATGCTTTCTTATCTGAACGTCAACAGTGGGCTTTGGAAAATTTTAAATTATATAAAATAATAAAAATATTTTAGCTGACATATTATCGATTCTTGCATTGAAAATTCAAAATAGATTGTGGATCTTTGAAGTTATTAGAACGTTCCCTCCCGCTAACATAGTACTTAAAATAGAAAAAACGCATAGGTAAATAGTAATTTTGTCTAGATATTTATAATTTTTAGAAATTCTACTTAAACTCCCCTTATGCGACAAACGCCGGCTGCGCAGTTAACCATTTAAAACGTGTACTTTAATTTTAATCCATAAAGATCTATTGTATTCAAAATGTTTTAGGGAAAAATCAATGTGCTGCATAGTGAACACAGTTTGAATAAATACTCAAACAATAAAACTTACAAGAATATAAAAAAAATAGAAGCAGCCTGTGTTCATGGAAGTCTGCTTCTTGCTAGCTGCTCAGCCTCTGTAACGACTTGGCTACACTCGATCTACACAAAATTTTCCAGCAAGTTTTCCACAAAAAACAGCAGCTGGAGCCGAAGTATCTGCAGCGTTGACAGTGACGGCGGCAGCAAACATTCACCAATTGCAAAATTTTCGACAATTTCGTCAAATTTGCACTTTTATACACTTTTAGATACAATTGAAATTTTCCATAACTTTTTCTTCGCTGCTGTTTAAGAATAAATCACTCTATTATCCGTTTATAATAGGAGCAAAATTTTTGGAAAATTTCTCTTATTTGCTGGAATTGCAGCAGCACTTTTTAGAATTTTCTTTTTTCTATTGGCTGCTTCTTCTTCTTCACCTTTGGCTATATTTAATGGCGAACATAGCGATGAAAGAAATGAGTAAGAAAAACCACAGCAAAAGGATGAAGTGAAAAAACGTCACACTTTAAACAGAATGTTCCATCAGTGACCAGCACAGAAACTTGCACTTTTTTTTAAGTTTTGCTTAATTTTCAGTTAATAATTGTTAGTAAATCCTATGAAGCTAGATTTAAATTTGCACAATTATTCCATTTTTATAGAATCCTAAAAGGCGTCTATCAAAAACAGCACAATGAAGTTTAAACGTTGCTAAACTGTCTATTTCTTCGGATAGTACTGGAACGATTTTATTACAATTTTTGCTTCGACTTTTGTGCAGCTCTATAGCTATATCTGTTTAACTTATATTATGAGTTGGTTGTGTGTGAGTGCATAAGCAATATATTTGACAGCTAGCTTATTGGAAGTTTTCCCATATGTTTTCATGCAATGTCGAATGTCACACAATCGACATTTTCGTAACAAGAAGATAGTTTGCTGTTTTTTACCAATGACAGGTGGACTAGGTTGCATTAGTCCTGGCTTACACTCGTCAACAATTTTTTGTCATTTACTTTTAAAGTTGACGCTTCAGCTTACACAGATCAAGAGTTGACGATCAATTCTTGCCATGCTTTGACCCCTTTTACATTGGTCAAGACTTGAAAGCAATGAAAGCGAGAACAAAAGGGAACACGAAAAAATTGACGGTACAGAGACATTGCTACCGTCAATTTTTCTCCCTTTCGTCGCTTCCGATTTGCGACGAATTGCTTGCAAACTCAAAGACTTGAAAGCAAGTCTTGCCCAATGTAAAAGGGGTGTTTGCAAGTTGTCGAAATAAAAAATAGTGGGACAACGAAAGAACAAAATCATATTGCGCAAAAGTAGCCGGTACGTTCAATTCTGTTTTTTCCCCTTTCCACGTAAATCATTAACCCAGGAATTTAAGAGTTGACCGTCAACTGTTGACGTATGTAAGCCGGGACTTGCAGTGCAACCTAAATAGGTTTGCTTGCGTCTGTTAACTGTCAAAATTGGCTCATGCTATTAGATTTTGTATGAAGCCTAACCAAATACGCAACGCACTAACGCAACTCGATTCGAATTTCCGATTTTGACAATGCGTTGCAAAACAAGAACTAAGGCAACGATGATTTTGAAGTTCACGCCGTGTTTTGTTTGGGTAGCGCTCATACAACATTTGCGTGGCGATTGGTAACACAACGCAATGCGCGCCTGTTTAGGTTGAACCATTAGTGTCTGCCCAGGTATGACAAGATGTTCAAATCCATCTAGTTTTATAACATCACGGGGTTAAAAGGTTGTGTTCTATATGGGCAACATTTCAGCCAACGTTTCTTCCTTACGAAACTCCAAGACATAATGCTCATACGTAAAGCTAATGCATCTTTTTTGTTGGATTGCGGAACTTCAAATAAACGCGTCAAACTTATCAAAATCTTCAGCATTGGTGACCGAATTATGAATTTCTGTAGTTATTTTAGCGAAAACTAAGAGTTTCTGTAGTTATTTTTGTACTAACTTGGCTTATGCTGCGCCACCAATGGAGGCTTTCATGGTTAAGCATCTCAGTAAATCCCAGAAATTTACTATAAAATATGAATCAAAGAAGTTAGACAATAAACGCACTTTTATTACCTTACACACATGCCACAATAAAAATAATGTAGCCTTGACAGCTGGCTATTTTCTCAGAGCGTCGACCAACACTTGTTAAAATCAATACAAAGTTTAACTTTTCATCTGTTTTGCTTCTTATTCGTTTTCTCTTTTTCTATGCGTTTTTGACAAATGCTGGTCGACAAAAGAACTATCACTACTACCTTATAAATATTAAGTTGCAACGTTAAAATTCAACTCATTTTAAGCAGATATCTTTTAACATCTAACTCTCTCCCATATAATTGTATTTTAGTCCCAATGGATAAAATAAAAAAACTTGAGCTTCTTTCTCATGCAAATATTTACTGGCAACCGACCAAATAAGTTTACGCTCTAAAGCAGTGATGATCGCATCATGCTTTCCCATAATACCCGGGCGTAGTGTGTTTTTGTGCTTTTGTGCACAAAGTAGAAATCGGCTCGCTGTGTTCGTACACTGCGTTAAAGTTTGGTTTTTCTGCTGTGCTTTAAATTTCAAGCCAGTATGCTTTGAGTGTTCATGCGATGAGGGTGTTGGTCGCAGTTTTATTTATGAATTAAATATTTTGCAATGTTTAAGGAAATTGGTGTGTACAATTTTTATTTTCGGAATATTTTTATTGTGAATCACAAACCAACGAATTTGAGAAACTCCTCCTTTTTGAAGTTGGTTAAAAAAACCATTAATACATTCTATTCATCACTTCTACCTTTTTTTGATTTTTTTTTTATGTCAAAAAAGCAAAAAGCAAACCCAAAAAAAAAAGTTTATATTGAAAATACTCGACAATATTTCCTTGCACCAAATGCTGTGAGAGCTTTTGATAATTTCTTGTTTCAGTGTAAAGTGAAGTACCCGGAAAGCTCTCTTTTTTTGTTGTTTGAACCGTGCGTTGATCACCACTACTCTAAAGGCAAAAAACTTTCGAAAAGAGACAGAAAACAGATAAATATTTTTCCTTTAGCCTTATAAAACGCAAAACTATGTGTGGCATACTATGAACAATACAATGAGTGAGGGGAAAAAAATAGCGAAACTTGTAAAGTTCGATAGAAAAATTAAGGTTGGTGCATGATCTACTATCGACATCGCAAACATTTGTTGTTTTTATGGATAAAATAAAAAAAAAAGAATTTGAGAAAGCTCCTCTTTCATCCAAAAAATCCAAGCAATCGACAAATTTTGTTCACGGTTCGGAGCTGGAAATAATTTGGATAAGAAGAAAGGGTGTTGCCTTCAGCTTTGCCAAACTGAAAACAAGTGGACAAAGCAATGAGCGAGAGAAAAAAAGATGACGAAGCTTTTAAAATCTGAGACAAGTGTAGGCCCAACCAAAATAGACGAGTTGCTTCGTAACGAGTGGAGACGAAAATGTTCGCTTTAATATAATTCAATGTTGTTGCTCAAAATGAACAAACGTAATTTAACGAAGCTGAACGAAACAGCTTGTCCATACGTTTTGTTCCGTAAGAACCGAATATTTAGTGTCTCAACTCGTTGTAATCGTTTCGCTTCATCTATTTTGGTTAGGCCTGGTCTTAGCTGTGACATGCATCATTGTGTGACATTCGCCAATATGGCCGCAAAACTTCCAGTTGCAAGTAGTAGAAGTTGTCAGCAAGTGGTTTTGTTCAGTGATAGAGTATTTCTGAGGATTATATTTATGAGGATTTACACGATCAATCATTTGACATCAATCGTTTATGTGTTAGTGAATATTTGTTTGTATGAGCCACACAGACTCTGATGGCTTGGTTGGCCAAAATCAAATTATTTTCATATTTTTCAATGATTGCTCAGCAGCTTGATGTGTGTAAGTGCTTGATTTACCATCTTCTGGCAGTAAAGAAAGAAAGCTGCGAAGAAATAGAAGAGGACAAACAATTTTTGTCAGAGCTTATATATAATTTATTTAAAAATTTTAACTCTTAAGAAATTTTCTTTTGATAAGTCATTTCCTTTTTATAACTACTATATCATCTAAACTCTTTTCGTTTTATTGTTACGTGTTTTAATGCAAGTTGGTACAATCCTGAACAATCCTCTGTTCAGTCTTTGAGCTTGTAGGCAATTCTCCGCATATTGGAAGCGACGAAAGGGAGAAAAATTGACGGTACCAATCACCGCTTTCACATTGGTCAAGATTTTCAGATTGGACTGTTGGCGATTTGGAGTTGTCAAAAAAACATTGAAATAGAGAAAACGAAGAAGCAGCAAACCCGATGACAAGTTAAACTTTGTATTGATTTGACAACTTCCGATCGCCGCTCGTGAGGAAAAAGGTAGTTGTCAAGGCTACCTTGTAAATTATTGTATCATGAGCCAAACATATAACAAAATTTGCAAATTATAATATTCTATGTGTTTGACAGCTGCTGTACCCATCGCTTCGAGACGACACTAACTTGTTAAATCAATAAGCATTAAGATTGCCTATCAACTTACACTCAAGTGAAATTGATAGCATTTACAGTTGAGAATCATAGCCTTCTCAGCAAAAACAGTGCCATGATTCCCTAATATATTCTCCACTTAATCTCAACTCATAACTAAAGTCCCAACCAAAATAGACGAGTTGCTCCGTAACGAGTAGAGACGAAAATGTTCGCTTTAATGCAATTCAATGTTGTTGCCCAAAATGAACAAACGTCATTTAACGAAGCTGAACGAAACAGCTTGTCCATACGTTTTGTTCCGTAAGAAACGAACTGCTAGCGTCTCAACTCGTCAGACGTTCGGCAAGTTGCAATCGTCTCGTTTCGTCTATTTTGGTTGGGCCTTAAGTCTTATTTTTCAAAGCGGAAGATAAGTTCTCCAATGTTTTCTTAACTCGATATGAGGTTTGTTCCACAGTTTGATAACAAGTCTTATTCCCAAGTTGAGAACAAATGACTTCTTAAGGTGATATCTAATATAATTAAAGTCCAATTTTATTATTTAAATTCTTCACATGAGTTATAACTTCAAATAAAAATCCATTTATATTATTTCAAATTAATTTTTTAATTCATGTTTTAAATAATATACATAAATAAAAAAATAGGGATTTACGTCGCTTCTAAAGCCTTCATCCTGCACAGGAACTGAGGAGTCTATAACTGTGCTGCACTGCTTTCTGACTGAAAAAAGCTCCATTACCTGCATCACTTCACTTTTTTCGATGCATTTCCAATATTTTCTTTTACCTTTAATGATTGAAATATGTTTTATTCTTCTGATGCTTAATTTTTAATTTTATTGTTTTCATTTAAAAATGGTTCATAAACAGTCTTGCCAGATTGAAGTATTTAAATGTGGAACAAAACCCATGTATTGCCATATACAAATTTGCAATTGAAATTGACTGAAGATTTTGAGTTCGATTTCCAGGGTTTTCTCCACAATACTTGAGAGAGAAAATTTCAGTGTTTGTTGGGATATACCTTGCATAGAAGTAAACAAAGTTACGTAAAAAAATTAAATTTCGAAGAAAAAAATTTCAATTCGTTCGTGTTTTGTCTACAGTAAATAGTAAAACAAAAAATTTCAAGCACCTTCAAGTAATTTGTGAATCAATTGTGTAGACGCAAGCATTTTATAACTGTTTTTTAAATATTTTCGAAGGAACATTTATACCCTGCTTTAAAAGCAGCTACACAATTTAATGGAACTGCTGAACGTTAGTGTTTTGTATAACGTGCATACTAGTGTAAAATGATAAAGATTAACTTACAACTAAACGCATTTAATGTGAAATGATAATGAGAAGCGATAAAATTAATTTTCATTAGAATAAAAGAACTAAACTGTATACTATGGAATCGTCTGTGCCAATCATCGCACAAAAAATAAAGAATGAAAATTAGACGGTATGATTGATGTAAGGGATAGCATCAATCTACACGTACACATGTTTGATGTCAAAGGATGGAAAATAACAACTTTTTTGAAATGTCTGTCAGTGGTGTTACCTTGGCGTCATTCGTTTTCGCCTCACCGGCTGGCATTTGATTTAAGCATTGCTCTATGATCCGCAGATTGTCGCACTTCCTCGAAACGACACCCGTCATCCAGATGCGATTCGTGGTAAGCCCCTCTTCTTCTTCATCCAGACACATTCAGATGAAAATTCGTAAATATCATTTCAAAGTTAAAGTGTCATATCTAGGGCTACACCACCGGGATGTATGTAACCTGCATGCATGCTAGCACTTTCTTGCGTTCCTTGAAGAGCCAAAACAAAGGAGTCGTAGCACTCACATCCAAAGCATGTGACCTAACACAGTGTGTTATTGAATAGGCGTGTTATTGCGGCAAATAGCGTGCGTGTAAATTGCACACGAATTGGTTCAGCTATGTTCTGAAACTATTCCACAGCGAGTGAATAGTACTGTTCATTACACATCATTGAGACGTAATCCAAGCGATCAAAACAAGGCAAAGCCAGAGTATAAGGTTTATACTCCACCATCTTCTCAGGGCCTCCATGGAGTAAGCCAATGTGTAGATCTGAGCGCATAGATGTTTCACCATCCAGCTATAGCACTAAGCGCAACAAATCGTGAGCAGCAGGATGTTGAGTTTCAAAATTGAGCGTTAAACTACGCACCGACTCTTCTAGAGGTTTCACCTTGCTGTTTTATGGTGGAACTTTTCAAAGTGAAGTCACTTCATTAGGATACCGGACAGGTCCGCTAAATTGTTGCAGTAACTCCTGATCTTGATATCATTTGGCACCACGTATTTGGTGATTGTTACTGCAGTTGCTCCAACTGCGGTCATATCGTGTGGTTTCCAGAGCTAATGTCCAACTAGTAGCGCCTTTCTTATCAGACCATTAGCTGCAGATAAGAGATAATCCAATCTCTTAATTAATATCTAATTTCTATTTATAAAATTCGCTGTTAAAAGTTATAACCCATTGAAATAAAAATATTGACATTATTGAGATTGTAATAGATTACTCATGAGCAGCTTAATGAACACAGCTTACGATCAGGGTTGTTTTCACATTTAAGAACAGTGCACATTTCATTATGAAATAATAGCATGTTTACACACAGGCCGAAAATCCGCTTTTCAGCTGAAAAACCTCTTTTCAGAAAAAGGTGTTCACACTTGAAAAGCAGCTTTTCATTTGGCAGACAGTAACCATATGTTATATATATGCCATTTCGAAATATGTGTGCGTATTTTTGCGTGCATCGCAAAACTCCTCTGCCTTCTTCTCCCACAACTCCACAAATATCGCCTCTTGAAGGTCACTCCACTTCACGCGCTCCTTGTATTTTTTTTCCATTTTCAAGATGTTTTCTAATTGGGAAGAAAGTTTGTCTATAAATCACAACAAATGAAAACAGACAGACGAAATGTCAAATATCAGTGACAACTTGGATTTTTGTAATAGATTTTGACTTTACTTCAACGAACAGACTTCCGAACCAGGGTTATTTTCTAAGCTTTCAGAGTTTTCGCTAAAAACCAAACAAATATCAGCTTTTCATTTGGCAGTTCTTCTATGGCGAAAAACTAAATATCATGTAGCTTTTCAGCTGAAAAGCCATTATTGTTCGAAAAGCGGCTTTTCGGCCTTAGTGTGAACATACTATAACGCCCAATGAAATAATCCTAATCAAATTTTATTTGGGGCTCAAATTTTGTTTTTTTTTTTGGGGACTAATTTTATTCGGTTTGGGGCTCATTTCATTACATGCATTTGGGGGTTATTTAATATTATTTGGGGCTATTAAAATTTCTTCAATTTAGGTTATCGAAGAGTTGTAATTGGTTTTATATGTGCCTTTTACAGAATGAATAGTTTGTAAAAGGCCCAGCTACATGAAAACAATAATGCCAAAAATTATCAAAAAGTTAACCTGTTCACAAATTATCAAGTGCACAGCTGAATTACAGTTGTGACTATTCATTGTGATAATAGTCTTATAAATTGCCCATAAATCAATTTTAACATTCATAAGGTTAAACCCCTTTCTCGGCCAAAGTGGAGAAGAGCAGTATTTTTTCTACACCATTATGTCTACAAAATAACCTTTTGAAATTCAAGCAGTTTTATTAAAAAATTTAAGCACACACTGTTTTCACATCTAAAGAATTTTTTGTTAAGCCAGTACTTTGAATTTGAATAAAACACATGAAATTTCTTTAAATGGTCGTTTATTTGTGTTAAGTCGAGAGAATAAATTCTGCAAGTAGTTTTTAAATAACCACGGGTATATGCCAACCACGGCTGGATATGATGAATGTTATCCGAAAACACAAAGTTTTCAATCATCTTTTCAAGCATTTGTATTGTATTTGCGTATGTCCTCAATAACACAAACAATGTTGGCTTCCAATGTACCGATTGTCCTTGGCTTGTGAGCGTGGACTGGCGACTTTACGTATCCTCAAAGGAAATAATCAAGAGGCGTCAAATCACAAGATTTGGTAGGCCAACAGGTCTATTACGCAAATTATACTTTCGTCGAATGCTTCTTGTTAATTGTTTGGTTTGCTGTATGTCATGTAGCGCCATCTTGCTGTAACCACAACTCTTCCACAGTCCTGCCATTCACTCGTGGAACGAAAAAGTCATTGACAACTACTCTAGCGAATACCGTTGTCCGTAATAAGCTGATAAGCGAAATTTTTTAAAAATATATGGTCCGATAACTCCACAAATCACAGATCGCAATGAACTATGTATGTTTCGGAATTTAATGACTTTCAATAATGCCATTTGGATTCTTCTCTTTTTTCTCGAATTCACATTTTATGTCTTATGTCTTTTATCGACTGAAAACTGGTGCCCCAGTTGTATTTAAGTTTTGGAAAGAGAATAAAAGTAAACCGGAGCCATCCGAGTTTTTGGCAAGAAATTCGTTCACAATGGTAGCTTTGTGAAATGGTGCGGTGTCTTGATAACGCCCAGATAATATTATTTATTTAACTTGAGGCAAGAATTACATGTGCAAAACACCACGGTAATCAAAGGAAACAGTAAATTTTCTGTGACTTTTGATCAACTTTGACGTGTTTGTTTCAGTTTCGGCTTAGTTAGAAGGTGCCTGGTTGACTAGTTTGCATGTCAAACTCGTAATTCAATATAGCTTTTTATGAATGTGGGGTCGGAACTGACTCGTTGCTACAAGTGTTTTTTGAAGGGAATTCAGGTCTTTCGGAACTTGCCGAGCAGCAACGAGTTTTATGCCCAAACAATCGCGTACAATAGCACAAATTGATTTGTGAGATACAGAAAGTTTAGCGGCTCTCTTTCAAACTTAAATGGAAATTTTCTATTTACATTTCTTTCTTTTTATTGATGTTAACTTAAGTTGAAGACGTTGATAGCCGACGAGAGTGAGGCAAATCTTCCACCACATATCGACCGCTTTCAATGCACGTACCACTCTTATGCACGTGTTTTTGATAAAGTAGATTTACTGTAAGCGTTCTGTTACATTTATTTCGGTACACGAAATTTCATTAGCAATTCAAAATTTGAGACAAATTCTTTGTACGATATTTTTATTCTTTGTTAAAATCGCAAAACACACTTGAGATGAACTAACAAAATCGAGCACAGTATGAAGACAGTTTTACCAACGTAGCGACAAAAAGAATTTTTACAAACTCTTTAAGAGGGCTTTTTAATTGTAATTTCATGGAACTTTTTTGATAGAAGATAGAAGAGCATGATAATATGTGCTCCGCATCATGGCAGAATTATAAGGTAGGTATAATGATTTACAAGGTAGGAGTGACAGTTCTGTTGGCGATTTGGAGTTGTCAAAAATACATTGAAAAAGAGAAAACGAAGAAGCAGCAAAACAGATGAAAAGTTAAACTTTGTATTGATTTGACAACTATCGATCGCCGCTCATGAGAAAAAAGGTAGTCGTCAAGGCTACCTTGTAAATTATTGTATCATGGTAGGGCCGACTCGGAGAGGAATGAATTAGAAAGCAGAATAAAGCGGGCTAGATATCAAAATCAGCTCTTCATCTCGAAATTCTTTGTGTTCATGTTTCGCAGTTGATTTTAGGTTAACATTTTTACAGTTTTTTTTTTGCCAATTTAAGACTTCTTTCACATTTTATAGTTTTTATAACACTGTTTATATAATATTTTCACTGAAATTATCACAAATTGCTTGCAACTTGGAAGCATAAAATATTTTGTTCATTTGCAATTTCTACGAAATTCGTCGTTTTGACAACTAACCAACCTTTTCATTATCCACTCTTCGTTAACGCGTTAACTCACCGAATCAGCCTTACCGTATAATTCTGCCATGCTCCGCATGACGGGCTAGAACACTGCTTATAGCAAAAGTTTCAGAGTTGCAAAGGCAGTTTCATAACTTTTTTACGATGCTGATACTGATTGGAGGAAAACAAATTGTTTTTGTAAGTTTTCGGTACAATATCAATTTTCGTTTAAAGGCTATTCAATTAAAACAAAGCTTAAAGTTTGTTAAAAAAGAAACATAATTATTCAATATAATACATAAGGAGGCAGGGGCGCACCCAGAAAGACATTTTGGGGGTTTATGTTTTTAATTATAGAAAAAAAAACGAAATGGCCATTTCAGCCCTTGAAAGGACTTTGACCGAGCTTCTTATGATCAGTTGTGTTGTGCGTGTTGTGAAATGTCTGAACATAAATAATCGAGAACTGTACCTACAGTCTTTATTCTGACTCTGAACGGCTTATGTTCTCAAGAAGCTTTTTCATGGCAGTTTTTACTCTCTGAGGATTGCCATTGTCTGCAGAGAGGTGACGGCCGAATAGAAAAATGAGTTCAATTGAAGAAACTTTCTGTCAGGTGGGAATTGAACCAGGGTTCTCTGGCGTGTGGGCCACACACTCACCCACTGCGCAACGACCTCCGATCTTTTTTTTCTTTTATAGTTAATATTTCTCTTAAATTGACACCTTGAAAGATAAAATGTAGGAGCTTGTCATAGAGGCATATAGACGTTTTCTGAAGTTTATTATAATCAAGTCGCTCAACATTTCTCTACAACGACAGAGTGGACACATGTTGCTTGCCGCTCGTCGTGCGTATTGTGTTTGGGCTATAAATCTACTCAGGCGCTGCTCAAGAATATATGTACAGTGAACGATAAGAAAGTAGGCCGATATGATGGACTTCTTTTAATTCATCGATTTTAGTCCAATTTTTTTAATAAAAGTGCCTAAATATCTCCAAGAAAATTGCTTTGCCCCATGGCGTGGTTCGATGGGGACAGAATAAGAGCCAATTTATTTTTTTATAATAGTATTTACTCTGACTTTACTAAATTTTACTTCTTTCACAATTTTGTTTGAGAATCCTTTACGAATTTAGTTTATTTGCTTATGATAGTTTAACTTTCGTTTCGGGATGTTATTATATGAGCATGACCGTTTAGAAGAGACTTTAAAAACCATGGCCCATATTCATAAACAAAATAAAAGCGACTTTGAATATAGTATTAGCATTTTGAACAGGTTTTCAATATAATTTGTTGTCAAATAGCTTGCTCTAAATTTGGAGTTGAATTTTATTTTGTTTATGATTATGGGCTCATAATTTTAAAGTTTAAAATCCGCAATTTAATGTAAAGCAAAAAAATTTAAAATAGAACGCTTTTCCTAATCGGGAGATCGCAATGTCTTGTATGCAAACTTTTGTCGAATTATTTATACGAAATATTTTGCCGTATAGTTTTTGTGTTTTTTTTCTACTTAATAATCATTTCTTATTAAACAGTGTGTCCCTTTTCGTCCCCTATTTGACGAAGGATGCTACTGCTCGGAGCACTCATGTAAGCATGCTTCTTATATAAGCATCCTTGGGCCCCTCAAGTATATCCTTGTAGGTACCAATCTCGGCTTCGCCAATAAATGGACGTCCTAGAATGGTCAATTTAATGCTTGCCACCGTCGAACACTGGCACAGAATGTGTGCTGCCTGCCACCATGTTGTCGCCTATGGCGATACGTCGTTCTGGTCCACAGAATTCTTCTGCTGATCCTTCTCATGCTAAAGAAGCAGCATTTTCATTCTGTTCTATGTCAGAATGTTCTCTCACCCATATAAGTGTAAGCTCATTTGTCTGAGCGCACCTATTGAGTTTGGTAAGACACTCTATGGCCAACCTGGAAGTGACTCCTGGTATGCTGCATGCACCTAATCACTGCCTGATTGTCAAGGGCAATGGCAATTTTCTTGCCATTGACCCGGGCATCTATCAGGTGGACCAGTGCATGCACCACACCAATCATTTCCGCCTGGTATACAGACACAAACCTCCCTAACCTCAGTACACAGGATAGTCTCAACTCTTCTGAGTAAACGGCTGCCCTGGCTCTGCCATTCATTAGAGAGCCGTCTGTGAATATACTGATATCGTTACCAGCGGCTTCTTCACAAACGACTCCATCTGTTGTAAGAGTTTTATGACATTTTTCTGTTATTCTCACTCTCTGCCTTCCGTCCATAGGCATACACGTCTCCCTGACATCTCGGTGTTCAATATCAAGGATGCGCATATGACCATGTAGGGCAGTTGATCTATGCCACGTAGCATTTCGCAACATCCTGAGGACTGTTAGCACCGCCGTTTTCTTTATTTCTAAGCCCAATGGCAGCATACCTAACAGGACCTCCACTGCGCTTGTTGGAGTGGTGCGTATTCCACATGTTATTCTAACACACGCCAGCCAATTGAATCTGTCCAGCCGCTTTTTAATGATTTTCTGGTTGCTTTTTGTCCACCAAATCACCGAAGCATACATGATGACAGGTCTAACCATCATAGTGTAGATCCATTTCATTGCCTCTACACTAAAACATAACCCTCTTGGCTTTTTGAATCCTATCTTCTGCATACGGCCACCTTTGACTGCCTGCAATTAACAGCTGAATAAGACCTGTCACCATGTTGCCGCCTATGGCGATACGTGGTCCACGGTCCCCTAAATATTTAACTTTCGTGGACATGTCTCCTCATCTCATGATTTCAGCTCCAAAAACTTTGAGTGGTTCTCTCCTCAGGCCTACCTTCTTTCCAGTAAAGAGAATATTGTCTGAGTTTGCTGCGTTCACGGTAAGGCCTTGTTCTCGACCCTACTCCCCCACCATTTGGAGTGCTGCCTTCATGATGTCAGAAATGCTGTCAATGAAATTACCCCAGACCACCAACGCAATGTCATATGTATACCCTATCGTGTGTATGCCCGATTCCTCCAGTCTATTCATAGTGATGTTCCACAGGATTGACGATAACACCCCTCCCTGAGGACATCCTCTACTTACTCTACCTCTAGTCTTGACTCTACCATTCTGCCCTACAGAGTCAGCACATTTTAACTTTTCGCTGACCATAACAAACGGAGTAACAAAGTGAATTTCCTTTGCACCCTTACGCAGTACGCGTGGGGCATATAAATATATATATATTTAAAAAACTTACCGCCTGTATTGGTACCTCTTTATTGAGAATTTTAGGTGCACTACTACTTTCTTCAGAATTATCTACAAAAGAATCACTTAAGCGTTTTGAAACATTACTTTGAAAGTATTTTTGAATTGAATTTTCACCCAACTTCACCGAGTTAATGAATTAAACTGACTAATATATAAATTCACATCACAGAGACGCTGCTGCGATAACGGTACTTAACAGACAACAACAGCATGGTAGAACATGTTATTGTCAAATTGTGAATTTTTTGTTTTATTCTCGTTTAATGCAGCTTCGATCTGAGCACCAGAGTTGCAGGTCAGTGCTTTTGCACTAGATTTAGTGCTTTTTGATGTAGTAGTAGTACTTTGCTTTGTGCAACTACTTAGATATAGATGAGCATGCAAAATAAAAAAATATAATTAAAAAATAGCTGCAAATACAATACTACAACTTAAATAGGTATTGCTTTATAATTTTACCTTATGCGTTTTATTTTAATTTTATTCGTGCATTTGGATGATTTTAGTCCCCAAAATCTCCCTGTGTGCTCCTCTGTTAGGAGGCTTACTTCATCTTGCTGTATAATGAAACGAAGACCTACAACGAACGAAGAAACGAGCGACAATATAATTTGGTATGAAAAAATGTAGTGCTTACCGTGTCTCGCACGATCGAAAGTTTTCGTTTCGTTATACAGCAAGTTAATGCACATAAGTATTCTTTGTAAACCGCAACAACTCCATAATTTGATTATCTTATAAAGGGTGGTTAAATTATAGGGGCCGATGTTGATTTTGAATAAAACACAAATTGTTTAGGAAATTATTGTCATTTCTTTTTATTAAGAAAATATTGGTATGATTCAATTATGTATGGAACAAAATATCGGCCAAATGGCCGCGGCGACCTCGGCGGCACACCTCCATCCGATGGTCGAAATTTTCGATGACGCTGGGGCATAAGTGAAGTTCTATGCCGTTAATGTGCGGAATTATCTCATCCTTTAGCTCTTGAATTGTTGCTGGCTTATCGATGTACACCTTTTCTTTCAAATAACCTCAAAGCAAGAAGTCCAACGGTGTCAAATCACATGATCTTGGCGTCCAATTGACATCCCCACCACGTGAGATAACACGGCCATTGAATTTGTTGCGCAAAAGTGCCATTGTTTCGTTAGCTGTGTGGCAAGTGGCACCGTCCTGTTGAAACCACATATCGTCCACATCCATATCTTCCAATTCGGGCCATAAAAAGTTCGTTATCATCTCACGATAGCGAACACCATTCACAGTAACTGCCTGACCGGCCTCATTTCGGAAAAAGTACGACCCGAAGATGCCGCCAGCCCATAAACCGCACCAAACATTTACTCTTTGTGGGTGCATTGGTTTTTCGACAATCACTCTTGGATTATCATTCGCCCAAATATGGCAATTCTGCTTATTGACGAATTCACTGAGGTGAAAATGTGCCTCATCACTGAAGATGATTTTCTTCGAAAATTGATCATCCACTGTTGCCATTTCTTGAAATGGTCAAGAGGCTTTAGTTCTTGAGTCAATTGCATCTTGTAAGCGTGTAAATGCAAGTCTTTATGCATAATGTTCATCAACGACGAGCGTGAGAGGTGCAATTGTTGGGCACGACGACGAGTTGAGGGGATGGCTCTTCAGCCACACTATCGCGAACAGCAGTAATATTTTCTGCATTACCAGCTGTACGAGCATGCACTGGTACATACCCGGTTTGCTCAAATTTTTGCACTATTTTTCCAATTCTACGCACATTTGGATGATTAAATTGACCGAAAAAGTCACGAAGTGCACGATATGCATTTTGATTTGAACGCCCATTTTTATAATTAGCCTGAATAACTTTAACGCGTTGCTCGATTGTGTATTTTTCCATGGTTCAAATTGAGTTGGTCTGAAATTGAGAAATGCCAAATGAAATGCAGAAAAAAACTTGACGTTTAGGTGTGGTTCACATTCAACATCGGCGCTTAAAATTTAACCACCCTTTATATGAATTGTCAAAAATTTTCAAAAATTTTTCAGATGTTCATGCTTCAAGTCGGACAAAACTATGCATTTATAGAAAATTTAATTTTTTCTATGGCATACAAGCCCATGATATTTGCTTACCATCATATTAAAATCATCAAATCGATCAACAAAGTTACATTGTTTTTACTATTTTTTTATAAAAACTTTTTGTACAAATATGCAAACTTTAAACGGGTCTAAAGTCTGGAAACTTCGATCCAGGTTTTTACTTTAAACTAAAGGCCTATAAGTTTTGGAACTGACAAGTTGTCAATAAATTTTATGTGTTTGTTTTAAAATGCTCGCTAAATTAAGCTTAAAATCTAATTTTAGCGCATCATAAACATTTTTTTTTTTTGTTAACTGTAGGCGTGGGTTTATTTTTTTGAAAACAAATAATATAAAAAAAAAACAAAGAGTTCGTTCACAACAAAGCTAATAGGATACAAAAAAAGTATTTACTTTTGCATATATAATTAATTTAGATAAATTCTAACGTTTTCTTATCGACAAAAAGACTAAATTTAGCAAAATCTAGTGAGCTAAACAAACATATAACGGTGCTAATTAACATTTAAATGTTTCTCTCGGTACAAAATTTATTTATATACAAACTTCTATGTATATATTTAAATCCACTCATAACTTGACTATGTTTTTCTTGGCATTCGGGTCTAAATCTTTGGCTCGTAGCTGGCTGATGCTGGAGATAACTTATTGAAGTGCCTATCCTCCGTCGGTACACTCTGTCATGCGCGCTTCTATCAACCGACCCCTGAGTATCTAAGTTAAGCGACAGAATCACGTTGTCGCTTTTGTGGCTTTCTTCTTTTCTTGCTAGGCCTCCGCAGCGCCCCGCTGGCGTTGTTGTTCGACTTCAATGCTGGCTGTCTCGATCGTTGACCCACTTTTGGCATATTTTTAATGTATTGCCGGTTTTGGTTTTTGTGAGTATAGAGCTACAAAGGCATGTATGGGTAAAACTATCTGTGTGTTACTGTGGAACAAGTTTGAAAAATATTGTGTGAAATATTTTGGGAGAAAATGGTATAAGTTGCTTACGAAACAGTTAAAAATTTCAAAAGTATGATTTAATTCCAGGCTAAACAGAGTTTTCAACTTGAAAGAGTTAAAAAAGTTTTAAATTTTGTATTCACTATCCACAATAGTTGCCAAGAACTCCTTGAAAGATTGCATACTAAGGAAAAACTTCCCATCATATAACTCATTAACTATTCAATACAACTGCTCTTTTGGAATTTTCATATATTTTAATCCATTTTAATTAATACAAATATATTGAGACAAACTTATTTATGAACTTTAAATAAAACTCCTCTTTTGCAATTTTTCATATATTTTGATCTACAATAACTCCAAAATGGACAAATAGGGAGATTTTCTCTTTGTTGAAGAACTATATAATGGCAACTTTTTGTCAGTTTAAAAGAGTGAGTAGACTTTTTGCCCCTAGAGTTGAGAAACTAAAGGGTAATTTTTTGAAAAAAATCAAAAATTCTATAATAGGTGCCGGCTTGTTGCTGTGCCGTACCGAACCGAGAAGGAGCGCTGAAAAATGCAGCACATACAATCGTATGAAATAAGCTTAAAGCGAATACCAAGTCGAACCGAGAAGTAATGCTAAAAAACGCTTCACATATAATCATATGAAATAAGCTCAAAATGCGTATAGTGGCAGGCAGTCGCTTTAAGCTACCTGTAGCTTATTGCATATGATTGTATATGTAGCGTTTTTCAGCTTTCCTTCTCGGCTCGGCTCTGCGCAGCAACCAGGCGGCACCATAAACGTGCCCTTATACAGGCATCGCGATTATTGTGAATAATACTATCTTGAGCAAAAACTTTTTTGTCTATACATGAAGGGGTGAAATGGATTGAAATTTAAGATGTAATAAATACCTTTACTTACAAAAAATATATAAATTTTGGAAACTTAAAAAACTTCTTTTATATTATGCATAATATTTTGTACACGAAATATTTACTCAAATTTTTTTTATATTCTCTTCCACTGTAGAGACAGTCTTTGAAAGCTTCATAAACTAAATCTCCAACAGGTTATAATGGCAAACGAGTGTACATAGCTGCGTGTATCTATGCTTCTACGAGTTGTTGTTGTTATTGTGTGTAGGTAGGCCACAAGATCCGCTCCGTCACTGAGCGGCTTGTTGCTGTTACTGCTGCTGGGTGCTGTGAGCTGGGAGAGCTGCGACGATCGATTTCAACGCAGAAAGCAATGCAAAGCAAAGACAAGAAAAACAACTGTATTCGTTGTAAAAAGGGCCCTGACAGTGACACTTGGAGGCTAGAGTTGAAGTTTGAGGTTGCGATCGACTTGGCTTCAATGCGATCGTGTTTTAGCTTCAAGTACGTGCTGCCCCGCGCTACTCTGCTTTGCTTTGACTTGAGCTCAACTTGCTCAGATCGAATTAGTTAGTGGCATGAATAGCGACGAAATGTGGTTGGCATGAGTGTTGGTAGAGATGTCGATGGAATTTTAAGAGGTATTGGTATAAACCACTTTTTTTGTTTGTCGCTTTTTATGTTGTTTTTGGTATTTTTCTTTGAATATTTTTAAGGTGCACACTATGCTGATTCTGTAATGCATTTTGTATGTAATTTTTGTGTGTATGTATGTGTATGTTATTACATTTCGACTATGATAATGCAGAAGGTCAGATGTGAAGCCTTTTTTGGAAACAATTATAAGATTGAGCGCTGGGTTCAGCTTCTGCTGCTCGAGTTCAGTCAATAGAATTCGGAAGCGTGAATAATAAAAACTTTTCAGAATTTAACAACAGCCGTCTTTCAATTTTCATTCTAATTAGAAAAGTTGAGTTTTTTTTTTCGAGAATTTTTAAGAGATTTATGTATGATTTGTTTGTTTTTATTAAATCAGCGCGATGCTGTGTATTTGATAAATTCTCCATATTGAATACCACCTTGTTCAAAAAGAAAGGTTCATTCACACTGTGAACCGGACTTAACTGCCTGATTCGGAAATTTTTTTTTTAGTAGGTTGCCACATGTGTCTATGACAAGGCTGCCAAATATCAGCGTCTCTCGTTAACATTTGGTAAAGTGACAGTGTTTTGCTTAGAACTTTTTTCGTGTCTTCGATTTTTACGATGGAAAAAAAAATTGAGCCTGATTCACTCGCCTGATGCCTTGTTTGCGTGTCATACTCGTATACCCATGTCTCATCACCAGTAATATGGGATTCGTAGAATGATTCGTCGTTTTCGACCATTTCCAGCATGCCTTTCGCGATAGCAACTCGGTCTCTTTTTTGCATGAAATTGAGTTCTTTCGGTAACAACTTCGCAGCGACACGTCTCAAGCACAATTCATTCTTCAAAATGTTCTGAACGGATCCAATTGAAATGCCGACGTCCTCTGCTATCGCTCTAATCGTCAATTTGCGATTTTTGACCAACATTTCTTTGATTTTTTCAACGTTTTCTTCGACGGTAGTCGAACACGTTGGCGCCCGGTACGAGGGTAGTCTTCTACTTCGTCTTGGCCACTCACAAATCGGTTAAACCATTTGTCTGTCTTCTGATACAATAGAGCAGAGTCACCGTAACATTTCACCAACATTTTACGTGTATCGGCGCAGTTGAAAGCATTTTTCAACTGCATAAATTTTTTCTTCCATCGTAAAAATCGAAGACACGAAAAAAGTTGTTGTAAACAAAACACAGTCACTTTACCAAATGTCATAGACACATGTGCCAACCTACTAAAAAAAAATTTCGAATCGGACAGTTAAGTCCGGTTCACAGAGTGAATGAACCTTTCTTTTTGAACAAGGTAGTATGGTGTAATATGAAGTCTTTAGACTTAGAAAGTGGGCGTGGCATTTTACTTTTAATCGAATTTCTTCAACACCGTGTGTCTGACATCAACCAAATTTTGCACATATTGTCCTTGGTAATTTGAGCAGTCTTAAGTTTATAAAATTGGGTAGCACTAGACAGGGGGCGTGGCACTTTATTTTTAAACTAGCTCCATCTACTCCGTTTATCCGATGTCAACCAAATTTCTTACATATATTCTATAGTATAATGATAAGTTTTAAGCCTACAAAAGTGTGAGGAATTAGACAAGGGGCGTGTCAATTTAACTCTAATCGAACTCCCTTTACACCGTTTGCCTGACTTCAAGCAAATTTTGCACACATTATTTGTCATAAGGATCAGTTTGTAGTTTATAATTGTGGGGGGTACTAAACGGGGGGTGTGGCACTTAAGTCTTTGACGCATAAGTGACACATTTGTCTCCACATAATTTGAACAATTTACCGTAATACTGGCTGAGTAAATTCTTTTTTAAATCTATATTTGTAAATTTTACACTACCTTTTCTAGTTTACGCCATGGCAACACTAAATAAAACTAATATGTGCCAAAAAGTTACACGCACGAAAAGTGAAAAATATTTTTACAAGCCATAAACCTTGAATTATAGTTTTTTATTATATATAGACGTTTTACAACATCTATTCTTTAGAGTTTTATTCACAGGTAAGTTCAATTATCATTTTATTATATATCTACTTTTGGTTTTCTTAGTAAAAATAATGCATATTACGTAAAAAACTAAAAAAGGGACGCGGGTGTCCCTATATGCATCAAAGGAAACTTTTGGTTCAAACTAATGGAGTTGTTTGGTTCAAACTAATACACCTTATCGCATATTGGGACACCCTTTGAATTAGTTTTATATTAAATTAGACCAAAATAAACAGATATAAATAAACAAAATCATTTTTACTCCCTTGGATTACTTATAAACGTGAAAGGGTTAATTTTTAATCTGTTTCCATTTACACCATTTCTCCGATTTCAACCAAATTTCACACATATATTCTTTACTAAAACGAGAAGTTTTAAGCCTACAAAAGTGGATGGGATTGGATAAGGGGCGTGCCAAATTTAATTTTAATCAAACTTTTTCTACACCGTTTTTCTGATTTCAACCAAATTTGGCAAATATATTCTTTGGAATAATGAGCAGTGAATAGTCTAAAATATTGGACGGAATTAAACAGGGGCGTCCCAGTTTAATTTAAATCGAACTCCTTCTATGCAGTTTGTCCGCCTTTTTCCATATCCTTTGGAATAATGAGCAGTCAGTCTAGAAAATTGCGTGGAATTGAACGGGAGCATGTGGCACTTTAATTTTAAACGAAATTGTTTTACACCGTTTACGCGTTGGATTGAATTTCCACACACCAATCAAATTTTGCACATATATTCTTTAGCATAATGAGCAGTGGCAGCTTTACCCTAAAATTATGCGTATGACACAAATATTTTTGGAGATAATACATAAACATTTTATAGACGGCTAACGACTTCGAATATACCTCAATACGGCCGCGGGGGGGGGGGTATTTTAGCTTCGGTACCCTGCCTAAGCTCCATTCCTTACTAGTTTTCAATGATTTCTGGTCGTGGTTTCCGATGCGTTTATACAGAGAAAAATGCTACAAAACTGTAGTAGCTGAACTCTATTGTTATTGCATGTTAAAAAGATCGGGAGGTAGTGGATTCGAATAGCACTGCGAACAGAAACACTTTTAAAATAACAATTTTGTCGTTTTTGTCCCAAATTTTTGTTGCTGTTTGCTGTTATTGAAACTTTTCGTTACATAAATTTTAACCACCCATCTAATTCGCTGTATTTGGGCCTATTCGGCGAAATCTGTTATTCTGTTACGCATTTTCTGTTATCAATCATAAAAGATACCGGCCATAAAAGATCTGTTAAAATTGGTATTCAGCATTTCGAACTTTTCTGATATCCTGTTATAAATCTTCGAAAACAAAAATCTATTACAGTTCCGTTAACTTCTGTCATGAAACAGCTGATTGCTGTCAAAATGTAATTCTATTGTCATTCATAATAGATTTCATAGCAGATTTTGTCATGCCGAATACCAATTTAAGGTTTTGTAAAAGATTTTTTGACAGTTCGAAATATTTGCTAGGATTCATAACAGATTTCATAAAAGATTGTTGTGCAAAATACGAATTTTGGTCTCGTCACAGATTTTTGACAGCTCAAAAATTTGTATGGGAAATCATAACAGAATAACAAAATTTTTTCATAACAGATTGTGCCGAATAGGCCCCATTGTTTTATACGTGGCTAAATAAGTTTAACTTCAAAAAATTTTTGCGAAGTGAACTTTTTTTGGATTTTTTTGAAATTTTTGTAAACTTTGCTAAATGCAAGGAAACAGCAACAGCTATAGCTCGTTTTATCGAACCTATAGAATTATTTTCATGCGGTTCAAAATTTTTTAAAAATTATTTCACCTGATATTGAAAATTTTGTTTTATTCCCTGACGCATGTGTATAATAAATCAAAACGGGTAAACTTTTTGTTTGATAAGTAAAACATAAAATAAAAAAATTTCCGTTCGATATGGAATATGTTTTTAACCTTTGTTTTTTCTTTGTCTACTAAGTAGCTTACAAAAACCAGTAACCACAACAAGAACAATAACAACAAGAACAACCACTATAATTTTAAAATAGTAATAATAAACATTTCATAACACTTCGATGAGCTCTACTTATTCGCAGCAGTAATTATTTTTTTTTCTCTCTTACTCTTGCCTTAGTTTTTATTTTTAGTCCAACGGTTCTTGTTTGGTATTAGAACCTCTAGCTTATGCATTGAGCATAAACACCACAACTTGACGTTAATTTAGTGGCTTTTGTTATTCCAAAAAACAACTTAATAAAGTTTCGCACTTGCATTATATCTTGCTTGTAAATAAAGTGTTGTGCAATATTTTTTTGAACTTAATTTAAAAATTCGGTAAAACGCAATAAAAAAAAAAATAATTATGGACTCTTGATAATGTTTATAAGTTTTTGTTCTCGTATCGTTTCATTATGCGACCAAGTGTGAAGCCGGTAACGCAATCGATTCTAAGGTTCTGACAAAAAGATAGAAAAAAAAAATTTAATTGTTAAATAAAATTGGGTTTTTGGACAAATGCGTGTTTTTGAAAGGTAGTTAATGATCTACTAAATAAGCAGTTTATTTAATTTAACACTCTGTACGAGGGTTGGCTATTTATATTTCTGGTCTAATAATCAAAAAAACTAATATTTATAATCAAAATTGTTTTTATTGTTTTCCCAAAGTATTCTCCATGAAGATCAACATGCTTGGGGCATGCGTTTGAACCACTTTTGGAAGCACTTTTTCCCAAAACGATTAAAGTAATTTCAAAAGATGGGCTTTGAATGAAACAACCGCTTCTTTGGGTGTCGAAAATCGTTGAACACGCATTGTTTTTTAATTATTTCCGGAAATAAAATAGTCATTAGATGTCAAATCAGGGTTGTACGGTGGATTTTACATCAGTTCAATTCGGTTGGCTGAACAAAAATTGCCATGATGAAGAATAATTCGCCTATTCCTCGACTTTTTCTGAATTTCTCCTATGACTTGTGGCAACGAAGAACTTTTTTTTGATTTTGGTCGTTTTGGAAGCATCAGATTATATGGGATCCAACGCGAACAAATCATTTTAACGGTGAAATGATCATGGAACTTCTTATTGATGCTTGTCATACTAATACCCAAAGATGCTTCAATCTCACGGTATGTCACACGACGATTTTGTTTTATTAGTTCACACATAGCATCGATGTTTTCTGGCATAGCAAACGATTTTTTACGAACCTTCACTGGAGTGAATGTTGCACAGTGGCTCAGAATAAGTTTTCATTGGCCAAAATTCTATAACTTTTGAACCGATTGAGATATTTGAGTAATTTTTTTTTAACTGACAGATAATTTATTGAATTTGTTAAATAAATTAAATGTTCAATTTATTTTTAAAATTATGTAAAAATCGATTAAGTACTTATTGAGAAATTCAAGGTCAAAGTTGACCTTTTGAAATTTTGAACTGTAAGTATGAAATTATGCTTTTATTTTTTTTTAATCTTTCCTATTTATTAAAAAGAGTCATATGTGCAAGGTATTTTCTCATAACAATTGCTTGTATTGTTTTTGTCCGGAAAAACCATCTCATCCCCATTTGCAAAAAAGAATTTACTTGCAGTTTCCATATTGCTTCAACTCATTTTCTTTAAATGATTGCAGTAAGCGTTGTGCTGTATGTTCAAGTAATAATTGTAGTTGTACCTCTGTCAAAATTGGTGTAATTCCAATAGTTTCGTTAGATGGCAAACAGTCCCTTTTAGCAGCAGATATGTGATGATATGATGGATACAGATTTGAACCTTTTTCAGTCACACGCAATCTCAATCCCATTTCATCAGTGATATCCTTTAGCTTCCCCCTCTTAGATCTATAGCTGCAGTTGTCAAGTTATTTTTGTGGTCTTCCCGATTTTGTCGGCAGTTTCTTAAGCTTTCTGCACAGCAATTTCGCATTCCAGCCATTTTTCGTTATGTTTATAAAAACTTTATTTCGTGTAGTTATACTGGCTGTAGCACTTTTTTAAATTTTTGACGAAAACAGTTAATTTCTCTTCTAAGTCCAATGGTATTTCGAAGTTTATTTTTCTTTCAACGTAGCTTAGAACATCTTCCTGGTTTTTGTTTCTTAAATACTCCTCACTCAACTCTTTATAACTGAATCTCTCCATGATTTTTGAATCAATTTATTTATTTGCAATTGCAATGGCTGAGATATTATAGCAACTGAGATTGAATTCGAATATCAATTCCTTATAAGCCTGTCCATACCGTAGTGCTTTCCTAAGCCCTATATCAATTATCAGTACCTGTATCTATTTACTTATTAACTGCACCAGTTCTAACAGTACGTTCAAAAAGTCCATAGGATGACACTTAGATGGCGTTACCAGATTTTCTTCCATATGAATTCTATTTAGTACCAACCTTCAAACGATACGTATACAAATTTGACAACAATCTGACAACTGGTTGGAGTGTTAGCATTTTGTATGCAACTATTGTTATTGAAAAAAAAAAAAAATGGAAAAAAGGGAATTTCGAGTTTTGATAAAGCGTTGCTTTTTGATGCAAAAAAATACAGTGGAAACCAAAAAATGGCTTGATAAACATTATCCGGACTCTGCTCCATCAAGACAAATGGTAGAAAAGTGGATTGCTGAATTAAAACGTCGCACAAATCGTACCAGCACAAATGATGCGGACGCCCAAATCAGACTGTTATTCCACAAAACAAAAAAAATCAAAATCCACATCAAAAAAATCCACAAATTAGTTATGAACGATCGCAAATTGAAGGTGCCCGAGCACATTGTAAAGACATCAGATAGTAGTGTTTTTACCATTTTTCACGAACATTTGGGTATGCGAAAGCTCTGTGCAAAGTGGGTGCCGCGTGAGCTCACAGTCGATCAAAAACAACAACAAATTGATGCTTCAGAGGAGTGTTTGGCGCTGTTAAACCGCAATAAAATTGAATTCTATCGTCGATATGTGACATGGCTTCACTATTACACACCAGAATCAAAAAGACAGTCAGCTGAGTGGACAGCAGTCGACGCACCGAATCCAAAGCGAGCAATGACCCAACAGTCGGCTTTTAAGGTGATGGTGTCTGTATTTTGGGATGCGAAAGGAATAATATTCATCGACACTATCTCCAAGAAGGAACCACTATCAACAGCGACTATTACTGTGCACTTTTGGATCGATTGGAGCCTGAAATCGCCAAGAATCGGCCACATCTGCAAAAGAAAAAAAGTGTTGTTTCACCAAGACAATGCACCGTGTCACAAATCGATGAAAACGATGGCAAAATTGAATAAATTGGGCTTCGGATTGCATACCCACCCACCGTATTCTCCAGATTTAGCCCCCATCGACTTTTTCCTGTTTTCAGATCTCAAAAGAATGATTGCTGGAAAGAAATTCAAGTCCAATGATGAAGTAATCGCTGAAAATGAGGCCTATTTTGACGGAAAGAGAAATCATACTATAAACGTGGTATCGAAAAGTTAGAAAATTGCTATACTCGTTGTATCGCTCTCGAAGGCAACTATATTGAATAATATATGTAATCGAGTTTTATCAAAATTTTGTTTTTTTCTTACTTATTCTACGGACTTATTGAATGAGCTGTTATAAAGGCAAAATTTAAAACTCCAAAACTCCACATGTTTCATACAGGTAGAATGAAATGGGTTAATTAAAAAAAAACTCTAAATGCCTCCAAACTGCACATGTATCATGCAGGTAGAGTGAAATGGGTTAATTAAAAAAAACTCTAGGCACTTTTTTAATTACCAGCACTTATAGAGTTGTAATAAAAAGGGGAAATAAAACGGAAAAATCCTTTAAATTGCATGCAATAAAATACCTAAACCTTAAATAGAATACATCATTGCATGGGTTTAATCAGGGATGCGTTTAAATTAGCGTCATTCGATTATTTGTGTGACTAGTTTCAGTAAAACGAAGAAATCTTCTAAGGGGGGATCGTGGGGGATACGAAAAGTATATATCGGGTGAAAGAAGAGACTTTCATCTTTAACTGGATGCTTTCATTTTTTTGATCCGTTTTGATGCTTAGAAGTTCTATTGCACTAAATTTAAATTTATACAAAAAACAGCCATTTTGAAAACATTTCGTAACATCCAAAATATAAATAGTACGGCTACAAACACATACAATAATTTAACGATAATAGTCCAACCAACCAATCCAAAAAAAAAAAAAATTCAACCCTCTATTGATTATAGTTTGCGAGCAATGGCCATTCATTTTCGATGAAAAAAAAAATAAAAAATCTCACCTTTTTCTGAAATAAGAAAAAAAGCTGTGTTTAGCCGCATGCCAGCCCACAATTTTAGATATTTTGACCTACATTTTTGGCTACCTAACTCTGAATATATTTACTACAAAATGGCGCAAAAATTTTATAAATCGGTTACCACAACAAATGGGTATTTTGGCCAATGGGCTTAATTCTTGAGCCACAGTGCGTCGGCCACGATTGAATTCGGCTTAGCAGTTTACAATGCAGTAGGATAGCGCTCTATTGCTAGTCCCACTCAAAATAGTTAATTAAATTTTGATGAATTTTCCAAGTAACTCAAATGGCAAATCGCAAATCGATTTCAAATGGCAAAATGTCTTGAATAAAGTGTAGATTCAACAATGTCATGTTTTCAAGGAAAACGTCATAGTACGTTCACACCTAAGCCAAATGAATAAATTTTAATATCTCATTTAAAAGAGTTCACGCTTGTATTATCTCATTTTGTTTGACGGTTGTTTTTGTTTTATCGTAAATTTTTTATTTAAATTTGTCTGTGCCGAAAATTTGTTTGTGACATTTTTGCCTGAAGGGCATGTTCAACAAGCATTTTAATTTGTTCAGAGCTGTGTTTAATATAAAATGCGTTAAATTTATCTCATTTGCTACTCATTTCGGTAAAATGAGTTAGAAATTCAAATTAGATTTCGTATTGGAAATGAGCTAATTACACATCTCATTTGTGATTTTTGTCCAAAATGAGCAAATTAGCTTAGGTGTGAACGTACCATCAGATGGTAAGTTGCCTAGGCCACAAATAACTACAAATAGTAACCTGCGTAAGGCTGCGGCCAGAGTGAATTCAGATGCAGACAGGCAGGCAGATTAGGCAAGAAAACACATTAGAGTAAAAGAGATGCATTACTTGGTTACTTTATTGCTCTAATGTGAAATCCGCCTGCCTGTCTGCATCTGGATCTAATCTGGCCACAGCCTAAGGAGTCATAAAGAATACATAATCCATATAAACTATGTTAAAATAAAATAAATTTCAATATTTTTTTCTAAGCACTTAGGATATTTTTAGGCTATTTATTACAATCTTTATTGGAAAAATCCTCTTTGGAATAATAATATAAAAAAATTTATAAGTTCAAACAATATAAACATTAAGCAAAAATCTACTACACAAGCTAATTGAACTCTACGGCTTGACATCAGTAGGCCGAAGTGGGGTGATGTGTAACACGTTTTTACTTGCCCCAATAAAAGAGTTAAGAAATTTAATTTTTGATTGGTTTAAATCCCTTGTAGAAGAACCAATTCGAAGTGAGTGTTTTTATGGCTGTTGAATATTTTGAGAAATGGATGAAGTAGAACAAAAATTTAAAAGATCACTTTTTTTGGTCTATTTTAAATCGGTGGGGTGATATGTAACACCAACAAAATGTTAGTTTAAAGACCAGAAACCTTAACCTTTTTATGTTTATCTTGGCTTTTTATGTCTAATAAAAGTATTATGATAAGAACTTAATGAAATAATAGCAATATCTCGTAAATCTGTCTGATTCTCAATGCACACACACACACATACACATACTTTGAAATCAAAAAAACTGATCGTTATCTTCAATAGAATATATGAATGGCTTTATAAATTGCAAACAAAAAATTACATTTCAAATGTAAAATGCTTCGGAAATATACATATCGGAGTGACAATTCTTATAAATAAAATTGTTTCACAAGAAATAAAAAAAGCGCTGGCATTTGTTGCGTTCAAGTGAATTTTTTGAATTAAATTTTTTAGTAAAAACCCGCAACAAATCATGCAAAAATCTCGATCTTCTTCGGATGGCGACGAAGAGCGCCGATCATGCGGCCGAGCACCTGCAGCTTTTTTGTCGTTTGTTGGGTTTTCTTTTCCATATTTTTTTTACCCATCTTCTGCAACTATAAACGCTTCTGTGGCATTGTTAGAACACAGCTTTTCATTGAGTTCCTTTTTGAATTGGATTTTGTTCTGGGCTGCCATTGTTATGATTGCATTTCAGAGTTTCATGATGTTGCCTTTTTAATGGCAATTATAATGTTTAAGATGTGTTAAACATCACCCCACCGTGGATGTTACACATCACCCAAATGTAAGACACTTTTTTCTCATTGATGGTATTTTACCACACCGTGAATAAGTGCAAAATCTTTTGTTATTTTTAAGAATATTAAACAACACAACCTTAACCTTTACTCATTTTTAAAATCTGAAGAAAATTTTATCCGAAACGCTAATTTTTGCAAATTTAAAAAAACTTTTTAACAAAAATTTTTCACGCTATTTAAGAACTCTAATGAAATGTGTGCCTGACTACTTCTAACACTTATGAGAAATATGATGCTGTCAAAAGAAACATATCACAGTTGTTCATACACTCATATGTTAACGTTTTGTACGAAAAATCGCCATGTTACACATCAACCCATGGTACAAATTACCTAACCCCATCTTAGCTATAATAATAAATTAACAATATTTGAGCAGCTGCTATATTTGACCCCTCTAGAACTCAATTCGAAGGAGATATAAACTATAATCGACAGTTTTTGTGTTTTTTGTGTGGGGATCCCCAGAATGGTGGTATATAGGGGGTAGCTGTGACTAGAAGAAATGTTGAGAGACAAAAAATTATAGGAACAACACATATATTTGACTCCTCTAGGGGTCAATTCGAGAGAGATATGAACTATAATCGACAGTTCAAGTCGAAGGGTATATAGGATGAGTCACTTGAGATAAAATCACCCTTTTTCGTCTTTGTGGTATATAGGCTGTGGTAAGCTGTTAGCTAAAATTGTACAGATTCAGGCTTTTTTCTTCTTCATTTCTTTTCGTCCATTCTGACAGTTTGATCGAGCTGCTCTCAAGTTACTTAACCTAAATTAATAAACCTTGGTATGGGGATCCCCAGAAGGGTGGTATACAGGGGTTGGTGTGCTTAGAGGAAAAGTTGAGGAGCAAAAAGCGATAGGATCCCTCTGCAATTTTATAATCTGCAATTTTTCTGTTTTTTGTATGGAAACCACTAGAAAGATGGCAGATAGAGGTTAAGTGTATTCAGAAGAAATATTGAAGCGTAAATAGTAGGACCAGCTCATATTTTTGAGCTCTTAGTCTCTCTTCTAATTAGGGAGAGATTTCTTTTTATTCAAAAATTAAGTGATTTATTGAAAAGATGGTTGCAAAATTATCGAAAAAAGATTTACCGGATTACTTGACGACGTACCTATGATACTAAGTAGAGACTCCAATATTCGGATGATAAAAATCTGCCACTAATTGAATAGATTTATAGAAAGATTTGACTATGTTCAATGATCGCAAACTCAGTACTACTACATATAAAATGAAGATCGATGCGGTTTTTACACGATTCTTACAAAAATTCCAATCAAACATATTTGTTTCTTACTTTAATTACCATTAGTCTATTGTATCCTTTTTGGAATATAATGATATTATTGAAATATGAATGATTTCATACTTCAATTAATTCAGAAATTCATAGGTTTCAGTTTTTCATAGCACCACTGCTTATTTTTTTTGTGTTACTTGTATAACTTTGTCTTCACCTTTCGCCCGTTTATGGGTTAAGAAATTTTTAAAATGCATATTTTTTTTTTGTGTTTTGTCAACCAAAATTGGACCAACCAAAGTGTTTTTAGGACCGAAGCGACAAATTTATTTTTTCGAGTTTTTTTGACCCACTCTCTTCCAAGGCGTAGCGTACTTTATGATCACCAAATGGTCCTATCTCTGCTCTGCCTGACCATGAAATCTATTATAAGGATACCTCACACCTGACTATTAGTAACATGTTTTCTAGAATGCTCTATTTTTAGTTATTTTTTAACTGTCAATCCGTCGTGATGGTTAGATACTTGAAGTGAGAAAACTTTTTCGGATGTTTTGTTTTTTTTTAGCTGTGTATTTGTTCTATTTTGTTTTTTTTTAAATTTTTATTTTAACTTTAGTGTAAAAATCAATTTCTTGCATTATTGCGACTGACTGTTTTTTACTTGCAGGGTGCAAACAATTCGCACTACTTACCTAGTATAGCCAATTCGCAAGTGTCCGCATGTAAGACGCAAGCGCAGCATTCAAGTTCGCGTTGTCTTGATTGCTGGTTTCGCGGCTCATCCGCCTCGACGTGGATGTCTATGCAGTAGAGTCCGTTCATATATCCGTCTGTTTGTTTGATTGTCTATTTATGCACATGCCCAGCCGCCACCAGTAAGCCAGCCACACTCGGTCTTGAAGCCAAAAACATTGAAGCACTCAACACTGGCGGCTGTGCAGTAAAAGACACAATGACCTTGGGTGAAAGTTGCCTGGAGCTCTTCATTTGCTAGATTCCAATTTTTTTTTTCATACTTTTGATCAACAAGTTGCTGTTGGCAATGATGTTGTTGTTGTTGTTATTATTAGTGTTGACGCTGTTTCAATTTCATTTGAGACTTTATGTTCGCTATGATTGTTGATTGTTTGTTTGTTGGTTTGCTTGTAGTTGTTTTAATATTTCAACAATATATAAACAATATTTATAATGACTTTTTTTTAATTATTTTATCTATGTTAAAGTGTATTAATTTCTTCTATTTCTACTTATTTTTATTACAGATACATAAAGTTGATATTTTTTTGTCGTTGTTGAAAATGCAATTATTACTATATCCGCTGGCAGTGTAAAAATTGTGCAGAATTTAATAACTATTTTAATTAAAAAGTGACAAAAAACATTGCTGCAAAGCTACAAAATAAGTGTTCCCATGCTATGACAGTAAAAGGGTTGAGAAAATTTTGTGTTTTGTAAAGATTGACCAAAGAAAGTAAAGAAAGACTTGATATTGAATGCCTTTTTTAAAGATTTTTAAAATGTCTTTTGAAATCTTTGCCAAAATTCTTAAAAAAAAACCAAAATAAAAACAATAAAATAGCCACAATGACATCAAAACAATGGGCTGTCAAACCAAATTTTACTAAAATTTGACATGCACCTCATTTAACCTACACTAACTCATTACTAAGTCAGAAATACCAAATTCTGAACCTTAACTCTTTCTCTCTGAGTCAAACTTGTATAAGAATACATAAATATTTTTGTAAAAATGTTGTAAAAAAGTTGTAAAAAGTATTTAATTTTAAAAATACCTAAACTAATTTAGGTCATTAAAACATTACTTAAGCAATTCCAAATACATAACTATTAAAAGTGAAAATCAAAGCAGAACATCATAACTCGTTAGAGCCCCATTAGAGTTCCATCCAGCACATACATGCATACATATGTTTGTGTAAATTAAATCTATTCAAAATAATGTAGTACAAGTTGTCAGTCAGCGTAGGCCATAGAATTTTATTTATTCAGTAAATATATCCACTCATGTTTGTTATGCATGTGAGTAGAAAGAAGACCAACTCGTACAATAAAAAGCTTTTAACCTGCTTATTAAAAAGGTTCGAATGTGTAGGTCGTCGCTGCCTGTTGATTATTAATTATGATTTTGACCATTGACCAGTGATAGTGTCGCATACAAAACGAGACATTTTTGTTTAAATCAAATTAAAAAGATTATAAGATAAAGAGATAAAAAGAAATACGGCAGCATTTAAATTAGTATTGATATAAATTTCATTTGGTAATTTTTTTATAGCGGTACATTAAATAGGTAAGGAAAAATTTAAAGTTTGACATCATTAATAAGATTAGTTAAAATTTCAAACTTAAGTTAATCATGTGAGTTATTCTATGCAAATATTTATATGGATTTAAAAATTGAGTAAAAAAGTTGGAATGGTAAAAATTTACTCTTGTTTTTAATTAAGTGTTTTAATATTTTTGATTTCATCGCCTCAAAAGCATCAGTTTTAACCACTAGTGCGAATTTTTGAAGTTATACTTCTTTTGGCACATTGAGTGTACCAGTTTTGAAAGTTGTACAGGCAATGCGATACATATTCTTCAGCAATCTTTGGATCTCTATAAATGTTGCTCGTTTATTTTTGAAATTTAAGTAAAATTTTCTAAGACTTCGGAAAATTAGACAAAATACAACACCAACAAAATGTTGGTTTAAAGACTTTAATTTTGTATGTTTATTTTGACACACATATACGTTTAAATTAAAAAATGATCGTTAATTCAATAGAACATCTGAATGTCTTCATTAATTGCAAAAAAAAAAAAAATACATTTCAAATGTCAAATAATTATTAGTTACAAATATCCATATCGGAGTGACAATTCTCACAAATAAAATGGCTCACAAAAAATAAAAAAGGCGCTTGCATTTGTTCCATTCAATTGAATTTTTATGATTTAAATGTTTTGGGAAAAAATCGCAACAAATCATGCAAAACCCTCGATCTTCTTCGGATGACGAAGAAGGGCGCCGGTTTTGCGGCCGAGCACCTGCAGCTTACATTATCATTTGGTTGGTTTTCTTTTCCATCATTTTTTTTTGCCACCTCCTGCAACTGTAAACGTCTCTGTGGCGTTGTTAGAACACATCTTTTCATTGACTTCCTGCCACGATTGGATTTTGGTCTGGGCTGAATATTATGAAATCGGCCGATCTGCTTTCATGCCATTGCTATGATTTCATTTCAGAGTTTGACGTTGTTGCCTCATCAATGGCAATTATAATGTGTAAGATGTGTTACACATCACCCCACCGTGAGTGTTACACATCACCGCAATGCAAGTTACTTTTTTATCATTGATGTAATTTTACCACAACGTGAAAATATGTAAGATCATTCGTTATATTTAAAGATATTACACAATACCACATTTAATATCTACTCACTTTTAAAATCTGAAGAAAATTTTATCCGAAACGCTATTTTTTGTAAATTAAAAAAAAAACTTTTTAACCTAAATTTTTCACGCTTTTAAGAACTCTAATATGTATGTCTGCCTACTAAAAACACTTATGAAAAACAAGATGCTGTCAATAGAAACATATCGCAGTTGTTCATTCACTCATATGTTAACATTTTGTATGAAAAATCGCCGTGTTATACATCACCCGATGGTACACATTACCTGATCTCACCCTACCAATTCGGCTACCAATTAGTTAGTTAGTTAGCGTACTTTCATATTCCATCTACTAGTGGAGACGAGCCATGAAAGATATTCAATCGTTGTGGGTGTAATCCGAACACCTGAATGACGTAATTTTAAGAACACGTAAAAAAAAGAAAAGAGAGGAAAAAAAGTAAAATAAAGGAATTTATAATTAACATGGATTATAATTATAATGCTTTAAAATATGTACTATACACTCAAAAAATTAATTTATAGGCATAAGGTTGCGGGAAATGAATATTATTTGCGGTAATCGGAAGAAAATTGCTACAACTGATATTTGGTTAATGTAACTCGAATGAAATAAGCACAATTGATTGTTAGTTGGCGCGAATGATCGTTCCTTCGCAACCCGCTCATTTCCAAATGTTTATTCAGTTGAAATGAAAATATGGCATGTTAGTTGCTTGAACCGCGTAAATGTATTTATTTCAACTCTCCTTGCCACTACAAGGAACGTAATGTGTCTGAAATAACTAACTGAAGCTATTGCAGACAAGCGAACAATACTAGTCATTGTAACAACCACATTGTAAGTTATGTCAATAGCATTATTTTTACGCTTCAATCGAGTTTTGAATTATATTAAATCAATCGCACCCTTTAGTTGCGTCAATCTCAACAGCCAACCTTGCAACTGCAAGTTTGTCAAACCATCCGACTTAGCGAGTGAAACAGACATACGTTCAAAAACACGAAGTTGTGTAAGCCGACCTTAATCGCAAGACGCTTGCATTTCATTTCTCAAAGTTGTTAACGTGTCCGGATGGAGTTTTTGTAGTGTCGTTTTTTTGAATACGAGTAACTTGTAAGAGGAACAATCATTAGGTACGTTAAATAAAATTGCTTTCTATCTACATATGCATAAACAAAGGCTGAGTTCCTTAATGCATTTATGCAAAGATTTATTGACTTTCTATTAATTGGTGCTTAGTTGATTCACCAAAACTGCGCAATTATTTATTATTAACAATTTCCTGGGCACCGCGATTTGAAAGTGTTTGTTTTATCAACCATAAAAAGTGTTATTAACCATAAAATTCTGTGCATTACTTTTGAAGATAGCACATATTACATATTAGGCACACTTGACGGTTCACGAAATAACCAAAACACGAAAAATTTTTATAGAAAACCGAAATCACTCTTTTACGAAATAACTGAAACATGAAAAATTTTTATAAAAAATTTGCGCGTTGTGAGTTGAAAAACAGTTATATCTTCAAAAGTAATGAATGGATTTTATGGTTTATGGTTGCTTTATATGACAATGACGAACCGATGTTTGGCTTAGTACAACATATAGTAACTTCTGGCGCCCCGTATTTAATTTGTTATCAATTACTGGAGACTTCATTCTTTGATACTAATTTTTTTGCATATCGAATAAAAAAAGTTGAAACCTTTTTAGTTCTTAATGTGGAAACCATTAACTATTTTCACACTTAAAATATTTCCTTATGTTTTAATGGCAATACATTCGCTATTTGGGACTATTAATTTTTTTATATGTCTGAGGCACTATCCCAAAATTCAAAAATGAGGATAGTCACGTCTGCGCCCTGGGTAATAATTAATGTTCTTGTGTATATGGTTGACTTCATAAACGCATTTATTATTGCATCAGTGTTTTATTTTAGTGTGATTTTATTTTTAGAAAAATGATTACTGTGAAATACTGTGTGTAGATTGCTTAACCTACAAAATGATCTACAGTCAATAATCATGTGTAGGTCGAAACGATCAATGGGTTAGTCAAAATAACCAAATTTTAGTCAAAATAATTGGCAGGTCGGTTCATACAACCGAGTGGGAGTCAAAACGGATAACATGTCCATTCATACAATCGAATGTAGGTTAAAATGACTTACTTCTCCGTTCACACAATTGAGTTAAGGTTAAAACAATTAACAAGATCGTTAATTTAACTGAATGGAAGTTGAAAGGAAGAAGGGGTTCGTTCAGAAAACCGTGAGCGCAGTGCTTACAACGGATTGCCACAGTCAAGGCTATGGGAAACTACGTAGTTGTGTTGATTACTTTTTAAAAGTTATCAACAATCGACTAAGTCGGTAGGGCACCAATTCGGTTGCGACAGTGGATATAATTCTCTGTGTGTATCTTAGTTGTAAGAAAACTTTAGAGAGGGGAAAGAAATGGCGTTGGAGTTAAGAAGGGTATTTCGGAATAGAGATCTGCTTAGATAAAAATCGATCATCCATATCACTGCATCCATAGTCAATGCGGTGAAAGTTAAGGTGGAAGAGAGGTATAGACCTAAGGTTACATGGGTTGGTATTAAAGGATATTAATTGGAGCAGTGCTGGGCAGTTAACGCTTCCGCATACAAGTTGATGAATGAACAAGAAGCAAGAGTTTGCATGTTGATCAACTTCAGGCGGTCTGCATAAGGAGGTAAGTTGAAGCTGTCAGAACCGGGAAGACCACTAAGTGCGAACCGAATGAATCTTCGTTGAACGGCTTCGATTCGTACAGAATTAGTGTTATAAATAGAAGACAAAACCTGCCTGGCATATTCGAGGATGGGTCTAACAAAGGTAAGGTAGAGAGATTCACGTAAGGATTAGAGAACTCTCTGGACTAGTGTTTCACGAAGCCTAGTGCAGAGTTGGCTCTTCTAATCATATTATCAATATGAGACCTAAAATTAAGTTCCTTGTCACATATTACACCTAAGTCCCGTAAATAGCTCACAGGAGGAACTGGCTTGCTGAGTAAGTAATAAGTTCTCGGAGGAAGTGGGAGTCGCTTACGTGAGTATGTGATAGCTCGACATCTACTGACGTTGAGCTCAAGAAGATTTTTTTGGCACATAGTGGTAAAACTAACCAGATCGTCTTGAAGATTGCAAGAGTCAGCGCTGGTTTGAATGCGCCGATAGATTTTCATATCATCAGCATACACAGAAAGATTGGACTCTTTGATGATTCCATCTAAATCAGTGATTGTTAAGTCGAATAACAAAGGGCCAAGGTGACTACCTTGTGGGACACCAGAGGTAGCTGTAAAAGACTCTGAATTGGAAAATCTAAAGATGACGTTATAACGGCGTTCTTCGAGATATGATTGAATCCATGATATAATCAGTGATGGAAAACCAAAAGCTTTAAGCTTAAGAAGGATGATAGTGTGGGAGATTTTGTCGAACGCTCTACTAAAATCGGTAGAAACTGCATCAATTTCGTACCCACTTTCCAACGAGCATAAAGTGTTTGAAACAAATTCTGTAAGGTTAGTGGTAGTCGATCTTCCCTTGAGGAAGCCGTGTTGACTAGGAGGAAAAATGGATTTGCAATGGAAAAAGAGAATGTCATAAATAATACTTTCAAAAATTTTTGGAATATATGAGTTTTCAAATAGGTATGTAATTAGAAATATCATTTCAAGGCTCTTTTTTATGGAGAGGTATTATATACGAATTCTTCCAAAACTTAGGAAAAACTGAATTAGAAATAGAAAGTTGAAAAAGAGCCAATAGGGGATAAGCTAACAAACTCGCGAACATTTTAATGACAATAGCAGGCAACCCATCAGGTTCAGGAGAATAATCATCCTTTAGATTATATATCTTTCCTAATACTTCAGTTAGTGTAATATCAACAGAAGTCAATGACGTTTGAGCACAGTTCCTTAACGATGGAAAATATTCGTAGTCTAGCTCATCGTTATGGCTTGTGAATGAATAATTGAAGAAATTTGCAAATAGGTTTGCAATTATTTCCGGTTGTCAGATTTTCTTTTGGTATTGATGAACTTATAGAAGCTTTTAGGATCCGACAACAATTTTGTTTGAACATGAGCAAGATAAGACTCATATAACTTTTCACAGAGTGCGGAAAAAGGTGATAGGCATGAAGATAATTTGTGAGATCAAGAGAAGAACGAGAAATTAGATATGGGCGCCAAAGTTTGTTTCTTTTATTACGGAGTGAACGTATTTCTTTATTGTACCAGGGCGGTGAAGCTGGTAGGTCCAGTTCTCGATCATTTGTGTTCAAACATTTCACAACACACACAACACAATTGATCATAAGAAGCTCGGTCGAAGTCCTTTCAAGGGCTGAAATGGCCATTACGTTTTTTTTTTTTTTTTGGTGGAGACGAGCTCTATCTTAAATCTCTTGTATATCAAGGGATATACTCTGTGGCAAGGGTCCCACCAGAAGAGGCTCTTGCTGTCCGAGTATAGTTTATACATTAAATCGTTTACGGCTGGCACTCTACCTAGTTATCAGATCAGGTGCCTAATATCACCAAACTCCATTATGAGAAGTTTTGGTCAAGGATTATATGTCTTTTAAGCTATTACATAAAACCTTTTATTTTGGTCTTAATGTTGGAGATAGTTCAGGTCTTTCATCTTTGTGGGTTTCACTATCCCCGTTCTAACAATTACAACGGGAAAATTACTACTTCATTCACATGCCCGCGTTTTAAAGTTATATACCAACTTATCATACCTGCTTCAAGGAAGGCCGCCAACGCTGGGCTCCAAGGTGGGCTCCAAGGTAGGCTCTCTTTGACATGGATAAGACAAGACTAGTACTTGCTGGCAACATCTTTCGTCTCTATGCATCTAATCCATAACCATACATCCTCCTTGCTTTGGACAGGCAGGCTCGCATCAATAATGCTTACATGGTGGAGTTGGAAGAACAGTAAGGTTGTTAAGCATATGTCAAACAAAAATGATAGCAAAATTTTTTAGACAAGGCCAACACCAACCCTTAATTGTAAGCGCCAATTTAGAAAAAGTAAAATAAAGTTACCTTTGGAAGTTTCTTAATAAAACAAAATAAATCTCAATAAATTTTTTCCTTCCTAATAGAAACGCCTTCAACCTATATATCGGTGAGTCCATGTCAAATCGGATGCTTTTGTCCAAAAACTGATTTTAACGATACGGATTTTTTCAAATTTTGCACGTCGATAGTATTTTAAAAAATTTTTTTAAAAAAAAAAACAACCTACTACAAAATCACTACAAAGTAAAAAATAATTTTAATAAAAATACTTTTCCTTTCAATTTCTTGGTCATATTTGATAATTTATTTAAACATATTATTATATATGAAATTTTATTATCTTAATATTTTTCTTATTTGTTTTATTATCATAAATATATTAATTTCTTGCTGAATACAAATGCTTTTAAGGTCGGCGCTAATATAATCAGACTGTTAATCAGAAGCGCCAACTTCAAATCATTTGTATTCATCAAGAAATTAATATATTTATGATAATAAAACAAATAAGAAAAAAATTAAGATAATAAATTAGTAAAATTGTTCCGAAAAAATTTGTTCTATTAAATTCTGAAAGTTTGTTGGTTATTTCAAATATCTGCCTCTTAAATTTAAATGAGATGTCACATGTTTTGAAATTATTATACCCATTCTTGTAACGAGTTTTATTACCCTAGTGTCAATATTATTCGAGATATAGTGTTTTTCTAATATTTCCACGCCCCTTTGTTATATAAGCGCCCACTTTCTTGATCATTATTTCCAATAATTGTGCCTACCCCTGTACTTTATTTCAGTACCCCAGCGTCAATATTAACTGCGATAGTGTTTATCTAGTATTGCCACGCCCATTTATCGAATAACGCATACTTTATCATAATCATAATTTTGAATAATTCTGCCTACCCATGTACTACAATAAATTTCAGTGTCCTAGTGTCAATATTATTCAAGATACACTGTTTTTCTAATATTGCCACGCCCAGTAGTCGAAATCCGCCCACTTTCTTCACCGTTATTTTTACTAATAATGCCTACCCCTATACCAAATTGCAGTACCATAGTATTAATATTATTCGAGATATACGCTTTTTCTAATATTGCCACGCCCATTTCTCAAATAACGCCCATTTTCTTGACGGAAATTTGTAATAATTGTGCATACCACTAAACTAAATGTCAGTACCCTAGTGTCCATATTATTCGAGATACAGTGTTTTTATAATATTGTCACGGCCATTTGTCGAATAACGCCCACTTTGTTGGCCATAATTTGTAATAGTAATGCCTACCCTTATACTAAATTGCAGTTCCATAGTATCAATATTATTCGAGATATACTCTTTTCTAATATTGCCACGCCCATTTTCTTGAACGTAATTTGTATTCACTGTGTCTACCCCTACACTAAATTTCAGTACCCTAGTGTCCATATTATTCGAGATACAGTGTTTTTATAATATTGACACGCCCATTTGTCGAATAACGCCTACTTTATTGACCATAATTTGTAATAATAATGCCTACCCCTATACTAAATTGCAGTACTCTAGCCTCAAAATTATTCAAGATACACTGTTTTTCTAATATTGCCACGCCCATTTGTAGAATTACGCCCATTTTCTTGTCCGTTATTTGTGATAATTGTGCCTACCCCTACACTAAATTGCAGTACCCTAGTGTCAATATTATTCGAGATACAGTAGTATTTAATATTGCGAGATCTATTATTGCCACGCCCATTTATCGAATACCGCCCACTTTTTTACGGGCACCTCCATGCTTATCATATCTATCTGTTCCCCAAAAATTATGGCAATCAGGCATATGGTTTAGGAGTTATCGATGTACATACATTTAAAAAAAAAAAAAAAAAAACAGAGAAACCGACGAACTTGAGAACCTCCTCCTTTTTGAAGTCGGTTAAAAATAAAAATGTTTACATTTTTTTATGTAAATTGTCATTTGGACATGTAGTAAGAAAACTATAACTTCAAAACCGTTAGACCTACAAAGAAATTGGTCTTCTCTGTGTAATTTTTTACCAACACTTTAATGAAAAATTAAAAAAAAAAAAATAAATAAGAAAATCTGTCGGACCAACAAAAAAAAAAATTATAAAATACCGCAAGAAGTGCAAAAAATACTAAAAATTCTATTTTTAACTAAAAATAAATGTATTTTGTATGTAAAAATTGTGTAGGTAGTTTTTAAAAAAATCCTTTAAAATAGTAAGCATTGATCCTCCCACATGAAATTTTCAGAAATAAAATTTTCAGCTTGTGGTGGCACTTGGAGGACGTTGGCCTGCGAAAGGAGCAAGAAATTTGCGTTGCACTTCCTGTGTTGCTGGTGGTGGCACTTGGAGGATGTTTACAAAAATTAACGCTGCACTTACTTGTGGTGGCACTTGGGGATCGTTGGCCAGCGATAAAAATTAAATTTTGTGCGTAAAACTATACTTTTTAATCTCACAACTTTCACACGGTTTGGTTTAACTTTCGTAACCAAAAACCGAACTTTTTTATAATTTTTTATTCTTTTTTCCGCTTTCAAAGGAAACGTCAAATAACGAAACAAATGTAATTTATTGTCTTGCAATTGTTAGGCCCACCTACGTCATAATCAGACAATTTCCTTGCAGCTAACAATAATTTGACAACTAATACAGATTATGGAATATTTATGACAATTGTCTGGTGTAGACGCAGCGTTAGCTACCACATAGAGTAATTTGTAGACCGCTCATTATGTTAAAGAATATATGTGCAAAATTTGCTTGGTAGTATGTGCAAATTCATACCAACGGAGCAATATAATTTCGCTTATTATTAAAGTGCTACGTCCCCCGTTCAATTCTGCCCAAATTTCTTGACTACTGACTCCTCATTATTGCAAAGAATATGGAAATTTTGAAAGAAGTCGGACAAAGGCTATGGAAGGAGTTCGACTTAAATTAAAATGGCACGCCCTTGTCTAATTCCGCCCGATTTTTTAGACTAATCACTGCTCATTATTGCAAAGAATATATTTGCGAAATTTGGTTGAAGTCACAAAAACGGTGTAGAAGGAGTTCGATCAGAATTAAATTGATACGCCCCTTGTCCACTCTAACTCACTTTTGTATGCTTAAAACTTCTCATTCTACTAAAGAATATATGTGCGCAATTTGGTTAAAATCGAAGAAACGGTGTAGATGGAAATTTATTAAAAATTGAACTAAACTAAAATGAACTAAAGACTGATTCTTATGCCAAATAATATGTGATTATAATTAAATTGACACACCCCTTGTCTAATCCCAGCCACTTTTGTAAGCTTAAATCTTCTCATTATTCTTAAGAATATATGTAAGAAATTTGGTTGAAATCGGACAAACGGTGTAGACAAAGCTAGTCTAAAAATAAAGTGCCACTCCCCTTGTTTATTACCGCCCAATTTTATAAACGTAAGATTGCTCAACTTACCAAGGATTATGTGTGAAAAATTTGGTTGAAGTCAGATACACGGTGTAACAGAAGTTCGATCAAAAGTAAAATGCCACTCCCACTTTTCTAATGTAAAGACTCCATATTATGTACGGGTTGGATAAACGATGTGGGCGCAATTTGGGTACATACAGACTCGATGTCATTCAGTTTTATACATTTACAAAAGTTTTTCTATTTTGATGAAGTCATTTTGTATGGGAGGTAGGCGTGGTTTTCATCCGATTTTGCCAAATAGCATAGAAGTGGCTTATATTATATATCAAAGCTTATGTGCAGATTTTACTGTTAAAATAAAATTACTTTGTATGGGAGGTAGGCGTGGTTTTCATCCAATTTGGCTCTTTCTTAAACTTGATCTCCATTTTTTAAAGAGAAGCTTATGTTTTGAATTTCATCGCGATATCTTTAAAATTACGCCTGTAATCGTGATCACAGACGGGCATACAGACAGACGGACAGACAGACGGACACTCGGAAATCGACTCAGGAGGTGATGCTGAATGAATGACAAAGTTGATATACCCCTTACGCAGTACGCGTTAGGGTAAAAAAATTGAAAATTTTAAAAAATCACACTTAAAAATTGAAAAAATTACGGGGTGGTAGGATGGGGGGAGGGGGAAGGGAGGTGCTTAAAAAACCATGCCTCTATCTTGACACGATTTCATTGAAAAAAATTGCAATTTGAAAAAAAGAACATTCTTAATTAGTAAGAATGTAAAAATATCCCGGACTAGAGAAAAAAAAATGATTTTTTTTTCGCAAAATGGCGACTGTTTGAAAAAAGCTTGATTTGGCCTTTTTTCAAAGTTCATAAAGAAGTTCAGGTCCATTAGAAGTTGAGATATCATGTCAAATGTGTTGTAAAAAGTAGTTTCATGAAAAAAGCGTTTAAAGATTTAAGTTCCGGTCGAACTACAGTAGATGCCGCACCACTAAAATGACCATCGGAATTTTCAAAAATCCGTTCAAGGGCATATTCTTGAAATTCTAAACTTCGAATATATACCCAGCAAATCATATCTCAGTAGAAAAATTTTACGATAGTCTAATGATATCGTTACGATATCTTAACGTATAAATACACGATATCGTCCCGATAGCACAGTTAACGATAGCATTTCGATATCATAACGATATCTATATTACGAATTTCTCAATATCATCATGATAGCATAATTACGATGTCATTTCGATATCGTAACGATATCTATATTAAACAAATACTAGATATAAATACTATAGCACTGCGATATCGCAACGATATCTAGATTCGTTACAAAAATACTCGACATAATTTCGCTGGTACCCATATTTAGATAAAATAAATCTCAAAACTTTTTTCGATAAATAATTTTAATTATTTTCGTTTTAAATGTATTATTATTTTACAGCTAGAGTTTGGCTCCTTTTAAAAATTGAATTTGCGTTGCTCTAGCGTTTGTTATAAAATTTTAAGGTGAAATTCGAAACGCATTAACCTTGTAGTGTTACATGTTTTCATTTCACATACATGTTTTCATTTTTATTTTCAACAAGTTACATTTTCATTCTTAATTATGTTTTCAATTTCTAAAAACACTTTGTTATAACTACTTTAACTTTTAAATTATTTCTGGATTTAAGTCAACACAACTTATTTTATCAAAAATATTTTATTTAAAATTCAGTTTTTGAAAATTATTAACAATAAATGGTTGTGTGAATGTATAACCTATCGCGTAACATATTTCTTTTTCAAAAAATATCGTATCGAAACGACATTAAAACTATTTAAATAGCAAAATTATTTGCCATATCGTTTCGTCATCTAGGACTTATATGTTTTCGATAACGTTAACGATATGTCCATTTTTATCGAGAACGGTCTTTTTTCGATATCATAACGATATCGTCTCGTGTATCGTTATCGATAGAAATTATCACCTTTGCGATATAATCTCGGTATCGAAACGATATCGTTAGGTTGGCTGGGTATATAAAAAGTTTCTATTTGTTCAAAATTCTACACTACTAAATTATGCCTTAAAGCATATAATTTGAAACCATCCCTCTGTTTTTACTGTCTTTGGACAGTGCAGGTTTTATAAAGACCTGACGGAGTTGGAAGTCAGAAACGTAAGGTTGTAGTAAGCATAGATATTTAAAAGATATTGATTTGGATAACACTATATTAATCTCGCATATAATAGAAACGCATTCCTATGTATTGGTTTGACTAGATTTGGCCAGCTCCAAAAGCTTATTGTACTAAAAGGCAATTTTAAATGGTTCGTACCCGAATGGATTTTTGTATCGTTCAACCATTTTCAAATACATTTTGCCACCACATTAAAATAGTTACATAAGTAAGCACTGCACCCAAATTAGTCCGACATTTTAATTTCTTCAAACAGAACACAATGTTAAAGAAGCATGAAATTCATTTCGATACACTGATATGAGGTAGGTTTTGAGGTCAATATTTGAATCCAGCTTCCGCACTAACTCGAGGGAGAAAGTTTTCGATATGTTAAAATCGAACTAATTTCGCTAGTTTAACTGTTATTATTAATCTTTATGTTATTTATTTTTTTTTTCTACTAATATCTAAGTTACGATCGAATTTTTTAATACATCTTTAAATAAACTCGTAAACTGAGAAAATAAGCGGAAAATCGAAATTATTTTTAATTGGCTAACTTCTCATGATGATGATAATGAAGAACTGTTAGCTTTTAATGTGCTTTTAATGATATAATTAAGAAAAAAAAATCACAGGCCCAAACCTATTTTGAAGAAAATATAAAAAGAAATGAAATGGAAAAAAGAAAGAAGAAAAACAAAAAAAAAAAAAAAAAAAAATAGATAAATAATGAATGAAGGAAAGCAAAGCTTGATCTAAGTAGGTCTTGCTTATTAAATTAAGAAAATTCAAATTAAAATTAAATAACTTCATTATTAAAATAAAAGAATGGGCTCAAGAAAATAAAATTCAAGTGCTTAGCTCAGCTAAAAGTGTAGAAAAAAAAGAAAGAAAAAAAAGTAGTTACTATTGACTTAAATTCAACAAAAGAATCTATTGTATCTTGGTCGGGTGTTGAGCTGTAAGTGTCTCTAATAGATTTAAGCTTAAGCATGCGTCGCTGGCCACAATGACGATGAATTAATTTGGAATCTACTGACTGACATAGCTACAGATTCACTTGTGTGAGGCGCATTTAAGATAAATAACGAATTTAGAAAAGAAATGCTTTAAGTGCTGCACACTCATGTAACAAACACAAACTATCATGTGTGTGTGTGTGTGTGTGTGAAAGAAAGATTTAGCGCTGCTTACAAAAGCGCATTAAAGAACGCTTAAAACTTTGTCTGCGGATTTATTTGTAAAAAGTATCTGCGCCGCTCAGTAACGATCTTGCCAACTTGCAACATTATAGTATGTGTGACTTTGTACAAACACAGATACACACACACACAGTTGATCATTTATACGAGTTAAAAGGCATCAACATTCTACAAACGAGCTTAAAGTGGGTCAGTAGCACACTTTAAGCTTTTTTTTTTTTCTTCTTTCTACTTGTACTCTTTTCTTTATTGTTGTTATTGTGTTAATCGTGGACAGTAATAATTTTATTTATGTTGTTTTTCTTTTTTTTTTCTTTTTAGCAAATTTCATGTTATTTCTTTTCTTTGCCTGAATAAAATATAGAATAAAGTGATTTATACGAAGCACAAAAAAAAAAAAAATAATAATCAAAATAAAACAATTTGTTAGCTGGCTGGTAGTCTGTAGTTAGAGACTGGTTTGTATGCCAACCAACATACATACTTTAAAGTGTGTTTGGGGATTTATTGTGATCTTTATCGTTGTTAGTCAAAAATTTTGCTTGCTGCATAGATATATCATCTATTGTAATAGATCTTATATCTATCTTAAAGATAGAATGCAAAATTGATGGATGCTCGTTGTCGTAAAGAAGACCTCAACCAAAACTAGACTGATTTATTGTCAGCAGCAGTAGTTCCCGACTTTGAGTGAGTAATAAGTATATTTTTAAGTTAGAGCCTTTCACAAGAAAGAGCTTTTTTTATTTAAAACCTTTCACAATCTGCATACGGTTTTTGATAAAAATTTACTTTTTTTCATTGCATTTTAGGCTTTTGTGGGAAAAGTAGAGTTTTTTGTCAAATCCGTTATGAATATGAAATGGATATAATTGTTGTTAAAGCCAATTTATAGCTTAATAATTTAAAGATATTTAATAGAGTTATGATTATGTCAAACTATGTAAATTTCGCAACTAGTTTCTTAAAATTTCAAAGCACTATACACGGAGAGAGAATTTAACTAGTAAGGATGGAGCTTCGGCAGGGTACCGAAGCTAAAATACCCCCCCCACCCCCCGCTGCCATAGTGAAGTATATTCGAAGTCTTTAGCCACGACATACACGATGACATTCAGTTTTATATATTAACGAAAGTTTTCCTATTTTGATGACGTCACTTTGTATGGGAGGTAGGCGTGGTTTTGATCCGATTTTGCCAAATATCATAGAGGTGGTTCATATTATATATCAAAGCTTACATCCAAAATTTCAAGACATTTCTTTAATTTTTGTGGAGATTTTACATTTTAAATAAAGACACTTTGTATGGGAGGTAGGCGGGGATTTGATCCGATTTTGCCAAATATCATAGAGGTTGTCAAAGCTTACGTGCCAAATTTCAAGACATTTCCTTAATTTTTGTGAATTTAAAGACATTTTACGCTTAAAATAAAGTCACTTTGTATCGGAGGTAGGCGTGGTTTTCATCCGATTTGGCCCATTTCCGAGGAGCTAGATCTTCCTTTGTTAAAAATAAACTTATACAGGGTTGTCAATATTCGAAGCGCCCATCTGGCAACACTGTAACTTTCCGCAGTGATGCCAAATCGACTAATGACATACCGTGTTTGAAGCGTCATTCCAAGCAAATGTTTACAATGGAACAGTACACGCCACGCGAACGCTGTAAAATTGTTGAAATTTACATTTAACAAAACAAGTTAATAGTGAAAACTCAACGTGCTTTCAAAAAAATAAATAAAGTGAAAAGTGCGCCTTCCAAGAAAACAATTTATCGTTTGTATGAAAGATTTACAACTGGTAATACTCTTGGTAACCCAAAGAGGCCAAATAAAAAGCGACCAAGGCGATCGGCCGTTCTTTTTCGAAGATGATAATGGCCACAGAGTTACTGTCAATCAGGAGCGTTATCGCGATATGATAAACAATTTTTTCATGAATCGTTCGTCGAAAGCGTATCAGGCACTACTGGTTTCAACAAGACGGCGCGCCACCACACACAAGCTGCACTACAATCGATTTAATCGATTTATAATCGATTTTTAATAAAATGGGCGCCTCGAATATGGGCAATCCTGTATTTTGAATTTCATCGCGATAGCTTTAAAGTTACTGCTGTAATCGTGTCGACAACCGGACAGACAGACGGACACACGGAAATCGCCTCAGGAGGTGATGCTGATCAAAAATATATAGTTTTCTATATCTGCCACGCCTCTTTCTTGGCGTTACAAACAGAATGACAAAATTAATATACCCCTTACACAGTACGCGTTGGGGTATAAAAATATAAATTAGCATTTTTTCAGGACTAATTTACGGATTCTACTTATATTGTTTTAATACGGATTTGCCGCAATATTTTAATTTGAGAAAACTATACATTGATTTAATCCAAAAGTTTGCGAAAATAATTAAACTCCAAAATACCAGTTTTTATACTTCAGTTCATACTAGTTTACAATTACTTGGTACACTCAGAAAAAACATCCTAAAACATACCAAAAAATTTTAGATCTATTTTTTCTATCCAGTAATATTAATTTAGAATTGTTTGAATTCTTGTGTCCAATTTGTCCGTCCTATATGCATCATGTTCCACTTATTCTTAAAATTATTTTCTACACGCTGAAAAATAATAGGCCTTCCCAAACATAATTTGCAGGAAGTATAATATGTTTCTGCATGTTTCTTGGAAACAAGTAATCATAATTGGTTCCACATATAATATGATTAATTAATACAATTTTTCTTTATATATAAATTTGCATCTCAACATTATTTAATTGTACCTTAGCACTTGTTGTTTGAATTTAAAAACAATATAATTTGTTTTAAAGAAAATATGTTTTCATATAAATATATTTTAATTATAAATAGACTGAGAACACTTTTGGTCTATTACTATTTGTTTGCTTGGAAATATAATTTAGTCAAGAATAACATTAAATATTCGCGGACAAATATATATTAACTAGCTTATACCCGGCTCGCTTCGCTGCGCTCAGCGCTTATCCCCTAAAAGAGGGTGTAGCTTTAGTGAAGCCATACTTTTATAGTAAGTTCGTACCGAGTATTATTGATGTGTGACTTATTTCGAAAACTATACCGAATATTTGGGGTGCTGAAAAAGTACCACGCCCTTCGTCCAACGCCCATAAAATGTTACCAGTGGAACGGCATGTGTAAATTGAGGTAGAATACTGAATTCCGAGGCTGTGCGACCTACAAAAAAAAAAATAAAACTGTTCGATATCGAAAATTTTAGGTGTATTTAAGGTGCCTTTTACGATCGGCACCAGACTTCATAGGAACCCTCTCAAGGCTTTGGTATAAAAATTGGCTTAGCGGTTTTGGAGTCTTTACGTGATATACACATATACGTATATACGTATATACATTAAGTCGCCTCACGTTCCTTAGAAAAAAAAGTTGCTTAGTCTGGTTCTTCAAAATAATCCATGGCTTATGTTACGATGATCCCCAAAAAATTTCGACTAAAAATATTGCCTGGTATGGTAGTTAAAAAAAATAACAAACGGTCAGAAATAAGAGTAATAAAAAGTTCTTTTGCATCAAAAAATCTTAATTTTTTCCGTTGCGCCAAAGAGAGTGCGGATTTTTATGGATTGTTTTAACTTTTTTCATATTATTTTCACTAAAATTGAAATTAATTTTTTCCCATACTACTTTTAGTCAAATAAATTGTAAAATGTAAAAAATGTGTACATTTTTTTGTAATTTCATTTACTTTCATTCTTCACTTTACACTATATTTTATCATCAATAGATAATTTATTTGACCAAAAGTAACATGGCAAGAAAAAAAATTTTAATTTGAATTTTAGTGAAAATAATATAAAAAAAAAGTTAAAAAATACCTCTGATCCGACTGAAAAAATTAAAAACTGATTGGTGCAGATAACTATAAAGTCTGACCGTTTGTTATTAAGAACATAAGAAGATCGGTCAATGTCCTTTCAAATGCCGAAATGGCCATTTCGTTTTTGTTTTTTTTTTTTTTATTTCAAACTATCCCAGCACACGGATGGCTATCGCTACTGTCAAAATATTTGGGGAATCATCATAGCATAAAGCGTTATTTTGAGCAACCGACCCAAACACCTTTTTTTTGTGAGGAGCCTTAGCATACAAACATACATTTTTTACTGATAGATAGATGAGCAGAAAAGGAAGGCATGGCAACATTTATATATATAGTGACCGCCACTTGGTCCCATTGCACCTACTTATCAAGTTTCACTATCAAAACATGTACAGCTCAGATATTACAATGATTTCTGAAAAGTCGGCGTAGATAAAGTGCGACACGCCCATTTTTTTAAGGATTCTGACAGTAACCATATGAACTAATCTACCAAATTTTATTCTTTTACTGTACATTTTGATTTATATACTTTTTACGGATTTGTGGGTGTGACAAAATTTATATAAAAAGTGACCGCCACTTTTACGTTCACATCCCAGGAATTAAAATTATTTCTAACCGATAGTCCTGGCAGCTAGTGCTTACTTAGTTATAATTTTTAAATTGTAACTAACTATAATACATAAATAAATAAATAAATTAAATAAAATTATTGCTGAAGAGTGACACAGATATAGTGCTAACATGCACATTTTTTGCAAAGCTGTCGAGAGTAAGCGTATGAACTTAATTACCAAATTTTTGTATTTAACGATGAGAATCGTCTGATTTATAGAAGTTCTATTGATATGTGGGTAAAAAAAGTGGCGGCCGTGGCGTAGTGGGTAGAGTGTGTGGTCCATATGGGAGAGAACCCTGGTTCGAATTCCACCTGACACAGAAAGTTTTTTCAATTGAATTTATTTTTCTGTTCGGCCGTCACCTCTCTGCTGACAATGGCAAACCTCAGAGAGTAAAAACTGCCATGAAAAGCTTCTTGAGAACATAAGCCGTTCGGAGTCGGCATAAAACTTGTAGGTCCAGTTCTCGATCATTTGTGTTCAAACATTCCACAACACGCAAAACACAATTAATCATAAGAAGCTCGGTCAAAGTCCTTCCAAGGGCTAAAATTGGCCATTTCGCGTTGTTTTTTTTATTTGCAGGTGGTACAAGTTGGCGTGGCAAATATACTGACCGCCACTTAGAGCACCTGTATATGAAGTGTTACTATCAAAACGCGTACAACGCAGGAAAAAGCATGATTTCGAGAAAGTGGGCGTAGATATGGTGCGCCCACGCTCATTTTTTAACAGTTGCCGACAGTTACCTTATGAACAAAATTACCAATTCTTAGTCTTCTACGGTAAAAGCCGTCTAATATAAAGCATTTTTACTGATTTGTTGGCGTTAAAAGTGGACGGGACAACATTTGTATATACATATATGTATAGTGACTGTCACTTGGATCCATAGCACCTGCATACTAAGATTCCCTAACAAAATCGTGTACAACTCAGGAATAAGCAAGATTTAGATAAAGTGGGCGTAGATATAGAGCGGGGCTGCCCATTTTATGTACATTGGCCGACAGTAACCATACGAACTAAATTACCAAATCTTAGTCTTCTACGGCAAAATCCGTCTGATATAAAGCATTTTTAAAAATTTGTGGGCGGTAAAAGTGGGCGTGACAATATTTAAATTTACATATGACTGCCACTTGGACCTATAGCACCTGAATACCAAGATTCACTATGAAAACGTGTACAACTCATTAATAAGCATGATTTCGATAAAGTGGGCGTAGATATAGTGCGGCCATGCCCATTTTTTGTACATTGGCCGAGAGTAATCATATAAACTAAATTATCAAATCTTAGTCTTCTACGGCAAAATCTGTCTGATATAAAGCATTTTTACTGATTTGTGGGCGGTAAAAGTGGGCGTGACAACGTTTATATTTACATAGTGACTGCCACTTGTATCCATAGCACCTTCGTACCAAGATTCAGTATCAAAACTTGAACATCGCAGGAATTAAAATGATTGCTGAAAAGTGGGCGTAGATATAGTGTGACCACGCCCATTTTTTGTACAGTCACCGAAAGTAACTATCTGAACAAAATTACCAAATATTAGTTTTATATGATTAAAACCGTCTGATATATAGCATTTTTTTTGGTTTGTGGGCGATAGAGCCAATTTGGGTTGTATGGGAGGTACCACGCCCCCTTGTCCAATCCTCACCAAACTTCACAGGAACACTTCCAGAATGTTGCTTCAGTATTCCTAAAAATTTCATAAAATTTGGTTCGGTGGTTTTGGAGTCTATACGTGATATACACACATACCCACATACCCACATACATACATTCATTTTTATATATATAGATATTAACAAAATGTTCTGCAACTCAAAATTTTTGCTTTATGCTGATGACCTTAATCTATTTAAGAGGGTTAGTAGCATATCTGATACGGCTCTTAAACTAGCTCGAGTAAAATAAAACCCTCTTCCGTTAAATATTTCTCAATGCTTTCATATTTCTTATTCTAAATGCAATCAATTCCTAATTAATTCTTACAGTCCTTCTGATATACCCCTTATGTGTGTTGAATCTATAAAAGATCTTGGTGTAGTATTTGACTTAAAGTTCACCTTTAATGAACACATCAACTTCATTGTTTCTAAAGCATACTCTTTTCTAGCGTTTATACGCAGAAATAGTTCAGAGTTTTCTGGCCCACATACTGTTAAATCACTTTTTAATGCTTTTGTACGTTTAAAACTTGAATACGCCTCTTTCATCTGGAATCCGCATTATGCCGTTCATACCTCGCGGTTGGAAACAATTCAAAAACGATATACAAAATTTGCTCTTAGTTCGCTATATTATCGTGAAGATCTCCCACCATATAATGTCAGATGTTTGCTTTTAGGCATAAAAACCTTAGAAACGCGAAGAAAAGTTCAGTCCCTTGATTTTATATATGATATAGTATCGGGGAACATCGACAGTTCATCTCTTTTGGCATTAATAAATTTTAATATACCACCAAGATAGTTGCTGCGTTTTAAAATATTTTATATTCATTTTCATAGATCTACCCACTGAACCATAAGCGAAGGTTTTGAGTAAGGTGAGAGTTTTGCGAACGTTTTTGGTTAGAATTTTTTTTTTTTAAAATATTTCTTTTTTATTTTGTCGCTTAAAAGTGCTTGCGATAAAAGATTAAATTCGTGAAAGCTTTTTCCATAAAGAAAAATTGTACATATTTTGCGAAATTCATTAAAAACTTATTTTGAGTCGAAAATGAATGATTTTTGTATCATTTCAGTAGGTAAGACTTCCTTGCGAACGAACCATTTTTTGTTCATAAATGAGTTCGGAAATGAATCATTTATGTTTCTTTTTTGCATTCTGAAATGAGTTCAGAAAAGAATAATTTTTTTATCATATCAGTAGGAAACAATTTCTCATAAACGAACCATTTTTTGTTCATAAATGAGTTCACAAATGAATCATAAATGATACTTTTTATATTCTAAAATCAGGTTAATAAAGGAACTTAAAATGAAAATGTTAACCTTCGTACAAACGTCATATGAACTTTTTTACCAGTGCGAGATGGATGTACTGCTACACGTATGAAAATTTTCAACATTTCTATCAAAAATTAAAATCAGGCCCAAATAGAATGAAAACCACGAAAAAATTCCATGCAAAAAAGTAATCAAATAAATTCCCCAATTAATAGCTTAACTATTTTGATATTTCATATATAATTTGGAAGTTTGTCAAATTGGAAAACAATCACGCCTTTCCCCTTTGAAACATCAATATCATGAAAAACACAATGCGTGAATTCCAGCCAAGGTATATTAATTCTTTTAACCCAATGATTAATATGATCTCTAATTTTAGCAATAATCATTTCTTCTTTAACAAAATATCGATATGTAATAACAAATAGTATTATGCAATAATAAAAGTTATAATTCAAAAAGGTTCTTTTTTCAACTCATTACTGAACAAAAAAAGGTTTGTTTTTGAGAGGCAATTCAGTCCAAAGATTGATACAAAAAGGACTCATTTTCGAGTGCCGAAAAATAACTTTTTATGGTTCTTTTTTTAACACATTTCCGAACAAAAAAAAAAAAAAAGGATAATGTATGGTTCTTTTTTTAACTCATTTGCAAACAAAATAAGATTCGTTTTTGAGAGGCATTTTAGTCCATCATTTAGAGGCATTTAGAGCTCTATCTTTATTTAATGATTTATCGCTTCGAGTTTTGTTTGATTTCTCATTGTCGAAAAGTTGTTTTAAATCTTTGTTAAATACTTTATTTTTAGTTTAAGTTTAATTGTTATATATATTATTATTAACTTTCGTTAAGCCTAGTCTGTAAGGATTCATTCCATAGACTCAAGTAAATAAATAAATAAAAAGCAATGAAAATTTACTATGCTTTAAAGAAAATTTTACTTTTTTTTTATTATATAAAGAAATTTTTTTTTAAATTTTTTTCAAAATGCAATTTTTCTTTGAGCGAAAAAGCAAAATTATTTTTTAAAACAAAAAGAAGATTTTAGAATAAAAAAAAAATTTCTTAAAAACTGAATATATCACAAAACTACATTCAAGCTAGTATGTGCTTGACACATACATACGGGGTATGTGCTCCCGTAAATTTGACATATTTGTTAGTAACAAAGAGTTAAATTTCAATTATTTTTATTTTATATTCAATTTAATTGTTACTATCGCGGGAATTGAACCTGGGCATCTCGCGTGCCAGTCTGTCGATTTTCCTAAGCACCAGCTCAGCTATTATCAAATAGTGGCGTAATTTACTTTTTACGTAATTTACAAACAGAGCGTTTGTTCTAATATTCAATAACATGCTAAAACAATTACTTTGTGGCCGCTCACAGCATTGACGAGTAATGGGTGTTTTTTTTTGGTTTTCATTAAAATTAAAAAAAAAACCATCCGAAAAAAGTTAGATAAAAAAATTCTGCTGCCATGAGGTTCGAACTCACGTTCGACAATGTCCAGAGTCTGACGCTCTATGCTGTAGGCTACAGAACTGATGTCGACAAACAAGCAAAGAATCAATAAGTGAAACTAGCTATTTTTCTCTTATTCGAAAAGCATATATTTTACAGAAAATTTAATTTTTAAATTAAAATACTTAGTTTTTTAAAACAAATGGTAATATGTTGTTTTCTATATAAATTTAGGTAGGTATATTTTTGATCAGCATCACCTCCTGAGTCGAGTTCCGTGTGTCCGTCTGTCTGTCTGTCGACACGATTACAGCCGTAATTTTAAAGCTATCGCGATGAAATTCAAAATATAAGATTGCTTTAAAAAAATTAAGATCAAGTTCGAAAATAAGCCAAATCGGATGAAAACCACGCCTACCTCCCATACAGAGTGACTTTATTTTTACAGTAACATCTCTTAAAAATCCACAAAAATTAAAGAAATGTCTTGAAATTTTGCACAGAGGTTTTGATGTTTAATATACAGCATCACTATGATACATGGCCAAATCGGATGAAAACCACGACCACTTCCTACACAAAGTGACTTTATTTTAAACGTAAAATGTCTTAAAAATGCACAAAAATCAAAGAAATGTCTTGAAATTTTTCACATTAATTTGATACATAATATGAACCATCTCTATTGTATTTGGCAAAATCAGATCAAAACCACGGCTACCTCCCATACAAAGTGACGTCATCAAAATAGAAAAACTTTCATTAATGTATATGGAACTGAACGTCATCGTATATGTCGTGGCTAAACACTTCGAATATAATTCAAAATAGCCGCGCGGGGTATTTTAGCTTGGGTACCCTGCCGTCTTCATCTTCATCTTCATCTTCATCTTCATCTTCATCTTCATCTTCATCTTCATCTTCATCATCATCTTCATCTTCATCTTCATCTTCATCTTCATCTTCATCTTCATCTTCATCTTCATCTTCATCTTCATCTTCATCTTCATCTTCATCTTCATCTTCATCTTCATCTTCATCTTCATCTTCATCTTCATCTTCATCTTCATCTTCATCTTCATCTTCATCTTCATCTTCATCTTCATCTTCATCTTCATCTTCATCTTCATCTTCATCTTCATCTTCATCTTCATCTTCATCTTCATCTTCATCTTCATCTTCATCTTCATCTTCATCTTCATCTTCATCTTCATCTTCATCTTCATCTTCATCTTCATCTTCATCTTCATCTTCATCTTCATCTTCATCTTCATCTTCATCTTCATCTTCATCTTCATCTTCATCTTCATCTTCATCTTCATCTTCATCTTCATCTTCATCTTCATCTTCATCTTCATCTTCATCTTCATCTTCATCTTCATCTTCATCTTCATCTTCATCTTCATCTTCATCTTCATCTTCATCTTCATCTTCATCTTCATCTTCATCTTCATCTTCATCTTCATCTTCATCTTCATCTTCATCTTCATCTTCATCTTCATCTTCATCTTCATCTTCATCTTCATCTTCATCTTCATCTTCATCTTCATCTTCATCTTCATCTTCATCTTCATCTTCATCTTCATCTTCATCTTCATCTTCATCTTCATCTTCATCTTCATCTTCATCTTCATCTTCATCTTCATCTTCATCTTCATCTTCATCTTCATCTTCATCTTCATCTTCATCTTCATCTTCATCTTCATCTTCATCTTCATCTTCATCTTCATCTTCATCTTCATCTTCATCTTCATCTTCATCTTCATCTTCATCTTCATCTTCATCTTCATCTTCATCTTCATCTTCATCTTCATCTTCATCTTCATCTTCATCTTCATCTTCATCTTCATCTTCATCTTCATCTTCATCTTCATCTTCATCTTCATCTTCATCTTCATCTTCATCTTCATCTTCATCTTCATCTTCATCTTCATCTTCATCTTCATCTTCATCTTCATCTTCATCTTCATCTTCATCTTCATCTTCATCTTCATCTTCATCTTCATCTTCATCTTCATCTTCATCTTCATCTTCATCTTCATCTTCATCTTCATCTTCATCTTCATCTTCATCTTCATCTTCATCTTCATCTTCATCTTCATCTTCATCTTCATCTTCATCTTCATCTTCATCTTCATCTTCATCTTCATCTTCATCTTCATCTTCATCTTCATCTTCATCTTCATCTTCATCTTCATCTTCATCTTCATCTTCATCTTCATCTTCATCTTCATCTTCATCTTCATCTTCATCTTCATCTTCATCTTCATCTTCATCTTCATCTTCATCTTCATCTTCATCTTCATCTTCATCTTCATCTTCATCTTCATCTTCATCTTCATCTTCATCTTCATCTTCATCTTCATCTTCATCTTCATCTTCATCTTCATCTTCATCTTCATCTTCATCTTCATCTTCATCTTCATCTTCATCTTCATCTTCATCTTCATCTTCATCTTCATCTTCATCTTCATCTTCATCTTCATCTTCATCTTCATCTTCATCTTCATCTTCATCTTCATCTTCATCTTCATCTTCATCTTCATCTTCATCTTCATCTTCATCTTCATCTTCATCTTCATCTTCATCTTCATCTTCATCTTCATCTTCATCTTCATCTTCATCTTCATCTTCATCTTCATCTTCATCTTCATCTTCATCTTCATCTTCATCTTCATCTTCATCTTCATCTTCATCTTCATCTTCATCTTCATCTTCATCTTCATCTTCATCTTCATCTTCATCTTCATCTTCATCTTCATCTTCATCTTCATCTTCATCTTCATCTTCATCTTCATCTTCATCTTCATCTTCATCTTCATCTTCATCTTCATCTTCATCTTCATCTTCATCTTCATCTTCATCTTCATCTTCATCTTCATCTTCATCTTCATCTTCATCTTCATCTTCATCTTCATCTTCATCTTCATCTTCATCTTCATCTTCATCTTCATCTTCATCTTCATCTTCATCTTCATCTTCATCTTCATCTTCATCTTCATCTTCATCTTCATCTTCATCTTCATCTTCATCTTCATCTTCATCTTCATCTTCATCTTCATCTTCATCTTCATCTTCATCTTCATCTTCATCTTCATCTTCATCTTCATCTTCATCTTCATCTTCATCTTCATCTTCATCTTCATCTTCATCTTCATCTTCATCTTCATCTTCATCTTCATCTTCATCTTCATCTTCATCTTCATCTTCATCTTCATCTTCATCTTCATCTTCATCTTCATCTTCATCTTCATCTTCATCTTCATCTTCATCTTCATCTTCATCTTCATCTTCATCTTCATCTTCATCTTCATCTTCATCTTCATCTTCATCTTCATCTTCATCTTCATCTTCATCTTCATCTTCATCTTCATCTTCATCTTCATCTTCATCTTCATCTTCATCTTCATCTTCATCTTCATCTTCATCTTCATCTTCATCTTCATCTTCATCTTCATCTTCATCTTCATCTTCATCTTCATCTTCATCTTCATCTTCATCTTCATCTTCATCTTCATCTTCATCTTCATCTTCATCTTCATCTTCATCTTCATCTTCATCTTCATCTTCATCTTCATCTTCATCTTCATCTTCATCTTCATCTTCATCTTCATCTTCATCTTCATCTTCATCTTCATCTTCATCTTCATCTTCATCTTCATCTTCATCTTCATCTTCATCTTCATCTTCATCTTCATCTTCATCTTCATCTTCATCTTCATCTTCATCTTCATCTTCATCTTCATCTTCATCTTCATCTTCATCTTCATCTTCATCTTCATCTTCATCTTCATCTTCATCTTCATCTTCATCTTCATCTTCATCTTCATCTTCATCTTCATCTTCATCTTCATCTTCATCTTCATCTTCATCTTCATCTTCATCTTCATCTTCATCTTCATCTTCATCTTTATTTTTTTTTTGTATCATTATATTTATCTATTATCTCATAAACCTATTCTTACTATCCAAGTTCCATCCTTGTAGTGTAAATAAAACGCATATTTTTGGTAATAAGATTTTCGGTAACTAATTGTAATATTGTGGGCTCTGTTCTAATCTAATCTTGTGCCAATTTTCATTATTGTAGCGCCAATTTGTACCAAATTGTAGTCCTTCCCACATAATTAAAAGTTTATTTATTGAATTTTCTCTTACTTTTGGCTACTTCCAGTTACGACCATTTGGAGGATGATAGAATGGAGGATGATAGAATGGAGGATGATAGGAACTGACCTAAACTCCTTCTGTGAGAAATTCCATCATTGTAGCATGAATGTGTATAGAACTTTAGTCCTTTCCATAAACGTAATATATTAAATTTTCCACCCACAAAAAAGGGGTGGGACTTGGTGTGAAGTATATGTTCGAAGATGGTCCACATTTGTCCAATCCAGTTAAGAGCATCATAATTTGTGTGTGATATCTAAACCGTTTTTGAGATAGTTTCCTTTTAACTTTCGCAAACATGTTCCCCTTTATCGTTTTAAAAGACGTCTCAAGCATTACTTTGGCAAGATGAGAAATTAACTTAGGTACATCTTTCTTTATTAACTGTTTTTAGGTTTTATTTAAGTTTTATTTAAGAAGATACAAATTAGATCAAAAAGTTTTCTACTTACGCATGTGCCAAATGTTTTGATTGAAATAAAAGAACGTGTTCAATTTTCTTTTTCAAAAATGAATGGAAACAATTTTAATGATTCATTGAGTTATATACAAATTACACACACATAATAAATAATTGCACAAATTACTTTAAGATATCTAGAAGAATAAATAAAATACAATAATTTTAATCATTAATAATAATTCAGAGAAAATAAATACATTATTTAAATATGTATTTAATATTGGATGCGAACAACATTTGATAACGGCGTAATAATTTCATTATTAAAGTTATAAAATGCAGGCGCATATTTTAAGAACTTACAAAGAACCTTTAAAATTTAAATTTAAAAAATTTAAGATATTTATATGTATATATATAAAAATACATTAGCTTAAAATTGCAAGAAAAATAAATTAATATTCCATACTCAATAAAATATTGGTTAAATGTATGAAATAATTAAGGAAAATTTTATTAATTGTAACATTCAACAAAATAGTCGTTACATTTTTCGAAACATCTGAAAATTAAACATTAATTTTTGATTTAACTGCCGGACCTTACTTGCAAAGTACCTACTTAAAACTTGGTTTACTTTGTACATTTAAAAGTTTTATTTTAATTATTTATATATATTTTTCTTTAATATTTATTGTAAAACATGGATGTGGCAACATTTTCATATATAAAATGGTCTGTTGTATTGTGTATTTTTACTAATTTTCTTTATCGATGAGGTACATTTTTATAATTATATGTGTGCGATGCAAATAATATTTCAAGCGGTCTATTTTCAGTTTTAAGTTTAAAAAAAAACTGAATAAGAGAATTGTTAGCTAGAACTCAAAATGTTATTTGCGTCGCACCTTAAATTTTAGTTATTTTTTTAAAGCCTTAGTGTAACACTATATTACAATTCAATTTTTTATATTTATGTATAAAATTTAAGTTTTTGTAACGAATTGGTATGCATAAAAGTACGTTTACGAAGACAGTGTATTTTTTTGTAGTGCACATTTACATCAAGACCGAACAACAGTTGCAAAAAGACAATTGGACGCTCCGTTGTTCTTACGTTGCTTGTGCTCCCTTTCTATGCTTGTTGATCGGTGCTAAAAAGGATCTCGAGCTTTGCGTTATAAAGGAGTCTTACTTTCCATAAACTTTCTTTAGAAATTGGGAAACAAAGATCTGAGAAGTTTAGTAGTAACAGCAAAGAGAGAAATCTCAAAATTCTGAAAAAGTGCTAAGTATAAAATGTAGTGCATGCCTACTAGGGTGGTCCTTATTCCTAAGAAAAATAAATTTTTTCTTTAAATTTCACGGGGCAACACATTATTTGAATATATACGGTAAGAAATTAATAATTTTTTTTAAAAAATTTTTAAATGATATTTAGGTGTCGCTACCAAAGCACATTAGATTTGTACCTTAGATTTTTGTCCTTTATCACATATCCGAAGTTTATTCAAATCGGCGAATGACACCAAGGGGCATTTTCTTGTGAGAGGGCTAAACTTTGACAACTGGTAGCGACCTCTAAATCATAAAAAAAATATTAAAACACAAAAAAGTCTTTCATATTTAGATGTATATAATCGAATAATAACATGCCGCGATGATAATTCAAAAGTCGAAAAATAAGGACCATCCTACTGCCTACACTCAAAGAAGAAAACCCTAATAGAAACTTTTGTTGACCCTACACTGACAAAAAATGTATTAACTCAACCTAGGAATCCGTCAATATGAAAAGCATTTTTCATATTGACGAATTTTTAGGTTGAGTTGACAAAGTTTTTGTCAGTATAGAGTCAACAAAAGTTTCTGTCAAGGTTTTTTCTTTGAGTGTACGATACGGTAGAACAGAGTTCGATTTCACCTGACATAGAAAATCTTTTCGATACAAAATAGTTGCTGTGTGGCTGTTGTCTCTTAAAAGAAGTCGCTCTTCTTGATGAGTTCCAAATAAGCTTGTGTCGGCATTCCAGTCATTTCGACAACCGAGTAACTTCTCCACTTTTTCAAGTCTTTCAAACTATTTGAAAATTATAATGAACCTTATACTACGTTCACACTGAGAGCTAAATGCGCATTTAACTAAATACGCATTAGCAATTTAGAATGCGTAGCCGAATGCTCTTTCTAAGAGTAAAAGGGAAAAATGTATATATTGAATTTCGTAAATGCGCATTTAGCTCTCAGTGTGAACGTAGTATTACGTTCCCTGAGTAAGGAGTTTTGAAAACGAAGGTAAAGGTTTCAAGATTTTTCTTAGTTGATTTTATTTTAATTTATAATGAGCTTAGGGAGGATTGTGAATAACTTCACTTATATTTATATGAATTTAGAAATTTTGAAAAAGCATTTCTCAAAAATTATATTACAAAAAAACTTACTTCAGAAGTGTAGAAGAATCGACTTCTTAAAGTTCCGTTTAAGTTAAAAATTGCTAAAACGATTTTTGTTGATTTAAGTGACTTTTTTTCAAAGTTTTCTAATCTATTTGGAAGCTTAGAGGAAGTTTATTAGGAGTCTAAAGTTCCCACTAATGAAGGATTTGGGACACAAAGCACATGTGTTGAAGTTTTTTCTTCGAAGTTTTCATTATTCTAAACTTCTGTAGACATAACATATTAAAAAAAAGAGTCCTCACTTGCACAAAAAAGAGAGAATTTTGTAAAATTTTGCTTTCTACAAGACACTCTTCAACTTCACTTAAATTAATATGACTTTAGAGATTCTGATAATGTATTTCTCAAAAATTATATTAATATTAAACCTTTTTCAGAAATGTAAAAGAATCGATTTCTTAAAGTGAAAGTTTCATGAGTTGCTAATCGGTTTTTGTTGATTAAAGTAACTTTTTTTAAGTTTTTCAAACTTTTGTGAAGTTTGTTGGGAGTCTAAAGCTCTATCATATGAAGGATTTGGACAGAAAGCAGATGTGTTAAAGGTTTTTATTCGTAGTTTTCAGCATTATTTCCATTATTATGTAGAAGAAAGAAAGTCGTGTCTTGTACAAAACTTCCTCCACCTTCACCAAAATAAATGCGTCTATTGAAAATTTAGAAAAATTATGCTTCAACAAGCGATTTCAAAAATGTGAACTATAATATTCAGAATTCAATATGAAGAGCTTATCAACTTTTACTAGGTGATAAAGAAGCTTACTCTTATCTTAATCGCATAGAGCCTATCTTATTACCTAAATAGGAAATATGGACAGCGAGAAGATTTATTGAAGATTTTTTATAGCATTGTACATAATTTCTGTTACTTTTGTAAAAATAATTTTGGAAAAAATTCTGTTTTCTATAAAACTTCCTTCACAAAAATATATACAGCTACAAAAATTTTGAAAAAGTACCCTTTACAAATAATATTAAAATAAAATTTACTTTAAAAATGTTGATGACTTGCCCTATTAAGGTTTTAATTAATAAATCTGAAGAGTTAATCGCGCTAGCTGCTTTTAGTTTTTTTCAAGTTTTGTAATCTATTGGTAAGTGTTAATGAAGCTAACGTAGCCATACATTTAAATAAAAGATTTTTATGATACCACAGGTGCATAATATTATTCTATTGGTAAGTGTTTATGAATCTAGGGTACCCATAAATGTAGGACTTGGAGCACGAACAAAATGTGTCAAAAGTTTTTTGTAATGCTTGTTTTTTGTAATTATAATTTCGGGATAAATCAATGGAAGAAATATGTTTTTGCGGCCCTAATTTTCATTGGGCCAATGTCCAAAATGGCTAATTTGAATTTAACTTTGAAGGACCGATTTTGTAACGGGTTTTATGAAATATGGGGTAAAATGGACGTTTTTCTAAAAGGTTCTTTCCGATACAGGTTCTTCCCCTACCTGGAATGGAAACCTGCAGCTCTATTTTCAAAAGGAGAGGAGTATTTTTTGTAATTCAAGGTTTTAGGTTAATTTTTCTGAAATGAAGTTTTTTTTTCTGAATTTCTCTATTTTCCGTGAGCCTAGTTTCTATGAGTTGATGAAGTAATTTGTTAAAAATTGGAAATAAAGTTAAGATTGAGTTATTTTTATAATAAAATAATATTAAACTCAATTTTAAAAATTTCCAGTCTCCCAGTTTCCAAAAAAAAAAAGTTAATTCTCCCATGAAGAAAATGCTTCGACGTGAGTTTTTCCGTAACAAAAAAGTTGGAAATGGAAATTTAAAATGATATAAGCTCATAGTTTATAGATTCAGCTCAAAAATTATTTCAAAGTGAGCAAAATTAACGCTTTTCTACGAAGTTCTTCCCATTCCAGATTATTTTTCTAACTGTTTTAAAATTTCCTGAAATATGATCACTATATTATCACTAAATATGATTTTCTGAAATATTAGAAATAATGAAATGAAACTATCACTAAAAGGAGAGCAGTAATTTTTTTAAAAATCCTAGTTTTAGGTCTATTTTTCTGAAATTTAACTGTTTTGTCTACTTTCCGTGAGTCTATTTTCCAAGAGTTGATGAAGTAATTTGTTGAAAATTTAAAAATAAGTTCAGATTGAGTTCCTTTTATAATAAAATAATATTCAACTCAATTATAAAAGATTCCGGGCTCCCAGTTTCGGGAAAAATGCTCCTACGTAAATTTTCCCTTAAAAAAAAAAAAAAATTGAAAATGGAATACGCTACTCCAGTTTTCCACCTCAATGCTTCAAGCCCTAATAGCTCTTGAAAGCCTTAACAGATCCAGATATATATCACACAATTTTCAGAAGAAATCCTCCACAAACACAAAAACCCAACTTTTTTATATACAGACGGCTCTAAAATGAATCCATTCGCTAGCTCCATTCCATAATCCATTAACACGCCAAAACACAATAATAAAAACTGCACTTCTTTACCACTTTCTACCGTTGTCTCAGTTGAAATCATTGCCATTTTTGAAGCACTTTATCACATTAAAAACTCCCCAGGAAAATTTTCCATCTGCACTGACTCACTATCCGCCCTAGACGTCATTTTTAACATTAACAATGCCACCATCTACCCAACTCTAGTCAGAATCATACTTATGAGGTATTATCCCAAAATAACTATTATCTGCATTCCTGGCCACGCCCAAATCCCTCGAAACTAATTCGCAGATCAAGCATCCAAATAAGCTGCTAACTCCCCATTAATAATCACCCATAACAACTTCAACGATATTTTCAACTATATAAAATACGTATACAGTAATAATCAACTTTCTCTATGGACACATACATCATAATGGTACCAAAAGCACTTCCTCAAATTCCATGACATCAATATAAATAGACTTGATCTCATTTAATTCGAACGGCTTAGGTTAGGACATACAAAAATAACACACTCCCATATCTTGGAAAAAAACACTTCTCACCCTTTCTGTACATTTTGCAATTCCACCGAATCAATCAACATTTTATCAGATTGCCCTTGTTTTGAATATTCTAGAAACCTTATATTCTCCAACACAAATCCTATTTCAGTCTCACCCAACCCTGCCCAGACAGTATCAAAAAGATTACAAACTTTCTAAAACAAAATAACAGAAACTATTTATATATTTTTCATGTAACTCCTTAAGGACCTCTGGATATCCAGTAACGCTATCCAGTCGATAACTTATCCAGGGCTTTGAATTTAACCCGAAGTTAAAATCTCTGGATGTGAATTGGTATTGTTCACCTCTGGGTAGCAACTTAACAGGTCTGGATATCTTTACGGCTAGTTAGTGATTTTTCCAGCCAAACGCCAAAGTTATCCCGAGATTTTGACAGTCTGTCATATATTTTAATTTCGTTAGAATTTTCGTTAAAAAGTTATGGGAGAAAATTAATTATTAAATTTAAATGTAACTGTGACTAGTTTGTTTTTCACCTCAAAAACTTGCTAAGAAACTTTCGTTCCTCTGATTCCCTCTCTATAAAGCTCAATCTATTTAATCTTTAAATTAAATCACTTCTCTGAACCTCCTTCTCTATTGCGCCATCTTGCGCATTTCCCGTAAGAGATCAAAAGCAACCAACAACAACGAATTAGAATGTCGTGTGTAAAGTTGCTCTAGGTGGTCAACAATAAAACTCCAGAAGATGAGCGCCTCAATCTCTGAATGGTTGGTTTGTGATGACATTGTTGTTCAATAACAACTTTTCCATTATTGTTACTTACGATTTCGCCAACCTATCTTTGTTCGAGACGCTTTTCTTTTGAAGTGCCCAGTAGAATAGAGCAACTCTACACACTGAAAAGCTCAAGCAAAGCAGTACTCAGCATCTGGTATAGCTTCTAGGAAGCTACACTAAACGGATCACAGTTTGGTTGAACCTTTCTTCAGCTTGTGCCTGCTGCGCCTGTCAGTATCGTCGGTCGCCTGCCTTTGTCGTCTGACATTCTCGGCCACCAACATTGATACCATCAGACGCCGCAGCACACAGTTAGTCCTGCTGTCAGCTTCGACCTGATCCTCACAATCGTGTCAATCACGCCCAATTCTCTTATGTATCTGTTGATGTTTGAGCAAGTGTGCCTTCTGTCGAAACGCCTTGGCACAGACGTCGCAACGAAACGGTTTCTCTCCCGTATGCGTTCGCAAATGTACCTTGATGTTGCTCTTGTTCAGGAAACCCCGATTGCAAATGCTGCAACGATGCACAGGCTTTTCTTTGCCCAGCAGACCGGAGATGTCGTTGGCATTGAAATTCATCGATGATGGTGATATGCAGTTCATTTGTTGTGCCCCACTACCGCCGCCACCGTTGCTACTTTGTTGCTGCCCATGTTGTTGTGAGTGTTGTAGCGTGCTGGATTTTTTTTGGGAGCGCGAACGTTTCGCTTTCGGTGTTCCACTGGGCGTTACAGTCGTCGTGTGCGGATAGTTGCCTAGCATATCTGGACTACAGATGCCATCTGATTTCATGGAGGACATGGTGACTTGGTACTGCTGCGGGTTACCCAGATATCGCGTACTTATCATTATGTTGTCCGTTGTGGACACAACTGATCCCGGCGGACTGGAGGTGGACGTTGCTGATGTCAGCTCGTTGCAGTATGAGGTAGAACTTGGCGCTTCGCTCTTCATCGATGACGTGGGTGGACCGTTTTGCAGGCGATTTTGCAGCAGCGGCATATAGCCATGTGTCAGCAGGCTTTGTAGCGTGGAGCTGCTTGTATGCACCGGCGAGTGTGGCAGTATAAAATCGCTCAGCGAGTCCTGCTGCGAGACAATCAGTTTGCCATCTTGCTGTATGCAGTTGCCATCAATCCACGCATCGAGATCCATCCAGGAGTCGCGCGTGTCATTGCCCTCATCATTGTCCAGCTGATTGGGCACCGTTGTGTCTGCTATCGCCGAACCGATTATGGCGGCAATATCGTCGATGGAATTCATATCCACGTATTCGGACAGATCCTTGGCGTCGGTATAGATGCGCACGCCAGTATGTACAGAATCCGGGCCATGGTCATTGTTTTGTCCTGAGCCGCCACCGCCGCCGCCACCACCATGACCACTCATAACACAACTATCGGCTACTGAGTAAAGCTTACTATCTAATTGACTATCAGCGAAGAGTTTAACGTCGCCAAGGCAGACTTCGGCCGCTGCAGTGGCTGCATCTGAGCTCAGCACGCTCTCGGGCAGGCAGGTGGAGGAGGAGACGATGTTGTGGTCCGCCGAGGAACCATGACTGCTGGCGCTACCACTATTTAAGGCGGGTGACGTACCGGACGTCGCCGCCGTCATGTGCGTGGTCGTGGAAGCATTTCCTGTCGTTGAGTTTGTCTGATAGGCGCTTTGTAAATAATTATTATTGGTCTCATCTGGTAGCCTCTGTGCAATTGCATGATAGTGATGTCCCGAAATGCCATTTATCGACAAGTGACCCGTATAGCCCGTAAACGGTGGCAACGGCTTCAGATCGGATAGTGCATTTAATGATGATGAATTCATTAGCAGATTATCCAGCACATCGAGTGAGTTCTTTTGTTCGGAATCACTGGGCAAGGAATCGAGATCATGTTCGAGCAGCAATTTGTGACCATCTAGTAGATATTGATCTTGGCTACTATTCTGTGGTGGACCCCAACACGGACTCATAAGTAAACTTTCAACTTCAGATTCACTTGGCCCGTTCATTCTGCAAAACTTCATTGTAGGCCAGTGCTCAGCTATTGGATTTTGTTCTGGTGGGACGATCTTCTTCAATACTGAGTGAGAAGATTTAATTTTAACAAAACTGGGGATTAAATTATTTATCTGGAACTTTAGCGAAATAAACAAGATGATCAGCTGTTATACGCATTGTTTTGTCTGTAAAAAGAAGGAGAAAGGAAACTTTATAAAAATTTTATTTATTTAAAATTTATTCAATTTATTAAAATTAAGTTGGAATTAAAGTAAAAGACTAAGGTTGAGGGCCGTAAGTTTTTATATACTAAGATATGAAATTAATTTTAATATATGTTCAGTGCTTAACAGGTAAAAAAAAAGTAAAAGAAAGAGTTTTATGTTACACAGGTGCATAACATTTTAGGTATCTGCTCCTGATGCCTAAAATTTGAGATTGAAAAAAACACCAGTACCGGAAAGTGATATTCGGATAATTTTAAGGAAAAGGTTTTATAATACTAAGCATAGATGCTTAAGAGTCAGTTCAATTCAACTGATCAAACACTGGTTGATCGACCATTTTTAAAAAAGTTGATATTTTTATTAAAAGTTGTCCAATGAATTTGGATCTCAGAACTGCTCTCAATAATTTTTTTTTTGCTCTATTTCCTTTGCTACCTTTAGCGATATAGGCGTTTGTGGTAGCTTATATTACTCAGCTCCTATTATACACTCACCTTTATTCTGGCACATAAGAAATGCTTATGAAATAATTTTATGTAGAAAGCAGTGAGTTGCTGTCATAAATTTTTTCTAGAGTATATTTCAACTCGTTGCTTAAACATACATTTTTTTCATCGTGATTTGCGTGAGAAATTTGCCGAATTTTGCAGACTTTGGGGTCAAATAACACGAGTTAAAAATTTGAAATTTATTCACAATAAAGTACAGAATAGCATTATATTCTAGTTTAAATTAACTTTTAAAGAAAAAATTACCCCGAAATATAAGCCTTTGTATGGAAAACGAAAATGAACGAACACAAAGCAGAAACAGTTGAAGAATTTTCGACAAATTTTTTAATGAACGAACACGAAATACAAGAGATAAGAGTTATCGGTTATCGTGTGTTCTACTGTTTTCGTTGTTTCCCTGTTCTGCTTGTTTTTTTTTTAATATTGACGAAACCAAAAATATTTTGCAAGTATGTTATTGACGAAAATTTATTTAAAAGCAGAGTAAGTAGTACGGTAACTCAGTTGGTAATGGAAGAACTTGTAACCATTAGGTTGTGTTTTCAAATACCACAGCATGCGTTTTTTTTTATTTTCGATATGAATGTTTTTAACACACATTGCTGCATTTCAATTATATAAAAGATATGGTATTTATATGAAAATTCACAGATCTAAGTATAAAACAAACTTAAGATTCAAAATTGCATTCCTTAATAGTGCAGCATGTGCAATACAAGGCCTACTTCGAAAAGTGCTTTCTGAATTTATCAAAATTCAATTTGAGAAATGCCTAAAAGTATGCTAATATTCTGAAAAAAGCTACGTTCAGATTCAAATTTTTAGACCGTAATGTACGTTCAGAGTATTGAACGAAACATTCAATTCAATAATAAAAGAAAGAAAGAAAATATTGTAAAATATGACATAAGTATCAGCTACTGAAATAGATATGTCTCCGTAGCCCAGTTGGTAGAACAGCCGACTATGGATTCAAGCGTAGTGTGTTCAATCCACGGAGAAAGCAAAAATATGAAAAATTATTAAATAGCCATTTTTTCGTTTTTATAAAACCAGTGCTGGGAATTGCTGTGTTGTTGTTTTCATAAGAACCATTTCCTTTACCCCCATCTAGTATTGTTGTATACGCGGCGAGCTAGATGGGGGGTAGAGGGCTAGAATCTCTAGGAAAAAGGTCTAGAAAGGGTCTTCAGGTCTAGAAATACAAAATTTTGAAGCTAGTTTTGAGGGCTAGTCTTAAAAATCATCAATTTAACATTTTTTTTATTTGTTTGGGCATATTATTTTTATATTTTATTTGTCTACAACATCCCGTTTTCATTCTAAACAAGCATTCTGAGCTTAAAACTTGTAAAAACGAAAAAAAAAAAAATATAAATAGATACATTGCGAGTAGGTGCTTAAGTATGTATCACAAAGATACATATTGAAGTTGAATAATGTCTGTTCTTCTTCGGAAGAAGTCATAGAAATCACTCGTTATTGGGAAATGATGGCAGCATTTTTACTGTTTTAATGCCACTCCTTTTGGTAATGCCCGTATGATACTTAATTTTTTTTTACAACTTTTGTCATTGAAAATTAAAACTAGAGCAGTTCAAATAGTACGAATGCATGGATTCAATTGGTGTGAGTGAGTACGCATATAGTACAAATTGGAGAAAAATTTATAGGACGGACTGTATTTTCTCTGCATTTTTTTGCCGTTTCTTTCAATTCGTTCTTCGTTAAGTTTCGATAAAATATTTACTGTGCTGTTAGTAATAAATTTGACATTTTTAGAGTAAACAAAATTATTTAATATAAATGTATGCTGAATGGGAAGTGATGTGTGTAGCTAATATTAATTTATTTAATGCAGCTACTCTTCAAAACACCAGAAGTAAAAAAGTAACAACGTTTATCCTTTTCTTTCAAAATATGTTTATCCTGCCCACGCGACACTTGTTTTCAGATTTTAAAATTGGACAAAAAAAATCAAGTATCATACGGGCATAAGCAGTGAGTTCTCTCCATAGTCGCATTACTCTGCCGCCATTACAATTTGAAATTAAGTTTTTGTAATAATTTATTAATTTGCGCTCCGGTTGCCATTGATAATAATTATCATTTATGTTAACTTGAGTTGCCAACACAACAATAACGTTTTGTTGGAACTGTGAAATGTTCAAAATTAAGGTATGATTTTTGGAGCCAAAAAGGACTGTTTCAAATTTAAAATGGGAAATGATTAAATAAAGTGCATGGTAGAATAAAACCAAGTAGATCCAGGGGCTGCTTATGCTCTCTGCTTGTCAATCGTCACTGTCAAAATCGTTCGAAATTTTTTCATTTTATTCAAGGTTGATTTATAAGGTTGTCGCAAGGGAGAGAGCGAGTACCCATAATTGTCAAATCGAAGTTGACAGCTCATAGGAAATCTGCAAGTGCTTTCTTTTATCCTCCGTTTTTCTTTCGTAGTCATTTGTAAAATTGGCTGGTTTTGACAATTAGGTGTACTGAGAAGAGAGTGCGATCAGCCCTGCGACAACCGTATTAATCAACCTTGATTTTATTTTCATTTTGTTTTCTTATTTTCTATGAGCTTTGGCACTTTTGATTTTACGCTCTCTCCCTTCCATCTACCTGGTTTTTTTCTATTATGTATGTAGGGTGTAGAAGAAGGTATTATCGTGATACAGATAATATCGTGATAGTTTTCAAATTTGCTATTTCTCCAAAACTGTTTTTCTCAGTGTAACTATATTTCATATGTAAGTACTGAAAGGCAGTGTTTACACGTCATTCAAATTGAAGGATCATTCAAAATTTGTTGTTGTTTTCCCAGCGATAAAACTGAACTCTCTGCGAGAGCGGAAATGAACTTTCAATACTTTACCGCATCAATCAAAATTGTGATGGAGTTCAAGACCTGTATCAATCAATTACAGGGTTACATAATCAACTTTTCTGGTACTTACAACAACACTTTTAGTCGGCATCTGCCATTCAATCAAAAAATCACGTGTGAGCAGCTATTCAATCAAATATCTCGAAGAGAGTAAAAGAGAACAAAAAATGCGATATTCTTCATTCAATTTCAATTTGAAAGAGAATTAAAAATAACTCTCTTCTCTGTACGTTAACGGATCTTTTTGAAAAAAAAACTTTGAGCAGCGCCACGTGAAGAATTCCAAAATTATTGTAATGAAAAATAGTGCTCTGTAATTTTCGCGATTCGACACATTTTCCATGTAAGTACATACATTATTTTATGTATAAATTCTTAGTAAAGCATTAAAAAAATCATATAAATATCTTTTTACATTTGAAATTGTGTTACTTTTATTGATAAAGCTTAAGTTTCATGTGCAAAATCTTAAATATTTTAGCAATTTTCAATGCTTGTATTTGTTGCTCAATTGTCATGTTTTTTTTTTTTTTGCAATAAAGATGACTTTTAACGGAAAAAAATTGTAAATCCAGAAAGGGGATCTTATGGGGATTCTAAAACAATATCTAACAGTACGTTTAAAAAGTCCATAGGATGACACATAAATGGCGTTACTAGATTTTTTCCATATGATTTTTATTTAGTACCAACCTTCAAACGATACGTATAAAAATTTGACAACAATCTGACATTTGATTCGTGAGTTATAACATTTTGTGTGCACCGATTATTATTGAAAAAAAAGGAAAAAAGTGAATTTCGAACTTTGATAAAGCATTGCTTTTTGAGGAAAAAAATACATTGGAAACCAAACAATGGCTTGATAAACACTATCCGGACTCTGCTCCAGCGAAACAAATGGTAGAAAAGTGGATTGCTGAATTTAAACGTGGTTGTACCATCACAAATTATGCAGAGCGCAGTGGACGCTCAAATCCGACTGTTATTCCACAAAACATCAAAAAAATCCACAAATTGGTTATGAAAGTTCGCAAATTGAATGTGCACGATCTAGCTGACATTGTAAAGATATCAGATAGTAGTGTTTTTACCATTTTACATGAACATTTGGGTATGCGAAAGCTCTTTGCAATCTGGGTGCCGCGTGAGCTCACAGTTGACCAAAAACAACAACGAATTGATGCTTTAGAGCAGAGTTGCGCAACGCACGGTTCAAACAACAACAACAAGAGCTTTCCGAATGCAAAGCTTTACACTGAAACGAAAAATTGGTAAAGCAAAGAAACATTGCCGAATGTTGGTCATTCACAAACCGTTTATTTCTTTATTTTTGCGTTTGTTTCTCGCTTATTTTATTATTTTTTTTATTATTTTTTAATTTTTATATATTATATATTTTGTAATTTTTTTTTATTAGTTTTTTTTTTTTTAACTTATTTGACTACAATATAAAAATAAAACGTGTAATTTAACAAAAAGGAAAAACAATTCATTTAAAAAACCATAATATTAATTAAAACAAATAAAATAAAAAAAAAGTAGCATAAAAGTTGAGCAAAATTATTGACAAACAGATCAGTTTCAATCAAAAATATGCAATAAAAAAAAAGAATAAGATTCATTCACTTGCATTCAAATACAAGTTTATTTAGATCTTAAAAAAAAATACCGTCTTCATATGGTCTGCATTGCTGTGCCAGACCTAGACTTACTACATATGAAGCTTTAACCAATTGTTTTTGTGTCACATTCATTGTAAAATCAATGGCCAAATCATCATCAGCGCTATCAGCCTTATTATTTGTGCTACCGTCAGCTACATCCCACTCATTCACATCATTGCCAAAGATGTCAGAAAACATTTTTTCAATAAATGAGTCTTTTAATAATTGAACAAAATGTTTCCTGAATTCTTCCTCCATTGAATGAAATTCAGGATGGCAAGAAAGATAATGCCTTCTAAGATTATATTCCTTCATATGTATCTTACCATAGCATACCATACATTGGGCTTCGCAATAAAAATTTTCTGAAACAAGAAAGCACCAATCCTCATTAAACATATTGAATAATAGAAGCATACATATAAAAAAGCAGCGAGCAATACACCCTACTCGCTTGAACACCAAAAGCAAACTAAGCATAAAATCAAAACACAGCAGAGAAACAAAAATTTACGCAGTGTACGATCGCAGCGAGCCGATTGCTACTTCGTGTGCAAAAACACAAAATTTCACGACGCCCGCGGGCTATGGGAAACCATCAATTGCGCATCACTGCTTTAGAGGAGTGTTTGGCGCTGTTAAACCGCAATAAAATCGAATTCTATCGTCGATATGTGACAATGGATGAAACATGGCTTCACTATTCTACACCAGAATCCAAAAGACAGTGAGCTGAGTGGACGTTAGTCGACAAACCGAATCCAAAGCGAGCAAAGACCCAACAGTCGGCTTGTAAGGTGATGGCGTTTGTATTTTGGGATGCGAAAGCTAAAATATTCATCGACTACCTCCAAAAAGGAACCACCATCAACAGAGACTATTACTGTGCACTTTTGGATCGATTGAAGGCTGAAATCGCCATGAAACGGCCACATTTGGAAAAGAAAAAAGTGTTTTTTCACCAAGACAATGCACCGTGTCACAAATCGATGAAAACGATGGCAAAATGGAATAAATTGGGCTTCGAATTGCTTACCCACCCACCGTATATTCCAGATTTAGCCCCCAGCGACTTTTTTTCTGTCTTCAGATCTCAAGAGAATGCTTGCTGAAAAGAAATTCAAGTCCAATGATGAAGTAATCGCTGAAAATGAGGCCTATTTGGAGGAGTAAGAGAAATCGTACTATAAAAGTGGTATCGAAAAGTGGTATCGTTGTATCGCTCTCGAAGGCAAATGTGTTGAATAATATAATCGAGTTTTATCAAAATTTTGTTTTTTTCTTACTTAAAGTACGGACTTATTGAATGAACTGCTATATAAAAGTTATTATCCGAGTTGAAACCAGCAACTCGCAGACTTACAGCAGCTTATACAGTCTCCGATAATCGCAAAATCGGAATATAACTTCAGTAGTGCCATAAGCGGTTTAAGAATCTTAAAAATTGTTGGTTTCATTATTTTTTTTTTATTTTTTTGGGATTAATATGGAATTTTGATGTTCCAGGATCTAACCTAACTTTTAAAGGGATATTTTGATAGTTTTAAAAACAGTGAGATAGTTTTTTTAACAGTTATTTATTAATGGGGAATTTTTGAAAAATGGTGGCATTAAATAAATCCTTTTTTTAAGAGGAGAGTTCACAGAAAGAGGAAAGCTATTAAGGAAAAAATGATTGATTATGCTCGATTACTTCTTAGGGGCGTCTATTCAATTCGAGTCCAGATTGTGTGAGAACTGGATGTGATAGAGAAAAATGAGAATCAGATTCGTTATCAGCGTCTTCAAATTATTTCAAAAATACTAATTTAAAATTTAAAAATTTGCTGCACTGTGTAATATAAATATTTCATGTTCAAATATAGACAAAATCACTTTCTGCTGAAATATACTAAATAGAAGTCGAGACGTGCAGAACTGTATAAAACAACAACATTTAACACCAAAACATTAACGATAGCAAAACAAAAACAAAAATACCAACAACTACAACAACAGCTTAAAAACGAATGGGAAAATAACAATTTAACAATTTACAACAACGGTATTTAGGTCAACTCATTAATAATCGATAAAATTAGCATAGAAATTATTTTGGAATATTTTTAAGCATTAAATATTCTACCAACACAAACGATATCAGCAAGTTTTCTGCTGATACACATCAATTGGTAGATACCCAATGCAACGCCGCACCCCACCCAAAAAAAAAAATAAAAAAAAAAAAAATAAAAATGAAAAGTTTTAAGTTTTTTAAGAAATGAAACTGTTGAATGTATAGCTTAAGCCAACTCACACCAAAGTGGCTAAACATCTGTCTAGCTTACAGATGAGCTGTTCGGAAACCACAACTTGTTGATCTACAAACAAACCACAAGATAGATCGAGGGAATAAAAAAAAAAAACACATCAACAACAAGAAAACTCGGTCGCGGTCTTGGTCAGGTAGGAATGTCTGTACTATAAACGGAATAACAGTTAAGTTGAAGGCACGTCCACTCTACTACTTGACCACTCAACCAACACTTAGTCAGCCAGAACGTAGCGAACGCCGAAAAACGCTGAAACTCCGAAAACCTTAGCGAAAGAAAACAAAAAAAGCTTATGTATCGAAGTCAATCGACTTTGTCGGATTTGCCAAGATTGAGTTTGTGTCACGAGGTCGGGGACGTTCTCGGGTTGGGGTCGCTCACTGGCCGCAAAGAAAGCTGCAAAGCAGTAGAATCTAAAAGAAAAATAGAGGAATAAATGACTATGTCCGCGACTCGACACGATCGATCGGCAACATTTGAAAATTTCGCTTTCAACAGGTTTTAAAAGAGTGCCATAGAGAGTAGCTTGAAGACAAATTAGATTCTAGACGAGAGAGCTAAACAATGTTGAGCTGCTTAGCAGCATGTTGCATCAAACATGTTGCTGTTGCTAACAGCGATCGCGTCACAGAGAGCTTTTTAGAGCTTAGTCCACCATGTTGCTGTTGATGTGGGCCGGGAGACAGCCGGCTAACACACACCACTATCAGACAAGCCATATACACTTACACATATAAACGAATAAAAACAAAAACAACTACATATAGCAAGAAAGATATGTTAGCGGCAAGCAGCATACATAACAAATGTACCGTTAATCAAAAGACCTGCTGACATACTTCCGTGAATCAGCAGCAGCAGCAGCAGCAGCAACTAAAGTAGAGGCAGCAGCCTAAGCTTCGGCTCAAGTTCGGCATCAGCATCGGTTTGTCAAGTAAAAATTATGGTATATCTTTCGGATATGCGCACCTATGGCCCAAGGAGATGTAAAGGTTTGCAGGGGCTTGTTTGTCAGGCCGTAAGTTTTGTTGTTGTTTTTGCTAGTTGTACTCACACTTCGTTTGTTGGCACAGATTTATTTCCAGAGGCTTTTTGTGTAGATTTTAATGTTTTTTTTATAACTTTTTTGTTGACTTTTTTTTTCTTTGTATCGGGTTGAATGCTTTGTCTGTCGTCTCTGACGATGTGAAGCTGCGCGAGTTGAGTGTGGCTGACGTAGAATTTAAATTGAATGGAATAAGTATGAGGAATAAATTCAATTGTTTTTTTGTTTTTATGTAGTATTGTGTGCATGTGAGTGGCGTGAAAAAATTTCTATTCAATAGATATAATATATTTTTTTTTTTGTTTCTGCATTATGGAAATGACACTGACAATGGTTGTTGTTGTAGTTATTGCTGTGCGAAATGAGGTGAGTTAGATTTATTATAACGGGTGGGAGGTCGGCTGTCTTTAGTTGTATCCATTGCTACAACAACAACAACAAACCGTTTGACCGTTTGAACTTTTTGAACGCACTAACAAGCGTGCTCATTTTGACAACAGTGTGTGACGAATTCTATCTTTGAGTCAAAGACGTGGGTGGAAAGTGCACCAACTTAACACCAACGTGTTGGCGGAATTGGTACTTTAGAATTTTTAAATGTATAAAGGTGTTCTGTCAAAATTATAGCACAGTCTATATGAAATTCTCAAATAAAAGTTAAGAGATGGTTGTTAATTGACGTAAATGAACAAGTTTTCGAAAGGAATAAACTTTAATAATGTATCAATTACAAAAATAAGATTTTGGAGTTGTATTATTAAAAATTAATCAAGCTGCTTTTTGGTATTTTTTTTTCTCAATATGTATATAGATGTATATAGATATAGATTAACATGCAGTTAGCAAAAAATTTTGGTATAAAAATTGCTAAACCTAAAAAAATATTCAATTTATCATAATGTTTTTTTTTAACTAATAATTTTTTTTTACTAATTTTTTTTAACTCGCGAGCTAAGAGCTTTTTCAAAAATTTATACGTATATAAATTCTTCCGCTGCAAAAAAGCTTTCAGTCTGTAGGCAGACTCGAAGTAAATAGGGCAACGTCGCTTTGTTCTTTGGATTTCAAAATAATTACGTCCGGCTCGAAGGACCATGTAAAGTTCACTATTGAAATTTTATTATTAATATTTAAAACACTACTGTTTTTATTCAAAATTTAGGAAAAAAAGCTAAAGAAATGATTTCCGACGAAATGTAAAACACGATGGTTAAGCTTCGCTTGTAGAAAAACGATTGACCTACAAATCTTTATTTGGCTGAGGCCGAACTTTTAAGATTAATACATATAAAGATTTTATATATATAAAAAGAGAGGGAGTGAGAAGCACTCAAGTTCTTTTATATTTGCTTACATTTGGCACTTAAGCAACGCAGCGTTTTTTATTCATGTAAACCATCATTGTTTTCATAGCTTGCAAGTTTAAAATAGTTTATTTTATATTTATTTTGTTTTATGGTAAATTATGTCTAATCAAGGCTTTATTTAAACTGCCGAAAAAATGGTAGTAGGTATATATTTAGTATTTAATTTAAACTTTGTTGATATGAAATGAAAAATAAGGGGAAGGAATAAGGTAAGTACAATTCACAAATGTAATAAATAATGTTTTGTACTCTATCTAGATTTATTTTTTAAATGAAAATATTTGCTTGCCGAAGAGGATCGCATAGGAAGATATTGATCTAGAAGTATGAATGTCTTTATAATACGAAGATGAAGGTCGCCTGTTTTGGACATTTCTTGACACATTGTGTAAAATATTAAGGGGCAAAAAAATATGCAAATGGGCAAAACTTTTATAAATGGTATAAGCCGTTTAAGCTTATCGCCCGTGAAAACTTTTTATAGGAAATTTTCTATACCACTTATAAAGGTTTTTCCCAATTTCATGGAAAATCTTATAACCAATTCTAAAATATATATGGGGAATATAGATTTTGTAGTGACATTAATTTACTTTGCAATTTAGTGATTTATTAATGTAATGTAAATACGTCTTAAATGTATACATAATATAGATAATAATAAATATAATAATATTTGCAATAATAATATACTAATATATAATAAACATATAGTAATAATATATAACAGAAATAATGAAAAAAATTAGGTTGTTATTTCATAATCGTTCTATTAGCGTCTATTTGTTATTATTTTGGTACATAAAGCTTTAAGGAAGCTTTCAAAATGCTTTAACGTTCTATTTCTTTCAGTGAGAACCCAACAAACAAAATGATTCATTAATGTTATCATATAAAAAATAAAATACATTAAAAATAAAAACACAGATGCGTCGTTGGACACACGAGAGAAGCGAAGCTTTTTCGCAGTTACATAGATTTGATAGCTTAATAATTTTTTCTTTTTAATAAATTAACTTTTAAACACAAAAATTTAAAATAACATTAAATATAAAGGGTGGTTAAATTTTAAGGGCTGAAGTTGAATGTGAACCACACCTAAACGTCAAGTTTTTTCTGCATTTCATTTGACATTTCTCAATTTCAGACTAACTCAATTTGAATCATGGTAAGATACACAACGCGTTAAAGTTATTCAGGCTTATTATGAAAATGGACGTTCAAATCAAAATGATTTCTAAATGATTTTTTCAGTCAATTTAATCGTCCAAATGTGAGTACAATCGGAAAAATCGTGCAAAATTTTGAGCAAACCGGGTCTGTAGGAGAAGTGAAAACAACAGTGCATGCTCGTACTGCAGAAAATATTGCTGCTGTTCGCGATAGTGTGGCTGAAGAGCCGTCCACCTCAACTCGTCGTCGTGCCCAACAATTGCACCTCTCACGCTCGTCGTTGATGGCCCGAATTGGAAGATATGAATGTGGGCGATATGTGGTTTCAACAGGATGGTACCACACAGCTCTTCTGCGCGACAAATTCAATGGCCGTGTTATCTCACGTGGTGGCGATGTCAATTGGCCGCCAAGATCATGTGATTTGACACCGTTGGACTTCTTTCTTTGGGGTTATTTGAAAGAAAAGGTGTACGTCGATAAGCCAGCAACAATTCAAGAGCTAAAGGAGGCATAGAACCTCACTTATGCCTCAGCGTCATCGAAAATTTGGACCATCGGATGGAGGTGTGTCGCCGAGGTCGCGGCGGCCATTTGGCCGATATTTTGTTTCATACATAATTGAACCATACCAATATTATCATAATAAAAAGAAATGACAATAATTTCCTAAATAATATGTGTTTTATCCAAAATCAACATCGGCCCTTAAAATTTAACCACCTTTTATTACATATATACAGAAAACATATTTACTGCTTATTTTTTTATTATTGAATGTCAAATTTCCACGCCAATTACATATTCGGGCATATAATGCCAGCGACTCTCCATTTGAACTCTCCACACATGGTTGTGAACTTGGCTGCACTGAACAAATTTTTTCCTTCAACAGCGTACTACCTAGCGAAAAAATCTGTCGGTAATTTTTTAGATTTCACTCCAACCAAATCACAGAACGAGGAGTAAAAAGCTTCGCTTCAAAAATATATATTAAAGAACGCACACAAAACAAAATTTAACAAACATTTTAGATACCTTGCCAATGGCATGCAAGCGTTTGTTAATTCCATATTTATTGATATCATCTATTTTTTTGACACTTAAAAAACGCACTTGTAGGCATTGCTAATTTTCCTTGCACCAACAACACCACAAACGCATTCACAATACAAACATACCGATGCTGGAGGCACCTTGCGGCAAATTAAAGCAAATTTTTGTAAGTTGTAGCATAGCAAATACACAATCCTTCTATCTATTGATAGATGGTGACGATCTACTGCAGCATAGCTTCTGTTATAATTAAAATTGAATTAACAACTCCTTTTAACAAGCCCTTGTGGCCTAGTGGGTAGTGTATTGGGCTCTCATTCATGTCAACCCGGGTTCGATCTCCACGGCGGGATATTTTTAATATTTAATATAAAAAATATTCGCTTCAAAAAAATATTCGTTGGATGTATAATTCTATAAACATATTTTTTCTCGGATATCAAAAACTTTTTGAGCATTGAAAGTCATTGTTGAAAATATGACTTTAATATACAAACTTCTTGTATATACGTTAACTCAACGTTAATAATATACGTTAACTCAAATATAATGATTATAGCCTCTATAATTAAAGATAAACTATTCTTTGAGCAAAAACTTTTTCTTTTTTATAAAAAAAAATATAAATATGCAACTTTATCTTAATTTTCTTAAAAAGTGAAATGTCAACTTTTGATTTAAAGTCTCATTGTATTTTTTTTTAAAATACATTCTGGTCTTTACGGGGGCGAAGGGTTTGGGCCCTGAAATTTGCGCCTTTGGCTACGTGACTGCACTGTCATACAACCTTAAGAAACTATTTTGGTAAATGAAGCATTTTGATTAATGAAGGAAGCATAATCAATTCTGTAGTAGATTGTAAATTCTAGTATATAATAGAAAATAGTAATTCTTTAGTAATAAAGGCTGACCCAGTTTTTTTCCCACCTCTATCTTTTTTGGGATAATTTAAACCTAAAATTGAAAATTTGGCAAAAAGTTGGGAAGGCAAGGTTTAAAATTGGTTAACCTTTATTGGCTTAAAAATAAAACTTTTAAATAGAAGTAAAGGTTATGTAACAAAAACACACAAGGAACACCTCTAAGCTCATCATAACTGCAACAACAACAACAATAAAAACAAAACAAATCAACAACAACAATAAGAGTAGAACACATTCTACAAGAAGCAGGTCGAGTTCACACAAAGTGCAACAAAAACAACAAAAAAAAATCAACAATCAAACTGGCACTAAATTAGATTCGAAATTAATTGTGCAACAGTTTAAAAACGCTGAAAAAAAAGAGTTGAATTCAGGGCCAAAGAGCTGTCAGCAGAGCAGCAACAAAGAATAGAATTAAAAACGAAATACAATAAAATTGAAGAACAACAAAAAAAAAAAAAAGTCAAAGATGAATAAAAACTGTAGATAAACAAAAAACTTGACCAAGACCGAGAAACTCAAAGACATAAAATAAGCTGCAGTAGAAACCACAAGAACTGCAGCAGAAAAAAACAACAACAATAACAATCAATTTGGCCAATGCAAATGAAATAGGGGGCAAAACATTGAGGTCGTCTTTAGTGTGGAGTGATGAGTGTTATTTTGCGGTGTAAGCTTTGGACCAGCAAGACAACAACAGCTCATTGTTGTTATTGTGCTGACGAGGGTGCCAACAAGGCCAATTGGTAAAAATACATAAAAAAAAATAATTATAATGAGGCTGGTTATCCTTACAAATGCTAGAAAACAAGTGACGAAAATTTTGGTTTTGGTAAAAGTTATGAATTCGCGTCAGCCCTGTTAACGTCAGCAGTGTTAACAACAGCATTGTCAACGTCAGCAATGTTAATGTCAAAAAAAAAAAAATAAAAACGAAATGGCTATTTCAGCCCTTGAAAGGACTTTGACCGAGCTTGTTATGATCAATTGTGTTGTGTGTGTTGTGAAATGTTTGAACACAATTGATCGAGAACTGGATCTACATGTTTTATGCCGACTCCGAACGGCTTATGTTCTCAAGAAGCTTTTCATGGCAGTCTCTGAGGTTTGCCATTGTCTGCAGAGAGCTGACGGCCGAATAGAAACATTAATTCAATTGAAAAAACTTTCTGTGTCAGATGGGGATTCGAACCTGGGTTCTCTGACGTATGAGCACACACACTCTACCCACTAATGTTAATGTCATTACTGTTAACGTTAGCACTGTTAATGCCTGCATTTCCTGATTTAACTACCAGGCAAGCAGAAAACATTGTTGTTTGGTTGGTTTAAATGGTGATACCATCGTTTGAATTTGCTGAAAAACTATCGCAGTCGATAGTCAGATATTGCTGTCTGCTGCGTAAATTTTAACAGTCAAAGCCACAGTTCACGAAGAACTGTCATAGTCGATATTCGGCTGGTGCTGGCTGTTTCGTAAAATTGAACAGTCAAAGCAAAAGTTCACGACGAGCTGTCGAAGTCAGCAGTCGGCTACTGCTGTCTGCTTCGTGAAATTCAATAGTCGAAGCAACAGTTCACGAAGGGCTGTCGCATTCGATTGTTGGCTATTGCTGTAGCAGTTGCTGTCGTAGTCAACTAAGACATTACAGTGTGAGGGGGTTGCTGACTTCGAATCTTATGTCAGCATTTTTAAATTCAAGATGGTGGATAGAGTTGCCACCTAAATTTTTTATTTTTACGAATTACGTGCTGGGGCGAACACTAGGTAAAAATGGGTCGCTGAATCCGAATCCAAACACAAATGGAGGGGGTCTATCTGCCCCCAATTGCCATATTTTTAACGAGGGGTCGAAACACGTGTTTGACTTACAATTTGACTTACAGTGGACAGTTAAACAATTGTTTCGACTTTCCCCCCTAAAGACGTGTTTTGACATTTCCGCCCTAAAAGTTTGGAAATGTTAGACCCTATATTTGTGCATCTCAGATTTGCTTTCCCCCTTAGATTCCGCCAAAAAATGGTTAATTTTTATCTATTTTGCTTGCCCTTCGAGATATGGCACTTTTTCTATTTTTTCGAAGATTTTCTAGGATTTTCGAAGATTTTTCGATATCTTTTGATTTTATATTGTTCTATATCTCGAAAGGGAAAAACTAACCATTTTTGGAGGGTTACTAAGGGAGGAAGCATTTTTGAGACACACAAATAGGGGGTCTATCTGCCCCACATTTGCCATATATTTAGGGAGGGGCCAAAACACGTGTTTGTCTCACATTTTTACTTACAGCGGACAGTTTAATACGTATTTCGACGTTCTCCCCCTAAAATTGTGGAAATGGGGCATGATAGACCCCTCTATTTGTGTGTCTCAAAAATGCGTCCCCCCTTAGAAAGCCCCAAAAATGGTTAATTTTTACCTATATTGCTTCCCCTTCGAGAAATGGCACTTTTTCTATTTTTTCGAGGATTTTTCGATATCTTTCTATTTTTTGTTCTTCCATGTCTAAATTTTACGAAACAGGCAGCACCAGCCAAATAACGACTATGACAACTCCTCGTGAACTGTTGCTTGACTGTTCAATTTTACGCAGCAGACAGCAACAGTCAAATATCGACTATGACAATCTTCGTGGCTTCGACTGTTAAATTCTACGAAGCAATCAGCAATAGCTGACCATCGATAGTGACTGCTGAGTATATGCTGTTGCTGTATCTGCTGATCGCTTGTACTATTACAGCACAATTTTTGGTGCTGTTGCTATTTCCTTCGCAGCAATTCAAACACTGGGTAATACCTACTAGCACGAGTAGTATCCAATTAGCTCTGATGAGCCATTTTGTTACTATAACCTCCTGTTCCTGTATGTCGGGTACGTTGCGCACCAGGAGGTTGGTGTTTTGCTTCATAACCATCCAGTGCGGTTAATAAATGTAAGTTGGTTCCAAACTTCGCTGCCGTGAGTTCTTCTAGGTTGCTGAAAAACAGCTTACCTAGCACGCTCAATATAGATCTGGATAGTACAGGGCAAGTGCATAGGAAGTGAGTTAGTGTTTCTATTTCATCTGAGTCGTCACTCCAATGCACCAGTGCCCCGTTATGACAGCTGTGATCCTAGCTATGTTGGTCTGGGATCTAAATAGTATATCTCGGGTTCTGTCTAGGGTTGTAGGTTGGCCACATTTTCCTTCATGTGGTACACGTTGGTAGTCCTCTCCATCTATTATCAGCTATGGCAAGGTAATTAGAGTGAATCCTTCCCTTTACTGTACTTAGTGGAACTGCGATTGGTTCCTTATTGGAAACGTCAAGGGATGAACCCAGCCTGGCGAGTTCATCTGCCTTTTCATTACCTTAACCTTACCTTAACCGGACTAGTTGCTCTTTACACTGCCTAACCAGTTTGGAGTTGGTTTTGACCGCAGCTAAAGCTTTTGTTTCAGGTTGGCTGTCCGACAATATTTCTGTATTAAGGTTGTTTGTGTTGACTCCACTAATAGCTCTACAAGCTTATCTTATTGCTAGAAGTTCGGCCTGAAAGACGCTAGCCGAATTCGGTAGACAAAAAGCTTCCGCCACACTCAGTTGTTATGAGTAGACACTGGCTCCAACTTCGCAGTCCATCTTGGATCCATAAGTGTAGATTTATATATCGAAGACTGAATATATTCTATTGCGTCATTCTACCCTGGTTGGGACTTTAAAAGTAAATGACCTTCTGAAATCAAGGGCTGTCATAGTCCGTACTCTTTGCCCTCAATTCCTGTGATAATGAACTAAGAATGTTGCTGTCCATATGTTCTGTTCCTCCAGTTGTGGAACTCCTTGAGTCTGACTGAACAGTTTGTTGCGATGATTTTAATATAGTGATCTATAGGAAGTAGGTGTGTCAGGATCTTAAGTGTATTGGTGGGACAAGAGCGGATGTCTCCCGTTATACCTATGCTCGATACGCTTATCGCTGAATCCTTGCCAGCTTTGATATGTTGTACGCCTTATTCAGTGCCGGTCACCAGACTAGTGAACCGTATGTCAAGATAGGACGCACTACTTCGGTGTATAGCCAATTGAGTATTATTTGTTGAAGACCCCATTTTTTCCCAAAGGTCTTTTTACGGGCGTTTAAGGGTATACGGGCCTTTTTAACTCTGTATTCGACGTTGTTTTTCCAGTTCAGCTTAGAATATAGTATGACTTCTAGATATTTGACACTGTTGGATAGTGGGAGTGGTTGGTTGTTTAGTTTCGATAGGACAAAGTGTTGCATCTTGGTTTCAGTTTCATCTTACTAGGATTCACTCTGAGGCCGCACCTAGCAGCCAAGCTCCAAAGCTCCCTCCAAAGTCTCGCTGAGAGTGAAGGGAAACAGTCCGGATACCATTATAACCACATCATCCGCGCATGCTACCACCTTGACTCCGTTACAATTCAGTATATTAAGCACTTCGTTCATGTGTATGAGCCAGAGTAGGGGAGATAGCACACCACTCTGAAATGTGCCTTTATTAACGAATCTTTTGAGTTGGTTGCAGCTCAGGTTTGCTTGGATTATTTTGCTTCTGAGCATTGAGACTATCCAGTTTCTCACTGGTACTTCCACACCTAAATTGGTCAGAGAATTCTGAATGGTTCTTGTATGTATGTTGTTAAAGGCCTTTTTGTATCTAAAACGGCCGCGAGAGTGTTTTGTTTAAATAAAGATATTTCTATTGTTGTGATAGCCTCATGTAGGGCGGTCTATTCTATCTAGAATAACCTTGAGATGTATGTCTAAAACTCGCTTCAAAATCTTTAGTGCGAATGATGTGAGACTTACTGGTCTGAACTTTATAGCTGATTCATGACCTCATCTTCCGACTTTAGGTATACAAATTTTCTTGACTCTTCTCCAGCTACTTGAAGTATAATTAAAGCGAAGTAAGTTTGTTAATATTGAATATCAGAGTGGTGTAACTACATCTTGTAATTTTTGTAACATTATTGGTAGAATAACGTCAGGGCCTGAGGATTTGTAAGGCGAGAAGCTGTTTATTGCCCAAATTATCTTATCCTTGCGTTTATAGAGCTGGTAGCATTTGTTTGGGTGGCCTCAGGTAAAACTATACCTTGGGGCTTATTGCAACTGATCCTGCAGGCAGGGAAGTGTGTATTAAGTAGGTGCACCAATGATTCGTCAGTAGAACCCGTCCAATTTCCATCCTCTTTTTCCTAATGAAGGAGGGACTGGAGTGTTCCTTGGATAGAATTCTACCTAGTCTCGCGGATTCCTTAAGGCTGTCGATAGATTGTGTTGTATTCTATTCTTGCTTTTTCGAGTACCAAATGGCTTTCTTGTAAGTATTAAGGTAAGTATTACTTACGAAAACATAGTAAAAAAAAATATTCAAGGGCAAAAAAAAAATAGGAGCAGTTCAAACATTTGAACTTGTAATTTCTTGTGAAACAGCACTCAAATAAAATATTTTGTTTGTAAACAAACAGGTGGTTGTTGCATTTGAATTACATGAGCGATACCATATTTATATGGAAATTCACACATATAAGAATAAAACAAATTTTAGATTCAAAGTTGCATTCGTTAATATTGCAGCATGTGCTGTTTCCAAATCAATCAATGCAATCAATCTGAATTTATCGAAACTCAATTTGAGAAATGCCTAAAAGTATGCTAATGTTCCGAAAAAAAGCTACGTTCAAATTCAAATTTCTAGACCATACTGTACTTGCAGAGTATTGAAGGAAAGACTCAATTCAATCATAAAAGAAGGAGAGAAGTACTGATTTTTGATTAGTACTGAACATAAGTATGAGCTTCCCAAATAAATATGTCTACATGGCCCAGTGGTTAGAACAGCCGGCTATGGACGCAAACGTACTGTGTTTAATCCTCGGTGGAAGCTAAAATATAAAAAAATTTTAAATAGTTTTTTTCGTTTTTATACAACTCGTGCGGCGAAATGCTGTGTTGTTGTTTTCATAAGAACCATTTCATTACATTGATTTTACTCCCCCTCTAGTTTGCCGTATTGTTGTATACGCGGCTATAAAAGTTTCACTTCAAAAAGTCGCACAATAAAGAATCACCTTGTTTGAAACCTCGTTTGGTACCAAATGGTGGGGAGAGGTCCTTAACGATTTTAACTGCGCTGCTGGTGTTGCTCAGTGTCATCTTGCATAGGCGGATTAATTTTGCAGATATACCAAATTCAGACATGGTGGAGTATAGGTGATTCCTTATTGGACTGTCGAAGGCGGCTTTGTAATCGGCAAAAAGATGGTGGGTGTCGATTTATTTCTTTAGGGTATTTTCCAAAATTGGTCGTAGCGTGAATATCTGGTCGGTGGTAGATTTTCCAGGTCTGAAGCCACACTGATAAGGCCCTATCAGTTGGTTTAAGATGGCTTCACTTTTTCACATAATACGCTCGACAGGACCTTATATGTGATATTTAGAAGACTTATCCCACGGTAGTTGGCACAAATAGTGGGATCGCCTTTCTTGTGGATTGGGTAGAGTACATCGGCTCCCGCGGATTTGTTGTTCTTAAGCAGTGTTATGACAGTCAAGACTTCATGATAGTAAACTTTATGTTATTTAAAATTTTTTAATTTAAAAGCTATTTTATAAAAAAAAACAACTAAATTATAAATTCTATGAAACTGCAAAAAAACTTCGTTTCTCTCGTGTCGCTTCCAGTGACGCACGTGGGGTTTTCTTTAAGAATGGACAAAGGAATCATGTTATAAAAATTTTGAATTTTATTCTGATAGTGCAGTGCATCTCACACAGAAGAACGGTATAAATTGCGACGTCGTTCACAAAATTTTCACCAATCATCTCAGAAAATAGATGTCATACATATGTCATCTTTTTAAATGAGCATTCCAGGATAATAACCAAATACGTGGACTTTCCACGTAGACCTTTGCGACTCCCTAGGAAAAATCCAGCGGATGCCCATGAATATAGGTATTATTATTTCTGTGGCAACAGCTTTAAGTAGCTTAAGTCAACACAAGCGAACTTAATATTTCACTTATTTTCTTATTACGCATTTTAATGTACTCGTATAAAGCTTTGTCTTTTCGTTATGCACGCTGAAAAATAATAGGCCTTCCCAAACATAATTTGCAGGAAGTATAATATGTTTCTGCATGTTTCTTGGAAACAAGTAATCATAATTTGTTCCACATATAATATGATTAATTAATGCAATTTTTCTTTATATATATCTTTGCATCTTAACATTATTTAATTGTACCTTAACACTTGTTGTTTGACTTTAAAAACAATATAATTTGTTTTAAAGAAAATATGTTTTCATATAAATATATTGTTATTACAAATGGACTGAGAACACTTTTAGTCTATTACTATTTGTTTGCTTGGAAATATAATTTAGTCAAGAATAACATTAAATATTCAAGGACAAATATGTATTAATTGGAGAATACATAATTTAATTGCAGTCAAGCAATTATTTTCAAAACGATAATTAAGAACAACATAGTATATTTACCGATGATTACATTATATTTACCTGGAAACATATTTTAGCAAAAGAAATGCCAAAAGTTTTTCACTGTGATTACAAAATATTTGATTAGAAGTAATTGTTGGTTTGAAGCAAACAAAATATGTTTACAAAACAGTAAATAAGTTTTTTTCTGATTTAATTATGTTGAGACCATAACCATAACCATATTATGTTTATCCGAGACTACAATAATTTTTACAAGCACACATTTTCTAGTTGGAGAAAACATAATATGGTTGGAGCACCCACTTTGCCAGCGAAGCACCCGCTTTATCAAGAAAGTTGCTTCAAAACTTACCTATTTTTACTGCTGAACCGCCTTATTTTTCTTTCATTTAGTTTTTTATTTTATTGATTTTAAAACACAAACACTTCTTATTTAAACAAACATTTTCAGAAACACTTTTCACAAGAGTTAAACTTTTCAACACGTTTGGCGCGGCTGCTTGAAACTTAAAATGACGCCAAGACTTGGCAACTGTTAAAAGCAAGCGCATAAAGCAACAAGGTTTCCGCTATTTTTCGTGCAAGTGCAAAAGAAACGGATATATGTATGTTTAGGCGAAATACATAAAATAAAGGTGTGCTGTTTGTTTTAAATTTGCAGAGTTCTGTTCTTTTAGAGTTTAACAGTGATGCAAATATATTTTTATTGGGTAGAAACACACAATTCTATTTTGTTACAAGCATATTAATGTAGACGTTAGTTTTTTAGCTAAGGCAATTATATTAATGTTGGACACAACTAATATCTTCTTATATCGAAAAATAATGCTATTGAAGGAAATTTCTTAATCATTAGGTGGTTCCCTCTGAATATTTTGTTTTTGAAACCAAACATATATAAATTTTCATTTTTCATCTAAAATCAATTTCTTAATTAAAGTTGATTTGTTGTTTTTTGTTTTATGTCTGAAAAATTGATTTTTATATTTCTTAGTTTGCTTTTTTATCAATAAAATGTTTATGGGACCTCTTCTAATTGGACCATAAAAAAAAACACTTTAGATTGATTGTAGCCTTTAAATTATATGATGATATTTGGATCGGATAATACATTTTAAAATCAGACGTATTGTAAATTGTGAGCAGAACTTACCAGCTAATACACTCGCTTTCTGCCAAAAATTATAAAACTGTTGTAAGCTGCAGTTCTTATAAGGAATGTATTATAATGAGATTCTACAAAGCATTTGATTGGCTCATGCAAAACAAACATTTGTTTACCTTGTTTATACTCACAAGAGAATTTCAGAGGGAGTGTTGTGACAATTTTTGTTTGTTTATTTTTTTAATGAATTCTTCAAAATAAACAGTTTATTAACCCCATCAAAAAGTTGGCAACTATAGTTTAATTTGATATTTAACACAGATGGTGAAATCAAATTAACATTATGATATAATATTAAATTCTTGCATATTTATGTAATGAATTAGAATAGCTAAAACTCTAACTTATGTCATCATCATCATCTTTATTTTGCTAAGTTATCCTAAACAAATAGGCCTAAAATTGACGCGCGCAAATTTTTAGAGTTTTTAAGTTTCAGCAGAGGTTAAAAAAAATTTTAAAAATTCAGTTGTTTAGGACGTAGATGCAAATAGTTACTAACGAAATAAAAAAGAATTATTACTAACGTAAATCTAACACCTAGACAACCGTTAGCTGATGTTAAATTTGGCTGCGTCATGCGGCTAACACAGAGCTACAGCAACAATTTCAAATCTACAGTAATATAAAAAAAAAAAAAATCAAAAAAAAAAAATCACTAAGCAAAGTAATTAAAAATGTTAACAAAAACAGCAGTAGCAGCAGAAAAAAAAATAAACCATAAAGCGAAAAAAAACCGTCATTCATAGCTAAGCCGCTAACTCACTTTGCTACTATCTCTGTCACACACTGTACAGCGCTGCGGCTAACTAACTCACACATTGCCTGCCATGCTTGCAAAGTTCGCTGACCTAAAAGTTGCGGCGGCTGCGTGTTTCGTGTAGCGAAAATTGCAGCCTCGCACTCATCCATCCAGCCATCCATCCGTCCATCCATCCGTCCATATACTTATTTGTATCTATAAAAAATTAATATAAATAAATACAAAAAAAAAAAAACAAAAAATGCCGAAAACATTTGTAGCTAAATTTAAATAAAAACAACATTAGCAACACTTTTTTTTTTGATAGTTTTGAATACTAACGAGTTGTCGCGATATATGAATATTTTTGTTGTTACTTATGGGGCTGTAGTTGGCGGTTTTAAAGTAGCATCAACAAATAACCCAAAATCATAACAGCTCAGTGATAGATAGTTAATTAGCGCTACTTAAGTGCGATTCTAAGATGGGACAATCGGGGGCTATCGCCCCCTTAAAGCTCTTAAAAATTGCAATTCGATGATTCATATTAATTCAACAAATTTTGAGCAAAATCTGAACTTTGTGTTTCTTATATTTTTGAAACTTTGTAGGTAAGTAGAACTCAAAAAATAACTCAACCCAGTGAACCAAAACTACCATTTTTGAATTCATTTATGAACCTTTTCGGGTAGAAACGTTCATTTTTGGCACTCATAAATGAACCCTTTTTATATCATTCGTCGGACTAAAATGCCTCCAAAAACGAACCTTATTTTGTTCGCAAATGAGTTAAAATAAGAACCATAAATTATCCTCTTAGAACCATAAAAGTTATTTTTCGGCAATCGGAAATTAACCCTTTTTGAATCAATCGCCGGACGAAAACGCCTCTCAGAAACAAACTGTTTTTTCTTCGGAAATGAGTTAAAAAATGAACCATACAAAATTTCTTTTGTAAAAAACCGAAACGAAATTGAACCCTTCTTGTATCAATCTTTGGACTGAATTATCTCTCAAAAACAAACCTTTTTTTGTTCAATAATGAGTTAAAAAAAAGAACCTTTTTGAATTATAAGTTTTATTATTGCATAATACTATTTATAATTAGGTACATATCGATATTTTGTTAAAGAAGAAATGATTATTACTAAAATTAGAGATCATATTAATCATTGGGTTAATAGGATTAATATACCTGGGCTGGAATTCACATTAGTGTTGTTCATGATATTGATGTTTCAAAGGGGAAAGGGCGTGATTGTTTTCCAATTTGACAAATTTCCAAATTATATATGAAATATCAAAATAGTTAAGTTAATAATTGAGGAATTTATTCGATAACAGTTTTGCTTGGAATGTTTTCGTGGTTTTCATTCTATTTGGGCTTGATTTTAATTTTTGATAGAAATGTTGAAAATTATCATACGTGTAGCAGTACATCCATCTCGCACTGTTAAAAAAGTTCATATGACGTTTGTACGAAGGTGAACATTTAAGTTCCTTTATTTACCTGATTTTAGAATATAAAATGTAACATTTATGATTCATTTGTGAACTCATTTATGAACAAAAAATGGTTCGTTTATGAAAAATTGTTTCCTATTGATATGATAAAAAAATTATTCTTTTTTGAACTCATTTCAGAATGCAAAAAAGAAACATAAATGATTAATTTCCGAACTCATTTATGAACAAAAAATGGTTCATTTACAAGGAAGTCTTACCTACTGAAATGATACAAAAATTATTAATTTTCTACTCAAAATAAGTTTTTAATGAATTTCGCAAAATATGCACAATTTTTCTTTATGGGAAAAGCTTTCACGAATTTAATCTTTTATAACAAGTACTTTTAAGCGACAAAATAAAAAAGGAAAAATTAAAAAAAAAAAATTCTAACCAAAAACGTTCACAAAACTCTCACCTTACTCAAAACCTTCGCTTATGGTTCAGTGGGAAATTGTTATTTCTTAATTTATGGGAATTTATTGTTTTTTTTTTTGAGTGAATATATATTTTTTGATAAAAATATTAAAAACCATAAAAAAAACACAATTTGTGCATGTATTTTATATAGCTGTATCTTCAAAAATGTTTTTAAGACCTTGAATCGATCTTTCCCCATTTTTTTTTTCTTTTTACATTTCTTTACATTTTTCATAATGGACATAAAGAATTGTGTACCTTTTTAATATAGTGTCGTGTTAAGTCATCGATTCTTAAGGTTTAGTTACGTGTAAATTTTTCAAAAAAACATATTTTTTGAAGTGAAACTTTTAAAGCCATGTATGCAGCAATACGGCGAGCTAGATGGGGGGTAAAACCAATGCAATGAAATGGTTCTTATGAAAACAACAACACAGCAATTTGTCAGACTAGTTGTATTAAAATGAAAAAATAACGAATATTTTTTATATTTTTGTTTTTACTGAGGATTGAACACAGTACAATGTGATCCATAGTCAGCTCGGCCACGTAGACATATTTATTTGAGTAGCTCATACTTCTGTTAAACCAACAATCAGTACTACTCTCTTTCTTTTATGATTGAATTGAGCCTATCGTTTAATACTCTCAAAGTACAGTACGGTCTAAAAATTTCAATCTGAACGTAGCTTTTTTCAGAACATTAGCATACTTTTAGGCATTTCTAAAATTGAGTTTTGATAAATTCAGAAAGCTATTTTTGAAGTAGGCCTTGCATTGATTGATTTGGAAACAGCACATGCTTAAATCTGTGAATTTCCATATAAATATCGTTTCTTTCATATAATTCAAATGTAGATTTTAACTAACATTTATATCGAAATAAAAAAAGATTTGCATGCTGCGGTATTTTAACACACAAACTACTGGTTACAAGTTCTTCCATTACCATCTGAGTTGTCAGATTACCTACCATATGTTGGTCGAAACTAAAACATAAGAAGTATATGTTACTAAAATATTGTGCCGAAAATTAACACTTGTCAATGCATATGTAACCCACCCGGCGAAAGTTCGCTTGCAATGAACATTTATCAAAGAAAAATTTCGTATTTTTCCCTAATTATCGATCAAAAATCGAATGTTATTTCATACCAGTGTTATTGCGTCAGTAATAATAAAAGTATGTCTGAAAGTGTCAAAAAAGTTTTCCGAGAGTATCCACCTTACAGTAAAAAAGTAGAAAATATAATTATCTTCGCATTTGTGTTTAAGAATTATTCGCTTTGGAATTGTAAACGAATAATTTGTCGAAACATAAGCGAACCTTCGTTTACGAAGTAACCGTTACGTCCTCAAAACGTATCTTTTTCGAATCGTAATCGAAATCGATAGCGAACTATTCGTAAATTTTTAAATTTTCGATATCGAAGTCGGATTTTGTGCTGTGTGGGAAATAGCAGAATTTTTGTGATAATGTTGGAGTTTCTTCTATATATACATCTTTGCATCATTAAGCATTAAATATCGTACGCGGTTCGATGCGAGTACGGAAAGGGCAATGTGCATTATTCCCGACACAGGTTTTTCGACAAATTTTTTCGTTTTAATATTAATAAATAAAAATATAGTTAACAAAAAAATACAACAGCAGGATCAGCTATGAGGATCAAGCCTGGGATGATTTAAAATTAAAATAAAAAAATCCTCTTGATAACCAACTGTGTCTCGAAAGCAAAAAAATCTGTGATCCAATTCTGTACGTGAATATTGAACTTTTCAGTAACAAAAGGGACAATTGATATGGTATTTCCCAATATATTACTATGCTGAATATACTAGTTGGCTTTATGAAAAAAGACAGTTCTTGAACTACTACTGGTATGAAGGCAGACTGCTTTTTAAACATTTGGTTGCACTGAAGGAGGGAATGTTAATAATATAAATTAGCAATCTTCACAGAAATTCCATTTTTGGGTAAAAGTTTCACTTCTACCGTGCGTGGATGATATTGATATCATCAGCATTCTCCAAATAGAGAAATAGAGTCGAGTCACATGGGTCTTGCAGTAAACGCAGATAACACGAAATTTCTGGTGTCAACAAACAAACAGTCCCAGCATATTAGCACCCACGTCACTGTTGACAACACCTCCTTCGAGGTTGTGAAGGACATCGTCTACATTGGTTCCTGCATTATCTCCACCAACGATATCAGTAGAGAGATAAAACGAAGGATAACTCTTGCCAATAGGTGTTACTTTGGGCTCATTAGGCAATTGAGAAGCAGAGCCCTCTCTCTACGAACAAAAGTCACGCTCTATAAGTCACTAATCATGCCCGTCCTGTTATATGCAGCACACACCTGGATGCTGAGCAGCTCTGATGAAAATACCTTGGGAGCTTTCGAGAGAAAGATCCTTCGCAAGATCTACGGACCAATCTGCGTCAATGGCAAGTACCAAATACGATGGAACGATGAGCTGTATGAGCTATACGCCGACATTGACATAGTAAAGCTTCGCTGGCTAGGTCATGTTGAGCGGATGGAAGACGACGCTCCAGCGAAGAAAATATTCGATTCGGTATTCAGCGGCGATCAACGCAGAAGGCGGTGACCGCATCTCCGTTGGAAGGACTAAGTAGAGGACAACCTGACGAAACTTGAAGCTTCTAACTGGTGTCAGCAAGCGCAAAATAGAAATGGCTGGCGAAAATTCTTACAACAGGCCAAAACCGACTTACGGTTGTAAGCGCCTCCTAAGTAAGTAAATTAAAAACACACGTTAATATTCACACCAGCAAATTTTATTGCACTTCATTATTATTTAATTTTTTTATTACTATATGCTACATTCATTGTTATTTCAACTCACTTGTAGGCATTTATTAATTTTTGCCGATGCTGAGCACATCTTGTGTGTAACAAATAGAAGCAACATTTTTGTTATATTTGGATAGCTGCTAAATATGCTACATATGTCAAAAAGTCAATAACCAATCCTTTTATTGTATAGATTTTCAATCTGCTGCAAGTTATTTAATTATGAGTTGAGTATTAAATCTAACCCTAAAGCATTTTGGAGTTACGTTGTTAAATTGGTAAAAGGATGCACAAATATACCGAAGGCCATGTTTTTTAAAGATAAGTGCTCCAATTATGGGTTATGCCCTGCAAACCTTTTTGCAGAATTTTTCCAATCAAACTTTGAACCATATCATAATTCTAGCTTTAAAAGTATTAAAACTGATTCTGGATGTAACTTTGGTTCTCTTATAATCTCAGAAGATGATGTTTTTAAGGGTATTCATTTATTAAAAGTTTCGTATCATGTTGACAGTGATGGCTTGTCTGCTTTTTTCTTAAAAAGATGTGCTATAAATTTAATTACTCCGCTTCAAATTATTTTTAATAAATCTCTTAATTCTGGGCTATTTTTGGATAGCTGGAAGGTTTCTTTTATAACACCAGTGCGCAAAACAGCTTAAAAAAAAAAAAATTGATGTGTCTAACTATCGATCGTGCTCGCAACTGTCATCTATTTCGAAGCTTTTTTAAAATTATTATTAAGGGGTTACATGACATTGGCAGTTTTTTGAAATCGACATTTTTTTTAATAATTTTGTATTTTAGTAAATGTTCTTAAGATTCTAAGATTCTAATTCTAATTTCATGGAAAAATTCCTACGGGTTCAAAAGTTACAGCCGGATTAGTGAGAGCGCATTTTTAATTTTTGCGCTACCTACGTACGGCAGCTGGTATATACTTATTTTACTTGCTACCTGACTTTTGGTGGTTGTTATTTCGTACCTACTTGAAGGGTGAAGGGTGAAGCCCGAATTGCTAAACGATTGCAAAAAACTATAAGAAGCAGCACAACACAAGATAACGAAGGCATACAGTACGAAGCAGGCATTGCAGATTGAAGGTAACCTTTTTTTTCTTTGTTCACAAACTTTGAACGCGTTTATCTCGAAACCATGTTTTTCGTATTGGTTGCGGCACTAGCGGGTTCATTTTTAGACGAATTTTTTTTTTTTGTATTTTTTTAAACTTGATTCGTATGACACGAGCTTTTTCTTTTTTAATTTTTTTTCGATTTTTTATGAATTTTTAAAGTCAATATTTTTTTCGAAAAAACACACTTTCAAATTTGGAACATCACCAAAAATTGAAAAAAAATTTAAAAAAAGCTCATGTCATACGATAACTAATATTGTTAATATTTAAAAAAGTGATTTTTTTTCCAGATCGGACAATTTTTGCAACTCCCAGCGCTGCAACCTCGAGGCTCCGTTTTTTTCTCTGCCGCCAGTTTGGAGCTCTATAAAACTATGTTGAAGTGAAAAATATATTTTTTTGAATTTTTTTTCTTGTAATTTGTTCAATTCTCTACAATAATAAAAAAATTTTTGGAAAAATGTTTGTTTTTGACTGAGTTATGAATTTTTAAAACAAGGTCTGTTTTCTCTGCCTCGAATGTCATGTCCCGCCTTAAAGAAAAACTAATATTTGCCACAAAGAATATTATTTCTCCTTCCCAGCATGGATTTCTACCAGGCCAATCAACTATATCGAATTTAGTAGTTTTTTTCTGAATATTGTGTATCAGCATGTAAGCATATAATCAACACAGATTTCTCAAAAGCTTTTGATAATAGGTGTGTTTCCGTACTCCACACTGTGTAAAATTTGTGTAAGTTCAAACTGAGAGAGTAAAGAGAGAGAGAGAGAGCGCTTTAAATTATCGTCAATTTTTTTGTGAAGTTGATGCTTGTTCTTCTTGATGCTTGTTCTTACTTTACTCGGATTCTTGAGTTCTAGCACTCTGTGCATTATGTGTGCTCGAAAGAGCGGTTTAAGGCTTGTTCTTCTTCTCCCATTTTAAGCACAGAAAGTACGGAAACGGAAAATAGTGTCCCACAAGTTACACAGTGTGAGTACGGAAACACACCTAATGTCTCTCATTCTTTACTTATTAAAAAATTAGAAAAAATTGGTTTTCATTCAATTTTTTTGAGATGGATTCAATCTTATCTCTCTAATAGACAGTGTATTGTTGCTTTTGACAATTTCAAGTCATTTTCTTTTGTTGCAACCTCTGGTGTTCCACAAGGAAGTATTTTGGGATCTTTGTTGTTTATATTGTTTATTAATAATATTTCAACCATATTCATTCATTCACAATGTCTGCTACACGCCGATGACCTTTAAATATTTCTTGAAATTAGTAATCAATGTGATATTTCTCGTCTTCAAAGTAAAATTAACAAATTTTGCACATGGTCTCTAAATAATTCTCTTACCCTAAATTTGAAGAAGTGTGCCATTATGTTATTTTCTTAGAATCAAATTCTTTGTCCATCTGTTTACAAGTATATTAGTAATACTCCTTTATCCCATCTTAACCAGTATAAAAATCTCGGTGTTGTCTTCGATACTAAATTTTCTTTTATATCACACCTTGATTTTGTCATACCTAAAGCTTACGCTTTATTAGCATTTATCCGTTGTCAATCAACATCTGTTTCAGATCCGTACACATTAAAAAACCCTGTACATTAATCTAGTTCGATATCGATTAGAATACGCTTCTCTCATTGGGTGCCCATCCTATTCCTCTCATAAATAACGTATTGAACGTGTACAGAAAGCATTTACTAGATTTGCTCTAAGCACGTTAAAACCTCAAGTTCCTCTTCCCTCATATAGTGAGCGATGCCTTTTAAATAATCTCAAATCCCTTGAAACTAGAAGGAATTTACTATCATTACTTTTTTGGGTATGATATAGTTTCCGGATCAGTCGATTGTCCTGAACTTCTGGAAAAAATCAATCTTAATGTACCTGCAAGGTTATTCAGAAGTGACGATATATTTCATATTCCAATTTGTCGTGTGAATTATGTTGCAAATTCTCCTATAAATAGGACCTTACATCTTTACAATAATATAAATGCTGGTAAGAGATTAGATTTTTCTATCTCTAAAGATGCAATAGGGGTATTCACGATGCGATGTATTTGTGATAAATTTTTACAATATTTACTATATTTACAACGCATTGTGAGCGAACCTTTTATAAAGTCTTGTATTTTTGAAACCAGCTAATTTTTGTATATACTTTTGTTTGAACTATGAATTGAAATGCCTACAAAATAATGAGAAAATTTGAGCGAAACACTAATAATATTAAATTTTTTTAAATAATCCCACATCGCTGCCGGTAGCTTTCTCGATGTTGAGTAGAAATGCTTTTGCTATCAGCTGATCACATACACAACAAAAATTTACAAAGAATACAATAGGTTTTCGTCATTGTATTTTTGCTACAGGGTTGTATTTTGAATACTGTGTATTTTATTTTTGTAAATTTACAAAATTTACTATAAATATCAAAAATACACAATTCAAGGGCAAATACAACACATCGTGAATACCCCTTATATTAATTCATAGATATAAGTTTAGCTTAAGGAAATATGTTGTTTTATATTCATTTAATCTATAAGGAATACGTACCCAAAGATTCAAATAAAATAAATGAAATGAAATGAAATGAAAAGTTGTACTTTATTAAAACTGTGGCATCCCTTTAAGTCACCTACTTGTCAAATATTTCATTACATTCATTCCATGATATAATGGCCAGGCATGATATAATGACCAGGTAGTATTAATCGCTACTTTTACTCGTTACTTTGGGCATATAGTGTCAAATTGGTGTCAAATAGTAGCATTGCAATCACAGCAAGAAGTAAAAGGGGATTTTTGTTTTTACTTTTGCTTTGATGTCTACATTTGCATATGAAGTCGGGGATTTTTCTGCTAAAAGTTATTTCTGTTGAGTTTTATGACAGAGCCTACATTTAATTTTTGATAAGTTTAATATGTCAGCATCTTTATTTTGTGTGTAACTTTTTAATTAACTAATTTATGTTATTATGGAAAATATCAGCAAGTGTTATCACGTGTTCGCGATATGTGACCCTAATATAAAAAAATGCAAAGTGAAAGTTTTTACCAGAGGTTGGGACTTTTGTGAATTTTTAACAAAAAATCTTTAAAATACTTTATTATACGAGTAGAAATACTAAACTTTTATTATGAAAAATGATTATTTATGAATAAAAGTAAAAGTTATTAAAAAGGAGTTATTATTAAATTTTAATTTTAACTCTTATTGGATAACTCTTTTTAATAATAGCTCTTTTTTAAACTTTATGAATAAAAGTCGATCGAAGTCGAAAGTTTACAAAGACTTTCATTCATAAAAATATTTAATAAAGGTCTTTGAAGACTTTTATTTAAAAACGTCAGTCATAAGAGTGTTTTGAGACTTTAATATTTTAAAAGTCTTCATTCATTTTGATTTTTTTTTTTAATTTTATTTAAATTTTTTAGTTTTTTTTTTTCCTTTTATCGAGACTTTTAAATATAAAATTCTCAAATATCTCTTATTACTGATTTTTTAAAATTAAGTCTTTTGAACAAAAAGTCTTTAAATACTTTTATATCATTTTTTAAAGAATAAAAGTCTCAGAAGACTTATGTTTTAACTTTTTTGAATAAAAGTCAAAAAAATGAGGAATAACTTTTATTTTTACAAGTAAATGTTAACAGTTAACTCATAGTTTTTAACATATAAATTAAAAGTAAATTTTAACATTTTTAATTAAGAGTACCCTTATGTAGTATAAGCAATTCTGAAAGCGTTTTTAAAAGAATACTACAAAAAATGTTCAGAGATATTGATATAAATTATTTTTATTGATTTCAACAATTATTAAAGCACATAAACAAAATGTTTTGAGGTTATTTGCATGTACGTGACGTTGTCATGAGGCGATGCGAGAAGAGTAGCAACATTTGGCTTGCAGAACAACATGATCTGTATACCTGGTGATTATATAATAAATATATATTTGTAAAATAAACACTTACGCCTAGATTGTGACTTCGCCCTTTTTTAAAAATGAGCCTTAAAATGAATTTGCAGCTCTTTGTGTACTCAAATTTACACCCATTTTTTAAGCAATCAACTTTAAAGATGCGTTATTTTATTACAAACAAAAATTTTTAAAAACTCGAAGTCATTACCTCGGCATAAGTGTTTTCTTTAGAAATATATATCGTCGCCTGGATAAATTAATGTCGTATGTTATATACACTATAATGTAACATAATTATCCAGAAGCCGATACAAAAATTTTTTTATTTACTTTTTTGTTGAAATTAATAAAAAAAAACTTAATATCAATATCTTTAACCATTTATTTGTAGTATTCTTTCACAAAACGCATTTAGAATCGCTTATATTGCATAAAGGTACCCTTAAATGAAAAGTTAACAGTCAGACTTAACTTAAAAAATACTTCTTAATAGTTATTTCCAAGTCCAGGTTTTTAGATCACATCAAAATCTAAAAAAAAATCAACTGTGGATAAAAAGCCCCAATTTCCTCACAATGGACTTTATTTATTCTAGGCAAACAAAAATTATGCTACTTATATTTAACCACTACAGTTAAATGATGATTTAAATTTATATTTCTAAACAAAAATACACACAAAAATCAGCTGATTATAAAAACACAAGAATTTATTGAAGGTTCGTTCACAATAACGTGTAAATATTGTATATATTGTTAAAATTTATAACAAATACACCACATCGTGAATGCCCCTATTGCTTGCCGATTTCTAATTTTAAAAAATACAAAAATCATAGACTCTAACCGCCACAACAGCCTTTTGAATAGACAGTTTTTGAAGAATAACCATTCCGTGAAGACACCAACTAGTTCTGGCTTATGCTCTCAAATACGCATAATAACCAGCCTTTCGTATAAAAATACAAATTGCAAAGTCTATCATCCGTATTAAAAGTTTGGAAACATAGGCTCTGAAACGTTATTTAGTTGCTTTCCTTGGCGATATAACCAAAACGGAACTATGAAGAAATTATCCCACAAACATAGTTAACCTCTCGCCAAAATTTTCGGCCGAAGACCGTCAAAACTTCAAAATGTGCAGCACATAATCAGAGTCCAAACAACCGATTTTGTAGAGGAAGACACAATTATTTTACAAAAACCTGTATTAAAGAATCTTTAACATATGTCAAAGGCACCATTACATAATTTGAATGATGACTTATCAAAATATTCCTTAATACATACTCGGTCATAATGTAGAGTCCATCAAGCAGTCAATCATTATCCCAGCAATTAAATCCAAAAATCCCCACACGAAATCCCTAACGCATAAAAGACTATTGTGAGTCAGAAACTATCCTATTGTATTTCCTTCAACCAGCAATTTCACGGGCAAACTGGCAACGCATGCATGTTCCGCATTTTAATAAAGAAAGTCCTAGAGCGCTCATTTAGTCTTAGTGACGTCACAACGGATACGGACAAATTTGATTGGGTCACTATACACCTCGAGCACGATGTTATACTCAGCGTGGAAGACCTTGTGACAAATCCGCCTGAAACAAATCGCTATGAAACACTCAAGTCAAGACTGCTGACAAGTTTTCCGAATCGGCAGAGAGTAAGCTGCGACGCTTGCTTCAGGGAGGAGGTACTGCTGGAATGAAACCGTCAGAAATACTATCGCATATGAATCGCCTTGCACCTGATCCTGGTAGCGCAGCAGTTATTCGAACATTATTCTTGGGACAGATGCCTGATTCCGTTCGTCCCATGCTAACGGTTTGGAAGGAGGACAGTCTTGACCAGTTGGCAAACATCGCTGACAAGATGCTAGAAGCAGTTAAATCAAACTCAATTTGCATGTTGACGGCACCGGCAAGCACACAAGACTTATCAACATCCACTGTTAACTCTGTATTGAATGACAGCATGTCCCTTGCAGAGATTTCTGCTACTTTAAAAGCACTTTCTGACTCTGTCAAAAAAATTCAAGGCTGCGTTGATGTGTGATCCTGGGAATCCTTGGCCAGACTTATTGCCAACTGTCTTACTTGGTCTGTGAACGTGTTAGAAGGAAGATCTACGGACTTCTACAGCAGACATGCTATACGATGGCCCAATTAGATTGCCCAACGAATTTTTTGAAGATCTAGATAAACACGTCAATCCATCTATGTTTCTTGAAACTTTTCGAGATCATATGCAAAAAATATGTCCAGCTCCTGCTGCTCATCACTCAAAGAAAAGTATTTTTATCCTTAAAACCTCGTATGACTGTTCGCATGTTCTTTTAAGAACAGATGCTGTTCGACAGCCTTTAGAACCACAGGCCCTTATGAAGTCATCAATCGCCCTACAGACAGAGTTTTTACATTAAAGATAAACGGGAAAGAGGTTGCGGTGACGACGGATAGATTAAAACCAGATTTTGTCATTAAAGACAACTCAACTTCTTGCTTAGAAGAAACTTCTCAATCCAAACAAGCTTCACGAACGTACGAGAAGAAAAACAGAGTGAAATTTCTAGCACAAACGTGACCTTGTCACTGGCAGGGGAGTACTGTGGTAGCCCTTTTAGCCACCTACTTGTCAAATATGAAATTTCATTACATTTTTTATGTTTATGGCAACTCTTTTTATATACATTCATTCCACTAATTTTTATTCTTTCTTTTGTTTGTCACTCATTTGTATTTTGTTATTTTAAGTGTGTTTAAAGAATAAAATAGCACAAAACGAAGACTTTTGAACTATAAAACACCGATGCTGGGGCCATCTTGTAGCAAGTAGAACATTTTATGTGGAATGTATTTGTATGTAGAAAAGCCAATACACAATCCTCTATCTATTAAGAGATTATTGTGATCTTCTGCAACATAGCTTTAGTTTTACATACTTGATATTGAATCAACAACTGTCTTTAACATAAGCTTTTGGATCAGTGGATAGTGTTTTAAACTCCTAATCACAACAGCGCAGGTTCAATTCCACGCGGAGGATCGAAAAAATATTTTCGATATATTGAAATAACAATTTCTTGTTAAAGAAACATCAATTTCTAAGATAACCGCTGTCGAAAAAAATGTCGTTTTTCACATTTCACTCATGCAAATCACAGAACGAGGCGTAAAAAGCTTCGCTCCAAAAAAATCTTAAATTCTAAGAGTTCAGAATTGAGTTTATTTTTTTAGCCCAAAATTAATCAAATTGTTCAACTAAGACTGTGTCTTGGCCATTGGAAATTGTTGGATGATCCTGAAGCTTATTATAATAAACCATATGCTTCGGAAAAGAAGTTTTTTAAATAATTAAGAGTTGTTAATGCTTTAAAATGAAATTTTATCGATTGTAAGAAACAGAGGCCTAATTTTCTGTGGGTTTCATTGAGAAGAGTTTTGGTGATAATTAAGCGCTTGTAAGTTCGTTTATGTGTGTTACTTACCTAGTATAAACTTTTTGAAATTGTTATCCTTTTGAAGCCGCTATAATCCTTTCTATGTTGTGATGATTTTTTTTTTTATTGCTGCTGCTACTTGTTGTTGTTATTTTGTTTATAATATTTAAGTTTTTTGATATTGTAGAAATCAATAAATTTTAATATTGATTAGCTATAAAATATCCATTTAAAACAAGTTTGTTCAACATTCCTCTTCTTGTTGTTCAAACATATAGTTCACAAATTTTTCATTGTTTTTTCATAGAAGCAGCAACAAAGAGAATTGCAAAAACAAAAATGAAGAAGTATATTTTATAGCATGAGGAGTTAAAAACACTAAAACTAAAAATGAGTGCAAAAAAAAAAAAAAATATTATATGAAAAGTCAGAAATAAAAAGCAATGAAAAAAGCAAAATCAAAGCGCATGCAAGAAGTAAGCAAAAGTTAAGGAAGTGAATTTGGTGGAAAAACAAAAAAAAAACATTAACATTTTTCTAACATTCACAAAAAATTGCTTTATTTATTTTTTTTTTTTTTGAAAATACGGAAACAAAGAAACTTCAAAAGCCATGAAATGAAAAATATTAATTTTGACTTATTTTTGGTAACATGAATCTTAGAATATTATTTACAGCGTGAAATATAAAAGTCAGTTAAAGGTTAAGAACAGTTTTGTGGAACCTTGGGGCAGAAGTTTTTAATATCCAAAAAATAGGATCTTGGTTGGTTGGTTTTGACGTTTTAGGGTGTTTGGGTTGCGGATAGTAAACAAAAAAAAAAAAAATAATATTGTTTGATGAAAATATTTACAACAGTTTTTTGAAGTTTTGTATATTTTTTTGTTTTGATTTTTTTTTTGCAATTTTTCTTATTTAACAATTTAATATTATTTTATTTCCTTTTTGTTTTTGAGATTTTTTTTTGTTTTTGTTTTTATAAATTTCACTTCAATTTATTTAGTTGTTTAGTTAAATGGCTGTCAAGTAGCAATTATTGAGCACTTAAATGATTTGCGACACTTTTTTTTGTTGACTGATGATATTAAGCTGTGTTGGTTGTGAACTTTTTTTTTATTTAGCTGTTGTGTAAATTTTGTTTTGGTTTTTTTTGTTTTAGTATTTTGTTTAATCCAATTCCAATAATAAGCCGAATACTTTGCTGTTTGTTATTTTTTGACACTTGTTACGGCATAAGTCACTTTGCTGTTGTTGTTTTTTGTTGTATTGTATATTCAATGGGAAAAACTAGGCTTCTGGTGACCAGCATTTTTTTGCTGCGCATGTCTGGCTTATATTTTTTCATATATATATATATATATATTTAGAATTTTTCACTAAATTTCGCAGAGTTAACCGTTTTCGCTCATGCTGCGTGCTTATTTTAGGCGGTGCCGGTTTTGAGTTTTTGTTTTGGCATTTTTAAATAAACTATTTAACAAAATCCAATAGCAGTTTTTTGTATGGTTTTTTCTTTGGACTGTTGTTTATTTATTTTTTTTTCTTTGTGCTGGGCAAAGAACGCACGCTTAAACGCCGTTAAGAAATTCACGCAAATCCGTATACGTCGACGGTAGAAAGCTGACTGTGCGCAGGCGCACGAAATGAAAGTCAAAGATTGTTGTTGCGAAGAAGCGATGCTCTTGCTGGCTCGCCTCAGCACCACAGCGCGGATGTCTCAATGAATAAACGCGCCGAAAGAATGGTTCAGCAACGTTCTGCTGCTGCCACTGCTGCTGCTGTTACCAGTGTTGTGTGCTTGTATTAGTGTGTGTGTGTGTCTTTAATACAGGCAATAAGTGTTACGAACGTTGACGCGTCGTAGCGACCAACCGTCGAACGTTGTCTGTGTCAGTGTTATTACCAACAACAACAAACACAAATAATTATTTCTTTTACGTTGTTTTTCTTATTTTCGTATTTGGTTTAATTGTTGCTGCCGTGATTCTCTTTGCAACATTACGGTATTTGAGCAAATTCTTGTCTGAGTATCTGTGATCATGTTTTTAAAGTCCATAGCAAGCAGCTAATAGCATAGAAACAACATGCAAGCAACTGCAACATGTTGCCTAACATTTATTAAGAACATCAAACTTGTCTGCGCACTCAGCTGAAACTAAGTTAAAGAAAGACTCCATCAAAGTGTCAAACATGGCTTTGAACGAAGTCAAAGTCAATGTAGAAGCTTAACAAAGCTTTGTCCTAAAGCAACGTCGTCAACGTAATTGAAGCAAGTTGTTCGGCCTAAGTTCGACGAGTTCGTTGCATAAGTCTTTTGTTTGATGGGCTAAGAATGCTGCTGATAGTCAAGTTCGTGGCTTAAGTCTTTTGTTTAATTAATGCTGTGTTTAAAATTTTCCTTAAAACAATTTTTATTTAAGGAAAATATTGTTACGAAATTATCAATGCTACACATTTTTGGCAGCATGCAATTCTAGGACAATTTAAAGAAACTTTTTTAGAAAATTAGAGCAATTAAAACAATTATTAGAGAATTAAAAAAAAAAAAATATAAAATTCTTAGAACTTAAAAATTGAAACTGAAAAATTTTTTTAAACACTTTTAAATAAGTTTTTAATAAACCCTAGGCAATTTTTGAACTATTCAAAGCTTACTACTTTAAAAGAGTGTTAACAAATTTTAATAAATATTTTTAGCTTATACGCAAGCCCACAAGAATTTGACAATTTTTGGACAATCCTAAACGACTTCATCACAATTTTTTAAGAATTTAAGTTCAAACAATTTCTATACGATTTTTAGGTTATTTTTTATGCAATTTTAAGAAAATTTCTAGACAAATCTCAAACAAGATAGTTTTAAACAAATATTCAAACAATTCCTACACAACTTTATGTCAATTTTTATAAAATTTGTAAATAATTTTATGAGAATTTTTAGGCAATTTGTAAAAAATTTTGTGGCCATATTTTAATTAACTATTAAGTTAAGTTATAAACAATTTTTGGAAAACTTTCCAAAAATATCGCTATAATTCTCAGAATATTTTAAAATCACCGTCAAACTATTGCCTAATCAATTTTTAAGGTAAATTCAAGACAATATCAATTTGTAGACAATATTAGTACTTTAAGACAATTTATGGGGAATTTCTAGACAGTTTTAAGACAGCTTTAAGACAATATTTGAATTATTTATAGATAAGTTTTCAGGATTATTTAGACCTCTTTTTGACAATTTTTAGACAATTTTGACACAAACTTAGAACATTTTTCTATAAGAATTGGGCAGTTTTTGATATGTTTTGACAAGTTTTTGTACAATTTTTGAGCAATTTTTAGATAAGCTAAGACAGTTTTTTGACATTTTTAAAGCAATTCTTAGACTACTTTCAAATTATTTTTAAACAAATATTAAACAATCTATAGAAAATGTTTTGACTATTTAAAACAACTTTAAGATAATTTTATAACTTCTTGAAAAAAAGTTTTAAAATGAAGTAAAAAATTATGTTTTGATAAATTTAAAACAATTTTTTGGAAAATTTTAAGAAGAATTTTAAACAATTTTTATATATTGTCTTAGACATTTTTTAGATAGTATATGGGTGAGTTATTATACATAGTTATATGAATTATTATACACAACACATAGTTTTTAGATAATTCTTATGCAAATTTTAAGTTTTTTTTTGTTTTTAGACAATACTTACATGTTTTGAAGGCAACATTAAAACAATTTAGAAACAAATTTAGAACATTTTTATGCAATTTTTGCACAAATTTAAGTAATATTAAGAGCATTTTTCGACAGAATGTTGGCAATTTTTGGCAAGAGTAGACCACTTTTAAGTATTTGAACACTTTTTTGACAATGAAGACAATTTTCAATAATTTTAAGATAATTTTAGGATAATATTTTGAAATGTTTTTTAAATACCTAAGACAATTTCAAGACGATTTTTAAAAAATTCAACAATTTAACAATTTTTAGAACATGCTTTGTTAATTTATTCTTGACAATTTTATTACAATCTCAATTTTCAGACAATTTTAAAATCTGAATATACAGATTTTGATACAACTTTTAGAGAATTTTTGACAATATTTTAACATTTTTTTTTTTCAAAACTTAAGACAATACTTAAAAAATTTGTATGCATCTTTTTGAAAATTTTTAGACAATTTGTAAAAAAAAACTTAAATGTTGAGATCTTACATTTGAATCAAAAGTTGTTATTATTATTATTAGTATTATTGTTATTATTATTATTATTATTATTATTATTATTATTATTATTATTATTATTATTATTATTATTATTATTATTATTATTATTATTATTATTATTATTATTATTATTATTATTATTATTATTATTATTATTATTATTATTATTATTATTATTATTATTATTATTATTATTATTATTATTATTATTATTATTATTATTATTATTATTATTATTATTATTATTATTATTATTATTATTATTATTATTATTATTATTATTATTATTATTATTATTATTATTATTATTATTATTAGTATTATTATCTATACATTTACTCCGGTAAGGGTCCCCTTATTCTTAGATTTTTGATAAGTGGTAGCGTTGAGCAGATATGAGCGCTTAAAGTTGAAAAAATGACAAAAAGACTCGCTCTAATGTGATTGAGAAAGTATGATATACAAAGCGAATAGTATGATTTTAGCCATTTCTTGATCAAGTTTTTCATTTATTTTTTATATTTAACTTTGGTAACAGTTCTTAAAAAATATTAATGAAGTTTTACAATAGACTTTGAATAAATATTTAAAATATTTAAATGATAATATAAAAAATGGGTATTTTAGCGATACCCTTTCTGATAATCGGCGGTACAACGTTCCCAACACTTCTGAAATTGCAGCAATTTTTACGACTCAAGATGGTGAGCCACCTGCGCTACGTAACTTAAAAATATATTCACGTAACACTACTGGAACCCATTACCTTGCATATGTTTCACAACTACACCGTTTATGCGATTCATTAGTCTACCCTCTTCTGTTTCCATTTGGTGAGCCAGGATATGATGAAAGCCTTTTGCATGACGAAACCCGAAGGACAGAACGTAGATTTAAAATGACGCAATTACAATTTATTGCATATGGCATGGCGATTTGAGATGGATTCAGTTTAATGCATAGCTCAGGTAAGCTTTGGCAACAATATTTAGTGGACCAATATGTAAGGATTGAAGGAGTGCGACTAAGTTTTCTCCGCGCGCATCAAAAAACTATTCGCGTGGAAACATACGCCGGACTTCATGATTACCTTTTCCGCGAAGCTGAGCTGAGAGAAGCACGTCCTTGACGTTGAACGTTGATTGTTCTACCATCAAGTTTCCAAGGTTCACCAAGGAATATGAACATGCACTATCAAGATGCAATGGCAATTGTGAGAAAACACGGTAAGCCTTCACTTTTTATAATTTTAACATGTAACCCAAAATGGTCAGAAATTCTTGAAAG